>JAJEKV010000021.1:10221522-11585726 GCA_021234155.1 Isoetes taiwanensis | reverse complement strand
TTGTGCTTCGTTCAATTGCAATATTTACTTGTCATGGTTTGATCTGAATTACCGTAACTTAAAAACTTATTCTGAATGATAATTGAGCTGGAGTATATAGCATGCCATCAAAGATTATAGTATACGTATTGAAATCTGAAGGCACCTTTGAAACGTCAAAAGCAAAATGTTTGAATTCTGCGCTATGTGCGACCGGAGCCTGGGACTGGCACAAATATTATATGGCCTGCATCTCGCAGCTTGGACACATTTCTGTCACGACGGTGGATGCATGATTGGTCAGTATATGATCTTCTTGGGGTTTAATTATGTGCCTTTTGGTAGGTATGTGCTTCAATTTATCCAATTTGCATAGAGGGAAGCCAAAGAAGGTTTCGACATCTATCCAATAGCAAATTCTTTGTCTTCAAGGTTTGTGGCGAGTGCTTAGGAGTGAAGAATAAACATATTGCTTCCAATTATCACTTCTTTTAAATCAAGCTTTACAAGAAGGATTGCCAAAAACTTTGGAGCTATGGTCGTACCAATTCCTGTGGTAAGAATAACCCTTCTAATTATAGCATGATGATAATTCCGAGTTCTATATTTTTCAAGCTCTTAGCCGTTATTCTTGAAGCGGTCAACATCATGGGCATAACTTACTAACATCATTAACCGCCAGGATGTGAGACTTTCATCGAGACCATTCAAGTGATAGACCATATTTTCATATTAGCTTTTTGAGAAGAGGTTTTCCATGTATCATAAATCGAAAGTAGGAATGAGCCGCAATATGCTTTAGAAAGCAAATTTCAAAATGTTTTGGGGCTTTGCCATAGCGAGAATCATGGGAATCTGCAAGCTCAACAGAGATCAATAAAGCAGGAGTGAATGAGTCTATGAGAGGATAAAGAAGCCCGATCTTCTGCAAGGTAGAGACGGCAGGGAGGTGCAGGAAAAGAATAAGTGATATGAGGGGGCATGTTATGAGGAGGTGTAAAGCCAATCAATTTTCGACCATTCATTAAAGCTTATCAATTCATTATCGGGACGCATGAAGTAATAAAATGAAATTTATAGATGCTTCAAAATATACCTTGTAGTAATAGCGTCATTTAGGGTGTGAGCCATGAAATTTGTCCTCTGCAATGAAAGCCGATTAGGCTGAGATCAATGGTTGATGGCCATTGCGTTATGGCATCCCGAAGCAAAAATGGATTGAAAAGTACTTCTTTGCTTGACAAAGGTACCGATTGGTAATTAAAGACGTCATGGGAAGCTTGTTCCCTCCACAATACACCGCACCACAACACCGCATTTCAACAATCTTTGCCGTCCGGAAATGGGTACGTTAATCAATGAATCAAGCGATAAAGGAGTTTATATTTGCCCAATCAGTCAAATTTATCAGCATTGCGGTATGCCAGGCAAGATACACTGGGATAAGTTCAAATTGGAAGTTTAATTTTACGAACCAGAGTAAAATCATACTTCATAAATTATAACCACATTTATGCCATTGGCTTCGGACAATCCATAATGCAGGTCGGACAGGTGGCACAACATGAGAATCTTGAAATTAAAGGTGAGGAGGTAGGAGTAAATCCAAGTGAGGATCTTGACAGGACCTAATTACATCGACCAATCTAGAAACTCTGATTGTATACAGGATAAAGATATGAATAAGGACTCATCCCTGGGACACAAAAGGGCATGTGGGACTCTGAAGATTTAAAATTCTATGATAGTATTGGTATTCTTTGAGAAGAGCATTGAAGTACAAAACAAGAAAACCCTTAATTTTAAAACGAGGGAGTAGGATTTCTAGCTAACACCTATGAGATATTTGAACTTTTTGGTTGAGACCTTGAATGGATGCATGTTTACCACTTTTAATAGGAGAAGCTGACATGGTAAAATTTTGGAGACAACAACCCTTGCTGAAGAGCCAATTCAAAGAAGAACCACTCTCTCCCAACTCAGCATCTTTACAAAATTTGATTCCGGCCCTGCTAACATGATTGTAAATGGATCTGTGATCCCACCCTCCCTCCCCCCTCCCCAAAACTAACTGTAACCTACTTCCATTGCAGCCAATGGTTGTGTATCTACTGGGTGCTGGCAGTGAGAATGCGACCTTATGCCATTGTTTATAATAGATGGAATGTGAGCAACCATTGAGCTTTCTTGACATTGGAGGGAGCCCATGTAGAGACCAAGGTGAGGTATATCTGGCTATAATAGTGATCTTGTCATGTTGGAAGTTTGGAATATTTTAATTTCTGAGCTTTAAAGATGCTCCTCAGTAAAAGGGAGAGTATTGGCTGACATACTCTCCAAGAATCATGAGAAAGCGGAGGAAAAGTTTAGTTGCTTTAGAGTGGCACTATGGGTTTTACTCATTGATCAATATTTAATAACATCTATAGCTGGAGGTGGAAGCACAGAGATAGCTTTCCATACATTTTAACCCCTAGAACTTGTGCACGCAAATGTAAGACTTACATCTACCCCCTCCCTGCTTTTCTACTATATGCCAAATCATCCCAAAACAAGTGAGTACCTTTGGTCAAAATCCCTTATACATTCTCAATATTATTGTAAAGATAAAGTATGCTATCAATCTTTGAAGAAGTATACATGACTACTAGCAAAATTAGCAATGAAATTAGCATGCAGAAGATAAAAGCCGGAGAAGAACTGCTGATCCTATATGAGAGAAACATAAAGCGACTTTAGGAACATGTGAATAGCAGAGGAGACTGAAGAGTCAAATATTGTCCATCACGGGACAAAATTAATTCCATGAAATTATCTAGGTGAAGCCAAGCTTTATGAATAAAGAGTGAACATTTAGCAAGGTTGGTATCCCGGATCTCCGGAACCAAACTAGTGAATACCATGAAGTTGGTGAAATTGCTGTTATTGGCCTTAATCATGACAAAAGTATCATCAGCATACTAAAGAGATAGAAATACATTTAGAAGTGAACTTTGAGGCATGAAAGAAGCCCTTTGGTTGTGGCTGTAGAATATTCTAATGGGATTTCAGCTGCAACTATAAATAGAGTAAGAACGAGAGCAGCCACACTCATCCCTCTCTCTAGAGATGGAGAAGAAGTCACAGGCCGTGAGAACTGAATGGGCATCTTGGTTCATGCATAGTGAGCTTGTGGTGGGAATGGATATCTATCATCAATCATATGCATGTCTAAGGTGTCAAAGCCTAAGAAGGACACAATCATGTTTTAGTTATCATGTTCGATGAAGAGCTTCATTTCTTGTGATTATAGTTATCAAGAATAAATCTATTGGAAGAAAAGTGATTGTGAGCATTAATATTTCTTTGGAGGTGAACAACTTCTTTGACTTTGAGAAGTGATTTTGTACGAGTTATACAAAGTTGTGGTCAAAGAGATGGGTCTCCATTCAAATCTACATTAGAACATCGGACTTAGGGATTAAAATTATCAATAATAAGAGGATACATGTATTGAGCACGCCACACTCAGTGAATAGAAGTTGCACAATATCATCTTTCATATTTGAGAATTTCGTAAAGTTTATTAGAACCCCATCTATGCCGGGGCTCTTACCATGTTTCATGTTTTTCAGAGTCTGGTATGTCTCTGCCATGCTGAGACGTCCTCGTCTCTGCCATGCCACAGGAACTTACTGAATGTTATTATCCTTATTGGTTTGCTTTTTTGGAAATAACGATTATTTTTTGAAATTTTGCAGCAATACTTTCTCCTCGATGGTGATAGTGCCAATGTGGTGGGTAATAGAATTGCTAATCATTCTATTCTTGTAGCTAGAAAACTTTGAACTCTCATGATCTATCGATTATACATCTTGATTTTACTTAGAGAGCCATTCTTTAACCAGTGCTCCCTCAAGCGTCTAATTTGGATTTCCAATTGTTCTTCCCTCTTATGTAAAGGTCATCTTGAAGGTTATCTTTGTAATTGAGATCTAACCTCCTTAATTTTGTTTTAAGAACTTCATTTGAGAGCTTCCTCTCTGAACAAACTACTCCATTATTTAATCAGTTTTCGCCACGTTCATCTCCATCACCGGAAGTCTTCATAGATTGATCGGCCAATCTTGGGCGGGGAAATATAAGCGATATTGAAATCCCAACAAAAAGGCCTTCATTTCTGAGAAAGATGAAGTATTAAACTTAAAGGGAACTTCTTCCCTTATTATTAGAACCAACTCCTTAGTATCAAAAGAAAATGAGGCTGATGATCAGGACTCGTCTTGGCAATATCTCGGTGTGACAACTGCAATTCATCAAACTGGGAAGCAAAAGTATTCTGAATGAACCCTCAAACATACAAAGGTTCTGGTTCCCTTTATTATAGGAAAATTTGGTATTGAAGAAGGAGGATATATACTGATCTTGATTGGTTAACCACTTATCAGTTATATCTCTCATTTCTAGACATGTTTTGCTGTTCCCAACTTCATATCCAGATGGGGGGTATTGTGGGATCCCCTCAACAACCGATTCCACTCTGGTGGACATCCAATTGTCCATTCACTCACATAGGCTCTCTCCTTAAGGTTGGATTTGAAGCATAGATACTAATAAATGCCACGAGATCCTTTAATGTTAGGGTGTACAAATCCGTCTATTAGAGGATAAGCATTAGTCAGTAATTATACAAAAAGTTCTTTGGGTCACCCTTTGTGTCATCTGTAGGGTTACTTAAGCTAAAGACATTTAAGCTAATCAATCTACAGTTGAGAATCCCAAAATCAGAACTGTGTTTCCTGAATCATAATGATATACGCCTTAGAAACCCCTATGAGAGGCTATAAGCCCTCTTCTCTTAAAATACTGGGAGCCCATATGGCCACCTCTTAAGTTCTAGGTAAGTATTCTCATTCAAGAATGGGAAAGGTAGAGAAAGGAGGCTATTAATAACAATTCCACAAAAAAATTCGGGGAGGCTTTGCGGTGTTATATGGAGTGGTCCAAAATTTCATTTTGGTGGAAGATATTTTCGAAGACCCCGAATGCTTCGATCTTTGTTGGGGTCAAATCCCAACAGTGCAATGTAGTGTGGTGTGTGGTCACATGTCCAGGTTGGATGTATGCACTTTGGTGTGAAGTTAAAACTACTATCATCTATCTATCTTAATAGATCTTAAGGAGGTAGAGATAGCATGTGGGGCTATTAGGAATTTCCTCTCTTGAATCGGGGATAATGATGTCAGTTTTAGAACCGAGTCCTATTAAAATGCATCAATATTATGATGCCGAATCCTGACCTAGTTCAATAGTCCAAATTTACGAGCATGAACTTATGAAGGGACATAGTTTAGAGTAGTAGTAGCCACATCATCAAAGAGATTAAGAAGAAGAATCATCCCGGCTAGAGATTCTAGCTTGCACAGAAAAACACCTTGTGGTTGACAAATGAGGTCATGGTCACTTACCTTGGATAAGCTCGACATCAAATTGTCCCCAATCCGTTCCTTTTCCGGTCTCACTTGAGCAGGGGCAGCATTAATGGTAAACTTCTTCCCTGACTTGAGACACTATCTTACTTACTAAGTACAGTTGACTTGCCATATCTTCCACATAAAGTTCTTTTATAGATTGTGTAGATATCTTTTGAAACAAATGAAGTGACTTTGGCTAGGAATTAAAGTGAGAGAATATGTTTGGTATTGGGTTCAATGAAAAGTTCAACAACAATATTGGAAGAGTCTTGTGTGTTCCATGATTCCGCCAGTCTTGATGAGATCTTTTCTTACGGCATTGGCTAGAAATTGATCAAAGTCAAAGTCTTTGTCAAGGTCATGTAGAGCTTGAAATTGTTGAAAATTCTTTCTTCATACCCATAGCCTAGATTCTCTCATGTTTATGCTGACCAAACAAACTTTTGCATGATCAAGAACATCGGATCGCCATTCAAATGGGGCGAGCATGCATGCCCGTGCAGCATGCATGGTAGCCTTATACCACGTTTAGTTAGAGTTCCTTCTTCGAGCGTTTATCCATCTCATGGCTCCCTCTTCTCTGTGTTACCTTATTCTCTTTGAATTGTTTCGGGGAGGCTTCTTCACACACTGGTTTAGCGATTTAGCGTTTCTTTCATCTTTATTCTTTTCCGGCCTTTGGCGGCCTTATCACCTTGACCTTAGTCCTCGATCCTAGTTGTAAGGAAGTTCTGCTGCGGTAGTCGGGCGGTTTGTTGTTGGTTTTCTTACGGGTGTTATTCGAGATAACGATCAGTTATGGACCATGCGGTATTCTAAATGGACGAGCATGCATATGCGTCTGCATGCGGGCCCGGCGCATGCCGTTTTGGTTGGGAAGTTAAGCCTTTTGAGCATTTACTTGCGCATCCGTCTATCCGGCTTCCTCTTCTCTCAGCGGTGCCACCTTATTCTCTTTGAACCCCTCCCCTTCTTTGTTTATTGTATTTTTGCCTGAGTTTCTATTTATCATGTTTCTTCCACCTTTGGGTGATGCTTTTTCCACCCTAGGTGATGCTCTTCTCGGTATGTTTGTGTTGTCTCATTTATTGTGTTGGTGATGTGCATGTGCAGTTGTGTGACATCTGGCGTCGACTTCGCCCATCGCGAGGGAGGTTTGGGGCGATTCTATGCCTTGCGTTTGTGTCTAAGCCCCTTGCAGAAGGCTATCACTAGGAGTTTCCTCGAAAGGCTGAGAAGTTTTTTAATCCCGATAATGTCGCTTTCGGCAAGGTACTCATCTATGCTTGTGCTTATTTTTGGGGTCAAATGATATAATTGGTTTCCGCCTTTATTTTTGCGTGGGTGGTTCGCGTAGTGACTGCACATCCCATTAATAGAAAATGCGCTTTGAAATGGGCCGGCTATCTGTCGGTTTGTTGATTTCTTAAGGAGTCCCATTCTAGAATATCGAATTATCCCCGTCACGGGGCTTGTTTCTGTCGTAGGTTTTAGCCACTTAGCATCTATGTTAAGAAAAGAAACCTTTGGCCACGTTCCTTATTTAATATCTTCACTATAATTCTGACTACGGATCTCTTTTCCATTTTACTGACATAAGTCTCTTGTAGCATGGGTTTTGATTGGCACCGGTCTGGTCGCCGAGCAATCCAACAAAGGCCAAAGAAATAAAAAGGCGCGGGATATGAATCCATGGCTTGGCTCGAAAAAATGAAGCAACAACAAGATAAATATTATATGCATGATATTAGAACCGGGGAAACAGTGAAATAGGGTATGGAAGGAGGGTACATGCTAAATTCAATGGATTAAGCCTTGGAGAAGGAAAACAAAGAACTAGCTGAATTTTTGAGAATCTTCTTTACAAGGTATAGAAAGGATTGAGAATAGAGAACATTAATTGAACATAGATGAAAAAAAATTCCTCAATATGAGTATGTACAGCATTAGTGACTATTTGGCAAAATGACATGCTGGTCAAAGCAATGTCTAGGAAGCTACGCACAAACTTTATTAGCATTACGATAGATCAAATTGATCCCAGTAAAAATATTTGATACTTATGCAAAAAGTCTCAACCGCAATGCTTGAGATAGTAGCAGATGAGTACAATAATAAAAAACCAGCAGATGACCACAATAAGGAAAAACGAAATGGTTCTGCAAAGAATTCCAATAAACTAGAGGATTAAAAAAGTCCAACAACTATCATACTAAGACACTCCAGAACTCAGAATCTAAAAGCAATAAGGGAAGCAACGAACAATCCTTTAGAAATGAACATAGAAGCAACAGAGCAAGACAAAGAACAATCTTTTAGAAACAAACATGAAAAAGCAAAAAACAATCTTTTAGAGACGAGCATGAAAAAGCAATGTTATCTGCATGAAAAGGCATTGTTATCTACCTAAAACTAACTGAGCACTCTATATGAATCGTTAGATGAGAACAAGTCTAGAGTATAAGTATAACCACAGAATCTACAACTAGATAATCCAGCCGAATCTTGGATTGGAATGTACTTGCTTGCATCTTGCGATGTTCGGCGGTAATTTGATTGAATACGATAGCGGCCTTGACGGTAGGACTATATAAGGCGAGCAAAGTTGAGAACACCCGGTTCTGCGATGGATGTACTTATCCCCGATGCCCAAGAACTATAACGAATGGATAACATATGCAAGATAGTGATTTTTGACTTGTGGAAATTTGCGTAGCAGGGATCCCGATGGACCCGGTGCTTAGCAGGTAGATTGACGTGAAATCCGGAACCCCATGACTAATCCGCGCTGATGTGGTCACACGCTGCTTGTGCGTGGAAGCATTTACGATCTGCCTTCACCGTTGCTCACGATGCGGTAAGAGAGCTTTTAGTTTTAGGATTTTGTATATAGGCGAGCGATGGCGGCGGTAATATATGGAAATGCAATTTGTAATCTTGGAGGCGGTTTTGAATATAAATATGCTTTGCACCTCACTCTTGTGTTTACATTAATGCGACTTGAGTCATTTGTGGCCGATATGAAAATTTTAAGGTGAAAGCCCATTAACCGACCATCTAATTGGCCAGTTGAAACGCATTACACGGTTTAAGAATCGATAAGGACCCGAGCCAGTGAAACTGTTTGAAAGTTTTTGTATGCGGAATGCGAATCGTGAAAGAACTAAATCTCCTTCCTTGAATGTCTTTGCTTTGAGAGTTGCTTGTCATGCCATGATTTCCTTAATTGTTGCTTCGGTAAGAACAAGATATGCATCTCTGCAAAATAAATCCAAGCTGTTATGTGATAGGCTGGTTGCGGAGTCGCGGCCGGTGGATCATGCACCTGCTTGAAAGCGGAGATGGAAGAACATACTGAAGCGGCATGAGAGCCTCGGCCATAAACCAATTTAGATGGTGTGTGCCACAGCCAGCATTTTGGCGGTATTATAAGCCTGAGAGCGATGGGTAGTTTTCACTGCCGGTCGGTCTTTGAGAAACATCAAAATTTTCTTCAAAGATGGTAATGAGAGTCTTATTTGTTGTGCTTTATTGACCATTCCCTTGTGGATAATAAGAGAGTGCTCTTTCACGTGATGAATGTGTAAATAATCCGTCAATTCTTTGATGGTCACAGTTGACAAAATAAGATACCCGCGATCACTAACAAATTAGTGGGATAATAAGCAGCGTGATGACATGCGTGTAGAGAACCTTAAATGTAGCGGCGGTATTGTCGAGGCGGTCTGCAGGGCCTCGCCCATGATGGCATATCCCGAGTGAGAACCGGTATGTAAACGGGCAGGGTGTGTGCTGGCGAATTGAATTCATTGGCCCAATAAAATCCATTCCCCATTCTTTGAAAGACTAGCGGGGTTACCAGCAGGGTTAAAAGGAGGAAGCGTCCGCCGATTTTATCCTGATTCGTTAGCGAACATGGGCATCCTTGAAGAAGCGTGGAGCCAAAATAACTTCTTGAGAGAATCTTGTGGGCCATGGTATCACCATTGAAATGTCCTCTCTAAGGCCTTCATGAGCTTGATGAACAACCTCACAGTACTCATGAGAAAAGAACCTGCCAGAGCCTTAAAACTATGTCATACCACATTTATAGAGATGGCATAACCATGGTGATAGTCCACACGGACCTCACGGAGGCTTGTTGGCAGCGTGGCCGAACTTCTCGGGGAAAAGAGCATGGGGTCTTGAGGCAGATACACGAGAGAGGAGTACTGTAGTCATGAAACCAATTAGGACGTGGCCGTGACCAGAAGAGTTGTGCATGCGGAAAGACACATCAAAACTCATCCCGTGTGGATGCGTGAGAGATAATCACAACTGCTGCGTAAGGGTACAACCTGTGAATGATCTCAAAGGGAGAAGAAAAATTCTTAGTAGGGGCAGGACACAACGGGCAATACGACCCGTGGGCGTGGTTTGTTGATCAGATAAGGAAACGATGATCAACGAAATTTGATTTTCCACAACAAATAATAATGAGTCGTTGAACCACGAAGACAAAGACCAAAGCGCTTCCCCTTCGGTGGATGAATAGTGCCTTTCGGTGAATTAAGTTTCTTACCGCTTATAAGCGAATAGGTTTATACAATGCTGGCGTCATATGCTTGAGAAAAGCACCAATAGCAAAGCTAGAGACATCGACATGGTTTTATGAAAAGGTTTGTCAACGAGGGGGACAAAACAGCAAGTTAACAGATCTTCAACGATATTTATCGCTGGGATTCAAGCGAGCGATTTGTCACTCATAAGTTTATGAATGGGATCCGACAATAGCGACAAGTCCGAGGGAATGAAGGTTGCATAATAATTGACTTTGCCAAGAAGTGTCTCTTTGATGTTGAAGGTCGCGTGGGCCTTATTTTCGTGATTTTTCGCGGGGATCCGTGGTGATGCCTTCTTTCTTGACAACATGACTAGAAAGAACACAGGTGACACAAAAAGTACATTTTTTTGGATTTAGGCGATGCGGACTCATCACGTGTTTGAAAAACAAGAAGCTCCTAATTTGTCGAATGTTCTTCCATGGGGCTATATGCGGAAAAATCATCGAAAATTTGTAGAAGGCACTGTCTTTTCATGTAGTCTTGAAATACGAGAATGCATGATGCGTTGAAGAATAGATGGAGAATTTGATAATCTAAAGATTTACCACTTTGGAGCAAAGGGTGCCCCACATGGCATGGTGAAAGTGGTTTCAATTGATCCTCGATACGATAGAGATTTGATTACCACAAAAACCATCCATGAAGGTACATTTCATGGCCGGCTGCCGAGGGCAGTGCGTGAGAGGGTGGTGGAAAATGATCTGGATTACGTGGTGATTTAATTTCTGTGGTCGGGTGTAAATGCATATTTTGCCGGTATTGGCGAGAATTACAGGGCTCACCACTCGAGTGTTTGACCTCATAAATCGAAGCCGGTTTGCAGAAGTTTGTCTATTTCGGCGCTTTGACTAATGCATGATAGTTGGGGTTGAGCATTGTCGTTGCTATAGATTGGATGTGCATGTCGGGTTTGGTAGAATGGTTAGTTCCCCCAACTTGTTCTTGATACCTTAAGTCTTTGTAGCTCCACCCGAGAATGTGCATGAAATTCTTGAAGGAGGGTGATGCTTAGGACTTTATAGGCTGGGTGGAAAGATTTGCGGCAACGACGGTTGATTTTTGCAGATCCACGACTTCCACTTTTGGAGTTTGAATCGCAGCGGGACTACTTACCGTGTCTTTTGATAACATGGCGGGGAGGGTTGGAACATTAGAGATGGTGCGGCACTCTATGTGGAAGTGTAAAAAGAAATTTCTTGGAGTGTCATTAAGTAATGGTTTGCTTCATGACAGCGGCAACATCAACGTATCGCGGTAGTGTCTTGAGGAAAAATATGTACTCATTTGGATCCCTATTGCAAGGGGCCAAATATGGATCGATAAAAGCACGACTCTGACTGAGGTCACGATCAGGGTCATCGCTAGAAGGATGCATACTGAGTGCTGTGAATAGAGAAGTTAGGTGGAGGAGCACGAGACATGATAAATATTTTGAGCTATACGAGATCAGCATTTCACGAGAGGGTGCTGCAAATGCTCAACATAAATGAAGCACTACGGTTTCCGGTCCATGGTGGCATTCAATGTGTCATCTGTGATGACAAAGTTGACCGATTGCCCAATAATGAATGCTCTTAGCCTAGCGGAGGAAAGGTCGTCCACCCGGCATTTTCATAGTCACGGGATCTTCACCGACTTTCCAGCTTTAAAATTCAAGGAAATTTGAGATCCCCAAGGATGTGAAGAGAGGGTGACACCTTGAGGTCGGCGTGATGTGGCCATTGCTTAAGCTTGATGTCATAGGGGCACGATAAAGTTATTGATGCCCAACTATCTCCGGCTTGTCCAGGTGATGAGGTTCCGCGGCACTACCACTATCAATTGCATGCTTGATGCGGTGATTACCTTGTGTATACTTGGTTGGGGTAAAAGTGGCTATAGCACCTATCAAGGCAGAGTGGTAGGGGCGATAGTGTCGTTAGAGTTCTTGTCTCCCATGATGTTAGCGTTAGGCTATGGTCCGCTTTCACGAGAGAACAGTCATGGCTTTGCATAGAGTGAAGCCACGGACTACGGTGGTGTGCGGGGGTGAACCCTGTACTTTTCTCTTTAGAGAGGGTGCGTCGGTGCCTTTGGCTAAGTTTTTGTTCACGATTGTGGCGAGGCAGCGTCACCGGTTGTTTTGGTACGCGATTGGAGGAGGAGGGATGGTGGCCCGGCCGGTTATTAGAGGTTTACCCGATGACACTTTCCTCTTCTTGGTGAGAAGAGGAGAATTTGCGGAATAATGAAGGGGTTTCTTGGATACTTTCTCCCTTGACCTCGAGGCATTCTTTTGGAGTGGGGTAAGTGCTTTCGCATTATGGGCCCAGTGACTCATACTCCCCCTTGTTTGGCTCCTATTCCATGGAAGGTGCTTCCAGGGGAAATGTGTGTACTAAGGTGGGTATTCCCTTTGGAGGGATGTTTCCATGGGAGGGTGTGGGATGAGACACTGGGGGTTCTGAGAAACACCTCAATTGGTGGAAGGGTAGCAAGTTGTCTATAGCGGTAGGATCACTATTGCCAAGTCGGTACTGGCAGCACTCATATGCTGTGACATCTGCCGATGTTGGCTCACGAGGGTAAGATACAAGCTTTGGATGGTGTTGAAATTTTGTGTGGGGGCGGGGATGATGAAGAGTGATTTGTTAAAGAAGTGGCTTGGTGGAAGTGTCAGCCCGAGGCTGGGGGGCTTGGGCATTAGTTGTGTGCATAGTAAGGTGTTGGTCTCAGTTTGTTTGGAGCGATACACAAGATGGAGCATCTTCTCTGGTCTTGCCTTTGTTGACTGCTGATCTCTTCGCCATTGTGTGGCATTTAGGAAGCCCGTCTACGTGCATGGGTTGCCACGAGCCTTTGTTGTATGGTCTCAGGCCTTTCCCACATGCATCCCCTTTTCTCAGGGGTGTTGAGGGGCTTGGGATCATGTCGCGTGTGCTCTTCCAGCTTCGTTAATACTTAGTTTATCACCACTCTTATCCTTTCTTGTGGGTTTCCTCTACACCCTGGCACTTGCCTTAGCGCCCCTTTGTGCATGCTCGGGGCCTTGGCCGGGCGGATTGGAGAGCCTGGCTGCTATGCTCTGGAACATTGGTAGGGTGGTCCGACTAGCCGTGGGGAGTTCTTCGGTTTCGCTTTCGCTTTGAGGTGGCCAGGGCTATCACAGGAACTGCGATGGCGAGGTATGATACGCTACACATACCCTGTAGTCCCTCGGGATGATCGCGGTGGTGCGGGTTTTGGAAGGTTCATCCGGGATATTTATTGTCTTCTTGCTGTGCGGTCTTCTTACGGGTCTTTGGCTATTCATAACGCCTTCGGGCAAAGTGAAGTCTCTGCGACTAGGGTTCACCGATGGCCTTCCGGTTTGGGCCGTGGACATGGAGCTCACTACCGCCCGAAGGTTGGGTGCTTACATTGGCCGGTGGTCTGCCATTGTATCGAGGGAGTGAATGCCCTTGCTGATCGATTTGGTAGATTATTGAACCTTCTACGCCCTTAATTTGTAGCCTTCATCATTGAGGCCCCAGTATTAGACGTCAATGCGGTTTATGCCCTCACTAACGGTACTTTGGGATTGGGTTAGGAGCTCACGTTTTGAGGAGTGAGATTGACTAACCGGTTCTTTGCTTCCGCGTGTATCGGTGCTTGGCGCTCTTCGCGGCGGCAAATACTACATCGATGCGATGGCTTTGTTGGTGTGGGCGATTTGGAAGCTGGCTGATTGTATGGATCTTCGGGGATTGACGACTGCGACTATCTCCCGATTCGACTTAGGTACAAAGGCTATTTCAAAGCTTTAAGTGTTCCGGAGGATTAGTAGGCGGAAGTTTGCCATTTGGCGGGACTTGTGATTTGTAGATGGTGATGAGTGGGGTTGCCAGGCGGTAGAGTTGCTGAGTTTTTTACGTAGGTTTGTTGTGGAGTGTCGGTATGTGATTCTCTTTGAAGCCGAGTTCTCCTTCCTCCTCACTTGCTTTGTAACATTACCATTCTTTTGTATTGATACCCGATTCTTCAAAAAAAAAGACGTGGGTAGGGGTGCTTATTCCTTGAGATTCCTTGAGAGGCCGGGACACAATTTAAGGATAGTACTTGAGGAGCTCACGGGGAATCTTAATTTTCACGGCTCCTCTTGGGTTCTAAGGGAACATGTAGAAAGGATCTGCGGATCCAATGAGTGCGGAGTGGGGCGCGGCCCAGCGAGACTTACTTGGGGAGCTCCGCCCGGGTAACAATGTTGAAGGGTACTACTGCAAATTGGGTTTTGACATGGAGGCTTCACAATGACTGGCAGGCACATGGTGGTGGCATGAACATTAATAGCGTGCGTCCCCTCACAACTTGCATAAGTTTGAGAGATGCTTTGGCGGAACCTTAGGCATGACATGAGGCATGAGCTTATCAAAGTCGAGAATGGGCTGTTTTGTGCTCCTCGGGCGGAATGAGTATCCACCGGCGAATCTGAGGTTGCGTGTCTTGCTTGTGGTATGATCGTCAGCGGGCATGGCCTTATGGTCGGCGATGAGACCAGACCAACTGGTATGGGCATGCAGGAGGATTAAGATCTTGATAGATTTCTTTACGATCTTGTTGATCGAGGCAGTGCGGGGAGTCTTGCGCTGTTGAGGTCTCTGCTGGCATGGTGAGAAGTCGAGGGTTTCTTTAAAAGCAGGACGGGCCATTGTTTGCCATTGGAGACCTAGAGGTAGTGCGTAGTAAAGGCGAATGGAGGCTTGCATTTAATTTTGTTCACGGAAATTTGAACTTGAACTTGAGGAAGGCGAGACATGCGGAAGTGGTGGTATGACCCCATTCTTGGCGATGATGATCTTGAGCTTTGAAGGATCAAAAGGAGTTCTAAACCTTATGACCGAGATTGTTGGGGTTCACGGGGAGCACTATTGATATTGTTGAAATAGGATATAGCGGTGTTTTGATGGCATGGTCTACACAGAGAATCATTTTTGCACGAAGGGTGTAGGATGAGCAATTTACACTCTTGGTAGAATGATTACATATTACAACTTTATATTAAGGGAGGACCATTGGTGGAGTTACACTAGTGGCAAGATGACCTTGGTACTTGCTTATAAATATAAATCACGACTTCTTTTGAGGAGGAAGCGGAGCTAGCGAGGTTATGCAGCATTAGAAGAACCCTTCGAGAGGCGTGAAGGGAAATACGTGAGGAAATACCTCAAAGAGACACATTGGCCAGTGGTTCACCAATTAGATGACTTGCTCCAAGGTCTTGGGGCCCGGGAGGGGAGACCACTTGAGAAACAAAGCGAGAATCTAGCTCTGCTTGGGTACTTTTAAGCTTGTGACAAGGATTTGGAGGCGATCCGCCAAAGTCATACTCCGTGGGTTGATAGCGTAGATCATTGGTACTTTGAAGAGTAGCGTCATCGTCATTAGTGCCATAATATGTAAAGGGAAAGGCGGTCTTCATCTCTTGCGGTTGTTTCAGGTGACTTTTATTGGCCATGAGTACTTGATGAGGGTCTCCCTCCGCGGCATGGTGGAAAAAATGTGAACTTGGAGTTGAGGCCGAGAATGGCCATTCAAAATAGCAAGGCCTCAAATTCCTCCATGTGAACTCGGGCACTTTTGATCTAAGGGTTTACATTTGGTGTTCCCAAAATCGGGATATGTGAGCTTACGATGGAATGTGATGGAGCCCGAACATGTAGAGGATGGAGCAAGTGAAAAGATAAAGCCCTGGAGAAAATGCCTCGCGTAGCTTCCTGAACATGGTAGCATTGCAGAAACCAAGAAACCAAAATGTAGAGAGGGACGCCTGTGGGCAAAGGGTCAGTGGGAGCCATCCTCTCGCTAACTTCATGGGTGGAGATCGCGAATGTCGTGACCGGAAACCGCGTTGAAAGGAAGGGGACTGAAATTCGCGAACATGGGGAGGGCCAAAGAAAACATGTGGATAGCCATCCCGTGCGCAGGAGAAGAGGCCGCGGCGGCAAAGGATGTGACCATAAGGGATGTGACGTGCGTTTGTTCCGGAGTCCAAAACAATGAGAAGCGCAGGATGGACCGGCATGATGTGGCGACCGTGGTTGGCGGCTGTGGTTTGCAAACGTGGGGTGACCCCGTCAAGAATCCCATTAACGCGGGTGGTGGTGCCGACCGGCGCTGAGCGATACCCTTCCATTATCATGCAGTCGTGATCATACATTTCACAAGCAGCCACCGGGATGATGCCTACCAAGTCAGCAGCTATTGTCGAGTTCGTGAGTGAAAGCATGAGCGCATTACATGGGAAGAAAAGAACTAAGACCTCAAGTAGCCGGGCGACAAGTGTTAGTGGTCCCTATGAGGTCTCTTTGATTCAAATAGGAGAATCCTTTGTCGAAAGTGTCACATGGATTTTGCAAAAAGAGAAAGAAAGAAAGGGAGAAGCGAAACAAAAACAAAAACGTAAGCGGAAAGGCTTTGATATCAACTTCAGTATTACGAACTTCGCTGCCAGAGGAAAACAATCGAGACAAGGCCAAAATTCATCTCGAAACTTGAGATCTATCTCCTCGCCTATAATATATACAAATGCCCTTGGGCTCCAAAAATAAAATATGCGTCTCTTCGCCATCGATCCCCGGATTCCAACGCTCGATGGGAATATGGCGCGTTCTCCATCAGATGCCGTGAATTCCTCACGACTTTGGACTATACCTACCAGGTACCTTATCCGCCGGTCTTTCGATCATGGTCTTTCAGGGGTTTCGCTGCGGCATGGGGTCTACTCAACCGGATGCTTAACTCCGGTGCCTTATTCCTCGCCCCTCGCCCGGTTCAGATCAGGCCCCTGCACTGGACGTACGTGGCTACCATTTAGGTAGATAGATCAGATATTATTCGGCATCTCAGCTCTCTTTTGTATGATGATGACGCCTGATTCTATGTCTTCAGTGTATGTGGAAGGGGGGGTAGAGGCCCCCGAAATCTTCGCAGAAGTGTGGCGATTCTGTAAGCCTCATTAAAACTCACCCTAATGCTGCCCGTGTACAAGAGCCCCACCGGTTGTGAGTGTGGCTGGCTACGGTGGAATAAGGAGGGACTTGTTCCCTTTCACTCCATTGATCCTCCGGGTAAAAGCCTACCGTGGATCTCGCCGCGCTGGCTAGGATTAATGGTTTGTCACCGCGTAGGGCAAGGCATGAGCTCAATACCTCTGGGTGGTGTTCCATCTTTCAATGAGGTTCAAGTCGAAGAAGTGCAGCACTCTCTAGCCGCGCATGTGAAGGGCATGCATGCCTCTCTCGAGGGGTGATTCGCTCCCGCCTCATCGCCGGGCCGGTGATGAAACCCGGTAGCCTCTTTGGCTACCGTAATTCTGTGCCACGGCCCGGCCCCTGTGACTTCTCAACCTACTTTGCAAAGTGTACACTGAGGGGCTTAATGGAGCTGACTCACCAACAAATCCATGTTCCTATTCCAACCCAATCCACTCTTATGAATTTAATATCTAATGGCTTCGGAGACTCCAAGCAGCCCATAACCTGGAGTTTGAGCTCTCTTTGGGTAGGATCTCCCATGTGATAACGATATTGTTGATGTATTTATACATGTATGTTGTGGTATAGTCATCCTTCGAGGTGACTCGTTACATTTGATGTCACTGCGGTTTATGTTTATTCATCGCCCTCAAGCAACTAGTCGATCCCGAGGGAAGATCTGACAATGACTCCATCCATTCTCCTCATCGCATCCATGGCTAAAGGGATTGGTGCTGGTGGATGGCCTCTGCCACTTGCCTCGTGGGATGAACCTCAACCTTCCAACAATGGCTGGGAGCAATTACAGAAGAAAGTAGGGATGTCACAAAGGATATCGTGAGCCACGACCTTGGTAGACCAAGATCGCAGAATCAATTACTTTCCCTCAGAGGGACTTTCAAGAGGACCCTTCGTACTTTTGGAATAACAACTCAAGCATGAACATCGAAAATTAAAACCCAATCCTTAGAATAGTAAAGTAGGATAAATGTAAGTTAGAAGAATAGAAAACTCAAAACTACCACAGGAGGAGCTCCCATGAAAGTGCACTGTGCAATTTCAAAAAATTTTGGAACAAGGGTCTCGTGCAGTGAGTGGTTGACCAATGTTGACCTAGATAGATGGCTAATTAGAGCAATTTCGATAGCTCAAGATAGCTTAGAATTTGAATTTAAGTTGTGGAATGTATACCCCAATACTCAAGAAACCGCTTTAGAAAAACCAAAGCTAGGAGCAAAAAGGAGGGACCCCCTCATAGAGTTCACTGCCTAAAAGTTTTTGAAAGCTTCTCCCGCACTGTAGGAGTGGTAGAGTACTTTTGCTCGAAAAGAACCTAACAACACCTAGCAAACACTAATGCTTTACATAATGGTATAAATGAAATTGTAAGTCCTAAACCCTAAAACTCCCGTGACCTATAAATAGACCCTTAGGGTTCTTTATTTTCACCTTTCTTTCTCCAAATAGTCGCTTCTGGGCCAAGAAGGCGATGAGAGTTTCTGAAGGCTACTGACATGGCCAAGGTAAATTGTTTCTTCCAACCTCGTAAGAAGGGAAGTTGAGAAGATGCTACTGAAGTATCAAGGCCTTTGTCACATGTAATGTAATTCTCTGGTCATTGATGTAACAAATAACAGACAAACAATAACGATCTTCAGTTACATGAAACATGTTGGCATTAATTATTGTGGTATACCAACAGCTTAAGAAGAGGATGGAGTACATTAAGATGTAGAGTCAAAATGACAACTGGCCATGTTTGCTGTAATGTTTGTTCGTTGCGAATGTAGTAAAGTAAAGGGTCACGTCTGGGCCGATGTCGCCTTTAGTGGCGGACGCAAAATACCATTCATCTATCTACTCCATTATTAATATCATGGACATGAAAAATTCATAGGTTTATATACATGAAACTTGATATTATCATGTCGTTAAGTGATTATTTTGCTCCTATAAAGCGTTCGAATTATCCATAATGTGAATATGGAAGGCTTTCATGAAACAAAAAGACAAACTACAAGAGCTAAGACTACTTAAGCACATACTGTATTAGCTTTTCATTTGATTTCCTGTTGCCATTATAAAGATAATACTTTTAATGCCTACTTAATGGCAGCGATCCTGAAAATCGAGTATACCGCGACCTATCGATAGAAACTTTTAATGGCCATGCCACAATGGCAAAGATTCGAAATTGAGTATACTGCGGTGTGCGCCACAACAATAAACCAAAAAATAAGGGAATGTCGTTTTACGTCATACCCACGCTGGCGCGACATCTTTGAAATTGAGTATAATTTGTACGAAGGCCACAGCTTTGCCAAGAAAATAAAAGCATACGATGTATTGTTGCTGCTAATTCCTTTCTAACATGATGGAAGGAGGCACAAGGCGATGGAGTTGTAAAGTCAAAGAGTTGATTTAGGGAACCGAAAAGGCTTCCATAACATATCAATTTAAAACCATTTGGTTTTTGCAAAATGATATGCCCCAACTTCAGATGTCTAACCTCAAGAGTGGTGGACAGAACAAGCACCTATGTTTTTAAGGCGATTAGAAAAACTCATTTTAGTGCACAAATTGTTTCTGATCACCGCGGAAGTTCCCTAGAAACTTCTTAAACCAAGGCCTGTTGCACGACTATTTTGTCCATGGCTGATTGGATACTCTCTTTTAGTCTGTACTTCACGTGCTAGATTTTTCTACTGGGCCTGGCACTATATTTTCTACGTTGAACAGTTTTAGGCTGAAAAAACAGCTCTTGATGGACCGCGGAAATGGAGGGCCCAAGAAAAGCTACTTGCAGCTCCTTGAGAAGCTTCTCACGCAGGAGTAAAGCACCCCATCTTTTCAAGTAAGGACACTTGTAAATGCCTTCCTCTATACGCGCTTGGAAATGGTCAATGAAGTAACCTTTGCTCATTTTCTCTATTTTCCCTGGTTCCAGGGTTTGTTCTCTGCGTCTTTTTGAGGCTGGATTAGAGATTACCTTGGATTGATTCTGTTCTAGGCCAAGATCCTTGGTGGGTTTTTTGGAAATGAATTGGGGACAGCTAATAACATGGCGTTGAGTCTTCCAGGTAGGAGTTTTGACGAGTTTAGAACTCTATCTGAGAGCCTGCGGAAAATTCAGGATGCATCTTTCCAGGTTAGATTTAACAAACATCAGTGTAGTTTTTTGGTTTGTAAATGCATGCGAATAGATGGGTATATCTTGTCCTGGAGATCAGGTTTTAGATCCGAGGAAAGAGCTCCAGCCATATTTAAAGAGCTGATTATAATACTGGGGAAGGTTTTGATGCTGTTGAAGAGATGTAGTTGGGATACTTCCTCCCAGGGTCATTCTAGTGCATTTGAAGAGGTGCATGAGGATCTTAACAGGTGGTTACATTTAATCAATGAAGGTGGAGCTGAAGTCCTTCAACATAAAATAGAGGAGGAAAGCCGTATGCAACAGAAGTTTGCAGAAGAAGATGCACATGGACAATCCATGGATAGTGATGAGGATCTTCCTTTTATACCTTTTGATGAGATTGAACGCCAAAACCCCATAGGAAAGGGAGCATTTGGTGAGGTGTGGCAAGCAGTTTGGAACGAACAACCAGTAGCTGTCAAGATATTTCAAAAGGATGATTTTACCTTTGAGACTGAAAAGAAAGCTTTTGCCTCCTTCCGGCATCCTAATCAACATATTTTGCGTGCAATAGGCTTCTCTGAACATAATGGTAAAGATGTTCTGGTATTAGAGCTGATGAAAATGGATCTGAAAAAGTTACTAGAAGCAGCTCGATTGCCATTGCTTTTGAATATTCATATAATGATTCAGATTGCAAGAGCCATGAGATTTTTACATGAGAAAAATGTGATTCATAGAGACTTGAAACCTCAAAATGTCTTGGTTGATTTTTTAGTAGATAGACCAGAGAATATATTGGAAACAGACTATGTAATGATTAAGCTCACGGATTTTGGCATTTCCAAGACTGAGTTCAAGACATGCAACCTTGACAATTACACAAGGGTAGGGACCCCTAAGTATATGGCTCCGGAGATCCTTAATCAAAATAGTCTTAGTGCATATACAAGGAAGATTGATGTTTATAGTTTTGCCTGTACCTGTTCTGAGATTTTAACTAAGTAATTCGGGCCATTCCCAGGGCTTCTCCTGAAGATATCTTGGTAATATAGAAAGTGCGTCTCTTGTCTTCCCTCAATGCTCCCCATCTGATCTTGCATTGTTAATTGTGAACTGTTGGGAATACGACGGCCAAGCCGCCATATCTTTAAGGAAGTTGTAAGCAGTCTTCTAAAATAAAGGTGACGCATTTGCATCTACTGCTCAAGTACTTCAACGGCTACAGCAAGTCGAGTAGCACCAAGTTCACCTTCTCATGACCTTTTATCAGTTCTTATGTAAGTGCAAAAATATTCAGACTAAAAATTGAAGGCAATCCAGTGATTGGGGTAAGCTATATAAAATGATTTAAGCTTACATGATACACCATCATGCAACTGTAGATGGTCAAGAAATTGATCACAATTCACAGGACATAAGAACATATGGAGGATGAAGCTTGTACCTGCAGCAACACCTGAGATCCTGGACTACACCTATTACTGCTGAGGATTTTGGAAAGTCCTTTGTCCTCCTTGTGTACCTATTGGATAATGACTTGAAATCTGTGATGTAAGGAAGCAGCAAATCATGCGTAATCCCATTCAATGTGATAGCAAAATGATGGAGAAGATTAGAAAGTGGCAAAGGAACGTGGGCAAGCTAAATTTTCAATTTGCCGCCCCTAAACGGACATTGTTAGATGGCAAAGGCTTAACTGCTTATCAACCCCAGAGACCACTTCATTTGTTGGAAAAAAACAGGTAGCAGCTGGAATTCCAGGGCATATTTTCCCTCCACAATACAGAGATTTCTAGGGATAACCATTTGCTATGTATCTTTGACAAACTTGGATGACACAGAGAGAGAGCGTTTTATATTCCCAAACAGCAGAGTTGATAGGATCTTGCAATTTGACATCAAAAATATTTCCAAGAAGCCTTTTCTGGTGGACGCTCTCGGCTAGATTTGTAAGTGAAGATGGTTTTGTGTACATTTTGTAATATAAATACTGATTTTTTACTGAGAGTTGTCAAGGCAATTTAGGTATGTGTTGCCTGCAGAATGTTTGTCACGGCAGGCCATATTTTGTGCATATGCAATTGCAGAACTAGTGAAGTATTTTGGGCATTTCGCAAAACATCTATTGAGCTAGAAGGGCAGATAAAATGATTACGTCAGGGAGTGTGTGCCTTTGGGGGCTCTAGGAGTCTAGTACGAAACTCACAAGAAGTGCCTAAGTAATATAATAAGGAAATTAAAAGAAATTAACTAAACTAGTAATGGATGCCCTAGGTTGTCGGGCATAAATACAATACATCTCAAGGCGTATAATTTGTTTGGATTGAATAGGTGAAGGCTGGTATAATGTCAAATTCAAAGCATAATGTCGCTCTCAAGTCAGTATTTATCATAAGATAAGATGTTATATAAGATAAGATGAATTTTGCTCAAATATGTGTAAAGGAACTTAAGTTGCTAATGTTCAAAGACGTGAACAATAACATTGCCAAACATCTACAAAGATAATATCTTGTAGTTGATTGTTTTGATTCAAGTGTAAAGCCATGTTGGTTGAGCCGGATATGTTCCAAACAACATCGTGTAGTTGATCGCTTTTTGGATTCAAAGTATAAAGACATGGGTCAAAAGAGCCTTTGCTATGTCAATTTGTTAACATGGTTAGATTATGATCCTACTTATTTCAATGGTTGTAGCATTAATTGGCATGCTTGTAAGTGTTGTTGGTTCCCAATTGGTAGCATATTGCTTATAGCGAGGTGCCATTTGAGATGTCCTCTCTTTTTGTTACTACATCACCTCTTTAATGCTTGTCTTGTATTGCTTTGTTTGAGGCTGGAAGCTAATCATAAAACATTGGGCCACATTAAATGTTGGTGTCCAATTATTCAAATTTAAAATGCTTGTATTGCAAATTTGCTCCTGAGGTCGAAGCTACTGTTCAAACATTTGGGGCTAAAAGTAGTTGGTGTCCAATTATTCAAATTTAAAATGCTACACAAATTTCATGTAGAGGTGTGCAAATGATCGATGAAGCATTTAGAGCCGCCTATAAGCCATCTATAAAGCTGAGAATTATTGCACATGTTAAGCCTATTCAAGTTCCCTCTCATAAGCTGCTATAAGAGTTTATCCATTTACCCAAACAATGATTTCTACAAATGGAGAGGAACTTTTGCAAGCTATGCGCCAAGCATATGTTATGTGTAAATTGAATGCCTCCAAGCTATAAAACAACATTGAGTATACCCCGCTACAATCATAAAGTTAAAAGAATATATTAAATACACAGTATATTGAATCAATAGGTGATGCATGGATATTTCAAGAAACCAGAAAGTACCATGTAAGGATAAAACTACATGCACGTATGTCAAGCTTACTAAATTTGCAACTTATATGCACTTTGGCCAATATGGCGCGAAGAGCTTATTTATTTATCCTAACAATGATGTTCAAGGAAGGAACTTCAAGTACCATGCACAACTTCCAAGCTATAAAACAACATTGAATATGCTCGCACAAAAGAACACAATCCCAAAGTCAAAATAACTTGATTAAATAGACAACAAAAGAGCTTGAATCAATGAGTGATGAAAATATTTCAGCCAAGCAAATGTAAGGATAAATTAAAATAATTATACCGGGTCATTAAATTTAAAATCCCAACTTGAGGAGGCCCCTACCTACAACCACATGGACAAAGTTGTTGATATCCTTAAAATAGTACTCAGATAAGTAAGAGAAAGATAATTTGTGAAAGCACCAACACGACAAAATTTCTCTTTCCCCGCTTATATCCAATCCATTATGCTAACCAATGTACCGACCAACCATGCTTTGAAATTGCAAAAACTTAACCGTGAAGACAAGAATAAGCTAAAGAGCCGAAGCGCGATAAAGACAAACTTCCACCCCAATACAATTTATAGAAGAACTTAAAACCTATGAGAAAACGTAAAAGTATTTGGTAAAGAAGATGTGAATTTGCATCCTATGGAAGGTCCTTCAATTTAAACAACAAAAAGAATATCTATGCAAGTACTCTAAAATCTACACCATGGATGCTACCATAGCTCAACATAAAGATAAGTAAATTCAAGCGCATTCATAGGCCATAAATAGCAATAAAAATTACAGAAGTGCAAGTAGCACAAATTTACAGTAGGCGCAAGACATTTTAATTTGATATAGCTTGAAGTTTTAATTGCAAATATAGAATAGTAAAACAAAATGGTGCGCTGCAAAGCTAATCTGAAGCAAGTAAAGCAAGAGGGTACTTGGAGAAGGTATAATCCAACAAAGCAAGAGAGACTACCAAGAAATATATATAATCCCCAACAATAAGTACCTTATTTCCTCAATCTCTGAGGGGAAAACAGCTCTACTCAAAGAAAAATTAAAATGAGGCTCTCAGAATAGCAGAACATGTGCATCAACAACAAATACCATGAAAAAATCCATTGTGAGAGAGATGTCCAACATATTATCAGAATGTCTTCTCTCGCAAAGTACATAAAATCAGAATCGAAAAAGCAATAGCTATAAAATGAAATCTTAACTATTCCCCCTAAACGGGTGATTTTTGTCACGTGACTTATGTAGGAAACGTAAGACAAAGCATTTATTCTTTTTACCTACCACCCTCAAGTTTCTAATACCAGTTAAAATTGCCCAAATATCATCCACCAAAATTGAGGAAGACTAAATTTGCTCAATTACATTCACATAGAAAACCCTCGGCCCAGTAATATTCTCCTCATGAGATCAAAGTCTTATTTAGAGTTATGTATGCAAAATCTTAAAGCTCCAAATCATCCGGCATTGATTTATGATAAATGCCAAGGCACATGTGTACCCACAAGAGAAGGAAACCTACTACTCGGCCACCATCATCATGATCTTCTTGAAAGATAATGGCCATACAAATAGAGCCAATTTATGGTTGAGCATGTCCTCTTTAGGGTTTGCAAGAAATCCACGTACCAATGAAGAATATATAGAGCAAAGATATAGAAAGTAGAGTAGCTAAAGGATACCGCCAAAATTCTCAAGCTAGGAATATCCCTACCATATAACATTATGATAATTACACTTATCTATCCGCATCCTAGATGCTCAAGCACAATACAAAAATAGCCGTAAACATTTCCGAAAGCATCCACACACATTTCTCGAAGCATCCACAATAATGCATCCTACTTAAGAAGAGAATGAACTTCAAAACTCTTTGAAGAGCATATTCTATAATCAATGCAAATCTTGTATGCACTTCTTTACAAAGGAAAGATAATCGTATAAAAAATACCACGGGTTGTTCCTCCTATCCGCAAATCAGATATACTTGATATAACGCCTTCGAAGCCTGCTCCTAATCCCCACCTGTAAGGTTGGATTTTACTAATAAACCTCCTAAACTTACACCCGAAACCAAGGATTATATAAGCAATGGCCATATAAATCCATTTCAAACGCATTCTCACAAAATGGTTGATTTCCAACATGAAGAACATGGATGGTTTCAACTAAAAACAACAAAAAGACACGTAAACCCTAAACCATCACTCATTTACATTGATTTACACTGGCTCCAAAAAGCACGCCTACTTTTGCATACACCCTTTTTTCAATATAGTGTTGTGGTGTGTGTGATATGTTGTTTTGCAAGGTTGCAAATTTTACATTATAGTAGTGGTAGTTTAACATTTTCTTGTTTTAGTGAGAAGAATGTGTTGTTTGATTAGCATTTGTAGATAAATAAATACATGAATATACACAGAAAGCACTTTTTACATTGTATCTACTTGATATGAAGAGATTATGTTTTAGGATCCGGTGAAAGAGCTCCTTCATATTTAAATAGCCGATTATAATACCGGGAAGGTTTTGATGCCGCTGAGAGATGTAGTTGGGATTCTTCCTCCTGCATGTCATTGACGTTGATGTGCATGAGGACCTCAAATTGTGGTTACATCTAATCTCCGGGTTGCGGAGTCAAGTCCTTCAACATATAATAGAGGAGGAAAAACCTTATGCAAATGTAAGTCATGTAAGAAGATGCACATGGATAAATCATGGATAGTGAAGAGAGATCTTCCTTTATACCTTTTGATGAGATTGGAACGCCGTAACGCTTCTATAGGAAAAGCAACTTTTTTCTCAGAAGTCCTACCAATTAGACCAAGAAAACCATCGATATCTAACAAAGAGGCTCTTTGAGCCACCTGAAGTACAAAAAGTTTTAATTGGGAAGGTATGTAAATCATGCTGATTAATAATACTGTATTCATGTTAGAATATGTGAATAATGCACTTTTAAAAAATCCTCAGATTCAAAAATCACCATATCACCGTGATTCAATCTTTGGAAACCAAAATACTCCCCGTGATTCCCTGGCGGTGATTCACACGTAATACACCCGTAGATTCCTCAAGCTACAAGCCAAAAAAAAAGCTCCAAAAGGGCATCTGGATGAGAAGCTGCCATGCCCGACCACCATATTAGCCTTCTCCCAAGTTTGAGCACCATGTCCTGTGCAAAACGTCGCCCCAACAGCAAGGCTTTTCTTCTTTCCTACCATTTCCATTCTCGGCCCCTCGTTATGCCTGGGATTTAGCTTTCAAGCTCCATGGAACTATTTTAGCGCCTTCTAATCCATCTCTTGAATCCTACCATGCATACGGATTCTTTCTGTGCTGTTTAACAATTCCCACCCTTTTAATGGAAGTGGTAAATCTCTAGATGGCCATGTGTAAATCTCACTTTGTGCTTATATTTGGCCGCTTTTTCTGAAAGACCCATCTACCTCCTCATGATCCTGAGGTCCTAACCCCAACTTGAGCCCAAGCTTGAGTTGGCTTCTTGAGTTTGACTCTTAAGTCGTGTTGAGGGTCAACATTTTGAGGTAAGGTCCTACCGGTGATCCCCCGGATCTCAAGAACTCATGGCTCCTAAAACGAGTACCTGCTGATCCTGATCACATGGAGGAAGTCGGAGGCATCTGCACATTGCGCAGACAGACCTCTACCTCAAAACCTCTCTCAAGTAGCTGCTTTCGCCATACCTTACCAATTTGAATTAAATGTTCCAGCTTCCTTTGCCTACTTTTGACTACAAGTATGAATGCTAATCACTTCCCCGAAAAGTGTTTGAAGAATATTACGTGATTATGCATACAAAAAGGGCTGCAAGTTGGTCCGAGTTTGAGAAATTTTCTAAGGAAGGAGATGAGGCCGAACAGTTTATATGAAAACTCGCTATGGAGCTTCCGTACGGGATGACCTTTGTCAACAAATTTTGGACAGATTTGGTAAGTTAACCGCCTCAAGATCTGCAGCAATGAGCCGCGATTCTTTTTCATCCGTACAGTGAAAGTAAACCAATACAAAGAAAGATTCAGCACCTACATGAGCAAATGCCAAAGAGCCAAGTTCCTATCCCTACTCTTTCCTAGTGTCATCTTTTATCAAAGCTAAGTTAGCCCCTAGACCTGAAATTCAAAGGAAACTTGATCAAGATTCAAGTCAGCCAAGGATTTGACTTCTATCTATAAAGTCTTTGCCAAGACTATCAACTCACTAGAATGCTTTTTATTCCTACTGAAAACACAAGATTTCATCATCATGATCCCTTTATCCCCGATGCTAAATCGATGGCCCCTATGAGCCATAGTTAAGCATGTCTCTATATATGATGTACTTACAACAAGAAGAATGCTAAAGAAGAGGAGTCCTAGCATCAAGATCTCGTGAGGTCGCAAGGTATCTATCTAAGGTAATGTATGCTTTAGCCGGGTTACCAAACAATTAGTTGAGCCTAAGACATCTAGGACAGTAGAGTTTATCCTGCATCGCATCCATTGTAAGTAAACTTCAAGCATCCTTTTAGATATTTGCTATTGGAGAGTATATGTCCTAAAATGTAATAGAAAGGGTCACTTTTGGAAGAGAATGCCATGTCTCAGGCTTTCAGAAAGAGATAGGCCATACCGACCTTAAGTTGCTCACAAAGAATATTTTACAAATGGGTGAAAAGGAAAAGAAAACTGTAATCAAATTCTACGTGAGATTTATCAGCCAAGTACCTCTATAAGATTTGTGGTGTACAAGCAAATGAGGTCCCTAAAGTAGAAGAGATCAGCGGTGGTGCACACCCTAAGCATGACGATACCAAAAGAAGCAAGTTGAGTCTAGTGAGTCACCGCCAAAGGGACGTGGTAATGCTACCTCCACGCAATCGTAAAAAGATACTCGTCCAGATATAGCCCTTACCAATGCCAATTCAAAAGTATGGTAAGAAAGATCAAGATCTCGGCGAAGTAGATGTTTTACTCTAAGAACTCCCAAGGTAAATGTAGATTTATTTAATTTGTTAAAATTGCTCCTAGTTATAGAAAAAGATTATTACAAAGCATCAGCCTCCCTCATGAATCAGGCATGTGTCAACTTTGGCTTCAGGCTTATTAATCCCATTTTAGCCTGCACGAGGAAGATCCTCGGGGTATTCAAATGGCCAATCCACCTTGGAAGTGCCTTTACTCTTCTCAAATGTATTGCTAGATGGGGGATCTCCTTTTGAACATTATGTCTTATCATGTCATGAAAAAGTGTAACCCTACGTACATGAGAAGTCCTCTATCTTATTGAAGTCTTTTTATAATGCCAAAATATTCTCGCTGGGGTAGTTACCAAGTTTCCTCGCTAACACTAAAGGAATAACTGCGGGTCAGCTTAATTTCATTGTTGTGGCCTTTGAGAATGTGGGAGATGCATACGCATATCTATGATCTCTTTGCTTGGAAGGAGGTGGAAATAACTCTAATGGAGCGTAATATAAGGCTCGATTGGTGTATTCTTAGTGAAGCTGTGTTGCAAATCTCATATTTCCGCTTTGGGGATTCTCACTAATATGTAACCAGACAATGGAGAATACTGAAATCAAACACGCTGATATGGAGGCACAAAAATCTTGTCATGGATTGCTTGCACATTTTACATCTTAAGGTGTCGCCATACATACTAAGGAGCAAATGGTGAAGTTTCGATGCATTATGTAGAGAGACTCTTATGTCACATTTAATTGAATGGTCCATATCTAAAGATGAACCGATAATGAGGGAGGTCAAGGAGCTTTGTCCTATTCTAGTCAATAACACAACGCAGTTGAAGTAATTATCTAAAAAATGGTCAGCAAAGGATCCTTTTGTAGGGGATTTGTTTGACACTCAAAGTGAGGAAGAAATACCAAATTTTTTGAAGAGAGGAAGGATGTGTTTGCTTGGGACTATTCCGAAAGCTCAATGTATCAAGGGAAGAGATATGTCGCTTTGAAATAAAATAAAAGGGACATGAACCCCGCCTGTTGAGTAGGGGCGATTAACACTTCCTCATGAGTTTGATCAAGAGCTACATAAAATGATGGATGCAAAAGTTACCTTGAGATTATTAACCCTCAATGGGTGTGTCCCGTGACAGCCAAGAGGAAAAAAGGGGGGGACATTAAGGATTTGCAGACATCGAGATCTCAACAAGGCCACCTATAAAAAAGACTATTCCCCCGCCTTTTTTAGAGGAAATTTTATATGTCAGAATCGTAAGGACATGTGCCTCTTTTTTAGATGGATTTTCAGTGGTTCAACCGCATCAGCATTAAGGGTAAAGAGGATCAGCCAAAGACTGCATTTATCACCCTTGTGGCACTTATGCAAAGAGGATGCCATTTGGTTTGATGAATGCCCCCAGCCACCTTTCAAAAAGGCATGTCATTTTCGTGACTATGTCTCAGCCAAGAGCTTAGAATCTACTTGGATGCATCTTTTGCTTAGGATCCGCTCTACTAACCACTTGGTATTACTTGCAAGAATATGTTCCTTGTGCGTGATTCCTGAGCCAACTCCTCAACCCAAAGAAATGTATATTCTTTTTCTCAAAAGGGTACCTCTTGAAATATCTTTGCTTTTGAAATGCTTTGTCATGCCTAGTTTTTCAGAATTGTTGCCTCAAGTATGACACGTTATAGCATCTCTTTGAAGTTCATCCAATTGTTCAAGTTGATAAACTCTTCTTGAAGTGCCTAGTGGATTATACTGCGGGCAAGCCGGAAACTAAGAGAGTTTAAGAATATATTCAAAGGGGCAGAGGGCCTCTTTTGGCTAAAAAAATGAGCCCGAAGGAGTGTGGGCCCGTGAAAGCAATTTTGAAACTTGTGCTAAAGCCCAAAGAACAAGAGAGGTAGTTTTGCTTGCCAATCCATGGTAGAGGCATCACGTATTTTTCTCGTAATGTGATGAGAGTTTTGTTGGTGCTTTCGCCAAACCATTCTCAGGGTAGTAAGGCGTGTTTTCCTGATAGATATGTAAATAATCCATCGGGCCTTTGATGGGTGATTGACGGAATGAACACCTCGACACCGACGAAGTTCCATGGGACATCCAAAGTTTATGATGATTTAAGTGCGGTAAATAACCTTACCGTACGGGCAAATTTGGGCGTACGCCGCCTACTCTTTGTAGCCGTAATCCGCGGAGAACCAAAATATAGAGGGCACCTGGTGTGTCAAGGCAGTGGATCAATGGGTCCTACAAAGTACATACCCCATTTTCGGGAAGGGAAGGGGAGTGGTGACGTAAACGCTGGAGAGCTGCCACGTGAAGGCCTACCCACGCCGCGCTACCGCCATGTGCGCGGGCGCGAGCGCGGTGTCTTTGAAAAGCGCGGCCAAAAAATAGCCTCGCTAGGAGAATTTTTATGCGCCGTGGTGTCACCATCAAAATGACCACCACCAAGGCCTTCAAGTGTGCTTGTTGAATGATACATCGCACTTCATGGGGAGAACACATCGACGCGAATAATACCAAATTCCTTTGCTCTTGTAGAGATGACCTCGCGCAACCATGGTATAGTCAATATTGATCTCAATGAAGAAGAAACCGGCCGACGCGAGTGAAGCTTTCAGGTCGAGGGAGCGCGGAATCCTCCTCGATGGAAGAGCTCCCCGTGGAGGAGATATTGTCATAATCATGGAATCCATGTGGCATGGCAAAGGACCGCCAAGCAACAATGAGCATCTGAAAACATCTGGATACACCCGTTGATGATCATCGTATAAGTAGAGGTAATCAGCACAACATGAGATTTGCCAGAATGATTTCTGAAAGGAGAAAATTTTTGGAAGGAGGAGGGACTCAACGCAGCACGCGACCCGTATGGCTTTTGTTGATCAAAGCTTGAGAAAATGCATAAAGAACTTTGATCTTGCTTTATCTGGCACAAGTGTACCGCATTTAAACCAGTGGACATAGAAAACTAAACCCAAAGCTTCCCGCCTGCGGGCGTAATAGTTTCAGCCTCGCAGATTGGAGTTTTCTCACAGCATAGCGATAGGTTTATCCGCGGTGCCTGCGTCATATACCGAGAGAGAATCGCACTCAATGGCGCTCTGGTGACATCGAAAGGGGCTATAAAAGGCTTGTCCCATTGAGGTGGAACAAGTACTGCTCCTCGAGTAAGCAATGCCTTCGCCTTCTAGAAGGCGTCAGCTTCGATTCCAGCTCTGCAAGAGGATTCATTCATCTCCCGTGAGTTTATGAATGGGATCAAGAATGGCCGCTAAGGAAAGTTGCATAGTAATTCGACCTCGCCTGTGAAGGAGCGGTTCTTTGATGTTTGTGGGTGCATGTGCCTTTAACACAATAACCCATTTCGCCTCTGACCGCGGTGATACCTTCTTTAGTGATCACATGACTCCAAAAAGAACACCGAGGTGACACAGTAGTGCGCGCTGTGATTCAAATCGACGACTCAGCATATTTTGAAAACCAGTTTCAACTTGTCCGCATGATCATCCATGGAGTCAGAGGTCAAAATCATCTTGAAAAAATTTGAAGAAATGGATCTTTTTCATAGTCTTGAAAATGTGAAAAGCATGATGCGCTGAAAATGATGGTGAGAATTTGACAACTCCAAAGGGAACCACCTTTGTAGGCGAAAGTACCATGCAGAAGTGTTTTGAGCGATTCTTCCCGCTTGATTGAAATTTACTGTAATTTAAAACCATCCATGAAGGAGTACATCTCATGTCCTCGCGAACCTCTTCAAGAACTCCTCGTCCGAAGGGAAGTGAAGTGATCACGCCTGGGTATTCCTGACATTTAATTTTATGTAGGTCCACGCGAAATGCGCATCTTATCATTGTGCTTGAGAGCAATGACAATAGGGCTCATCCATTCGGAATGTTTGACCTCATAAATCAAGCCAGCCTAGGAGATGTCAATTTCGACTTTGACATGGTCAATGAGAAGTTGGGGCTGCTGAGCCTGCATCGCCGCTATAAACAGTATGCAGACCGTTTGCAGGGAATGGTCAGCCTCCCACCTCTTTCTTTGATACCTTCGGTCTTGTAGCTCCATGCAAAGATGTGTTTGAATTTTTGAACAAGGTGACAAAGACGCCTTATAAGCTGGTGGAAGGCCGAAATTATCCAAGACAAAGTTGAGCCAGGTAATTCCGTGATCCACAATATTCACATTGGGAGGCAGCTATGGGATAACTTCCGCGGGTTCCAATAACATGAGCGTGGTTGTAATAGACCGAGGTGCAAAAGATTCTTCGTGTGAAGAAAAGTGGTTGCCGAAGTATCATCAAGTAGAGTAAGGTTTCGGCTATGACAAATTTTGAACATCGGTCAACATCGTATGAAATAAACGCCGTAAAAATACATCAATGCGCTGGAATAATGGCTGGCAGGAGCCGTGGGTTATTACAGAGCGCCACAAACCGTCCCATCAAGTGTCATTTCACTCTACGGATCTAAGATACTCCGATAGAGAGTGGGAAGTACTGGCAGTGTAGCCCGACTGTAAGGTTTGAGCATCTCTTAATCACTATCGCATGCTGTGGGTTCCGCGATGTTCAACAATGATGATCTTCCCCGCTTCCAAACCATAGTGGTGATTGAGATGGGCTAACGCTGATGACCAATTGATCGGTAGCCCAATAGTGAATAAAGCCTTAGCCCCAGCGGAGAAAGAGTCGCCCACGCAGATTTCATAATCACCGGTCTTCACCAAATTTCCGCACCCCCAAATCTAAGGGGAATCGGAGATCACCAATATTAAATGGAAGGAGAGGGGTGACGCCTTGAGGGCGCCGCGGATATAACCATTGGCCAAATCGATGTCATATAGGGAGCACTGGAGTTTGGATGCCCAATTGCCTCCGCTTGGTCAAGAATGAGATTGACTCAAGACTTCCGGCCTCAATTTGCACATGATTGACTTGATGATTGCCCACCGTGGCATGCATCGTGGAGTTGAAGTAGCCACGCCTCACTCATCACCGGGTAGAGGCGTTTGATCTTGGAGAGCAGACAGTTTGAGGATAATTGCAAGGCTCAAAGGAATTTGACTTTGGCAAGCTCTTCTTGAAGCTCAAGGAACATGAGAAAATGGATCACAGGATCCAAAGGGGGTCGAGTCTCGAGGTAAGAAGCCAAACTCTTTTGAGAAGCTCCACCTCCGCAGCAATATTTGGATAATGCAGTGGTGGGACATGAAGTTGTTGGTGCCTGATTTTGCCGAAAGTACGCCGCGGGTGCATGAACATTTTCTGTGGCGGGTGCGTACCTTCAGCCAGTAAGATGAGCTGGAGGATACTGGGCGACTGGACATAACATGAGGCATGAGTGCATCTAGACTGTGGCAAAGTGGACCTTTTGGGATCAACATTGGGAATGGTATCACAGCAAATGCAAAAGGCGTTGTCAGTGAGGAATGAGAGTCAAGGACGGAGGCCCCTGTGTATTACGCAAAAACCAAGCTGCCAACCCAATTTGATTTCGCTGGCCGTGACCGGAGGATTGAGAGCCTGTAAATTTCTTGAGCTTGTTGGATCCATGGGAGTGAGTGGACGATGCTGCTGGTTGATAGCGGATCGCTGAGGCGCCGTGGTGGCTTCCTCAAAAACAGATCGGGCCTGTTTGCCATTGGCAACCCAGAGTTACGCCGTGAGTCGCATCATGTGGTTTGATTGGTACCGGAAGTTGAACTTGAAGCTTTATGAAGTTGGACATGCCGCGGGTGGTATGACCCCATTCTAAGCAATCATAGCACCGGTGCCTTTGGAAGGATCAGGCTGCGGGACGGGAGCCATGTCCCGCTGACATGGTCAGATGTTTGAGCTTGTTGGATACCAAATAGGGGTATAATTTTTGCTGTGACGGCTGGTCTGCACTTAATAAACCATTTTTGTCCGAAAGGTGGGTGTGCACGCAGTACATTCCTCAAAAGATGGTTGCACATGTTGCACCTTTTACAATGAGGAGGACCACCTGTGGAATTGCACTCATTTGCAAGAGATGACCTTGATATATTTATGATGTGGCACCAAATCATCAAGGCTGAGGGGCGGGGATGTTGAGGCTGGAATCATAGCCCTGAGGAATTATAACAGAGGGGATGAAAGGTAACTCCGTGAGGGCAACTCCCCGTGGAGGAAACGCTTGACTCGAAAGTGATTAACTACACTCCAATAGCCCGCCCAAGGTCTTGGGTCGCAGGTATTCACCATGAGACTAATAGCGTGTGGAGTCTCGCAGTAAAACCGCACCAGAATCAAGGCTTTCATGAGGGTAAATTCTGAGTTTACCGATGAGTATATGAAGGCGACCGGCAAAATCACAAAGGCATCTGCGGGCTCTTGCCGCAAATCATTGAGTTGCTTAAGAAGAAGTTGACGGCCATCCGTGGGTACCATAGTGTGAGAGAAATGCCGCTTATCTCCGCCTTGTTTGAAGCACTTTGCTGGCCATGAGCCATTGATGAGGGGCTTCGCAGTCATGGGTGGAAAAAATGTGAATTTGAGTTGAGGTTGATCGGCTATTCAGACAGCTACCTCAATTCTTCCATGAGCTTGAGCTGATCCAATAGTTTCCTTTTGTATTGTCAAGGTGTGTACGCCAGCTTGAGAGTTGAAAAGAGGATAGAGACGGACTCATGCGATAAACAAAGCTGAGTATACCGAACATAGGTGATGTGTACGCAATGGGAATGAGGTGGGTATTAGGAATGGGGTAGTAAAACCGTGAGGGGCTCTTGATATAGGAGCATCCTTCCGGTGGCTAAGGAGCATGAGCCTTCCTCTAGTTGGAGATCGAGAGATGATAAACCGAAGGGTATTTTGAAACAAGGGAGCGTGTATACCATGGACCCGTGAGGCCAAAGGAGACATGTTAATAGGAGAAGAAGATTGTGAAGGCAAAGGGGTGTGGACCCGAGGGGATGTGAATGTGGTGGCACTTTCCTGAGTGTGTGAAAATGTATGCAGGGGTTGAACTCGGGTGGTCCATGGGGGCTAATGCATAGCTGAGAGCAATGTTTACAAAGGCTGGGGAGAGCCGGGACAAGAATGAACACGAGGAGTAGGTGGCTTCAACGCAGCTCGCGGAGCCGGATATGGCCTTCAATATCTTAAGTCGCGGTCATATATATGCCGGCAAGTAACCGCCGACACATGGCGCCTGCCGGTAGACGCCACCGACAGTGAGTTCTTCAGTAAGTGTTACGAGTAGACATGGTGAAAGAAAGAAAATCAGACCCGCAGCCGCATACAGTTGTTTAGGTCCGGTTCGAACTCCCCGCAAGACAGCCCTCCGCCAGGAGAACCCCTTGATCAAAATGAGAATCCTAGAGTCGTGTCACGCGACGGCAAAAAAGAACAAGAGAAAGAAAACAAGAAAACAAAAGAAACCACAATGATGTGAAGGAGACTTCTTTATTAATTTTTCAACTGGGATACATGAGCTCGCGAATCGAGAGAGAAAAAATGTTTAGAGACAAGAACCAAACTCATCTAGCCCTTGGAATGCTAGCTCTACTCATATATGTAGTACAAATCAATATAGTCATTCTGCAGATCTTGCCACCTCGAAGGAGTAAGGTCCGATTTGCAGGAATGGGCGCTCTTGAAGTGCCCGACCACGCTTGACGCCGACGGAATCATCATTTGTCCGCTTTCTTTGGCGTAGCTCCTGAGCTGCTAAGTTCTTCAAGGGTTCTGGGTCTTGATGACTCGACCTGACTCGATTTGGCGCCTTTGTTCCTCGGGTTTGTTTGAGAGGTAGATGAATAGTCCCGTACGTGACGCATGACTACTATTTGACCTAGATAGATATAATTAGGAGTAATTTCGGGTACGCTGGTATTGATCATGCTCATTTAACCTTGAAGGTTATGGATTAAGTAATATGAGTATTTACTTTATCACAACTTCTGGGCAGATTCTATATCGATTTAAGATATGGACCTAAACTTCAGCGGATCCATATCGAACAAAGATATATAAATTGTTTGCATCTATGTGAAATTTGCTCTAATGTCTTGGTATACGTAATCAATCCAATAGGACGGCCGCTTCATCTTCAACCTCATGCTACCACATAAAGTGCATATTCTTCATCTCTGCAACAGGCTTCTCCACCTCCCCTCGCCTCAAAAAGCATTTGATAGCCTGCTGTAGCCTGAAGTTTGAATTTAAGCTAGGAATGTATGTTCTAACACTAAGAAACCTGCTTAGAAAAACTAAAGTTGTGGAGTTGCAAAAAAGGAGGACTCTCATAGAGTTCACCCGTACCTTTTTAAAAGTTTTGAAAGTGCTTCTCCAAGACTGCAGGAGTGTAGGGTACTTTTTGCTTGAATCCTAACCTTAATGTATTAATCTAGCAAACACTAATGCTTTATATAGCGTAACATGAAATTGCGGTGTCCAAACCCTAAACTCCTGCATCTATAAATAGACCCTTAGGGTTCTCTCATTTTCACCTTTTGCTTCCAGCCTAGTCATTTCCTTCACCCAAGAAGGCGTATTTCATAGGCTACTGGTGCTAGCGCATGGACATGCTAAGGTAAATTTTTTTCCAACTCGTAAGAAGGGAAGTTGAGAAGATGTATATGAAGGGCTTCCCTTGTCAAAGATGTAATTTTTTACTACATAACATAAATAAATAGACAACAATAATGGACTAGTTATAGATGAACATGTATGGCATTAATTATTTAGGTATACCAATAATAGCTTAAGTATGGAGTACATAAGAGGGTGGTCAAACACCCACACCACGCGGTTTGTTGCAGCTCTTATTATTAATATCATGGATATGAAATTTTATAGGTTTATACATGAAACTTATATTATCATGTTGTTATAGATTATTTTGCTCCTATAAGCTGCTTGAATTGACAAACTATACGTGAATATACACAACAAAAAGACAACCATCGTGAGTGCCAAGACTAATTTAAGTAATATACTGTGGCTAGCTTTCATTTGATTTGCCAAGACATATATAAAGATAATACTTTTTACGCCATGTGCCACATGGCAAAGATCCTTGAAAAAATCGAAAGTATAGCCGCACCTATCGAGATAGAACTTTTACGCCATGCCACATGGCAAGATCCTTGAAAATTGAGTATAGTTGCGCCGAGGCCGTACAACACAACCAAAAAATAAAAACTACGCAAATGTTTGGAATGTTTTATTGTTGCCGCTAATTCCTTTCCTAACATGATGGAGGGCGTATATGCATGCCTCTTTGACTAAAAAGTTGTCAAGGAGTTGTAAGTCAAAAAGAGTTGATTTGAGGAACCGGTGCTGCTTCATAAGATATCACTAAAAACTATTTGGTTTCCTCAAAATGATACGTAAGTCTCAACTTCCGGGGAGCGTCTAAATCCTCAAGAAACTAGTCAAAAGCACGCTGGATTACTTTGCATAGAAAAATTATATATTATAGTATGGGTGGGATTTTGTAATATAAAATTAAATACGACACGCAATGCGCCGAGCTTCTCCCAGCGCTTATCCACACATTGAGGAGCCATGCTTTCTACCTTATTTTTGTAAGTGTAATTTTAATGCTATAGTATTTTGAAGAGGATGCTTGAAGCCGAAAAGTGTAGACTTCAATTCTAGATTTTACACTGTAAGCCTTAAATAGTGGCCTCCAGAAAGACCCCTAAAAACATGTTGGCCCTCGAAGTTCTTCCAAGTCTTGAAAACTAATGTGTCCTTTTAGGAACCATGGCAATCTAACAAGCCTAGAAATTTTGTCCCAAAAAAAATGTGTCTTTTTTAGGCACCATGGTTTTAACATGTCGCCACCCATTGCCCATTGTACCAAAATATATTACCCATTGTTCTAACATGACACTCCCATATATTTGCTGTGCTGGGATAAATATAGTTAGACTAGCCTAAGAGTAAAGGATCACCGCGAAAATTACAGCTAGCTTGGTGAATATTCAATTACTCAATCTTGATTGATGTGTTAGTTTGAACTGCATTGCAGTAGATATGGAGAGTGATTCCCTGTAATATTGTACTTCGGGCCGAGGTATGCGGTTATGATGCTATTATAAGTCTTGAGCACTAGAGAATTTGTAGATGTTAGACACATGCCTTCAAATTCATGGACTATAAATGAAAAATTTCTTATTTAATATGCTTCAACACATCAATTTATAATCTTGCTTATGCATTTCAATATATTCTAAGATCTTGTTTATGCAATCCAATAGATGATCTCATAGTAAAAATAAGCTTTCTGCACAACACAGCGCGCATCGCATTAATTTGGCCATTTTACATGCCTCATTCCCCTTTAGGAAGTGCATGATATCATGGCTCAGAGAGGGCACACATGTGCCAAGCGTTCTAATGGAAGTGCAAGCTTCCCAATTAGTGCAAGAATGCACTAATACGCAGTTCCAAATATTTTGGAGCTTTCAATATATTCACATCCAGATATGGTCTTTAAATGTATATCATTACTAATTCCCTTTTTAAATTACGTGATACTGATGTCAGCATGCAAGCATAGATGGCTCCCAATGTGGAGAAGCATTTGCTGATTTTGAATTGATGTTTTTATTTGGTATCTTCCTTTGCTGAATGGAACTAAAATTGCTTAAGAGTTTTAGAATTTAAGATCAGGGTGACCATTGGAAGGCCACATACTTTGCTATGTACAAGATTTTGGACCCTTTTGTTGCTTCTCTTTTGCTAAAGTAGTTGTAACTTTTACCCACAAAGTCCTCATTCCATATGTCGAGAGACAGAAATCCCCATCATATACCTGCATTTCTTCCGGATTGCGGCAATTGCTGATAAAAAGATCAAGTGGAAGTAGAAATAATAGGGTATGAATGGCTAATGATCCCACAAGTGCTCATCTCTCGGCCTCAATATCATTCAACAATTCATACGCACGCTGACCTCACCAACTCGTGTCTGCAGCAAAATTTCCATGTGAAGCACCATAACCTTCCTTTCTGGTTAAATCTTCTGAAGCTCTTTGCCTGGCTCTTACTCACTCCATTTCCAAGCCAGTAAAAGCTGCCCACAGCCCACTTGCTAAATACATCATATCAACTCATGCTTCGCTAGGTAGTCCCGACCACGATACAATTCAACCTTACAAAACAGTAGCAAGTAGAGAGGCACCACCCCACAACTAGCAAAATAATTAGTGGCTTGTATAGTAGCAGTACTTTCACGTAGACATAAAACATGTCAAACTCACCCATTCCTTTACTGAAATCAAGATTAGCCTCCCATCGCTGTAATGTACTTCATTCATTTAGATGATTAGTATCCACGAGTATGCATGGCCAATGAAACCTTCAGTGAGACAAATTTTCATAACAGAATCACATATAATATATTTAGGGCCAATGGGGGTATAAAATCCCCTCAAGATGGATCTTCAAATTTTAGAAGAAACTCATATTGATCAATTCAAAGAAGCTCAAGTAGGAAAGATAATAAACCGTACCAGATTATTAACCAAGTTTCTCTATAACTACATCAACAATTTCCCTCAGGTCGCACTTAGTCCACCTGCATCTTTGTTCTCAGGCTTCCCTTCAATAACATCCAAGACAAAGAAAAGTAGGAAATTGTAGCAAGTGTAGCAAAAAGTATGGCGGCAAGTAAGAGGGTTTTTCCAACATTTCCTGGCCATGCACCCCGCTTACTTTTCAGCACTCCATATTACCTCCTCGCATAACTTCATTACCGCCCCAAGATTTGCTACTTTGTTTGCCAACAAATTTATATATGTATCGGGGTAACTTATGACATCAAATTAAGAGTTAAAATTTCAGAATTGTCAATAATAACCTCATTATACTTGATTCCAGACACTTTTGGCAAATTTTATGACAAAGATTCCAAAATAAAACCATCAAGAAATATCTATAATGTTTGCTTTATGCACAGCCAGCCATCAGATTCTTATTGTTTAAATATGCATATCCAGATGCATACTTTCGTTACCACACCGAGGGCTTTACAATGCCAGGACTACTTCATGCTCCAAACCATACTCTCCTCAGATTCCTAAACCCACCACACAAATACACTTGATTATTATGGCTTGGAAGTTTTCATCAAGAAGACTTGAAGCAATGAATAAGAGAAGCTTAACAAATCCAATTCTCTTTAAGGCATACCTTGTTCTTCTCTTGATAGAATTAATAACTTCAAGTAGGTACTTCTAAGCCAGTATCACTAACTAGGCTTAGTTTTTGTGCGCCAAGTTTGCTTAGGCTTAGGCTTTTTGCAAGGCCAAATTTGTTAGGCTTTCAAAGACTTAATGTCATTCTTCATGGAAATGGCAAAGTAGAGGAATATTACATATCATATCAATTTGTGAGTTCAATGATTAAAAGAAAGAATATTAGGCATTTTCCTTACATTGACTATTATTAGTAATTTTGAATGATATTCATCTAGTTTATAGTTGAAATGCATTGTTGCTTCCTTTTTGAAATGCATTGTTTGTTTCCGTTTCATTTGTTAAGTACATTGTTTTGTGTTCACATAAATAAGAGTCAGCCATTAACAGCCTTTTCACTTTACTAGTAATTTAATGTCACAAATTGAAATCCAAATGACAATGGAATGCAATCTAAACAAATCAGCTTGCATTGAACATAAAGCATTCTATAAACAAGATATTGGTCCAAAACTAGATTGCAAAATAATATACATAAAGTAGCTAGCAATATAGTTTTATAGTCGAATCTGTTCAAACAAGGTGGATGTAAAAATATACATGTTCAAAACATTCAAGATACTCTGAAGCTCTCAATGGTCACGCAGTAAGGTTCCAAATCTTGGATTACATTGTGGCTTTGCAATCTAGTGTACTGTGGTTCCAAATTCCCCTTGATTACATTTTGGCTTCTGCACCAGTCCATCAAACTTGTTTTGCCTTGCATTGATATTTTAAGACAACGGAAGAGGAGATTCAACCGTGACATCACATTAATAATTCTTCTAGAAAAAGCCTACATGTTCATTCCCAAAAGGAGGAGTGTACTTTATCTATCTAAATTTCATGATAAAGTCAAGAGCCGTGCTTAAATGTTATAAGCCATCTACAACGATATTATTTAGCATATGCATCCTCTCGCGAAAAGGATGTTTCATGGTGTTTTCCTCGACCTTTTATGGAACCGCCTTTTCCTCTCAAACATTGTATGCTTTGAAGTCAATAGCAATATCCTAATTGGTGATGGGTTGCCCAAAATGGCTTGTTGCCGATAAACTGTGCTACTGTGAAAGGAACGCTGGACTCGCTCATATAGCCAATGGAACCAAATATACGGGTAAAAACGAGGTAAAACGAAGCATTAACTACGCATATGTGTTTAATACTTACTACATATCGCTTAAAACAATTGTAAGCTAAGTGTATAAGTTGTTGTTCTTACATCACGACCCTAATCAAGATGATACTACCAAATGTTACAGAACTGGATTGCCACCATGCTTTTTGGCAAGGTCATAATCTAATCAGATAAGAACTATTTGGCTTTCAGCCTACTAAGCAATGAGCACTCTTTAAAGACAAAGTAATATACACAAGTAAACCAAGATAACAGAGATAATGATGGCCGTAAATATTTCTGCTCAATTCAAGTAGAACCACCTCTCGTTTCACAAGCTTAACAATATATGTCATTAAAAAGAAGCTGCTGGGATGAGGAACTGGAATTGGATACTACGTTCAACAATAGCTTATATTTTGCAGATCCTCGAAAGCAAAGACGACAAATATTCTTCAAGAGCTGGAAGAAGTTATGAAAAAGGAACAAATGTGTGAGAAAGTCTTCTCCTCGAACTATATTTAGTTTTCAAGATTCACCGGGCTTCGCAGACTCCACCCAAGATTTAAAGCATCTATCGGCCATCACAAAGATCATGTATTTTTGAGATTAAACAATATGCGATCCTAATGAATTCTCACTTTTATTTCCTCGGGCCTCGAGAATGTATTACAATCTCAACTTCACTTAAAGTTCCTCTAGAAACCCAAAGGATGTGCACTTAACCCTCGCTATAAGCAAGTAGAGTTGGTAGATCCAAGCTCGAGGAAAAAATTGTGACACTAAATTCCTTGCACATTCTCCTATATGAATGGATATGACAATGTCATTCAAGCAACATGTTGTTCAAGATGTCCGAATGAAAGAGGACAGATGAGATGAAAAGTATCTCAAAAAGTACACAACACTCACAACAAAAATATTTATCATGTCAAATCCTCATGACCACGCCGCCATCATATCCTTCAATACAACCACACGTTTGCACTACTCTAAATTTCTTTGTAAAGTCCTAAAGTTAGGTCATCGATTCTAGCATTATAACACGCCACACCACCATTTACAACCTTAGATTTGAAATAGAATTTGAATGTGTGATCCAAAGAAAAAAGCGAAAGCACTCCATTATAAAAAAGCACTACGCGCCAAATCATCGCCTATCTTGGCAAAGATGTATGAAATTGGCATTGTACACGAGATGTAAACTCCTCGTGAATTGGTTGTGACTCCATAGCGCGTACTAAAGTTTATAGATTTTAAAAAAGAATCGAATCTACTTGTTGGAAAGAATTGTTTTCCCGTGACGGCATCTCAAAAAATGCCTCGACAATATGTCAGCAGATGCAAACCGCCATAGATGGTCGCAATAGCACTTTAAAAACAAGAATATACACAAGTAAGCACGAGCAACAAAGGGTGCAAAACTTTTTCTCGCCAATTCAAGCGTAATCACTCGGAAAGCCATAAGCTTAAGAATTATGAAACCTGAACTCGACACATGTTAGCTTTCATAGCCTTCCAGACAACCCATCTCTGTTACAAAAAGAGTTCAAATGCCACCCCTGTGGATCAATGTCACGTGTGTCCCAGTGGTCCGGCATGTGACACATGTTAGCTTTCATAGCCTGAACAATGCCCATTTCAGGTCGAAAATGCCATCCAGGGGATCAATATCCGCAGTCAGGTGGCGATGCAGGCATGTAAAGTGATATTTCGCCAGAACCCATTACTCTGTTAGGGCTAATATATTAGCAGGCAAGGCGGCAATGTGATCCATTGCTTTGGGATCGATATGATACTTCTCTCTGAACAAAGAATTTTTGCCGAAACGGATCCCCAAGCATTTGAAAATCATTCCGAAGTGCTCATTAGGAAGCCTATTCTTATCTATCCATTTGAAGTTCTTATCTGCCCATTCTTATACGTTCTTCCGAGCGAGCCATGGCCGAGAAACCGGATGGCTTTGATACCTAAAAGGTCGAATAAAAAAAAACAACAAAATGGGATTTTCCTCTCAGTAACCTCTTAGAATACAATGCTTGGGAAGACCACCGCCCCGATCATAATCGAGTTGAGCCTCTCGCATTTTGCTTCAGCCATAACTTCCAACGCTACACATGGGCCGGACATCTTTGGAATTTCAAGTTTTTTTTTTCTCCACCGTAGAAGAAATCAAACGACTACTAGGCTCTCCACCTGCACAATAATCCCAGCTGGTTGCAACGTGGATAGCCTTAAATCGCTCCAAAGTCTCCACCCTCGTTTGTGCAAACGTGCTAAAAACAAAAAGGATCACAGAAATTTAAGCAACTATGTTTTAAGGATTAGAAAAACCTCCATTTTAGTGCACAAATTGTTGGCTCTGGACCATCTATGTGAAGTTCCCTAGAAACTTCTTAAACCAAGGCCTGTCGCACGACTATTTTGTCCATGCCTGATTTGATACTCTCTTTTAGTCTATACTTCACGTGCTAGATTTTTCTGCTGGCACTATATTTTCTACGAACAGTTTTAGGCAGAAAAAACAGCTCTTGATGGACCGCGGAAATGGAGGGTCCAAGAAAACCTACTTGCAGCTCCTTGAGAAGCTTCTACTTCAACCAGGAGGGCGGACCTCATCTTTTCTTACATGGATTACCTGTAAATGCCTTCCTCTATACGCGCTTGGAAATGGTCAATGAAGTAACCTTTGCTCGTTTTCTCTATTTTCCCTGGTATGGACAGGGTTTGTTCTCTGCATCTTTGAGGCTGGATTAGAGATTACCTTGGATTAATTCTGTTCTAGGCCAAGATCCTTGGTGGGTTTTTCGGAAATGAATCGGGGACAGCTAATAACATGGCGTTGAATCTTTCAGGTAGGAGATTTGACGAGTTTAGAACTCTATCTGAGAGCCTGCGGAAAATTCAGGATGCATCTTCCCAGGTTAGATTTAACTGTCAGCAGTGTAGGTTTTTGGTTCGTAAATGCTTGGAAATAGATGGGTTGGCCTGGAGATTAGGTTTTAGATCTGAGGAAAGAGCTCCAGCCATATTTAAAGAGCTGATTATAATACTGGGGAAGGTTTTGCTGCTGTTGGAGAGATGTAGTTGGGATTCTTCCTCCCAGGGTCATTCTAGCGCATTTGAAGATGCGCATGAGGACCTCAACAGTTGGTTATATCTAATCTCTGAAGGTGGAGCTGAAGTCCTTCAACATATAATAGAGGAGGAAAACCTTATGCAACAGAAGTCTGCAGAAGAAGATGCACATGGACAATCCATCGATAGTGAAGAGGATCTTCCTGTTATACCTTTTGATGAGATTGAATGCCAAAACCACATAGGGAAGGGAGCATGTGGTGCGGTGTGGCAAGCAGTTTGGAAAGGAAAACCAGTAGCTGTCAAGATATTTCTAAAGAATGATACCTTTGAGACTGAAAAGAAAGCTTTCGCCTCCTTCCGGCATCCTAATCAACATATTTTGCGTGCAATAGGCTTCTCTGAACATGATGGTAAAAATGTTCTGGTATTAGAGCTGATGAAAATGGATCTGAAAAAGTTACTAGAAGTGGTTCACTTTCCTTTGCTTTTGAAGATTCATATAATGATTCAGATTGCAAGAGCCATGAGATTTTTACATGAGAATAATGTGATTCATAGAGACTTGAAACCTCAAAATGTCTTGGTTGATTTTCTAGTAGATAGACCAGAGAATATATTGGAAACAGACTATGTGCTGATTAAGCTCACGGATTTTGGCGTCTCCAAGACTGAGTTCAAGACATGCAACCTTGACAATAACACAAGGGTAGGGACCCTTCCGTATATGGCTCCCGAGATCCTTAATCAAAATAGTCCTATTGCATACACAAGGAAGCTTGATGTTTATAGTTTTGCCTGTACCTGTTCTGAGATTTTAACTGGCACTCAACCATTCCCAGGGGCTTCTCCTCAAGATATCTTGGTAAATATAGAAAAAGGTCCTCAAGGCCTCCCATCTGATCTTGCATTGTTAATTTGTAACTGTTTGGAATACGATGAAGCCCGGCGGCCATCTTTTAAGGAAGTTGTAAGCAGTCTTCTAAAAATAAAGATGAAACATTTGCGTCACTGCTCAAGTACACCAAGTGAATTTGTTACAGCAAGTCAGAGTAGCAATTCAAGTTCACCTTCAAGTGACCTTTTTATCAGTTATGTAAGTGCAAAAATATTCAGACTAAAAATTGAAGGCAATCCAGTGATTGGAGGTACGCTAAGTATAAAATGGGATTTAAGCTATGATACAGCATCATGCAACTGTAGATGGTCAAGAATTGATCACACCACAAGACATGAAGAACATATGGAGATGAAGCTTGTACCTGCAGCAACACCTGAGATCCTGAACTACACTATTACTGCTGAGGATTTTGGAAAAGTCCTTGTTCTCCGTTGTGTACCTATTGATAATGACTTGAAATCTGGTGTGATGCGTATGGAGGCAGCAAATGATGGTAATCCCATTCAATGTGATATCAAAACGATGGAGAAGATTAGAAAGTGGAAAGGGAACGGGCAAGCTAGATTTTCAATTTGCCGTCCCAAACGGACATATTTAGATGGCAAAGGCGAACTGCTTATCAACTCCACAGACCACTTCATTTGTTGGAAAACAGGTAGCAGCTGGAATTCCAGGGTATATTTTCCCTCCACAATACAGATTTCTAGGGATAACCGTTTGATATGTACTTTGGCAACTGATGACAGAGAGAGCAAGTTTAAATTCAACAGCGAAGTTGATAGGGATCTTGCAATTCTGACATCAAAATATTTCCAACAAGCCTTTTCTGGTGGAAGCCTCGAAGGATTTTAAGTGAAGATGGTTTTGTGTACATATTGTAATATAAATACTGATTTTTTTACGGAGAGTTGTCAAAGCAATTTGTATGTGTTGCCTGCAGAATGAAAATATCACTGCAGGCCATATTTGTGCATATGCAATTGCAGAACTAGTGAAGTATTTGGCATTTCGCAAACATCTATTGAGCTAGAAGGGCAGATAAAATGATTACGTCAGGGAGTGTGCCTTTTCCTCCTAATATGAAATTAAAAGAAATTCAACTAAACTAGTAATGGATGCCCCACGTTGTCGGGCGTAAATACGAATATGATTTGATGCGAGGCATTTGTTTGGATTGAATAGGTGAAGGTTGAGAGAATAAACAAATTGAAAGCTATAATGTCGTTCAAGTTGGCATTTATCATAAGAAGGTTCAGCTATGTGTAGTTAACTTTTAATTTAATATCTTCGTATTTATCATAAGAAGGTTCAGCTATGTGTAGTTAACTTTTAATTTAATATCTTCGTACGTGAACAATAACGTTGTCAAACATTCAAGTGGAAGACAATATCTTGTAGTTGATTGTTTTGGATTCAAAGTGTAAAGCCATGATGATAGAGCTGGATATGTCACAAACAACATCGTGTTGGATAGGTCTCAAACAACATCATGTAGTTGACTGTTTTGGATTCAAACTATAAAGCCATGGGCCAAAAGAGCCTTTGCTATGTCGACCTTGTTAACATGGTTAGATTATGATCCTACTTATTTTCAATGGTTCTAGCATTAATTGGCATGCTTGTGTTGTTGGTTCCCTAATTGGTAGCATGTTTATAGCCGAGGTGCCATTTGGAGATGTCCTCCTTTTGTTACCACATCACCTTTACTGTTTGTCTTGTATTGCAGTTTGCTTGAGGCTGGAAGCACTGTTTAAACATTGGGCTATATAGTCCTAAAGAAAAGACACAAGTCTTTTCTTCTGTCTCCTTTGATCTATGGTATTGCCTGAGCTATCTCCATAGCCCATTTTCGACTAGCAGAAGGGGTTACTATGCGTATAGGCTCCGCATCTGGACCACGGAACAAGTCCAAAGCTGCAAGAAGTATTCGAGTTTGTCAGTAAAGGTCAGTGAGATCGCGGTCGCGGTCTGTACCAGTAGTTTGAATGCATATTATTTATGTTAGCAGCCATAAAGAAATAAGCTAAAAAAGATTGCGGTCGCGATCTGTTCGACTAGCTGGAATGCATTTTATTGTGAAGTCTAGAGTATGCCTTTAAGAGTATGTTTGCATTGTGAGCTACTTATGACTTGTTCTACCACTGCGTAGATTCTAGGAGGTTGCTTACCCATAGTAGTAATCCGGTTCACTAAATGCTATATATTGCTACCTTGCAGTGTTAGAAGCCAAAACCCCAGTTTCTCGATAAAATCGCGACTGCGATCTGTTGCATTAATGCCACAAATAATTCTGTAAGAGATCGCGACTGCGTTTCTTGTAAGCATTATCTAGTGCGAAAAAAGCAAACAGCTTCACATAGCAGCTAAGGGTGTCGTTGCTTGACGAGATCGCGGTCGCGATCCTTCGTATTGCTTACTCATTGATATACAACTGGAGAATGGAGATGAGGTCCATGCTTATCAATGGCAGGAAGGTTGCAGAAGGGAAGATGCATGATTTCATCAAGCATCACAATTTGCCCTTGCCTGAAGGATGTGCGGTTGTGTCCCTGGAAGGTATTCTGGAAGACGATCTCCCATTGTCGTATCTTGAAACAGAAATGGGGACCCTGTTGGACTCCAAAGGTGCCTTTATTTTATGGCCCACCAAGGACATAGCTAACATGGCGCGAAGTGCAAGATTTTTTCAACCTCCAAGAAGGCAAGATCGGAGCGCATAGTATGGCAAGACCCAGTGGAGCCGATTCATCTAGGTGATGCCGCCCCTAAAGCCATTTCAAGGGATGACCTTATCGATCGTGCATGTACTAGGAAAGGTACTACATATGCTCAGCAATATTGGGATTGCTGGCATAAAAAGTGGAGACCGAATCCTAATGACAGACCACGCTATCAGCCTCTCAAAACCATAGACTATGGTTGGGTGGTTGAGCCCAAGCCATTGTTCACAGTAATCCCTGCAAATGTAGGTGTACAGCTGCAGGAACTACTGGCTAAAGAGGCAACTGAAGGCGATGAGGACAATTAAGCAAGTTACTCAGGTTCCATACATCAGGTATTATTCATTATGCTTATACATCCGTACATATTTAATAAGTGCTTACATCATAATATCCTTAATAGATGCACAAATCATCACTGATTCACTCATCATCAACACCTGCTAACGTGATGGCATTCAGCTCATAGATCTCGCGCTCAGGAATCCAGATAAGGTGGATCACAACACGAGTTAGCCCAAGGCAATGAATCTCAGCACCATTAGCTTTGGATTGCAGATAGGGATCAAGATGAATACCCTTTCTCACGCAACCAGCAAGATCATTGTACCATTTGGAGCACTTGATGGTTTCGATGTGCTCCGGGCGAGTAGGCAAATAGGCCATGGGAGATGAATGACCTCTACTACGGAATGGAGCTGCTCTTATAGTCAAGTAAAATTATTGATGTGAATTATTGGTGTACATTGTAGTGCCATTATTGAGCATGTACAAGTATAATGTACACGTACACGTATAATGCATAATTTGTATAGATATATGTATCATGCGACCTCATGTATCTTGGACTTAAGAAGTAGGTGAAAGTATTTGTGCTTGAGCAAATTAGTTGTGCTTGAAATTCTCAAAATTTTGGTACTCTCCAATTAATTAAATCATGCTTTTTTGAAGCATGTAGAGGTATTAGGAAGTTTTGGTAAAAGGACTCCTCAAAAAAAAAAAAATTGTTCTTCTTTTATGGAGGTTTGAGTCCTTATATCGACGGGATTGACAACCATTGCAAATCATAGAGCATTTGATTAGAAATATAGTGCACCCAATCATTTCTAAGCGTATATGCATTGGTTGCACACTGGACATACGAGAGCCGTAAGATGGACAAATCCGAAAGCTGCATGGGGTATTGGGCGCAATGAGTGTGAATTCACCTTCCTTTTCTGGGTTTGGTGTAGTTAAGTAAGTGAAATAGGGCCGACCCATCTGAGCATGTGCCAGAAGGCAATCCAAAAATCTCGGATGTGCTCCATATGCATAGTTTATTTCAAAATCAAATCAGCCCAAACGAGCCAATTAACATACTCCTCAAAAAGTTTATACAACACGGACAAAATATTCCTATCTATCTTGCCTTTTGATAAATCTGGCTAAGTGCAAATCCTTAGGTATACAAATAACTATTTTTGCATGTAATGCACATATTAGGGAGTCCTCAAAATGTTTCACCACCTCTGTTTTTTTTTTTGCCACTTCCTGTAGTGCGAGTAACATGCCATTGGTTACTCACTTGGACTTGTCAAATTCATGCAGGATTTCAAGAATTCATCGTGCAAAGGGTTGCCCGGGGGATCAGCAATCCATAGCTCCTCTTGTAGTGCTGCATCACCTTAATTGCCCAGGAAAAAACTGAGTCTCGCTTCTACTTCATTGGCTTCCTCGGATCCTCTGGCTCATCTGATGGGGGCTTCAAGGTATCCTCTTTTGTCTTATCGTATCTTATGCTTGTTGTAGTACTTAGAGCACTCATCGAACATATTTTTATAGGCCTTATACTCGGCCATCTTTTGCTTGTACACCCTACCTACAGTCAGAGTGCATGCCTCCCGTGCGGTCTTGCCTCCCTTCTTCTTATCGAGCTTCGGCCAAACTGGATATGATGGTGGCTCAGGTACTTCTCCATCTAGTCCGCTTGCTCTATATCTTGGCCATCTTGCAGGTTAGATGCTTCATTGCGGCCTGACGGCGCTTCCTCTGCATCATGATCTTGGGGTATTCGATAGGGGTCATCTGACTCAATGTCAGACGAAGACGGGGGTTCCTCGCCTTGGGATCGCTCAAAGATCTTGATACCTGTGGTGGGTTTCGCCTTGAGCTTTCTCTTTAGGGCTTCCTTTGGTGCTGTATTCTTTCCTTTTTCTGCCTCCATCTTTCTCTTTCTGCCTTCTTCTTCTCCTTTGCTTCTCTTTTCCTTGCTTGCTCGATATCATGGGAAAAAGAAAAATTTCTCCCATTACTGGAGGTTCTTGCTCAGAATTTTATCCAAGACTGAAAATCTAGGATTGTTAGTACTACTAGGAAATGGTCAGTGCTCAATCTTCATTAAACAAGATCATTGTTCTGATACCATTGTGATGCCCATTGCTCATATACGATGCCCCAACCATATAGGAACTAAAGATTCCCTCCTGTCAGCTAAGCACGCCAACATGAGGTCATCTATCTGACATGAGACTTTTGATGTGAGCAAGGATTTGACGGAGAAGAATAGACCTGTCATTCATCCCCTCTTTCTTAGGATCGACCTAGCTGCGGAAGTGCATAACGTAAGCACAAAACACCATATCAAATATATAACCACCTCGATGGGTGGGACCAACGTAACAATATCATATTCTAGTAGATACAATAACAACAATAATAACATCAACAGGGAAAGTTCTACCCAGACTCAGATTCATGGGGATGGACTGACGGCTTGGGTCTCCACAGTTCATTACAGACAGAATTCATGGCAATGGATTTGGCTGGCATAAGAACATGGTCGTTGGGTAGTCCACTCCATCCACCCCTATGCATACTTTGCAAATAGGTTGATAAGTCTTGGGACTTGACCGTAGCCTGCCGGGTGCATAGCCAAGGAGGCCACTCCTCGATTGCTGTGACGTCCCCTACTCATATACGGTGCACTCACCGTATACAAACAAGAGTTCATCCCCCATACCAGCTCCAAGCTGATACAAGGCCCTCCACGTGCCACTGCAACCTTGATGAGTTCCAGTGGGAAGAATAAAGGGGTCATTTTACCCTGTCTTCCTTCAGGGCCTACCTAGCTGCGGAAGCGTAAATATACATGTCAGTATACAACATCAACATCACATGGCCATCACGAAGGATGGCTCGCCACATATCTGCATAGACAAAGATCAGCACATCACATAGGAGATCCTACCCAAGGCTCAGACTCAAGGGGAGTGGCAGAGCATTAGGTCTAGTCCACATTAGTCCCCGATAGGCTTTACTACCCGAGGGACGTGATCATGAGTCAGTACATGAACCTCCTTGTAAGCCAGTCTGGTCCCTTCACCCACAACCAGGTGTGGTTCTTATACACAGGCCGAATTTAATAGTGCATTAAAGAGGGCTAGCTAGGTTGGTGGTAGCTATTTTGCCAATGTTCTTTTCAGTCATACCGTAAGATTTGCCAAATTCTGGCATCTTGTCGAACCAAGATTTTGCGTCCACACTAGAACAGGAAGTGCCTGAAAACTGAGCAAGTCTGCAGTTTTTCCAAATGCTAGTGATAGCAAAATTCACGGTCTTCTAGTAATCCTTCTTTCTGAACTTAGCATGGTCCTGCTCCGAGGCGATGGAATCAGAAGAGTCATTAGAATCCGATGAGTCAGAGCTACTGTCAGAAGATGAAGAATGTCGGGCACGTTTAGGTCGAGTCGGCGTAGGGGACCCTCGGCCTGAAGTTGGTATGGCCGGTGGGGGAGGCCCCTCGGTGTCTGGCACTTCATGTCCCTCTTTCGATATTCCAGGGCTTATGGACCTTTGCAGGACAAACTGCTGGAGTTGCACCATCTGATGCTTGATGATGAGCAATTCCTGTTTAGGAGTAAGGCGGCCCGGTTCCACGGGTATCGCCCACGGTGGGGGACATGCGTCGTCTAAAATATCAATAAAAGCGGGATAAGCACAGCATCTTCACATTGTTATAATAAGATCATTGATAAGGAAAGACTTGACATTAAAGTAGAATGGAAGGTTACATTTAAGATAAGGGCCAAACGGCCAACAAAAATGAACTTTTATCTTATAGAAGATAGTTATACAGGCCTATATTCTATTGGCACCGTAAATGGATGCAGTATCGTATCAGGGATGCACTCCCTCACTGAGCGCACTAAATTTTATTTGTGCTAAGTCTGGATAATGACATCTTGATATTCCAGGGTTGGTTTTATGAGTAAGAGGTTAAACGAGTTATTCATCGCCCCATAAAGTCCCCAAAGGTGATCATCGATGTCGAGGAATCCTTCTTCATTGGTGAAATCCCAGTAGGACCAACTTCTTCGCATCGTGTGTCGCAAGTTGTGGGCAGCTTTGTCCCGAAGGAGCGTGGCAAATTCCCACCCATTTGTGGTGTGGAGTGGTTCTTTTGTCCCTGCAACAAACCCCACAATTAAGGATGTATGCCCTACGTACAAGAATTCATCGGAGAAAAAGGCAATCAAGAAAAGAAGACCAAAGTTTATATTAAGAAAATCGCTTATAAACGGTGAATACAATTATAAGGAATGCCCGTAGACTAATACAAGAAGGTAGGAATAGATAGCTAAGAACTTGGGCCAGTGCTGTCGTGCTCTGGGGCAGTAGGTGGTGGTGGTCACCAATGTCGAAGAAGAGTAACACCTTAGCTAACTGACAAGGTGGCTGATGATGCGACCTCTGGTGGAAAAGCAGTGGCCAAAGGAGCGGCCACAAGCAACTTCATGCTCATCCACGCGGCAATATCCTGTCCCAAGGCGGCAAGAGCTAGATCACGGTGAACCAGTACTAGGGTAACCGTACGATAGTTCACCTTCTTATGGCCGGCCAAGGTGGATAGAGCACGCAAAGCCCACCAGAGGCCTTTGCTTCCGGTGCAAGGTCCTTGGCAAAGAAAAGGACCTAACCTTGCTGAAAAGCGGATAGGAAGAACCTTGTGAGTACCTTTCTCCATATTGATGGCGACCTCCTCCTCCTTGGCTTCTTCCACCTCCTCCTTGAAATGCTCCTTATTGTCACAAAGATCTTCCCCTTCTTCATCAGTCTCTATAGGGATGGGGACATCATTAATGTTATGGACATGAGGTCCCATGGCGGCAAAGGCGGCATCATCTGGTTGAAATGGAGCATCCTGAAGGATAAGTTGGCATAGATCTAGAAGAGTTTGAACAGGCTCTACATCCTCCTGATGAAAACGCAATAAATTTTCCACTTGAGGTGGGTACTCGACAGGAGAGAAGTCGAGGAAATCATCCTGGCAATACTCAGCTAACTCGTAAAGAACCTGTGTCTTAGTCTTATGACGAAGGTTGGCTATCACAGGTATGCCCACATGATGTCGTCGAGCAAGAGGTAGTCGTAGTTATTGACATGAATCATCAGGAGACCATCCAACCCTGCAAGTTTATGCCCTCGGCTCCGGGGCACAGGCATCTCGGCAGTTAACTGCTTCCATCTCTCAAAATCGGTGTGGCCGACCTGCTCCTCTTCATCTGTAGTTGGAGGAATAGGCACTTTCCCCGTCTCTGATGGTGCAGCCTCATCGTCAACATAGAGATCCATTTGGAGGAATAGGCACTTTCCCCGTCTCTGATGGTGCAGCCTCATCGTCAACATAGCGATCCATAAGGATGGCTAGGGCAAAACGAGCTTCAAAATAAGCATGCTTGCCGAACCAGAGTATTGGGGCATGCTTTGCCCATCGCTATATGCCGCGAAGGACGTCCTCTGCATGTCTATCATCCCCTAACATCTGGTACAATGTATCCCGATCCAAGTATAGACGAGGAGGGTCTCCGTGTTGGATGCAGTTGGGCACAATTTCTAGAGTATAAAACTCAAGGAACTGTGCATAATCCGGATGGGCCTCCATGTTCTAAATGAGGTCCATCTCTTGCAACAAGAAAGGATGTAGAGATTCAAATGGGACTTGGGAATCCCACTGCTCGCCATCCATATATCATTGCAAACGAGCAGAGTAGTCCATAGCAATGTAGGGAAGAATAGAGGAATGCAAACAGTTGAAGATGCAAGAGAATAGTAAACACAAAATATGAGTGTCCCTCTCGCTCCCTTTTCTTTTTGAAAAGGTAAAGGTGCTGACGTCACTGTCAACACTTTAATAATTATTATTAGCACGCCAGCCTAACCAAGCCTACACCCTTCCTTGCAATTCTAGGCTATCCACGTAGCATTTCCACCTCAGCCAAATCTGACGTGGCGTTATAAAAAACCGTTAGATCTTAATTTTCCCCAATCTAGGGCCATTAAAATTAGATAAGCCTGAAAAATAGCACGGAGATGGCAATGGACGCTACGTGAGGCTCTTTGAGTTTGACAAAACAAATTTTACGTTAGGGTATATTTGAGCTCAGCTATGGCGGGCTTATGACATTTCATTCGTTCCTAACCAAAACGAAGAGCCGGCGAAGAGCCACAGTTGCACTTGTCTCCTCACATTTTCTCTGCATCGTTCCTTTTATTTTCCTTCCAAACCTTGGCCCTACCTCTTACGGCCCCTCTTCGGCTTTTGGATTTTAGTTACCCTCTTTTCAGCTCTATTTCAAAGCAGTTTATCCAATTTTTAGTGCATGCAGTCCGTCCCTATTAAACAAATGTACCCACGTCTCGAGTTATGCCATTAGAACGATGGAAGGCATAGCTTGTACAACACCGTAACACCGTTAATTTCCTCCGGATTCTTGGGATGTATTTTTCAACCAGCTTCCACCTTCTATAATTGCTGCTGCTACTACTTACTCGAACTTCTGCGCCTGGTGAAGACGTTCTCACATGGATAAAGACCCTGAGGTAAGAATGCATTTGAAGTTATTCATTTCTGCGTCTTATTTGCGAAGCAAATTTCTGTCACAGAATAGGTTGTAGATTTCGAGCAGCTTCTTTTTGTCTCGAATGATTATAATCTCCAGTTTATCACTTCTATTAAACAATAATTTTGCAAGGAAATATGGTTTCCATTACTTTCTGCCGAGTATTAAATATGATTTCAAGTATTAAAGGCAATGTCTGGTCTAGTGATGATAATGTAAATGAGTGAGCCAACCAGCTGCCTATACAAATTCGGATCATAAAGTTTCCCATCTGCATCAAATGTTAGTTGCATGCATTACATGAAGTTTTGCAGTGCGTGGAGAACTTTTCTACTAGTTCTTTTATGTGCGTGGATTGAGATGTATGTTTGTAGTACAGGCTTGGATCAGCTCGGGATCTAAGGAATTCTTTATCAAGGAGGAAAGTATTTATTTAATCATGCCAGTATGAGGGGCTTGTTTAGTCCATACAAGCTCTTCCTCCGTTTGCAGATTACCTGCTCTTTCCTCTGTTGGACAAACCCTCGTGGGTGCTTTACATAAATGGTTTCTTTTCAGTCTCCATTCAAGAATGCACTATTCGAATCAGTATAAGAGGAGACACTGGAGCTGCTGAAGACTCTCCTTGCCTTACAGAAGAACCAACATTATCATCGTTAAGCATCCATAGATTGGGAATTCAGACTTTGGAGCAGAGAGATTAGTATCAATCGATGACTGTACTGAACTGGAAGTATATAATTTGTGAATGGTTAATAAGATCTTCATGAAGAAACTTCTTAAGGTCATGGTTATGGGGAAATTTTCAGTGGGCAGACTACAAGATCAGAGGTATGAGATTTACACATGTTTGACTTATGTTGACGAAGATCTAGAATGGCAGCAGCTCACATGTCATCTAAAGCTAGGGTTACAAACAAGCTCTATCTGTTCTATGTCAGACAGAATCTGATAATAAATGGTCTTTATATTGACAAGAAATGAGAATGGTACAGAGGCAGAAAGATATGTTTCAAGATTACGGTTTGGCAGCCGTGGCTTATTTGTTTTTCAGCCATGCACGTCAATGTTGATGACTGCATGCCGAGTCATCTCCTTCTCAATAAATAGAACCAGACAGAATTGTTTAAAAGCCAGACAGTCAGGATGAAGAATTCATGAAAGACTATATAAGATGGTCATGCCTCATTAGAGTTAATTCACTCACTAGGAGCTAGGAGGTCTGCTTACGCTTCTGTTCTTTGTGTCATTCAGGAAACGACAATTCTGTTCTTTATAAGCTGAAACAACATTGATCCACTTGATCAACATTCTGATGATGAAATATGGAGGTATGACAAAATATCTATTTGAAATAGAAGTCATGAGGTATGAATAGTGTTTTCTGAGATACAGATAGCAGAAATAATCATGATTTTTTTTGCACAGGCTCTTAAAAAGTGCCAGCTAGGCGATATTGTCAGAAATAAGGCTGAAAAGCTTGATTCACCTGGTAATTGATATTTGACAATTCAGGAGTATTCAATTTGTTTGCTCTCTATAACATTGAAACATTTACAGTTCTTGACGATGGAGAAAATTGAAGTGTTGGACAAAAGCAGTTCTTTTGCCTTGGACGTGCATTGCTAAAGAAGAGTCGCTTATTGTTCCTAGATGAGGCAACAGTATCTATAGATGCCCAGACAGAGGGTATAATACAAAAAACTATGCAGGAGCAGTTTAGACATCCGACAGTTTATTTCATATAATGCAGAAACATACCATTGTGAAAACAGGTGAAGTTGAGTACAATGAGCCTATGAAATTACTAGAGGATCCAACGTCATTATTTGCATTCGTTGAAAAGGTACAGTTGACAGTCACCTTTTTTGCTTGTACTGAGGACAAGTGTTAGAGAAGCCGTGATTTGTGACTCCTGGCTTGAGTAGTTTGGGAGATTGGTTGGCCTTTTATTGTTCGTTTTTGCTCATCAAATTTTATCAGGCCAAGGGCGGGCTATGGGTCACCCTATAGAGATCCTATTGTCTGTTTGATGTTTTTGATCAAGCCAGAATCATTGGCATCCTTGTCAAAGAGACACCCATGTTGTGAATGGTACCCTCTTTTAGCATTGGCTACTCTTCAAATAATTTTGATTTTGAACTTACAACGATGGTCAATATGAGCTTTGGCACAAAGTGTTCCTCCCATCATCCTACTAAAAGGAGCTGCTCTGGTGAAATGACTGGAAAGATCCTGATTTAGCCTCATGATACATCTCAAGGATTCCCGTTCCACCAAAGGTAGTTTACTGTGGACCACCATAACAGCGCATTACCAAATGAGTCCATCTGATGCACTAGTTGCTTTACCCATGCTTCCAAGACAAGATTAAATATATCCAATGGAGTCAAACAATGAGCTTCTATGCTGGCCATTGATTATACAATGCTTTAAATCAATATGGCTATTGCAAATTTTTACATTGTTGGAGCGGAGTTCAATAGGCCAGGTCTCATGCCTGGACATAGTGCATTAGCAAACATATTCCATGTTTTTCTCATTAACTTCCCAGGGTACACTAGGGACTAATACTGTATTTATCACCTTCTGATTACAGAAATAGGCATGGACACAAGTATTTGACATGACTACTATATGCATCAGAGAAAGAATGATATAGATGAATAATTTCAGTGAACCATTGTCTACCTATCTAGAGACACCAAGCAAAGTCATCCAACTGATGATGTTGAAGATTGAACTGCAAAAGCCTATGCTGCTTGTATGGTGCAAAAGATCAACAAAGCAACTCATCGTGAGATGCATTTGTTGCTAGTCATTCATAGAATTGAAATATACCAATCCAACATGTTGTATAAGGAGCTTAATTCCTTTTTCATATTCTCAAAAATATACACAGCCCATGCTGCATTCTCAAGCTGAGCATATCCACATTCTCAAGCTGAGCATATCCACAGATCATGGCACTCTGGGACACAACATTCTTCTTAAGGAGGCTTTACAGACTTTGCATGCGTTTTCCATATTCCTACACTTTGCATCATCATGGATCTCACTCTTGACCACTCAGTACTGCCACAAGCTTTCAGCATGCTAAATAACATGACTTTGTCAGGCTTCAAGCATGTTTTTAGAGCTAGCAAAAGAAAAATTCATCATGTTGGATACACGCAGCATACAAAAAACACTGCAAGTGCTTCCTCCGGGCATTGCCTATAAGGTAACCAGTGTGAATGATCTGTGCATGAATATGCTTACCCAATTCTACAGCGCTATTCATCTTGTCTGGTAATATATCTTTACCTCTCATGCTATCAGAATTCTGTAGAACAAACAAAGAAGTACCCTCATCATGATGATCATTGCATTTATATCCACTTTTTAAAATATCCAGCTCCCACATTTTGCATGCATATCTAAAGTGGTAGTTCTCATGAGATTGAAATCCATTAAATTCATTCTCACTCAACGACTCTTCAACACACCTATTGATTTAATATTTGCAATAAAGAATATAACTGTGTCTTGTTTCAGTACTCTAGTGCACCAAAATCATTGTGCTCTATGAGATTACACCTTAATTTGTCAAGTTGAAAACCTTTGGCATATACATGATGCCAATGCCTAGAATTCATGGCATTAATGACATTTTGGTGAACTAGCTTTTCTTGAAGAAAGTTTCCATTGTGATGACCACGAGCTTAACATACTTACACTTTATTTACTTATTGCATTCTAAGGCATTTGGCCGTGAGCCACAACAATTGCAACCCAGCTGATTCTAGGAAGCATCCACCTATTCACTTACTAGAAAACGTCCACTTGTAAATACACTTTAGCAGAAACCCTGGAACTTCCCTCAAATTTTGTGCACATTTTTTGGAGCATTCTTAGGGGTCTCTTCATCTCCATCTATTAGGCTGGGAATTGATGTGAGTAGCCAATAACTGAGATTAGAAATACTTTGATTATACAGCTTAGTTCATCAGTGTTTTGCACCATGGTTAGGTGACATACTTGAGTTTGGGACATTATTTAACAGGAGGACCATATACAATGCCTAAATGTGAAGAGAAGAAAGGGCATTTCCATAATATGCATTGGTAAAGGTGTTCTGCACAGTCAATTTCATTCATTCATGAGGTATGCATATATTCTTTCAGAAAGATATAATAACCTCATTATATGTTGGACAAATCCTTGAGTTACACAAACATCAAATCAACCTTTTAGTTTTAGCAATCCATCACACTTTCTTCAGAATTGGCATAAATAAGGCTTTGTGGACAAGCTGAATAATGCAGCTGAAAGGAGAAGTTCAAGTCCAGCATTTAAGGTCTGTTATTTTGTAGTATCTAATGTGATATTACTTCATTATTTGTTTTTCATAATCATTTTCATAATAGACCATATACATAAGCTCCTTTTAGTACTTGGCGCATATGTTGCCTTTGGTGGTAAGGCCTTGGTAAAACACAATATTCCAAATTGCAATGGTTTCGTTCGGCCTAATGCTGTATACGTCATCCTAGAGGCATGTGAACGAATGCCATGGTCTCTAATGATGTTAATTTTGGTTGTGTTTTTTATTACTTTCTCTCACATTTTTATTCTTATGTTAACAAGCTAGGTTTTGATTTCATATTAGTTTCTTATGTCCTTTTGTATTTAGGGTATACCATATTTTCAAGCATTGTTTTGCTTTCGGCCAAATGCTTATGGAACAAGAAGAAGACCAAGCAATTTTGGTTTCTTTCTCTTGCGCTCAAAGGATAAACTCCCAGCCTCTGTACTTCTAACAAAATCTTCCTATTTTCCATCCCCTATTGCTACTGGAACTTAACCATTTATTTTTAACACAGAATACTGTGAGATGTATGACTCCTTTGGAGATGCGATCTGCTAAAAATTAAAGATTACTATTGCTACTCCCTAATCTTGTTTCATCTTTTATTGTTTAATCACAAATGAACTTGTATTGCAGTACTGTCAAGTAAATTGCCTATCTGAAAAAGCCCCCCCCCCTGAAAGGACCTGGACATGCATTAAAAAACGTATGCTATTCGCACTTTGAAATTCATTTTGACATAAATGACATCTCAATTATCTTTTGGTATCCAATTTAATTCAATTTATAATACTTTATGACTTTATTTTCTATAGCCTCTGGCGTGCCTTTTTGCTAGTTATTATTTTTTCATAATATTTAGAAAATACATTGTTGAGATCAACAGATAGATATGATATATATATTCAGAACGATATTTAGAGTACAAATGTTTTTATATATACAACCAACACTTTTGGTCACAAGAACTTTCAAAACCTTATATCGGATCTCCGCAGATTCGTCGAGCTAGAGCCAATTTCTTAGGCATTTGGCATGAATAGCGCAGAGGTTGGCACCCCCCGGGAGCAACCAAATAGTCTTCGGCGGCCTCTCGAAGAGCAAGGATGGCGTGCATCTGAAAGCGCAGATCAGTCTTAAATTCTTGGGCAATTTCGCGCACCAAACGCTGGAAGGGCAGTTTGCGTATCAGGAATTCCGTTGTTTTTTGGTATTTCCGGATCTCCCTTAGGGCTACAGTATCAGCTTTGAACCGGTGCTTCCTCTATTGGCGCCTAGGTGGTAGAGGCAAAATAAGAGTCTTGCCGCCAGTGGTAGGGTGGTTAGCCCGTCTGACTAGGGCCTCATGGCGGTGGGCACTCTGGGCTTTTCCGACCCCTCCTGCCGCTTGCAGTTGCTTCTTATACTGCCCTCCCTTCCGCTGTGGAGTGTTTTTGCGCTTCCTCTGGATGGTACGGCCCTCGGACTGAGTCTGAACTTGTGTCTGGGCCTCCTCTACTTCCCTAATATTCTCAATCACCCTCTGAGCATGCTGTTCTAGCCTCAAACGGACTTTGGTCCGTCGATGTATCTCGACAAGGAGCATGGCAGCCATCTCCAGTTCAACACGCTGTTGGAGTAGGGGAGTGAAATACTCAGGGAGATCATCCCATAGGAAGGTCTCAGTCTTCTCATCATAGTAATAGGATGGCAACAAAAAGGGATTGCCATCATCAATGAACTCGCCATCCCCGAGATAGATATACTCCTCTCCCCGAGCTTGCGCGTCTCCCCTTGCTACCTCCCTGGCATCAGCCTCTAAGGCCATGTCCATCACCCTCTGTGCGTCTACCCAGGCGGCTTCGGAGTCATTGGCCGTAGATTCGGGCGGGAAGAACTTGGTGAGCATCAATACCTGATCCGCCTGTTCCAACAATGTATACATTTCTCCCAAAGCATTAAGCTTTAGGAGATATCGCTCAGTTAAGTGGAATACGGGAAAGGGGATCCTCCCTCCTGACCCCAAGCGTAAGGCCAACTAGTTTATGAGGAGTTCCACTTTCTCGGGTTCAGGATTGACGCCAAGAAGCGACCCAAGGACAACAAAGATCTGGACGATGCTGAGCCTCTCATATGTTTGCTCCATGCGTATGCGAGCCATGTCATCGGAAGACATAGGTTTAGATAGTTGCTAGGTAGGATAGCAAGGGCAAGCGGACGCGGTCTGGCAGTTATGGCGGTCAACTCAATCAAGGTTGGTTATGGCAGGTATGCGTGGTCGAGGTTAGCTATGGCGCGCAGACATGGTCCCGCGGCTATGGCGGGTCGAGCTCACTCCGGCGGCTATGGCGTCGCAGGTACAGGGGGCGCAGAAGAAAAACGAACGCAAAAAGAAAGTTCCGGAAATTTTTTGAATTCAAAATTCTCTCTCTCTCTCTATCTCTCTCTCTCTCTCTCTCTCTCTCTCTCTCTCTCTCTCTCTCTCTCTCTCTCTCTCTCTCTCTCTCTCTCTCTCTCTCTCTCTCTCTCTCTCTTTTTAATGAAAAAATTTTATATATATAAATACGGCATACGTATTTTTCGGCGCCGAGGCAGATTTGGACGTTCCACATCAAATTTTAAACACCCAAAACCCCGCCGGTGCCAATTTTGCCTTTTTAGCCGAATTTTTGATGCTGCCAACAGGTCTGAGGTCGCCCTAGGCTAATTAAGGGGTCCCCGTTACAATGAAACAAAAATCAGTCCAATCTGAGCCTCCTAGAGAAAGTTATGACCCTAAGTATTAAGGGACCCTATGCTGACAAAAACTCAACATATTTTACCCTAATACTTCATAAAAAAAATTTACTCTACTTCACCCGTTCTTAATCAATTAGTCAGACACTTCCTCCCTAGAGGTATCTAAGTACCTCTATACTAGAGAAAATACCCTCCCTTGAGTATGGCTAGTGCAATGACCTGGTCTACCAGAATCATGCTCTGATACCATTGTGACGCTCCCCGTGCCTATACGATGCTCCCATCATATAAATACGGGAAATTCCCCTTCCATGGCGACCTCATCACCACAGAAAGTCCCTCCGTCGGACTCGGACCATTTGTGATGGCCAAGTGTCCAAGTGAAGGACACGGAGGTGTCATTCGTCCCACGCCGTCTATGGGGATCCTATATAGCGGAAGCGTACATACAAGTTAGCACCTAGCAACAATACAAATAAATAATATACCGCCATGAAGGGCGGCCCATCATCATCCACACGAATACAATAGAATACCAACATAACAAAGGAGATGCACCGAAAAGAAGGGCTCTACCCAGGGCTCAGACTCTAGAGAATCAACTGATGGTCAAGGCCTCTAGATAACAACAGACGGAGTCATGGCAAAGGCATTGGCTGGCATAGAACAATGGCTAGGGTAGTCCACTCCATCCGCCCCTCCTGTGCACACTTTGCAGATAGATTGAATCACGCTATGGCATGGTTGTAGCCTTCCGAAGATGTAATCTCATGGAATCACCCGACGAGACTACTCTGGGTTACATCTTCCCGGTCCGATGAGGCAGGAAATGGGGAACCCCCTTCCAAAGCACGGTGCTTCCATGGGTGGCCAGAGGAACAGAAGGAAAGAACATTCATATTGAAACCATCCATCATAATCTCCATTAGAGCATAAAAGAGAGTTTGATCATTCACCTACTCATACAAGGGTTAGATTTAGAACACATTACCTACCTAAAGACTGACCTGTGTCTTGGCTGTCTGTTCAAGGTTAGTTGTTATGCTCAAGCTGCTCCTCCCTTCTCCAATCTTCCCCAAATCGAAAAATGGGCAGGATTGGGGTGGAGGCCCAGCTTGCCTCCTTGGAATAGCAAGTCACCTCTGGCCCAACCAATTTGGGCCAGATGGCTCCCCTTATTAGATAATTAATATTATTTATTAGCTTAATTAGGTTAGTTAGATTAACTAATCTATAATTATTTAGTATAGCTAACTTAAACCACTTTTAATGTTAGCTCCTAATCCCTATTTATAGACCCACATACATGGTGACGTATCACAGTAGTTATATGTATAGCGTATAAATACGTGGAACGTCACAACATCAAACTCATTTCATTCACCAATTTGATGCAAAAATGCTAGAAGCTTTGGCAGAACAATGGATCAATTAACAAAGGCTCGGAACTTGCCCTCGGCTGCAGCTTTAGACTCAGCAAATCTATGCTCATAGAGATGATTATTCCAGCTAAAATAGAGTTGAATAAATGCACAAGAATAACTGCATTATTCATACCTAGTGCCGTGGCCCTAACAGACGGAAGAAAGAAAAGCTGAAAGTTTTTGTGCCTGGTGAAACTGCCGCATCTCTTCATAAAGCAGCGGCGAAAAAATTGGGGCCGCCATAGCCATCGCTGTAGCTTCTACGGACCCGGTTTCTTTGCCAGGCAAGCCATCTTCGGTAGTGCAGCAGAAAGCAGACAAGGCTGCACATCTATGAACCTTGTACTTTTCAATTTTTTATGCAAGCTGATTTTTTTTTCCCCGACAGGCTTAGAGACGTCTCAGTTAGATAAGAAGGAATTTGGATTGGATTGGGCATATGGATGTTATGCATGCGGATTTCAAAACAGCAAACTCATTTCATTCTCCAATTTGATGCAAGACTGCTAGAAGCTTTGGCAGAACAATGGATCAATTAACAAAGGCTCGAAACTTGCCTTTGGCTGCAGCTTTAAACTTAGCAAATCTATGCTCATGGAGATGATTATTCCAGCTAAAATAGAGCTGAATAAATGCACAAGAATAACTGCATTATTCATACCTAGTGTCATGGCCCTAGCAGACGGAAGAAAGAAAAGACGAAAGTTTTTGTGCCTGGTGAAACTGCCGCATCTCTTCATAAAATGGCGGCGAAAAAATTAGGGCCGCCATAACCATCGCTGTAGCTTCTACGGATCCGGCTTCTGTGCCAGGCAAGCCATCTCCGATAGTGCAGCAGAAAGCAGGCAGGGCTGGACATCTATGAACCTTGTACTTTTCAATTTTTTATCCAAGTTACTTTCCTGATTTTTTTTTCCCCAGACAGACTTAGAGGCGTCTCACTTAGATAAGAAGGAATATAAGATAATATTCTCAAGGCATCTTGCCTATATGTCGCTTTATGAAGTCCCTACAACCTTTGTTTACCTGACCATCAAGAAGGAAACTGCTTTTCATTGTACAACTTTTGTTTACCTGACCATCAAGGAGGAAACTTATATCTTGCGCAATGTGGCGAGTTAATATGTATTTTGATTCTGAGCCAATCTGCATATACCATGTAAAATGCTTTCTCTGGTCCTATTTATTGAAATTGAATTGTACCATCGTCCTATTTGCATTTTGCATCATTCATCATTCTTAAAGCAAGATTAAATACTTGGAATTTGCTACAAGATCGCTAGAACCACATATTTATCATCTTTTAAATCCACATAGCTTCCATAATATTTCACTCATCTGCCAATTTGTCCATATACAAGTACACTTTTCTCTAATTCTGCATATTTCTCTTAGCTTTATGACACCAATTTCAATCATTTGCTTGTACCAGTCATCACCTGATTAAGCACAACTGACGTAAAGGATATTGGCATGTTCATCATGGGAATTGATACTTGACATAAATAGACTGCTATAAAGGAACCAAATTTGCATCAACAATAATTTTTGAAGTAAATAAACTACTGTATTTGTATATTGCTATTTTTGATGCATATTTGCAGGCTCTAAATGAAATTTCATCTTATCAAGTCAATGTTGCAAACAAGCCAGCTATTTTGGACCTAATGGTATTTCATAGGATGTGATTCTCAAAATCTGCAAACATAAAGAAACAACAAGAGATACGATTTTTAAGCTGTTGATTTGTTGAGAATATATCAACAACCGTTTGCTTCCATTGTTTGGATTGCTTGGGCTGCTCTACAAGGCAGCCCTCAACGTCTTTATCCTTTAATGAGGCTCTGATACCATGTAATGAAACAGAATTCTGCGGAAAATTGTATTTGATTTGAGATAATCCAAGTAGCCTAGATTGTGGCTTTACATAGTGTGTGAAGAGATGTGAATGGCGTCTCTTCATGAATGGACACATTCCATATCATCATGTCCTTTGACATGGATTGATGATGTGTACAAGCATAATATCATTTGTATATGTTCTGGGAGATTAATCACTTATTCATTACTGTTAACATGTAGCAGAATAGGTTTAATGGAGCAGGGTAGGTGCATGCATGAGCAAATTCTGGATAATGGTTTATGTTCTTATGTTGTTGGAGGAAGCACGCTTATTGGCTTGTATGCAAGAAGGAAGCATTTAAGCCTTTTGATAGCTTGTCAGTTTGAGATGTGGTGTTTTGGAATGCAATGATAAAAGAATTTGTTCAAAACAGTAACTTCATACTTGCACTCCAATATTTTGATAAAGTGCAGCACAGGGGCCCAAGCAAAGTCATATATTTGAATGTATTGAACGTATGTGGCAACATAGAGGCAGCCGGGTAGATTCATGAACAGGTAATTGAGGATGGATTGAAATCTGATACTCTTGTTGCAACTGTCCCTGTCAATATGTATGCTGAATTTGAGAGGCAAGCAGAGTTTTCAACAAAGTGCCAAATCAAGATGTTGTATTGTGGGATGTAATGCTTTCAGGATATGTGCAAGATGATAGAGGCTACCCTGCACGACAATGTTCTGAAACATGGATACTGAAGAGATAAAGGGAGATAAAGTTACACTTTTGAATATATTAAACACATGTGGATGTTCATGTGTTATAGATCGGCAGATGCATCCATAACCAGATAATTCAGCTTGGTCTCCAGCCTAAGGCTCCTCTAGGAAATGCTTTCATTGATGCACTTAATTATTTCTTACTAATCTAACCCCAATGCTGAGGACAACATTATTCCAAGGGGAGGAGAATGTAACGTTCCACATATTTATATGGTATACATATACATATTATGACACGTCACCAGGGTATAAGTAAACCCTTATAGGTCATTAGGAGATAACTTGGGTTAACCTAAAGGGGATTTTATTAGCTACATGTTAAGTTGTTAGTAAGTTAAATAACCTAATTAGACTAATTAATCTTATTAATTAGTAACATTAGCTAATTAGGGAGAGCCACCTGGCCCAAATCGATTGGCCAGGGGGAAACTTGCCAGACTTGAAGAATGGAACCTTTTGTGATAATGGTTCTAGCCAAGAGATCGGTTAGTTTCTAGATAGTTCTTGCTTCAGCTAACCCTTGTATGATTAGATGGATGGTTAACTTCTCTATTATATACTGTTAAGATGAGGATGGATACTTTGCTTATGTTTATGTTTTCTCTTTTTGTTCTTCTTGTGCGTCTGGGGTCAAGAGTGGGTAGACACCTGAAAGCTTCCTAATAGTAGACGTGTCTCTAGCTAGAACCCTTAAGACCCAATAAATGCGACATGTGTACAAGAGCCCACCTGGTTGTGGATGTTATGTTGTGATTCAGCACCAGATAAATCGGTCACTGAAGGAGCCGCGTATGGATCTGACACCCCCTGGGTCGCAGGATACATGCCTATAGGGATGTCCTGGGCTTTAACGGGCGCGGTGAGCCAGCCGTTAGATTTAAGGGGGTAATTCGGGTACGGATGCAGGGGCTGCTGATGTGGCACGTATCCTCTAGCATGCCCAGGGATCCATTATGCCCGGGGAGGGGACGCCTCCCTAACCTGCCTCATCGGACTGGGGAGATGTAATCCGGAGTAGTCTCATAGGGTGATTCCATGATATTGTGTGTCTGGAAAGCTACAATCACGCCATAACATGTTTCAGCCTATCTGCAAAGTGTGCACAGGAGGGGCGGATGGAGTGGACTACACTAGCCATTGTTCTATGCTAGCCAATGCCATGTTATATCTTCATCTGTTGTTATCTGAAGGCCCTGACCGTCAGTTGACCCCCTAGAGTCTGAGCTCGGTGTAGAGCTTCATTTATGGTATATTAGTTATCCTATCTTGTCTTTGTATTATTATTTATATGATGATGGATAGGCCACCCTTTATGGTAGTATATTATTTTGTGTATGATTGCTAGATGCTAACATGTATGTACGCTTCCACTGTATGGGATTCCCATAGAGGACATGGGACGAATGACACCTCCGTGTTCCTCACCCGGACACTTGGCCATCCCAAGCGGTCCGAGTTAGACGGAGGGCCTTTTCATGGTGATGTAGTCGCCACAGGAGGGAAATTCCCAGTATTTGTACGATGGGAGCATCATATAGATTCTGGGAGCGTCACAACACCCTTCAGAGCTGTCCAACATATGATGATATTCACATACGCTATGCTGAGCTGGTCCGGCCTGGCCAGCCCCTGCATGAGATATTGAGCACGGCCTCAGTGTAGATGCTGTGATCATGCCTTCAAGAGGTCATGGATCGCCAGGATCAACTCGGTTCTTGGGCACTTGCCTGATATATATACATATTTCTTTCCCTATTGTGCATGCTCGCTACATCTTGATCTAGATAACTTCTGCACAAAATTGTAGTTCAAGTAAGCACATGGTGCTTGGTCCTGCATTAAAAAAACAAAAACAAAATGCACCTCTGTCATATTACCCCCGACTTTGAATGCAAAAGCCAGAATATTTTTTAAAATCTTGAAGATGTACAAGCTCTCCATAATGTAGAAAAGCATTACCTGAGTAAGAATAAGGAATCCTATCAAGCAGCTGGCATCACCAGCTTAGGGTAGAACTACCATCTCTTATAGTTCAATTTTGAGAAATATGGATTGAAACCAAAATACAGAATGGCACCTCATGGCTCCATCATCCAGTTAACCAAGATCCTGTATGGCACAGACCGGCACATCCGCTTTTCGCATCGAATTATCCTATCTGATATCTGCCCTGTGAACTAGGAACCAACCAGTTCATGCAAAGTTTTGCGGGATCTGAAGGATGTTAAAAGAGTTACATTTGAAGGTCATGTGGATCGATTAGCTAGCATTTCAACCATGGGCAATTTTCTAGTCCACTTAGAAAGTCTATGAGATGCACAACATTGTTTATTGGGCCCTTCCCTCAATCAATTACATTAAATGTCATCTTGTGAAATAGGTTCAAATTCAAGACATATTCGTAATTTTTTGTGTTACTTTTAGACCTATCTAAGGGCTAATGTTTGTATAACATGAATATGATAATTAGGTCGTATTTTAAGATTAAAAAACTTGAAGATCGGCAGAGACATGGACCAAATCATGTGTATTGAGGAGAGCTCATGTTTGTAAGTTTAAACAGATCGAATTTGGCCACAAATTTGATAAGAAATAGGCCGAAATTGCAAGATAGTGATAAATCATACCAGTTCGGCATCATGAGAGCGAGAGAGTCGAGCATGGTAAGAGTGCTAGTTATTGTAGCATTTATTCTATTCCTTATTCCATGTGTTGTCATGTTTGTTGCAATTATTATCTATTCATCTTATGTTCATCTTGCTTGCTAAATTCTTGATCTACATTAACATAGATGGGCAACGCCATGTCATGTACGGAGCAATTGCAAGGGAATAAAAGTGATGAACAAATTGCTAAACAACAAGTATTAGTTTGATAGTTTATTTAGTTAGATCTTTAGATGAATAATATTGGAGTAGATGGCAAGGAAACCTTGTCTTCAATGGCACAAGCAATTATGTTATTTCCCTCGCCCTTCTGGAGTACACATAAAGAATACTCCCATGCATATTATATAGTAACTTATATCTTGTTCATTTGGCATTTGATATTTCTAGGGTCGAAATTCCAGGTTCAATTGCTCGAGTTGCTCCAATTCAAGTTCTCATTTGACTAAATGCCATGTTTTGAAATATTTAATATTGGGCATAGTCTCCAACAAGGACATTGTGTCAACTCTCTCTTTCAATTTTAAGTGCTCTTCCAACCTTGGATATTACATTCTTGCTATTTGTTGGGCATTTCTCCATTACACGCATGGGTTGTAGGCTAACAGGGCTTCCCATTGACCCAAAATTTGTGTAATTACTGTTTGATGTCTCCGTCTTTGATCTGTTGGTTCTTTTATTGGTTATTCTTGTCATAATTATAGTAGTTTAACACTCCATTATGTGGGATCTTATGTCATAAATTCTACTATCTATTTTATTGTTGGCCAAGCCTTTTTGCATATGCAAACTATAAACCTCCTTAGTCAAGATGGCTAACACTAAGTGCATGTAACGATTAAGTGAAGAGCCGAGGTTAGTGGAGCAACTGAAATCCGAAAATGAGTTGAATTTTATGAATAAGAATAAGAATAAGAATGATTTTTTATCGTCCACTGAGACCAATCGGCCTATGGGATCCAGAAGGAGTGCAACAAACTTATTACTGTCCGGGTTAAAAAACCCCCGTTCCGAAGGGTTTTCGAGGGAAAAACCGTGGCAGTAATAAGAATGCTGTCAAACTGTACAAGTATACATCATCATGAAATAAATATATATATACATGTCAAGTGTGTGCCCGAGGACATAGCTGATCTCGCATGTCCATAACCTCCTGAAGGTATGATCCCAGCACCCGTACGAATGCTGTGCTCAATGTCACATGTAACGGCTGGCCAGGCCTGACCAACTCAGCATAGCGCGTCCGGATTTGATCATATGCTGACAAACTTTGAAGGGTATGAGATTCATCCTCAATGACTCCCATTTGGCAGCATTGACAAAGCCTGTCCTGGCGTGGCTCACCAATCCATCTGCCCGTCTCAATTCGAAGATGATGTGCCCCTGTGCGAATGGAGGCAATGAGTCTGCGCCTTTTCATGGGCAAGTGGGTATGCAGGTAGCGTTGATGGCAAAGAAGGATTCGTGTGAGAACTAGGACTTTACATTTGTTTGAGACATTATCTAATATTTTCATTTGCACTTGAATGTATCAATATGGAAATACTCTTGTAGAAAGTTTAAGCACAACCTCGATTGCCATAAGTAGGCAGTCATAACTTGGCATAAATTTTGTACTTTACTCAAAATTCTCTTGTCAAGTGTAAGTCTAGTATTTACAAAGAGGTCTTGAGTTCGAGCATTACACTTCTAAGTGGATGCTATTTTTGGGTTCCTCAATATGAGGCACTAGATATCAAGGGGTTCCCACAAATGAGGCAAGTGATCAAGTCAATAATTTACGACATACCATTCAATATCCCATATGCTAAAGACACCCCATCCCTTCTCTCTTTTCTTTTTCTTGAAAATATAGAAGGAGAAGAAAGTAGGGATCATGAAAGAAATTTTGCATTAATTCTACCAAAAACACAACAAAATTCGTCCTAGTATGAGTTGTGATAGACGTTCCATTCAAGACAAGCATTTGTACCATTTTAGATTTGATGACATTCTAGATAGATAGATGAAAACAATACATATGTACATATTAAACTTGTCGTATAGACACCTATCTATGTATAATAAACACAAGGGAAAATATCCTTCTTCAAATAGGATGGATGGACGAACAGACAGACAGACATGACAAAGTCTTACGGCTTGAAAATTAACAAGAGAAAGTCCAATCCAATACCATATTTTGTAAGACTCTTCGATTTAACAAGAATTAGGCATAATATCTTTTGTAAAATGAAATGTAAGGTTAATCTCTCTCTTTTTTTTTTACTTAACACTAGTGCCCATCTCGCTAATGTGAGGTGAGAATGTAACAGTCATCAGCAATTTCTTTTGGGCATTTATGCAGGATTATTGAATTTAGTTAGTTTATTATCCGAATGTTGAATAGGAGGTGCCCTGCAGGAGGAATAGGGTGTTATATGCCTTATTGCTTGCCAATTTCGAACACTGGATTGACAATGCTCTCTTGCTCCAAAACCCCCATGGAACCTGCGAGGAAAAATGGCAAAGTACTAGGTAATTTTCATGGGGAGGGTCTTTACGCCCCATAAAAAGTTGAGGCAGCGTTGCCAGACGAGGCATCACGAGTGGCGAAGTCATGAGTGATGCCAAGTGTTGAAGTGCCGTCGAGACTTTTGAAGGGGTCAAGGCCCCTGCTCACGAAAAGTACCAAGCATAACGCCATGTTTTGCATTTCTAAGGCTGGATTCACATGCACCATAGCAGCCTTCACCATCATGTAAAATGCCACGCCCTTTTACGCCCACCATCGCCAACCATCACCAATTTGCAAAGGGTATAACGGCCCCTCTCCGACCACTGTTGCACGTGAACCCGAATGTTGCTTGTCTAGGCTAAACATGGAGGGTGGAGGATACATGCCAAAGAATAATCATGCGGAAAGAAAGAAGCCACGTGGTACGGCCTGGTTGGGTTCATGCGATCTAGGATTCTAGGGGAATGTACATAGTCTTTGCCAAACTTGACCAGTTTATGACTATAGCTATCAAAATAAAGGGTTGGCCTCTCAGAAATTAATAATATTCAAATGCAAGGTTTACTATCAATATACTTAAAGGAAATCCGGACTTTGCCTCCCTCTAGATCCGCCGGATTTGCTGCTTTCTTTCGCCACGGCGGTGGATCCATCTTGCGTTTCTTCATTTCTGTGCCTGCTACATTCCGGTAAGGGGATTACTTGTTTTAAGTTGATAATTTAACTTGTAGACCTCATTCATTATGGCAACAGCTTCAGCAAATCCCTTAGCATAGTTAATTCAGCATTAGGAAGTGCTTACATCCACTTCTTTGGCTGAATTTAAGCTCCATCAGTGTTTTCCTATAATTCTTCATGGCACTAGATTCTGTTATCAGGTTTACATTTTCAACCTAATTATAAAGGAATACTTCATTGCCCACATTGGCTTCATATGGTATCGGAGTCTTAAGGCTATTGGGTTTTGCAACATGAATAGTATTGTAGTATCACCATTGCACAGGCTCTAATCTTTCTTACCTTGAGGACATTTATATCCCTTTCAAAGGCTGCAGAATGAAATGATTTCTAGCTATTTTCAGTGAGAAGGACGAACTCTTCTGAGTACTGCTCAGACAATGGTTCGGCATGAGTGCACGTTGGCAGAAATTAGGGGAGTAAGTCTATGATGTTGGCGTTCAGTTTTTCATTTGAGATATGGCCAACTATGAGTCAGGGACGAGTTTCAATCCGATGGAGGAATTTTCTTTAGTGTTCAAGAGGGTTCAAGAGGTAGCAGCAACTATTAATTCTCACCGGTGTCACTGCTTGCTTTACAGATGGAAGCAAGTGGATGGATACTTTTTTATCTGGACATCAGTATTTAACTCAGAAGTGAATGAAGTAAGCCTAGTCTTGAAGGAAATTATACGCTTGCTTAATAGGACACTTGATCTTTTCGAGCACTGGAATAAAAGGTTGCATTGTATAAGGCAAGTCAACGATCGAGAGTTTCAGGTTATCTACGAAGACCTCAATAGATACATAGATATTGTGCAGGATTGGATTCTTAAAAATGTAAGCAAGGGCCAATCGTCCTCACTTTTAGAAAGGATTGCAGAAAGGATAGTGAGTGACAAAGAATATATAGAAAGCTATCACACTGAATCCTTTAAGCATGATAGAAGTGAGCTCGAACGGAGAACAAGTGGTGTACCACAGCAAGATCAGTCTTCTATATTCTCCCAGCATGTACTGAGAATCTTGAAGAACACAGGAAAAAGTGCAATCCCGTTGATAGAGCATGAAAATTTGCAGGTTGGTAAACTAATTGGGAAAGGAGCATATGGTAAGGTTTATGCTGGTACATGGTTGGAGGAAGACATAGCAATAAAAGAATATGAGAAAGATGACTTAAGTTGTGAAGCAGAGGTAGAGGCATTTTCAGAAATTCAGGATTGTGATCCCCATGTTTTACAGGCTATAGGACGCTCAGAACATCGTGGCACAAAGCGTCTGGTAATAGAACTAATGAAAATGGACTTGCAAAAACTGTTGAGGCCGCAAAAGATATTGCCATTCTTTGTTAGCTTGAGCATAATACTTCAAGTTGTCCGGGCAATGAAATATTTACATGATAAAAATCTGATGCATAGAGATTTGAAACCCAGGAATATTCTGGTTAGCTTTTCAAAGAATTCTGTTGATGAAATTATAGACACTGATCATATTAGTGTGAAAATGACAGACTTTGGCACTGCAAGAACTCTTCATAACGATTTCTCAGACATGACATCTAACAGAGGCACAACGAATTATATGGCCCCAGAAGTTCTTGGAGCTAATTATAACAAAAAAGGCAGATGTATATAGTTTTGGAATTACTTGTTGTGAGATTCTTGGAGGATCTGTCCACAGAGATGCACGTCCAAATTTAAGCCCAAGAACAATTAATTTTCCAGAAGGAATTCCAGAAGAACTTGAAAAACTTATCCGTGAATGTTGTAATGATAATCACGAACTTCGCCCTACTTTTGATTCCATAGAGAAGCAATTGCAACATATACAGCAGACAGAATTGCTAAAACCGGCTAGTTCATATTGTGTAGTTTCAACTGAAAGCAGCGGTACAGGCAAAGTGGAAAATAGTAAGCCCACTGTCATGCACGATGGAAGACCTATTGTGAGCGGTAACCCTTTTGTTGGTGGCAAACTTAGTGTTGAAGCCAGTGTACGGGCTCTATATAAGTGGGTACGAACAGATGGGAGCACAGAAGTTGAGATTCTTCGTTTAGCTGAACCATCAAATACGAAAGTCCTGGATTATCGTTTAACAGCTGATGATGTTGATAAGACAATTGCACTAGAGTATCTTGTTCCAGAAAATCCAGTGTGGATAAAAGTTTATGAGAAAAAGATATGCATTAATGAGAAAATGCAACAGGGAATTGAGCATTATTTTAAGCAAGAAGAGGCTAGCTTCAGCATCAAAGAACTTGGTAAAGGAGTATTTCCTTTTTGGCAAAAAAGGAAAGGCACTCTCATCATTAACAAAGCTGATTACTTTCTATTTTGGGATAAAGGTAGCCCCCTGAACAAAAGAATCATTCTCAACAAATCTATGGCTACCGACCCGCCAATAAAAATTTTAAAATCAGACTTAAGAACATGTACAATTTCAGGAAATGGTACTTCATGGGAGGTGCAATTCTGCAGAGATGAGGATCGGGATTTAGCCATCTTGACAATGAATCGCTTCTTGGAAAGATTTAAGCTTGTGAAGTAATGGTACTCTGTCATGGCCTAGAAGATGTAAAGCAGGCTCATTGTTCATCACCATCTTATGCAGGCAGGGTCGAAGAACTAAGAGGTATTCTTTTCTTCATCTCAATTTCAGTTGTTTCATCTCCTAGTCCACAGCCATTTATTTTCCATGAAAATTAAGCATTAAATATGAAATTAGATGAATTGAAATTGGGTCCTTGTTAAAATGGAGAAGCATACGAGATCAACAAATATAAGACTTATTGTTTCTCATCCAGAGGAACAGGCTTATCGAACTCAATAAGGAACAATAGTACTGACCCAGAAAACATGTCTAATGCTGATATTAGGGCCTATTTTAGAGCAGCCAGTATGGTGAATGAGCTATTCCCACCAAGTTCAACATGCCGACACAGATTTCGATTCAGTTTTTCCTAGAATAGGATTTCGTACTGCATTAAAAGACTAGGAGTTTCATGAGGTTTCCAAATACTGCATAGACCCTTCGGGTCAGTAGACATTATAAATCTTTCTTTCTTTCTCTTTTCATAAGATTGTATAACTTGATCAAATATTTGTTATGAAAGTTTATACACCCTACATGCAATGTGGATTATTCTTGGCCGTTGTATTCTCTTGTCTTGTCCTTCTTGCTAGTATTATGTCATAGCTGATTGCGGAAATGATTTAATTGGTTTTGGTGATATGGTTTAATTGGCCTTTTGCAGATGTGTTGACGCATTCAATGTTAGGCATAAGCTACAAGGGTACCAGTTCACAATGCATGATTTGCTAACAGTTTCTGTTGCTGTAAGCTGTGGCAAAACCATATTCTGCAGTCTGATATACTTTCAGCCCAGGTCTCAAACTGGAACTTGAATATAAAGTTGATTTATAGCAAAAATGACGTGAGTTGATATCCTTTAAGTTTGAAGGCCCCAATGCACTAGAATGAAGTTATTTTAGTGGCTGTTAAATTGGATCTATTCAAGCCAGCTCCTGTTTTCTATCCATTGACCTGCAGGCATCATCAAAGAGGTGATTATTCGCTATATTGCTATATACCAAGGTAGCCATATCAACTTATATGCATGATTCAAAAATGTTGTGTGCAGACAAATATTTGGCTTCTGCTGCAGAGCCTTGTTCCCAACCAAAATCATAAGATGAAGTTGACAATGATGCTAGCAACAAACTTTGGATCAGCCAAACATCTGAAAGCTAAACACCAAGTTGTTCCCTGGAAATGATTGCAGTTGGTTGATCTAGAAGAAGCGCAAGCCATAATGGAGACGTGTTCATCATTGCCATGCCTCTATTCTACTATCTAATGGCTGTGAAAGATGCTGCTTTGTTCAAATGGTGCTCAACCCGGCTATGGTTTCTTTTCGCTTGGGGCTATTCCTCATCTATTCTTATCAGACTCGTGTGTAAAAGGAGAGTCCTTGTTTTTTGGTTATCATTACTGGTGCATAATAAATATTGGCGTAATGTTATTAGTACTATTCCACCCATATAAGCCTGATAAGGTGGTTATCTATCTTTGCCTCGGCTGATAACCAAAAATTCATGGCCTCGTTGTCCGCCCCGTCATGCATTTTTTGTTATCGCCGTCGGTTGGCATTTTAGGATGCATTTTGACGGAGGCGGGGATGCCATTTCCAATAAAGGATCAACTTATAAGGTAGGCCCACTATAAACCCTAGGGACAATGTATGAGGTTTTAGAATATGCATAGAAATATTTTGTTTGGACAATAGATGTCGGATGTGAATTAGATTTGGATGATTGAGATTGTTGTAGAGCTAAGAGTAATAGTTACAAGGTATGGATGACTTGAGATTGGTGTAGAGCTAAGAGTAATAGTTATAAAGTAGGGATTCCTTGTTTCTAGGTTAACTTCTATTCTACGTTTGAATGATTATTCTAATTACTTGGTAGTCATGGCAGACGCTTCTAATTGCATGCATGTAAGATTTTTTGCTTAGACCCAAAGTTCGTGGGGCAATTTTTGGTACTTGTTTAAAATTGTTTTTGGTTTATACCATCATGTAACTCAGATTGTCTTCTATGTGAAAACCTATTTGAATCTATCTTGTTTTAGCCGTGCCATTTTATGTTCTTCTGGTTGTTGAGATATTCTCAGCAAATCAACAGCCTAAAAATCGTATCTCTTGTTGTTTCTTTATGTTTGCAGATTTTGAGAATCACATCCTATGAAATACCGTTACGTCCAAAATAGCTGGCTTGTTTGCAACATTGTCTTGATAAGATGAAATTTCATTTAGAGCCTACAAATATGCGTCAAAAATAGCAATATGTAGATACAATAGTTTACTTACTTCAAAAATTATTGTTGATGCAAATTTGGTTCCTTTATAGCAGTTTATTTATGTCAAGTATCAATTTCCATGATGAACATGCCAATATCCTTTACATCAGTTGTGCTTAATTAGGTGACGACTGGTACAAGCAAATGATTGAAATTGGTGTCATAAAGCTAAGAGAAATATGCAGAATTAGAGAAAAGTGTACTTGTATATGGACAAATTGGCAGATGAGTGAAATATTATGGAAACTATGTGGATTTAAAAGATGATAAATATGTTATTCTGAGCGATCTTGTAGCAAATTCCAAGTATTCAATCTTGCTTTAAGAATGATGCAAAATGCAAATAGGACGATGGTACAATTCAATTTCAATAAATAGGGCCACAGCAAGCATTTTACATGATATATGCAGATTGGCTCAGAATCAAAATACATGTTAACTCGCCACATTGCGCAAGATATATCGTACAATGAAATTGGAATGAAGTTCATATACTTTTAGGGAGTTTGGACACAAGTAGTAGCGTCCTTCGAGAGGGTTGGCTACCTCAAAGTCGATGGAGGCTCGACCATGGTCAATTCCAACCTGATCAACAGCCGATCCACTTGATGACAGAGGAGTCTGAAGAGGAGGTGGAAGAGGATGAAGAGCACTATGTTGGACCTAGAAAAGAGCGTCCCAAGTATTATGGACTTGCTCCATATGATCCTAAGATGGATTTGAAGGATGACCAATATTTGATCGTCGGGCCATCAGATAAAGATACTTATCCTATTTGGTTAGGGTATACCATCTCGAAAGTGTTTGTAGGGGAAGCTAATAACCCTACTTGATTCAAGGTAATGTGGAGTAGTGGTGGTGTCCAAGAAGTGGAAAAGGAGTCACATCGAAAAAGAGCGCTACAAAGATTGTTTTAATAAGCAATGGAAGTATGATGCAAGTGATCCGGCCCAATGGGTGGAAATAAAATCCGTATTGATGTCATGGAACCCCATAAAGGGCAAGGTGGATCCGAGAAAGGGGTGCATGAAGATTCCAATCTCTGTGAAGGATAAAGTTCTGAAGTCACTAGAGAAGATAGCCGAACAAGCAAAATAAAGTACGAGAGTTCATGAGTATCTTATGATGTGAATCTTACTTTCATTGTATAAATCCTACTTTCAATGCATTTTCATTGTCTTCGTGCTTTCATTGTAATCTTACTTTCAGTATATGAGTATCTTACTCTACTTGAATGTGAAATACTGGCTTGTGATTATCTACTTGAGTTACATCTACTTGAATGTGGAATACTGGCTTGTGATAAGTGTTAACTTGTAATTTGAGACCTGTTAGAATTAAGGTTGATAATAAAAAGTATTTACATGCAATTCCACATTGTTGAAATTGGGGTTGTGACTATTTGTAAATTTCAAAATGATGGAATAATTTCAAAATAATGAAATCGTGGTCTCAATTCTTAGAGATCATTTTTTATATATCTAATTTGTGCCATATTTGATCAATGTTTGAGGGAAAAAACAACAAATTTCATGCCGAATTTAGGGTTTTTGTTACTTTTCAATCACTCGATACTATATTTCTTCTTATAACTACCCAATGGAAGTTCTATTTAGATGAGATTGGCACCAATGGAGACCTACTTCAGAGATACTTTTAGAGATATCTAATGTATACATGTTTGTTCAAGACTTAAAGGAGAAAACAATGAACTTCTTGCTAGGCTCCCACACATGGAGAATGTACCATGAATGGAGCTATTAGAGAAATGTAGTAGTACCACTAAATGCTAAGTGGATGCAGACATATATAACAATGAAAATTCTTGGACTAGCGTCCCTTTTTTTTTAGGGAATCAAGGCAGGCAATTGCTTGTATTCATTCAAAAAATGAAATACATAGTTTTGGCGAAGTCAAAGCCAATATCAAAATTTCTCCTTATAATTTAAATTTGTAGAGAGATGGCATCAAGCTAAATATAAATAACGCTTGAAACAAACCTAAATGTCGGAGATTGACTTCGATAATAGAAGGTTTGAGTTGTCTTGAAGATATCAAATAGCAGAGATCTCCCAGATATCATTTCAACCAAAGATATCCAACCAATCATCCAGTTCATGGATAGACTGAGTGGTGTTGTCCAAGAGCATGATTGCCAAAGCTTCACTTCATTTACTCGCTTTTTCATAGAGTGTCCCGAAAATTGGCTTGAATGAATTGTGAATCCGGACGCCCTCTTTCTTCAAGGACCTCTTGAGTGCCTTTGCCCGTAAATGTGGAATTTAGAGTTATGAGGCATCCTCTAGTCGCACCTCGCCGAAGTTGTTCCTCATTGTACACTCACATGCTATGAAGATTGGGGCAAGATCAAAATATACCATATAATTGCTAGGGTATGGAATATACTGAGTGAGGTGGCACCACCCGATTGGGTGAGGAAAAACCTAAAGGAAAAGAAGCGAAGCTTTCAGTGGCTGTTCAGCGGTTGATCAGGTTGATCGCATGGCTAGAAGATAGAAGCAGCATCGGATCTTCACCCAAGAGGTTAGGGTACTTTCAGACCATGGGGTTAAATTAAACTAAATTTTAAAGTAACCAATTGTTTGTTAATGATAAATTAAGGTTATTTTTGTCAAGCTTTCACACCACTTGTTATGTCAATTACTAACATTACAAGTTCTGTTAAAAAAACTTTCAGACATGGGATTTGTTATGTTATCCACTAACATAACAGAATTTGTTAAAAACATTTTCGCACCAAAGTTTGTTATGTTAGTTTTTAACATAACAAAATCTGTTAAAAAGCGTTTCACATTGCAAAACAGAAATTCAATATGTTAATGGTCACTGCATGTTCTTCTTCCTGGCCTATGGTGCTATTTGTATTCGGCTGCCTATCAGCACCTTCTCTGCATTACAAAAGGCAGGCGATCAAATAGGCGATCAAATAGACCGTAGATCAAATACAAAGAGGATATGTTAGCAGCCTTACCAAACTTTAGAGGTTCCAAGTCTATTTTAAGAGTTGAAAATCAAATACTGTGCAAGGTTCGCTCTTATGCTTGCACCATCATCCGTCGTTGTGCTCTCTTGGTTCTCTTCTTCTTCTTCCTCTTCTTCAAGCTCTAGGAGTTCCTTTTCCACATCTATATCTCGACTTTTAACCAAGAGGTTATGAAGCACACAACAAGAAAATATGAGCTCAGGTATAAAATTTACATCCATTTCCAATCTTGTCTTCAAGCACTTGAAGACTTTTTCATAATCCCAAAGGATTGCTCAATGAAGAGTCTAGCCTGCACATGTCTTTCATTGAACAACCTCTCAATAGGTGGCAGATTTGCAACATCTCCAATGTATGGGGATATGAGCCATGGAGAAGAGACATACCCTTTGTCTCCAATAATGTACTACCAAGGCTTATAGTTACCATTAATAATCAATGTAGGCTCTTGCAAAATTTGTCCTTCATGTGCTCTAGTTGCCAAATCCGAATTCCTAAGGACCCGTGCATCATGGGTAGAACCTGGATAGCCAACAAAAACATCTCTAAACTTCCTAGAAGTATCACATACAGCCTGCAATACGATAGAATGTCTTTGTGTCCTATCATAGTAGTCAGCACCATGAAGACCGTGTGGCCTAATGATCTCAACATGCGTGCAATCAATAGCACCATAGCAGTTTGGTAAGCCACTCGCAGCTTTAAATGATGCCTCAATACCTGCAATTTCATCACTGTTTGGCCACCTAATCTTATGTTTGAAATGGATATTTATTGCACGACACACTTCTCTAAGAACATAGAACATGTACTCAGCCCAATTCCAAACTTTTCTGATGCTTCCATAAAGTCGCAGCCTTTGAATAACTTGTAGAATGCTGCTCCAACATGGATTAACACTGGTACTGACCTTCTATAGCGAGTATCTTGTTTTTTAATACTAGGATCTAGCAAATTGCAAATCCAATAGAAAGATGCTTTAGTCATTCTAAAATTCTCTTTCCAGCGAGCATCATCAAAGACCTCCATCACAAACCTATCAAACCATACTGTGCTTCTAGGCTTCACCCACCACGTAAGTCTCGGACCCAAATTGTGTAACAATGCATTCAGAATGGCATCTGATCCACTTGGATAGGGCACTTTCTTGAAACCAGCAAGCCTAGATATTCTCCTTTGGCGTCGTGAGTGGAATACCAAGCCTGGCGTCATTAATGCAGCGTACATCACATTGACTGTTAAAAGTGCCAAATTGAAAATATCGGCTTCATTCATAACCATTGGCTCATCTTCTATATGCATCTCATCATCCATGTTGCTGTAAGAAAAGAATTAAATTGATAAGCATCAATGACCACATAAGGATGAGCATTAATTGACTAAGAATTAGAAAAAACTATACTTTACTTTACCTATTCCCATAAAGACGACTGTAAACTTAGCCAAAAGACTTTACCCAAAAGGAGTAGAATTTACAGGATAATAAAATGCATCTTAAGTGTCATGCTCTCGTTTTCGTCTTTTTTTGACAAATTACAAAGATATTTCTAGAAATGACTTGCAAATCCATCGGTATTAAAACATGCTTTAATCTGAAGGTTTTATCAGTGCCAGATTCAATCTTTTCAACGACATATCTTAAAATATGCTTAGAACAAGGCCAAAACGAAGTATGCTTTAACACAAAAGACCACATACCTTAAGGTAGCCTGGGGAGCCTTAGGGATTAGACCCAATGCCTTTACTTTTACAAAGCAAAACAGAGATATGCTTTAATCCAAAAATCTATTTCCAACCTTTAGCCTATTAAATCTGCCTTGAATGGATGCTTTAATTTGTTCAATCCAAACTTAGAATGTCATTCCTTAATCGATTACAAATTAGACCTGTCATTTTCATGACATTTTCGATATAAACCTTGCAAATAGCTAAAAACTTCAGCCAATATGCAATGCTAACAAAACATTCTTACTATGCCTGGACAATCACAGAACCATCTCAAAGAATTTTTGAAGGCAATTAACTTGTGCATTAAGCCGATAATGCATTAACTCATACTTTTGATCATGCCTTACACTACACCTACAAAGAAAGCTCAAGGCAAGACAAGAAAGATATCAGCTTGAGATAAGTTCATCTCATTTGTGATATAAGCCTTGCAAACAACCAAATCATTCCGCCAAATATGTCATACAATCAAACCTTTTTTGCTATGCCCGACTGGCCACGAGATCCATCTCCAACCTTTATCAGAATAGAAGGCAATTAACATAATGCATTAAGCAGCTCATGAATTGTTTTTAACTACAATGCCTAAGGAAAATAAACTAGGCCGTGTCATTTTTAAATCCTCAAGGGAATGCCAAAAAACCTCAAACAGCACATAATTTCCTGGAATACTATTGAGGCAAATCATGCCATATTCCAAAACATTTTTTTTATATATATGCTTGGATCATATCACATCTGAATGCAAGTATAGGTATGCATAGAAAACGAAATCCCATGCCCATTATTTTTTTTCAGGCAAGCATATTGCTAAAAATGAAAAGCTAACAATATCAAGGGTTTTTAAGAATAAAATAGAATAGAATAGTTTTTTTAACGTCCACGGAGACCCATAGGTCATGGGACCCATACAATGGGCTAGTACAATCATTACTACTAGGATTAAAAAACCCCTGCCTCGAAAGGTTTTCAAGGGGAAAACCTTTGCAGTAATGACGATACTAGACAAGCGGAGATAAAGACTACCGAGGGCTCAGTAATTGCAGATGTTTATCTAGAACCTCAAGTATGTATAATGCCAAGTCATGCACAGATGGTGCTCTGAGAAGTTGTGGAAGCGTGGAATGGAATGCTAAGGTGAAAAAATGATTCTGGACTATCTCAAAAGCAGGGCAACTCAGAAGAGTATGGCTTTCATCTTTAATAACCTGTAACTGGCAACAGGCACATAGTCTCGCTTCTCGCGGCAATTGCGGCCGCTCCCATCTATCTGTCTCAATCCATAGCCTGTGGGACCCCATGCGAATTGATGCAATAGCTACAAGCTTGTTCCTGGACAATGAAGCAAGCAAATAAGCTTGGGGCCCTGGTGCCAAGGTGGGATTTATGTGTACATGATAATGACCAGTTTTCACTTGGGCCAAAGTAACTGCGTCCCATATCTTTTGAGAAAAATGACCATTGAGATATTGTTGCAAAAGCTCAGGATCAGAACTGGCAAGCATCAGGCAGTGCTCTGGTTGCACAGCCCAACAGGCAAACCAGGTAGTGCAATGCTCTTTCCAACATCGTTTCAAACGTTGAGAAGATTCAGCCATGGCAAGTGCAAGAACAGGATACCTAACATCATCCATGTGGTGCACCTTGCAGATATAGTGGAGATGGCGCTTCATGGCGGAATGTTGAAGAGGCCAAAAACCTGTCTCTTGTAAAAGAATAGCATAGGGCACCATTGTTTTAACTCCGAGGTCAGAAGTGAGAAAGGACTTTGCACCCGCTACCAAGCTCTCCCAAGCACTAGCACTAATGGCGTGCCCCCACTTGAACCATACAAGAAAACAGGGCTCTACCAAAGCCCGAAACAAGTGGGCTTTCCGTGGCCAATCATGAATTTCTGCGCGAAAACAATTGTTTTGCATTACATAGAGTGCTCTCCATCCAGCAGCCACCCGCTTGGTAATACACTGTTCCCAAAGTGAATTCTACACCAAGATACTTGTAGCTATCTACAACTTCAACTTCGCGGCTATCATAGTGCATAGGGGGAACATTGTGACGAGAAGATCGAACTACCAAAAGCTTGGTCTTTTGAGATTAACACGCCACTGTGTTCTCACAAAACCGTGGCACCCGAGCATGTAAATGTTGGCCGCATACTAGCAAATGTATATGCGGAAGTGAAACATTAGCAGCATACATAAGTTGCCTAATGATATAGTGTGCAATTATTAGAATGATATTAGAATAATAATATAATACGAAAAAACTGTACAGAGCATGTAAATGTTGTTGCATACTAGCAGCGGTATATGCCAGAAGTGAAACATCATCAGCATACATAAGTTGCCTAATGATATAGTGTGCAATTATTAGAATGATATTAGAATTCTAATGATATTAGAATGTTCCCATTTAATTTCTTCCTCCTTGTATACAGATGAAAATTCAGAAAGATCAGCATTAGTGCACATTAGGCAGCATTTTTCAGATGAAAGCATTGCCACGAAGGCACATAATTTCTACCATAGCAGCTACTAGATAAACCTATTTGCCAAAGCAAGATTGAAATTCAGGACCGAACCATGAGCGTATTCTATTTTTCCACTAAAAAGTAAGTAGAATGTAAGGTCATACAGCCATAAAATGTTCATTGTGCAATTAGTGATAAACTCAGTACTCTTTCAATTATTATTCTCAAGTTTTCATGAATGCATGCTGGTCTTGTTTAGGTAAATGACTATTTAAGCCAGGCATACTTAGCTAACCTGCTGGCAAACAGTATTATGGGATTTACATGAGAAGCATAAAGCCATTGGGTTGCTGCAAAGCTGATAAGTTTTGAAATAATGGCAGCGCTTCTAGCTTAGAATATGGTTGAAAACCCCCTGAAAACCCACTAGAACATGAAACAATTCTGTATGAGAAGGGCATAAATGACCTTCAATTTTATTGCTATCTAAGTGAACAAAGAAATTAAAAAAAATGGAAAAAGAAACTTTGGTTACCTAGACTGCACTGCTGGTACATGATTCTGTGATGGAGGAAAAGGATTACTGGGCGCAATCTTTCCACTGCACAACATCAACAGAGGAGATATAATTATATAATAAAGGAAAATGGCAAAATGATGCAAAACGAATAGTTGGTTTCATCATTGTAAATTTACCTAGACTGCATGCCACCAAACAAAGTCACTGTTGGTACAGAGTTCTGTGACTTAGGAAAAGGATTGCTAGCAAGAACAAGCCAGATCAAGCCGTTTGTTTCCGGGGTCAACCATGCTACAGTGATCGGGTCAATACTCGATGAACAGTGTTTTTGGCTATATTATATTCAATGGTTGAATGTCAAATTTAATTGTAAAAGGCTGGAATACATCAAGATACTTAACTTGTGAGCAAAACTTGAAGTGCTCATAATTTGGAAGTTCAAATGATCTAAGTGAAAATTAGTGACCATATCTTGGCTTTTCACTAGATCAATATTTTGTATTTGAATGATTGATGAAATAGAAGCTTGAAATCGTACTAGACATCTAGTATTTCTATCAAGTGTCATTAAATATCCATCGGTGGTATCAGAGCTACAATATGTCTAGTAGATTTGCAGTAAGTTTGTTGAACACTATTGATGTGTACAAGGGCGGTCCAGGATTCCAGGTTTGGAAGGACGCCATTAAATATGTACTAGAGGTGGAAGACCTCTGGGATCTGGTAGATCCAAGTGGGACTGTTAGTGCTGAAGCAGGGATTCTAAACAGATCAGACTCTACAGGGTCTACAGCTGGCACAGTGGCTCAGTCTACAGCAGGTGTGACAGGAGGAGGAGTCAGTGGCTCCAGTGGAGGAAAAACTATGCAAGTCAAGGCCAAAGAAGCTCAAGGGATCATATCATGCAAGGTAAGTCCCTCTATTCGTCTTAAGCTTAGTTCTCTTGGACCTAGAGAAATGTGGAAGTTTCTATTGAAACATTATGAGGAAAAAACTTCCTCACAAATAGACTTGCTTGAAAATGAATTAAGGGGTTTGAAATTAAGAGAGGATGAAGATGTGGGAGAATTTTTCAGTAAATTTGACAACTTAATTGTTGATTTGGATGGTGCTGGAGTTGTAATTTCTAAAAAAAGTCAGGTCTTGCAAATATCTAGAGCTATAGGTGACAATGAGATCTTAGCCTTATTCATAAAAAACCCATGTAAATCTAGGGAAAAAGCTGAAACTACCTTAAGAACTGAATGGGAACAAAAAAAGATCTTAAGGCAAAGTCAGAATGAGGAAACTCCAGAAGTCTTGCTTGTCAAAAAGAAGGAAAAAGTTGTATGCTATAACTGTCATGAGTTAGGGCATTATAATTGAATGCCCTAGGCTTAAGAGAGAGTTTAATTGCTATACATGTGGAGGAAGGGGGCATGCAGCATCAAAGTGTCCAACACCTATTAAGAACTTTGGAAAATCTAGAGGAAGAGGAGAACCAAGTAGAGGCAGATTTGGAAGGGGGAGAGGTCGAGGGTATGAAAAGGCATATGTTGCTCAAGAGCAGGAGGTTAATTCCAAAGGAGTTACTGAGGAGGAAGACGAAGATGAGGTAAATATTGAATTTGCTGTTGTGAATGAAAGTATTGCTACTAATAAATCTGATCACTTGATAGTTGATAGTGGAGCTGAAAGATCAGTAGTGTAGTTACTGAGTTTTTGAAAAATATATCAACTACAAGCTCTAGAAAAATTCAAGTAGGGAATGGAGCTCTGCAAGAGATGAAAGGAAGGGTTCTATTACAGCTAGAAGATCTCAAGGGGAATATTGTGAACATATGTTCTGTGTGTTCCAGCAATAATCAAGAATTTAATCTCTGTCAGTCAGTTATGTGATGTGGGTTATCGAGTAGTATTTGAAGGAGACAAATGTAATGTGTACTTGGACAATGAATTGAAGTTTTTTGCTAAAAGGGTTGGAAATTTATTTGAAATGGACAATGTGGCATCATAGTATAAATGCAATACAAGAAGACAGTGTTGATCTATGGCATAGAAGACTGGCACATACAAATTACAAAAATTTGAAATATTTATTGAAGCAAGGCCACATAAATTATCATGACAACAAGACAAATGAAGTTATTTGTGAAGGATGTGCTTTGGAAAAATTAAACAGGCTGCCATTTCCTAAAAGTAAGTCTAGAGCTCAGCAAGTTCTAGAGTTAGTGCATCCTGACTTATGTGGTCCTTTAAATGTGCAAAGTAGAACCAATAAAGGTACTTTATAACATTCACAGATGACTATAGCAGGAAGTGCAAGACATACTGTTTAGCAAGGAAATCTCAAGCATTGAGTGCATTTAAACAATATGTGGCAGAGATGGAAAGAGAAACCAACCTCAAACTAAAATGCATTAGGTCTGATAGAGGAGGTGAATACCTTGCTAAGCAATTTAAACAATTTTGTATAGCCCATGGAATTAAAAGGCAGTTAACTCGCAGATATTCTCCCGCCAGAAGCGGGATCTCGAGAGAAAGAATAGGACTATAATGGATGCGATTAGAGCCATGATAAAGGGAAGTGGTCACGCCTAATAAACTTTGGGAAGAAGCATAACAACCGCTAGCTTTTAATACAAAAATATGTTGCCATCAGCTAGTCTAAAGGGTAATATTCCAGATGCTCTATGGAGTCCAAATAAAAAGATAAACTATGAAAAACTAAAAGCCTTTGGTTGTTTGGTGTATGCTCATGTACCAGCTGAGTTAAGGAAGAAGCTAGATGATAAGGCTAAAGTAGGATTTCTTGTAGGATATAATGAGCAATCCAAAAAATATAGAGTATATGTCCCTGAAACTAAATCTGTCATAATCAGCAGGGATGTTTTGTTCAATGAGTGGATACTTTACAAGGACAGGTTTAAAAAGGGAGTTAAAACTGTCATAACAAAACCAGAGATGCAACCTAAGTTTGAAATAGATGATGCAGATGATAATGAAGAAGAAAATCTAAGCTCAAGCTCAGCAGAAACTGAGGTTCCATAAATGATCAAAATGCAAGCTGAGGAACAAGAATTAGCTGGTCATCATATGGAGAAGAAAAAAAGGAAGACTCAGGCAGAAAGATTAGTAGAGGAAGCAAAGTTAGAAGAAGGGAAACTGTATGGCAGAAATGAATTAGGGAGAAGTAGAAGAGGTGTCACCTTTGAGCAAGAACAAATTATGGCTATTCTGGAGGATGAAGTTATTCCTCAAAATTTTGAGGAAGCTCAACAAAGTCATGACAAGGATAAGTGGATAGCTGCCATGAATGATGAGCTTAAATCTTTTGAAGAGACAAAAACATATGAGCTAGTTAAGGCTGATGGTAAACAGAACATAATTGGAAGTAAATGGTTGTATAAAGTTAAATTAAACCCTGATGGAAGTAAGAAGTTTAAAGCAAGATTGGTTGCTCAAGGATATACACAGAAAAAAGGAAGAGATTATGATGAAACCTACTCTCCTATCAATCTTACAAGCATTAGAGTTTTGCTAGCTATGGCTAATGCTATGAACTTAGAGCTACACCACATGGATGTAAAAACTGCATCTTTAAATGCTACTCTTGAGGAGGAGGCTTATATGAAACAGGCTCCAGGATACTCACATGGTAAGGATATGGTCTGGAAGCTTAACAGGGCTGTATATGGATTGAAACAGTCACCAAGAGAATGGTATTTATATATAAATTATTTCTTACAAGAACAGGGCTTTGCAAAATTGCAAAATGATGGGAATCTTTATAGATTTGAGCAAAATGGAGAATATTGCATTATTGCACTCTATGTAGATGATTGTATTATGGTTGCAAGCTCTTTGAAAATTCTGAACATATGCAAAGGTATTTTAAAATCTAGGTTTCAAATGTCAGACCTAGGTGAACTCAAGAAGTTTCTTGGGATTGAGGTTGTTAGAAGCAGAGAGTCAAAATGGATAAAGTTGCATCAAAGTACACATATAGAAAATATGCTGAAAAGGTTCAAGCTAACTGAAGCCAAACCATCAAAGATTCCTATAATAGCTGGACATAGACTGATAGATGTACATGATGCTACAAATGATGAAGTTATTAAAATGCAAAATGTACCTTACAGAGCCTTGGTTGGGTGCCTATTATTTTTGGCAAACAGTACTCGACCTGACATAGCCTATGCAGTCAACATTTTGAGCAGGAGAAATCATGATGCTACAAAAGAACATTGGGAGGCAGCTAAATGAGTTCTTAAATATCTAAAGGAGACTCAAACTCGTGGTATATGCTTTGACTCAGAAAATCTAACTATGATGTGTGATAGTGATGTAGATTGGGGAGGAGATCTGCACACTAGAAAATCAACTTCTGGCTATGCAATATACTTAGGAGGAGGTGTAATAACCTGGAGATGTAAAAAGCAAGCAGCAATGGCAATGAGTTCAGCTGAAGCAGAATATGCTGCATCATCTAAAGTTGCCAAAGAATTAGTGTGGTTGAGAAGGTTATTGAATGAATTAGGATGTACCTAACAAGGGCCTACAAAAATCTGGACTGACAGTCAGAGTTGTATAGCAATAGTTAAAAATCCAGTATATCATGATAGAACCAAGCACATTGAGCTAAACATGCATTTTATATGAGACTGAGCAGAGAAAAAACTACATATGAGATATGTTGATACAAATGACCAGGTAGCTGATGTGTTTACCAAAGCACTGCCAGAAATCAAGTTTACAAAATTCAGAAGGCAACTGAATATTGCAGAAGTACAGACTTATAAGATGAAGGAGAAGTGAAGGATTATCAGCATATAAGTCATGTCATGTGAGGATCTACATTTGAAGGCCAACCTATACATTGTTGACCAGCTAACAAGTCTGCAAGGACAACCTATGAGAAGCAGTGGGAGTAGGTTAGTCTATGTTCAAAATAATCTAAGCTAAGGTGAAGGGGATCTTGCTACATAAGTGATTTATATCTTAAGAGTGATGCAAACGATGAAGAACATGTTGGGAACATGAAGTATTGATTATTGTTAGCCATTGAAAAACTATTGAAACCTTTGGGGTCAAGGGAGAAATTAATTTAATTGTTATGAAGGCAATGGCTCGATATCAACCCTTATCCTGTGGGATATTTGAAACGAAAGGCTCAATATCTACACTTATCCTGTGGGATATTTCAAACAAAAGTTTTGAACAGGATTGGCAAGTTAATCCGATCCCATAACCGTCGGAGCTGTTCAAGTCTGATAAATAGAAGCTATCACAGATACTAGAGTGTACGGATGTGTTCGATGAAGCAAGAACAAGCTGGATCAAGCCGTTTGTTTCCGGGGTCAATCATGCTACAGTGATCGGGGGTGAAAGTATGCTGGTGGGTATCAAAAGCATGCGTCCGGACGCATGCTTGTAGCATGCTTATAGCAGGGTTTTAGCCCGCTTAAAGCACCCCGCTTTGCTTAATTTGGGTCTTTGGTGGAAATGAATCGCCCGGTTCATATTTTGACGCCCTTCATGTACTTCGCACGATCGCCCACCTCACTAACGAACCGTTAGGAAAATGATTGTTGGATTTTGGCGGATTTTTCGCGGTGGTAGTACGTTGCAAATTCGTTGGAGCCTTAACTACCACGACCTCATGGGCGCATGAAAATTCTCCCTCCAATTCACTAATTCTCCTCTCTCGAAGGGGAATTTCATGGCGCCCCCGACACCGCCCGAGGCAATCACACGCTTAGCATTGACTTTCTACCGATGAATTCAATCTGATGTTCGTGATTTGTTGGATGTCAATGCAACACAGAAATATCGCGTGAAGATCCGGTTTTCCTCGCAATTTTACAAGAAATTGGATGCGAGAGAAAAGAGAATCTGATTACTAATAAGATGAGGAAAGCGCACGAAGCGGGGAGGTTATGAGCATGAGACGCAGGCAAGAAATAGCCAAGCTTGTAGTTGATTACTTCAACAAGCTCACCAAAAAGCGTTCACCGAACTCAAGGTCGATGTGATGAAGAGGGTGGTTCATCACCACGAAATGGAAATCTCTTAACACGGAATTTTGCCAAATCCAAAGGAGTGCAAGGCGTGGGGTGCTGCTCAACAACTTGAAACGGACAATGGCGACCACAAAGAGGCAAAGGAACCATGATGTTTGAGAGCCGGAACCTCGACACCGGTGATGGCTTCTTCTACAAAATCGAGATGCAATTCCACTATGGCGTATTGGGCTGTTAGGTGCATCTAATTTTTGCTTTTCATGCCCGTGCTTCTTCGCGGCTTTTAAGTGCTTTTAAGTGCTTGTATCTCACGAGTGATTTGGATGGGATATGTTCATTGATTAATGTGCAATATTTCTTATGATAGGTTGCATGAGGTCAACAATTGCAACCGCATTAAGAAAATCCAGGAAGCCGCCCTTGGGAGTGGTCCGGTGGTCTAGCTTCCAAAGGAGGTTGAGGTGCGATTCTTCACCCCCGCACCAAGCAAAGCATAACGTAATTGGAAACAAAATAGCGAGAGTCTCTCCTTGCAAGAAAGATGTTGTGAACACTTGTTGGAGAGTCGGGCTTCGAATTTCTTATCCCTTGCACCTTATGGAGGTCACCGCAGTGTATAAGTTTCCATACAAATTTTTCTTTGCTATTATTGCATAAATATTTCTAACCAACGGCCACCATTCAACCGCAGCCTATTTCAACAATACAAAAGGCACATCCCCGAACACCCCCGATTTGCTTAAAGGCTTTCGAGAAGTTGAAGCCTATTTATGTAAAGAAAGTATCGAGAAAGGGAAACCCGTTGTTGCATATACCATATGAAGTTGGAGTATGCGGGGTAGCCTCAATGCATTAAGGTCACGAAAACCGATTTCATGGTGAAGAGTGCAAGTGCACCTGCTTGAGGTCCGTGGACTGGTGAGGCGGTTCGGCCACCAACATATGTATGACTCAACCGGCCGAGCTCGAGGGTCATGGTTTGCAACAAGAGCGAGGGTGAAGAATGGCATAAACATGATCGCTTGATGCAGACATGTCGTGTGGCATAAAACTCTTCCTATATGTCCAAGAGAAAGAGAGAATCATGAGTTCTTGCTTGAATGGGAAGACGTTTGAAAAGGTAATACTCTCTTTATTGCATCTTTGAAACATGCCGATATATGTACGCCATCCAAAAAACCGCTTTTTGTGCTTTCAACTTGCGCTAATCTTCGCGTTTTATGCTATAGACCTTGTTTCGCATTCCAAAGGAGATTTAAGAGGTCGGGTGGAGTTGCATCGCGTTACCAAGGAGGTGCGGTGTGGCCAGAAAAGAAAAGAGCCAATGCCACCAAGAAGGGAAACAAAAGTAAGAAATCCAAGGTAGCTGGTGGGACACAGCCTGAAGCTGCAGCACAAGTTGAGAAGAAGGGAAACAAAAGTAAGAAATCCAAGGAAGCTGGTGGGACACAACCAAGTCAGCAAAGACAAGACGAGACCTCAAATGGCAAGGGGAAAAAGAAAGGACCAAAGCCGGTCCTCAAATTGTCTTACAAGAGAACGGTGGTGAAGGATTTCATTTCATATCATGTTCCACATTGAAGATATTCGTGCCACACAATTCAGGGGCTAGATGGCAGGCCATGCAATTCAGGAGTTGCCTGGACAATATCCAAGATGGCATCATTGTTTCGCGTAATTGATTTTGCGAAGAATTACAAAGATAAAAATACAAAGGGAGGTTCAAAGCCAAGATTGGCACAATGGATAACAATTCGTCCCACATCACATCACGATAGGATGGACATCAGGTTACGGGATCGTAAAGCTATTGAAGGAAACCCATTTTACTTGAGAGGATGACAAGCTTCATGACACTCTTTTTCTGTGCAAAGCTTTTGCCTTAGAAAGCACAATTCATGGCTTGTATCAAATGGTGTAGATTTCTCCGCATATAGTTTGGTCGATGGTTGTTCTAGCCAATTCAAATTGTTCGCCATTCTATTTCCTACCAAGATATCACCATGAGCTAGGGAAGGAAATAGTATGGAATTTCTTTGGGACAGCCCATGGTAGGGGAGAGCACGATGGGCAAGGGGGCATCCTTAAAGGGCATTCACTAGAGAGCGGCTCAAGCATGATGGGGTGAGATTTAGGGGTGTCACGATGCATGTGAATTCAAGAACTTCGTTGGAATGAAGGTACCAACAACGGGGACATCAAAAGGTATTATGCTTTCATTTGTCAGATACATTTGAGTAGTGCCGCCGTAAACCGGCCTTTGTAATGTGTCAATAGTGCTTTCATCCTTTAAGTCTTTGTCACGTGGAACTTGTAATGTGATGAGTAGTGTCAGTATTATGTTTGTTCGTGAGATGCAATACTTGTTGTCTCCTCCTTGCGTACTTCGGGTAATTGGAAAGGATGATGTTGATAGGACGAGACCACCGGATCATGCCGTGGTGGAAGGACCAAGCAAATACAAAGATCAGGACATACTTGGCCAAATCAAGCACAAGGGTGGCTCATAGAGGTTTAAGTTGTTTCGTGGGTAACCGCTTGAAAGGAAACCGGTCATCTTGTGTGAACAAGCAACGCATTGAAGAATTGGAAATATGTTACACTAAAGCCGATAAGTCTACCGGTGAAGGTAATCGAAGATCCAAATCGATGAGGCATTTTTTTGAAGGTGATGGAGAATGGCTATGGGAAACGTAGAGGAAGGTGATAACTTTGTTGCTAGCCGAGGAGGAAATCGGGAGAATGCAGATTTCTATGTGGTCAAATGTGTTAAGTTCGGGGGGCATATCCTGGTAATTGTCAAGGATAGTCAGTCGACCTTCAATGTGGATGAACATGTGTTGGCTGGTTTGTACTATCTTTGGTGCCTTGACCGGATGGTAGTTGGGAGCTACTTGAAGACAAAGGCGACTTTCAAAGACTGATCATCACGTATCGGCTATCAAGTTTGAGATGAATCGATTCGGCACCAACAGATTTTCCCTTGAGCGGGCTACTCACCGATGATCCTTGGATACCGCCATATGAAGGTTGAATATGCTTTGGCCTAGTTGTTTTATCATTGTAACAAATCTGTAGTTACTTGTGTACTTGTCTCAAATTTTGATCATTGTATTGGAGACAATGCTTGTGAGACAATGTTTGTAGTATTGGACTGCTGTATTGGAGTATTTTAGTATTGGAAACAATGCTTGTAGTATTGGAGAGTAAGCTTGATATATATTACGAGAAAATTGTACACTCAAGATTAGAGACATCACTCAAGATCACTCAACTTGAAGATAAGACAAAGTAATCATACATATATATTACAAAAAAGTAGTGTACAATGGTTACTTCATGAGTCATCGAAGTCTTCAGAGTCATGCTAGTCGCCAGGAAGGGTGCCCAGCAGCTGCCTTTGTACTTCTAATGGAGCATTGAGGATATAGTAGGCCGAGACAAGATAGTTGTTGAGGCAGTAATCCAAAGACTACAAGCTTGTCTCCTCTTCCAACCATGCATCGCTGATGATGTCAACCCGTGAGATCGTTTTCGTCATTGTATGAGAAGACAAGTATTCCAAAGTTGGACACACAAACTTACGCAAAAGTTGTCCTCTTCTTGCCCCTTGAAAGGCATAATGGGAAGGGTTGTGTGTGCAGGGTTTAGAAACCCTTTGTGTAGGCTGTCATCAACCAAGAAAATCATACCATGATTTTGAGGAAAATTCTCAGGTACAACCTTCAACTCCTTGAAAAAAATCTGCTTTTCTGGTCTGTTTGGATGCTCGGATGCATAGCAATGCTCTTGACCATATACCTTCAAGAATCTGGTCTGCAAATCAGGGAACAATGCATCCACTATATCCCTTGTATTCCGAAGTAGAGAAGCACTCCAAATAACAATATCAAACCTCTGCAGTGCCCACTCCACAAACTCATGATACCCTGGTCTGCAAATGAGGTACTTATTTGTAGTTTCTTTTACAACATGCTTGGTTTGTGGTGGAGGCAAGATTTTCCCGTTCATTCTCCTCTGTTGTGTGTGTGCCAGTACACCATTTACGTCCAGCACCATCAACTTCCGTCTGGGTGTCCATCCTTGGACGTTTGCAACCACTGTCGATGTGTGCTGCATCGTGCTTGTCTGTGCTGCAATGTGTGCTGGACTCTGCTGGGAAGTGCTATCGGGAGGTCTTTGGGCAGTCTTTGCAACTTTCTTTGGACTCGCTTTATCTTTGCTACGGATGATGGAGAGTCTTTGATAGCCATAGTCGAGATACATCCTTATTAATATCTCCACGCCCCAATGTATGGGTGTTTCCGGCTATTGTAACCCTTGCTTTGCCTTTGTCCTCGGTTTCTTCATTCGACAATTGTCTTGTTCTCCTGCATGCAAGGATGAGCTCCAATTAACAACCGAAATTTGTAGAGAATACACATACGAAATGTAACAGGATTATAGGCACCTTTTGTATGTTAGAGTTTGTCTTTGGCACTTCTTTATCTGTATTGTCTTCTTCATCAGATTCACTAAGTATAACCATTGGCTGCCTTCTTTTCCTGCAGACAAGTTTTTACATAAGCCTAAGTTGAATGAATAATCCAAACCAAAATTTGCACATTAAAGGTGGAATAAAACAGGGATCAAATATATTAATTGTTTGAACAAAACCTTTTTGGCTGATGGTTTAGGGTTGTCTTGCAAAATCAAGGTTTCCACGAAAAAATACATAAGGCAAAATTACATTAGCCATGTTTTTCTTTCCAAATGCTACTTCTATGGGGACGCCCTCATCAAGGTCATTTTAGACTCATCCTCACTTTCTTCTTCCACAACCTTCCTGGCCCTTGACCGTGTCAACCTGTTCACACCGCTTAACGACCGTTCAATCGATTGCCGACATCTTCGCCATCGTTTTTCCTTCCCTGCAAAGAACGGTGTTAGAGGAGGCCTTTGTAGAGGCATTTGCGAATTTGGAACTATACTATAATTGTTGGCACCATCGGTACTACTTGAATCTCCCTTGGATTCCAAGATGCTTTTTGTGTCTCCAAAGACTTTGCCCGGTCTTTGCCGGTGTCTTTGTCAAGACTGGCCGGTAGTTTGTCGTCCAATGTCTACAAAGACCTTCTAATCGCCAATTCAAAATCGAGCCGAGAAAGCGAGGCATGTACCTTTTTCCCATGTCTTGGCGTGGAGTGTGAACCCTTGTGGACTTGTGCTTGGCTGATCACGGGGTCCTTTTACTTTTTGGTGTGATTTCTTTGTTTCCTTTTCCGCCGCTACCAGGAGTTGTGGCTACATGCTCATCAACATCAATTATCTTCTTCGGTTTTGTGAGCTGTTCCAAAGATGCAACACTTCCTTTCTTGTATTAAGCTTACCTATTTCCTGCACTAACCGCAGAGGAATGGTCTGTGCACTCGAGGCAAGATCCTTTTTCCATGAGCAAACCGGTGTAGCTAACGGATAATGATGTCCACATTTCATCCGCAGTCGAGGGGTGTAATCATCCCGAATGCAAGACCACGGTGGAGCATCTCTCCTCATCTCAATTGGCAATCGAATGGTATTGGGAGATGATGCCGACCGGTGATCATTTCTCTTGGTCATCTCCCTCACTGGTGACATTCGTAGTCTTCTTTGGGCTTTTGCAAGGAGGGACTCGTTGTTGGCAATCTCGGCCGATTAGTGCAGCCACCTTTCTCTACGGGTTTGATCTATTGGCCCACCCCCCATTTCAACTAGGGACTTCAACATATATTACGCCATATCTTTCTCCCTCTCCAAAGAATGAATCTCGGCAGAGACACCTGCATTAGGATGCGGCGGTTTGAAGGCGTGCAATATTATCCTTTATGGTCTTCAACTTTCCCTCTGCCCGGTAGAGAAGAAGCTTCCCTTTGCACGAGATTGTGCGGCTGTTCCTTCTTTGACACTAGGTCATTCTGCTGCAATTTTAGGGCTTCCTGCATATCTTGGATCATGCTTTCCAGATGGGAAATATTTTCCCCATAAGCTGAGAATGCTACTGGACACATTGAAGTACTCCTGAATGACAACCTCCCTTCTAATTTTCTGCCATTACTCGCCGAGGTCGGCTTTTCTCGCAATGCTTTTCGTCTTTGTTGTCTGCTTTGTGATTTGCTGGGCTCTGCTGTGTTCACAGGGTCGCTGGTGCTGGGTTCACTCTTGACCTTGCTCGAATAGGCTCTGCTTTTTGCTGCCACTGCTGCCCAATTGACCTTGAAATTTTCTGGATCAGGCTTGGCCCTCCGGCAGTTGTTGAATGCAAATAAAAAGGAAACCGTCTTCCTTACTTCTCTGTTCTTCAACCCTTCTGGGTATATCTTGCTCAACAGCTCAATTAGAGCTTCTTCGTGCTCTGGCCTTATTTTGTCGATGGATGCCTTGTTCGGAATGACACCATTGGTGTCCCAAACCTCATTATAATCTGCTGCGCAGATATCACATCCGTTCGAATTGAGAGGGATGCACACCCTCGTTTGATAGACCAGCGTAGGCATGGAAGTCCTCCTCGGTTAAACAATCAGCCAGTCCGGTCTTAGGGGCACGTTTCTTCGGGGCTGAAAGAAATCAAGAAAACAAATTAACAGAGGGCACCATAAGCCATCAAAATTGGATTTGCATTTTGCTTACGCATGGCATCCATTGGAATTCTTTGGCCGGCCGGGCGGATTAACAACCTTCTTCACCATAGTTTTTGGCGTTTGAGTTTTGGAATACTAGAGTGAATCCGAAATTTCGAGCTTCTTCTCCAGGGCTATTTGGCGGAGTAGCAAAAGGTGGGGAGCACGGTTGCAAATTACAAATTCAAAGTTCGCTACCCTTTCGGGTCACAGTCATTAGTTACGGTGGGCGGTAAGAAGGTTATGATTGAAACGGGTACGCCCTATGTGAAGTGACGGGCATAGCATAGGTTACACTTCAATTGGTGAAGGGTGGAAAAAATAGTATGAAGGGTGTCTGGTCTGGTGCCTGGGGTCGTTTTTTACGCTACCCACCAAAGATACTTTCACCCTCGGGTCAATATCCGATGAACAGTGTTTTTGGCTATATTATATTCAATGGTTGAATGTCAAATTTAATTCTAAAAGGCTGGAATACATCAAGATACTTAACTTGTGAGCAAAACTTGAAGTGCTCATAATTTGGAAGTTCAAATGATCTAAGTGAAAATTAGTGACCATATCTTGGCTTTTCACTAGATCAATATTTTGTATTTGAATGATTGATGAAATAGAATAGAATAGAATAGAATAGAATAGAATAGAATAGAATAGAATAGAATAGAATAGAATAGAATAGAATAGAATAGGTTTTTAGCGTCCACGGAGACCAATTGGCCTATGGGACCCAAACAAAAAGAGAGCAGCAAGTGTATTACTGACAGGATTAAAAAACCCCCGCCCCGAAGGGTTTTCGAGGGAAAAACCTTAGCAGTAATAAGCATGCTGGTACACTATACAATTGCATAGGACAGTTCAAGACCGTCCCGTAGGACACAAACGAGTTTGTGCATCCATAACCTCCGGAGGTATGACCCCAACAAACCCTGGACGAAGTAGTCAATAAGCGATGCAACGGGCTGGCCGTGCACTAGTAGTCGAACATACCTCTCGGATATGGGCAAATGCGGGGCGATCGGAGGGTATGACATTCATCCTCAATCGCCACCGGTGGCAACACGGCAAAGCCTTTGCTCTCGTGCTTCCCGAGCCCAACGCCTGTTTCAATCGGGGGCGATGTGCACCGTCTTGAATGGAAGCTATAAGTCTGGCGCTTCTTCATGGGCAGTGGGTGTACTGGCACCGGTGTGGGCCTCTTGTGAGCCTAGGATTGACTTGTCACGATAGTGTGCCAGCCTTAACGCGTCCCGAGCCTCGGTGATCCCGGAGCATGCAAAGGAAAGTAGCATCTAGGTGCAGTTTAAGTGCCCGCGATCTTTCTTTGTCCTGACCAACGCATCTGTTTTGCCACCGCGCGCCCGGCGGAGAACCTAATCGAGCTTGCTTGTCTTTCCAGCCAGATTTCGAAGCGTTGGGGACCCATCGCCGTGGCCAAAAGCAAGATGGGGCAAGCGTAGCAGCCATAGCGACCACCTTTTGGAAGTAAAGCGATATGGCGTTCCAATGCGCCCGTTGAAGGGTAGAAAGCGTCTCTCGAGTAGGATCTGTGCACGGCGTGGACTTCAACCCCGGGGCCCGTGCCAAGAAGGCCTTCGCGCACCGCCGAGGTCATTCGTGTGTTGAGAGATATCACCGGACCCCACACGCCCCATGCAAAAGGACCGGCTCAACCAAGGCCCGAAACAAATGTGTTGGTGGCCCGAAAGTACAACTAACGCCTTGTGGTATTTGTTACGCATGGCATATAGTGCTTTCCAACCCCGTGACCCTTGGCGATAGCCGTGATCCCAATGGGTGGTAGTTGAGAACTCAATCCCCAAGTACTTGTAGGTGGGAGCCACCTCTACCTCTTGCCCCCGGTAAGTGAAGGTGGGAAGCCTTGGTCGACGGGACGATGCAACTAGCGACACCCTAGTTTTGGCCAAGTTAACTCGCATGCGATTGAATTGGCAAAAAGTGTCAAAGCATCCGGTGACCTTGCATGTCCTCCGGAGTATAGGCCATGAGGTTGACATCGTCGGCATATATGAGTTGTCGGATTGTGTGATGCATGAGAGATGTGCTTCGTGCCTCCATGCTCGAGAGAGCCAATCTTCCAACCGATCAATGTATAGGCCAAAAGTGTGGGGAGAGGGGGCAACCACGACGCACTCTAATGCTACCGATTACGGTATTGCTGATGTGATGATGTGATACGGCCGAACATGCCCCGCATGCCCTATATCTTGCGATACACGCAAGTCGGGGGTCCCCTACTGCCGCAATCGGCCCCGAGCTTGTTGCGTGGGCGTGGTCGAACGCTTTTGCAAAATCGTAAACAACAAGATGCAGGTTCTCGCCGGTGATTCCTCGCTATCCTCAATCAATGTGCGATAGTGAAGATATGATCAATGGTGGAATGTCCGGGCGGAAACCCGCACGTAAGAGCTCAGATCTCCATTTCCTCCGCCCATATTGTTAACCGGCGCTCAAGGATGCCCATACGATTTTGCAAAGAGAGTGACCATAATAGTACGGTAGTTGGCGGGCATTGAGGGTCCCCTGCTTTGTATATGGGCACTACTCTGCTAGTGGTCCATTGCATGGGGAAGCCTTCTCGCAATGCTTTATTGAACAATGCCGTGAGGACAGGCACCAGTGGAGGCCCAGCCCATTTCGAAGTTACGCACCAGCATGCCATCTAAATCGATGCCTTCCCATTAGCTAGGCGTTGTAGGCCCATGATAACATCCCCTTCGTGATAACCCGAGCCATGCTTATCTGTGGAGGATGGTGCGACCCGAAGCGGGTCGTCGCATATTTGCAAATCTTGTACCCATTGCTCGAGGTGATGTTCCTGTGGGCTGTGCGGAGCTTGCTCAAGACCCTTCTCCGAATGTCACGGGGGTGCGGTCCGTAAGACCAAACATCATTATTGATGCTCTGCGAGGTATCGGCCTTCTTGTTCTTGAGAAAGGGCGGTATTGTGATGGCACGTGGTAGGAGATGGGATCATTGACTTGCGGAGTGTCGCGTTTGAGCTCCGACACTCATAATCAAACCATTTGTTGCGGAAAAGGTGGTAGTGCACGTGGTTCGCCGTGAGCGGCCTCTCCCAAAGCATCTTTTTCAGCGCCCCGCCGAGGCGGGTGAGTCGGTACCGCGGTCGTAGTCAGCGCTGTTGGGGCACTGGTGTGTTGAAGCAAAGGTGTGCGGGAAGCCTCCCAATGGAGATGCATGAGCAGGGGCGGTGGTCCAAATCTACTTCCCCGGAAGGTATGCGTCCCGATGGAAAAATGAGTAACAGTGCAGATCCCGTTCCTCAACGGCCCAGATAATCCACCACATCGGAGCCGCCCCCTTGGTTCTCCTATCTACAAGTGTAGCAACCGGAAGGCGACCATTGTGCCAACCCATTACAAATAACCGGGTCAAAGATACTACCCAAGCAACAACAACCGCGCCATAGCTGCGAAATATGGCTGTCATCGATATCCTTGACCAAGCCACCTCTGCAAGGGGTTCAAGCGCAAGGCGTCCTCTGCGGGGGTCAAATTTTGGGACACTGCTTCGGCTCCCCGGCGCGTGCATTAAAGTCGCCAAGCAAACATAACCCTGCCTAATTGTTTGTCTTCTTTGGATGTCATCATATAGATCGACATAGGGCTCCAATCGATCCACATCCAAATGAGTGTTATAAGTTGCTCTCGGCATGTGGAAAGTAGCATCTTTGCTATGAGGGCGTGTCGCCAACGTCATCTTTGCACGCGCACCCACAAGTAGCGATTGTGTCATGTTTTTTGAGAGCTGGTGAGTGCCTCAAGGTTACCGCGGTAGTAGCAGTAACGCCGTAGTGCCCTCGCTTTTACTGTGCACTCATTGAACAGAAAAAATGCAGATAACTGGGAGGTCCGTTAATCATTGCCTGCGTAACTCCCATGTCTCCATGAGGAAAATGAGATCCATATCCGGTGCAACAAAGTTGAGACTCGCCTTTCTGCCGGAAGCCCAGGCGGGTTCAAGACACCATGCGGAGGCGCGGTTCCTATTTGTTGGCATTCGATGTGGGCCTTCGGCGATCTGCCGAGGGAAGCGGTGTCGCGGCGCTGGCGGCGGTCGGGCGGCGGGGCGATAGGTGCAGTAAAGTGCGGCGGCGGCGGCGGGAAGCGGCGAGTGGCGGCTATTTGGCGCGTACGCCGGCGACCTCAGCGGCCGGCACGAAAATCTGGCTTCCGGACAAGGCACGCAACCCCCTCTCGGACGGGCGTCCACGACCTGGGCAGATGCTGCCGTGGACTCTGTTACATCGGGGTGAGATCTGGTGCGACATACGGCGGTCCGCCGATTGCCTACCGGCCGCGGGGATGGCCTCACGCGTACGAAAAATCTTACTAGATATCTAGTATTTCTATCAAGTGTCATTAAATATCTATCAATATGTTTATCTCTCTTGTAGCTACGGATATGTGGATGTGCTACCCTTGAGGTAGTGTGATGTATTGTTATTGCTAGTTACGGCGTTGTTTGTAACCACGTGATAGGAGCCCATGGGGAAGGCGCAAGACACCTTCGTGTCCCCTTCCCATGGGGATGCCTTGGAGTCGGGGGATGAAGGAGGAGGGCCGATGGGTTCGAGGCGGATGGGGGATTCCCCGCAGTGTAGGCGGAGTGCGTGTATTTTGTAGGGAATGTCACAGATAGCTACCTCTTCCACACGCTCTGACATCTGTAAATATCCAACAGTCCATCCTCCAATGCCATAAAGTATTATGTAGAGCGAACCAACTTCTATCTCTTGGGGTGGTCTAGCTTTGTAGGGCCTCTGATATCGATAATTAACCAGACCATAAGGGAGGGCCTCCTGCAGGATTGGATGGTTAGCAAGGTCACCTCCATTCATAATTTAGGTAAGGGGGATGATGTGGAAAACTACTGCATGATCATGGTGAGCCCTTTGTCTCAAAGCTTTTAGCAGGCATCGTGGAGAAGAGGCTAACTTAGTGGGCTGAGGAAGTTGGGTTTGCCCTGCCCACTCCATAATCGACCATATATTGACTCTCAGAATCCTCATACAAGCTAACCGCAATGAGCATCGTGAACTGTATTGTTGTTTCATAGACTTCAAGACTGCATATGATACGGTCCCCCGAGACCTGTTGTGATAGCATTTCCAGGAGCTGTACGTCCCATAGGACGTACAAAATGTCATCCACAGACTCTATGATGGGATGTATACTGCATTGCCGGCATCATATCAGCGAGTTGCTAGCACCATATGGGTGAACAGAGATGTCTGTTATCTCCAATGCTCTTTAATCTCTACATTGACAAACTGGAGACTTGGATACAAGAACATGGGGGCGGTGGCCCATAGCTACCAAAGTTTAAGGCAACTACTGTAGACGATGTGGACTTGCTGTCCCATATAGCCAGAAGTATGCAACAATATTTGGATGCTCTTAGTGGGTTATGTGACACAGCAGGAATGACAATGAACTTGCAGAAAACTAAGCTCCCTGCAATCCTCTCCTCGCACATGATATCCCATATCTCTATTATAGAGGACAGGAGGTGGATGTCGTAAGGACCTTCAAGTATTTGGGAATCGACTTTTCTACTAGCATGCTATGGGATGACTGTGTGGAAAGGAGGGTCAGTGTGAGATGGAAAGCCATGTATACTATGTATAATAGCTGCTATAGAGCACTCATTGAACCAATACTGCTGTACGGGGTAGGGGTCTGCGGTCCATCGATTAGAAGGAACACCTGGAATAAGCTAGAGAGGGTGCAAAAGGCCTTTTTAACATATAGTCTAGCTGTCAAGGACACGGTGCCTTATCCAATTTTGCTTTATGAGACTGGTTTTTGGCCCCTGCAACATTCCGCTATGAGCAAACATCTTGCATATTTCCTAAACGAGGTGCACCCTGGACTACCATAGTCGTCGGATCTGTCAATCCTACGGCCCAGACTGTATGTTGGAGCCTCTGGACACCTCTCGTTTCGATTATGCTCAATTATGATTGGGGACGCCTATGATTTTAAGATGTCGAATACGAGTTTGCCTAAGGTTTTGATGGTATATCGTGCCTCTATACGGTTTCATTTAAGCTTTTAGAATATGAAATACGGGGATTCGAACCTCTACTAAAATAACTCAATGTCCTAATAAGACTACTTTAACCAATCTAACTAGTGAGCTAATGTGATTATTTTTTATCTTAAATCTATGTTTTTTTTTATAATAACCCATTGAATTGTTTTAGGGATATGGTCTATGGTTTCAAGAATTATATCTATATCAAATCCCCCTGGAACCCCCTGTTATTTTGCTACATATTTCCATAAGGTCAATAGCATAGGTGCACAACGCCTTCTCCCTAGGGCTTTGTTATTGGCACAAGGGCCACAATGGTTGAAGAGAGTATGGCGGGAGCACTGTAAAGGATGGTTTGCAACGTGGTCTATAGACTACCAGCATTATGGCTATGCTTGATGCCAAGGAACAGGATGTGCACCTGAATAAGCACTTTGCTACCACTACAAGCCTAAAACGGACCAATATCACACACAGATTAATCCATTACTGAACATGGCCCACACCAGTACTTGAAAGCACATATATCTATGAAGAAACATAGAGCTATTGCCTCCACGAGACTGGGGTCCCATCATCTCAGAATTGAAATAGGCACTGGAGTACAGATGGAGGGTAGAGAATCCCATGGCATGAGAGGTATGCCAATATTGCCGCATGCAAATAGTGGAGGATGGGTACCATGCTGAGTACATTCAAGCAGCACATGCTGATCTTAGATGCTCTGAGACACCACTGCATCACTTGCTGGCATCGCCAATGGTTGCACGTCTCGCGTCCTACATTTTGCAAGCCTCTACCGTCAGAGTATCCCTAACAGGACAGGGGATTTGAGAGCCTACTACCAGGATTTTTCCTCCCAGGGGGGTTTTTTCATCCCAGTAGTAGGGATACATTGTATAGTAGCATTTGTATTTTCGGTGTGGTTTTTATCTGCTTTGTGTATTGCATACCATCTCATAGGCCTGTTTGGCCTCTGTGGATGTTAAAATATACTTCATTCCTTCCTTCCTTTCTTCCTTTCTTCCTTCCATGCTAGTTGACCAGTCAACACTGTTGGTCAATTCCAAAAGATTCTGGAACATCTAAATAGCATCTATGTTGATCAATTCATTTCTACTCAATTCGTGCCCAGCGTGTTTCTGTTCTATGATATTGATTCAATGTCTGTACTATTGTAGTCCATACATGGATCAACTGCGCCACGCCCATCAATAGTGGGTGGAATATGGCTACCCATTACCCACCAGACAGGGCGGGTGAAAGTCTGATGCATTCAAGCTGCTGGAGCGGACTCTGTCACAGACAATTATACAGGAGAAGAAGAAGACTGCAAGAAAGTCAAAGAAAAAAGGTGGTGATGACATTGCAGATCCTTCTGATAGCACATCTAGCAGATCAGGTCCAATAGACTCGTATAAGATTGTCTTTTGTAAGGAGGCAGTATGGCTCAAGTGGAATAAATTCTGGAACGCTTATGCATAAAATAAGCTACCAGATACTATGGGTAATATGCCTCCTGTTGATGTAAGAATCTTTGACTTGAATGTGACAGGGATGAGAAAGACTCAGGGGCTAGACGTCGTTGAGACCGTTTGGGTTTTAGACCAGTGCCTGAAGAAGGAAGTCTTATACAAGAAGAGTGCTTTCACTAAGGATAGGATGTCCTTCGTTGAGTGCTGTAGCCATGTGAAGGATGTACGTGCAATGAAGTCAGCTGTAGGAGTTGAGTTACGGGGATGTGGCATTATCTGAAATTGGATTGCTGGACAAATACAAGGTCAGTAATGATGACATCAAGAAGTTTATATTCTGGTCAAAGGACTTCCTAAAGAATTGGAAGGCTAAAAATGAAAAACATAAAGAGACTCTACCCCCTAAGGTACTGGCCGAGCTAAATAGCCCTTGTGAAGAAGATTACTGGAGAAGAAGACATTGTCCAGTACTTAGTCTCCATAGGGTACAAAGGTCTCTTGCCAGAATCAACTACTTGCCTTAGAAACATATCACTCTTTGTGTTGGACAGTAGGGGTGGGAGAGGAGATATGGGCATGAACCAGGACTACAACATCTTCTTTACCAGCTGTATAGGATTGACAACTGAGAGGTCCTTTACTATTGTTATCGTTTGTCCTTCAGATGACTCACATCTGCATGCACTATCCGCTGCTCGTGATCTGGAGTGCCTCAAAGTTATTAGGGAGGGATGCCTAATATATGATATTAGGGATAATGAGCTGCGAACAGCACGGAAGATGGCACATGTGATCTTCATTATGATATCCATGCTGTCAGACGAGGAATATGATAATGCTAAGGCCAAGGGTGACAATAGTAGCGCATGGGAATGTTTTCTTCTAGATGATCCAGACTTAACAATTCTATCATACGGATCAGGATCAGGAACAGGATGAGTCAGAAGAGGATGAGGATCGGGACCCTCTTCTAAGTGGTGAAATCAAGTACGAGCTACTAACTAATGAGAAGGGCCCCTTAAATAAAAATGGATTTCCCTCGTCTTTGGCTGCTTGCCTCGTCGAGGCTTTTGCTCCAATTGATACAACGTGCTTGGAGCTTCATGTTGGAGGTTATATTGCCCGAGAGGCTCTTATGATTATTAGGAGATGTCACTGCTTTGTGAGTGATGAGCAAGCCAAAGACTTTCTTGAACCATTCCTCATGCATGCACTTGCCAAATCTCCTAAAGGCCCTTATGGGAACCTGAAATCTTCAGCAATCAAAAGCCTCGTGGACTTGTCCAATTCAAAGATGGACGACAGTTCTGGTGAGGGAACTAGTAATCCGCAGCTGATAAGGAAAGTAATGACCAAGTGGCTGCTAGACTGGCTGCTCAAAGTAATGTGATGAAGGCGAACATAGGGAATATCCTTGCCTCCCTTGCGGGTGATGCAAGCAACAATAAAATAGATTCACAGGTTAACAAGGATCTAATTGATAAGGCAACCGAGAGTGCGGGGCCATTGATAACCCAAACGACTCTAGTGATTCACAGGTTTGCCAAATCAATACTAAAATAATGTCAATTGTGAAGGACGTAGAGGAACTAATAGAAAATAACAATTCTAACCGTCAGAAGAGCACGGAGATTGAGGGTGGCAAAGGGGAGAATGACGCTGATGACGACGGCGAAACTGAAGATGATAGGTATGGCCTTGCAGATGAAATCGCGCCACGTGTGATTTAATTTATCTTTGCTTTGAATTAAATCGCGCCAAGCGTGCTTTGATTATATTTCATTGTCACACTAAATAACGCCGAGCGCGATTTGATTAAGCCTAACTCAAATCATGCCTGACGCGTTTGTATTGTTTGTGTGATCATATCTTGCTGACCAGATACATGTTTGATATTTCAGCTTGCCTTGCGTTTCTAAGAAGGTTATAGTGTTCGACCTGAACGGAGTTCTTTGTAAGACTTTTCCAAAAAATAAAGTGGCTAGAGATCAGTTTTATCAGAAACCAATAGAATCAAATTCCAAGTGGATCTATGCGGCCGCACTTGAAGGAGATGCTAGATGAGGCATTTAGGACATTTCGAGCTGATATTTGGTCATCCATGGAACTAAGGAACATCAAGGATACTTTTAGGCACTGGGGGAAATGGGTAGACATTGGTTGACCTTTTGGGATCAGCACAAATATTTGAAGTTGACTAATCTCAGGGATCCAACAGGCAAGCCTATCTTCATCAAACACTTGAGTAACATGATGGACAAACTTGGTATCGAGAATAAGGATGATATAATCATAGTGGATGATGATGCTCTCAAATGCTTCTACAATCAAACGCAGGCCCTGAATCCATCGTCTTACGATCGGGTGGTGCATCATAAAAAATGGATATAAAAGCCCGTCATGCTGGTGGTCTAGTGGTCAGGCCACTGGTTATTGGCAAACCCCCATCCAGGCTCAAAACCCACTGACTATCATCGGGTGGTAAAATGGAATGAGTAGAACGGAATCTCATGGTACTTGAAACAGCATCCATCTATCATACGGGCACAAGAACATATGGCAACATTACGGGTTCAAGTCCCACCTGTACTTGAGTTGTCATATGAACCAAATATAATTCTGATTGAAGACAAAAGGGATGGAAAGGTGAACCATCTGAAGTGCTAATGAGTGCATAGGTAGAGGACAGAGGGTCGAGAAAGAGAAACGTTTGCGGCGACCTTGGCTGGTGCGATAAGTTTCTTGTATTTGATAATTTATATGTTATTCATGAACTTGCCAATGTTTTTTTATTTTTTATTTTTTCAAATAAAATTAAGATCTCTTATACCAAAACAAAAAGTTTTAGTGTTGTTTTTTTTTTTTTTGTATATTTTTTTTCCTTGTAGTTTTAAAATGTTTGAATGGCCTAGCTAGCTTAAAAAATTATTTTTTCTTACAATGCCACGGTTCTATTGCGATAGCAATAGAACCGACATTCCTTGGATGGGGACCAGATCAATCAGGCATGTCTCCCACCAAACTCTTGCAAAGCCTCCTAACATTGTCTGAGCAAGCAAAGCCTTCACAGAATCCTGTGCTTTGATTAGATCGAAATAAAATTCTACCCCACGGAGCCAGGCATCAGCATCATCCCCTGTTGTGTTCTCACCTGTGAACACTTCTCTTTTGGTGTCCTTTAATACCTTATCAATGGCTTTCTCAACCCTCACTCTTACGATCGCGATGCACTCGGCGCAAGGCTTATTTGAATAGCTTGCAGGATACTAGTTACATCTGGAGCTCCATCGGCTCCGTCTTCCCCTGCACTACTAGCACCACCAGCATCCATGATCTCTTACTACTCTGCACATAGACAATGGAAACATTAACAACCCACTTCAAGAGCATGAACCATTCTCAACTCCCACTAAGATCCAACATGCTCGATACCAATTAGGCCGAGCTCAAGCTGAAGTTGGCCCTCCCGCAACTTCGGGATCTTGTCTGGCTTACAACTAGATTTATGACAGATGAATTTAGGTGAAGAGTTAAATCTTCCTTCAAATTAAATCCACAATTTAGGCTCAACAAGCAATCCTGGTTCAGGCATTCAACATATTCATAAGCTTTTATATTCCAAGTTCTAACTGAGCAAATCAATAGCTCAAATATTTACAATGTGTTATCAATATCCATGTACAACAACATTGAGCAAATCAAGCAGAAACCGCTAGCTCTAGAATTCAAGCACGATTCCTACCACATTGCCACCATCAACTTGGCCGCCACCTTATGGGTTCTTTGCACATGCACTCACCGGGGTTAGTCCATTGACTAAGTGGGGATCCCGTAGGTCGCTGCCTGCATACATGGAAACACTTTCGGCATCTTGGATAACATACACATGAACAATTCCAAATATACAAGAGACTATGGTGCGAAGCTAGACAATGACAACAAAAAGAAATATCATAAGAGTCAAGAGCAAAGAACACAAAGCCAAAGTACCAAAACAACATAACAAAGCTCTAAGGGACAATGGGAAGCTCGGCCGACCTACATGCAGGCCCCTGTTAGCGAGAGAAATGCCCCGCCACCACATTCCGAAAGCCAGATTGGCGGAGTTGGTGGGGTGAACCTGGAGGCAGATACCCTTCCCGACCCGCGTCACGGCCTGGAGGACCTCTTACCATGGAGTCACCGGGGAGTTGATCGTACAACCTCAAGGGAAGCTACGCCTGGGAGGAGAGGCGCCCGGTGTCCGCTGAGCATAGATACAAAGAACACAGATGACATGAGAATGCCGGAACTACCCAGGCCACCGAACCTGGAAGTCCGACCCCGGAGGTTCCAAGTACATACATAATATCAAGAACAACGGTGGAACAATTCAAAGACTATAACATATGTGTTCATTAGAGAATTTACTATAAATGTGCCTACATCATACTCTTAGCCCTTGTCGAGGTTGCCCATACAACCTAGCCATGTCGAGGTAGCTAGATCGGTGATGAAAACCATAATGACAACTCAAATGTTGATGTAGCGTACTCAAACCACCCCTGTAAGGTTGATGCAGTACTCGCTTCACCATATTATTACATAAGCTCCCTTAGGTATGGTTTCCAGGTTTTAATATTTAAAATTCCACTTCATAGCTAATGAATTAATTGCGCATTCAAACTGGCGCCTCTAACTTACGCTTTTCCTGCTTAGAAATCCATGGGGTCCCTTGACCGCAACTGCCTGGAACTTCCGTCCAGCAGCTCCCAGGCAAGCCCCATCTCTAGGAGCAAGCCGGTACAATTACCTTAGTTATCTAATTATAAATTAAACATTTATTCATTCTTAATGTTATTCTTACTACTCATAATTATTCTCCCCAATCTTCATGCTCGGATCTCTTCTGCCGGCTAAATCCTTCCTTTGCCTTAAGCCAAAATGCAAGCCAACTATATCCTTGGTTATTTAGCTTTGTAATTTAATATGCAAACAATTTGACAACAAAGTGAACTCCAAATATAAACAACAAAGAAAACAGAAACAAAACCCAAAAGTTACAGGAACGAAAATAGAGACTTCGGCCTCTTTGGGCTTTGATTCCTGCATCGATCCTCCCTATACTGGTGACCCATAACTAAATCGACATGTTCCAGGCTCAAATCGACCCATTCCAGGTCGTTTCCAAGTGTTCTGACCGATACTGTGACGGTTTTGTGGCAGCTCCAAAACTCTGCACATATAATTTCTCTGTTAAACCCCAATCCGGCTCCTTAGGAGCAATTTCGACCTCTTGTTGTATCAATCAGGAGGCCGTTGGATTTAGTTCGGCAGCTCTGGAAAACCCTTGATCTCCCTGATTCACTGCTGCCAAGGACAGCTCAGTCCTTCTATGGCCCAAATCGGCCCTTTTCATGAAATTCCAGCCTGATCTAGGCATATGATCCCTGGCTTCGATGCAGCAATCGACACCCTTTTCTTGTCTGCTCCTCTTATATTTTATCCGGTCCCAGCCTGAGAACAAATCCAATCTATCTTTCAAGCTTTCCTAAGCCCTGTAATTTCTGCCATGTTGCTCTATGGAACACCTCAATTAATTCTAAGATACCTGCATATTCAATCTCGTCTCACAGGCTTTACTAGAGCCTCGGCAATTCCAACCGTAGCTAACACAGAAGAATCTACCATCCAAAAGCATGTACAGATTGATTCCTGCAGCCTATGCAAGCCATAACTTGAATCCACAAAAAAAATCCAAAACCCCACCTGAATGAATAGATTGATGCCGTTCTATGCCAGCTCTTGCCTCCAGATAGCCTCCTCCGGCTCCTCTGCAACTCAAATCCCTTATGGAGCTCCTCTCTTGCAAAAACTCCTCACGTACCACCAACAAAAGCCCTCTTCTACAATTTTTCTTTTTATAGTTTGCTTATGTGGATATTAGATATATGCCCAATGCATATATCCCAATCTATTAGACATATGCCTTATGTGCAATACCAATGCTGGAGTCTTAGGGCCTAGGATCGTTACAATCCTTTTTCGGACTCCCTATTTATTTAGCATATTTTCATTTTTTCGTCATCGGCGTTCTCTTGAGCTAGTTTTCTGCTTCTTCTCTATCCTACCAGTTGGATAATCTACCGTTCAAAGACTATTCCTATGTTTGATCTTTATTGCACAATCTGCTAAAATTTCTGGTCTGGTGATCATGTCCTTTTGCGTTTCTATGCTTTTGAGATTGAATGTAGCATCCTTTTCCTTTCTCTGCGAGTTTTCTTTGGCTTTTCGGGGGCTCTTCCTTTGGCTTTGATTCGCCACTATCGCCAAACCGACCGGTTCCCGCTAAGCCTTCGTGGTTTTCTTGGTTTTCTATTTTGAATGGGTTCTTAGCGGTGAGGGTCTTGCGGGAATCCAGTTCTTTTGGTTTGTATGATCTGGTGGACCACTCAATATATTCGTGGGACGTTTTTCAATCATTTTTCTTCCCGATCTTGCTAGAGCACAAAGCATGAATCGATGGTTGCAAAGGAGTCTTTCTCGGAACACGGGGCATCTTGGGATAATATTGATACCTTTTGTATTCCACTTTGCGAGATGTGATCCGTGGTTTAGCATAAATCGATGGTTGCAAGCCCCGAAACCCTGCTCGTTCATATTGATTTTGTGTCTTTTGATGTTCAAAGATGAGGGCTCGTCGCTTTTCCCGGGTTGTCGGTGCTTATAGAGACCAAATGATTCGTTTGTCAAGGCCGCTTTTGAGTCGAATCGACTCGTGATCGTGTTAACAAGGACCGGACTCTAGCCACAAAGATCCGGCGAGAATAACTTCGGATCGAATCCTTGCATGGATTCAGTTCGTTGCCGCGACCCTAGAAGTCTTCACCGCAAAGCAAACCTTCCCCATCTGTAAGTCAGTTTCTGTAATCGTTTTTGCCTTCTTCAAAAAAATATGATATTATTAATACAAATTGATAAGGGTACATTGGATAGCCAAATGGTTTTTTATTCCTGTGGTCATAGGTTCAAGTTCCGAATGAAACAATTTTTCGAGTCCAATGTTTTGGCGTTGTATTTATCTTTATTTGTGATTGGAAGGTTTTTTCAAATTCTATTGTCTTGGGGATGTTTGTATCTTTCATTGTAGCGCATGGGTTGCTAGTCACATATGGGCCGTTACATGATATTTTATCCTTCTTCTTAAATTGTTTAGAGTGACCCATGTGAGTAAAGTCCTATTTTAAGGCATTTCTTTTGTAAAGATCTAGGCTTTAGTCCTCATATTAACGACAAGTACATTTTCCTATCCTTATTTGTTGTCCGGAGATGTTTTGTCCATTTTATAAAATGCCTTCATCAGTTTTTGGCAACATATGTTGTTGGATTCGCGTTCCATTCAAATGCCTTGATATGTGATACTTCGTCTTTCTATGTTCGCTCGCCGTTTTCTTCTTGTGGATTTTTTCGAGCACAACCTAGGTATGGTTTTGTTTTCTCATTTCATTCATCTACCACGTGAGTTTCTGACTAGGTATATTGTAATCATTTTTTCCTAATGTTGCCCCCCCCGAATTTTTTGTGGTTTCTTCAAGCGCAACCTAGTGGATTTTTTCAAGCGCAACCAAGATGTGTTGTCGGATTCTCGTTTCATTTAATTGCTTTCGGGATAGGTTATACTTTGCTCTCCTAATATTGGTCTGCCGATTTTTCTTTTGTGGATTTTCTCAAAGCGCAACCTAGGGTGTGTTTTATTTTCTCATTTTTCGATTCTTGTGAAACTTGCATTGGATTTTATTGTGCTATGGGCTCAATATTTTTTACTCTCCGTCTAGAAGGCCCATATAAGGGTTTAGGGTCTGGCCTCCCTTTTGTCATATTTTATACCTGGTTATAGATTGCATGCCCAAACTATTGTGTACGGACTCACAACTTTTGTTTGTCGAGCATTTTTTGCGCTTTTATCTTTCTCATTGTCATTAGTTTAACCATATTTGTGGTTGTATAGTACTCCATGGTTGGGTGGTTCGTTGCATCACTTGGGTACGTGTCTTTTATAGTTTGCATCACTTGTGTATGTGTTTTTTATAGATGTCCCTGAGGTTGTATTGTGTTTTGACTGATATTGCGTTTTTCTTGAGATCCTTCTATAAGATTCGTACTTGCTAATAGTGATAACTCATCATGTTGTTGCCCTTTTCTCTTAGTTTGTTTCACATAGCGTGTTAGTCAGTGCTGGACTGCTTTCAATTGATCGATCTTTTTAGTTTTCCAATTTTTATGACTACATTCTTGTCTGGGACTATCATAACTTATGGTCTTTTGGATGTTTTCCATTTGGTGGGCACGTGATAGGGGATGTTTGCGCTTATCCCCTCTTTTTTCAGTTTTTAGGTTGTATGTCATTTTGCTCAAGGTGCTCATTCTTCTATTGGACGCTACTCGTATTTGTGCCCCTTTCTTCTTGACTCTGCATTAAGCATGGCGTCCTTATTTCACTCATGGTAGCCTTTAGAGGCAATTTGTAGTTCTTCTATCGCAATTTTTTCATTGGAGACTGCTTGTGGCGGCATTATGGTGATGTGCACATTTTCATGGCATATATTACATAGTTCTCTCCATCGTTGTTTTTCCAGATTTCTTAGTTGTTTCGATTATCTATCTTGTGTTCTGGCATTAGAGTTTCTTTGGGCGTTGTTTGCAAGTTATGGATCTCACTGAGCTATTCATTTATAGGGTCGCCTATAAATTTTCTAGTTGTTTATCGTGTTGTTCCTTGTTCTCCATTCTTCGCTTGAGTCATCCTATTTGCAGTTACATTTGTTCCTTTGCCCCCTTTTGTTGCTCCGTTATTTTTGCCTTCGTGCCACTCTTGCTCACGTTCTTATTTTTCGTCCTCCCATAATTTGGGGCCTGGTTGGTTTTTTTTCAGTTATCTTTGGTCCCTCCGGGTTCACGTCATTACCCTTTGTTTCAACATCTTTGAACTTTTTCTCGTTGATCTTGCTCCCCTATATATGTAGTTCGGTTGATACTAATTTTTCGCTCATATTGGTCTGTCCGGTTTGGCATCATGTTTTATGCGTGTTTCCTTTGTCGACTAGTCTTTCACTCATTCTGTATTTAGCCATTTGCTCCATGTATTCTCGTTGACTTCTTTTTAGCTATTTTAGTTCCTTTTTAGTTCACCTTTCTATTTATTTTTTGATCCACATTTCATTAGTCTCATATGTGTTTTCTTTTGTTTGTTTATTGGTTGGTCGAGCCTTCATTCTTCTTTTTTTTAATCTATTCGCTCAAGTTCCTTTTCGTTTTTTTATTCAATTAACCTTTTGAATTGTCTTTACTCTATTAGCCTTGCTTAGCCCTTTCTTCTTGATTTGTAACCCTCACCTGATCTATTCTAGTCATCCTTTTTGCCAACTTGTTACGTCTTCTATTGCTCATTTGTTACTTATTTCTCTGCTTTTCAATCTGTTATGTTCAAACCCGTTGTACCAAGTTGTATTCAATCCTTTGTTGTATTTTCACAACATCGGTGAAGCAATGATTAATCGATATCTTAGCCTTTGCTAATGGTTTTATCCGTTGTCTATTTTCTTAATGGTCGGTTATATAGTGGTTGTTTATATTCTGTGAGATTTAGTAGTACACTTGGGTTTGCTTTCTTTGCATGGTTCCGGACCATTTTGGGTCATGTTTTTACCAGGGTTTTGATGCTTTTTCCATTGAGTTATCATTGTTCTTTGCTACATTGCTCCATGGTTTCCACATTCTATGCTTTAGAGTCGAAAGTGGTTTATTTGCTCCTTAGCTTTTGGTGTCCTTGATCATTTCACCTATATGTGCTTCATCCTTTTTGAATTACTAAATCACCACCATTCCCTTTTTGTCATGGGAAGTTCCTTTGGTCTCGATAATTAGTCATTTCCTATTAGCTTTCTTGCTTTTTTTTTTTTGTCGTTTCATTTGCTCCATTTGCACTTTCATCTTGCCTTCTTTGTACCATTGCCTTAAGCTACTCTTTTTCAAACTCCATTGCCTTCATTTGACTCTTTACCATGTTTTATGTACTCTCTTTAGATTTTTGGTACCATGGGTTTCAAATTTTTCGTTTTTTCTGCCTAGTTCTCTTCTTGCATTTGATAATCCTATGTTTTTATTACGTTTAACCCTTGTTGCTCGATTCAGCCTGGTTGCTCACTTTTTCTAGGATTTCCAAATTTTAAAGTACTTTAGTTATTTACGGTTGTTCAAGTTTGTTAATAGGTTTCTTTATTTTTAGGGTTTTTTACTTTTTGTCATTTAGGTATTCTTTTGGCCCTTTTTACTCTGTTTTTGTGCTTTTACGTTTTCGCTTTGACCCTTTGTTATTTTTTGTTTTAGATTTGTTACGCTTTGCTCAATATGTCCTATTAGCTTCTTTGCATTGTTTCATTTTGTTTGCAATGATCCTTGTGGACTCGTTTCTCCCTGTCTTATTCCACATTTTCAATCTGTTCTATTAGATTCGACTTGCTCCATTATGGGTTGTTGCGCTCCTTTTGTTATCACGCTCCTCATTATCTCGGCAACTCTATTTGATGGCATTTCTCTATTCGGTTGTGTATGCCATGTTCCCTTCATTGATTTCCTTTGGCTTGTTGTTTCCTTTCACCTTACTCCTTTAGTTGCATCGGTTCCTTCTTTGTCTTCTTGCTCCTTGTCTTTTTTTTGCTAGTTAGGATAGTTCGGATTTTTGTATCTTTGTTAGTGTAATATGTATTGGTGCATTGGCCATTTTGCCATCGTCCACTCTATTGATGTCGTCGGGTTCATGGCTTCTGTTTCTTTGTTGTACCATGAGTTCCTTTCCTCATCTCTTCTGCACTTTTCCATCCGCTCCTTCATTTTTTTATGCTTCTCTTCCATCTTCCGCGATAGTGTCCCATTGTGTCCTTCTTTTTCTCCTTTTGTGCGGGTTCACCCTCTCGTACCTTGGGGCTTTGTGTGGTCGTTCGCTTTTACCATATTTTCTATCATTGCCTTACATGTGCATTACGTTTTCGTCTTTATTTGGTGACCCTTATAGTCTCATTTCTCCCTTGCTTTCGAGCGGTTCTTCATTTTGGCTTCCTTTCTTTCTTTGTCCATGTTGAGATTTGTTCCTCTTCTATCGGTAGAATATATATATGTTGTCATAGGACCCATCCTAGGAATGCCGCGGTTCTATTAGATAGCAATAGAACCGACATTCCTGGGATGGGGCACGCCCTAGGACTCCTATTTATTTAGCATATTTTCATTTTTTAGTCATCAGTTCTCTTGAGCTAGTTTTACGCTTCTTCTCTATCCTACCGGTTTCCCTCGCCCTCCCTCCCTTGATGGTTGTCTACATCACGACCTTATCAGCGTTTTTTGTTTTCTCATTATCCCTTTCTATTCCATTTTCCTTTTTGTCCAGTTGACCATCTTTGTCTATGTTTCCATATTTTTCGGGTCCCTCGTAGCCTCTTGATCTTCCGTGGTTTCCTTTCGATGTTTTTGATAGTGCATATGTCCTTATTCATCAGTTTTCTGGATGTGGCACTTTAGCCTGTGAGGCCTACTCATTATCTCATTCTTCTCAGAGTCTGTCAAATCTTCTGTACTTTTCAGGTCGTCTTGCGACCTTGATGTCCTCGTGCTTTCTTTCTTCTTTGAGGATATATATATTTTTATTTCCATTTTTTTCTCGATTGTGGCTCAGTAGCCTCAGCGACTTCTTATCATTTCATTCTTTCTTAGCATGGCTATAGCCTCGTGACTTAATTCATTTTTTTTTCGGACAATATTTATTATTCATTTTCCGCGGCCGTGTGGATCTGTCTATGTTGTGGCTCACGGTGTGCGTCGGCTTTATGCGCATAGTTTTTTTTTTTCTCGGCATGGTGTCATAGCCTCCGAGACAATCTTTGTTATTGATTTCCTCTCGGCGTGGCACTGTAGCCTCCGAGGCAGCACTAATCGGATGGTTTTCTTTTTCCGCGATGGTTTTCAGCGGGCCGGTTCCCGATTGGTGTTGTTGTTTCTTCCTCGGCATGGCCCGGAGCCTCAGAGTGCTATTATATTTTGATATTTGGCGCCCGACGCGTGTCGGGCTTGAAGCTCCTAACTTTCTAACGGGTCATTCTCCTTTGCATTCTTTCCACTGCAGGTTCTTTCTTGCAGCTTGCTCAGTTGTCAGCGCCATCACGTTGTCTTTCAACTCTTTTCTTGGCAGATGTATGCTAGTAGCAGTCTTCTGGAACGTTGGTGGCCATTTGTCATAAGGGCGGGGGTTTGTATCCCGATGGGAAGCGGTCGCGGGTTCTTACCCTTGCTTATACCAAGTAGCGAAGAATCACCCTCTATTCTGGATGAGAAGCATTTACTAATTTTCTCACCTTTGCATAGACCATGTGGCGGATACATTATCTTTTATCTTGTATTCCTTAGTCTTATCATGCTCTCGATGATTGTCTAGTTTTCGGAGCACTAAAATTTCAAGTTTTTCAGAAGTTCTACTCCAGTAGGGGTTTCAATTTGTACTCAACGATTTCAATTTGTACTCAACGATTTTACAAAGCTCAATGAGAACACCACTTCACTTCGGCCGATATATATATGTTGTCATAGGACCCATCCTAGGAATCTCTATTCTAACTTATTGCTGCTGCAGTATCTTGTCTCACACAATTCTATGTACAAGGAGATTCCATCACCACTGTTTTAATCCCACTATCTTGGGGCTGCTCGTAAGTGGTTCCACCTCCTAGGTGAAACCACGTTTTTGCTCACGTTTTTGCTTATGTGGTATGCTAAGGGAGTCCCTCCTTGTTTTTGAGCATATTTAGATGGAACATATCATCCTTGACAGAGTGATTTTCTTAGATGACTGATAATCCAAGCCATAAAGAGGCCCAAATCCTGTGCAAATATGAAACTTTTGGAATAACAATGGAAGTAAGGAAAATTATCTGATCTGAATCAATCTTGCCAGCAGAAGAACCGTAAAGGGATTAAGGATCAACAAAGGCGCTCAATAATCGATAATATGTTATGTCGTTGCCGTTTGTGGAACTGTTAGGAGTAGAAAATGCTGGCAACTAGAAGAATTAACTTGTTGCCGCCTGGAAATGATGATGGGTCCTTTTTTAATCGGCCGCTAGTGGAAATCCGACCTTATAGATATTTATTAATATTTCTTACACGATCATAGTCGTAAAATTGCATAACGCTGATTCGATATTTTCTCTCTGTGCTGGCTATGGCTATGGCCGAAGTCCTTATCCTCCTTATCTATTCCAGCTATATAACCTCTTGCCTTATCCCGAGGTGCCGCATCCCCTGCTCCGCCATAGTCAATCCTAGCCTTTTTTTTTCTCATTCTTCCTCCCTCCCTTCCTCTTCCTCTTCAGTGCCCTTCTTTGAAAATTTAATCCTTCAGCCTAATCCGGTCAATTTTTTGTACCGATTCAAGTGTATGATTCAGTTTTTGTATGCACTTGGGTCTAGATTTATTTGAAATTTTGTCATTTTTTTTCTACCCGTGGATAAGTCTGGCAGGTTTGATTAGGGTTGATCAATCAAATAGGCTACTTTAAAGCCAGATTCATGCACCAGAAGTACAAAAAAATTGATGGCCACTGTTGATTTGAGGAGTTGATTTTTGATTGGAAGGAAGGAAGGAAGGAAGGTACTTTTATCGTCCACGGAGACCAATCGGTCTATGGGACCCAATATTAAAACGCAAACAAGCGGATTCTTTGCCCGGATTAAAAACCCCGCCCAAGGGTTTTCGAGGGAAAACCGTGGCGACAATCAGCCCGGGCGACAAATCATGCTAATCATATAAAATGCGTAAACATCCCAATATATACAAATCATGCACCACCCCCCGTAGTGCCTAGTCACGGACGGACAAAGGGGCAAATGTGACCTCGCGGGTCCGAGTACCTCTGGATGTATGACCCCTGTGGCACGATCGACGCGGTGTGTTCATCGGCAAATGGGCGGGCACGCCCGCCGCATTACTAAGGGAAGCGTATCCGCCCGGATCCGATCAACACCGGGCAACTCGAAAGTGTGAGACTCATCCTCAATGGCACCCGTTTGACAAAGCGACAGAGCTCGGTCCCCGGCGGGCTCCCCAATCCACCCGCCGGCCTCGATCGCGAAGATGGTGGGCACCTCGGCGAATGGAGGCAATGAGTCTTAGCGGCTTTTCGAGGGCAAACCGGGAACGCTGTGAGCTGTGGGCCCCGCTAACAGGGGTTGATGTGCTCCTTGTAATGGGCCATTTTGACTGCTCTAGAGCAATGGGGTCCCCGAGTTTGCCAAGGAAACAAGCATCTAGGTACTCCCGGGCAGTCGCCACGATCGGGTTGCGCCCTACAACATGCGATTCAGGTTCTCCAGACGTTCCATCTGGCGAACCACTCGATCTCTCTCTTTACCCTCCAGCGGGCCCTAAGCCACGCGGACTCATGGCCATAGTGTAAGCGGGTAAAAAGGGAGCCGAGCATCACCCATAGTAACCACTTTCTCGAAAATAGACGATGTGTCTATCAAGGGCTGCCGTGGCGGCAAGAATCCAGATTTCTGCAGCAGAACCGATAGGGGACGAAGGTTTCACCCCAAGTGCCCGTGCCAAAATGCCTTCGCACACTGCTCCAAGTCATTCCAGTCGCCAAAGAGCGCAGGGCCCCAAACCTCGACTCCCCCGCATGTAAGGGACGGTGCTCGACCGGTCTGCGAACAGATGTGGACCGATGGCCCCAATCATATAGCTCGTCGGGATTTGTTGTTACGCATGGCATAAAGCGCTTTTCCAAATTTGCCACCCATAGCCGGATAGACGCCTCTAAGAGCGCGGAGGGGAACTCCACCCCTAGGTACTTGTAGGTGGGCGTGGACGCCCACAGCCGCCCCCGATATGTGAGTGCGAGGAGGCATGGGGTGGACGTGAAGAGGATATGAGAACCACCCCGGTCTTGGCAGATTGACGCGCATGTCTCAGGAAGCGACAAAATGTGTCTAGGGCATCCGGTGAGATCGTGATAGCCGGGGTGTGGGCCAGCAGGCCAACATCGTCCCTTATAGATAGATGAGCCGGGCGGATGACAGTGCAAAAGTCGTATGCCATCCCCATGCTCGAGAAGCCGGGGCTCTAAGCGATCAATGTAGAGGCCAAAAGTGTTGGCGAGAGGGGGGCAACCCGGGACCGATATACTCGGGTGAATGCTTGGCTCACGTCTACCGCATCCTGCCAAAACAACTCTCATACAACCTTGTATATGGCATGCTCGCGACGAGGCGGCCCGGGGAGCCCCGATTGGCGAAGTCCAGCCTACGCCTTTTTCAGGGGACCGTATCAAAAGCCTTTGCGAAGTCCACAAAGCGACAATACAAGTCCGGCCGATGATTCCGTTTGTCTTCAATCGCCCGCAGCCGTAAAGATATGGTCAATCGCGTTGAGTGGCGGGGTCGAAAAGCTTTGTGTGAGGGCTCGCGACATCCTCCGCCCGGCGGGTCAACTACCGCCGAGAATGCCAGCCAGCGGTTTGGCAAATACCGAAGCCCGACCATGATCGTCCATTAATTGGCGGGCCGGTGTGGGTCGCCCGGCCTTGTGAATGGGAACAACCCCGCTTGTGGTCCATTGTCGGGAACCCTCTGCAATGCTCTGTTGAAACGGTAGTGAGGGCCAGAAGCACTGGCGGTGCGCCGCCCACTTGAGTAACTCGGCACGCATACCATCGAGGGAGGTTGCCTTCCCATTAGCTAGCCGTTGCGGCCCTCCTCAACATCCTCGTCCACGAGAACCAAGGGGGGCCATCTGTGGGGGTATGGCGTACGCACGTCTCTGGCCGGGTCATGCAGTTAGCTGCAAATACATGTTCCCAGGGTGTGATGTCCCAGCCAAGGTCGGGCTGGCCTTGAAAGCACTGCGCCAAAAGGTTCGGAGAGGATGAGTGTCCGCCCAGGCGAACATCTCCCCACGATGCTTGGCAAAGGTACCGCCTTTTGTGTCCTTCCGGATGGGGCGGGATGCGTGGTGGCTTGTAAGCGGGTACTGGATCGGAAATGTGGCTGAGCTGCCGCTTGCGTTCTTCTGATCCGCATCAAACCATCGGTTCTGGCTGGAATGTTTGCCGACGACCGGCGGCGGCGGGGGTCTGCCAAAGCACTGTCCGTGCATCCCATAATAGCGAAGTCACGGGTGCGTCTGCTGCTCTAGTGTGGAGGTTCTGCAGAATTACTGGGAGGGCGTCCATGAGCATCTCGGCGTAGTCCTCTGCCTGCTCATAATCGAGTCTCAACTGAGGACGGGGAGCAACTTATCTGCAGGGTCGGCGAGTAGAGTGTACTAGATAGAAGCCGTTTGGAGCGTTGTGTATATTGGATGCCGTCATGTTTAAACCATGGATATATCCGTGGTATATCACGGTCTTTGACATGTTACGACCACACCACAAACAAAATAAAGAGGATTTTTGTGGACTTAGCCACCGGATTTTTGCAATTTAGCATTGGCTTAAACATGCCCACATCTGACATTTACATCGATGGGGAGCCGTTTTACGCTGGAAGGCATGGGTATATCCGTGGTATATCCGGTCGTTGACATGTTATAGCCACCACAAAAAATTACGCACGGGCGGTTTTGTGGATTTAGCTTAATTTTTGCAATTTAGCATTGGCTTAAACATACCCACATCCAACATTTACGCCGATGGGGAGCCGCTTGCTGGAAGTACTCAAACCGAACACCCGGTGTGTCGGTCGTTGTGGGAGAGATTCAAAATTTGCCCCGGATTCAAATTGGGCCTAAAAGGGTCGCGGGCGATTTTGGGCCCAAAACCGTCATTGCAAAGACAAGTATATTGGGGAAGAATAGGATGATGCAAAAATGGGAACGTCCAAGGCTTTGGCTCGCCCACAGAATGATATGTTCACAACATTCAGCAACAACAGCATAACCACAGCAGCAGCCTAGACAGAGTGAGAATTGGGCATGGATTTTACGCGGGAGCCAGTGATGTACAACGATGGCAACACATACAGCAGAGGGTGGATAATCTGGAAAATGAGCTAGAAGAGGAGATTTTTCCAGAGAGAAGGGCACTCAGATCGGATTTAAGGGGGCAGTATCAGATGACAGTTCCAGTTGGGCAGTTTCAAAATCAAAATTGGCAGATTATTCAAGCAAAGCCTGATCCGGACAGAGAATTCGAGCCTGTTGGGCAACAGGATCGGCAGCTCCATATAGTGCAACTGTTGCTGCAAATGGTAGGGCAACTCAACCGTCTAGTCCTCAACATCGGAATCCTGATGCACCAAGCCCTCATTGCCAGAATCCCAAAACAGAATAAAACTGACCTCTTCAAAGGCCTGGTTTACGCCTGGCATGAAATGAATTAAGCTACTAATGCAATTCATGCCAGGCGTGCTTTTAAATCAAAGCAATTCACGCCAGGCGTGCTTTTAAATCAATTGAATTCATGCCAGGCGTGCTTTATGCTATGTGGAAAGTGCGCCAGGCGTGAATTAAATTGAATTAAGCTATTAACACAATTCACGCCAGGCGTGCTTTTAAATCAAAGCAATTCACGCCAGACGTGCTTTTAAATCAAAGCAATTCATGTCAGGCGTGCTTTTATATCAATTGAGTTCACGCCAGGCGTGCTTTATGCTATGTAGAAAGCGCGCCAGGCATGAATTAAATTGCTTTAAAACACGCCTGACGTAAATTCAATTGATTTAAAGCACGCATGGCATGAATTAATTTAAAAGGACGATTGAATATTTAAATGATAATATCCTAATGTAGTTAATTACCTTTTGTATAGAAATGTCTTCCCCATTTCATTTAAAGTTGCACTAATCTCAGCCATATCTGCAAGTGAAGTATTGGCATCCAAGAGTCGACACCTCCTATATGCATAGTGATTGTAGAACATGGTTTGGCCTGTTTGTTACGGCTTTTTGCGGATGAGGGCCTTTTGTGCCTCAACGAATCTTTGCCCCGTCGATGATGGCCAATTTAATGTCATCATTTAATAATAACTCCTCGTTCGACCACCACACAAGTAGGCTTGTTAGGTGATCGTATCCCAAGGTAACATCTGGCTGGCATAGGCATTTGACTGGATTACTAATCATGCTCGAACAATCTTCATGGCATGTCTTTGGATCATATCTTACGCTAACATAAATGGAGCTTGGTGAGCAGATGAGGTTCTTCAGATGGATCTGAAAAGTTGTCTTAAGACCACATGGATAATGGTCAGAGTGCTTATTCAGCTTGTTCATGGCCTCTAGCTGCGCCACCCTGTCCTGTTCATTTCAAAAACAGAAGCCTCTATGCCTTCGACAACTGCAGGTTGAACATCCTTCCCTAGATTTAGGATCCTCCTAGAAGCTTTCAAGTCAATTGATTCTCTCGCTTGCTGCAAATAGTGACTTGGTGTCGGTTTATTCAACATGCCTCTACGCACAACTGTAACCCCGTGGCAAATAGATATTGGCGTAACTGCTACATTAGTGGGCCAGCCATACTTAAAACATGTCTCACCGTTCACATATGTCTTCATGAAAGTATCTTTGTATGCAGTAGCTCTCCAGTGAGTAAGCCTGAGCAGATCTTTCTTCTGCTTATGTGTCATCTCCAAGAGTAATTTGAAGTTGGTGTCGTCTTCTTCCTCACAAGAGATTAGGATCCCTTGTTTGGTCACCTTGTCTGCTTCCTTTTTCCTCGAGAAGAGCGTTAAGTCGAGCTTGCCATTTGTCTTGGCGAGGTCAACGTACCACTCGGCACCCTTCCATTTCCTCTTCACGGCACACAGGGTTAGTGGTTGCTATAAGAATAGGTCCTTCATCATCCAAGGTGAGATCATATGGTATTGCATCTGGGTCGTCTACCCTTGGCTTCTTACTAGGAATAGACCCTGAATTATTAGGGGTTTTCTTCCTCTTGGGCACTGCAAAAGAAGATGAACATGATTTAGAATACTTTTCTGAACAGGAGATCACGCTTGGCGTGAATTTAAAGCTAAATTAGTATAATTCACACTTGGCATGTTGGTTGCCCGTATTGTATACCATGCTTGGCGTGAATTTGAAGCTAAATTAGTATGCATCCATATTTTAAACTACGTACCCTTTATGCATCTATATTTCACACTTTGTACCCTCGTTGAAGACTGCTATCTCTAATTTTCAAACCTCCAGTTCACGCTGAGCGTGTACCTCTCTATTTAAAACTACTAAGAATTATATTTTGAATGGGTGTGTACCCCTCTGTTAAAAACTACTAAGAACTATACTCTAAAAAACAGAGCAAAATTATATTCTAAAAAACAGAGAATCAGAGCATTAACTGAAGGTAATATACCTTGTATGTTGCAAGGAAATAACTCAAACTCATGCAAAGCATAATACTCTCTACACACTGTGTAGGGGTCTGATCAATATCTTCTGAAACTTGAGAAGAGCTGGGTTTTGAGTTTCCTCTGCCACCGCTTCCTCGGCCCCGTCCGCCTCGACCACCTCTCATTTTAGAAGACATCTCCGGATCGCCTAGTAACAGTATCGAAAGGTCGCTCGGATAAACGCTCGAGCTGCTCGAAGATAATGAGCTGCCAAGAAATAGGTTTCTACCTGCACGAGAAATTTCAATTTCAAGAAAACTCAATATGCAGTTTTGAAATATTCTTGGCACAAAAAAATAATAATGACGAATATTCACTTTCAAAAAAAAAAAAAAGAACCCGTCCGCCGACTTCTGTCATTGAGTTTTTAAAAACCAATCTAGTACCGTATTCTTTCATTGATTACTTTTATCCTGCCTAAACGTAGTTAACCTAATCTTTCTTCTAATTCAAATTTTTCCCGACCGCCTGCGTTTCCATAACGCCTGTGATTTTGAGAACTCGAATCGGCTTCTCAAGAATGCTTGAGAATTCTGGTACGCATCTCATTCCTATAGCTTGTGCAATAATTTTCAATAGTAGGCGTCTGAATAGGCAATTGTCTACAGTGTCGAAGGTGAATGTTTCATGTCAACTACAAATCAGAAAAGGAAAGTAGGATTATGCAAGATCGACTCCATCGAGCCGACTACAAACTGTCATGGAATTCCGCTCGGGGATAAGTATGTCCGAGTTACAGTGATTAACTGCTGCGCTATGGATAAAGCTTTACCTCGCAGACACCCGGGTGGGGATACGGTTGGTGAAAGTGTTGGAACTTTTGTTGCATGGCCAAGAAACCCTTAAAAAAGGTATGTAACATGTATTATATTGTAGAAATATAGAAATAGACAAAATTTGTTATATTGATTGGCAAAATTTTACAATTATAATCTGGATAAATCAAGACAGACATACAAAATTCATGTAACCGGATTGTAATTTAACAATTATAATCTGGATAAACCAGACATACAAAATCCTAGACTGTTTCAAGCCCAGTCTACTGAGTAGCCTAGCTGTCGATGCTCCCATTTCCATTCCAGTGAGTGAATTCTTGGGTAAACCCGGGCTCCAACTCCACCTCCCCCGCCTGCTCCACCTCCACCTCCTGCTCCTGGTCCTGCTCCATTGGTATTGGTTGAGGCATTGCGTTGTATGCCGCCTGCAGTAGTGGTGCGTGTTGAGGCAAGCGGGCATAGAGGCTAGCTACTAAGAAATGAAGCTCCTGATTTTAAATCTCAAGTTGGCGGTTGCGAGATTCGCTCTCAATCAATGCATGAACAGCATTATCGAAGTGGTCAGATAATACGGCCAGCCTCCGTGTGATGTCAAGGGCCTCAGAGCCCAGATGTAAAATGGTCGTGCGCTCTGCGTTCATCAACATTACTTGATCCAAGTATTAAAGGGAATGCAAGATTTGTGCAACTGGAGCTGAGCTCGGAGGGGCTTCAGCCGGACTGGAGCTTGGAGGGGCTTCAACTGGACTGGAGCTTGGAGGCGGAACTGGAGCCGGGCTGTGTGTTTGCTGCACCAAATGGACATACCCCACAATTGCATCTTGTTCACCAACTGGGTGATTTATGTAACTTGGCATCTAACAATAGGAAGTTAGAGGAGTATTAGTATTCACGCCTGGCGTGTTATATTTATTTTATATATATATCATAAACTAAAAAAAAAAAATAGACACGCCCGGCGTGTTTAAACTAAGAGTTGAAACTTTATACACGCTTGGCGTGCGTTAGGAGGATAAAACTTTTTTATACGCTCGGCGTGTAAACTGATATGGGAAAAAAAATACACGCTTGGCGGGCATTGAGCAGAGAAAAAAAAAACTATGCAGATAGATAAGTAAATAGCTAAAGGCCATGCACTTAATAACACGCGTAGCGTGTATTCGCAACACGCTTAGCGTGTATTCGGAATACGCTCTGCGTGTTTTAAATTTATTCTTTGAGATTTTTCTAATGCTTTCTACTATTCATAATAGAAACTTGGATGCTACAGGATGATTCATTCAAGAAGAGAAACTCAATGATTTACTCAAAACAAAAGGAAGCAGATGAAGTTTATAAGAAACTATTCTTGCTTTCATAAACATCATCTGCTTTCTCTGCCTCGAGCAAATCAATGAGCTTCTCTTCTTGGATTAAACCTGCTATTGACATGCAGCTTAAAATTAAATCAGAACTAACCTTGAATTCTGAGGCTTTTGGATTTTGAGGCTTGCTCCGATGTCCTCTGCTACAGATGCTTTTTTTGCCTGTGGAGAATAAAAGGCAGAGTCTTCAAGTAAATTAGGAATTGCCAAAACCAAAGATGCAAAACCTAGAAGGCATGTAACATTGCTGAAAAGAAACCTGCTCACCAAGATTTAACCACGCTAATCCAAGCACGGTCTCGCAAATCCAAGCACGCTAGGAGGGCGGATCAAAACACAGCGGAAGCGCAACCGCCAAATCGTATGAAGAAAGGAAGAATAAATAGAAAATATTGAGAGCGTGAATTGGATTTATATAGGCATAATTAGAAATAAATTAGCATGAATAATTGATTGCTTGAAATAACATGCCTGGCGTATGGTCTTCCCGCCAGTTATATCATGTATGGTATATATGGAGAATATTGCATTTAATGCAATAAATTCTCAAGGCATTTTATTGCATTTGGAAAATCAGAATTTAGATATTTTATATGTCTTTTCCTGCTCTCAAGGCTAAATTACAGCCCTCAATTAAAATTGATTTTTAGTGTTGGGGAAACTTTTTAGGTTCTATCGGAAATTTCCTATGGTTACTTTGATCAATCAGATATCTCTTGTTTAGAGCCTGAAATTTTCCATTTATGCCCAGCATTGGGTCGTGGCCGTTGCATCTGGTCTGCCATCCCGGATGTGGAAGGTCTAGATGTCCCTGGCCCCATGGCCGCTGTCTCTCCTACTATTGGCCGTGGAGCTACAATACACCTTCGTCTTGCCATTAACCAAGCCTGTCGATCCTCCTGCCTACCTAACTTGTCTAATTTTTGCAAATTCCTCCTTTTGTTGCACTGGGTCAGATATATCTAAGTATGTTCATGTCCCCTTCAACTGGATAGCGTGTTGCAGCAACAGAGTCTTCGATTCCTGGTCCAACGCTGTGAATTTGACCAGTGGGATCTCACTGTTTGGCCCCCGGCTCTGTTTGGTTTCTCACCCCCAAATATTGCAGCTGTAGCCTTGCCAGCACCGAGGCATTACGCTTAGCTGGCAAATCTTTCCCATGCTCTTCAGGCAAGTCCGAGACAATGAGGTTCTCCTGGCGGGATTGGCGATCATGCTCCTCGTGAAGGACCTGCTTGATTCCCTGAGCCACCTCTGCCTCATGAATTGGGCGTGTTGTTGATGCTGCCTCCATGGCAGTGCCTGCTTGTTTCATCTCCGAGCAGAGATCATACATCTATCATTGAAATTCAGCCATCCTCTTCTCTAGGGCCGAGAGCCTGGGTGGCCGCAACCTTTGTTTCGTTTATTCTGGACGATCTAAGCCACCGATTGTATTTATCAATTCTGTTTGGTTTTGCTGCAGCCTTGGTCCCTTGGTCTTCAGGTCGGATTCAAGGGCTTCGGCAGGCAAGGGTGACCACCATGGCAGGCTATAGTGCAAGCTACGGTGCAGGCTATAGTGGTTGTTGGCAGGGTTCAAAAAATACCTGGATAAACCCTTTGTTTGTCTGGTCCACTTTAGAAATTGCTGGTCGAAATTTTTGGATGCTTATGAATATATCCGGTACATATTTTATATAGGCAGGAAATTATCTGATGAAGGCTGTGGAGTTTTGCAGTAGCAACTGTATAATCTGTCGCACTGCTTGCCTGAGCTCGCTCTGCAGTTGTGATATATCTTCTGTCATCTGATGATGGATGACGTCAATCTGCTAGGTAACCTCGTTCAATGTTTGTGATGCTGCCATCAATTCACTCCTTAGTCGAGAGACGATATCGCTTGCTTATCTATGCTCAAATTCGGCCAGCACAAAGCGGTCATCTAGTGGCCACATCTATTCTTCTACTGTGGAGATCCGTTCTCTCTCTTTTGCCAACTATTTCTTGAGGATGGCTGTTGGTTGGGTGTCCCAAATAGCAATTTTTGATAGAAACTCTACTGAATTGATCCTATACCCCAATAAGTAAGCCTTTGCTAGATTGAGCAGATATCCCAAAATAACAGTCTTTGACATGAATGTCCTAATCAACATAGTAATTTTTTATCCAATGCCAATAGAGTGATGCGCCAAAAAGAGCAGACACGGATGACACCAAGCAAAATTGTATATCCAAAGTAGTAACTCTTGATATGAATACTAGGTGAACATCCCAAGATAATAGCTTTTGCTATAGGGTTCAGATTGGATTTAATTCACAATGAAAGAGAGAGAAAGATTGCAAAATAATGCAAGAGTGGTATTCTTGAACCGACCATACCAATGCTAATTTGTTGTATGTTTTATTTAATCCTTCTTCTGTAATCTAAAGACAAACAAATCAATGACGAATATGACATGGTCAATTTGAATTTTTTTTTTTTTTTTTTGAAGAACGACAATTTATTGAAGTTTCTTAAATAGAATCATTGGTCTTGGTTTGATTAAACGCAAAGAGTGTTGCGCTGAAAGCAGTTTTGTGATCTATGGGACCACTCAACCTAAAGTTCCTTTGATGGTAGGAACTTGCATTGAGAACAAGGATGTTTCGTCTGACAGATCCAAAATCAAAGATTTAAATGGACATAAAGAACTTTCGTACTTTCCCACAAAAGCATGGTGCCCACATAAAGCTTGGGCCACTAGGTAGAGACATCAAAAAATCCTTTTAGATGATGGCCAAATTCTCTTGTGAAGATTTAAAAAAAAAAAATATTTCAGCCCTAAACTCAACCTAGAAGCTAGTGTCACATTGCTATAAAGACATCAATTGAAAGTAAACGCGACGCGAAGTCATGGAAAATAAATAAATACTAAGAGTAAGAGAGGGGACAAAAACTACGATGACTAAAAAGAATATTAGGCTCTTGACAATGACAAGAATCTAACTTTTTTATTGGCAAAGATTGGTTCAAAACGGACATCCCCCTCGTCATGTCAAAAAAACCATTCCATTTTTAGTAACTCTTAATTTGACTTCACAACATACATTGGCACAACTTCACATGAGACAAACATCAACACTTTATGTTGTTAGATCAAGTTGTATAGCAATCCAATATGAAGAAATTAAATTCAATGAAGCAACTTGATCTAAGACAATTTATTCTACCTACAAGATATGCATAATCTGACTTTTCCAGATTTGAAATCCTGGCCCTCCTTTGTAAACTTCAACTGCACTAAGCAGGCTTGCACCAAATCTACTTGCCATGGTTTATGACCTGGAGTGCTCTGATACCACTTGTTGTTAGATCAAGTTGTATAGCAACCAATATGAAGAAATTAAATTCAATGAAGCAACTTGATCTAAGACAATTTATTCTAAGACTACTTCACACTTGAGTCTTAGCTTCTTAAATCAAAATTAGCTTTGGTATTGACTCGAACACTGTAGCTTCTTTGACCATTCTCGTTTCAATACATTTCTTATAGATCCGGCTCACTAAGAGCCTGATCTCAGCTATTACATATATAGTCTGAAGGATCCGGCGGCTAGGCTACCGAGATCCACAAGTCCCCTACCGGTTTTGCCACCACCGAGATCTTGAGACAATTTGTCTCGGTCTTATTTGCTGTTTTAAATAGTAAATGTATTTCCCTCCAACATTATATAGTCCAAACCTTAACCTATGAACCATTAAGGTTTAAGATAATATTTCAACCATACAACTATGGTTCATAGATGATCACCATGTACTCCATGACTTAGGTAATAATAACCTAGCACAGAATCCATCTTTTATGATCACAAAGGTTCTCAGAGAATATTTTCTGACTGCCATACAACATTCCCCCATCAGATAGTATTCTCTGACTTGACTAACTGAATAACTGTAAGTAATTCAAAGTTAAGAACCACTTGACATATACTGATAGCAACCAAAGTTAGAATTCCAATGAACACTAGCTCTTAGAAATACAAATCAAGTATACTCAAAGAGCATCACATCAATTTCATTACCAAATCTCACAATGAGAACTCACTTAGCATGTAATTTAACAAGTCACCATCAACCATTGATTTAAGTAATATGGTTCATTGTTTATTCATATTGAACCAAACTTAACCATTGTATTAAATCATACTAAAGCACTATAGCAATGAAATATTCAATGAACTTAAATCCGTTTGTATTCGACCTTCAGTCGTGTTATTCCCCTCAAATTCGATCTCCCAAGCTCAGTGTTCTATTAGATCTACCTTTTATCTTGTTTTATTCACACGGTCCGGCGGTTATGCCAGACCGTTAGCCTGTTTCTGGATCATCTCGAATTCATTGGCAACACTGTATTGGACCGAGCCATTTTGAACTATAGAAGGCTCCATGCATCTCGATGGCATTTCGAATATTTTTTTGTTAACATTCAATGGTTCATAACCATTGTTCCATAGTTTACCTTTAACCTTAGTAACTTAGGTTAAGAATTTATCATGATAATGCTCCCATTCACCCCGAATTCCAACCTAAATGTAACTCCAACTGTATGCTTTCATAATTGTTAAATCATTCTCAAGTAGCTTCTCTGTGGTGTCAATTTCACCATATTGTCCCTGTGTTTTTTTCAACTATGTAACATTGCCTGTGATCAACTGTGTTCTCTCAAATTTAGGATTCCAAGAATGCTCTATAGTTCTGAATGGTCTGTGCCGCAACTATGGGTCTAAGACAAGGCTGCTGCGAGTAAGGCGTTTACAAGCCACTCCCACTATTCATGTAACATATAGAGGGCATCAATCCCTTGCAGCTCACGTTCCAGCACAGACTCATATTCTGCTTGCTTTCGGTACTCGAGGGTATATCTCAGCTCCTAATGGTTTCTATCTTGTGGCTGCACTACTGAGTGCTCCCAATCCAAAGTAACATAAAGTGGATAGTGGTCTAACAAAGTCTCCTCATCTCCTGTTCTCATCTCCTGTTCATATGCCAATCGAGAAATCTCTGATCATGTCAAGTCCTATCGCTGGAGCGAGGAGATAGTCCACCACGCTGGCTCCACTATCATAATTATCGCTCTTGCAAGTAAAGCCCCTTGATTGCGGCCATTTGAGCACATCATTGCAGCCATATCAAAGGCCTGACAGAGTTGGACCAACTCCCTTCCGAAGGCTTTGGTGACTGTATCCTGAGACTGTCTTGCATGCTGGGGAGCCATTTCAAGCCAAAGTGGGTCAGAACCAGCCTCTCCCTAGAAGGCGACTGACTGTAAGTGTGCAGTGCGGGCATTGAAATCCTCTAACAAGAGCACATGTCCTTGTTGGTGATATTGCTCTATGTCATCATACAACTCTCTATAAGGCATTTGCGCATCTGTGTCTACCTCATGGATTTGGTAGAACTTAGAGGTTGCATGGGGTATATAGCAACCTACAATAAACAAGGGACGACACTGAGGCTCCAGTACTTCCATCCACAAGTAGGGGACAAGTAGCTGTTGAGCCTATCAGCCTTGTGGAGTGAGACCATGGATGTTATAGTATCTCTGAAGTAGCATGCCACCCCTCCATGTCTCTGTTTGCCATGGCGCTCTTTAGTGAGCAAGAAGCGCTGGTATTCTGGGATGTCGGGCAGCTGATGCCCCCTATATTCCCACGTCTCTTGCAAGAAGATGGTGTCCATGCCTATAGCAATCCCAACAACGCCACTGCCCTTCTTGCAGGGGAATCTCCTACAGTTCCGTGATACAATTCGGAGACACATCCCTATGCTGCTTGTGGCGGTTCTCCTGTACTAGTTCCTGAGGAGTTTGCAGGAGTTGAGTCATTAGCAGGTAGTGGAGTTTTGGGTGGTGCCGGAGCACTGCGTCCCGGAGGTGGAAGGCCTAGATGTCCCTAGCCCCATGGCCGCTGCCTCTGCTACTATTGGTAGCAAAGGTACAAACAGCTTCATCTTGCCATTAACCAAGCCTTCGATCCTCCTGCCTGTCTAACTTGTCTGATTTTTGCGAACTCCTCTCGCCTCTTCTTTTGTTGCATTGGGGTCAGATTTGTGTCTAAGTATGTTGATGTCCCCTTCAACCGGCTAGCACATTGGAGCAACAAAGTCTTCGATGCCTGGTCCAACACTGTGAATTTGACCAGTCGGGGTCTCATGTTTGGCCCCCCGACTCTGGTCGGGTTTCTCATCCCCAAATATTACAGTTGTAGCCTTGCCAGCACCAAGGCATTAAGCTTAGCCGGCAAATCTTCCCCATGCTCTTTAGGCAAGCCCCAGACAATGAGGTTTAGTCGGCGAGATTGGCAATCCTGCTCTTCGCAAAAGACCTGCCTAATTCCCTGGGCCACCTCTGCCTTAGGCATTGGGTGCACTGTTGATGCGGCCTCCGTAGCAATACTTGCCTGTTTCATCTCCGAGCGGAGATCATACATCTATCGTTGAAACTCGACCATGCTCTTCTCTAGAGCCGAGAGCCTGGGTGCTGCTTGCTGTCCTTCTAGTTGTCTCCTTTCTAGGATGTCCAGCCTCGCCTACATCTGATGCATTCTAGTGTTATGGTCTGCAAGACTGCCACTTGGAGTAGCCAACTATGTAATCTGTCCCACCGCTTGCCGGAGCTCACTCTAGAGTTGTGATATCTCATTTGTCATCTGCTAATAGATCCCATCAATCCGCTAGGTAACCTCATTCAGTATTTGCGATGCTGCCATCAATTCAATCCATAGCTGAGCGACGATATCCCGTATTTGTCTGCACCCAAAGTCAGCCAGCCCAAAGCGATCATCCAGTGGCCCACCTATTCTTCTAATGTGGAGATCTTTCTCTCTCATTTGCCAACTGTTTCTTGAGGATGGCTGTTGGCTGGGTGTCCCTTTGTGCCTCCATTCTTGCCAACCTATCATGTACTGCTATCAATTTTGCCTCCACGGCTCGTGTATTCTCTGACTATGTGACATGCTCTGAGGAAGAGGAGCCTTCATCGTTCTGTGCTCGTTTCTTTAATGTATATAGTTTTTCTTCCCTTGTGTGCTGCCTGAGAGTCACGTCCTGGGTCATTTAGAGCCTTACTGCTGCAAACCCCAACCCAAGAACAAGTTTGTTGCAACGTCCATGATTCTAAAACCAAAAGCCCCCAATTTTGATACTAAGGGAAGCCTTAGATAATGTTTTCCAAGGGCACAAGAATCACGTGAAACAGAGTTCTGGATCAAAAGTTACAATAGAAAATGTGTCGCTTCACCATTGCAAATCCTAACCCCAAAATAAATCTGCTTCACACTCCCTGATTTTGAAACCAAAGCATCCTAATCTTGATAGTGATTGAAAGCTCTCGAAGGAAGCTTTCCACTGGCACAAGAAACACATGAAATTGAGTCCTGGATCAAAAGTTATCAAAGAAATGGATGCTGGAAATTGGCAATCCTGGCAAGCCCTAAACCCTGAGCTTAAAAGCCACCGAATCTCCCCATTCTCGATGCCAAAACCCTTCAAAAAAATGGTATGAATGGGGACCCTCTAAATAAGCTTTCAAAGGACATCAAGATTTTGCCAATCCAATTTTGAATGCAGGAGATATGGTCGTTTGAACCCGTGGTGGCCGGACCTTTCTCTCTAGCCAACCCGGAGGATGGTTGTTTTAACATGAAGAAAAAAAATGGTGCAACTTTCATGCCACATTGACAACATCTATTGGATGTATGACAAATACAAAGACCCAACATTGTTTTGTTGGATCCCCGCCCCAACCACTTTACATTGACATATGACACACACACAACACCCAACATTGCTTTGTTGAGTCCCGTCTCCAATAATTTTTCATTGGATGCAACAATTCAAGCTTAATGGGTGATTCATGGGCCATTTTTGCCCTGCGGTTGATGAACAAAATGGAGCATATTTTTAGTGTCGCTTCTAACTAGGTCCGCCCATTGACATGCACCCGGGGGCTAAAGCCTAAATTTTGCGCTTGTTGCCTCAACACTAATCAATTGCTCATTTTTTGATTTTATTCACATACTCATTGCCTAAAAATAAAAATTAGAAGTCATTTTACGCCATGCCACATTCAAAGATTCGATTAGACATACATTGCACAAACCACACAAAAAAAAAGAACCTCCACATATTCTAGTGCATCAGCAAGTGTCCATCATGTGAATGATGGACTGAATATTGCTTACAACATGGGGGCAGCGTGGACCAACCCTCGTAAAAGCCCACTTTCATGTGAATCCTACATGAAATAAAAACTTTTGTCAAATGTTCTAGAATGGTCTAAAAGTTGAATAATCTTTGTTGATTGGTGGACTAGCACCTCATAGCACAATGCAAACGTCTAATAGTAGTAATTTTTGTAGATATTCTTAAATATTGACTAAGGGTATTCATTGGTCAGCTAAGTATCTCCAACCTAAAAGAGAGTTTTTAAAAATAATAACACATCTAGGATGCTTCAAAATATAGAAAAGTATTACTCCGCAGAGGTGCAAGGTCTGGTCAAAATTGCTCCTCAAACCGCAAGTTTTGGCCGTATGTCTTTTGATCTGAACTTATAGTGCTCCAAATTTGAACCACGCCAAACTTGCATTGTAGGAATATGCTAAATCCTTGCACATTAAAATCATCTAGAAAGGAAAAAGCTGCACAAAAATGAAATACAAGTTCCAAAATATTGACCGAAACAACTTTTGTGCTCATAAAGTATATTCTGGAAAGTTTAAAGTCGTCAGATTACAGATTACGAAGGCCGCATGATATGATTATAGAAAAATGTTCTAGAAAGTTTCAATTGATCAACGATCCCAAGATAGCAATGTGCATGCCAAAAACTTTAAAATCAACCATGTTAATCGAATGTCCCAAATAGCAAATTTTGATAGAAACTCTATTGAATTGATCCTACACCCCAACAAGTAGCTTTTGCCTTTGCTAGATCGAGCAGATATATCAAAATAGTCTTTGACATGAATGTCCTAATCAACATAGTAATTTTTGATCCAATGCCAACAGAGTGCTACTCCAAAAAGAGCAAACACGGATGGCACCAAGCAAAATTGGATATCCAAAGTAGTACCTCTTGATATGAATACTAGGTGAACACCCCAAGATAATAGCTTTTCCTATAGAGTTTAGATTGGATTTAATTCATAATGAAAGCAAGAAAAAGATTGCAAAATAATGCAAGATGGTATTCTTGAAGTGGCCATACCAATGCTAATTTATTGTATGTTTTATTCAATCCTTCTTGTATAATCTAAAGACAAACAAATCAATGACGAATATGACATAGTCAATTTGAAGTTTCTTAAATAGAATCAATGGTCTTGGTTTGATTAAATGCAAAGAGTGTTGCGCTGAAAGCAGTTTTGTGATCTATGGGACCACTCAACCTAAAGTTCCTTTGATGGTGGAAACTTGCATCGAGAACAAGGATGTTTTGCCTGACAGATCCAAAGTCAAGATTTAAATGTACATAAAGAACAACCCTACTTTCCCACAAAAGCATGGTGCCCACATAAAGCTTGAGCCACTAGATAGAGTCATCAAAAAATCCTTTTAGATGATGGCCAAATTCTCTTGTGAAGATTTTAAAAAAACTTTCAGCCCTAACTCAACCTAGAAGCTAGTGTCACATTGCTATAAAGAATTTGAAAGTAAACACGACACGTAGTCATGGAAAATAAATAAATACCAAGCGAGGGGACAAAAACTACGACGACTAAAAAGAATATTAGGTTCTTGACAGTGACAAGAATCTAACTTTTTTATTGGCAAAGATTGGTTCAAAACGGACATCCCCCTCGTCATGTCAAAAAAACCATTCCACTTTTAGTAACTCTTAATTTGACTTCACAACATACATTGGCACAACTTCACACGAGACAAACATCAACACTTTAACTATGCAGTCAAACTGCATTTAGGAAGATGCATGCACACTCTAGAAAGAATTTACAGGCCAAGGGGAAGTCATATTTGCATCTTATGAAAATAAACATGGCTTTCTTCCCACTTGCAGATATGTTTACAAAGCATAGTGAAAGGAAATACAAAAAAAAATCACTGCCAAAAAAAATAACATGAGAACACAAACAAGTGTAATATGGAGAATGACGATCATCCTTCTCAATAAACTGAAGAGGCAAATCTTGCCAAATACCAAGGCGCAGGCAGTTCCTCATTATATGAGAACTTCTGTTCACAACTCACAAAGACATCACACCTAGTCTCTTTTGCAATGTAGTAATTGCTTCAAAGTCAAGTCAAAACTGCCAATCAACGTATCCTTCATACTCTCTGGCATTGACATAGTCCATTGCTGCATTGCACTTGAGTTCCCGTTCGTGCCAGCATAAGTAGTTTAGGCCAACTAGAATTTCTGTAATATACTCCTCGGCCTTCGTCTGATCAGCAAAATATAGTGTTTGTAGCAACAGAACATTAGTCCTTGGAACCAACTGCTGCTCGAAATTATGCTCAGATTGCCATCTAAGTGTATTATGAGCTAGGGGTGTCAACCAGCTAAGAATTTGGTCCAATTCATCTCTCCAGCTAGAAGGTGTTGTTAACTCATAAGTTTTTGGACATCTCAGTCTTGACCTTAGAGCAACCCTTACATTTTTAGGTAGCATTCTATAGAGGTCATCACGCGCATCACTGCCTACCAATTGAGGAAATCTGATCATCTTTTCCAAGATAATAATAACATTGGCATAATGAAGGGATAAAGCTGCACCTCCGAGAGTTGATGCAGGAGCCCCTTGATGAATGAGTTTAGGATCAAAGAATAACTTATTTAGCAGCGCATCATGGTAATAACTTTTGGATTGTGTCTGATGAGCTGATTGCATTTTGATTGGATATAGACATGAAACTGCACAACCATTTTGAAAGTCCATGGAATCATTTGATGTCTTCTGAAATTTCTCATCAACCATGTCATCTGAATGCAAAATTGTAGCAGCTCCAAACTGTGCAGAGGAATTCTTCACATATGGTGCATACTGACCAGATGTAGCTTCCAATTCAGATGGTAAATGTGTTTCAGAACTTACAGGAGATGTTAAAGACGTCTCTGTTCCTGAAGAGGGTGAGCTTGATGACTGTGAGGACATGCACACACCATTACCAGGGTCAGCAAGTGTAGATTCAATCCGGGAGATAAGACCCGGGGACAATTGCGGACTGGCAAATCGTGCCTGAAACAAGTGATTATATTCTCCAGTTTGAGGCAGTAATGGTACCTCATGGGCACCAACTGTGGGAGCTCCAAAAACACCTAGAATTCTACTGTAAACAGTAGAAACCGACCTTGCAAGCAGCATCACAACTTTATCAAATGTGCGGTTCCAAAGTGACAAGTCTCTCAAATATTTGATCTCCTGACGCTGCCAAGATAACTTTAACTCTAGAGCAGCCAGACTATCCCTATTTGCACCATCTTCATCATCCCGAATTCTGCAAAGACAGCTTGCTCAAGATCAGCTACGATTTCTAGCTCCTGATATAGATTTGAAGTGGATGCAATATACCTTTCCATTTTTTTTGTTGTTATCTCCATTCCCTTCACAGGATAAGCCAGTGTTCTAACATCAATGTTGTTCCTCAGTATATCATTGAAAACATGTTCAAAACCCTGAAGAGTTGATTCTCGACATCTCTTACCCAGTCTTGCAACAGAATTGGCTAGTGAAATCAAATCCTGGAGCTTTTCTTTGCATGCAAGACTAAGAAGCACAGCTTCATCCGAGGAAACTAATCTCAACACTCCTTCCATCTTTATCACTTCGGTACGAAGGCGAATGATTTCCTGATCCGATAGAGACTGCCAAAGTAATAAAGTCTTGGACATAAGGTTAGAAACTTCAAAGGCTAGAATTCCTATCTTTGCTTTCTCACCCCTGGATCCCTTTCTCTTATTCTCTGGACCAAATTTTCCTGCTGCTGCCTTGATAGTACTGACCTGGCCTCCCATTCTAATACCAAACAACTGAACAGATAACTCAAAAGGATGTATTCAAAACACAGGCACCAGGCTTCTGTGGTTGCATCATATGTCATCCTTTGAGATGTTGGCAATCCATACACTAATACCAGCACAATTGAGGATTGGAATGAATGAAATAGACAAGGAAGAAGCTACCTTTACGACTGAGCCGAAATATAATTCACATGTTTCAGAGATGTCTTCTGCAGATGAAGCTGTAACAAATCTCTGCTGGAACTACAGCGGCATTATCGATATTCATCATGCAAAACTGGGTTTCTGGGAAAGGACTAGGGAAATGGTTCAGCAAGCAGATAGATACAAAACCCACATTCCAAAACTGGTACGAAAAGCAGAGTACATTGGAATCGGTAGGACGTCTGTGGCAAATTGAGAAGTAAAACCAAGAAATGAAAATTTTCAACGGCATTCGAGACACGGCACAGAGAAGCGCGTCATGCCAAATGCACCGCCCAAGACTGGTAAAAAAGAAGGGGCACACAGAAAAGGCCAAAAACCCAGATAGAATAGCGATTAGGTTAACAGAAATCTTGACCCGGTGCTCCCAAACAGCCGCTGGAACAGAGGGGAAGAACAAATGGAAGAAGCAGAGGCGAAGGAAGATGTTGAATGTGAGAAGAAAGAAACAAATAATGGGTACAGCGGAAGAAGGCCCACCCACTTCATAAAGCAAACCCACCTAATGCAGAGGCCATGCCCAACCCCTATCCCTTTCTTTCTTTCAGACCAGTGGTAGTGGAAGTGGGTGGTCGCAGAAACGCCTCAGATTGACCGATCCGACGAAGAACCCATATGTCTAAATCCAAATCCGGCAGCGCCCCAAAATCCGAGCCTTTTTTTCCCTGGCCCCTTTCGTAAATTGGGCTTATGCCGCAGTGGTAAGGCCTGCCAAGCTCTGGCTATGGCAGACAGTTTGGACACTTTGGATTACCATTTACCATGGTAAGCCGGATACTCGCCACGAATTTCGATCCAGAGGCCAGAAATTTCAGAAATCTCGCCCCGAATTGGATTGCTGGCATTTCATTTAACGAAGGGAAAAATTAAATGCTGCAGCGGTTGGAAAGTGGGATATAAAGGGAAGGAAATTTTCCTGCAAAGCATCGGATTGTTTGTGAAATGTGTAGTGTTAATGGACCCCTTCATTTTTTGAAAATATCCAGCTCTCTCTTTTCAGTTCTTTTAATTGGTTTCTACCTTTGCAGACGGGAGAACTAGAATGTCTACGGCTAAGATCGCATCCCGCGGCCTAGGAATCCCACATGGCAACATCCCATCCATCATTCCTCCAAAACCACTCGCCTTAGTATTGAAATCCTTGAATATGGATAGCTTTTTGACTCAATCTATTCATTGCCCACCAGCTCAATTCATTTCTACTCAGCTGGCTCAACCATCCTACACTCATGACTCGTGATACATGTTATAACATCATGTCTCTGGTAGTTCATAAAACTTCATATCACCATACTCTTCATTGTTGATACATGTTACAGCATCATGTATGGTAGTCCACCGCAAATACAATATTAAACACAACATTCGCTCTAGATTTTATCAAATTCTAATATCTTATACTCGCCACTTGGTAACAAAGAAGGACAATCTGTGTAGCAAGTCGCCAGTTTTTCCAATTGGTATACCAAAAATGTGACTTCTAATCTACACACATCAACAACATCTTAGTACATGCTCTTTAATATCAACAAAAGCCAGCAACTTCTTGCCTCTCTTCGAGTAGATAAGTTGGCACTATCACTATCTATATATGCACATGTTGTAGGGATTCTCTATTCTATCCTAGATTTTTGTACATATCATAATATATTCATTTTGCCTGCTACTATAGTTGTGCACTAGGACCACTTCTCCACTATCATCAATCCTTCATCATCGTGTTGTCATGATAATGATGGTACTGATGAAGCGCCATTCTACTTTGTAACTTGGCTAGTGGTGATTGTTGTAAACCTTGGTGCCAATAACAATTTCCTTTTTCTTTCCAAAGCACTCGAGTCATTTATTTATTTATCACATTAGTCTCTAGTACATTACATATATCAGAAGAAGCTAATCCTTCTAAGCCCACCTTATGAGATACCCAATGCTAGATAAATATATTTACACGTAATAGATTGTAGACCCCTACCACATGACCAATATTGGCTAGATTCTAACTTGTGACCCCAAGGGCAATAGCTTTTAAAGTTCCCACGGCCAAACTTAAACTCCTCATGTTGTAAGTACAACCCGAGACTGTTGCATCACCTTCCCTGTGCCACATGTCCTTGTGGAATATCAGCCATGTCACCAACACCCAATATCACCAATGTTGGAGTGATACGAGGGTACATTATAATTACAAAGGTGAGCTGCACTTAAGTAACTTCAATGCTACACTTTAAAAGAGAAAAAATTGAAGGACAAACAAAGTTTATTAATCAAAATTAAACATACGATGTACATATGTCATTTAGCTGTGTAAGCACAAGAAAATGCCTCTCAAACACGAGCCTGGAGATTATGTACTTACTCCAGCATAGGAGATTAATGATAAAAACTAGTTTAAAGATATTGAATTCAAATATGGTCCTTCACTTCTTGCTCGAGGGAGGAAGGCTTATAAGCCATCAATACTTTAGTCTGGGCTACGGCAATAACATTACGAGTAGATGAATGAATACCTTGAAAAATGTGTAGCCTATGACACTTCCTGATTGACTACAATAGCCAATCAGACCCTAGATGAAATGCCTTCTGCTTAGCTAGGGCCCATGCACGTGGATAGGATGCCAAGAGAACAGATTGTGATCTAGTTTATTGTTAAATAAACCTTGTAGTCAAGACCATGCTGATTGATTTTTTGAACAAGAAAAGATGTAACGCTCAAGTGTTTCAACATTTAAAAGGCAAAGTGAGCATATTGGAGAGATATGAAGACTATCACGATGCAATAAGGCATTTACATGCAAACACCTATGTAAAAGTTGCCACAAAAGTACAAAAACTTTAGGATGGAGCAATTTATGCCAAAGCTAGTGCCATGTACAAATCCATATGGGTTCTGGGATTTGTAATTGCCATCCATTAAAGTCACATCTATACCTTTTTACATCTATACGCAGCTTATGACCTAACTCTAACTTCATCTATATATATCCTCATTCTTCACCTTTACTCTTTGGTTCCTGCTCCTCCTTGGATCTGGCGCCTCAGCTCCGCCTTCACCGCCAAGCTTTCGCCACACACCTGTGTTCTCACACCAAGCTCCTTGGCGATATGGATGCTACAATGTTGGTCGATCATCCCCATTTAGTGCTTTACTTCCAGAAGGTGGTCGCTATGGGTGATACACGTTTGCCCAACCTTGCTCTGGCCGTAGCAATGGGTCCCCAATGCCTCAAAGCCTGCTGGAAGGACAAGCAAGCTCAGTGGTTCTCACATTGGGGTGTACAGGCAAACAGGCACGTACACGTACGGACAAAGAAGGATCACAATGCACTAAAGCTATATATAGACGCTACTTTCCTTCACAAGCTCTGGGGTGCAGATGCTCTGACGCACGTTAAGCTGGCACACTATCAGCAGCAAGTCAATCATAGGCTCACGAGAGGCCCACACCAGTACTTGTACACCCATTTGCCCATGAAGAAGCGCAGACTTAAGCTTCCATTCGCACGGGTGCATATCGTCTCCCCATTGAGACAGGGCATTGGACTCGGGAAGCAGGGAGGAGAGGTTTTGTCAGTGTTGCCACCAGGGCGCCATTGAAGATGAATGTTATGCCCTCCAGATCTGCCCAGCATTTGCCAATATCCGAGCGCGGTATGTTTGATTACTAGTGACTGGCCAGCCGTTGCATGAGTTATTGAATACGGCGTCCGTGGGCTTGTTGGGGTCATACCTCCAGGAGGTTATGGATGCACGGACTCAGTTGTGTCTTCCGGGAATAAGGGGTGAATGTGTCTATCCAACAGCTCTCGTTGCCCGGAGTCAACCAACGTGTGAATATGCACCTAAACCAAAGGGGGTTTAAGGGGGATTTTAATTTATGTGTTGGACCCAATGGTTGTGTTAATTAATGTCAATGGTAGTTATGTGTTGGTTGTTAATGTCAATGGTTGTTATGTGTTGGTTGTTATGTGTTGGGGGATTTAATTTTTATATGTTGGATGTTAATGGTTTGTGTTGCAAAAAAAAAAAATTTGGTCCCTTCGGGGCCTTAGGGACGTCCCCTCCCCCCCTCTCCCCCTCCCCCGTGACAAAAATTTTAGAATTCAAACCAGAAAAAAACTAGAATTCATTTGAGGCTTTCATCACCTGTAGCTTTTGAATTTCATCACAATAAAACAAATAGAACATAAGTAAAAGTTACCATAAAGATGGAGCGGATTGATCCCATTATTCTGAAAGTCATAAAGTTTGCAACACCCATACACAAACATTTTTCAACTGGAATTTAACAGCAACCTTTGGCCTCCATGGATTCTTGTGGTGAGAAACCAAAGTGGAAAACTTTTCTGCTTGTTCGCACAAGGATCTAGAAGCCTTGGAATTTGCTTAATAACTGCCTGAAAATCTAAAAATGCATGGTAATTTTTTGCAACCTTCATTCGAAATGAGCCATAAAACAATATCCAATAGCGCAATCCTGTATTAATCAGCTGGTAGGATGTGAAAGCCTACCAAACCCGGCCGAAAAATTGCTGTTTTAGCATAGATAACTTAACCAAACCTATCCATATCATACACTATCAAAACGATCTCGGAGAGAGCTTTCCAACGCAATAAAAATCATCTCAAACAGAGCTCTGGATCAAAAGTTATGATAAGAAATGTGTTGCCGGCGGGGAAACTGCACTACATGCGCCCTTCAAGCCCTTCATGTGCCCATTATGCACCACACACACAAAAATAGGGCTTTTGTTGTGAGCCATTGGTTGTTGACCATTATGCACCACACGCACAAAAAGAGGGCTTTTGTTGTGAGCCATTGGTTGTTGACCATTATGCACTACACGCACAAAAAAGGGGCTTTTGTTGTGAGCCATTGGTTGTTGACCATTGGAAAAAAAAAGAGGCTAAAATCAATGGCTCAGAAATGGTGCACTCTAGATGTACGCATTAGTACATCCATTTGAATACATCACGAAATCATAGGAAAACCTTAGTGAAAAGCGTACAAAAACACAAAGAAAATCCCCTGTTATTATGCTACATATTGATGCAATTGTACAGTGTACTAGCATACCTATTACTGCTAAGGTTTTTCCCTCGAAAAACCTTTGGGACTGGGGTTTTTTAATCCTGACAGTAATACGCTTGCTGCTCTCTTTTTGTTTGGGTCCCATAGGCCAGTTGGTCTCCGTGGACGATAAAAAATCTATTCTATTCTATTCTATTCTTAAGCTTTCTTTCATTACATACCTTGAAAAGAAACTATCTATTGTAGTTAAAATCTAGCTGAAAGGATTATAATGCAATTTATGCATTATGTTTCTAATTCTAAGAGGCCTTGAACCGTTTTTGGCTCCCAACTCAAGCTCATATGTGAACTTCATGGACCAACCAGGGGTGCCACAAGTTGAGTAGTAGCGGAAGCGAATTCTAGTTCAACTGAGCATCGATGAATGAGACCGGCTCGCTAGTTGAGGTTGAATAAGGACATGGACGTATGCTTCTTCTGGCGAGGAATAGCCATAAAGGGGTTCTTGGTCTTCTCCCTTGGAAATCGTGCTCATGCTCAGGTTCTATTAGCATTACTCTATAGTTCACCTTGCAGACACTTAGATCACTATGTAACTGGGTCACTGAGGAGTGCGCCTTGGTGAGCCCCTGCACTATTGGAGGTAGTGTTATGGGCTCTTCTACGGGCATTGTGTTCCCTTAGCTTCAAACCTGTCAGCGTCTATGGTTGATCCTATCTTCATAGGGCCTGGGAGCGGGTAGACGGAAGTGGAACCCTAGTCGTATTGCATGTAACTTGTCAATCAGTCGGTAAACATTCTTGTCATAGGAAAGTCCTAGAGAAGGGAGTCCATCCTCTTCTTTCCTCAATCCACTATTACTGACTTCCTTGAGGGATTTCAAAATTCATAGGACTAGTTAGAGATTCTTACTGCTAGTTTAGAGGATCTGCACAAATCAAGGTTGTCGATTCTTCTTTTTGTTGAAGTCTTATTCGAGGCATTTTTCTCAAAGGCTTACAAGTAATCCACTAAATCTGCTATGTATGTTTTTTTTTTCTCTTTTTTTTTTTTTTTGTATTTTCCAGACACTTCAAGGAAAATAAATTGTTTGGTGCTATTTTGTTTTCTCAGCAATACATAACCTTTGAGTGTGTTTTTGAGATAGCAAGCAAAACCTTCAAAACCTTTATGTTACCATTCTTTCTTATTCCAAATGGAGTATATCACTGTATATCCAGGCATTTCTCAAAGACATATCTCTTCATGTTCATGGGTTTCAATTAAGAACAGAACATCCCAAGAATTGAGAACCTCACTTTTTTAGTGTCCAGTCCATTGATGTTCCACATATATCCTGATGGCCTCTAAGCCCTAGTCCTGCTCTTTTAGTGCTACCTCATCATTCCTTATTGCTTTTTTCCTGCTTGCCTTACTTCCTTCATTTTCTGAACCTCAAGCTTGCCTTGCGTGTATTGGGCTGGTGTAATTTCTTTGTTTTTCCATATTCTGATATTCCTGATATCTTTTAAAGATGCTCACTTTCTTAGAACTACTAACTTATATTCACGGTCATAGCACTTGGCTATGATATTCTTGTCTTTACCATTTGGATTTCCGACATGGAAAGTTTCTGCTACTATGCTATGAAGAATTTTCATGTGGTGTGTGATCATTTCTATTACTTCTTCCTTTACTTTCTCATTTGCCTTCTCAGGCAGCCCAGACATCTAGATGTTTCATGCCATGTGTTGTTTATCATGTTCCTTGTACTACTTCCTGCAAGGATCCATTCTCATCATTATGATCACCATCGTATATATCTTGTTTTTTGAGTTTTAGATTTTAAATTTCTTGCTTCATAGCTATATTCTCTGCTTTGAATTCAAAAAATAGCACTTAATATATTGCAAAGTTTGTTCAACAAATTCCATCAGTGTTATCATCATAGTCATGGTCACAGATAGCTCACTAATAGCTTGTATCAAAAGAGAGATTATTTCAAAATTTTGAACATGTTTGGCACTGTATTGTTACATTGCGGGGCCTATTCGTTGTGTTCCATACATCTTAGATATGAAACTGTGACTATAACTTGGTTGGCATTGTAGTCCAAAGTGTTGTAAATAAAACTCAGAAATAACAATGAACTTGACACAGATATAATATGAGGAGCAAGACAAGAACTCAAATGATCAGAACTCAATGATCCCATTATCGAGTGTCTTTTGTTCAAATACAAAGATCTCCAGCAATTAAGCTGGAGTTACTTGTGCCACAATTCATTCAACCGCTTAACTACTTACTAAAATATGACTTGCAGAACAATAACTAAAATAGAAACTTGTTCAAGCACTTAATATTTTCACACCCCCGCTTAAGTGTTTGCCCTTCTCAGCCCGACCATTTCAAGAAACTGCTGGAACTTGACAGTTCCCAATGCCTTCATCATAGCATCAGCAAATTATCTTGTGTTCAGCAGGGTCATATAAAACCATCATAGATCCTTGATTGTCTGCCATCAAAGTCATTCCTGTGCTTTCATGAATGTGTGATTCAATTGCTAACCTCTGTAACCAAATGGCTTCATTAAAACCATGTGCAATTGCATAAAATTCAGCCTCAGTGGTGGATTGTGCAATGCATTTTTGCTTAGAGCTGCTCTAGCTTATGATTCCTCCTGCAAAAGTAAAGGCATACCCAGAGATGGACTTCCTATCTGGATCCCCACCCCAATCTGAATCTGTGTACCCAATGATCTCTTTGCTACCATTAGCATCAAAAGCAATTCCAAATTTTGAAGTTCCTGCAACATACCTTAGGCATCTTTTGAGTGAGCAACAGTGACTGTGTTTTGGATTGTTTGCAAATTGACTTAATTTGGACAGTGCCAAGGATAAGTCAGGCCTTGTGGCTACTGCTGCAAAGTTCTTAGGAATTTAGAAGATATTTTGAGAGCAAGACTCACATGATGCAATCAGATTTACTTCATACTCAAGAGGGGTTGCAATTGTCTTGCAATTTAGCATGTCCACCCTGTGCAATAAATCAACCAAATATTTCTCTTGATGTAAAAACACCTCCCCTTCTCCCTGTCATAGTTAATTTGTATTTCAAGAAAATGATGTATCATGCCTAAGTCTTTCATCTTGAATTGTCTATGGAGTTGCTTCTTCAGCAATGCTAGTTCATCTTCTCGGGCTGCTAAGATGATTAAATTATCTACATAGCATAATACAAGTATGGAAAAAGGCATGAATAAAAAATAGACACTAGGGTCATTTGCACTTACTTGGAAGCCAAACATAAGAAGTACTTGGTTCAGCCTGGAGTACCAAGTTCTAGAGGCTTGTTTGAAACCGTATATTGCTTTATGTAACCTGCAGACTAGATTGGATCCTTGAACAAAACCTTCTGGCTGCTCCAAATAAAGTTTCTCCTCGAGCTCTCTATGCAGAAAGGCATTTGTTACATCCATTTGATGTATGTGATAATGCTGTTGGCATCCATATGCTAAGATAGCTCTTACAGATGTTAACTTAATAACAGGTGCAAAGGTCCTATCATAGTCTACTCCATATACTTGTGTCAATTCCTTTGCCACCAATCTTGCCGCAAATCGATCAATGCTGCCATCACTGCTATATTTGATTTTGAACACCCATCTTGACTCTATTATGCTTCTGTCAGCTGGGTTCTCGACTAAGGACCAAGTCCTGGCTTCCTGAATTGATGCAAGTTCAACTTGCATAGCAGCAATCCACTGATCCTTTTCATTGCTGTTAATAGCCTCAAGGTAACTCTGAGGTTCAATAGCATGGTCTGTTATTGAAAAGACATAGTTCTGCAGCCATGCAGGAGGCCTCCTTTGACATGTAGGTCTTACCGTATCAAGACAGTCAGTTGGATGCTCTGTGACATCACTATTTCCTGTAAACTCATTCTCAGCATCAGTATTTGTTGCAAAAATATTACTTCCTATGGTATTATTTTCTCCTTCATTTGTATTCTCCAAGTGAGCTGCTGATACAATAGGTAAATTTTTGTTGGGCACTTCTATGTCTGCAACAATAACAAATGTGGATGTTTCTGGCTTGGCTTGAGGGAAACAACTCTTATACTCATTGAATTTAGCATGGCAGCTGCTCACCAGCTTAAGAGTCTCAAGGTCAATAAATCTGTATGCTTTTCTATTACTGTAGTAGCCTATGAACATGCATGATTTTGTTTGACTGCCTAGCTTGGAGTTCAAAATATTCAACTTTACAAAGGCTTTGCATCCAAAAACTTTCAGATGTTTAAGAACATGAGGTTTACCTGACCATATTTCTTCAGGAACTTTGAACTCAAGTTTAGCATGGGGGGCTCTATTCACCAAATAGGCTGCAATAGCTATAGCTTCACCCCAGAAATAGGCTGGTACCTTCATGCTTAGCAATAGTGTTTTGGCCATTTCAATGAGAGTCATGTTAATCCTTTCTGCTCAACCATTCTGCTCACTAGTATAGGGTGTAGTGAGTTGATGCTCAATCCCATTCATCATGCAAAAATCCTCAAAGATTTTAGAACAAAATTCACCTCCGTTGTCAGATCTTAAAGCTAATATCTAATTTCTAGTTCCCTTTTTAACTTATTGTTTGAAAATGCAGAAATACTCAAAACAGTGATTCTTGTTTTTAGGCAATTATACGAATATCTTCCTGGAGAAATCATCTAGGAACACAAGGAAGTATTTTGATCCTGCAGAGGTAGATGTGTTGATTGGACCACATAGGTCAGTGTGCAGCAGAGCAAGTCTCTGATTTGCATGTGATTTGAAAGCTGGAAATACCCCCCTAGTGATTTTGCACTGCAGACAAATGTTACAAGGCCTGGTGGACATCTTGCCAGTCTTCACGAATCCTTGTTTGATTAAGAATTCCATTCGAAAAGGGACGATGTGCCCAAGTCTGTAATGCCACAAGGTTTGCTCAGAAGGAGCTTCTCCTGCATAATACACTTCTTCAATGGCTTTAAGTGTCCTAAGAATCTTGTATAAGTTGCCTTTCCAGATGGCTTGGATCAATACTTGCCCATTTTTGTCCAGTACTTCACAACTGGGGGTAGAAAATTTGATCTCATTTCCTGCATCAGTTAATCTGCTGATCGACAAAAGATTCTTTTGCAAATGTGGCACATGCAGAACATTTTGAACAGTGTTGATAAAATTACCAAAAAGGATGGAAATACTACCTATTCCAATTGCTTCTTGAATGTGATGATCTCCCATTCGAATCATCCTAGGACATGAGAGTTCCCTTTTGGAGGTCACGTGGCTTGTGGCTCCGGAATCCATATCCCATTTAGAGCTAGATTTTCCTTCCATGGAAAAACTCACCAAGATCATCTTTAACTTCTTCAACTATGCAGTTATGTTCATCCTCAGAAATCTTTGCACTTTTTCCTTCCTTCGCAACGGCTGCTTGTTCCTTTGGCACAGGTGCAGGAGCTCGGCAATCCCTTGCTAAATGTCCAGTCTATTGGCATCGAAAGAAAGTTGCCTTGTTTTTGTCAAAATGATGCTTTCGTCCTCCATTTTTCTCTCCTTTCTTGCTGTTGGCTTCACTGAACATCAATGTTTCTGTCACAAGATGCGCCTCATTTTGGTTTTGACGAATTACTTCAACTTTAAGCCACTCCAGAGCTTTGTCGAAGGTGTATTCCAACAGCCTTCCTTCCGTATTGATAATCACCCCCTCAAAAGTTGAAGGTAGACTATTTAGCAGTGCTAACCTTCTCATCTTCCGTAATATCAATACTAGTGGCTTGTAATTCATCCAGCATCTCCCTCCTGATGCATGCACGCTCATGAAAATCTCCTCCTTCAGTCAAATGCTATAAAGCCTTTTCCTCAGAGCAAGACGATTCCCAACCAAATCAGAGGCATAGTGGTTCATTAGAACTCGCCAAAATGCCTGGGCAGATCAATCTTGCAGGAGTATCGAAGCTTTTTGCCCCTTTTTCTGATTGGTCCAATCCCAACCAACCATAAGGTGCCACGTGGGTACATTTAACATTTATTATAATGTTCCACCTTATCATAGCTAATGTTTATTCATAAAACATTATAAGTTGCGCCCCTAGGGCCAACTTTGCTAGCCCCAGAATGTCCCCATAGCCCGATTACGAGCTTATGGTCCGCGGCATAGCCACTATGCCTCCAGCATGCTATCGACGGTACCCCCGTGCTTATGGAATTCTGTCAGGAGTCCGTTACCGGCCATACCCATAGAAGCACCTGTAACAATTCCTCCCTCCTCTAAGACCTTGTCGTCAAGGTATTTTAATTAGTTTAGGTGAGGAAACCGCTACACGAACTCATCCGACTCCCATGTGGCATCCTCGGGAGTCTGGCCTCGTCACAAGACCAAATGTTATACAACCTTTCTATTGCGCAGCTGCCGAACTCTTTTATCCAAAAGACGTTCTAAGACAAACGGTATACTCTCAGGACTAGCCACATTATCCGTAGCTAGTATAGCACGCTTCAGTTGACTTACATGAAACACGGGATGGATCCCAAGGTCCTGTGGTAAGCTCAACTCATATGCCATTGGACCTATTTTTTTTAGAATTTTAAAGGGTCTGGCATATCGCGGGGAAAGCTTAGGCACTCATCCTTTCACTAAAGGTCGTAAACTATTCACCCTTAGTGACGAAGGATAGACCACTCTCAGAAAAATATAGTCTCCTTCCTTATACATCTCGTCTATGCTTATTAGCACTAGACTTATATCGATCCTGAGCCCTTTGCAAATTCAACTTGCATTGACGCAGTATTGCATCCATATCATGAAGCATATTCATAGCTGCTTCTACTTGTGCATCCCAACATAAGTTCTCGAGTTCCTACCCATCATAGCCATAAAAGGCGTCATCTTGCCCGTATGATGGCTATTGTTGTAGGCAAATTCCAAGTAGAGCAAATAATCCTCCCATTTAGACTGTTTTTCACGAACAAAACTTCTCAACATATCCTCCAGGATCATGTTGATTCTCTTAGTTTGTCCATCGGTCTGTGGATGATTCCCACTACTCATACGCAATTGCGCCTTTAACCCCTTCATCAGGTCTCTCCAAAATTGACCTATAAACTTGGTATCCCTATCACTTATAATAGATAGCGGAAACCCAAATGTCGGGAACACGTACTGTATATAAGCTGCAGCTATATCGAATCCCGTAGCATCACCCCTTAGAGGTATAAACTTAACATACTTAGTCAAGCAATCAACCACTACTAAGATCTGGGTGTGCTGCTTAGCAGTCCGGGGTAATGAGACTACAAAGTCCATAGTCACACATTCCCACCTCTCATTAGGTATTGGAATGGGTTGCAACAGGCCCAGGGTCTTGCCATGGTCAACTTTCACAGCCTGACACACCAAACAATATGAAACCATCTGTTTCACTTGGTCTTGTAAACCTGGCCAATAATATTTCCTTTTTACCAGCTCATAGGTTTTCCATTCAACCCCATGCCCAGCTTGTGGGAGGTCATGATGCTCACGAATATTGCTTCTCGCAATTCTTCGTACAAAGGAACACACACTCTTCCCTTATAGAAGTGCAACCCTTCTTGCTCGGTCCACCAATCCCCAGTTTTGGTGACTACAGGGTCTTGCTGATCCTTTGCATACACATCCCTAATCCTCTAGAAAAGGTCATTCTCCATGATAGCAAGAGCATTCACATGCTTAATTTTTGATAAAGCATCAGCTACTGGGTTATTCTTCCCAAGCGTATGCTTGAAATTCATGGAGAAAATCAAGCCATCTAGCCTGTCTAGAGCTAATCTCAGTTTGACTTTGCAAAAACCTCAATGGTGTATGATCAGTGTAGTGACAAACTTGCGTGGTTCCTTACTTGTACCACTTCTCAAGTAATGCCTCCATGTTTTTAGAGTGTGAACTATTGCCAATAGTTCTTGCTCATATGTTGTATAATTCCGCTCGATAGAATGAAGCTTTCGGCTTTCATAAGCCACTACCCAACCTTGCTGTATTAATACAGCCCCAATTGCTTGACCATAAGCATCAGTATAAACCTCAAAGGATTTATTAAGATCGGGAACCTTTAGTATGGGACTACTAACCAACAATCTTTTGACAAGCTCAAGAGCCTCTTGCTGTGCTTTCTCCCATATATACTCGTGATCTTTCTTCGAAAGATCTGTGAGTGGAGCTACTACTTTTGAAAACTTCGGCACAAATTTTCTACAGTATGTAGCCAAACCTAGAAAACTTCTCAACTTGAAAACACTTTCAGCTGGTAGCCAGTCTTGCACTGCTTGCACCTTGCTTGGATCCGTCGACACTTCCTCCCCCAAAAGGATGTGTCAAAGGTATGCAACCCTTTGCTTAAGAAAATTACACTTGGATATCTTAGCATAAAGTTTCTGAGTACGAAGATTTTGCAATACTTGCTTCAAATGAGCAAAGTGCTCTTCTAACATTTGTGAATATACAAGTACATCATCGAGGAACACCTCGACAAACTTATCTAAGTATTCTGAGAATACTTGATTCATCAACCTCATAAAGGTTGCGGGAGCATTTGTGAGACCAAACGGCATCATTAAGAACTCATAGTGCCCCTGATGAGTTCTAAAGCTCATCACGTTCCCGAATCCTAATTTGATGATATCCACTACGTAATCAATCTTAGTGAACCATTTGGCTCCACCAAGTCGATCTAGAATATCATCTATTCTAGGTAATGGATATCTATCCTTGATAGTTGCCTTGTTAAGAGCATGATAGTCTATGCACATTCGCATAGTCTCATCCTTTTTCTTAACAAGCATTATTGGACTTGCAAAAGGCGACTTACTAGGCTTAATAAATCCCCTTGCAAGCAGTTCTTTAACTTAATGCTTACCTTCCTCTAACTCTAGAGGACTAAGATGATATGGAGCATGCATCATTGGCTTAACCCCTGGTTCAAGCACAATTTCATGCTCAACTCCTCAAGAAGGTGGTGGCCCTTCCGGCAACTCTTCTGGGATCACGTCCTTAAATCTTTCCAAAAGATTTTGTAATTCTTGATTCACATCTGAACCTAGTTCAATGTTTATATCTATAGAATTACGAGACTTGTGATCCATATCATCATCAGTCATGAGTTATATCAAGAAAAAGCTATCTTCTTACATGCAATTCTCAATTGCATTCTTTGTCTAAACATAGACTTGTAAGACTCCTAAAAGTATAACCCAAGCGCCCTTAAATTGCCCCAGGCATCTTAAAGGTTTACATAACTTGGAATTATTCCTTGGTCTTAACCAATTCCTAGTCATTGGGAGTCTTTCCTAAATTCACTTAGGAAAGTTGAGCATGCAACTTTCCCATTAAATAGCATTATCTATTTCTTCATAAGAATTTGGTCTATTAAGTCAACCCCGTCGCTTAGCCAAAATTCCTATGGTTTTAATCCTCTTCATACGACCTTACTAGGTGCATAGGATTAGTTATAAGACGTCAAGATATTCTAATATCTTTCCCATCTTAGTCCAAGTTTTGTATATTACCAAAATATACTTACCCAAATTATAATTGCACCTATTGCATATAGTATGCTGTTTTCGTTTTGGGGTTGTGGAGGGTTTTCAGGCAATGGTGGGGACTATGATTTCGGTATAGTATTGTATAAGAAACGGTATAATTTGCCATGTGAGAGGAGCTTGAGTGTTTCTTGCTATTTTGGGTGCTTGGGAATTTTGGCAATTTCTTCTTCCATGGATGTTTTTTTGCAAAGGCTCTTTGGGAAAAAGAAATTGGCGCCCTTTTTGTAGGGCGTGGATAAGAAGGCATGCCTCCTTCTTTTCTTGGCAAGGGCAGCGGAGGAGAGGCGGAGGGCAAACCACGGAGAAAAACTTCCGGGTAACTCATCCAGGAATGTGTGCTCCTCACAGGCTTTGGATTCATGGGGCCGGAGGCGGCTCGCCAAGCACAAAAGATTGGAGGCTCTTTGTCTCAGATTGATCCGGTCTTAGGAATCAACCACAACTCCAAAAGCTTCGGCTGGATTATCCATTTGCGAGGCAACCGATGCCAAGTAGCGGCTTAGATCCTTCCCCAATCGCCCATCTCGTACACGCTTGTAGCTTTTCGTTTCCTTTCAGGATCGGAAGACCCGGTGGATTTCTTGATGATCCTACTTATAGTGAGGCCATTGTGTCGTGAGCCAATGCGGGGATTAGGTGGGCTTGTGTGTTCAAGCTATGGCGATTGATTTGAACGGTGCTTATCTTTATGTCGCATGGGAGATTTTGCCTCGGTATGCGAGACATTGAGTCAACTAACGATTATAAGTAAAAAAAAGCGAGATTTTGGACCTTTGTATGGGCTCTGCGTCAATTGGATTATTGTTGCCAGAGGATTAGCCGCCCTCAATGGGTTCTGCAATTCTGTGTTTCCTTTTTTTTTTTGTTTTTGGCACGAACCATTGGTTCGTTTTGCACCATTGAGACTTGTCGTGGGGTGCGTGTGGAAAAAAGTAAGGGCCCTTGATCTGAGAATATTCCTCAGATCGATGGTCCAGAATAAAAGATGAAGCAAACGCTATAATACATGGGAAAAACGAATAATTGAGATATATTTATATAAAAAATATACCTTACTATAGTTCCTTGAACTAATTCGGATACTTACATCTAACGGTTTCCTAACTGCCCATTACTTGTGCCTACAAGTAATAAAAGAAAATTTGCCTAAGTAGCAAAGTCAAATTTGCTATTAGTTTTTCTTTCTCGAGAACTTCACTATATTCCCAATCAAGCCCTTGAGGTAACTTGATTAAATGTTAGGACAATTCCATACATCATGTCCTCTTTTTCCACAACCCAGACAAGGTTTATCTGTATTAACCTCGTTAATACCATCCTTTACCTTAGAGCCACCCAGAACTTCCCATCTTGGTTGAGAACTAGAATTGTGACCATTAAAACTACTCGAACAACCCATAAGCTTCATTTTAAGTACAGTGTCATTTATGCCATGCATAAAATAAAAAACATGACTTTCATCATCCAGAGGCTGAACAATTGTAAACAGCTTCCAAAGCTCTTGCTTATAGATCCTTAATTCCCCAGTTTATTGCAATTTATGCAATTGACGATAAGCCATAAGTTCATTCAAGCAGTCAAAACCTCCCTGGAAAGGGACTTGTGAAGTCTTCTTCAAGTACCTCAGCAATTAAACTGCATTGCTTACTAGCTAATTTATTGACTTCTTATTCAATGGACGCCATCTTCCCTTGAAGATATGCTAAGTTTTCAGCCAGCTCTTGGACTGAAACACTCTCAAGTTCACGCTTCTCCACTTCCCACGTGGTTTGGAAGACAAAACTTTTCTCGTCCATTTCTTCCATCAAAGTCTAGATTTCCACAAATCTATAATGGCAATTTAACTCTTAAGATTCTTATTTGAATATAATTTCCAATCCATATTTAAACTTCAAGAATCCTACTTACAGAGCTCAATCTAAGTTTTTCCAAAAAACTACAATCATCAATCTAGATTATCCCAGAAAACTAGATCCACAGCATTGTGTTTAGATCTTCTAGAATCCTAGATTCTAAAATCTAAATTCACAGTTATCTCTTAAAATTAAGAGACTCCCAACAATTTGCAATCTCAGAACTCTCAGAGTTCTTGCACAATCTCTGGGCTCTGACATAAAAAATGTCACGTGGCAAATCTGCAGCTTCCCAAACAATCGGGAAAGGCCACCGGTCTACCGTCCATACCACGAACTCCTAGAGTTCCCCGCGACTGATGGGATTAGTCTCCCTTGGGACTAACCAGGAAGCTCAGCTTCCTCTTGATTCTAGCAACTAGAATCGAATAATCCTTTGCACACAAGAATTGACGAATTATCTCCCTGAGATAATTCCTTTGATGCAGTTATGATCCTGGCAATCAATACCAGTTCTGCAATTCAATGCAAGTAATGTTAAACGAGGTGCACCCTGGACTACCACAATCGTCAGATTCGCCGATCCTACGACCCAGATCGTATGTTGGAGTCTCTGGGCACCTCTCGTTTCACTTATAGTCATTTATGATTGGAGGCGCCTATGATTTTGAAATATGAAACACAATTTCGCCTAAGGTTTTGATAGAATATCGAACCTCTATACGGCTTTGCCTAAGATTTTAGAATATGAAATATGGGGGCTTGAACCTCTACCAAAGTAACTCAATGTCCTAATAAGACTACTTTAACCAATGTACCCAGTGAGTTAATGTGATTATTTTTTTATCTTGAATCTACGTTTTTTTTTATAACAACCCATTCAATTGTTTTAGGCATATATAGTCTATGGTTTCAAGAATTGTTATTTTTGTTTCAAGAATTGTTATTTTTACATCCATATCAAATCCCCCTAAAACCCCCTGTTATTTTGCTACATATTGTTTTTGTATTCCAAATACAAAGAAAGCTCTTGCAATAACCAAACCGAAATGCTTGCAAGCAACAAAGCAATTATCAGAGAGAGAGGGTCTTCTGATTCTTCCCACAACCACCCGGTGGTGTAGCAAAGAGCCAGAACCTAACTCTAAGAGGTCGGATTTCAGATGTATGGCTTCGGTTTAGCAAAAGGTAATTCAACCTGCACAAGAACAGAAGAATTACAAAGCTTTGTCAATCCGTGAGTCTCTCCAAAGCACATCCTTTGGCTTTAAATAGGATCGATTTCTACTCTTGCATGCTCTATCAAATAGTTCCAATCACATCCAGGTGTCTATCATGCCCTGGCATGCGAAATTTGAGAGCAATTCGGCTTGTTGCCATTCAATCTTGCCTGATATCAGGCCCAACACAAAACACTCGAAGTTTTTTGCCCTTTTTTCTGATTGGTCCAATCCCAACAAACCATAAGGTGCCGCGTCGTGGGTATATTAACATTTATTTTAATGTTCCACCTTATCATAGGTAATGTTCATTCATAAAACATTATCTGTTGCGCCCCTAGGGCCAACTTTGCTAGCCCCGGAATGTCCCCATAGCCCGATTACGAGCTTATGATCCACCGCATAGCCACTATGCCCCTATGCTATAGACGGTATCCCCGTGCTTATGGAATTCCGTCAGGAGTCCGTTACCGGCAATACCCATAGAAGCACCTGTAAGAATTCCTCCCTCCTCTAAGACCTTGTCCTCAAGGTATTTTAATTAGTTCAGGTGAGGAAACCGCTGCACGAACTCATCCGACTCCCATGTGGCATCCTCGGAAGTCTGGCCTTGTCACAAGACCAAATGTTCTACAACGCAGCTGCCGAACTCTTTTATCCAAAAGACATTCTGGCATTACAGAGGAGTTTAAGACAAACGGTATACTCTCAGGACTAACCGCATTATCCGTATCTAGTATAGCACGCTTCAGTTGACTTACATGAAACACAGGATGGATCCCAAGATCCTGTGATAAGCTCAAATCGTATGCCATTGGACCTAATCTTTTTAGAATTTTAAAGGGTCCGGCGTATCGCGGGGAAACCTTAGGCACCCGTTTTTTCACTAAAGGTCGTAAACTATTCACCCTTAGTGACGAAGGATAGACCACTCTCAGAAAAACATAACCTACTTCCTCATACATCTCGTCTATGCTTATTAGCACTAGACTTATATCGATCCTGAGTCCTTTACAAATTCAACTTGCATTGACGCAGTATTGGATCCATATCTTGAAGCATATCCACAGCTGCTTCTGCTTTGAGATACTTGTGCATCCCACCATAAGTTCCCGAGTTCCTACCCATCATAGCCACAAAAGGCATCATCTTGATACCCGTATAATGGCTATTCTGTAGGCAAATTCCAAGTAGAGCAAATAATCCTCCCACTTAGACTGTGTAGCAATCCCATATGCATGATGACTTCAAAGACATCCAATTTATCCCTTTTTAATGCTTTTTTTTCCCTTCCCAATAGAGCCGAATTTGGCTTCACAACTTGTCGCCCGTCCTTTCCTAATATTTTTATTCCTTCTCGATAGAGCGAGAGGTGGCCCCAAAGTTTGTTGCCCCTGTTATCGACTTGTCCTTTGCCATTTCTTTATCCATGCGATTCTTTATCCCCGTGTCTGTATCTATGCCCCTCGGTGGTGGGCTGCCCCTAAGACTTCCTAGCATAGCCCCCATCTTCTTTGCCACCTTTGTCTGCGCCTTAGAGAGAGGGGAAAAGGGAGGGAGGGAGGGAGGGAGGGGGAGAGAGAGATTTTATTAGTTTCATCTACTAGACCATCAATGTATATGAAATGTATCCAAGAAATATAAAGTTTTATACAATGTCATAACTAAGTAATGCCCTCATCTGCTTGAGGATCATTAGCCATCTCTCTCATACTATCACGCAGCAAATCTGCAGCCTCCCAAACAATGAGGAAAGGCCACCGATCTACCGCCCACACCACGAACTCTCAGAGTTCCCCGCGACCGATGGGATTAGTCTCCCAGAGACTAACCAGGAAGCTCAGCTTCCTCTTGATTCTGGCAACTAGAATCGATTAATCCTTTGCATACAAGGATTGACAAATTATCTCCCTGTTGGATGCAATTGTGATCCTAGCAATCAATACCAGTTCTGCAATTCAATGCAAGTAATGTCTTTGTATTCCAAAATACAAAGAAAGCTCTTGCAATAACCAATCCGAAATGCATGCAAGAAACACAAGCAATTATCAGAGAGAGAGATTCTTCCGATTCTTCCCACAACCACCCAGTGGTGTAGCAAAGAACCAGAACTGAACTCTAAGGGGTCGGATTTGAGCTGTATGGCTTCGGATTAGCAAAGGTATTTATACGTGCATAAGAACAAAAGAATTACAAAGCTTTGTCAATCCGTGGGTCTCTCAAAAGCACATCCTCTGGCTTTAAATAAGATCCATTTCTGCTCTTGCATGCTCTATCAAGCAGTTCCGATCACATCCAGATGTCTATCATGCCTTGGCATGTGAAATCTGAGAGGAATTTAGCCTGCTGCCGTTCAATCTTGTCTGATATCAGGCCAACACAAAAAGCTCGAAGCTTTTTGCCCCTTTTTCTGATTGGTCCAATCCCAACCAACTATAAGGTGCCATTTTAATGTTCCACCTTATCATAGCTAATGTTTATTCATAAAACATTATAAGTTGCGAACTTTGCTAGCCCCGAAATGTCCCCATAGCCCGATTACGAGCTTATGGTCCACTGCATAGCAACTATGCCCCCGGCATGCTATCGACGGTACCCCCGTGCTTATGGAATTCTGTCAGGAGTCCGTTACTGGCCATACCCCTGAAAGCACCTGTAACATATACCAAGCTCGTAATCAGCTAAAAGTGTTTTATAGTGCATTATGTAATTCTCTCTTCTTAAAAGGGCCTCAACAATGAAATGTCCTATTGCTGATGCAGTTACTTTTGTAAATAAATCCTCCAAGGTAATACCTTTGAGACCATATTTGATCCTAAGATCGTGGTATGCCTGAAAATGCATCAAAAAGTGTTTCTCATCCTCCACAATTTCTTTGTCACAAGCTTTGCACAACCTAAAATTTCATGGAATGTTCCCCCATCTTCCTACCTCAACCCCTAAATGATGTGAGCTGAGTCTCATTCTACCAATTGACTATCGCTTGTATATGGAGCTTACTTGATTTAAATAAGACGCCTCTTGCAATGAAGGATTAAACAGTGCCTTATAAAATATAGATTTGGATCCAGAATCATACCACAATTTCTCTCACGCTCTTTGATACACAAACCCCTTCACATGCTTAGAATTACTTGGAATCTATACTCCATTTACATAGCCATTTTAAGACATCATCGTACCAACCTTTATGTACACTATTGTCCATGGCAAGTTTTGGTAATCCTTCTCTTTTGGCTGCCCACACCATCCTGTTAGAAATTTTATTGACTCATACCCTTCAATAAACATAATCTTCATTGTATATACTAGATTAATTATCAATCCAATATAATATACAACTAGTAACGGGTCGGCGTTGTCGGGCATAAGTACGGTTTCATTGTAGGAATTAGATTTACTTCATTGCATTTGTAGATGATGTTGCCTCCTGTTGCATTTGAATAATTTGTAGGTGTCCTATGGGTTCACTTTCACGTTGTGTAGGAGTGGGTAATAAAATAATATTGTCAACCTTATAGATGAGGTAGATATAAACAGTACTTTTTATGTTATACCACATGTCAGCATCCCATAGCATCCCATAGGGATATATGACGGTCTCTTAGATGTCCCAAGAGAAACTTGAGAAGAGATGCATTAACTTTGGGGTATTGAAGGCCTTGACAATATACTTAAATCATTAAATTTGAATGCTCATGTCTTGTTACATGTACATGCACCATGATGGTTGGCTCATGTCTTAGTGCAATGTACATGCACCATGATGGTTGTGTCCACCTCTATATTCGATGTGGTTGTTCACTTTAAGTCCACAGATGGAAGTTGGACACCAATGTATTGGAGTCGGGAGTATGGCGTTCATGCCATGGAATGTTTAGATGAATATGTGTGCCTTGCAATCCATATGCACGAAGGTTCTTGAGCCAATTTTATTTCATTGTTACTTTTATGTGGCACTTGTAGAAAAGTTCTTGAACCAATTTTATTTCATTGTTACTTTTATGTGGCACTTGTAGAAGGAAATAATGCATATGCATGAAGGTTCTTGAGCCAATCTTATTTCATTGTTACTTTTATGTGGCACTTGTAGAAGGAAATACACTAAAAGTAAAGATGCAATGAAGAGAAAGTATTGCTTGTCCTCCATAAATTTTAGGAGAGGAGTCGTTAGGGTTGTTGCATCATGTGCAAACTTTTACAAAATCATATGATACCTAAAAGCACATCATACAAGAGCACATGCTAACTTAGAATAGATTAAAAGTGTTATTTCAGATATGGTGTGGCTTTTGTTGCCATATAAAGTGCATAAAGTGGATAAAGAGCTGATCGTCTTTTAAGGATATATCATCTCCCATCACTTGTAACCATCTAGCATCATGGTTGCCAGACCATCACTTATGAAGGACATTATCATTCATCTTACTTGGACTTCCAATGTCAGATGAAATTTTCCTTGTGCATTATCCTTGTTGATGGGCCTTTATAATCGCAACAGCTTCCCTTTGGTAGATTGAGATATGAATTTCATGTTTTGAAAGCTTGCCATTGTGCATTATCCTTGTTGATGGGCTTTTATAATCGCAATGATTCCCTTTGTTACATAGAGATATGAATTTCATGTTTTGAAAGCTTGCCCATCGTGAATATCTACAATCATAAATAGGCTAGCAATCCAAAGCTTGAAGTAATTCAACCATGATAGGGTCAAAATATGGAGTTTGAATGACATCACTTCTTATAAAGAAGGAAGACATGCATGTAAACAATTTGGATTGCTTCACATCTTGGCTTTGGCAGAAGCAATGGGACTCCTGAATGGAGTGTGCACATTCTCATTCCAAAATGGCAAGGCCTCTTCACTTCTAAATATGGCCCTGCTAATTCATATAGTCATGTGCAGTAAAATCATATTACTAACCTTCGAGTAGTTGAAAACAGAAATTTAAACTTTAATCCTCCGCTGAAATTAACCAAGGGTGCCCGTACGGTTGCCTTCGAGTAGTTGGCTTTGCAAGTGCCATGTATGTTATTGTAACGGACCCATGGGAGACCGCTCGAGTGGATCTTGGTGTGCGTTCCCGAGACACCGACATAAATGGGTAGAAGCGACTACTCATAAATGTCTAGACGATTTTGCCCAGTTGGTTATGGGCATGTCGGTTAGGAACGTTACATTTGGTATCAGAGCAGGGCTCGAGTTCGAGTCTTTATGGGGGCAAGTATGACCCGCAATACCGTTGGACGGTAGATCATGACTTGGTCTATGATGCTCGTGGACGAGCATAGTTCTAGTGGGAGAGATTCTAACGGACCCATGGGAGACCGCTCGAGTGGATCTTGGTGTGCGTTCCGAGACACCGGCATAGCTTGGGTAGCTAGCGGTTATATTGTAATTATGGGGCACAAGATTTATTGGCATCAAAGTTGCAATCAGTTTTGTGCAAACTTATATAGCACGCCACTATTTATGAGGACACTTCTAAAACTGGTGGACCTTTTGATAAGCTACTCCTTTCGAGGGCATGAGACCGCTATCGTTTTGAAAAATAAGACTTGTTAATTTCAGCATTCTACAATTTACAAACCAGACCCTATATCATGTAATGCTTGCAGAGGCTGGAATGCTTCCTCTTGAGGTTGAAGCCCTTTGTCGAACAATTTCTCATGTGAATAGGCTAAAAACACTTCCCAATAATAGGTTGCCATGTCAAGCCATGCTGCATTCTGAATCTAAGGGCTCGTATAACTCGGTATGCAAGTGGGCGGCGCATTGGGGGATGGGAGGGTCTTTTTGGCCAACCTCCGTCAAATTAAAAGACATTAGAGAGTATGCAATGCCTAAGGTGTTGTGGAATATTGCTAAAACGGAAGTTAAAAAACACTTCCATAATACTGAAGTCAATCCGATGGACACATATGAAGAGCAGCCCTATCTATTAGTAGATATTAGTAGGCATAACCGGATGTTGATTTCCCAATTGAGAACAGCTTCATATCATCTTCATGTCAAGACTGGTAGATGATATGATGTACCTTGACATGAGTGCTATTGCCCAAGCTGCCTTGATCCAAAGGTTGAAACCGAATATCATACAGTTTTAGAGTGCCCTGCCTAAGAATATATCCGGAATAAGTATGCTATAAAGTGTTCTACTCTGTCAGAACTCTTATCTCTTCCACCAAATATTCTGAGTTCTTATTTGAAAGATGTTTGGAAAGAGAGAAGTGAAATATTAGAGTTATAATATGAGTACTTTTGATGAGAATAATGCCTTTGATTAGCACCTTAAAAGTATTGACGATGTAATTCCTTCGCCATATGGGCCTGGGGGTTTAAAATGGCGCGATAATACGTTGTTATTATTATTATTACCATGGAACAATGTATAGTTGAAGGCATTCCATAGGTGGTTGTTATTGACATGCGTACCTTTAGATTACCATTGCACAATGTAGTTGGAGCCATTACTTTAAGTTAGAGATGGAGATTAAAGTTGCACAATGTAGTTGGAGCCATTAGGTTAGAGATGAAGATTAAAATAAAGAGATAGATGATGCCGTCATATTATGAGGTTCATGTACCTTCGTGGTTGTTAATGACATGCATATCTTTAGATTACAATTGTACAATGTAGTTGGAGCCATTGCTTTATGTTAAAGATGGAGATTAGACTGATGATGCCGTCATATTATGAGGTTCCTGTTACTTTTAGATGATGCCGTCATATTATGAGGTTCCTATTACTTTTAAATTACCATGTTACTTTTAAATTACCATGGAGCAATGTATAGTTGAAGGCACTACATAGGTGGTTGTTAATGACATGCGTACCTTAGACTACCATTATACAATGTAGTTGGAGGCATTGCTTTATATTATTATTATTATTATTATTATTATTATTATTATTATTATTATTATTATTATTATTATTATTATTATTATTATTATTATTATTATTATTATTATTATTATTATTATTATTATTATTATTATTATTATTATTATTATTATTATTATTATTATTTATTTGATCTAGCTCTTTGGGGTCCTAAAAGGCCATGGAGTGCTCATTTACAAGTTCTTATCTGTTCTTATTCTTAAGCAAGAAACTACGGTGTGCATCCACCGTTTTGATATAAGTCCTAAACTATAAGACGGCAAAGACAATAATGCTTGAACATCAGAAAACTGGAAATCAATATTATGGATGGAGATTTAACGTAAAGAGATAGATGATGCCGTCACATTATGAGGTTCATTTGGCAAAACTCAGCCTAACAAAGGTACTATGCAGATTTTAGTGATAGATATCCCCCCAGTGACGGCATTTCATGAGATAGTGACATCACGCCTGTCTTGCAAAATCTATTGAGTGATGTCAGCAAGAAAATCCTGGTGCCTAAATTAACCAGCAGAGTAAATGCATTGCATGGCCCACTTAATAATCTGGGCAAAAGTTTACTCCTGAACTGCCCCATTATCTATCTCTATATGTACATCACAGTAACATTGAATCACAGTAGTTGTATAGAGTTGTTGCTTCTAGCCGATAGACTGTGCCGGAAAAAAATGCTAAAGCCTCGAGTAACCAGTGAAAGCAAAGATGTTGAAGCCCTCGAGCAACCACCGAACACATCCTTTCAAAGCATTGTAATTCTACCTCTTGAATGAACCTATTTTTGCAGCAGCAGGTGGAGCAAATACTCATTGTTATGTACTTCCAATGCTTGCATTGTTAAGGTTTGTAAATATAACAAATAAAAAGTTCAGAACATTTGATGAGAAGAACATTTGATAAGAGCTTCTAGTATGCATAATAGACGGGAAGAAAAAGGAGCTCTGATGGTGTATAAGAAGCATGTAAAATAGACAATGAGGTTATATTTCTTTACAGACTGAATGAAGAGCTCCATATCTCTATGTTTTTCCTACATGCAAAAACGTGGTTGCTAGCTATTGAATTTAATAGCATAGGAAAAAATCATGCATCTAAGAGGCGCCTAAAATCCTAATACCATTGAAGCTTCTTGAATCTATAGTTATAAGAGAAATGGAGAAGCCAAAAATAAGTAATAAGCTCAAGGGTGACTTGGAGCTCTGTTCTTAAACATGTAAAGGATGTTTCGAAATTTGCTCTCTAAAAAGCACCATTATAAATACATGAGACAGGAGGCGTAATTGAAAGGACTCACATAGAACATGCAGTCTCATTACGGCATCTTGCAGAAAATGCTTCTTTTGAAGCATGTAAATGGTCACGTCTTTAAAAAGCACTACACTAACAACATGAAAGAGCGGAGAGGTGGATTTGAAAGGAGGACTCAAAGATAGAACATGCAAGATGGCTGAAGCCTCATTAAGGCATTTTTTACGAAAATGCTTCTTTTGAAGCAAGTAAATGGTCACGATGGAAAGGTTTAAGACTTCCTACAATTCAGTCATTTGGGATATCTAGAACTTGATGGTCTTGCATACGTCATCTGTTTAGGAAGGGAAGTAGAAGGCAAGAAAATCGGACAAAAACAACAGCCTCAATCTAGAAAAATAAGAAAGAAAATCTATATACCTTTTAGAATTCGGGTGGCCATAGGTCACCCTAAGAAGCCGTTGTCAAATCTTTGTTGCATGGAGCTTTGAAGCATGGAGTTTCTCTTATGAAGGCAACAACTTGCAAGCAAATCTTCCACAAATAAATTTTAGAATAACACCATCCCGATCAAAAGGCCTTGTATCAAGAACATTGTGTTAAAGAGTCTGAGCAGAGGCAGGCCTGCGTGCTCATCTTTGGCTATGTCCACCTCTGTTCACCAATTTAACAATCTAGTAAGAATAGTAGAGAAATGCATCATATGTATCTGCTACATGTGCATTCCTGAATCATTGCTTTAAACTCATACACGGCTGCTAAGAAAAAGCAAAAGAAAATGTGTTGTTTGTTTACGTCTAGTCTCTTGAAGATTCCACGCTAGAAGTGCATGGACAACCATCTCTATCAAAAGTTTCAAAAATGTGGCAAGACTCACCTCGAAGTTATAACAAATTATTACAGCAACAGCCATAACAACTTAAACAAAACACCGTGAACCGCATTTATTTTCCTTGTGGCTAGTTTGAACTGGATGTTCCCAAGATTGAATCCTGTCAACAACATGGTGTCAAGGTAAAACATACTACACATTGGACTAATATTTTGTAGCTGCTACAATTTTACAAAGATTGCCAAGCTCCATTACCAAGGAGCTGCAAAAGAATGCATGGAAAAGCTTCAAACTTGGAACAAAGCTCTTTAACATGATCTATGGATAATATGACTGAAGGCCTCAAAAACATAAAAGGCCCTGCACAACCAAGCTCCACCCTACAACAAATTATAAATGCATGTCAGAAAACGCAAGATAAAGTTAAACTATTTATCCAACATCCCTATACTGAAACCTCGCTATAAATGCATATGAACAATCTGCTTACATCCTACAACATGGACATGAATGAATGCGGGAGTAAGGGAAATAATATAAGTAGTACCAGCAGATAGTCATGAACATGCTAGAACAATTCATAAAGAGAGATAGAGAAGGAAATAGAGAATCATACTGAGAAGAAAGGCATGAATACCTATGATCTTTATAACAAGATTGCATTTGAAACGGGAGTGTTGCACAACTCCCGTTTCAAAGATTCCCTCAAAAAAACATGGCATGCTCCTAGAAATGAACTTTTTGGCCGAGTTAAAGGATTTTGTGAGGTTAATTTTTTTTCTTGCTTTTTAGCTTCTCAGCAAGATTACACTTTCGTTTCATGTAATATCATAGCTGAAAAGAGCGAAATTTACAGCTGACTATGCAATCCATGAAATGAAGACCTCAGAAACATCTTAGTTTAAAAGATTTAATGACATTACCATTGGTGTGAATTTTGAATACATCGTGGCGGCTTCCCTCGCTAAATATACCTTTCGGTACACTCTACAGCAGAAATCCCCCATCCCGGCTCCATGAGCCGACCCAGACCCTCCGTCTACCCCGCACTCTAGGGTGACCCTAGTGCGGGGAGGGGACACGAAGGTGTCTTGGCGCGCCCTTCCCCTATGGGCTCCTATAACAGCGGAAGCGATAAACATGTCAGAACTAGCATCAACAATACAAATACTACCTCGAAGGGTAGTCCATCACATATCCAAAGGTGCAAAGAACATAGCCACATACCATAAAGCGTGAGAGCTCCCTACACCGTGGATCGACACATAAGGAAGTCGACCGACCGAGGGGCCTCAAGATAGAGGGGCAGGAGTCATAACAATGGGTGGGCCGGCATAAGACAATGGCTAGGGTTGACCACTCCATCCGCCCCCCTCATGCATACTTTGCGGATGGGCTAGATCGAACTCGGCATGACTCTAACCTTCAGGATCACATAATCTCATGGCATCACCCGCCGGGACTACTCCAGTTGCATCTCCTGGTCCGGCCGAGGTAGGAAGGGTTGCATCTCCCCTTCCCGGGGTCTAGAGGCTCCACGGGCGGCTAGAGAATCGTGACGACACACGATTCGTACCCGACTGAACCCCCCAAAACAAGAGCCAAGCCGACACTTGCAACTCTTGAGAGGCAGGGCAACACCTTCGCCCCAGGAGGTGTCGGACCCATGCCCGCCCCCACAGTGACCCGGCCATAAGCCTAGCCCACTATGGGATCCCCCAGTAGCCCCCACTCGGCGGGGATCCTCCCTCCATATTGCCTCTAGCCCCGTTGTGTAGTGCTGAGTCACATCATAGCCTCCATAGCCTGGTGGGTTCCTATGCACAGGCCGCACTCTAATAGGAACTAAGGGATCTATACTAGGAACATACTACATATGGCCCTAGGTCTCTACCCCCCTTCCCAACACAAGAGGAACGAACATGATCAACCATCATCCCATAATCATCATGAACAATATCATATGAACATCTTAACCTAATCATACATATCTAACTATTAGTTAGGGTTCATTGATTAGGGTTCAAGATGTTCAACAAAGGATCTAGGGTGGCTCTACTCTAGCTTCGAAATACTAACCCATCCGGGATTGCTAACTCCCGGATGAACCGACATGGACTCTACTCAACCTACCTCCTCGAGCGCTTCCTCCCATCCTGGCGTCTCCATGCTCCTTGGCGTGGCTCAAGACTCGCTCCCGATCATACACACCGCCCACGGGGTTCGGGGTTCTTTGCTCGGCTGAGCTCTGACGAGCGATGCTCTCAAACGGAGTTTCCGGTGGCGTGGATGAGGGTTTAGGTGCTAGGTCGGGAAAAAGGTCTAGGGTTAGGGGTTAGAGCTCATATAGGTGTGGGTCCACATGGGATGCCACGTGGCACCACTAGGATGAGGCCGTGTGGTACATTTGCCCAATAGGATAAGGCCATGTGGAAATGGGTCTTATCCTAAGGTTATCTAAGTTAAACAATTAACTTAGATGTGCACCCCTTGCCACTTTCAATGCATACAAGGCTACTCGGTAGACTTGTATGGTGGCGGGTCCAGAATATATCGTATATATAGCGTATATTCCCACGAACGTCACATTCTCCCAACAGAACAATGTTGTCCTCAAGATTGCGCTAAGGTGACGAGGCTACTCGATCCCCGCAAAACAAACACACATATACTTAAATTCAACGATCAACTTGTTATTAAAGAGTTAAATGTCAAAATTTAGGCTATATTTGTACTTATACAAAATTATATAGCCTTAACAAGGTTACTTCTTACAATAATTCAAAACATTATTATAAGAGTTATTAGGGTTCATAATCTAAATTATGGTTCCCCATCTTCTAAATGTCGCTCCCACCTCGATGCTCCTTCTCACTTGCCGCACATGGAGCACATTACGTTAGTCTAATTAATAAAATTGTGGTTTTAGGGGACCACCCCTTACCACTACCTTGCACTTTCGATCATGGCCCTTAGGATTTGAGCTTAAGGACCATTTAAGATGATCCCATCATCGCCCATGATCAAGTGCTACCTTGTACTCGGTTACCGGTGCGAGTACCCCTAGTGCATCATGCCCCCAAGGGTTTCAAGCTAGGAACGTCTCCACGATCCCATCATCGGCAAGATGATCACTTTGACCTTCACCATGACCCCCTACGGCCGGTGTGCGACCCCCACATCGTGGCATAGGGAGCATCCCACCGATGTCCCATCATCGCGCACCATGCCTTTCCTTTTCTCTCTCTCGCATAACCCTATTGGTCATGCGCACCTCTTGGTGCATGTTGGCCTAGAGAACGCCTTTAAAGGCTTATCTCATCATCGCCCATTATCGTTCCAAGATTACCGCACATGTATTCTACCAACTAGAGGACATGAGCTTTAACTTAAGGTTAACTAAGAAGCATACTAAGCTAACCTCTGGCGCTAGCCTGTGGTCGAGCCACTGTGGGAGATGACTTCGCCCATCAAACTCCTTCATGAACTCTGGGTATTGCTTCTCCAAATCTTGCTTTTAATACCCACGTCGCGTCTTTCCAGCGGCAAGTGTTTCCACTTGACCAAACATCGGAGGAACCGAGACCTCCTAGTCTTCTTGAATGACTTATCAAGAAGTAACTCGTGCACGATTTCCACTTGCTCTTAGGTCATTTCCAACAAAGTTGGAGTATCCAAAACCTCCTCGGGGTTAGGATTGTGCCTTTTAATAAACTTACATTGGAAAACCTTGTGAACTTTGAGATGGTAGGAAGATCCAACTTGTAGGCTTGGGAGCCCACTCTCCAAAATCTTGAACGGACCAGCCCACCTAGGGGCAAGCTTCTTGCAACTCCCAATCGAAGCTTAGCTTGCTTGACCTTGATCTTCAACCACACGCTATCGCCTACTTTGAACTCTCTTACGGTCACGTAGCTTGCTCGGCTACACTCTTTCCGCCGACTTCTTCTTTCGCTAGGAGGTAACCCCTCACCTCTTCCACCAAGCTGCATATCTCCTAGCATTTGTTGGGACACCTCAACCTTTGACACGGGATTGTGCCAAGTGTCAGGGGTTAAGCACTTGGCACTCGTAATTTACCATGAAAGGAGACATCCGAGATGACTCTGTTTTGGCACTATTGTAGGCGAATTCCACCAAGTGGATGTACTTTCTCCCACTTGACTGCTTATTCCACACAAAGCTTCTAAGCATATCTTCAATGATTCGATTCGCCCTCTCGTCGACCATCGTGTGGGGATGATAAGTCGTGCTCATGGAGAGCCGATAGAATGGTCTTTGAAGAGATCCCGCCAAAAAGCACTCATAAACTTGGAATCTCTATCGGATATTATCTCCGAGGCATGCCATGGAGCCTAAAAATCTCCTTCACAAATAGCTTGGCAAGATCTAATCTTTGTGTCGGTAGTTCTACAAGGCATAAATGTGACATCTTAGATAATTTGTCTACTACGACCATCAATGCATCCTTGCCTCAAGAGTCTTGGGGAGTCCCGTGATAAAATCCATACTTACCACTTCCCACTTCGCGATTCGGGCAACCTTTGCTAGAGGTTCCAAGGCACTGAATTAAGCTGCTCCGGCTTTGGTTTCTTTGGCACAACTGACACTCGCGAATATATCTTGCTATCCGCTTCTTCATTCCGGCCGGAAGTAGCTACTTGAATCTTGAAGTAGGTCTTCATAAACCCTGCATGCCCTGCTATTGGGCTGTTGTGTGTGTCATGGAGGATTAGCTTCCTTACCCCCGATGATTCGGGCACACACAACTTATGCTTATGATACAACAAGTTGCCTTCCTTCTTATAATGCTTGAAGGCTTCTCGTTCCTTATACGTTTCTAGCCTCTCTAGAAAGGCTTTCCCATACCTCCTTGAAATCACCATCGGATGGTAAAGTCTCCTCAATTCTCTTGCCATACCATTTCGAAAGAGTTGATATAGCATTACAATGAATTACGGTTTCAAGAGGTCTTCTAGAAAGAGCATCGGCGACCACATTCGACTTACGGCTTATAAGCAATCTCAAAGTCATACTCTTCTAGGAATTCCATCCACCTCCTTTGCCTCAGATTCAGAGTGGTTGGGTAAAAATGTATTGGAGCTCTCGGTGATCAAGTATCTAACTGAAACTTCCTCCCAAGCAAATAATGCCTCCAAATCTGAAGAGCCACGACAATCGCTAGAAGTTCTGATCATGGGTTGGATATTTGCTCGGTGTCGTTCAACTTCTTGGAATCATAAGCTATTACCCTTCCTTCTTGTATAAGGACTCCCAATTTGCTATCTTGCTTGCATCTGTTGCTACTATCTTGTCCTTGTGCGGATGCGCGGAACTAGCGAGATGTTTGTTGTTAAGGCCTCCTTAAGCTTTTCAAATGAAGCTTGAACATTTTCTAACCAATGTGTTCTCCAATCTTTCACCTTAACACTCTTAGTGAGGTCAGTCAAAGGGGACGCCCACTTAGCTAAGTCCTTCACTTAACTTTTTGAATAACTTTGCCCGGACCTAGAAAGCTTCTTACTTCCAGCCACATTCTTTGGAGCTGGCCAATCTACTACCGGCCGATCTTTATGGGTCGGTGGAGATTCCTTCCGCCGATATGACATGGCCCAAGTACTCCACTCTTTCGGTAGCAAAGTGGCATTTGGAGAGCTTGCCATACAATCGATGGCGTCTCAGCTTCTCCAAGACTTTCCTCAAATGCTGATCATGATCTTCCATGGACTTTTGTAGACTAGAATGTCGTCGAAGAAAACAATGACAAACTCATCTAGAAAAATCCCTGAAGACGCCGTTCATGAGGCGCATAAAAGTTCTTTGGAGCCGTTCGACAATCCAAAGGGCATTACTGTAAACTCAAAGTGACCATACCGCGTTCTGAAGGCGGTCTTATGGATATCCTCTTCTTTTATTCTTATTTGGTGGTACCCTGACCTCAAATCAATCTTGGAGAATACCTTTGCTCCTTGGAGCTGGTCCATTAAATCATCTGGCCTTGGCATTCTTTATCGTCTGTTTGTTGGTGGCGATAGTCTATGCACATTCTTAACCGCCATCTTTCTTCTTCACGAAGAGTATGGGTGCTCCAAAAGGAGACACACTTGCTCTAATAAAACCGAGCTCAAGCAATTCACGGAGTTGCTTCTTGAGCTCAATCAACTCCGGTGTGCTCATCCCGTATGGTGCCTTCTTTGGTAGGCTTAGCATCCGGTGCTAATGTGATCTCACACTCCACACCCCTATAAGGTGGTAGCTGCCCGGATCTCATCGGGAAATACATCCTTGAATTACGAAATAAGCCTAGCTCTTGGCTTGGGCAATTGCTTTCCCTTTTGATCGTTTCCCTCCCCGCTTATTGGGCTCAATTGCCTCCAATCTCAAGATGTAATCCACCTTATTTCTTTCTATACTTTTCCTTAAGCTGCTTCAAAGAAATACACCGCATAGAAGAAGTCTTCTTACCTCTCACTATGAATTTGGTGCCGTCCGGTCTTTGTCATGGCGACTTCATTGCGGTCGCCAGTCGATCATGGCTTTTGCTGGCTTTAGGAACTCCATTCCTACTATAAGGTCATACCTTCCAATCTCCATGACCTCTGCCCCATCGGACCACTTACTTCCACTAAGGTCTATGTCGAATGTGATCCTCCTCCCTTAGTGTGCCGAATGGCACCGTTTACCATAGCGACCGGGCCTTGGCTTAGACTTCAATACCTTGTTCTTCATTAGGGCAGCCAGCCTAGGAGAGGCAAAGTTATGAGAGCTACCAGTATCTATCAATACTAGATATGGACGCTATCTATGATCCCCTCGGCCGCAATGATTGGATCGACTTTCAATGTTATCGACTCAATGTTTGCACATATGTGGCACTCACCATCTATGAAGTCCACGGGCCTCATGCTGGTCGTCGTCTTCATCTGCTACGTTGGTGAATCCCAATCCATAAGTTACGCTAAGGCCGCGCATGACGAATGGGCAATCATGGGTTGATTGCCACCCGGGCGGAAGCTTTTGAAACAAAGCTTCTTCTCAATACATTCTGTCTCTTCTTTTTCGTCGTTTGTCTAGAATGCGGCTTTAACATGCCCACGATGCATTGCAAACTACGGTCCCCAAAGTTCTTACCCGAGCTCTCCCTTCTTCTTTGGCCTCGATGGCGTGGTTCTGATTGCTTACTCTGTTGCTGCCCTTGGTGGTGTCAGATTGACCTTCCTTTGAAGGCCGATTGTCTCTCACGGGCGTTCTTTGGAGCTTCTTCTAAACTTATGGCTTTATCCTATTTCATTAATGCGACTTAGGGTTGATTGCTCGGACTAGCCTTTTGATATTCTTTGTTCAATCCCTCAATGTAAGTCTCGACCACTTGCCTTTTCGACCTCGGGGAACATGGAGTCTAAGTTATAAATTCCTCTGTATACTTTGCTGGCCCGACAATGTACCACGGTTCAATCTATAGAAGCTGCTTGGATCACACTTTGCTAGTATGTGACCTAGGCACATAATGTCTGCGAAAAAGCCTTCTTTGAAGGTCTTGAATACGCAGACCGTTCCTTTTGAGCTTGTTAGACTGCAGATAGCCTTTCCACGATTCTAGGCTGCTCCTATCAAGTTTTGTAGCAACTTTCCCTATGTCCTTATCCTTCATGCCATAAGAGTTGCCGAACTCTTCCATCTCAAATCAAGCGGGCTTACGCCTCCATACCACGATCTGTCCTTCCCTAAGAACTGACCCAACTTCCTAGTCTTCCACACATTGCTCATAAGCCTGTCAACTTTCTTTTGATAATCATCTTCCTTCCTTGCCCGGCTCTTACGTGGAGTGTCCGGACTCACTTTCTCGAGCTAGAACTGTCATGGATGCGAAGTGTCGATGAGTGGAGCTAGGTGGTGTTGGAGATCTTCGTTTTTCCTTTTCCTCTTCCTGTCTCGACATTTCCACGGGTTGTCTTGCCCTCTCGGCGTGGACCTTCCTCAATGCCTGCTGAGGTAGTGGTGGAGGTGGAGGTGGTGCAGTGCATATTCTTGGGCATTCATCAATGGGGTGGCCCAATGGATCAGGTGATGCATCGATTCCTCATCTGTACCAGCCTTGCGTTGATTGCCTCCGTCATTTCCTCGTTGTTGTCATCGATCACGTCCGAATAGGTTCCTTGGTATCCATCGATGTCGCCGTACGGCCTTGGGAACTGAGCGATGTTCCTTCTTTGCAAGGATTGATCATCAATGCTTGTTATTTGGTTTACATATCAATTATATCCGTTTACAATTAATTCATTGTTAGATACAAAAGAACTCATGTGAAATTTCCATTTACAAGTCAAGATGATACTAAGTCATTAATATATAGAAGTACATTACATGATAATATCAAAGAGATTACTCAATACAATTTAAAACTTAAAAGGAAATCTTTATAGCCGATCAATGGCCTCACGAAAGCCTAAAAGAAATTCTTCACATCTCCTCGGAATGGAGGCCTTTGCCGAGGTTGCGCAGGATGTTCCTTGTCGATCTTCCCTCGAGTGCTCGCGCCATTTCCGGTTCCGGGAGTTCTGGTGCAGTTGCTGCTACTACAGAAAGTGATGCATCCCTGAGGTGGCCCCTAGCGAAGTCGAGGCAATGGAGCGCTACCGACCTCTTGAAAAGGATGACGTGATCTTCATGGGCGATATCTTGAATCTTTGCCGCCCGGCCCGAGTGCTATGAGAAGTGCCACCGATTCTTCCCCTTGGATTTGAACTCCTTGTGGAAGACTACCATTTGCCCTTGGCTGAGGGCTGGAAGATAGTAGCGTAGTGCCATACCCTTACCTGTGCCTCGCGATCCCGTGCCTTTCCTTTGAGCCGCTCCGCCGTAGGCATCTACTGCCATAAGGTCTTCATGGTCTCTCCACATGCTGGTTGCATTGTCCAAGTTGATGCTACTGGACCCTTCCCTCATGCTCGGCCTTTCGGCTTGAGCTTGGGCCCTGGTTTGTCACGGTGTGCTCTGTATCTGTTTGGAACTCCTCCTCACGAAATGGGTTCTTCTGTCGATAGATTTCCCTTATCTGGTGATAGGCCGCTATGTCCGGACATTGTCTCCGACATAAGAATGTCTCTCCATGACTCCTTGGAATCTCCTGGTATGAATAGTCGATGAGGTCCGTGCTTTTCCCATGTGCTATCATGCCTAGAAGCTCGTCGTTAAGTCCCGTTCTGGCGGTATGACAAGTTGAGGATGTCACTTGCTAGAATGTACTCCTCCGGTCGATGACTATCGGCGACAGGTCAATGATGCCGTAGGTGGCTGGTGGCTCTTCGATGTCGTCGTCATGCCTCGACATGTACCTCTGCATTCTTGTCGCCTCTCGCTCTCCCACTCGGGTTTTGCTCCCCTAGCCGCTTTCGTAGTCTTCATGGATCTCTGAGAGATGGTGCCCTGGCGCCGTGCCATAGTATTCGTGTGGGGAGGACTCTATATTGAGGATTTGATCCACGGGCCCTACGGGTATCAAGTGGAGCTAAGTCTAAGGGCTGAGCGGAAGGTTCCCCTACTTTGTTGATTGACTTATAATGCATGAAGAGGGCAAGGGCATGCGAGATGAAAGGTACCTATGCCTATTATATCTGCGGGTTATATAATCGGCATGGTCCTAGTCCTATCCCATAGCTGCTTCTTGCCTTTGGATCTGCCATCTCTCGACCCTAAGGCTTGGGTGAGTGTCTCAAGAGAAACCCAATTCCCTCCTAGGGGGGGTAGTCTAACTTCCCAAGGTAGGACACATTGGTCATATTGGCACATGATATCTCGTATAGTATGGTGTTTCTAGAACGAGTTGCATGAAGATCAAACAAGTGGTCAAACACAGAGAAGGCTTGGTCGGCCCAGGGAGGCGATGGATATGGCTACTGACATTGTACCATCTCTCTCAAAGTTGCCGGGCCATTGAGCAAGGAAGGGGTGCGAAAATGACTTTGCAAGGATCGGTGAGGAGTTAGAAAATCGCCTAAGTGGTCGGGAGGATTACGTGGAAGGGAAAATGACAAATGAGGCCCTTTTATAGACTATGGTTGACCTCGGGATTAGTGCAAAAGGTTCCTAGATGGGAAGACCTTGGTTTCTGACTCACAGGTGTCCAATTGAGCTACCATGAAGTGCAAGTCTAAGCAAAGCAAAGCAAGCAACACTACATGGCGGTTTGTTTGGTGAATTTGGCTAATTTGGGTCAAAATGGGCTGACCGGGTGAGTCCATGCGGATGGCCTCCTTCCTTGTGAGCCATGACGCCAGACGTTGGCTTGATCTCACCGGTTGGCCTATTTTGGGCCAATTTTTTTGGTCATTTTTGGGCATTTCAAATGCTAACATGGCTAATTGGGCCGATTCTAAGCTAACTAGCAACTTATTTTGAGCAAAACTGACATCTAAAAGCATGTTTTTGGGGGCAGTCGGGTGAGTCCGCGCGGATGGCCTCCGCGTCGCGAACGCAGACGCGTTTGGCGCGGTCTCACCCGGTTGGGCCAAATTTTGCTTTTTTGATGATTTTTTTTGCCAAAATTTTGTTGTAGTCATGATTTCTAGGATATTTCTGAGGGTGCTATGAAGAATTCTACTACAATTGGGTTCTATTTCCTAAATTTCAAGCATACAACATTTTTCTAATTACAGAGGGGAAATACTTTTATATTAATAAGAAAACATAGTACATGAAAATTTAAACTTTCTAACAAAATTTACAAAATTAGGGCCTAGGGCCTCTCCCTGCGAATCCTCCGTGCTAAGTGAATGTCCTTTGGCATAAGGGTGACTCTCTTAGCATGGATGGCACAGAGATTTCCTTCCTCAAAGAGCTGCACCAGCTGCGCTTCTGTGACCTCTTGCGGGGCCGGGGCGTTAGAGGAGTGATCCTATAATCGGGTGGGAACTCTGCATGACTTCCCTAAGGAGGCTTCGAAGGGCGCCTTCCTTATGAGGAGATTTGTGCACATTTGGAAGTGCTTGATCTCCCTAAACATTACCATTTGTTCGGCCCGTGGTGAACCCTTTGGGTTTTTCGGTCTAGGTGGGGGTGGCCCGGCTGATTTTTCTTCGACTGCCAGCCCTCCGCGACCCATTGCACCTCTTGGCGGCAATACCAATCGTTGTACCTCGTCCAGCGGCGGAGGTACTCTTATGCTTGCCGCCATCTTCGCTTAAAGCTTCAGCGGTCTGTCGGGCCTTGAATGCCCGCTCCCCTACCTTTTGCTTCTTCACCACCTTAGGTGGCTCCGGCCACTTAGGGTAGGGTGGTCTCGCATCGGGGTCCTGCTGCGGCTCCTCCTCCTCTTCTCCGTCACCCTCCTCTTGCACTTCCTCCTCTACACGAGGCTCTTCAATAACGACGATTTGGGCCGAGGTCGGTCGTTTCTTCTCTTTGTCCTCCGCTCTTGCTGCCCGAGCTCCCTTTCCCGCTCCCTCTTCTTCCTGGCGGCCCTCTCCTCCGGCCACTCTGCGACCTTTTCCTTACCCTTCTTCTTGGGCACCGAAGGGCCCGCTTCCTCGGTTTGGTGGTGGTGCTGCTCTTCCACCTGTTCTTCAACCTGTTCTTCCACCTCGGTGTCTGAGGCCCCGAAGTGGCGAGATTCATCCGTTCTCTGCGTGCCTCCTGACTGCTGGGGCTCTCCTCGGCATCATGGAAGCTCACGGTCGCATTGGCTGGCTGGCTGCTAGGGAACTCCTCGTCGCTGGCCCGGTAGAAGGTGTTGAGGGGACCTTCTTGGCGTGCCGCCTGGCTGCTGCGCCATGGAGAGGGTGGGCCTAGGGCCGAGCTTCTGTAGGTTTGCTTAGTGCGTGCCATGTCTTGTGGTTCAAGAAATGGGTGGCGTAAAGGCTGATCAAGAGAGAGGTGAAGGTGAAGGGTTGGAGAGAGAATGAGGTGTCGATATTTAAAAGGAGGGTCCCTAGGAATATTCTCCCACCATAATTACCCCTATTTATTATGGCCTCCCTTATTAATTACACCATATTTAGTAATTATTTAATTATTAATGTATATATTAACTTTGTATTAATTTTGTATTATACTTTAAATTTTCGAATTTCCTAATGGTTTGATGTGCTAATTATGGATTCGCCATTTTTCACTTTCGGGTCTCCGATTGGCATGATTCTTCGACCCATTTTATGTGAAATTTGATGCAGGTACATAATTTCCACACCAATTTACTAGAGGATGAATTCGACTGATTCATTTCTTCGTCTAACACTTAAGCTAATTTCGGACCCACTACCTAAGAGAAAAATTTTTCCCTTATTTTCGAGGTTCGATGGTGGAAATTTTTATTTCACACCCCTATAAGCTTGTTAGACTACTTTCAAGGTTATGGTCAGTGCTAGTTCCTGGTCAACCAAGAACATGGCTCTGATACCATTGTGACGCTCCCTGCTAAATATCGTGGCCGGTAGTACACTCGGCAGGAAATCCCCCATCCGGCTCAACAGCCGCACAGGCCCTCCGTCTACCCCGCACTCTAGGGTGACCCTAGTGCGGGGAGGGGACACGAAGGTGTCTTGGCGCGCCCTTCCCCTATGGGCTCCTATAACAGCGGAAGCGATAAACATGTCAGAACTAGCATCAACAATACAAATACTACCTCGAAGGGTAGTCCATCACATATCCAAAGGTGCAAAGAACATAGCCACATACCATAAAACGTGAGAGCTCCTACCCGTGGATCGACACATAAGGAAGTCGGCCGATTTGGACAGGCCTCAAGATAGAGCAGGCCAGAGTCATAACAATGGCGGGGCTGGCATAAGACAATGGCTAGGGTTGACCACTCCATCCGCCCCTCACGTGCATACTTTGCGGATGGGCTAGATCAGCTCGGCATGACTCTAACCTTGGGATCACGCAATCTCATGGCATCACCCATCGGGACTACTCCGGTTGCATCTCCCTCGTCCGCCGAGGTAGGAAGGGTTGCATCTTCCCTTCCGGGGTCTAGAGGCTCCACGGGCGGCTAGAGAATCGTGTGGCGACACACCGCGATTCGTGCCGTGAACCCCCAAAACAAGAGCCAAGCCGACACTTGCAACTCTTGAGAGGCGGGCAACACCTTCGCCCGGGGAGGTGTGGGACCCATGCCCCGCCCACACGGTGACCGCCATAAGCCTAGCCCACTATGGGATCCCCCGTAGCCCCCACTCGGCGGGGATCCTCCCTCCATATTGCCTCTAGCCCGTTGTGTGCTGGCTGAGTCACATCATAGCCTCCATATCTGGTGGGTTCCTATGCACGGGCCGCACTCTAATAGGAACTAAGGGATCTATACTAGGAACATACTACATATGGCCCTAGGTCTCTACCCCCCTTCCCAACACAAGAGGAACAAACATGATCAACCATCATCCCATAATCATCATGAACAATATCATATGAACATCTTAACCTAATCATACATATCTAACTATTAGTTAGGGTTCATTGATTAGGGTTCAAGATGTTCAACAAAGGATCTAGGGTGGCTCTACTCTAGCTACGAAATACTAACCCATCTGGATTGCTAACTCCCAGATGAACTGACATGGACTCTACTCAACCTACCTCCTCCAGAAGCGCTTCCTCCCATCCCTGGCGTCTCCATGCTCCTTGACGTGGCTCGAAGACTCGCTCCCTCTACGATCATACACACCGTCCAGGGGTTGCTGCTCCAGGCTAGGCTACGACGAACGATGCTCGAAACGGAGTTTCGGGCGCGTGGATGAGGGTTTAGGTGCTAGGTCAGGGAAAAAGGTCTAGGGTTAGGGTTAGAGCTCATATAGGTGTGGGTCCACATGGGATGCCACGTGGCACCACTAGGATGAGGCCGTGTGGCTGTTGCCCAATAGGATAAGGCCATGTGGAAATGGGTCTTATCCTAAGGTTATCTAAGTTAAACAATTAACTTAGATGTGCACCCCTTGCCACTTTCCAATGCATACAAGGCTACTCAGGTAGACTTGTATGGTGACGGGTCCAGGAATATACGTATATATAGCGTATATTCCCCTGGAACGTCACAACATCAGTTTTGAAGGCAAAGTCAATGTTAACACTAGAATCCTGTAGACAACAAGTGTAACATCAAAACCATAATTAGCAGGAAAGATCAAAATTTACAGTTGAAGTGTAGTGTAGACAAGCAAGACCAAAAAAAATACCAAAATTGATAGGAATAAATAATATTAATAATGAATTAATATTGCAATATCTGTTTTAGATGATACCAATCTGAAAAATATTTCACACAAGGAGTCAAAGATCAATATCATAGTCCTCCTCATGGTGTGTGCTTGTAGTTTTGATATTCTCTGAACAATCTTCTCTTCTTCGAGGTGATTTAACTTGTTCCTTGGTAGTGTTGTCTTCAGTTTCCACTACTAGAGCCACTTTCTTCAGCTCAGCAAAAGTGATCTCATCCTCTGTGGAGCTAGTAAAAGGAGGCTGTATTTCTGATGATGTCATTTTGGCAAAATCAGATGAGGATTTGGCACTTAGCTCTTGATTCTCGTCTGGTAAGCTAGTTAGTGCAGCCAATCTCCTCTTAAAAAAGTTCACGGCCTCCTTGTCTATATCCACTACTACCGTTTTCGCCTTTTTAAGTGCGCGGCGATGGTAGTACGAGCACGAGAAAGCATCAAGTATCCAGTCTCCTTTGACGTGAGAACATGTCAATAAGATGGTTGACTAGCTTCTGGGGCTTCTAATAGTGATTGACTATTCTACCCTGCGCACTTGGGTCCTGCAGCTTCTGCAACACTGCTGGAAACTCTAAGACATTGGAAAAATCAGAGCATCCAGAAGTATTGAAGTGCTCCATTGTCCTTTTGCCATCGAAGCTCCAGTAGGCGACATGCAGATATTCTACCTTGCTTAACAACCTGGGGCCTCCAGCATAATAATTTATATTTGTTTTGTACCTTTGAAAGAGAAATATAGTTAGCAATCTAGCAACTGAGAAAGAAGTTTACTATTCCAGAATAGCAATAGAAAGAAGGTGTATTCCAGAATAAGTACTCACCAAACTAAATTCTCATAGCCTGCTTGAGCAGGGGACCCGAAATGATTTTTGAAGCTGGCTTCGACCATCCCTGCCTGCATGCTAGAGTGAAACACCACCAACTGCCAGCGTTTAGCAGTTGTTATTTGCTTTAGACCATCAATGAAACCATTGAACTCGGAGTTCCTAAAAGGTAAGTCGTCATAACGACTATCCCAGTGTTGTCAGGTACGTTTAGTACGGTAGGGGTATTATACGTACTTAATGTATTAATACCGTATGCATACCTCTCATCTAAAAAGTACTTTAAATACGTTTTTTGGAATTATAAAATACTTATTAAATACGTAAACAGTACGTTAAGTACTTCATGTAATTTCTTAGAACTATTATTTCTTGTATTGCAGTTGAAATAGTTGCAATAACAACTAATATGAAGAACTTCAAGTTTTAAATAATGAAAATTAAGTACTTCTCAAAGTTTTCAATCCAAAATACTTATATTTAAGAGTTATACATTCGAGTTTGCAATCTACACCCACAGACAAATAAATTTAAGTAATTGTTGCTCATTTGTTGCATCCGAAGCTATTAACTATCGCTGACCTCTATATTTCTTTCTTGGCATGAATGCAAGCTACTGAAGTATTAAGAAGGTGGTTTGCCTCCTGCCATGACAAAACAAGGAGAAGGCGGGTCTGCATCTCCATCTCCATTCCAATTCGGCGGCTAGGGTAAGAAGAAAGAGGGGGAAAACGCAGAGGTTTTGGGTTTTTATTTGCAAGAAGTTTTTTTTTTTTGAATGATATTAATACTGATTTTCTAACAAAAAGGATTTTTGTTGGAGCTTAACTAGACGGTTCCTTTTGTTTAATAAGTGTAAGTCATAAAGTCGGGATGGACCATGGGTTTCTGTTGCTAAAACTTTGCAAGACCATTAAAGCTTTTCCAAGAACTTAGGTTTAGCATTTCCCGACCGTTTTCTAATGGCAAAGACCAACGATGCTAACTGTTCATCAAGTATGTCAATACAGATATTAATACTGGTCTTCTAACAAAAAGGGAATTTTGTTGGAGTTTAATTGGACGTTCCTAAGGTGCTTAAGTGTATATCACAAGGTCGGAAAATGACCATGGGTTTCTTATGTTAAAATTTTCAAGACCATTAAAGCTTTTCCAGAAATTTAGGGTTTACCTTTCCCGACGGTTTTCGTAGCGCGGGCACGCACCAACGATCTTCGAATCGAACTTGATGGCGGATGGATTTTTTTCGCTGAATCGCAAACGCTTCGCATGCCTAGTTCAGTTCTTCTTGTATTTATCCAGGCAAATACTTAGTGCAGAGCTTCATTTCTTCTTATCTGACGCCTATTTCCAGAATGATGTTTTGAGGCTGATTTGCCACCGAATGGGTAGAAAGAAAGGAGGATTTAACAAGGGAACAATCAGGAAGATGGAAGAAGAAAGGCAAAATTTTGCTAAGAGAAAGAAAATTTATGATTTCCATCAGTCTGCCAAGACCAAAGCTCCAGATCCCAGTGGAAAAGATAAGTATGGAAATGAGAACGTGGAAGCCCAAGTGGCTGGACCTGCACAGCTCCCTACTCAGCGTACTGAAATCAGGGATCCCAAAGTTGGGAATATTTTGAATAAACATCAACAAAAGGAGAAGCACCTTGCACAAAACATGCTGGATAATGAGACCAACAATGCGAATCAGGTCTGATGCATTACTGTTTTGGATCTTAGATCGGTTAGAAACACATGTTATTTGTTATCTTAGGACAGATCTGAACAAGGTACAAGTTCGTAAGATTGTAAAAGGACTCACTACTAATTGGTTATTTGTAACTAACATTTAACTCATAGTTTATAGAATGTTCTTCCGCAGCATAAAAATGATCATTAATGTCTTGAGGAAATGGTAAAGTTAAGCTACATGTAGATCGATTCTGTAAAACATGGTGGATGGTGATGAGGAAAATCTTAACATAACCAGGATAAAGATCTGATGGATGTGTGAAAGCTGTTACACACATATGGAAACCAGCAGACAACTTAGATATAATTTTCTTTCATAAGCAGGATATGATATGGATCTGGATTTGTTTATCCAATAATAGACTTAGACTGAGATACTTTCTTGTTTACTTAGACATCTGGTAATGTCTATCTAACATGTGTTTATTTCTAAAGGATAATTTGGTGAAAGGCAGTTTGCTGAGTAACTCCATAGCTTACCTGTGGTAGCTTAGGCATTTACCCTACAAAGGCTAATTGCTTATGGTTTTATTGCAGGTAACCGGAGTTCCTCCTCCAGATTTCTTTTAGTAGTTCATTTCATGGGAGCTATATTCTCTACAACTCATATTCTGAAAGATGGTGATCTCTAAACAGTGTTACGTATTTCTGAAAATTGCACAAAATACAGTTTATGGATCTGATTTTAATTGCTTTAGTTTAAGATATATTATTCTCAGACAATGCAGTCTATAAACATATGTTTTTTGTTTTGGTTAAGGAATTATTGCCCCATGAAATATATTATGTTGATCTTTTGTCTTTTGGCTTTATTTCATCTGGATACATGAATAATATTCTGTCATACTTTAGAAAAAGAAAAAGTTGTTTAAATAATCTGCGGGCTCATTACTATTATATGTCCATCTGTTTATGATTCTTACCTTCTTTGGACTCAAGTCTTGGCCTGGAAAAAGGATTACACCTGTCCTTTTTCTAGGATTGCTAATTGGGTCTTTACGTCCTTGATTGGACTGTAAGACAAAAGTCTTAGATACCTGGGGTATTTTAAGACTTAAGGCATTTTTTTTTATTATTATAAGAATATGGTTTGAAAAGGCTCACTTTGACCTAAGGTATGAATTATAAGGGCCAGAGTTGAGCCCGAAGTTGAAGAAAAGTAAAGCCAATGGTTAAATTTAAGTATGTATACTTCAAAATGTTACTTGGTAATCTTTGAAATACCTAAGGTATGAAAAACCAAGATGCACATTATGGTGCTTTAACATGAAAACATACAGTAAATAAGCCTGGGGCTAGCTGGAAATACTTGAATAACGTTGCACAAATGACCATGGTAGACATGATAAAGCATGCCAGAATTGAGTCCGAAGATGAAGAAAAGGAAAGACCAATGGTTAAACTTAGATATGTATACTGCACAATGTTGCACAATGTTACTTGGTAATCTTTGGAATACATAGGCCATGAAAAACCAAGATGCACATTATGGTGCTTTAACATGAAAACATGCAGTAATTAAGCCTGGGGCTAGCTGGAAATACTTGAATAACAGGGATATAGGAAAAGCATATGGTACTTGTTAAGGTGTAAAAAGCGTGTAAAATGCAAACCATACTTGATGGGGCTAGCTGGAAATATATTAATGGGCATAACTGGAAAAAACAAAAACCTTAGGCAATATGACTTATGGTGTACCGAATTGTTGGAGAATGTAACCTAATATCTAATATCGTAAGATTTTAGGGCAAAATATAAACTTCTGGTATGCGGCTGCTTTTCTCCAGTAATCCGGCCAGAGGAAAAAGCTTTGGCCACATCATTGCTACAGCTAACACTCAGAAAACAGAAAAGGTAAGTACTGGTTGTTGATAAGTGCTGGGATCATAAGCCATATAAAACAGGTCTAGATTAAGGACCGTCAGCTGGATTATATATACAAAGTATGGGCTTTATGATAAGCTGCAAAATCCGCAATGCCTGGTGCGGATTCCCCTTATTTTGTGTCTATATTGCCACAGATGAGCAGGGAGATGGGAAGAAAGAAAGGAGATGCCAATCAGGAGATTGCTGAACTTACTACTGCAGAGGTGGTTGCCACAAACAGGAAAGGAGGTGAACAAAGGTCCAGCAATGGCATGTGCTTGTGGATCTACAAGCTTAAAGCATGGAGATGACGAAAATTTGAGCAAATCCAGTGGGCTGGAGCGCACTTCTCAGGTTCTAAATAGACTAGTTCAGTTCTTTACATGATGAATATAAATTGTGATATCTTCATGAATTGTGGTTTTATCATAATTCTCTAGATGATAATAACTAGGAACTGCTAATGATAATACTGTACAGGAATAGAAAATAATATGATCTTATGTTTTATGTCCCAGAATTGTAAGAATGCATATGAAGATTTAGAAAAGTCTGTAAGCTGAATGTATGATGATATTGCACTTGCATAAATCAGGGATACACAGAAGTACTAAATGAATATATAGTAATAATGCTGGATTTGGTGTATCCTTCAGCAAAGGATAAGATAGATCTGGATAGAATATTGGCCATAAGGATCTTAAGGTATTTCGTAACATATGAGATGCAAATGCCTAAATCTTAGGGTCTAGGCTTGTAAATAATGAATAATGAGACTTAGAAATACTTTTCCCACTGGTATTTCATGATAGCTGAATAGTTGTTAAATTTATGGTAGGAAAGAAACCCGAAATTGCTTATTACCATAAAGTAATGTAGCTAGATCAGAAATAATGGGCAGAGCCTTTATAATCCTAGAGATGAAATGAACATAAGTTCTTATAATATCTGTCCTTATGGGGATATGTGGTCTGATGCAGCATAGAATAATCTTGATGTATGGCAGATCTGTTGCATGTGCTTATTGCTTAGGAAAGGCAAGTTAGCATATCTTGCATATGCTTATAACTTAGGATATGACTTTTTTAGCATTTGCAATCTACTGTGGCAAGTTTAAGTTATAAATTTAATTGGAGACTTGCTGCTTAACAGTAGACATTTGAGTGTTGTGAACTAACAGTTTTTGATGATCATAAATGTCCTTACCCCATGATGTTTGTGAAACAAGCAGGGTGAAGGGGCATAAACCTAAAAAGTCCCATGACACCTGCTACCCTCAGCATGGCAACCATTCTAATGCTTGTTTTTGTTGTTTTGGGTGCAGGTAACAGGACTTTTTACTCCCTGCTATGTTTATTCAAAAAATAGAAGATGGACAAAAAGCGAAAATTCTGTCTCGTTAATTGGTCTTGAAGACTCAAGCGAACAACATGAACTTGGAACTGCTGTTCTTATGTTTCTTTATCTTATGTTTTGCATAAAACTTCCTTCATAGCAGATCTGGTAGACTTTATCTATTCTAGATCTATGATGTATTCAAAATGTTTTATGTTACAATAAAGTACTGCTGTCAGATTATTTGGAAATGTGTAACCAGATCATGGCCTTGTAGTTTAAATTCACCTATTTAAATACAAGGGCTACTTATTGAATCGAAGTTTAGTCCTTGAAAAGGTCTAAATTAGATTGAAGTCTGTCTTCTGACACGTTTAAAGGTTTTTTTTTTTTTTTTTTTTTAACTACAATTCCATAATTTCCCTAATGTCTAAAGTCTCCTAATGTGTTTTTAAACCTATTCTATAATATATAATAATGTATTTTTCGTCGTGTATAATTTTACCAATTCTATTGGTCTATTGTCATTTGGACGCTTTTTTTTTTTATAAAGTACGTATCATACGTACTGTATGTATTAATATGTTAGGTACGGTATTAATAAAACAAGAGCTCAATTTGACCTGTCAACTTATAGGTATAGTACGTATAGTACTGTGAAGAAGGTACGAGACGTATGTAAACGTAAAATACGGGTACGTAAACAACACTGGACTGTCCTTAATTTTAAACCCATAAGGTATGTCCGCAATAATCAGTGTAAAATTCTGGGGCTTGATAGTTCCCACCAACTTAGTACAGTCGCCTTGAACGATCGAAAAAAGGTTGTCCTGATCGAACAAGGTAAACGTTTCATAGTCGGTAGGTTCCACGGATAATTGCCTTCTGTCAGCCAAGGTCCGTTCCTCACGAGCAAGCTTCAGAAGGTGCATGAAACCTTCAGGAAGGTCTTTGTTTTTCTTCTTGTTCTACACATGCAATTGAAGGTTAGTATTGGACAATTAGCTGAAGAAAAAAAGAAGGTCCACAAAGTAGAAAATTTTACCCAGCCTTCAAAATTAGGAGCATATTGTATAATACGCTCGTCTGAAGTGGCCACAGGGTAGAGCTCCTTACACCTTTCCTAGGTTTGCACGTTTAATTGTTCCATCAAGCATGTCTGGCATGCAATGACGTTCTTTTGGCTGATGAACAAAAAATAGAAATCACATTACGTATTCCGGAATACACTAGAGTTAAAAAATTCAAAAGTATCAAGCACAAGACATGAACGCTTACTTGTGCAATTCCTTGGACATCTCTTCCAAGGTAAACTCCTTGTCCACCACCTTCTGGAGTAACCTTTCTAGTATGGTGGTGTCTGTGAAGCCCTGCAGCTGCCTCCAAACTTTAATCGTCATTTCCTTTTTTGGCACGTATGTGCCCTTTTTCTTTTCTGATGCTTTACCTTTGCTTTTTAATTCTCCCCTTTCAAAAGCAGTAAAGATTTCGTTTTGCAAGTCTCAAATCTACAGCACAACAACTTATTGCCAGCTCAAGGTATTCCGGAATACAAAATATAAAGCTACCATGAAGATAAACGATTAATCTTAAGTTAGTGTATTCCGGAATACACTTTGGCCTAACACTGAATCACAGGTAGCTGTATAGAGTTGTTGCTTCTAGCCGATAGAATGTGCCGGAAAAAAATGCTAAAGCCTCGAGTAACCAGTGAAAGCAAAGATGTTGAAGCCCTCGAGCAACCACCGAACACATCCTTTCAAAGCATTGTAATTCTACCTCTTGAATGAACCTATTTTTGCAGCAGCAGGTGGAGCAAATACTCATTGTTATGTACTTCCAATGCTTGCATTGTTAAGGTTTGTAAATATAACAAATAAAAAGTTCAGAACATTTGATGAGAAGAACATTTGATAAGAGCTTCAAGTATGCATAATAGACGGGAAGAAAAAGGAGCTCTGATGGTGTATAAGAAGCATGTAAAATAGACAATGAGGTTATATTTCTTTACAGACTGAATGAAGAATGAGAATGATTTTTTATCGTCCACTGAGGCCAATCGGCCTATCGGACCCATAAGGAGCGCAGCAAACTTATTACTGCCCGGGTTAAAAAACCCCCGCCCCGAAGGGTTTTCGAGGGAAAAACCGTGGCAGTAATAAGAATGCTGTCAAACTGTACAAGTATACATCAATGTTTATATACATGTCAAGTGTGTGCCCGAGGACATAGCTGATCTCGCATGTCCATAACCTCCTGAAGATATGATCCCAGCACCCGTACGGATGTTGTGCTCAATGTCACATGTAACGGCTGGCCAGGCCTGACCAACTCAACATATCGTGTCCGAATTTGATCATATGCTGGGCAACTTTGAAGGGTATGAGATTCATCCTCAATGACTCCCATTTGGCAAAGATGACAGAGCACGCCCCTGGCGTGGCTCACCAATCCATCGCTTTGTCTCAATTCGAAGATGATGTGCCCCTGTGCGAATGGAGGCAATGAGTCTGCGCCTTTTCATGGGCAAGTGGGTACGCAGGTAGCATTGCGGGCCTCGTTCCAATGTGGGATTTATGTGGCGCTGGTAGTGTGCTGTCTTGACCTGTTCAAGGGCATTAGCATCCCAAAGCTTGCTGAGGAAGCAATTATCAAGATATTGCCTCAAGATATGGCGATCTGCCTCTGTTTGCACATGTATGCACCTGTGCTCCTGCACATTCCATCTAGCCAACCATTGAGCTCTCTTTTCCCTCCAGCAGGCCTTGAGGCGCTGCGGCTCCATTGCCATGATATAAGCTAGTTTAGGGAGACGAGCATCGTCCATATTGACCACCTTCTGAAAATAGACAATGTGGCGATCAAGGGCCGCCCTCTGAAGAGGCAAGAATCCTGTCTCCTGCAGTAGAATTTGATATGGGACTGTGGACTTCACCCCTAGTGCTCATACTAAGAAGGCTTTCTGGACCTGCTCCAAGTCATTCCAAGTAGCAAGTGATACTACTGGGCCCCATACTTCCACCCCATATAAAAGGACAGGCTCCACTAAGACCTTGAACAGGCGTGACTGATGGGCCCAATCATACAACTCCGCTCTATGACTATTGTTTTGCATTGCATATAGTGCCTTCCAGCCTGCCGTCACTCGTAGCCGTATGGATGTGTCCCAGTGCATAGTAGAAGGAAACTCCACTCCCAAATATTTGTATGTGGATGCAACTTCCACATTTTGGCCTCGTAATCGAAGGAGGGGACCCTACCGACGCGTGAAGATGATATGAAAACCACCTTAGTCTTGGCGGGTTGACGCCGCGATATCGGGTCGCTTGGCAGAATGTGTCCAGGGCATCGAGATGTCGTTGCATGTCTGCTGGTGTGTAAGCTAGGAGGTCCACATCATCAGCATATATTAACTGTCTGATGATCTGATAGAGAAGGTGAGCTCCATCGCCCCCATTATCAGCAAGCCAGCTCTCCAATTGATCAATGTAAAGCCCAAATAATGTGGGGAGAGAGGGCATCCCCGACGTAACCCCCGATCATCGCTATCAAATGGTTGGCTTGTCTGCCGCAGAACCGACCCGAGCATCTTTCAGATTATCGCATTAATCGCATTCTCGCAAATCTACAGAACCCCTACTGCGGTCTTGCCCATAGTTTTCCCGAGGCCGCGATGTCAAACGCCCGCCAAAATCCACAAAGCAACAATATAGATCCCGACGGGCGGTTCCCGCTGTCTTCAATCAAAGTTCGTGAACGTGAAGATGTGGTCAATGGTTGAGTGCCGGGTCTGAATCCCGCCTGGGTGAGGGCGCCCTGACTTTCCTCTGCCCGGCCGCCAACCGCTTTCGAGAATCCCAAAGAAGGCAATTTTGCAAACAAATAACCCGACCATGATTGTTCGATAATTGGCCGGGCGGTGTGGGTCACCGCCTTTATATATGGGGAACCACCGCAGCGGGAAACCTTCCGTAATGCCTTGTTGAACAAGGCGGTCAAGACTGGTATTATGGACGGCCCCGCCCACTTAAGCAATTTCGCCGCGCATGCCATCCAAGTCGGGGCTTTCCCATTAGCAAGACGCCGCAAGCCTTGTTCCACGTCCGAATCTGCGGATTTCCAAAGACGGGCCTTCTTGCAAGGGTAATTTGCATGTGCACCCCGAGGGTCGTATAGCATTTGCAAGTATTGTCTCCACCGCCGGGAGTGATATTCCTCGTGGGCTGTATCGCTTTCTAAGAACCCTTCGCCGGAAGGTCCCGGGATGACGTCCGTGAGGTAAAACATTTCCCTTTGATGCATTACCGCAATGTACCCGGCTTTCTTAGCTTTAAGGAAGATCGCGGTCTTCGACCGCATGTGGGCGTAAAGTAGGGTCGTGACTTGGCGGAGCCGGCGTTTGTGTTCCTTGCACTCGCATCAAACCATTGATTACGTGGGAAGGTTGTGTTCCTCGAGGTCCGTCGCTGGCGGCTTATCCCAAAGCACCTCTCGCCGTTGATCCTAAGCACATCGGTCGGCCCCGTCCAATGCATTTGCTCTAGTGTAGGATATTGCAAAATTTCTGCCAGTCATCTATAAGCATCCGGGCATAAGCCCCTGCATGTTCATAATCCAATCATGGTGAGGCATGTGAGGAGTTGTTGCAGGGGGTTCGCACAACCCGCCAAGCCAACTTCAAGTAAAGTGGTAAGTGGTGCGAGTCGATCTCTTCATCCCTATTAGTCGTTCCCACCGAAAAGTGCTTGACGACATGCATATCCTTTCGGGCACCATCACATAGTCCACCACACTAGATCCTACGGTTTTCACGCCTACAAGTGCTCTTGCGAGTGGAGGCCATTTGTGCTAGTCCATTGCAGATTACCGGGTCAAAGATCTTCGCAGAGCGAAGCAATTGTCGACCATAGCGTGCGTGACGATTGTCATCCGATGTCCGTGGGCCAAGCTCCTTCGCGAGAATGCAACCGCAATATATCATCGGTCAAGGGATCAAATCTCATGGTTTGTTCTACCTCGGTCGCCGCATTGAAGTCTCCAAGGAGTATGACACCGCCTTTAGCGCTTATCTTTCTTTGTATGTCATCATATAGATCGACATAGGGGTCCAGCCTATCCACATCCGAAAGTGGGTGTGATAGAAGTTGCTTTCTACATGTGGAAAGTAGCAGCTGCCACAAAGAGGGTCTCGCATCAAGTAGGTTTTGCACGCCGCACCCACACAGTAAATAGGTTGTGCTTGTCCGTCTTGAACAAGGAGATTGATTGTGCCAAGGTTGTTCGGTAGTAGCAGGCAATCCCCCCATGCCCCCGCTTTCCTGTGCAATCATTGAAGATTGAGTAGTGCAAGTCGTATCCTGTGGTCCTGTGATGCTCCCATGTTTCCATGAGGAAGATGAGATCCATGTCTGCAAAGAATCGAGTTGAGACTATCTCCCTTCGCCATGGGAAGCCCCGACAATTCCGGGGAGACCATGCGGAGGCACAATTCCTATTTGTTGGCGGGGGCAGGTGGAGATTCAAAGCGGCACAGAGAAGGGGTGGCGTAGTGGAAAGCGGCTCGAGATGTGCGAGCAACAGAAGGTGAGGCAACTTGGCAGGCGGCGGGCAGTAGCAGCTGGCAAATGGCACGGTGAGGTCTGCTGGAGGGTTAGCAAGATTGTTAGCAACATTCGGGCGGTTCGAAAATTTGCATCTTGCCCAATCCGCCCTGCAGGCTCCCCAAGCGCGAATGCTTTTAACTTTGGCCAACTTCGTGCACTGCGGTCTTCTTGTTGGGCGGGTCGGTCTCGATCAACATACTGAGGGCGGTTCCCTTAGCTGCCTACCCCGGCGCAGATGGCTGCTTTCACTTATGCGATCTCGCATCGCGGAACGTGACCACCCGTGGGCGGTGCGGGTCGGACGCCATGGCGTCTCGCCCTAATAATGTTTACCGGCATGGGGAATGTCATTCGAGCAAGAATCAACATTTTGAGCGGTTAATGAGGTCCTCCCCGCCTCTTCGCCGCCAACGCATTACCACCACATTGTGGCTTCTCTCCGGCTCCCGGAGCTCTCTCGATTTGGGTCAATCTCGCCGGCACTGGGGAGTTGTTTGTCGTCCGACGGGGCATAGGTCAGGCCTCACGTTGGGCGGGGTGGCATGGAGCGGCTTTGGGGTGCAAGAATAGACATTACGGCCGACGCCTTTGCAGACTCTTGGGTAGGTGGACCTGCCGTGGCGTGTATAGTGGTCTCTCCTTCCCGGCGGGGAGCTTAGCTCCTGCTGAAATTGTTGCTGCCTTGTCAATTCACGCATGCACCGTTGCAATTGCTCATGAGCATCTGCATTGAGGCCCTTGCCTCGTTCAGCAATGGCTGCCCTCAGCTCCTGCATCTTACGATCTTGGCTGCGGAGCTATGCTCCGATTTCGCTGGCGAGAGTCCACCATAGGGTTCATTGCGGATGAGGCCACTTCTTGTGTCTCGACCCTACTTTGAAGGGCTCTCAATTGTGACTGGCTCTCTTCAAAAGCGATCTGGACTTTTTTGCATCACGATATAGCGACCTCCTCGACCTCGATCGGAAGGCGGAGATGGTTACCATTGTCTCTGCTCAACGCGTTGCTTCTCTGTGTCATGGTTTCCATGGCGGTGTACAAAGGAATCTATCGCGGGGCTGCATGTCGGCAAGACTCTTCTTATCATACGCCTTCGAGTGCACTGGCGAAGGCCATCTTCAAGGTCTTTGTATCGCGGGTCTCCATCTTTGGAAACTCTGCCGGTTTTGATGGCAGTACCTCTTGAGCAATTTAGGTGCGGAGGCTGCATTTCCTCGCCAAGCAAGCAATTGAGCTCTGTTGCCCTCTGCCATTGCTTGAACACATTTCCGGTGCTCCGAACTACCGGTTTGGTGGTGGTGAAGCACCGGATACGGGGCTTGCCGCTAGGCTAGAGTATCCGTCATATGCCTGCCGAGCTATGCTTGTTGCACGAGACTTTGCCCGCGCTTCTCTTTTCAGTGTGCACCTGTCAATTTTGCCAGTGTCATCTGGCCTGCGATTGGGAATGGCATCTATGTACTCTCCCAGTAGAAGTTTTGCTGCCATGTCTGCGCTAGGTAGAGGGGACTGCGTATCAGCACCATCCACATGCATATCTGTGGGTTTGGATGAAGGGACGCAGGGCTCGTCCGGCTCTTCTATCCTTTGGAGTTGCCATGAATAGGATGTCACCTTACGAGGGCTTTGTGCGAAAGCCTCCAAGCACTTTGATGATGCACAACCTGCGTCCCTTTACGGCCACGATAAAGAAAGCTTCCCGCATGTCGAGAAGCGGTCGCAGGCTTCCAAGTGCAAGAAGCAAGTGCAGGCTCTTTCACCTTACAGACACCTGTCTGAAAGTGTTCAAGTGCATAAATCAAGCGCAACCTCTAGTGCAACCTCTGCCACCTTACAGACGCTTGTGCGAAATGAAAAGAAGCAATGGTTTTCCCCTTACGGACGCCTCGCCCCGCAAGGCTCCAGCATGTAAATGCTTTAAGCCAAGGTGATTGGATGGTATCACACCCTCTGAATCCCGTCTTAAAATCGGGTTGCAAAAAACTTGTTGTTTTCTCCTCTCAGATCTTAAGCAAATGTGTACAAACCATATGTCTTTATAATCATCACAGAACAAGAATTCCAATGATATGCATTGCTCCCAAAACAGAGCTGCAAATCAATAGATATGAAGAAAAGTATATAGTCTTTGAAAAAAATCGAACAATGGAAACCCTAAAGCCAGCACTGAAAATCTGTTCTTTTTGCTCTGAAATCCTGTCTAAACATTAGCAACATAAAATATCTTTGAAAGAACTCTGAGAGAGCTTTCCAAAGATATAAATTTCATGAGAAACCGAGTCACAGAGAAAGAGATATGAACAAAAATGTAATATGAACCACAAAGTGGTGGTGCAGGCTGTAAATCTGTGTTTTTGCTATGGAAACACCATTCAAAGACATGCAAATCACATACCTTCAGAAAGATCACTGAGGGAGCTTTCCAACGAAACAAATTTCAGCTGAAAAGGAGTTAAAATCTGCCAAATACGATAAGAAATATGTGGACAATACCACGAGCACTTCAGGGTTTTTTTGCGCCCTCGATTTGCAGCCAGAAAATTCGAGTTTTTGCAGAGGAAAAATTATTGAAAACATATACAAATTACATACCAATAGGAAGAAATCTGAGATGACTTTCTAACGCAATAAATTTCAGCAGAAACGGAGTTCTTGATCTCCAGATATGATCAAAAGTGTTTGGGCAGCACCACCAGCACTTCAGGGTTTGTTGGGACCCCAATTTGCAGCCCAAAAATCTGTGTTTCTCATGTAAAATAATCAGTGAAACATATGCAAATCACATACCGACAGAAAGAACTCTAAGATGGCTTTCCAACGCAACAGATTTCGGCTGAAACGGACTTCCAGATCTCCAGTTATGATTGAAAACGTGTGACCGGCTTTCAGAGCGCCTAGGGTTTCAGAGCGCCTAGAAGAGCTCCATATCTCTATGTTTTTCCTACATGCAAAAACGTGGTTGCTAGCTATTGAATTTAATAGCATAGGAAAAAATCATGCATCTAAGAGGCGCCTAAAATCCTAATACTATTGAAGCTTCTTGAATCTATGGTTATAAGAGAAATGGAGAAGCCAAAAATAAGTAATAAGCTCAAGGGTGACTTGGAGCTCTGTTCTTAAACATGTAAAGGATGTTTCGAAATTTGCTCTCTAAAAAGCACCATTATAAATACATGAGACAGGAGGCGTAATTGAAAGGACTCACATAGAACGTGCAGTCTCATTACGGCATCTTGCAGAAAATGCTTCTTTTGAAGCATGTAAATGGTCACGTCTTTAAAAAGCACTACACTAACAACATGAAAGACAGAAGGTGGATTTGAAAGGAGGACTCAAAGATAGAACATGCAAGAACTCTAAGCCTCATTAAGGCATTTTACGTAAAAATGCTTCTTTTGAAGCAAGTAAATGGTCACGATGGAAAGGTTTAAGACTTCCTACAATTCGGTCATTTGGGATATCCGTAACTTGATGGTCTTGCATACGCCATCCTGCTTAGGAAGGGAAGTAGAAGGCAAGAAAATCGGACAAAAACAACAGCCTCAATCTAGAAAAATAAGAAAGAAAATCTATATACCTTTTAGAATTCGGGTGGCCATAGGTCACCCTAAGAAGCCGTTGTCAAATCTTTGTTGCATGGAGCTTTGAAGCATGGAGTTTCTCCGACCGGCAACAACTTGCAGGCAAATCTTCCACAAATAAATTTTAGAATAACACCATCCCGATCAAAAGGCCTTGTATCAAGAACATTGTGTTAAAGAGTCCGAAAGAGGGGGTGTGACGTCCAAAGATAGTATACGGTCCCGGGACGATAATCTTTGATCGCCGCCATCGCCATTACACGCCACCCCGACTGACGTGTACGCCGACGTGTAGCCAGGCTAGTAGCCCCTAGGGGGCAACTTGCTAGGTATGTGCATTTCTTATTAATGTGCACATGCACATTTATTAAGGTGCACACATTTCCATGTGGGCACATTTAGGTGCACACATTTCCATGTGGGCCCATTTAGGTGCACACATTTCCATGTGGGCACATTTGGCCACCTAGCCCTTAAAGGCAAGTGGGCCCATTTCCAATTATCCCACATGCCTAAAGGGGATAATTGGAAACCCTAGCCAACCCCTTGTCTATTTAAGTAGGAGAACCCTAACTTGCCCATTTTCGTTTCTAGGGTTTTAGAGCTCTGTTTTGACGGCCCCAAGGGTCAAAACCGCCTCCCAGACTCTGTTTGAGAGAATTGCATCATTAGTTTCCTTGATTCGAGCATCTCAACAGGATGGTCGAGCTCAGGTCAGGAGGAGGAACTCAAGGATCAGGTATTTAGGCAATTTAATAGTCTAAACCCCATTTCAACCATCGAATCAGTAGGTTTAGCCTCTTAAATTGCCCATAGCAGCCCTCTAGATCTCTAGATAGCAGATTCTAACTAAAGAACCTAACTCTATGATGTAGATTAGATCTAGTTCTTTAGTTCTCTGTGAAGTATATGGATGATGTATCTCTATGAACTCCTTGTATTGGGAAGGGGGGTAGAGACCTAAAGCATGGAATAAAATAACGGCTAAGGTTAGCCAAATGGCTATTTTGTAGCAGTTTTGCCAAGAAAAATGGCTAAACTAAATGGAAAAAATGACCCAAAAAAAGAAAATTTTAGCCCAATTTTTTTGCCGCCCAAGTGAGTTTTTAGGTTGAATAGCCAAACCTTCACCTCCACACATATCCGTCAGGACATCGATTAGCTAAATCTAAGATAGAGTGGGGCTTGGAAAAATGGACAGATTAGCCGAAATTCAACATAATGTATGTACTAACTTTAAGAAATTTCAAATAGGGTTTATATTTTTCTTTTTCTTTTTTCCATATTCTTTCTTGTTCCAAGTACAAAGTTGAAGCATTGGAGGAAAAGGAATAATATAGTCCCTTTTTTCTAGGTTTTTGAACATGTTCATGTATGTTTATATCTTGATTTATGTATTTACAATAAATTCAATGTCTTTGCTAAAATGCTTGGATTTTTTTAAATTACTATAGCGTGATGGCTAATATTTGACTTTCCATTTTGTGAAAGTTTAGCCAAAAGCAAGAAAGTGTGATGGAGAAAAACCATTTAGTTTAGCTAAGTGTTAGAAACTTCTAGCCCCAGTTTGAAGGTAGTTTAGCTAAACCTATCTTGGCTACACTAAGATATAGGAGTAGTAATTTATTCCATGACCTAAAGCTTTGTTGTTGATGCTCCTAGAGTAGCCTCTCTAGCACACTGTAGATTCGGCCTGTGCACAAGAACCACACCAGGTTGTGGGTGAAAGAACAGGCTGGCTTAGAAAGAGGTTCGTGTTCTGACTCTTGAACGATCCCTATGGTGTGTTAGTGCTACCGGGGATCATTGTGACTAGGTCTAATGGCTTGCCACTGAGTGCGGGCAAGGCATGGGCTCGACACCCGTGGGGTGGGGTTCACCTTCCAGTGGGTTCAGTCGAATAAGGGCAGTGGTCCTCTAGTCACCTTGAGTCAGCATGTAGATCTCTGGAGGGAGTGATCCCTACCTGCTCCATCGGGACTGGGGAGATGCAACCCAGGAATAGCCCCTTTGGCTATGCACCCGGCGAGCTACAGTCAGGTCCCAACACTTTTCAGCCTACTCTGCAAAGTGTGCATAGGAGCGGCGGATGGAGTGGACAACCCTAAGCCATGTTCTTATGCCAGCCAAATCCATTGCCATGAATTCTGTCTGCAATGAACTCTGGAGACCCAAGCCGTCAGTCATCCCTTCGAGTCTGAGCCTTGGGTAGGATCCTTATGTATGATGCTGATCATTGTCTATGCAGATGTTGATGCACCACCCTTCGAGGTGGATATGTGGTTATGTTGTATACTGACATGTATGTTTACGCTTCCGCAGCTAGGTAGGCCCTGAGGGAGACGGGGTAAAATGACCCCTTCACTCTTCCCACTGGGACTCGTTACGGGTGCAGTGATTGTGGAGGGCCCTGTATCAGTATGGAGCTGGTATGGGGGATGAACTCCTGTTTGTATACGGTGGGTGCACCGTATGCGAGTAGGGGACGTCACAGCAGGCCTGCGTGCTCATCTTTGGCTATGTCCATCTCTGTTCACCAATTTAACAATCTAGTAAGGAAACACATAGTAGAGAAATGCATCATATGTATCTGCTACATGTGCATTCCTGAATCATTGCTTTAAACTCATACACGGCTGCTAAGAAAAAGCAAAAGAAAATGTGTTGTTTGTTTACGTCTAGTCGCTTGAAGATTCCACGCTAGCAGTGCATGGACAACCATCTCTATCAAAAGTTTCAAAAATGTGGCAAGACTCACCTCGAAGTTATAACAAATTATTACAGCACCAGCTATAACAACTTAAACAAAACACTGTGAACTGCATTTATTTTCCTTGTGGCTAGTTTGAACTGGATGTTCCCAAGATTGAATCCTGTCAACAACATGGTGTCAAGGTAAAACGTACTACACATTGGACTAATATTTTGTAGCTGCTACAATTTTACAAAGATTGCCAAGCAATCCATTACCAAGGAGCTGCAAAAGAAATGATGCATGGAAAAGCTTCAAACCTGGAACAAAGCTCTTTAACATGATCTATGGATAATATGACTGAAGGCCTCAGAAATATAAAAGGCCCTGCACAACCAAGCTCCACCCTACAACAAATTATAAATGCATGTCAGAAAATGCAAGATAAAGTTAAACTATTTATCCAACATCCCTATACTGAAACCTCGCTATAAATGCATATGAACAATCTGCTTAATCCTACAACATGGACATGAATGAATGCGGGAGTAAGGGAAATAATATAAGTAGTACCAGCAGATATGTTTTTGCTGACAGCAGTCATGAACATGCAAGAACAATTCATAAAGAGAGATAGAGAAGGAAGTAGAGAATCATACTGAGAAGAAAGGCATGAATACCTATGATCTTTATAACAAGGTTGCATTTGAAACGGGAGTGTTGCACAACTCCCGTTTCAAAGATTCCCTCAAAAAAAACATGGCATGCTCCTAGAAATGAACTTTTTGGCCGAGTTAAAGGATTTTGTGAGGTTAATTTTTTTTCTTGCTTTTTAGCTTCTCAGCAAGATTACACTTTCGTTTCATGTAATATCATAGCTGAAAAGAGCGAAATTTACAGCTGACTATGCAATCCATGAAATGAAGACCTCAAAAACATCTTAGTTTAAAAGATTTAATGACATTACCATTAGTGTGAATTTTGAATGCATCAGTTTTGAAGGCAAAGTCAATGTTAACACTAGAATCCTGTAGACAACAAGTGTAACATCAAAACCATAACTAACAGGAAAGATCAAAATTTACAGTTGAAGTGTAGTGTAGACAAGCAAGACCAAAAAAAATACCAGAATAAATAATATGAATAATGAATTAATATTGCAATATCTGTTTTAGATTATACCAATCTGAAAAATATTTCACACAAGGAGTCAAAGATCAATATCATAGTCCTCCTCATGGTGTGTGCTTGTAGTTGCAGTATTCTCCTGAACAATCTTCTCTTGCTGAGGTGATTTAACTTGTTCCTTGGTAAAGTGATCTTCAGTTTCCACTACTAGAGCCACTTTCTTCAGCTCAGCAAAAGTGATCTCATCCTCTGTGGAGCTAGTAAAAGGAGGCTGTATTTCTGATGATGTCATTTTGGCAAAATCAGATGAGGATTTGGCACTTAGCTCTTGATTCTCGTCTGGTAAGCTAGTTAGTGCAGCCAACCTCATCTTAAAAAAGTTTACGGCCTCCTTGTCTATATCCACTGCTACACAGTTTCGGCCTTTTTTAAGTGCGCAGGCGATGGTAGTACCAGAGCCTGAGAAAGCATCAAGTATCCAGTCTCCTTGACGTGAGAACATGTCAATAAGATGGTTGATTTGCTTCTGGGGCTTCTAATAGTGATTGACTATTCTACCCTGCGCACTTGGGTCCTGCAGCTTCTGCAACACTGCTGGAAACTCTAAGACATTGGAAAAATCAGAGCATCTAGAAGTATTGAAGTGCTCCATTGTCCTTTTGCCATCGAAGCTCCAGTAGGCGACATGCAGATATTCTACCTTGCTTAACAACCTGGGGCCTCCAGCATAATAATTTATATTTGTTTTGTACCTTTGAAAGAGAAATATAGTTAGCAATCTAGCAACTGAGAAAGAAGTTTACTATTCCAGAATAGCAATAGAAAGAAGGTGTATTCCAGAATAAGTACTCACCAAACTAAATTCTCATAGCTTGAGCTTTGGAGGGACCCGAAATGATTTTTGAAGTCGGCCGACCATCCCTACCGCATGCTAGAGTGAAACACCACCAACCCCGGTGTTTAGCAGTTGTTATTTGCTTTAGACCATCAATGAAACCATTGAACTCGGAGTTCCTAAAAGGTAGGTCGTCGTAACGGCTGTCCTTAATTTTAAACCCATAAGGTATGTCCGCAATAATCAGTGTAAAATTCTGGGGCTTGATAGTTCCCACCAACTTAGTACAGTCGCCTTGAACGATCGAAAACAGGTTGTCCTGATCGAACAAGGTAAACTTTTCATAGTCGGTAGGTTCCACGGATAATTGCCTTCTGTCAGCCAAGGTCCGTTCCTCACGAGCAAGCTTCAGAAGGTGCATGAAACCTTCAGGAATGTCTTTGTTTTTCTTCTTGTTCTGCACATGCAATTGAAGGTTAGTATTGGATAATTAGCTGAAGATAAAAGAAGGTCCACAAAGTAGAAAATTTTACCCAGCCTTCAAAATTAGGAGCATATTGTATAATACGCTCGTCTGAAGTGGCCACAGGGTAGAGCTCCTTACACCTTTCCTAGGTTTGCACGTTTAATTGTTCCATCAAGCATGTCTGGCATGCAATGACGTTCTTTTGGCTGATGAACAAAAAACAGAAATCACATTACGTATTCCGGAATACACTAGAGTTAAAAAATTCAAAAGTATCAAGCACAAGACATCAACGCTTACTTGTGCAATTCCTTGGACATCTCTTCCAAGGTAAACTCCTTGTCCACCATCTTCTGGAGTAACCTTTCTAGTATGGTGGTGTGCAGCTCCCTCCAAACTATAATCGCCATTTCCTTTTTTGGCACGTATGTGCCCTTTTTCTTTTCTGATGCTTTACCTTTGCTTTTTAATTCTTCCCTTTCAAAAGCAGTAAAGATTTCGTTTTGCAAGTCTCAAATCTACAGCACAACAACTTATTGCCAGCTCAAGGTATTCCGGAATACAAAATATAAAGCTACCATGAAGATAAACGATTAATCTTAAGTTACCATGAAGATAAACCGAAGGCCAAAGTGTATTCCGGAATACACTTTGGCCTGATTAATCGAATCACGTGTAGTCAGATAGAGTTGTTGCTTCTAGCCGATAGAATGTCTTGGAAAAAAAAATGCTAAAGCCTCGGTAACCAAGTGAAAGCAAAGATGTTGAAGCCCTCGAGCAACCAATCAACACATCCTTTCAAAGCATTGTAATTCTACCTCTTGAATGAACCTATTTTTGCAAAAGCCAGTGGGAGCGAATACTCATTGTTATGTACTTCCAATGCTCGCATTGTTAAGGTTTGTAAATATAACAAATAAAAAGTTCAGAACATTTGATGAGAAGAACATTTGATAAGAGCTTCTAGTATGCGTAACAGACGGGAAGAAAAAGAAGCTCTGATGGTGTATAAGAAGCATGTAAAATAGACAATGAGGTTATATTTCTTTACAGACTGAATGAAGAGCTCCATATCTCTATGTTTTTCCTACATGCAAAAACGTGGTTGCTAGCTATTGAATTTAATAGCATAGGAAAAAATCATGCATCTAACAGGCGCCTAAAATCCTAATACCATTGAAGCTTCTTGAATCTATGGTTATAAGAGAAATGGAGAAGCCAAAAATAAGTAATAAGCTCAAGGGTGACTTGGAGCTCTGTTCTTAAACATGTAAAGGATGTTTCAAAATTTGCTCTCTAAAAAGCACCATTATAAATACATGAGACAGGAGGCGTAATTGAAAGGACTCACATAGAACATGCAGTCTCATTACGGCATCTTGCAGAAAATGCTTCTTTTGAAGCATGTAAATGGTCACGTCTTTAAAAAGCACTACACTAACAACATGAAAGACAGGAGGTGGATTTGAAAGGAGGACTCAGCATAGAACATGCAGTAAACTGAAGCTTCATTAAGGCATTTTACAGAAAATGCTTCTTTTGAAGCAAGTAAATGGTCACGATGGAAAGGTTTAAGACTTCCTACAATTCAGTCATTTGGGATATCCAGAACTTGATGGTCTTGCATACGTCATCTGTTTAGGAAGGGAAGTAGAAGGCAAGAAAATTGGACAAAAACAACAGCCTCAATCTAGAAAAATAAGAAAGAAAATCTATATACCTTTTAGAATTCGGGTGGCCATAGGTCACCCTAAGAAGCCGTTGTCAAATCTTTGTTGCATGGAGCTTTGAAGCATGGAGTTTCTCCGACCGGCAACAACTTGCAAGCAAATCTTCCACAAATAAATTTTAGAATAACACCATCCCGATCAAAAGGCCTTGTATCAAGAACATTGTGTTAAAGAGTTTGAGCAGAGGCAGGCCTGCGTGCTCATCTTTGGCTATGTCCATCTCTGTTCACCAATTTAACAATCTAGTAAGGAAACACATAGTAGAGAAATGCATCATATGTATCTGCTACATGTGCATTCCTGAATCATTGCTTTAAACTCATACACGACTGCTAAGAAAAAGCAAAAGAAAATGTGTTGTTTGTTCACGTCTAGTCGCTTGAAGATTCCACACTAGCAGTGCATGGACAACCATCTCTATCAAAAGTTTCAAAAATGTGGCAAGTCTCACCTCGAAGTTATAACAAATTATTACAGCACCAGCCATAACAACTTAAACAAAACACTGTGAACCACATTTATTTTCCTTGTGGCTAGTTTGAACTAGATGTTTCCAAGATTGAATCCTGTCAACAACATGGTGTCAAGGTAAAACGTACTACACATGGACTAATATTTTGTAGCTGCTACAATTTTACAAAGATTGCCAAGCAATCAATTACCAAGGAGCTGCAAAAGAAATGATGCATGGAAAAGCTTCAAACCTGGAACAAAGCTCTTTAACATGATCTATGGATAATATGACTGAAGGCCTCAGAAACATAAAAGGCCCTGCACAACCAAGCTCCACCCTACAACAAATTATAAATGCATGTCAGAAAACGCAAGATAAAGTTAAACTATTTATCCAACATCCCTATACTGAAACCTCGCTATAAATGCATATGAACAATGCTTACATCCTACAACATGGACATGAATGAATGCGGGAGTAAGGGAAATAATATAAGTAGTACCAGCAGATATGTTTTTGCTGACAGCAGTCATGAACATGCAAGAACAATTCATAAAGAGAGATAGAGAAGGAAATAGAGAATCATATTGAGAAGAAAGGCATGAATACTTATGATCTTTATAACAAGGTTGCATTTGAAACGGGAGTGTTGCACAACTTCCGTTTCAAAGATTCCCTCAAAAAAACATGGCATGCTCCTAGAAATTAACTTTTTGGCCGAGTTAAAGGATTTTGTGAGATTAATTTTTTTTTCTTGCTTTTTAGCTTCTCAGCAAGATTACACTTTCGTTTCATGTAATATCATAGCTGAAAAGAGCGAAATTTACAGCTGACTATGCAATCCATGAAATGAAGACCTCAAAAACATCTTAGTTTAAAAGATTTAATGACATCCATTGGTGTGAATTTTGAATACATCAGTTTTGAAGGCAAAGTCAATGTTAACACTAGAATCCTGTAGACAACAAGTGTAACATCAAACCATAATTAGCAAGAAAGATCAAAATTTACAGTTGAAGTGTAGTGTAGACAAGCAAGACCAAAAAAAATACCAAAATTGATAGGAATAAATAATATTAATAATGAATTAATATTGCAATATCTGTTTTAGATGATACCAATCTGAAAAATATTTCACACAAGGAGTCAAAGATCAATATCATAGTCCTCCTCATGGTGTGTGCTTGTAGTTGCAGTATTCTCCTGAACAATCTTCTCTTGCTGAGGTGATTTAACTTGTTCCTTGGTAGTGTTGTCCCCAGTTTCCACTACTAGAGCCACTTTCTTCAGCTCAGCAAAAGTGATCTCATCCTCTGTGGAGCTAGTAAAAGGAGGCTGTATTTCTGATGATGTCATTTTGGCAAAATCAGATGAGGATTTGGCACTTAGCTCTTGATTCTTGTCTGGTAAGCTAGTTAGTGCAGCCAATCTTATCTTAAAAAAGTTCACGGCCTCCTTGTCTATATCCACTACTACACAGTTTCGGCCTTTCTTAGTGCGCAGGCGATGGTAGTACTAGAGCCCGAGAAAGCATCAAGTATCTAGTTTCCTTGACGTGAGAACATGTCAATAAGATGGTTGATTAGCTTCTGGGGCGTCTAATAGTGATTGACTATTCTACCCTGCGCACTTGGGTCCTGCAGCTTCTGCAACACTGCTGGAAACTCTAAGACCATTGGAAAAATCAGAGCATCCAAAAGTGTTGAAGTGCTCCATTGTCCTTTTGCCATCGAAGCTCCAGTAGGCGACATGCAGATATTCTACCTTAACCTGGGGCCTCCAGCATAATAATTTATATTTGAAAAGGGATTGAATGTCTGGCTCGGGGCAAGGCACAAGACATAGATGGGCTAATTGCAGAACATCTTAAAGATGGTGGCATCGAGTTGGCTGGACTGATTTCAGAATTGTTCAATCAAGCCATTACAGATGGGTTTCCAGAGGCTTGGACAACGAGCCTGATACACCCAATACACAAACAGGGAGATACTTGGCTGCCAAACAACTATAGGACGGTTATGGTCAGCCCTATACTTGCTAAACTCTTTGGTAAGATCTTTGATTTGAAGCTTACAAACTGGGCAGAAGAGAAAAACATACGAGCACGAGGACAAGTAGGTTTTAGACGTGGTTCTTCCACGATAGATCATTTATTGACTCTTCGAACCATGATCGAAGAGGCCAGATCACATGGGAAACCATTACTATGCTGTTTTGTCGATTTTGCCAAAACATTCGACACAGTACCTCGCCAGAAGTTACTGCATCACTTAACTCAGCTTGGTGTTCCATGTGAATGGATACAAGCCATTGGAAGATTGTATGAATCTGTTTGAGGGAGAGTGATGACTCCAGAAGGGATGTCTGACTTGATTATTAGTGATGTTGGCGTGAAGCAAGGGTGTACCCTTTCGCCCACGTTGTTCGGATTATACATCGATCAACTGGAAGGCTTTCTTAAGCAATCTGGCTGCAACTTCCCACGATTATTCCATGAGTTAGTGATTCTTTTGCTATATGCCGATGACTTACTCTTATGCTCACACACGGCAGTAGACCTGCAAAGGCAACTGGATCTGTTATATGAATTTTGTTCACAATTTGGGCTGTCACTTAACTTGGGAAAGACAAGAGTTTTAGGCTTTGGTATGCAGCCCGCTGATCTACTCTACCATGGAGAGGAGGTTGGGAAGTCTCAGTCCTATAAATACTTGGGACATGAATTGTTCACAGGACGAAAGCCTTGGACAAAGGGAATGGATATCAGAATTGCAGCAGCTCTTAAGGCTTTTTACTCGATGGCAAACATATGCCGGCAATCCCACATCACATATTGGCCACTCCGGAAGAAGCTATTTGATGCATTAGTAACTCCAGTAATTCTATATGCCAGCGAAATTTGGGGGCCTTCTCTATGCAGATCAAAATGGCAAGAGATTGAATCAATACAGAAAACATGGTTGCACATGGTCTTGAAGGTAAAAAGGGCGGTCCCATATGAGTTACTGCTGTATGATAGCGGATCATCCCCCCTGGAAATCCAATCGATGTGTAATACCTTACGGTACTTGGACCCGAGAAAAAAAGGCACCGATAACTCACTCATATGCCAAGCCCTTAATCTTTGGCTGCAGCTTTGAAGCCGATGGCAAAGCTTCTTTGGTATAGAGATGTTCAAAATGGATGGCCCGAATTAATTTGAGTATTTCTCCTTACACGAGATAAGTTTAAAGCGGATGCATTTTTAGCTTCTTGTGGTGCCCCTTTGAAAAGAAGCTTCAAGATTATATCGGGGATTTTAACCGAGAGGCGGATTCATACCGTGCAACCATACCTATGTCTTCATAATGTGTTCCCGGGGCAGGATTGCACGAATTCGCCTCAGCTCCCATTCTTTAATGATTGAACGAGGTAGATGGCTAAACTTGAAGGAGAACCAAAGAATATGTGCTTGTGGGGAAGGGGTTGAAACAGAAAGACACGCCATTTACTTTTGCAAAAGACATGACGCTTTAAGGGCCAAGTATCCTATGATAGATTGGAGTTTACCTATGGATGAGCTATTCCAGCACCATTCCATCCTACCACACTTGGGGAATTATCTCCGAGAGATTCTTGACAACGCTGAACTTCATTAGCATTAAAGTATTGCTTTCATTTTACAATACATTTTGAATGTACTAGAAACGGATGTTGTCCCATAGCCCTCGGGCTCCCGTGGACGTTAATAGACTTTATTATTATTATTATATTTGTTTTGTACCTTTGAAAGAGAAATATAGTTAGCAATCTAGCAACCGAGAAAGAAGTTTACTATTCCAGAATAGCAATAGAAAGAAGGTGTATTCCAGAATAAGTACTCACCAAACTAAATTCTCATAGCCTGCTTTAGCAGGGGACCCGAAATGATTTTTGAAGCTGGCTTCGACCATCCCTGCCTGCATGCTAGAGTGAAACACCACCAACCGCCAGCGTTTAGCAGTTGTTATTTGCTTTAGACCATCAATGAAACCATTGAACTCGGAGTTCCTAAAAGGTAAGTCGTCGTAACGGCTGTCCTTAATTTTAAACCCATAAGGTATGTCCGCAATAATCAGTGTAAAATTCTGGGGCTTGATAGTTCCCACCAACTTAGTACAGTCGCCTTGAACGATCGAAAAAAGGTTGTCCTGATCGAACAAGGTAAACTTTTCATAGTCGGTAGGTTCCACGGATAATTGCCTTCTGTCAGCCAAGGTCCGTTCCTCACGAGCAAGCTTCAGAAGGTGCATGAAACCTTCAGGAAGGTCTTTGTTTTTCTTCTTGTTCTGCACATGCAATTGAAGGTTAGTATTGGACAATTAGCTGAAGAAAAAAAGAAGGTCCACAAAGTAGAAAATTTTACCCAGCCTTCAAAATTAGGAGCATATTGTAGAATACGCTCGTCTGAAGTGGCCACAGGGTAGAGCTCCTTACACCTTTCCTAGGTTTGCACGTTTAATTGTTCCATCAAGCATGTCTGGCATGCAGTGACGTTCTTTTGGCTGATGAACAAAAAACAGAACACATTACGTATTCCAGAATACACTAGAGTTAAAAAATTCAAAAGTATCAAGCACAAGACATGAACGCTTACTTGTGCAATTCCTTGGACATCTCTTCCAAGGTAAACTCCTTGACCACCACCTTTTGGAGTAACCTTTCTAGTATGGTGGTGTCTGTGAAGCCCTGCAGCTCCCTCCAAACTGTAATCGTCATTTCCTTTTTTGGCACGTATGTGCCCTTTTTCTTTTCTGATGCTTTACCTTTGCTTTTTAATTCTCCCCTTTCAAAAGCAGTAAAGATTTCGTTTTGCAAGTCTCAAATCTACAGCACAACAACTTATTGCCAGCTCAAGGTATTCCGGAATACAAAATATAAAGCTACCATGAAGATAAACGATTAATCTTAAGTTACCATGAAGATAAACCGAAGGCCAAAGTGTATTCTGGAATACACTTTCCTGATACTGAATCGCAGGTAGTTGTATAGAGTTGTTGCTTCTAGCCGATAGAATGTGCCGGAAAAAAATGCTAAAACCTCGAGTAACCAGTGAAAGCAAAGATGTTGAAGCCCTCGAGCAACCACCGAACACATCCTTTCAAAGCATTGTAATTCTACCTCTTGAATGAACCTATTTTTGCAGCAGCAGGTGGAGCAAATACTCATTGTTATGTACTTCCAATGCTCGCATTGTTAAGGTTTGTAAATATAACAAATAAAAAGTTCAGAACATTTGATGAGAAGAACATTTGATAAGAGCTTCTAGTATGCATAACAGACGGGAAGAAAAAGGAGCTCTGATGGTGTATAAGAAGCATGTAAAATAGACAATGAGGATATAGTTCTTTACAGACTGAATGAAGAGCTCCATATCTCTATGTTTTTCCTACATGCAAAACGTGGTTGCTAGCTATTGAATTTAATAGCATAGGAAAAAATCATGCATGTAAGAGGCGCCTAAAATCCTAATACCATTGAAGCTTCTTGAATCTATGGTTATAAGAGAAATGGAGAAGCCAAAAATAAGTAATAAGCTCAAGGGTGACTTGAAGCTCTGTTCTTAAACATGTAAAGGATGTTTCGAAATTTGCTCTCTAAAAAGCACCATTATAAATACATGAGAGAGGAGGCCTAATTGAAAGGACTCACATAGAACATGCAGTCTCATTACGGCATCTTGCAGAAAATGCTTCTTTTGAAGCATGTAAATGGTCACGTCTTTAAAAAGCACTACACTAACAACATGAAAGACAGGAGGTGGATTTGAAAGGAGGACTCAGCATAGAACATGCAGTAAACTGAAGCCTCATTAAGGCATTTTACAGAAAATGCTTTTTTTGAAGCAAGTAAATGGTCACGATGGAAAGGTTTAAGACTTCCTACAATTCAGTCATTTGGGATATCCAGAACTTGATGGTCTTGCATACGTCATCTGTTTAAGAAGGGAAGTAGAAGGCAAGAAAATCGGACAAAAACAACAGCCTCAATCTAGAAAAATAAGAAAGAAAATCTATATACCTTTTAGAATTCGGGTGGCCATAGGTCACCCTAAGAAGCCATTGTCAAATCTTTGTTGCATGGAGCTTTGAATCATGGAGTTTCTCCGACCGGCAACAACTTGCAAGCAAATCTTCCACAAATAAATTTTAGAATAACACCATCCCGATCAAAAGGCCTTGTATCAAGAACATTGTGTTAAAGAGTCTGAGCAGAGGCAGGCCTGCGTGCTCATCTTTGGCTATGTCCATCTCTGTTCACCAATTTAACAATCTAGTAAGGAAACACATAGTAGAGAAATGCATCATATGTATCTGCTACATGTGCATTCCTGAATCATTGCTTTAAACTCATACACGGCTGCTAAGAAAAAGCAAAAGAAAATGTGTTGTTTGTTTACGTCTAGTCGCTTGAAGATTCCACGCTAGCAGTGCATGGACAACCATCTCTATCAAAAGTTTCAAAAATGTGGCAAGACTCACCTCGAAGTTATAACAAATTATTACAGCACCAGCCATAACAACTTAAACAAAACACTGCGAACCGCATTTATTTTCCTTGTGGCTAGTTTGAACTGGATGTTCCCAAGATTGAATCCTGTCAACAACATGGTGTCAAGGTAAAACGTACTACACATTGGACTAATATTTTGTAGCTGCTACAATTTTACAAAGATTGCCAAGCAATCCATTACCAAGGAGCTGCAAAAGAAATGATGCATGGAAAAGCTTCAAACCTGGAACAAAGCTCTTTAACATGATCTATGGATAATATGACTGAAGGCCTCAGAAACATAAAAGGCCCTGCACAACCAAGCTCCACCCTACAACAAATTATAAATGCATGTCAGAAAACGCAAGATAAAGTTAAACTATTTATCCAACATCCCTATACTGAAACCTCGCTATAAATGCATATGAACAATCTGCTTACATCCTAGAACATGGACATGAATGAATACGGGAGTAAGGAAAATAATATAAGTAATACCAGCAGATATGTTTTTGCTGACAGCAGTCATGAACATGCAAGAACAATTCATAAAGAGAGATAGAGAAGGAAATAGAGAATCATATTGAGAAGAAAGGCATGAATACCTATGATCTTTATAACAAGGTTGCATTTGAAACGGGAGTGTTGCACAACTCCCATTTCAAAGATTCCCTCAAAAAAAACATGGCATGCTCCTAGAAATGAATTTTTTGGCCGACTTAAAGGATTTTGTGAGGTTAATTTTTTTTCTTGCTTTTTAGCTTCTCAGCAAGATTACACTTTCGTTTCATGTAATATCATAGCTGAAAAGAGCGAAATTTACAGCTGACTATGCAATCCATGAAATGAAGACCTCAAAAACATCTTAGTTTAAAAGATTTAATGACATTACCATTGGTGTGAATTTTGAATACATCAGTTTTGAAGGCAAAGTCAATGTTAACACTAGAATCCTGTAGACAACAAGTGTAACATCAAAACCATAACTAACAGGAAAGATCAAAATTTACAGTTGAAGTGTAGTGTAGACAAGCAAGACCAAAAAAGATACCAAAATTGATAGGAATAAATAATATGAATAATGAATTAATATTGCAATATCTGTTTTAGATGATACCAATCTGAAAAATATTTCACACAAGGAGTCAAAGATCAATATCATAGTCCTCCTCATGGTGTGTGCTTGTAGTTGCAGTATTCTCTTGAACAATCTTCTCTTGCTGAGGTGATTTAACTTGTTCCTTGGTAAAGTGATCTTCAGTTTCCACTACTAGAGCCACTTTCTTCAGCTCAGCAAAAGTGATCTCATCCTTTGTGGAGCTAGTAAAAGGAGGCTGTATTTCTGATGATGTCATTTTGGCAAAATCAGATGACGATTTGGCACTTAGCTCTTGATTCTCGTCTGGTAAGCTAGTTAGTGCAGCCAACCTCATCTTAAAAAAGTTCACGGCCTCCTTGTCTATATCCACTGCTACACAGTTTCGGCCTTTTTTAAGTGCGCAGGCGATGGTAGTACTAGAGCCTGAGAAAGCATCAAGTATCCAGTCTCCTTGACGTGAGAACATGTCAATAAGATGGTTGATTAGCTTCTGGGGCTTCTAATAGTGATTGACTATTCTACCCTGCGCACTTGGGTCCTGCAGCTTCTGCAACACTGCTGGAAACTCTAAGACATTGGAAAAATCAGAGCATCCAGAAGTATTGAAGTGCTCCATTGTCCTTTTGCCATCGAAGCTCCAGTAGGCGACATGCAGATATTCTACCTTGCTTAACAACCTGGGGCCTCCAGCATAATAATTTATATTTGTTTTGTACCTTTGAAAGAGAAATATAGTTAGCAATCTAGCAACTGAGAAAGAAGTTTACTATTCCAGAATAGCAATAGAAAGAAGGTGTATTCCAGAATAAGTACTCACCAAACTAAATTCTCATAGCCTGCTTGAGCAGGGGACCCGAAATGATTTTTGAAGCTGGCTTCGACCATCCCTACCTGCATGCTAGAGTGAAACACCACCAACCGCCAATGTTTAGCAGTTGTTATTTGCTTTAGACCATCAATGAAGCCATTGAACTCGGAGTTCCTAAAAGGTAGGTCGTCGTAACGGCTGTCCTTAATTTTAAACCTATAAGGTATGTCCGCAATAATCAGTGTAAAATTCTGGGGCTTGATAGTTCCCACCAACTTAAATCTGATCGCTTTGAACGATCGAAAAAAGGTTGTTCTGATCGAACAGGGTAAACTTTTCATAGTCGGTAGGTTCCACGGATAATTGCCTTCTGTCAGCCAAGGTCCGTTCCTCACGAGCAAGCTTCAGAAGGTGCATGAAACCTTCAAGAAGGTCTTTGTTTTTCTTCTTGTTCTGCACATGCAATTGAAGGTTAGTATTGGACAATTAGCTGAAGAAAAAAAGAAGGTCCACAAAGTAGAAAATTTTACCCAGCCTTCAAAATTAGGAGCATATTGTATAATACGCTCGTCTGAAGTGGTCACAGGGTAGAGCTCCTTACACCTTTCCTAGGTTTGCACGTTTAATTGTTCCATCAAGCATGTCTGGCATGCAATGACGTTCTTTTGGCTGATGAACAAAAAACAGAAATCACATTACGTATTCCGGAATACACTAGAGTTAAAAAATTCAAAAGTATCAAGCACAAGACATGAACGCTTACTTGTGCAATTCCTTGGACATCTCTTCCAAGGTAAACTCCTTGTCCACCACCTTCTGGAGTAACCTTTCTAGTATGGTGGTGTCTGTGAAGCCCTGCAGCTCCCTCCAAACTGTAATCGTCATTTCCTTTTTTGGCACGTATGTGCCCTTTTTCTTTTCTGATGCTTTACCTTTGCTTTTTAATTCTCCCCTTCCAAAAGCAGTAAAGATTTCGTTTTGCAAGTCTCAAATCTATAGCACAACAACTTATTGCCAGCTCAAGGTGTTCCGGAATACAAAATATAAAGCTACCATGAAGATAAACGATTAATCTTAAGTTACCATGAAGATAAACCGAAGGCCAAAGTGTATTCCGGAATACACTTTGGCCTGACACTGAAGGCCAATGTGTATTCCGGAATACACTTTGGCCTGACACTAAAGAGCAAGGGCTATTCCAGAATACAGATGTGCTTACCCTGCCATCCCTGAAGGCCAGTTGAAAGCAATTATCGTGGCTGATCAAGGGGTGCCTCTTATTTGCTTCATCATATTTAAGGCAGCACTCTATTGCGCATGCCTCCTTTAACTCCAGAGATGGCCCAGGTTTCTTGAGGTCTTCACCATACTTTTCCTTGAAAATTAAATACTCTCTGTGCATAAATCTTATTTTATCGACAAAACTCATTTTGCATTATCAGCATTATGTGTATTGGCCACTATCTTTGCCTCTTCGTCAGCCAGGCCACAATACACTGCACAGAGAACATAGAGGTATCTAGGATTCTGCTTCTCTTTAAATAGTTGTCTGCGAGCCTTGAAGCTGTGGTTTCCTCCCAGCACATAGTGTGTGTACTGATCTGTACACTCTCTGTCATAACTCGCCGGGTCCATACACTGGCTTCTGTCAACAAGCACAACTATTGGAGCAACATGTGCATTTGGGTTGCTCCTTATCCGGTCCTTCAAGTTTCTAACGTGGTCAGCTTAGATCTTTCTCACTTGAAGTGGCCTCTTTCCTAACTCCTTAGGTGGCAGCTTCATGCAGGTGACTGGAAGGTAAATGACACCGTGCACGTATTTATGCTTGTTTATTTCTTCCATACGCTCTGCCGTTTTGTCAATCTTCTTTTCTTTGATTGCAACCCTTGGGGCCTTGCCCTTCCCCTTTGTCTTTTTGCTAGTTTCCTGGGGTGCATCTTCTATTGCAAGTTGCACTGCCTTTCTTTTTTTGGGCTCCTTAGCAGCCACTGTTTGTCTTTGCTTCTTTGGTGGTGGTGGTGGTGGTGGTGCTTCAGGTTCCGACTCAGCTTCATCATCTTTATCACCAGTTTCACTGCTGCTTTCTCCACCCCCTTCTTCGTGTTCAGAAGCACTGTAGTCCAGTGCTTCACTTCTGTTGCTCAAGACCGTCTTAAGTATAGTGGACAACACCAGCTTGTTTATGTAGTGGGCAATGTACTTGTAGAGGCGTTGGGATTGGACGTTGACCAACTTAAAATAAGCTTCATCGATGACGATGTAGCCTTGTGAGGTCTTGAAGGACAGTCTTACCTGTTGCTTGAGCTGCCCAGCAATAGACTCCACGTGCTGTATTGAGCCCATACGCTCGAACTCAGAGTTATTGTATATTTTTTGTCCCGGGCTGCGACAGACATACAAGAAAGTGACGTTGTTGTACTTTCCTGCGAAACCTCTAGTCACGAACCACTGCGTCTGGAAGTTCTCTAGATTTGTGGCTCAGCTGTCTCCTGATCTTTTTCTGTCGCGTGTTTCCTGCTAGTGATCTTGATGGTCCTTTTCGACTTAAAGACACCTTGTTCTTGCCTACAACATCATGATGGCTAACTACTTTAGTTCTAGCAATGAAAACAGAGAAAGGTATTCCAGATTAACATTGACTAAAATCTAGAACTAAACCGCTAAAGAAAAGGCTAAATTTGCAATAAATTTCAGGTTTTGTAGCGAATTTAAAGCAAGCTGAAGGCAAAAGTGTATTCCGGAATACAATTTGGCCTTCGAGTTTAGGCCAAAGTGTATTCCGGAATACACTTTGGCTTCAGGTGAAGCCAATACACTTTGGCCTTCAGAGCCAGGCCAAAGTGTATTCCGGAATACACTTTGGCCTCTGCCTAAACTACACTATTGAAAAAAGCCCGTACACTGTACTTTTACCGCTTACTTCTCCATGCTTCGTGCTATGCAAAGCGGAATAAGATTAAACAGAAGAAATCGAAGGCGCTAGATCGGAGCGGCTGGAGCTGTGAAGGCGGAATACACGACTGAGCGCCAAAAACTTTCTTTTTAAAGGTCACCTTCGGACACATCCTTAATTCTATGTAAATCGGAATACGCGTGGTTCAAACTTTGTGCTAACACGTATTCCAGAATAGTAGAGTTCTCCAAGGGTTGACCCCTTGTATTCTCAAATAGCAAACTTGCAGAACTTGCATCCATCTCTCCACTAGTTCCAGTTGTTGAAGATGGTTAACCGCATTGAGAACAGACTTCCACCACCTTTTGTTGCACCTAGTTCCTCTACTTCAGAGGAAACGCCCGATGAGCGTGTGCTTTTACCTGGTGCCTAGGCTTCCTCATCTCCTGCCTCAACAACATCCTTGTTACTCCAAGACGATCCTCCCAGTCCAACACACAGCAGACTGCCACCACCTTTCCAACCGTCACCGAGCCCTTTAAAGAGTAGGTTGCCTCCTCCCTTCGTTCCATCTCCACCTGTACATAGTAGGCTACCACTTCCTTTTGTACCATCACCAGAAGCTGCAGATGCTGCACCACAACAGGTGTTTCGAAGGAGACTGTCCCCACCATTTGTAGCTTCTCCTCCAACAGGAAGAAGTACAAGGTCTGCAACACGCCCACAAGAATGTGAAGATTTCCATCACTTTTCTCACCATGACTTGTCTACAAATGAAGACGATGTTATAAGGTCCCCACCTCTTCCTACAACTGTTGTGACACATGGGTTTGCAGAATTTCAAACAACAATAAGAGAAATGTTTGATAGGACACCTAGTCAACACAATCTCACAACTTCTGCACCCACAACATCCTATGACCCATCACCTACATTTAACACTGTTCCTCCGAATTTTTCGGGTACTATGTCACGTGGTTTATTTTTCTCCAGAAACACACCACTAAGGAAAGAGGAGATCACTCCTAGAGTGGAACTCTCATCAGATGATGAAGACCCTGACAAGGAACAACGAGATTACATGTTCTCTAACCAATCTTCAAAGAAATTCAAAGTGGATTTCAGCTTGAGAGCATGTTATTCTGTAAGAAGAAGAAATCTGATGGACGAGCAGAAAATGAGAAGAATTCTAAGGACTCCATGCTGTTCATTGGGTTGCATTAGCAAATTCAACATGGCTAAACTTCGTGCAATTAGAGACAATTATAGTTCCATGACAATATCAGATCGGAATGCCTACTTGGTTATTCATGTAAGACCAGACAGGCACACCTTCTTGCACTATATCAATCGCCAAGAAGTGTGTCAAAAATGCTTCATGGTCGTACACCGCCTGATCTCGAATACATAAAAGATTAGACAAAAACCTAGCATCGATGACCACTGTGGGCCAGGAAGAGTTGTAACAATGCATGCCCTGGTTGCTATAGCTTGGATGGAGAAATACTTTAGAAAAACGTGTGAAAAATTGCCAAACAGCAATATGTATCATTTGACAGATAACATCACAAAAAAAGATGTCTTCAAAGAATACAAAGAGACTTGCAGTCGGCTTCAACACATCTCTTACTCACATTTCACTAGACTGTGGAAAACTGAATTTGGTCTTGTGAAAATTCCTCGAAGACATAGAATGTATGTGTGTTCAACGTGTGCAAAATTGAAGAGTAAAAAAGAAACTGCAAGGACAGAAGTCGAAAAAAGTAAGTTCAAGTTCTTCATTCTCGTACTTGCATCATGTAATTGTTTTGACCTGCTTCCTTCAACAGACATTGTGCAACAGAAGCTTGCTAGACACCGTGACCAACAAGCAGCTGAGAGAAGGAAGCTTGCTAAGCACAGGAAAAAAGCTCTTGAGCGTCCACTTGAGTACATGTCCGCTGTCATTGATAGAATGGATCAAAAAAGACAACTCTACCTCATTTCTTGAATATTCCAAAAGATGTGCCAGAAGAATGCTTTGTCAAGGTCCACCTTGTAGGGGCCATGGTCTTCAACGGGAGTCTAAAGTGCAAAGTCTTCTTAACATATCCTAATTTGCATGGTGATCTGAATCTCACAATTACAATTCTTAACAAGGTTCTTTGTGAGCAACAGCAGTTACCACCAGTGCTCTACCTGCAACTTGACAACACTACCAAGGAGAAAAAAAATCAAACACTCTTTGCTTACTGTGCCATGCTAGTGGAGCTAGAAATTTTCAGAAAAATAAAGCTCGGATTCTTACTGGTAGGGCACACACGATCAAATAGACTAGATGTTCAGCAGGTTTTCGGTGCGTCTCAGAAGGAAAAAAGCTTTCTGTCTTCCCACTTTGGTTCGAATCATTGAAGACTCTTACACTCCCATGCCAGTGGTTGAGCTTCTAAAGGAGACTGCCGATTTTAGGGAATTTATTTTCTCTCAACGTGCAAACAGAGAACAAGCTGTGAACAAGCTAAATGATATTACGTTTCAACATCACATCAAGTTCTACTTGAAGAATGGAGAGAGCCTTTTGCAGGGAAAGAAGTACACTACAACTAAAGAGTGGAGTCCGGTAGAGGGATTGCGCTTCCCTAAATCTGTTTTAGACATTAGTTCCATGGAATGTGCTGAGCAACTTCCTCTAAAAAATTCCTCAGAAAGTACCAAAAAATTCCCCAGAAAGTATCAAAAAATTCCCCAGAAAGTACCAAAAATTCCCCAAAAAATTCCCTAGAGTGTCAAAGCAGCAGAAAAGTACCCCAGTTAGTTCCTTGAAATCCATTGAAAATGGAATTTCCACGGGTTTTAAGTACTTCACTGAAGAAGACCAAATGTGGTGGAGAGGCTTCTTTCTAGAACAAAAGGCTGTGATTCAGAACCTAGCTCTGAGGCAGTTGCGAGAACCTTTTGAGTGGCCTAATGCTTTCCACCAACCACAGGACCAGGCAGGTCAAAGCATTGCTGCAGTAGCAGCTGCAGTACAGGAAGATGAGGACCGGGTCATATACCTCGGATCAAGACGCAAGAATGAGCCTGCAGGTAATGTCACAGAAATTACCAAAGGTATGTTGATTGCTCTTCCGACTGAGGAGGATGACAAGGGGAGACCTTTTTGGATAGCCAAAGTACTTGACACAATCAAAGAAGAAGGCCTGGTGACTAAACTCAAGATTCATTGGCTTGCTACACGTCCAGAAAATGCTTTTGAAGGTAGGTATGAGCTAGAAATGAGAAGTCAAGGAAAGGGCAAAAAGGCCAAGAAAGTCGGATGTAGGGATGAGCTAGACTTACGACAAGTGAGTATTCTGTGCTATGATTTCAAATTGAAATCAGACAATCGTTTACGCCAGAGAACAATCAACTTGCTTGAGAAGGCTTGTAACTACGAAGAAGAAGATGAAGAAGAGGTTGGGAATGCTTCACCGTCTGTTGATAGTGATGAGGAAGATAACTCAAGCACTTCCTCAAGTGACAGTGAAAGAGGTGAAACTGACGAAGACGGCATAAACGAGCATGAAGATGTCTTGGATCCCTCTCTTATCACTCCTCACACTTTTGCACATAACTGAGTCTTAGAAAAAAAGAAGTAAATTTTGAATGTGAATATGAAGATTTTATCTTCAATTTTGAAAATACTACTATTTCAGTTGTAAACTTCACTTTCATTTTTGGTTAAAATTTATGTTCTCTTGAATTAGAGGTCTGCTCTAAAAAGATAATTCAGGCAAATTATAATTGCTAAAAAAAGTGTCACTTTGACATAGTCAATTCTCTATTTGGAGAAAAAAATTAGTGATTTGGGGGGGGGGGTCAAAATACATCTTTATGCCCCCTTTTTTTTTACCACCTCATTTTAGCCATTTTTTGCCAAAAAAAGGGAATCTTCAAGGAATATTCCTTTTGCTCCCGTTTAAAATGCAATCTTGTTGTAAGTGTATTCCAGAATATACTTCTGCCTTCAGTTAAAATTAAAGTGTATTCTGGAATACACTTTTGCCTCTTCAGAGAGGGAGATGTGTATTCCGAAATACAGTTTCTCTACTTTATAGTTTAAGAAGTGTATTTCAGAATACATATTTAGTAATTTTAGAGAGTTTTTATCGCATTTTAGACTTGTTCAGCCATGTCTTGTTGTCAAATCTCAAGACTTTTATTGGTCTTTTGGTCCTGTGTTGGCATGACATTTGGACCTTTTGTATTCTAGAATAGTCCTTTTGCTTGTGTTTTTGCTAAAAAAGACGTGTTAACACAAAATTTGTACAGGCAAGACGTCTGCAAGAAACAACAGAAGAAGCCCATCAAAATTACTCAAAAGGCACATTCACAGAGAAGGGTGGACGACTCTTCTGCGCCTGTAATCTACGAGAACTTTCAAACGCAGTGGTTCTTCACACGGGGTACAGCAGGAAAGTACAACACCCTTACGTTTTTACATGTTTGTCGCAGTCTCGGTGCAAAAAGATACGATGATAGAGAGTTTGTCTGCATGGGCACCATACATGATATGAATGAAATAACAGGGGAGTCTGGACAACGAGGGAGACTCTCCTTTTCGACATCCCAAGATTTCATGCAGGTTGATGAATCATTTTTTAGACTTGTCAAAGTCCAACCACGGGCACTTTACAAATATGTTTCCCACTATATCAACAAGAGAAAGCTCAGTGACATTATAAGCTGGGTTCGAAGCACACAAAGCGAAGGCTTCGCTCACAGTGAATCAGAGAAGGAAGAAGAGGAAGAACAAAGGAACTCGAGTCGTCCATCAGGAGAGGAAGAGGAAGAAAAAAGCATAGAAGGGTCAGAAGAGCAGCAAGCACCACCTCCAAAGAAGCAGAGGCTGACTATTGCTGCTAAAGAGCCCAAAAAAGAAAAACTGCACCAATTGCCATAGAAGATGCTCCTGCAGAAGTACCCAAGAAGAGGAAAGGGAAGGGCAAGGCACCTGGAGTTGCAATTAAAGAAAAAAAGTAGACAAAACTTCAGAGAAGATGGAAGAAATTAACCTGCACAAGTTTGTGCAAGGTGTCATCTACTTGCCTGTTACATCAATGAAGCTTCCACCTAAAAATGAAGCTGGAGAACGACCCCTACAGGTTCCGAAGATTTACACAAATCATTTGCGGAACCTGAAGGATAGAATTTGGAGCAATCCTAACGCATATGTTGCACCAATTGTGGTTCTGGTTGATAGAGAGCAGTGCACTAGCCCAGCCGAGTACGATAGAGAAAATGCGGACACATATACGCATTATGTTTTGGGTGGGAACCACAGTTTCAAGGCAATGAGGCACTTGTCTGTTCTCTGTGTAGTCTATTGTGGACTGACTGATGAAGAAGCCAAAATCGTTGCCAACACTCACAACGCTGACAACGAATACAAGTTGAAAATGAGCTTCGTGGACAAAATCAGATACGTCATCTTTAAAGACAAGTATGGGGAGGATCTGAAGAAGCCTCACTATTCACTTGAATTAAAAGAAGCTTGTGCCATTGAGTGTTGCCTCAAGTACGACGCGGCAAACGAAAGGGCATCACTCATTGGTCACGACAATTAGTTTCATCTAGCATTCAGGGATGGCCGGGTACGTTTCCAACGTATTCTAGAATAAGATTTCGTGTACTGCAACCTTCCTTGTAGACAGCTAGCTGACGCGAATCTTGATTTGTTTGCAGATTTGGGAACTTCAGAATGAAATATTTAACATGTTTGAGCGTGATGAACTCAAAAGCAAAGGCAAAGTTTCCGAGAAAAACAAAGGCTTTGACGTGCCAAAAAAAAAGAAATGACCATCACTGTCTGGAGGGAGATGCAGGGCTTCACTGACATAGAATTATTGGAATGGCTCCTGCAGAACGTCGTGAACAAGGAGTTCACTCTCGAAGAAATGTCGAAGGAGTTGCACAAGTAAGCGTTGTCTTCGTTGATATCTTTTCTGCCTGACAAACAAGAGAAGTATATTCCAGAATATTGCCCGTTTTAAAATAACAGCAAACGGGTTTTTGCCCCTCAAAAGGATCGAAAGTGTATTCCAGAATACACCTTCCCCCTTGACGAAGTGGAAAAGTGTATTCCGGAATACACTGTCGCTCCTACGCAGCAGCTAAAGTGTATTCTGAAATACACTTCTGCAATTAATAAAAAATTAAGTTTAAGCCACTTGTATTAGAATACATTTTTTTGGCAAGAAGTTGGTTGATTTTTTTCAACTTCTAAAACGTTTAAGGTTTTCTTCCCAGCCAAAAAAATGTCATCACCTGCCAGACATGTTTGATGGAGCAACTTAATGTGGAGACGTGGGAGAGGTGCAAGGAACTTTATTCCATTGCTACATCCGACGAGCGTATTGTTCAGTACGCTCCAAATTTTGAAGGATGGGTACGCTAACTAAACACACGACTCTTGTTTTATCTAGGTACTCAATTTCCCTTCTGATTGCAGAACAAGAAGAAAAATAAGGACCTGCCAGAAGATTTTATGCACCTCGCAGGAGAGAAAGAAATTGGCAGATAGAAGGACTCTAGAAGTGGGGCCTTCCAATTTTGAAAAGTTCAGCTTGTACGATCAGAACAATTTATTCACTATCATCCACAGGGACTGCACTAAGCTGATTGGAACAATAAAGCCACATGACTTTACACTGGTCATAGCGGACCTTCCTTATGACTTTAAACTAAAGGACAGCAGTTACGACGATCAGTAAAAATTCAGAATTTAATGCCTTCGTAGACGAAATTAAACAAATCATAACGGCCAAGCACTGGCGTCTTCTCGTGTTTCATTCTAGCATGCAAGCCGGCCTTGTGGAGTCCACGTTCAAAAATCATTTTGGTTCCCCAGTGCAAGCAGGTTATGAGAACATGATTTGCTAAGTATTTCATTCTGGAATACGTTAGTTTCTTCTTTGCATGTGATGATTTGTTCTTTAAGTTCCTTACATATTCATCTTTGTGTTTTCGTTTTCTATTCCGCAATATGATTCCTTTCGCCTTATTTTCTTTGTTGGTTTTTTCTTTTGTTTTCGTTAGTGACTCAGCTATGATTTCTGTGGGTATAAGACGAATATAAACTACCATGGTAACGGGCCGAGGTTGCTAAGCAAGGTTGAATACCTCCATGTTGCTTACTGGAGTTTCGATGGAAAATGCACCATGGAGCATTTTAATACAACAGCTTGCCAGAACTTTTCTAATGTCTTGGAATTTCCAGCAGTGCTTCAGAAGCTGCCACTAGTGCGCAAGGCGATGATGAGATATGCTCCAAAGGCATTCTCTACGCCAACACGCACCAAGGGTGTGCATGACCAGGAGGGTCATGTGAGAGGAAGAGACGCATAGTGGGCGATGATGAGACCATCATTTGGATGATCTCTATGCCACGATGCAGGGTACGCGCACCTAACTATAGGGGGGTCATGGTGAGGTATGAGTGATCATGTGCGATGATGGGATCGTGAGACGTTCCCTAGCTTAAACCCTCAGGAACATGAGGCACTGCAGGTGTACTCGATCAAGGGGATCATGCACAAGGTAGCACCTGATCATGGGCAATGATAGGATCATCTTAGATGATCCTTAAGCTCAAATCCTTATGGGGCCTTGATCGAGTGCAAGGTAGTAGGGTAACCTTGAGCTAGTAGTTCGGCTGAAGGAGGTAGTTAGGGGGGTGGTCCCCTAAAACCACAAACTTATTAACTAAACTAACGTAATGTGCTACTTGTGCAGGCCAGTGGAAGGGGAGCATAGATGAGGAGCGCATTATGTGGAGATGGGGAGTTATGATTTAGATGTAAGTTATGAACCCTAATAACTATTGTGATAATGTTTTGAATTTCTATAATGAGTAACTTTGTCAAGGCTATATAATTTTGTATAGGTACAAATATAGCCTATATTACATGTTAATTGAAGTTGATCATTTCAGTAAAGTCGAAGTTGTATGTCTATGTTGTTTTGCAGGTTTAGTGTAGGTTCATCACCTTAGCTTAATGCTGAGGACAACATTATCCTAAGTGGGGGAGAATGTGACGTTCCAGGGAAATATACGCCATAAATACGTATATTTCTGGGCCCGTCACTATACAAGTCTACCTTCGTGGGTGTACGCACGAAACTAGGGGGCAATTTCGCGTCCGTCAAGCACCCCATCAGCACCGCACCCCTAAGTTTTTTTTCAATGAAGTTGTGAAGTTTTAAGGGAATCTTTTACCCGTCAAACCCCATGAACCCTTTCTTGTTACTTTCCCGCTCCATTTGCCATTTTCGAAACTCCGACATTTGTCGAGGGCGATCGTTCAAGCACCATGATGAACGGCGAGGACCCGATGGAAGGTACTGAACCCCTAGATCTTTTGCAGCGCAATCATGAAATGTCTTGTCCAGAAAAGGTATGGTTTAATCTTTTTTTTTCCATTGATTTTAAGCGCAACCCTGTATCCGGCAGAGTTAACCCTAAGGCTTTCCCACAGACGGCGGCTATGAAGATTGCGACCTCTGAGTTGGAGTTTCACTTGTACAGGGGTTTGCCAAATGAAGGTAGAGATCCTTCATCACTATCTTGGGATGACTGTCCCATGTCGGATTTCCTTACTGTGTGGACTAATGAATTGATAAGAATGAAAATCAAATTATATAAGGTGAGACCTGAATTCCATGACGAGCTTCAGGATTTGGTGCATAGGGTTTACCAATTTGGATTGAAGAATAATGAAGCTGGGACTATCTTTGCTAGGGGTTTTGCTTGGCAACACACTAAAAGGGCTCTTGCTAACCCTGGTAGCTACAAGCTTGATTGGGCAAGATTTGCGTGGGCCAGTTTACAAATCTCTAAAAGGAATAACAAGAAAAGAACTACAATTGAGGAGTTGGGGTTAAGTAATGTAGCAGCTGCAATTTGTACTTTGAAAACTAACCAGCATGACTTGCAGTCTGAGATGTCAGCTTTGGAGCAAGATTTAAAAGCAAAGGAGATGCAGATGGTCGAGAACAATGGAGAACTTATTTGGTTATGATCGTATGGCAAGCAACTCTATCTAAACTCATTCTTGAAACTAGAACTAAGTTTGGGATTTGAAGGAGGTATGCCCGGATGAGACAATTGCATTGAAGATGTTGGAGCAAGAAGAGAATACATATGGCCTTTCATTACTAAGCTGTTTTTTGTGAGAAAAAGATCTTGATAATAGGTCTTCTCGAAAGTATGATATCGACAAAAATTAAGTTGTCTCTTGAAATGACAAAAGAATCATTAGAAGACTTGGAGACTAGGAAATGTAACCTAAAACATTTAAAGGATTCTTTCTTGCATGAGTCGAAGAATTAGGCCCTACTGGCGGGTATTTGGACCACAATTAGATAGGGCATCTGGGTTGTGAAGTATGTAGCTTGGCTTTTAGTAAGAATTTTGACTTGCAAGTGCGTTTGCATTGTGGACATAAGTTCCACTTATTTTGTTTTCAGCTATGCATTGAAAACATGCATTGCTGTATAGTGTGCAAAGAAGATCACTGCTGATTTATACCAAGAGTTGGGCTACCTTGAATTCAAACCGGACAATGGCAAGCGGGGAAGATGATAATAGCGAAGGCTCGATCCAATTTCAGATGAGGGAAGATGTAGAAGTTGTGAGCGACAAACCCACTAAATTGCAAGTGAAAAGAAGATTGACAAGATCGATGACAAGCCCATCAAAAAGTGAGTTTAATTTTTTCTTTGCTTTCTTTTGAGTTATTATTCTCATATTAACTTAGAGTCATTTTTTTTGTAGAGATTAGAGCGTGACCCCGAGGTGGAGATTAATGAATCGGGTGTTTATTTTGTTCATTTCTTGCAATTGAGTTTCAATTTAGAATTAGATGTCCATAAACCATTTGATAGGTCCCACTTCTTTGTATCGAGAATATGAGGAAAATGTGGAAGTTGTGAACATCAAATCCACTAAATTGCAAGTGAAAAGAAGAGTTACGAGGGTCGATGGCAAGCCCATCAAAAAAGTGAGTTCCATTTATTTCTTTGCTTGCTTTTGATTTCTTATTTCCACCTTGACTAGGAGGCATGTGCGTGTAGAATTATTAGAGCGACCCGAGGTGGAGATTATTCATCGGTATATATTGTGTGCATTTCTGTATTAGAGGTTCAATTAATGAAGTAGATGGTAACCATTTGATATGTCTTTGAAGGGATACAAGTCGAAGTTCCCACGAAGAAGACGAGTGGGAAGAGAAAACTTGAATGCAAGAATCCACCAAAGAATGCAAGGAAAAAGGCCTCCTCATCCAAGAAGAACGAGATTGCAGGGACAAACTGTGTAGATAATTCAGCGGGATCAACTAAGGATTTGGGATCTTACAAAAATACTAATGTTGGATCCGCTAAGAATGTTTCGACTTTTTGCGATACTATTGGATGCATTTGAGGTTGTTGGATCTCTTTGGAAAATATAAAGCTCCATGCACGCTAAAGATAAGGCGAAGTAGATGCAACCATTTGTCGGAATGAAGATACAACCCACAGTCGAAAGAAGATGCTCAAACCATGAAGTGGGAGGCCATGTGGAAGGAAGATGCTTTCGGTCGAAGTGGAGGCCACCACACACACCTTGAATCCAAAGGTAAGATCTATGAGTTCCTTTACTTGGTTCAAATAAATGGTAATATCTTCTAAAATGGTTTAATTTGGCAGACTCTGATTCGAGTCAACAATGTGAGTCTTGGGATTCAGAGGGGATTACAAACCTTTGGTTCCCGGGCATGCCGAAAGCAATGCCTTCAATGGCTTGGTTGGTTTGGTTATTGATCTCAACTCTGTAGGTTTTGAAAAGAAGGTGTTCCAAATGCTATACCATCAACAACGAGCGAAAGCGTAATGAAGTTCAATCTCCGGTAGGGAAAACATGATCACAAAATAGGCTGAAGAAGATTCAAACAGAATCGGCGATGACATTACTTTGCGGCGGTTTGTTGGCATTAGATAGACATAAAATTTGTGGCATTACATAGACGGATATTTTGTGGCTTTAGATAAACGAGAAATTTTGTGGCGATTATATCATGACGGCCAGTTTTGTTACATCAAGTATACGTAAAAACCGGTGTTATAAATATGTTACTTGTTTTTGTGTACTTGATACGTACTTGTACTTGTTACGTTTTTCTTTGGAATCCATTTTTGAGTTTCTTTTGCAAACTTGATGCTAACGTCGATCGATGACATCAAAGTATTTCCAACGCTTGAGAGAAACATTTATAGCCTTTATGCAATACTCCTCGCCATATGAAATATTAGTCCTCTATGAAATACTCCTCTAAGTATGAAGTCAGGTTGATGTCTAAGCATTTAAGATTCTCGATGGCGAACCACAATTAGATATACTTTTATGGTTCCCTTTTTCCTTCTTTTTTACCATGTGTGTCATATGAGAACTCTCAACCAGATTATTATCTTCTCATTACCAATAATGCTTAGTAGAACTTTATAAATTACCTGGAGTTTGATTAAGCGAAGCTAAATGATACTCATGGAATTAGACTATCACTTTTGGAATTAGACTAATTGGTGAAAAGCATGACTCATCATCATGTGACAAAACCATGGAGTTATGGTGTCCACACAATTATCTACTCCCTCAAAATTACTTAGACCCTTGCATATGATGGCTACACCAACAAAACCTTGCAACACCATAGGCATGCAATCAACATTTCTGCTGTCACGAAGGCATACTAAGTGTACTTCAACCTTCAACATATTGCTACAAATACCAAATTAGATCTTCAAGCCAACATGCCACATATACTTTTTTCACCATTTGACTTAATAAAGCCTGCCGAAATCAATCATATGAAAATTCTCTTTGCCAACATAAGTCATATGATAAATGCAAAAAAACGTACTTTATATCACGTTCTACTTCACTTTTTGTTCTGAATACGCTTATTTTCCTTTATGAGTGTGTTCAAAAATCATACATGCAAAACTGGATCAAATTTAAGCAGCTTGCATATTCCAAGTTTCAAAAAACTCAAACCAGTTCATATTGCATCATTTGTGCCCGTTTGGACTTCACAACATGTCAAGCCAAAGAAGGTACATTATGCCTAATCAAAACCAACAGCATTAAATGACGTTACTGCTTAACAAGTCACGGAAGGCAATCATTGTCAAACGTATCCATGAGAAGCATTGCCAATACTCAAATAGTTTCAAACTGAAATCCCACTTCACATATCTTAGTGTAGACTTGAATTGGTAATTTTTGCTTTCTTAGAGAACTGGAACTCCACTAGAGAAATCTGGGGGGAAGAGCTCCACCTTACCTTAATACTTTGATGCCTCGTATACCCCTTTAAAAATACTCTGCAAAAGTAGCTGGCAGATCATTCTGGAGTCCAATAAAACCAGACTTCTTTTTCTTTGAAAACTTTATCAAATGGTGAGTCAAACAAGCTGGCATGAGATAAAAGCCAGCAACCAAATTTCTCAAAAGCTGATCAAATGTTGATCCAGCAATAAAGACATTATTCAAGAAATATTGCATTACAAAATGGTTCAAAGATTAATTGTAAAAATGATTTCTCTCTACATTACGCTTCTTTTTTTCAGGATAAATGATTTCAACAATGGCGAGCAAGCTTTCGCCCTAGTATGACTTTGGGGGAGGCCTTGGACAATCATAGAAACATCAAGACAATAAATGGTTTAAAATGCTAAACTTTAAATGAACCTCTCATTGATCATTGTACACTTAAGCTTCCATGCATTTCTCCAGAGCAATGTTTTGAGATTCTTATGAGATCCGCAATTCTGCTACCAACCCATAAACAGAAGGGCTGCTGGCATCATAAACAAGAACATGTTGTGCAACCACGTTGCTGTTGTGCAACCACTGCAACTAATGGTGCTCCAATGGTGCTTCCCATTCCAAAGAATCTAGAAAGAAATCTATTTGATACAAAGCATCCTAATGGTCGTTCCATCACCATGTGCTCGCCACTAATGGAAGCTCTGGCGAACAACACATGGCACAAAAATTCTGCTACAAAAACAGTAACTTCATAACTCCAAGCCCTTCCATTCACTCACATCTTCCTTTTCTTCGTTTTGGCATCTTCTTATCCTTTGAATTTCCTGAAGGCTTTCTTTTTCGTGCAGCGGGCTTCGTTTTTCCTATAGCCTGCTTTGAATTCTTCTTTCTGGCCTGTACCTTCTTCCTGACAGCATCCAAAATCTGCTTTTGCTTCTTTTCCTTCAAAGATGTATTAGTCTTACTACTTGCCGGCATTTGATTCGGGCAATGGCAAACAATCTATTATGTGCTCATTATGATCCCAATGGCTGACTCATACATTAATGGCTCACCTACAGCGTGTATTAACTCTACTTTTGCACAAACGACAAGATGTGAATAGCATGAAACGTCGGCATGTGACTCAATAACTCATACACTGTTTTCACCAACAAACTTGTAATATTTGCCGGTTAAGATAACTTCTTGTGCGCCTGAATTTTGAACCCCATTCGTCTCTAAAAGCATTTTCTACAACATGTCTTGGTTCAATTACACTTGATAATCCAAAACTCTACATTCTCTTCATTGTTTTGCTTCGGCGTTCGACAAAATTATCACCCACTTCCACAAGTTGCTTTCCATTGGTTGTCACCTTCATATTGCACATGAGTGGCATGGGATTGTGATTCTCCACGATAAATGGCTTCAATTCTGAATATGTGTAACCTCGGCCTCTTCAAATGTAAGCATTTATTCCATAAGCCCTTCCAACAACTACAAATGAAGCAAGACAATCCTTTGTGAGCTACCATAGTGGGTCTGTTTTTGACAAATTGGTCTAATGGTGTGTATCTTTGTAGTTCCCTTCAATGTATCCACAGTCATAACGTAATTTCTGCACACTTCCCCAACTTTGTATTAACCAAAAGTGCCTACAAACGGACATACCATATTAGCATTATTTACATGAAGAAATTGGTCTTTGTTTAAGTAAAAAAAGAAGCCTTATTGTTTGCATCTGGGATGATGTTCTTATCTTGCAGGCCTTTCTTTGATGTGAAATACCATGTCAAGAACTTGACCGCATCCTCCGCATTACGAAGAGGTGTGCTATCCCTCTTTAGCATCTCACTTGTAAGTATTCTTTTTATGACAGCCCCTGCACCGTCGTGCTCGCCCTTCCCATGCGAGGAGGCAAAGAAATTCCAGCCAATCTGTACTCCATTTTTCTCAAAAAACCTTCCCAAATAATAAAATGCTCTAGAAGACTTGAACTGCGACGCACAACCATCAGACCAAAAGACATGCTTTGAGTAAGTTATAGCAGCCAAATAGTCATGATGCATCTGGAGACAATGCTGGACAAATGGAGAATCATGTTCTCGATCATCAGACATGTAGAAATGGGTCTCCTTCAACAACTTGCGGTCGCCGATCTTAATATTTGGAACTTCCCCATTCATGGCATGCCTATACGTGATGTGAACTAGAATAGAACATTGATCATTTCGCCAGTGCAGTGTTTGAATTTCCTGTTGAATCTTAAAAGTATAATTCTCTGCGAAGTCAATCACAGAGACAATGGTATCTTCTGGAAAAGTTTGTAAGCACTCCTTGAACTGATCAGCTTGCCATCTTGCCGCATAGTTATGAGGTATGAGCGCTTAATTACAAAGATCTCATGCATGCACCATGAATTCATGTGTTGATGTATTCTTATAAACCAGCTTCATAACATCCTTTGTATTCACAATCGGCTTTCCATCTTTGCCCACTTCCTTCACGTAAGTCTCTTTCACCTGCAACATGCACAACAAGAAATATATTCAGCAACAATTCAGCAAAAAAACAGCAACAATTCAGCAAAATCAGCAACAATTCAAAGTTCAAAATTCAGCCAATATACCTTTTCAAAGTTCTTCCAATCCAATCTATTCAATTTACTCTGCTCCCTTGGACATTTGAGGAAAGCCTTCAGCCCACAGTCCCCGCAATCCATTTGCAAACATTTTGGCTTGTGCCAAAATGTAGCATCATCTTTTCGACAAACCATAGACCTCCACATATCGCTCACACTGCTGAAAGTGTGCATATGTGCTTGACATGTTGGTCCTGGGCCACATATGGCGCATTTGCATCTGCAACTAGCCCCGTGAAATTTAGAATCTCTTCTTACCTTATTGATTGTTTGCCTTACAGATTCAACTCGCATGTGGTAGATGCAGCAACATGTCTCTCGTTCTTTAAGCCGTCTAACGAACTTTGGCTTCAATACCTCAAATAACCTTATTCCAACTTTCATATTTGGAAATTGCCGTTTGAAACGTTTATAGAACATTACCTGCATTGACAAACCTGACTAGGTTAGAACATGTTCAAAATTGTAGCATAACTCAAAACGTACCTGTGATTCTTCAAGGAAGTGGATTGCATGCAAATTCTGTGGTCTTGCTATCCTCTTGCCATCAAGATTTCTTCTTAATCTGATAACTTGTCGTTTATTAGGAGACACCCTTGTCTCAGATATCCAAAAGTTATAGATCTGCTCATGATCTGCATCAGAAATTCTATCATTTCTAGCTCTCCTCTTGAACATTGACCACGGTCCTCCAAAGTCAGCAATCTTTCTTTTGTCCAGAGCAGCATATATAGCCTTCCTTTTCAAATTCAGTACTTTTGCAACAGCAGCACGATTGCTAGAAGAACTTACAGCCATCATCATGGTTGATGCTCTTGCTTGATTTATGTCTTTGCTTCTAGCAAGTTTATTGATGGCAAGTGTCTGCTTTACATTATCTACAACATGTTTGTAGACATTCAAAGCTTTATTTCCAATCAATTTAAATTCAGGAAGATGTTCTGCTGCCCTTGAAATAATATCTAGTCTATCTTCAGAATGGAAATTCATACATACCGTGTTGATACAGTCCACAATTTGTTTTGCTACTTTCTGTTTATGTCTAGTGCTCAATCTCTTTGTATGTTTGTCTCTTTCCAAGGCCAATTTATCCCTCTCTCTCTTCCTGATCCTCTGTTGTCTTCTCTTTTCTGTCATGATTCTCCTGCAAGCTGTATTAGGGGATATACAAAAACATGTCTTCGTGCAAGAAGCCTTACAAGGTGTAGAATCAGGTTGTGTTTCAGCACTCTCATTTGGAAATGAGACTGCTTCAAATGAGCAGGGATCCTTCTGGATCTCTAATGGAACTGAAGTTTCTGTTTCAACATGCAAATTTTGCATGTGGATTTCTACATTGTGACCAAATGCAGCAGCTAAGGCTTGTCGATCTTGACCAGCAAATCTTGCTTCAAATTCTGCTGCATATTTCTCAACAAGATCCATTGGCTCCAAACCAAAACAATTCCATGCATAAAGAAGACTTCGTAAAAACTGCTACAGAACCAAGATCTCTGTTTCAAATCTTCAAAATTCAACTCCATCAACAAAGCTCCACTGAGAAGCGGGAGATCTGCTCCTACCAACCGGATTGATGACATGGCTAACAAATTCCCAAATCCGGAGAGGTGGAAAACTCAAATTTGCGCGGGCTGTGGAAGCGCCCGTCAAAACCTATTCTTGACGAATATAAGGGGAGAGAAAATGCATATATAAAAAGGTAAAGCACCTCACAAGCACCCAGTGTCGCAGACAAAAAAAGTGTCCCCCAATAACGTGCGTGTACCCTTCGTAGCCTTATATACCCTTAATTAGTGGCATAGAGTGCATGTCTAAGTTATTTATATAACTTCGATACCCTTAGAATAAGGCCATCTTCCACGTGGCCTTATCCTATTGGGCAACCACCACACGGCCATATCCCATTGGAGCCACGTGGCATAACATGTGGACCCTAACCTATATAGGCCTAAACCCTAACCCTAGGCCTCTTTTCTCGCTCCAACACCCTGGGAACCTTCTTCGCGCTCGAAACTCCGTTTTGAGAGTCGTTTGCCGTGGCATAGCCTAGCATAGCAGCCCCCAGAGCGTGTGCACAATCTTGGAGCAGCACTAGTTCGACCACCTCGAAGATCATGGAGACTCCAGGAGTAGGAGGGAGTTCCTCGGGAGCAGGTATTTGGATTGGAGTTCTTTGTAGATCATCTGGATGTTAGGACTCTAGATGAGTTAGCATTTCATGTCTCTAGTAAAGCTTTCCTAGAACCCTAATCAATGAACCCTAACTGTAAGTTAGATATGTATGATTAGCTTTAGATGTTCTTCATATTATGATTATGTTATGTGTATATGTGATATTGGTTGATCATGTTTGCTCCTCTTGTATTGGGAAAGGGGGTAGAGACCTAGCAGCCATTACTTAGAAATGCTCCTAGTTTAGACCATTTAGTTCCTATTATTATGCGGCCTGTGCATAGGAACCCACCGGGTTATGGGAGCTATGGTATGACTCAGCACTACATAACGGGGCTAGAGGCAAGACGGAGGGAGGGTCCCTGCTGAGCGTGGCTATTAGGAACCCCATAGTGGGCTAGGCTTATGGCCGATCACTTCGAGTGGGCTGGGCATGGGTCCGACACCTCCTGGGGCAATGGTGCCGCTCTGCCTCTCAAGAGCTGCAGATGACGGCCTGGCTCTTGTTTTGGGGGGTTATATCGGAGAAGAATCGTATGTCGCCACGATTCTCTAGCCGCCCGTGGAACCTCTAGACCCCAGGAAGGGGAGATAGAACCCTTCCTGCCTCGACGGACCGGGCAGATGCAACCCAGAGTAGTCTCGATGGGTGATGCCATGAGATTGCATATCCGAAAGGCCAGAGTTGTGCCAGAGCCCGATCTAGCCCATCTGCAAAGTATGCAAGGAGGGGCAGATAGAGTGGTCAACCCTAGCCATTGTCTCGAGCCAGCCCCGCCATTGTTATGACTCGGTCTGCTCTATCTAAGGCCTAGCCATCAGCCTACCTCCCCATGTGTCCGAGCATTGGGTAGGAGCTCTCATGTTTTATGGCATATGTTATCTCTATTGTATCTAGGGATGTATGGATGTGCTACCCTTCGAGGTAGTTCGATGTATTGTTATTGCTTGTTCTGACGTTGTTTATGCTTCCGCTGTGATAGGAGTCCATAGGGGAAGGACGCGCAAGACACCTTCGTGTCCCCTTTCCGCACTAGGGATACCCTGGAGTGCGGAATAGACGAAGGGCCCGTGCGGTCGAAGGACCCGATGGGGGATTTCCTATGGAGTGTACGGCCGGGTGCCGTATATTTTGTAGGGAGCGTCACATTAATATTATTAATTAGCATAATTAGGTCAATTAGGTTAACTAATCTATGATTATTTAGTATAGCTAACATAAACCACTTTTAATATTAGCCCATAACCCCCATTATAGCCCAAACATACCTGGTGACATGTCATAGTATTTATACATATAGCGTAGAACGTCATAGCTAACTTCAAAAGTACTACATTCTGAAAGGTTGCAGCTCAACTTTCAAACGCTAAGTTCAAAACTAAGACACTCTCGAAGGTGCAGCTCAACTTCCACACTTTGGAGCACTGCAACACAACTTCCAGACTCTCCACTTAAATGGCAGCATATGCCCTCAACCTTTTTAAAATGGATAACTAGTAACGTTATAGCTCAATCTCCATGGTATTTAGTAGCGCCTTAGATCTATGTCGTACAGAGATTTTGCTAACTGGCACTTTCAATTGATGGAATCACCAGTTGTATGAGCTAAAAAATAGAGGGTGGATATTAATGTTTTTCCATTGCCGCAGGTGGAATCTAGCCCTTAGAGGCTAGACCATATATGGGCCTATCCCTTTAGGGCTAGGTTTAGCTGGCTATGAAGATGCTCGGAAGAGCTCTGGGGGCAATCAGTATTTGTGTTGAGCTTGTGGTTGAGAGATGAGTATAGCATGCACGCCATTTGTCCATTACAATATCACCCGAGCAAGAAGATGTCAAAGGACTTATTTGCTGCATTTATACAGGTTTACAGCCAATGCATGACACATTCGACTATATCTTGTTACAAACCAAAATTTTAGTACCAAAAATTTCAAATTGTATTCACATCAAACCGTCAGAGTACACAGAACAAGTACTGCCTCCCACGAGGCTATATACATGAAAGCCACGTATACAGATAACAAGATGACACAAAGGATAACCAACACACACGTATGCTCCGCCAGCTATCAAACAACCTGCACAAGCTTCCACGTATTAGTAACATGCACAAGAGTTATCCAGTAGTGTCAATACGAACCAATGACTGACGAACTGCAAGTACACACATATGGAATCCACCACACGCACCATAGCATCTGCCAAGCAGATACACCCTGCCATATCTAAACAGTACGTCGTCTAGAATCCCCACGCTGGTGGATCCAATACAGGAGAGAAACTGCAAGCATCACAAGAACCTAGGCCGTCGGACTGTTGGCTACATCCATTACCGTCCCATACCAGTGATGGGTTTCACCTCACCAACGTTCCCACGATCCTTAATTAGACAGGCTATGCTCATCTAATCATACTTGCATAAAGGGTAAAAGCATGCTAGGGTGTCATACATTAGTTCTAAATTCATGTACTATTTTGCACTAGAAAAACCGTTTTTTATGTAATTTTGAATGTATGGTAGGAGGCCACGTGCTTGTCGTTATATATTTAAAAAAGGAATATATTTGATTGTTTGTCATCATGACATGAAGTGGCCGACGGTTGTTGCGAAATTTTGGGCACAATCACTGGATTCCCTCCGATCCAAGCAAATTCCCTCCAATCCATCCGAAGCAAGCAAATTCCCTCCAATCTACGGTCTAAGAATCTAAAACAAAGAAAAGAATTTCAAATTCTTGCGGATCTTTGCATGCATATCGAGTTTTTCATAGTAGTAGTAGGGGCATGGCACAAGAAAATCAAAGTATGAGCAAAATTACTCGGTGATGTCCAAAATGAGGACGGTGATACCGAAATCGACAAAGGGAAGCGAGAAAATGGTTGAACAAGATACTCTAAATGACATTTGAATGAAGTGACAGAGAGGATAATCATCCTGTCGGTGAGAATGGCAGATCATATTCCGGTACTTCACCAAAAAATCAGGAAAAGAGCGAAAAGGTTGTTGAATGCTTGAAATGAAGCCGATTCTCTATCTCTGGTGAAAGAGAGGTATTGGTTTCGAGGATCTTGCAAGATAACAGGCTCTTGGGGTTGTTTAAACCTGCGTGATTGGGCTACCTTCGGAAAGCGATTGGTGAAACATTCATTGTTACAAAATCTCAAAGATGGATTAGAAGAGGTTAAATCTTCTAATAGCGGTGACAAGTTGGCGACCAAGCACTGCTGTTTATCCATGATTGTTGGGAAAAATGGGGAATTGAAGCAGAAAGGAGTTGCTTCAAAATGTTGAAGCGCCATCCTCGAAATTTGTCATATCTTGCTTGAGCAGAGAAGAAAGAGAATGAAAATTGCAGGTCCAACTATATGGGCATTAGCAGGCAGAAAGAGAAGATCTGATTGTTTGGACGAAGACACAAAGCAATTAGTCATCCAATTTTGGTTAAACAACACCAAGGTTTCACCTAAATACTGGGGATGTAAGAAAGAAAAGGCATCAAGCAATCCAGTTTCTTGATATACCCGTGTATTTCATTCTTTATTGTATGAAATGCTTCTGATCCCTCATGTATATGTTCACTTTTATTGGAATTTATAGTATCTTCTTTGTTTTGATGTATGAATGCTTTCTAATGACCGATCTATCATTTATGTATTCACTTTTACTTACTTTTACATATGCAATCACCTTTGTTGGTTTGCTTACATTTATTGACCATGTATATTATACTAAATCTTCCTTTCTTATTTATGCAATTGACTCCAAAATTCTTAACCAATGTACGATTAGATATTTGCATAATATTGTATGTTATACATGTCTATAGAGTACATATCTTGTACTTAGACTTCAGATAGTGCCTATGGACTTCAAGAATTTACTCTAGAACAAGAATATGCTCTAGGGTACAAGAATGTACCCACATCGCTATTTCTTTATCCTTACACATGTATTTAATGTACATGTGTAATGTGTATTCTCGTTGTCCTTATGTATATTGTAAGTACATTAGAGTGCATATGAGTACATATGAGTACATATTAGTACATATGAGTACATATGAGTACATTATGAGTACATGTTAGTACATTTTGACTGATGTACTCAATTGCACATACAAAAATCTTTTATTAACTATGATGATTTGAATGCACAGCTGAGTACCGAACTTTGTGGAGCAACACCCAGGGCAGACATTGGCATCAGATTGTTCGAATACCTCAAACCCGATTGTGTAAGGAAGCTAAAGGAAAGAAACACATGTTGTTGTGTCAAGCATGAGCAAGCTGAGAGAACTTCGGGAAGGCATTTAATTCTATGAGGGCTAAGCTCCACATCAATTGTAGCCGCAATTGTGAAGTTTGTCTTTGCTAACAAAAATGATGGAATTTGTCGGGCTCACAAGCATACATCATTTTGTAATGTCAGCACTCTATGGAGGAGTATGGTTTGTCCAAAACAGATAGTGACGAGTGGCACAAATTAAATTGTATTACAAGTGATTGCAAGAAGCGTGGTAAGAGAACATTATCTTGTGTCCAAAAGAAACCGAAAATGACATTGAAAGTGAAGTCAATTGGCAAATATACTCTTATGTGGATGAGAAGTCTAAAAAGGAGTCTCAAGAAGGCTGGGATTGGTGGACAAGACAACAAATGCACACTGTAATCTTTGGATGCCATGTTTGGTCACATGAAGACATTTATTCATCACAACTTTGCAGCTCACCGGCAAAGCAAAAGAATCAGAAGATGTGTTCAAAACCCGAGAGATGATTGATTGATATCGATTGGTTGACTTTGCGCGAAAATTATACATTGAAGCCTTTCAAAGAGGTTCGGTCGAGTAACATTGGAAACGGACCAAGTTACTATAATGGTACAGTTACCATGCTAAAGGTAAATGGCATCTTGAAGAAGACTGCTTCACTTGTATATTTCTGATGGGGGAATCATGATACACATTTTGTACAACATACATTTTAAGCTTCATCTGAAATGGCTGAAAGAGAATGGTGGATCTCATGTACATGAGATCATATTGTGTGATGCGATGGTTGTCCGCACAATACAAGTCGGAAGAAATTTATATTTCATTACCGGTACCATGTTGAATATGGCATTCGTTTACAATGGAACTACTTTGGTTCCGGGCATGGAAAAGGTGAACATGATGGAGAGTCCCGCCAAGGCCAAGCGGTACTTGCAAAAGAGCGATTCACGAGAACATGGAAGAGATTAGAGGTGCACATGATGCTTGTGTTGTCTTGAGGAGCAAGCAATCTAATGTTACCGAGAGTATCTTGGGAAGTGAAGGAGTCGATATTGATAGCACCAATGCATTAGATGTGCAACCTCTTCACGGTATTTGAAATTGCATGCTATAGCTTCTATAAGTCCAATGACCCCCACCTTAGTAATGGTGAGACCATTATCTTGCTACGCAATGCTTGCATTAACTTTGAATGGGATGCTTGTGAGTCCATTTCATTCTGTGGGAAGTGGCAATTAAAGAAGCTAGTACCTCGAAATAAGTACTCATTGTGAAGTAGAGAATGAGGAAACGCTGCTTTTGCAAATGTAAATGAAGAGCTAGAAGATCTAGTGCGGTGGGTGATATGTTTGCTTCTTTTTGCTGCACCGTGAAATGAAGAAAATGTGCCATACTATATCCTTCTTTGCAAGAAAACAAAATTTGTTTGCAGAGGGAAAATGTTATTGACGATTACAAAAAATTATCACCATACAGGTGAAACAGTCATATCCGCCTATTACTATCAAAAATTGCCTGGTTGTCACCACAAGTATAAGTTATTGGATGACAAAGAAGTTCTTGTACCTGCAGAGTCTGTTATTGGAGCAAAGTTTGCAATGCCAAAAGTAAATCATAAGGTGAAGGGTGCTTACGCGGCTTATGCATTGTCTCTTCGATGTGCATGAGATGCTCTTGGGAAGTTTGCACGAAATGCTACATGATCTGGAATAGCTTGAACAGATTATATGTTGGAGAGAAGTAATCTGAAAAGAGAAAAGTGCTGGTGTAACATGATTTATATTACATTGTAATTGAGTACATGAACTTATTTCAAAACTTGTTTCTTGTTATTGATAACTTTACAGAATATATCAACTTCTTTTTATGCCTAACTATTACATCCTGTGGTGGCTGAAATCTCATAGGTATTGCATCCATTCTCGGAGATTTCAGGGCGCCATATAATGTTAGGGGACTAGGCGTGGCGAGAGGCCACTTCTTTGCTTCTCTTGCAATTGGAAGCCCACCAGCCCTCCACGCAACCACCGGTTTACTCGTGTTCACTTGGCAACCGATTCCTTCCCCAAGGATTCGGGATCATAGATCTTGTGAATTGCCCAAAGTATTCTTAGCATCTCATCCACGGTGCTTCGCCTTGACACATTCGATTGTTCCCCATAATCGCAGCGGTGGTAAGGAATCTTGCTTCATACCCTAAGCCACAAGAGAATGGTACATCTGGAACATATTCTACTTCAGTCCCTAAAGGAGATGGTGGTTCATGGGTTCAACCCTCGCGCCCATGTACATGTACAAGTTCCTTTTGTTCCTGGTTCGCTCCATGTATAAATTCCTCTTCAATTTCATTTTCCTCAACTTCTAATCCAATAACAAAAGTTAAAAGTTATTAGCATTTATAAAGTATTAAATCCTAAATATTAATAATAAAACTTCCTCAACCTTAGATATTAATAATAGATATAATTTAACAAGTAGTTATGAAAGCAAGTCCACATCTAGAAAAGTTACAGTGAAGCAGATTCAGTTTATCAAAGGCATTGTACATAGGGCCTTTATTCTGTTCATATCTTCGCCGTATTCATCCACTATAGTGATGATAATGTCACCATATATGTCCCAAGAGTCATCCAACTTATGCTCCTTTATGTAATTGGCAAAATCTGGTGCATATTTCAACCCTACCAGCCAATCAAATAAGAAGGACAGATGGTTGTCGCGTTCTATCAAAGGTGTCCATAGTGGCACACAAACATAACTTTCTTTGTTGAAAAGAGCTTTGTGCTTAGACTCAAACACACCCGCAAATGACCATTGTATTTAGGATATTCAATGACAATACTATCCATAGGTACTACTTGAGGGGTTACACCAACTGAATTTGTATAAGGAAGTCCCCAACATCTCTCTTTTCCATAAACATGTTTAAATTTTGGGATGCCATCTTCATAGAGCTTGTCCAAAATTGATGTTATGATATCTAAGGGAAGAGTTGACCATATGGCCAAATCCCAATGAAAGGAGGCATATTGAAGCATTGCTTTCATTGTTGGTCTGCAGAAGAAAACTCCATGTTCTGTAATTATGGGCTTGTAAGAGGAAATATTGATTCCTGGAGTTCTATAAAAGTAACCCAGAACACCTTGGATCTCAAATATTAGGAGTCCTGTAAGGAAGCAAAATATAATTAACATACAGTAGCACTAGGATTGCAACCATTCATTGATTACATTATCAAGATTACATAAAGCCAAATGGCTTAGTGTTGTTTCCAATAAGAAAAAAGCCAATTGGCCTCATTTGATAAAGAGTTATGAAAGAAGTTAAGCACTACCATGCTTCTCTTGCGAGGTGCTAGTAGTGCCTGTTTCGATGAGATGGCTCTTATAATTAATCATAGCCTTAATGAGCACATGTCTCCTGGACTGTGCGTACTCCGCATCAAACCAATCTGAAGAGAACTGAAAGAATGAAAACAAATAGTTTTCAGAATCAAATATTATATAAAAAGCAATTGTTGATATGTTATCTCACCATGCTCTTAGCCTGCACCTGGGCATCCACAAAGGCTTGCATATAACCCATGACATAAAGACCACGGGGAGGCGAGGTCACCTTGTTGTGGAACCTCAGGTCTAATTTCTTTCTGCACTGAATTCTTCACATAAATATCAATCTTACGAGAACTGGAATTAGTCAATGCTGTAATGATATCTTTATGAAGCCTGCAATAGAAAATAACATCAGAATTATCTTTGACATTATCGAATTAATAGTGAATGCACTTACATCATAACCATCCTCGTGTGTCTGCACATTCTTTGGCGAGTTGAATAAGGATAGGCTGGAGGAAGACAAAGGGGTCTTTGCTGAGATTCTTGGCCTTATCTAAAACAATGATGACGGTGCATGGTGCATAGGATCCTCAATGCGGATTGGAATCATAATGTAATCGGCATTTGCTCAATATGATTCCACTGAAGCCCTTTTTGAACTTCTGACCAACAATCCAGACCGTGCCATCGAAGTTGCATCGGATGGCCGGTTTGTTAAAAGGTACGTTACAGAGGCTAAGAAATTCTCGAGGGGAAGAAAAAAATGCATCACGCCATTTGTCGGGCATAATGCTAATCGGATACCTATTCACAAAGCAAGTGAGGTTAGAGTTCAGTAGTTAACTATAATGCAAAAAGAATCGATCAAGTTACCTTCCAAATATGTCTATATGCGCATTTGGACATGTGCCTGTCTCTCGCAAAGACCATCCACACAATATTTAGTCACCTTGATTAGAGGCTTTTCTTTGGAAAGGGTAGCATGGAACTATTTTCAACAAGCTCTCCAGGTCTCTGTAAACCAAACTTGCATTATTGAGAGACAAATGAATTGCAACTACAACAGAATCTTACTTACTCTCCTGTGCTGTCATCTCCAGATCGAGCACTTTCAGATGATGTTTGGCTTCTAGTCCTGCAGAAGTCATCATAAAATTGTTCAGATATTACACTTTAAAAGCTTCAACTAACATAATAAATATTCACCTTTTGGTTGAAGTTGTATTTTGCTTTTGGTCCTTCCTTTTTCTTGTCTGCTTCTCCTGTTTAACAACCTTGGTCTCCTCAACCTTGGTTTCCTCTATGTCATCAACCTTAGTGGCCTCAATCTTAGTGGCCTCAACCTTTGTTTCCTCAGCCTTTGTTTCCTCGGTTCTGGTTTCCTCCACTGCCACATCATCCTTTTGGATCTCTTGTACCTCCACCATCTCTTCCTCTCCCTTAATATGGCTACTATCCTCTATCTTTTCAATGGTTGCCTGAACAAAGGCTGCAGAAGATTCACCAATTTCCAACATACGCATAAATGAGTCACCAAAGTTAATCGTATTGTGAATCCTAATTTTAAGTTAATGGTATACCGTTGAATCATCACTCAGCGGCAGATTTTCATTTCCTTTGAAATGATGGCATTGGCTTAATAGGTTTCCAAATTGGTTTCTCTGGAAATTTATATTGTGAAGAAAGACACGAGGAATCACGGAACTTTATCTTGTGAAGAAAAAACTTGAAGAACCTAAAAAAATGGTGTTTAATAATTGCGGTACACACAAGCAAAAAAGAAGATGCAACATACCGCATTATTAACTCATGCTCGCTTTAACTTTTCAACCTCTGTTTGCATAATCCACAAATGTTGAATCGGTATGCTCGTGGCTATATGGAATTCCAAGTGACATATCAAGCTCATATGACATGAAAATTAAATTCCAGGGATTGTAAATCAATCAAATGTGATATTTACTTACATGTATCCGAGGACTTCACTGGTACCTCAAGCTCTTCCTCAAAAGACTTTACAAGGTTTACGGTGATGCCCATGTAGAAGTATTTCCCAAATCCTCCCGACCTTACACAAATCCAATACCTTGGAAGAAAGTCTTTGTTGGCTTCTTCGTCATCTACAATAGAGAGTAGAAAAGACTTGAGATAAGAAAAGGAATATGCATGATTAACAAGACTACAATATCATACCCTTTTCGGTTTCCTTATGCTACCAAAATCACCTGCATCAGTCAAACATTGAGTATATCAGATCATCAGCTAAGAAATGTATTCTTAATGTACTCTACAAGTACAGTCATCGAAAAAAATTAACTGACAATGTACTCCAATGTATCCATCTGCTAATGTACTGATTTATCAAGTAAATGTACTCAATGTCTTGTTGAAATGTACTTGAATGTACTACGAAATTCATTGTTCAAGTACAATCAATGTAAACAAATCTACCTGATATTGTACTCTCTTCAATCGATGAGTCTTTAAAGTATTCAATAACAACTCAAAATGTAATTTTGAAACAACAATAGCAATGTATCGTCAATTGCTACACTATACTGATTCTCAATAACAAGTAATTAGCTACCTACATTCTTGAGCTGATGTGCACATGAAATTAAAAACTCTCATCTTTAAAAATAAGTAGTCTATTTGGCGGATTATACATGGATCAAACCCACATTATCCAACTACAAAAACTATGTATCTAAATACTCAATGTAAATGCAAGCCTAAAACCTTCATAAAAAAAAAAGAATCTAACTATTAAAATAAGAAAAGAAATTGTAATTCAAATGTACATGTACTAACCTTTTGTTGCAAGCAGGTCCAATTGCTCACAGGGCAAATTGCTATTCCATGAGCGGTCGGGGATCAACACATGAGATCTTTGTGCTAGCAAGATAGGGGATATACAATGGACAATAAAGGGTGTCCGAGGTGCCGAGAACCACCGGATTCACACCAAAAGATTGTTCACAATATGTACATGAAGAAAAAAGAACAACAATAATCTGATCTGCAAGAATTGTAGACTGGAGAGGAGGGGGCTGTAAAGTAAGGATCGAGGAATGTTCTAAAAATTCCCTGAGTTCCATAATTTTTTTGTCTCCTGCCTCAGCTGAGCTCATATCAATAGATGTAGCTTCAATCTTTGCATCTACATGTTTCAATTCGGTAAGATTCATGTCAATATGTTTCTGGAGCTCAGCCTGATCCTGCATTCTAGAGTCCTTTTGCTCGATAGCATCCTCAACTTTCCATTTTAGGTGCTGAAATCTTATTGCACTTTCAGATGTTTGGTCCAGTTTTGATTGTTGATCCTCCAATGCTGCCATTTTTGCCTCAACATTCCTCTCTGCTTCCTGGACCAACCTAATATAAACTGCTCTCTCCCCTTCCTTGTGCTTCAATGTATCAAGGATCTCTTGCCTTCTTTCCTTTAGCTCAGTTAATTTCTTGCTTAAAGATGTTTTCACAATAGATCTGTTGTCTAAGAAGTTCTTGAAAACTTCTAATTGCTCCTTTGTGTAACTCTTATTTGAAGTTCTTGGGGCTTTTGCATTTGCATTGCTAGATTTTTGTCACCACCTCACTAGATAGATCGAGAATCCTTTTGCTTGATCGGCCCATGCTTTGACATCTTCCCGGTCCATACGCACCTTTCGGATGCAATGCAAATGCCCTTGCAAGTCTGAGGAGGGACATAGTGATTCATAACATCTTTTCTTCCAAAAGCAAATTCATACCATTTGCGAGAATTCTTCCGTCCACTTGATATCAATTTCATCATCCTTATAGCCATACCGCTTGGTGCTTCATCACCCCATATCTCTCTTACCATAGCATCATACCGCTTTCGTAAACATCACAAAAATTCGGTTAATGCGATTTGTCTTCTGAAAAAACCCACGTATCATCGAGGTAAAATTTCCCTTTTGGCATGCGAACTTGAAGCTTTCTTATTTCTTTGGAGGCTTTCAGGTCCTTGGAGACTTTCTTGAACCCCTTGATTGGTGTCTTTGGGGTCTTTGCCATGTTCACAGTGCACGCAAAATGAACAAAGCAACAAATTTGATTTTATAAGATGAAATATTTGAAGATCGGACCTTTTAAACCAAACGCATTGTTTATTACGTCGATTTAGCTTGAAAAATACGCTTTTCGATTTTTAATCCATAGAACCGGTTACATTTACTTCTTGAATTCATTTTGGACTGAAATCACGAGAAAATTAAAACTACAAAATAAAGAAAACAAAACTTACGGGGCAGATCACACGGATATGCGGTGCTTTCCGGAAGGGTTCAAAGCGATCTAGCGGTGCCAATTTTGGAGAAAACAAACCAATTCTTGCTCCACTTTCGGTTAGCCAAAAACAGGGGAACAAAATGGAGGGAATTTTTGGTACACTCGAATAATGACATTTTTCTTTAATGATGGCAATCAAAAACTTGCTATAATTAAAATACATAACGTTATATGTAATGTATTCGAATGGCCCTTTTTTTTATCACCCTAGCGTGCTTATACCCTAAAACTCTCTCGTGTAGCAAATACTATGCTTACCCCTATCCCTAAGATACTATACCTGTGGAGCATGGCTCCACCATGGATAACTTGCTTTCACTGGGCTGTTGATAGGTACGTGATATCGTCTCATACCGACATCATTTAACTACCTCACCAGCACTCACAAGCTTTCCAAAGAACAAGCATAAGCTTATCTCCACAAAAGAGTAAGTAGAGGTTACAATTCCCTAATGGGCACGGACTTTTGCTCCCTTCAGAAGGGGCAGTTGCAGTACGTTTAAGACTTCCCTTAAACTAGTACTACAAGGCTTTCAAGAGGGAGAAGCATAATTCACAAGACCACATGGAATTCAAGGTGACACAATCTGCAAGCAGTGCTCTCATCACAGAGCTAGCTTTATTCAAGGAGGCCTCAATTCTCTACAGGGTAAACCGAGTCGGTCTGCGACAAGCCTTGGTCATCTACATGGTGATAGTCTACTAGTCCATGAGTATAAGGCTTACGGTGAGTCAATCGTCTTTACAACTCAGGTGCACACAATAAACCTTGCCTTGAATCCTTCAATTCGATTCCTTATGCCAAATCTCCCACCTTACGCCTCAAAGCGCCTCCTTTTTCTCTTTTTTCGGTATTGGCTTAGGCCTCCTCTCTTTTCACGTGTAGTTTTGCCGAGGCAGAGGCCACCAATCATTGGCTAAGCCACGCCTTTGCCCGGAAGAGGGTGATCTTGCGGATTACAATTCGGCCCCATCCGAACCCGATTCTCTTTGCTCGCCTTTGTCCGCGGGCCGTGGCCCCAATCCGGCCGCCTGCTTCTTGATTCAATCTCCTGCCAACGTGGCAAGGTCACGTGGCATTATTACCTTGATTCGATTAAGGCAGGTTCAACCAGGGCCTCGACAGCCTTTGTCAAGCCAGGAGATCATGGCGTGTCGAGACACCGTAGGTAGCACCACCCACTATTCCTGTGCTCACCTTTTAAACATAAGGTTATTTCAACCCTTTAGGTATTTTAACCCGTAACTTAGTATAACATAATTATTGCCTTGTTATCATTTACCGAAGGGGATAAATCTTAATGGTCAAAGTTATTCACCATAACCATTACAACAAGGCACATAGTCCCCTAGTGTCCCAGGCCATGGTGCACCCTCCGCCTTAAACTAGACTAGGGACGTATGCGACCAAAACACACCTATGGCCCATATACCATAGAACATTCCGTTACGCCAAACATTCAAATGCATGCATAATAACAACAATGGTCTATAAAATATTTAGGGCATAACATTACTCCCCCTCCCTCCCCCCAGATTCTTGTCCTTAAGAATCGGCTCTAGACCATTGAGCCATAACATCCGGATATTGAGTCATGAAACGACGACTCTCCCACGTCGCCTCTGAGACAGGTCTATGCTTCCATTTCACCAGAAATTCCATCTGGTCTCTTTGGCGGATCCACACTATCCAGGAATTCAAAATTCTTTCAGGGGTACGTAGGGATTCTATCCAACTCCACCATGTGTTCCTGTGAAGGCACAACATTCACCACTTTTCCTAGAGCTGGTCGCAACTGGCACATATGGAAAACAGGATGAATGTCCACATTTGGTGGAAGTTGCAACTTGAAGGCAACATCACTGTATTTCTTCAATCTTTTATAAGGACCACTGTATCTTGGGGAGAGCTTTGGTTTCTTTCCTACAATCAATGGCAATATTGCTTTTCTCTTCAGATTTGCAGGGAAGACCACACGAAGGTAAACCATTTGACCCTCATGTGGTTCGATCGGGGCTCTCGACAAATTGGCATGTGCTCTTGCCCGATGGCCTGTCTTATATGCAATTGACGCAACCCAAGTGTCACATCCATGCCTTCAAGCATACTTATAGCAGCATCAGTTTTCAGCCCATTAAAACCAAGTGATACAGGTCCTCTGGGATTTCTCCCAAACATAGCCACAAACGGGCTAGTTTTGATGCTATGTTGGAACCCGTTATTGTAATGTGGCTAGTTTTGATGCTCTGTTGGAACCCGTTATTGTAAGCCCATTTGGACTGTTGAGTGGCCACATAAGATCTCAGGCAGAATCTAATTTACTCTTTCAGTTTGCGCATCCGTTTCCAGATGATCTCCACTAGAGGACTGAAGAGTGCATTTTAATAATAATAATAATAATAATAATAATAATAATAATAATAATAATAATAATAATAATAATAATAATATTATTATTATTATTATTATTATTATTATTATTATTATTATGATCACGCCCGCAAAAGACCTTGAAGGTCATGGAGCGACAGTGTACATCAATCAATCAATCATGACCCAATTTCATAATGAGTGTCCTGTAGCTCAACCTGATGGAGGAAGTGGCTTAAAGTACTTGCTAGTTCCATCATCAAAAGAGAATGAAAACTTTGAAAACTTTGGCGACAAATACCAAGTCTATTTCTAATATCATCGTAAGCAGGGCATTCTAGAAACACATGGAATTCATTTTCCACCTTTTGATGGTCACATAATGCACAGATTCGGCTTTCTCTTGGAATTTGCCTCCATCTTCCTATTTCAATTGCTAGATGGTGTGAGCTAGTTTTGTATCTGGCAATAATATGCCTAGCACATTTTGAGATTCTAGCTCTCAGGTAGCATTGGTCTGTGTATGTTAACAAGGGATTAATATCCTCTAGATAGGTGAGCATCCGTGATCCCTTCTTTTCCCATAAGATCTCTACCGCCTTGGTTTGGACAAGATCTCTAGCGCTCAATTCAGTAGTAGGCTAAGAGTCTGCTGTTATTCCCCATCTGCCCACCCACTTCATGATATCATGCCACCATCCTGATGTGGTGGATGCTAGCGATGCTATTTTAGGCAGTCTATCTTCTGACATTAGGTTGATTCTATTGACGAAATTAATTGTCTGATATAGAGCCTCAGCTTCTAGAGGAATCAAACCTGCTTCTGCCAAGAGTATAGCGTAAGGTGGCTGTCTTTTGACTCCTAGCTCTTCGTGGAGGAAAGATTTGAGCACCATTTCGATCTGCCCCCAAAGCTTTAGTGATATGGATGGCCCCCAAATGGGAGCGCCGTACAAGATGACAGTCTGCACAAGAGTCTTAAACAACATTTTTTTTCAAACTCCAATCACCCAAAGAGGCTTTATGGCATCTCGCCAACATACCATAAAGTGCTGCTTTGCCACCTGTAACACGTTTATGCACACAATGCTTCTATTTGTAGTTAGATGAAAATTCTAGCCCGAGATATTTGTAGCATTCTACTATTTCCAAAACATTGTAGCATTCTACCATTTTAATGCAGAGAACAATTCACGCCAGAAATTCCTAGTGAATTTCACATATCGATCGCTTACGATAGCTTTGGGTAATCCAAAAATAGGAAATACATGCTGCATATAAGCCTTGGCCACCGCCAAGCCATCAGCATTCTTTGTCAGAGGTATAAAACGTGCATACTTCGTCAATCTATCCACAATGACAAGTATCTGGGTATAGTGATGCACAGTACGAGGCAACTTCACAATGAAATCCATAGAGATTTCACTCCATCTCTCCTCTGGTACAGGCAGAGGTTGCAATAGCCCTGGAGTCTTGCCTCGACCCGCTTTAACCTGCTGACAAGTCTCACAAACTTTCACATATTCCTGTACATCTTCTTTCAAACTAGGCCAATAAAACATTCTCTTGAGCGATTCATATGTTTTCCACTCACCCCCATGCCCAGCATAAGGTGCATCATGGAATTCGCTCAATAATTGCTTTCTCAAAGTGTCTACAGCAGGAACATAAATACGTCCCTTATGATACTAGAGTCCATCCTGGACATCCCAAGCATCTGTAACTTGGATAGATGTTGCATACTCAAAATATAGGTATCCAAGTCATATGCTTGCTTAATCTGTGACACCAAAGCAATTTCACATTGAACCATCACATTTACTTCCCGAACCCTAGAAAGAGCATCAGCAACATGATTCTTTTTCCCGGGAAGATGTTCAACATGAAAATGAAATTGAGAAAGGAAGTCCAACCATCTTGCTTGCCTTGGACTTACCTCGGCCTGGCTTTGCAGGAACTTCAACGGTTTATGATCGGTGTAGACCACAAACTTGCATTTATTACGGAGATAATGTTTCCAGACTTTGAGTGCATGAACCATGGCCAGTAACTCCTGCTCATAGGTGGAATAGTTCTTCTCTGCAGCATTGAGTTGGCGACTTTCATACGCCACCACCCTACCATCCTGCATGAGAACAACACCGATGGCATAACCACATGCATCCGTGTAAATCTCATAAGATTTACTCATGTCTAGAATCAATAGAATAGGCGTTGAGGTCAGCAACCTCTTCAGCATATCCATTGCCTGCTGCTGCTTTACCGTCCATTGCCACTGGACATTAGTTTTCAACAACATAGTTAAAGCAGCTGCAAAGATACAAAGTGTGAATTTTTGAAAGCAAATTTTTTGTATTTTGTGCAGAGTTAGCACAAAATATAAATGATTCAAATGCTCCTCTAAGGTTTTGCGATACACCAGGATATCATCTTAAAATACTTCCACAAAAGTATCAAGACATCCTGCAAAAATCTTATTCATCATTCTGGAAAAAGTAGCAGGAGCATTCGTTAGTCCAAAAGGCATCACCAAAAATTCAAAATGACCAAAGGTGGTCCTGAAGGTAGTCTTATGTACATCCGACTCCTTCACCCTTATCTGGTGATAACCACTGCGCAAATCCAACTTAGAAAAATACTTAGCTCCTGTTAACCTATCCATGATCTTGTCAATCCTAGGCAAAGGATACCTATTCTTGATCGTGATCTTATTCAAGACACGATAATCAATGCACATCCGCATTGATTCGTCCTTTTTCTTGACTAGAATGACAGGAGCACCATAAGAGGATTTGCTAGGTCTCACAAACCCTTTGGCTAACAGCTCATGAACATGCTTCTTTACCTCCTCTTGTTCCAATATGGACAATCTATACGGGCTACGAAACACAGATTTGGATCCAGGCTCTAAATCAATCTCAAGTTCAATCTCTCTGCTAGGTGGAAGACCTTCAGGCAGTTCCTCAGGGAACACGTCCTGAAATTCATATAACAGATCCTGCAATTCTCTCTGACCTTTTGAATCCTCTATGACCTCACTATCAGCACTCATATGACAGCACTCAAAAGCAAGATAACATTCCTTAATAAATAGAAGAAACCATTGATTGGAAGATTTAAGTACTAGTTTCTTGACCTGAAGCGACGACACGATCTTGGAAGCTCCCGTCAAAGGACTCCCTTGCAGATAGATCTCCCATCCATCGTGCTTCAGTGTCACCTGGTGAGTGTTCCAATCTATTGCAGTAGGCTTAACCCGCTGCAACCATGTTATCCCCAGCACCACAGCATACCGGCCAACATCCAAGAGGTCAAAATCAAGCTTTTCCTGGTAGCCTTGAATACACAAGGGCACCCCAACAGCTTTACGATCCTCCACCTGAGAATCGTTCACAAAAGGTCCATCTACCTTGTACTTATTAGTCTTTACACAAGGTAGGTGTAGTTCTTCCACCAACTTAGAAAAGATAAAGATGTCAGAAGAGCGACAATCCCAATAACACCACAACGTTTCGGCCCATGATTCTGCCCAAGAATCTAATCACATCCAGCAAACATGTCCATGATGTCCTTGCTTGCGGGCTTATCCAGTGCGCACAGCTCTTCCATGGCAATGGCTGAAACCGTCTTAGATTCCAATACTTCTTCAGCTTTTTCAGTCACGTTTGCTTTCTTGTTCTGTAGCTGAAAGCATTCACGACTAATGTGCCCAAGCTCTCCACACCTATACCAGAAAATCCCCTTCCTGGGACCACCGGACTTAGAGTCTGCCTTATGCTTCTTGGACTCTCCACCTGGAGACTTAGGTTTAGGCTGCTCAGATTTTTTCTTCTTGAAAAACTTGTTTTTCTTCTTAGAGAACTTCCGCGACGCCCTCTTAAAGGATTCATCCTCTTCCCCAAGCTGACGAGCCAACATCGTTGCCCTCTCAAAATCGTCGGGCTTCAGCAGATTATCGCTTCTTAGAGAGCAACGGATAGACCACCCTAATAAGAAATCAACTTCTTAGAGACCTCAGACAAGTCCCCAATCTGTGGATATAACCGTACCTTATTGATATAAACTGGCGAGAACACGTCTACTTGCGGATGCACCAACTTCTCAAAGCATCCACGAGCATCATCTTTGAGGGTGCATATTCCCCAATGAAGTATTTTCTGAAAGCAGACCAGGTATTCACCTCCTTCTTTATGGTAGGACTATTTCACCAACTATAGGTGTCCGATTTCAGCCGCATCTATGCAATAAACAACCGCGCCTTATCACCTTTATTGGTAGTCTAAAAAAAGGTCTCAAGCTTGTCAATCCAAGCCATCGACTCATGGCGATTGCCTTTCCCATCCCAATGCGGGATCTTACCGGTACTTTTCGAGTTGCGGATGTCCTCCTTGCTCAATCGAACTCTTGGTGTTGCTCCCTGGCGCACTAGTACCCGGGTACATCGGATCCACCACCACAGGCTAGGAGACTTCCCCTTCTCCATGAGACTTCCCTAGGCCATCGTGCCGACAAAGGGTCTCAACAGTCCCTCATAGCGATGCAGTATCTAACCGACCTTGAGGCTCTTTCCACACCGGCAAGTCCTGCCCCACTTTATGCGCATGGTCTCAGGGTTCTTACGGGTTTCCTATACGCCTTGGCGGCCTAGCCCTCGTGACATCAAGTTCCTCCTCCATAGAATTAAGCCTATCCCTTCGGATGTGCGCTGCACTAGTCTCAGCCAGGTGCCCCATCTCGGCTACTCAAGGTCCAAGCCAAAACTTCGGGCTCTCGATACCCAGCATTACGAACCAAAATTTTAGTACCAAAAATTTCGATTTATATTTACATCAAACCATCAGAGTACACAGAACAAGTTTTGCCTTCCACGAGGCAATATACATGAAAGCCACATATACAGATAACAAGATGACACAAAAGATAACCAACACACACCTATGCTCCGCCAGCTATCAAACAGCCTGCACAAGCTTCCACGTATTAGTAGCATGCACAAGAGTTATCCAGTAGTGTCAATACGAAGCAATGACTGATGGACTGCAAGTACACACATATGGAATCCACCACACGCACCATAGCATCTGCCAAGCAGATACACCCCGCCATATCTAGACAGTACGTCGTTTAGAACCCCTGCGCTGGTGGATCCAGTACAGGAGAGAAACTGCAAGCATCACAAGAACCTAGGCCGTCGGACTGTTGACTACATCCATCACCGTCCCATACCAGTGACGGGTTTCACCTCACCAACGTTCCCATGATCCTTAATTAGACAGGCTATGCTCATCTAATCATACTTGCATAAAACTCGGTTAGCAATTACTATGCTTACCCTAATATCCCTAAGATACTGTACCCGTGGAGCATGGCTCCACCATGGATAACTTGCTTTTACTGGGTTGTTGATAGGTACGTGATATCGTCCCATACCGACATCATTTAACTACCTCACCAACACTCACAAGCTTTCCAAAGAACAAGCATAAGCTTATCTCCACAAAAGAGTAAGTAGAGGTTACAATTCCCTAATGGGCACGGACTTCCGCTCCCTTCGAAAGGGGCAGTTGATGTACGTTTAAGACTTCCCTTAAACTAGTACTACAAGGCTTTTAAGAGGGAGAAGCATAATTCACAGGACCACGTGGAATTCAAGGTGACACAAGCTGCCAGCATAGCTTTATTCAAGGAGGCCTCAATTCTCTACAGGGTAAACCGTCCAGGTCTGCAGCAAGCGTAGGTCATCTACATGGAGCTGATAGTCTACTAATCCATGAGTACACGGCTTACCAGAATTGAGTCCAATCGTGCTGCAACTCCGTGCACACAATAAACCTTGCATTGAATCCTTCAATTCGATTCCTTATGCCAAATCTCCCTGCTTTTGCCTCAAGCGCCTTCCTTTTCTCTTTTTTTTTCCAGTAATGGCTTCCGGCCTCCTCTCTTTTCCTGTAACCGGCTGCTCAGAACCGAGGCCCTACCAATCGTGGCTAAGCCACCTAGCACTGCCCCAGAAGGGCAGGTGATCTTGCCAGATTACAATTCCGGCCCCATCCGATCCCGATTTTGCTGCTCCGCCTGCCTGCTCCTTCATTCAATCTCTTGCCAACGTGGCAAGGCCACGTGGCATTATTGCAGCAGTCGGTTAAGGCCACAACCGGTTCGGCAGGCCTCCGCTGTCCAAGCCAGAGATCATGGCTGTGTCAAACAGCCGTAGGTGGCACCACCCAACTATTCCGGTGCTTACCTTTTAAACGTGTTATTTCAACCCTTTAGGTATTTTAACCCTTAACTTAGTATAACATAATTATTGCCTTATTACCATTTACCCAAGGGGATAAATCTTAATGGTCAAAGTTATTCACCATAACCATTACAACAAGGCACACAGTCCCTTAGTGTCCCAGGCCATGGTGCACCCTCCGCCTTAAACTAGACTAGGGACGTATGCGACCAAAACACATCTATGGCCCATATACTATAGAACATTTCGTTATACCAAACATTCAAATGCATGCATAATATCAAGCAATGGTCTGTAAAATATTTAGGGCATAACTTATCTAATAGACAAGTAAGGAATAAGGGGGTTGCGTTAAGTATTACACTCCCAATGTGCTCTATGGTTTGATATTTGAGCGTCCCAGAACTGAGATATAAAATGATGTGGAAGGCAATTACTGTTTTCAAACACACAACCATGCATCATGGGATCCAGAAACATACCTTGAAGTTGCATCTGCTCCAACCAACTAAATGCTTCCTGGTGAGACTCATCCTTAATATATATGGCGATTATGATGGTCCACTATGAACTAGCATTGTGTTAAAGGTTTTTCTTGCCTCAGCTAAAGAGCAATATTTTGTATACACATGACTCAATACTATGGTGGAAATGGAGTCCGATTGGTTGGGGGCTACCTCTACAGTGGTGTTTGGTTTTGAGCACCAACAGTGGCTCCGTCTACTCAATGACTACAACCTCTTGGAGATTGATGGTGAAGGTTCCTTTACTTGGTGCAATGGTCAAGTTGGTGGGGGTCGCGCAAGCTCTCGGTTGGATAGAGCTTACTACAATGCAGATGCAGTTGTGGCACTTCCAGGTCTCTTCCGGTTCTGTCTCACGGACAACTCAGTTTCAGACCACCATCCACAATTCCTTTCAGATGAGCCTCTGCAGCAGCGATGGCTTGGATGGACATGTTTTTGCTTGAATGTAAAATTCTTAAAGGATGCTGACTTTCAAGAAGGCTGCAAGAACACTTGGACAACTTCCTTCAACCGACGTCAAGGCATGGCTGGCATAGTGGATGCAATTGCGGCAGCAAAGGCTTTGCCAAACAGTGGAGCCGAGAGTCTGCAGCAGCAGGTTGTGCTATATTGAACACCTTGCTGCTCCATTCTCGACAGGGACTCCTTCCAGGTGTTCATGATCGAGATATTTTGGCACAGATCCAAGCATTAGAGGAGGAGCAAATATATCAGGCAAAGACGAAGGCAGGTTTGCAGTGGTTTCGTGATGGAGACCGTTGTACAGGCTTCTTTTTCCATGCGGCTAAGAGGCGTCGCATGATGTCAACCATGTCCTCATTGCTTTTGTCGGATGGTTCGGTGCTAACAGAGCCAATCAAACTCAAGCAATATCTGCATAGCCACTTTCAGACTTTTTTCGCTGAGAAACATCTTCCCTTTCAATCAGAAATACGAGATGCTATTTTGTCTAGGATTTCCCCCATCATCTCCGACGAGCAACGCGTGTCAATAGAGGCGGCTATGACAGCTGATAATTTAGGTTCGGCAGTTGAACTGAAAAGAGGCAAATGCCTAGGTTTGGATGGTTCGCCAATTGAGTTCTTCCAGGAGTATTGGGAATGGCTAGAGCCAGATGTGTGTGTATGATGCTTTCTGTGACTTTCAGCAGTCCACTGCTTTAGATAGAATTCTAAATACAGGTGCCATCTCACTCATCCCCAAGGTCAAGGATCATCAGACTATTTCAGACTAGCGGCCCATCACCTTATTGTCATCTGTATATAAGATCTTTACCAGGGCTTTTGCAAAACAGGTGAAGGACATCTTGGCAGAGTCCATCTCAACAACCCAATCATGTTTTCTTCTAAAACGATGCATTCTAACAATGTTGCTGCTGCTTACGAGGGAATTTATTGGGCACGTAAACAAAACCTTCCAGTTGTATACCTTAAGCTTGATTTTGCAAAGGCTTACGACAGTATTAGCTGGGAATTCATGCGTCGTTGTATGTTAAGACTGCGATTTGGGGAATAATTCACATCAGATATTATGAAGCTGCATGTCTCTGCTCGGGTGATATTATGTTCCATGGTGAGCCGTCAGATGCCTTCTCACTCAGTCTTGGTATTCGCGAGGGATGCCCTTTAGCACCACTGCTTTTCACAATTGTCGCAGAGGCTTTGTCACAGTTATTTCCCATCGCAACCACAGAGGGACTTCTCCATGGTCTTGCAATGGAGGATGGCACACAGGATCCATGGTCTTTGCAACCACAGAGGGACTTCTCCATGGTCTTTGCAATGGAGGATGGAGGATGGTCTTGCAATGGAGGATGGTAAAGATGATTCTCCTGGTTTATGCCTTCTTAAACAAGCTCTTGGTCACTGTATCCCTCTAGGCAAAAAGGTTGTCAAACCAATCCTACCTTGGGCATTATTTCAGACTCTGCAGCCTTTTCCAAGTGCTGCTCCATTTTTGCGTGGCTTGTTGACAGCATGGGAGGCAGTCAAACATCTTTTCTAGCCATGCTCCTCCATTCACACCCTATTGAAGACTCCATGGTGGTGGGCACCATTGCCTCCAGACCCCTCAGCACCTCCACTGGCAGCATCAGTTCATCCCCTTACACAGAGACGATGGGTTTTGGCAGGCGGCGTCTCTATTCAACCATGGTATGCAGCGGGTCGCCTACTATCTTGGCCTGAATTTCAGGCAAAGTTCCTGCTCTCTCGCTGGGGTGTATCTCTATGGGAGAAGGTCGCAAAAAATTTGCCTCCTGTAGTGCAAGTTGGTGCTGCTGAAAGAGTGCCATGGGAATGTCATGAAAATATTCACAAAGGCAAGCACTTTGTCAGATCAGTATATCGCCTTCTTTTAGCACCACAGCCCCTCCAGTTGCCAGATGGGTGGCACCTATAGGTTCCACAGCTGCATCGTACATGGCGATGGCTTTGGGATAGGTTGCTCCACTCTAAAGTCTCTGTACTATGGTGGCAGGTTATCCACAGGTGCCTGTGCGTTAAAGCCTTCCGACATCGCTATGATCCTCGCATATTTGCAATATGCCCGCTCTGCCTTTCAGCTGTTGAGACTCTTGAGCACTGTCTCGTTGATTGTCCAGAGGTTCAACCAGTGTGGTCCTGGCTACAAGGCTTGTTTAACAGTACATTGGACTGCCAATGCATATTTTTGGCATCCTATCCTAATGCATGGCCCTCAGCTAAACAGAGGGCGTTCCATCTTGGTTCTGATTGGCTCCTATGGTCGATATGGGAGCGTCGCAGACACCACATCTTCCAAGGCATTTATTCATCTGCACCAAGGGGGGTTCACCCAATGGTCACGTATGTACCAACTGAGTGCACGGTTAGGGTTTTTTTATTGCCTTGGTCGTAGGTATACGGTCGGGAGCTCATACGGGCGGGAAGGAGAGATTCCGTAGATGATCGATTTGGGGAGCTGATCCATTTGACGGAAAAAGGTACAAAGTCGGAAAGGGATTATATAATTTGGCACAAAAGGTACAAAAGTCGGAAAGGGATTATATAATTTGGCACAAAGGGTCTTCACAAAAGGCACAAAGTCGGAAAGGGATTATATAATTTGGCACAATCAATCGTAAATCTACGGATAGGGTCTATATTGTATGTTAGTTCGAAAAACCGTATGGTATGGGTTTTTCTACTCCAAAAAGCCGTATACAGAGGTTTTTCTATGACCCCTCGAACGCAGATGCCATCTGTCCATATATAGAGGTGCACCCCCCGGGATCTGCACATGGTGTTATTATGGTGGCCTAGAAAAAGATACTGACAGCATATGAGTGCTCCTCTCGATTCAGAAATGATGGAACGCATCTGGATTCAGTATCTCCGAATTGATTCTAAATGATCCAGACTACCATAGGCCCTGGACTACCATAGTCGTCGGATTCATCGATCCTACGACGCAGATCGTATGTTGGAGCATGTGAGCACCTCTCGTTTCACTTATAGTCATTTATGATTCGCCTAAGATTTTGAAATATGAAATACGCTTTCGCCAAAGGTTTTGAGGGAATATCGAACCTCTATACGGCTTTGCGTAAGATTTTAGAATATGAAATACGGAGGTTTGAACCTCTACCAAAATAGCTTAATGTCCTAATAAGACTACTTTAACCAATATACACAGTGAGCTAATGTGATTATTTTTTATCTTGAATCTATATTTTTTTTATAACAACCCATTCAATTATTTTAGGGATATATAGTCTATGGTTTCAAGATTTGTTATTTTTTACATCCATATCAAATCCCCCTGGAACCCCCTGTTATTTTGCTACATATTCGTTAGTCTCCCTCTCTGGAGTAAGCACATTGTGCTCCAGGCTCGTGCTCCTGTGGCATCTTTTTTGTGCTTACACAGTTAGATGAGACATGTAAATTTTGTACTTTTTATCTGATTAATAAACTTTTTGGCTTTCGTCGTGTAATCTTCAGCTTGTTGTGCCTCAGGGATGCTGGCTTCTCCATTATCCTTAATACCAAAACTACTGTTATATGCACGTCTAAGTCCAAAGTTTACTTTTTTGCTTGCAGATGAACCCTTAATATGGCTTGCCTCCCTTTTAAAATTAGTAGCATTTTTCTGGTCTCCCATACTGTAGGAGAATCTGATAATATCGGACAGAGATAAACAAGCTAAGAGTTCATCTTCAAGCCATTTCTCATTAAGAGCTTCTTCTTCGGAGCTAGAGCCACAAGGTCGGCCATCTGAATCAAATTTCCCTTCCATAACGTAGAAGGGATTTAGGGTTTTTAATTTTTTCTTCCAGTAAAATTCCAACCTGTCATGCCTTGTGCCTATACATTCTCTAAAGCTAACTAGTACTGCTCAGATTTGGGTTTTGACCAGAAAGACATAGATGCCATATCCATCCAGGACGATTCTTCATACCTTTGATTTTGAATCTTGAAGGACAAGCCTGCCATTGCTGATGTACAGTCAGTTTTGAAGCATTCGACTCTTAGAGTAGCTGCCAGAAGTCCCCTTCCAAAGCCGTATTAGGTAAAGCTCATTTTAGTATTAGTCCTTGAGATCCCTTTGGTGAATTAACCTAAATGACCATCTATTACTTTTGGAATAAAATGTTTATTAAGAAATCTCCATTATGTGTATACCCCTTCTATTTTGGAGCATTATCAGATACAAGCCCTAGATCCATGATTTTGGATTTAACTCCACAATGTTTTTACCCATGGTTACTTAAAGCCAACAATATAGAAAGAATGATTTTTATCATCCACTAAGACCGATAGGCCTATGGGACTCAGAAGGAGCGCAACAAACTTATTATTGTCCGGGTTAAAAAAACCCCGCCCCAAAGGGTTTTCAAGGGAAAAACAGTGGCAGTAATAAGAATGTTGTCAAACTGTACAGGTATACATCATGATGTGGAGTTTTACACCTTAGAACGTTATTTGCAATCAAACCAACGGTTAAATCAACAATGCAGTCTCATTTTCTAAAAGTCTCATTTTCCCTTTGCATATCAAGGTCTAGCTCTCAGTTACAGCTAATGGAAACTCACAGCCTAAAAAGGAAAATGAGGATTTTCCAATCTCATGGAATATGCAGCGTTAAATTGCTTTGTGCTTAAAGCTTGCATAAGGTGATAAACCACCTTATTCTAGGGTGTGTGCACGACCTACTGTGCACAATTAATACCATTTTCCATAGCATTGTTTGCAATAACGAAATTCATTTCCTTAACCTTTATTTGCTAAGTTTAACAATCTTTTTTCACTTCGTGCAATGCATGGCATTTACTTAATTAAAAAAAAAAAAAAAAAAAAATCCTGAAAGGTTTTCACCTGCTCGAAACACCAATTTAAACAGTAGATATGGCCATTAATGTCTCCAATGCTTCAGGAAGGTCAAAAGCATTCAAAAGTTCGTCGGCAGAGCTTCGATCCAGGCCGGAAGTCCCTTTCTTCTACTGACCTTTCTCACGAATCGTTGAAAAGCTCATAAAGTCGTTTGCTTATCGGTTAATTCCACCTATGCTTCATGGTGGAACAAAATGGAGACCCCAACTTCGAGACACCTTCCTTATTCAGCTCCCCTTTTGACGTGGCATCAAATTTGGCCCTCCAATTCAAGCAATCAACGGTCGGGTATGATGCCACATCAGCAGGGGGCTGAATAAGGAAGACTAGCCCCAACTTCCATCCCGTGCTGTTGGGAGTGCTACGTGTTACAACAGAATTCCACCCCATAAAAAAATAAGGGAAAATTTAAAAAATGCCCCTAATTTTTTGCAAAATTGCTAAAATACCCCTGTTTTAGCGGTATTTTTGGTAAAATGGCCATAACTTTTTTTTGATATTCCAATTAGGAATGTATCCTTCAGATGAAATATAGATGAGGATGTTATCTTCTCATCAAAACTAAAATCACCTGAATCAGAGTCTGGAATCACAAGTTATGGGAAATCATAGACACAAAACAATCGTAATCATAACTTACGATTCCGAACTCCGATTCAGATGATTTTAGCTTTACTGGAAAGATATCATTCTCATCTATAATTCATCTGAAGGACATATTCCTATTTGGTTCATCATAAAAAAGTTATGGTCATTCTACCAAAGATACCCTTAAAACAGGGGTATTTTCGCAATTTTGCAAAAAATTAGAGGCATTTTTAAAATTTGCCAAAAAAATAAGGGAAAAACTACCAAATGCCCTTAAGTTTTAGACTATTTTGCAAGATGCCCTTAAGTTTTCATTATTTCATGAAATGCCCCTAAGGGGCGTATACGTATCTAGGATTGTTTTTCATCTTCAACAGGATGCCCTTATGTTTTATCAGAATTTATAAAATGCCCTTAAGTTTTCTCAAAATTTATGAAATGCCCTTAAGTTTTATGAGAATTTATGAAATGCCCTTTCCATGTAAACGTAAACCTGTAAACCAGAAAACCGTAAACATAAACCAGAGCTTATGACATGCCCTTTCTGAACTACGAAATCCCCTTTAATCTCCCCTGTAATCTCTCCCGTAGAATTTGAATCTGAAAATGCAAAGATATTCATATAACATTGTAAAATTTGCACCTGAATTTGAATTTGAATAATGTTGATCAAAACAAATCAAAAGAACGAAACTTCTAAACAAATAAACATGTCCATCGGATAGGAGCCCTACATGTTCGTGAATTATGTCCTCAGGTTCTTACATCTAGTGCAATGATGCACTTCTTTCACCTCTTCCTCGTCATGATTCTCTTGGTCCGCGGGATCTAATTCGGTGGTCTTCTTGTCATTGGAGGCAACATACTTCGTGTCACTAGGACTAGGAATTAAAACCGGATGCATAATCTCCTTGTAGGTGTGAAGATATGAAACCGCAAAAAGGCCATATGAGCATAGTTAACGTAATCGTTCATTTCTATAAAGTATTGGCATCATGCCGCATGGCCACATGGAATTCGCCTTGCCGCCACTTGTTGCATGAACATGTCTTCAAACCCAAGTTCACAATCCTTGGTTTAGATGACGGACTTCAAATTCAACATCGTAAGTCGCAATCACACAGTATGAGCGACCCTTTTCGTGATGATTTCTTCACATCAAGCTCAACATGAGGGGTCAAGGCATACTTCCTCGCATTTTCTAGCCAAGACAAAGCATCTTTTCTAATGATCAAAAAACCATGCCATCATCTTATGGCGATTATCAATTCCAACATAGCTAGAATAGGCAACTCTAGGCTCACGCAACCAAGAATTCAAAGACTTCTGCGATATTAGAAGTTAGATGTCCATACCTCCTTCCTGTGAATTTTGAGTTGGCCCAATGGATAGGATCGCCAGTGAAGAAGAATCCATGTGGTGGCCTCTCGCATTGGTTGCACGATTTTTTCGGATGACTGCGCCATATTCCTCAATACCGCTTGTTTGCGTCGCATTCCATAGCATGTGAACAAGCCGTGTACTCTTAAAACCCTCCTAAAATTCTCATTTAAATGGCGATGCAATAAGCATGTGGCACATTTCCAAATACAACCGAACACCTCGACCAATCCCTTCGTCGCATGGGATATGAAAGTTATCTGTTCATGATGATGCAAGTAATTCTTCAAATTTTGTATAAACCACACCCGTTATCATCATTCTCTGCAAAGTACAACCGCAAATGCAACGGAAATAAACCATCATTACCATCAATAGCCGTCGTACGACAAGAGAATGCCAAGGTATCTTCCTTTGAGGTGAGTACCATCTAGGCCCAATCTTGGTTCTGCGATGGCGAAAACCCTTCAAACTAGCATCAAAAGCTATAAAAATCTGAAAGAAACGGTCTTACATTTGTTTTTACGGACAAAAGCCACACTTCGGGGTTGCTTTCAAGAATTTCATTACAATACCCTTCAAGTTTCTTGTAGGCTTGATTATGGTCACCATGAATGTTAGCATGTGACCTCTTTTGCTTTCCAAGCAAGCCCATACGAAATAGTCACACCCTTCTCTCTTCTAATATCTCCAATGAGATCCTTGGGTCTTAAACACGGTTGATCTCTCGAACCATCAATGGTATAGTTTGCAAGCCAAGTTGTGCTAACTTCTTTATTTCCAAGACGAAGCAAAAGACCAAGTACAAGTATGAACATCGTGAAATTTTTCACAAACACATTGAGGACCACCATCTCTTATAGAGGCATGCACGACGCCAAGTACAATTTTCATTGACAAATCATCTGTGTACTGCGATCCACAATCCATGTACATTCACCAAATACACTAACAATTAATAAATTTCAGTTCTTAGTGGAATCACGAACACTATATGCACAACTTAAAACTCACCTTGTTTTATCAGCCTTGAAAGACTTTAAGCTCCACATGATGTGAGATTGCATGATTCTTCTGACAAGCTTCAACTCACCCAATGAGGACCACATGGAACCCGGTTGCAACTCCATTTTTAGCATAGACACCGCTATTGAAGGAAAATGATTCAATATAATTAGATAGAACAAGCAATTAGATTTCTTGAACAATGAACATTTAACAATGAACAATGTACGGATGCATCTAGAAGTTTTGCATGTAGACAAAGGAAAAGGAAGGCGGTAATGCAAAAAGTCTAGAATGCAAGGGCAATGCAAAAAAAATCGTAAAAGTAAAAGGAAAGAAAACTTACATGATTCGATCACATGCGGTGCGGAAATCCAAAAGACGCTTTTTCCAACCGCATGTTTTTGGCGATTCAAAATTGTTTGCCACAAAACGCCAGAGACCGCTACGAGGGATTACATGTGCGCTTCTTGTTCTCCATTGCACAAGATCGGTGGCGTTCTTCATTACTGTGGTGAAGTTCGGATAAGAGATGGAACCGAAGAATTGGAACGAGGAAGAATTTACTCACCTGGTACAATTTTCGTGGATGGTCGATTACTGGAATCGCCGATTCACGAAGAATCGACATTTGTGAAGAACTTGCCGCTCGAAGAATCGCCCGCCAAAACAATCCGTTGGCGACAAGGGCATTTCAGAAAATAAAAAAAGTAAAAAGGGTATATCAACAATTTCATAATTCTACCTAACCATATACGCTCCAAAGGGGCATTTCATGAAATAATGAAAACTTAAGGGCATCTTGTGAAATAGTCGAAAACTTAAGGGCATTTGGTAGTTTTTCCCAAAAAATAACGACCCTACTTCTATATTATCACATATTAACCAGATCACAACATTTGTCAACATTAGGAAAGAGGGTTATGTATACAGGAATGTTGCTTTAGGCAACATTCTGGCATGGAAACCATGCCGACGCGACATGCCAGAATGTTGCCTAAAGCAACATTCCTGTAACGTGGAAACAATTTAGAAAAAATTCTGTGACGGTAAAACTCTTCAAAATCGCTGGTAAAGCCTGAGAATGCGAGGTAGATCCTCGGAATCGCTGGGTAAAGTGCCGAGAATGCCTGGTAAATCTCTGATCTGTGTGTGAAATAGCCGGAGCAGCCAAGAAATGAAGCCCGCAGGAAGAAACAGAAAAAATGCTTCACTTTCAGGGTTTGAATGCGTGCCACGTGGCATGGCGCTAGTGGACGCGAGGGCAGAATTTTTTCTAAATTGTTTTTACGTAACATGGAATCACCTTGAGGCAAATTCTGCCAATGAATATTACAAAGCATGACTTTCACGGGTTGATGATTTCTCAAGCCCGAAAATTGTGGCGTGCGGCATTTTTGTCTTCTTCCTCTGTTTCTCTGTTCCTGGGCTATGCGGTGGAAAAATGAAAATGGATAACGGGAGAGCCTCTCCACAAAACGCAAAGAGATTTTCTGCAGTTTAAAATAGGACTTATTCACATCTACACGTATTCCTCTGTTCTTCTTTATGTTGATCTCTCAAAGAGGGTTGTTAACTTAGATTTTTCAGAATTTAGTAAGATTTCAAGAATACAAGAAAAGAATACAGAAGCTTAACCTCAATTTGTGAGCTAGAACTTTTCATTTCCATTAGATAGCAATGAAAGCAATAACATTCAATTTTGCATCAAACTTTTCCATGAGAATTGTAAATGGAGGCGATCCAGGAGGCGCTTCTTTTGGCTGGTGCTTCTCCAATCACAACCTCGTAAGTACCATTCTCACCACGGATGGTGATTTCTTTTGGAGTAGCTTTGTTTTCATTTACCAGATCCGCACTAGAAATGATCCCTATTTCAACATCGCCCACCAAAACAGCCATTCTGAGATAACTCTCCTCAAAGAGAGGTTCATCTTTCGTTTGATTAGCGTCAAGTTCGTATACGATATGACCAAGCACCTGACGGGGCTTCTCTCGGAAAATAACTTTCTGCTCTGTTAAATTCCTTAGCCTAACTACGGCTTCATCCTTGGTGGATCCTGGCTTGGATCCTTTGCTTCCCATTGCTGCTTAGGCCTACCGAGCTAGATCGACCTCTCCTCTTCACTCGTCCTAAGAGATTATTTTGAAACAGGACAGAAACCCCTAAATCGCATTAAGTGGTTAGTGGGATCCACGTCCTTGGCAAGCACGTGCTCTGTCATTTCAAAACGTCAGCCGCACTGCTTGAATTTGACTAGGCCTTTTGAGTGACAAGAAGTTTGTAAATTCTAGCCCTTTCAAATGTGAGCGCGGTATATATCAAACACCCTCATGTTATAGCCACGGGTATATCCATGGTATGTCCGTGTCTTTGACATGTTATGGCCAACTCAGTCAAGTATGGAAATGGGTCTGGAAGAGCCACTTGCCACCAAAGGTATCCATACTACTATGGCAAATCTTTCACCGAGCAATCAGGGTCAGCATATTAGTGAACAAGTTCAACTGTGATGTCTCGCTGAGTTGCCCAATGTGGGGCCTGGGAACAGAAACAATTGAACATTATTTCATGCATTGTGCAGAACTCTGTCCAGTATGGGAACAAGTGAAGGAAGCATTCGGGACTTCTCTATCAGAAAACGAGCTTTTGTTAGGCATGTATCCATCGTCATGGCAAACTGGAAAGAAACTTGCTCCGAATTTATGTAAAGGATGGCTCCTATGGCTAATATGGAAGAGGCAGAGAAAATTAGTGTTCTCCCAAGAATATATTCACTCCAATAGCCAATGGCCATCTTTAAAGCAGAAGATCCGCCAACAGAAGAGGAGTGGGCTTCTCAAGTCCACGACTCTCTCTTATCGTTCCTGTAAAAGTTCCAAATCCACAGCTGAGTGGTTATCCCTACATAAACAACCATGTTGTGTAGGTGTATGATATCACTTGGCATACGTATGTAATTGATGAGTACCAATTAATATATCTCTGATCCTTCGAAAAAAAAATGTTGCATGTTACGTCGCATGTGGCGTTCCCTCTCCCTCTTGCTGGATGCAACAATACCAATTTCGAATCTTTGATTTTTCTCTACAGTCTATCTATGCTTGCCTATCTATGCCTCAGAGGGGCGCCGGTAAGGTAGGATAGGATGCCGAATTCTATCTGTTTGCAGAACGATTATTTTCCTTATCCTTCATTTTTCCATTTCGATTTTGCAATGAGAACCATTTTCCATTTCGATTTTGCAATGGGAGATTGGACATTACTTTAATATCGACCCATCACTCCAGATAGATTTTTGGAGGTGATTTTTCTTCCAGCTATTGTTTTCTTTTTTGTAGAGATTTTTGAGCTTGAGTTTAGAGTTTCATATTCTATCTTCAGCTCTCCAAGGGTACTTTTTATGGCCTCTGTTTCTTTTTGTTGTATGCTTTGCCATAGCTCAAAGTTTTGAAGTAATCCTTTCACTATTCCCCACGTTGGGCTTATTACTGACAGCCTAATTCTATGAAGATTACCTTAGACTTTATGAGATTCCCCTAGATTCCCAAGTTTTAATGAAGATTCCTCAGATCTTATAACATTCTGAAGATTCCCTCAGATTTTATAACATTCCCTTGAATTCTACAAATTACCCAAGATGCCCTTAGATTTCCTATATCCTATATGATTCTCGTAGATTCCCTTATAATTCAGGAGATTCCTTTAGATTCTATGAAGATTCCCCTAGATTCTCTAAGATTTATTCTCCCAAGCTTCTCTCAGATTCCTTTAGATTTCATAACATTCCCTTAGATACTATGAAGATTCCCCAAGATTCATTCGGATTCTCTTAGATTTTATAAGATTCCCTTAGATTCCTCAAGAAATTATGTAGAGCTCCTTAGACTTTATGAGAATCCCTTAGATTCCCATAGATTCTATAATATTTCCTCAAGTTCTATGAAGATTCCCTCAAATTTGATGAGATTCCCTCATATTTTATGAGATTCCCTTTGATTCTATTAAGATTCCCTCAAATATTATAAGATTCCCTCAAAATCTACAAAGATTCCCATAGATTCGCTCAAATTCTATGAAGATTTTGTTACATTTTATGGGATTCCATAGATTCTCTTAGATTTTATGAGATTCTCTTAGATTCTATAAAGACTCTGCTAGATTCCCAAGGTTTACGAAGATTCCCCTATATTCCCTTAGTTTCATGAGATTCCCTTAGATTCTATGAAGATTCAAAAGATTCTAGAACCTTCTAGAATTTATTAGAACTTTCTAGAACAATATCCCAAGACAGCCTGAGATATAAACAATCTAGACCGTAGGATCGTCTATATAGAATCTATATAGAAACTCCTAAGCCATCTGGGCCATAGGATATGTCCCAAAGCCCCCTGGGCCATAGGATCTTGGACGGACGGTCGATTAAGCGCGATAAACATAAGAACATATATATGTGAAGTTAATAGACCAGAATGTTTTCGCATATACCATAATAATAATAATAAGCAAAGCTAACCTTTTTTTTCATTATATTGTCAACATCATACTCCATTTATCTTCTGCAAAATACAAACTAATAAGTACAACATGGTACGACAAATTCTTGTATTGTTTATTCAAATTGCAAGAATTTTATAATTGATTATTGTTTATCTCAACAATTGCCTTGTAGCCCGGCAATGCCTGGACACTTTTACTGGTTCAGTAGAATATATTGCCATAGCAGAATTGGGTTGTTTGGAAACCTCAATATCCACGTGGCTAAACAATTGTTTCTCCATTATTTAAAAAAAATGGCCAAATAATGCCGGTGCCTAGTAATGCTTCTTGCATGCAACTGCTAGTTGCCCACTTGGACGGCAACTAGAACAATCGGTTTTTTAATGCAGCATAATAGTAAGACATAATAGTAAGACAGAACGACTGTCTAAGATTCCTTAAGATTCCTTGAGATTCTGCTAGATATTAACCATGGACAAAGATATTAGGACAGAACGAACGACTGGGCAAAGATATTAGATCAGCGTTAACAAATTAGGACCACTGAATTGATACACAGCTAGCTGTTATGCTTGTCTGATTCACAGCTATTAGTTGTTAAGTTAGTTGTGCTTGTTTGATTCACAGCTTCTTCTGTTGGCCATTATGAATTGTTGCCGTACGAATTGTTGCCTTATGAATTGTTGCCCAGTACAAAGAAGGGCATAAGGAGAAAAAAATTGGAGGCATAGTCTGCACTGCACCCATAAGAATATCCAGGTATGCATCTTTCGCTAAGATGTACTCAGTATTTCTGTTGAGAAAATGAATAATTGACACTACGATTTCCTTCAAACTTCACACTTTAACATTTCCTCTAATTTCTACTATAGTTAGATCAGAAATTGGAACGGGCAGGAGAAATGGACGACAATCCTGCCGATGAGAGAAAACAAAAGGATGATGAAAAATTAGAGGCAAAAGAAAGGCATGATGAGCTGACTAGAGAAGGTGAGATGTATGATAAGCGTATAGATCATTTAAAAAAGGAACAGAGAATTTACAGAGTGAGATCTACCAGCTTCTAGGATTTTACTTTGTTTTCCAGGGAGTACTGCTCCAAGGAGTCTCACATGCGACCAAATGTGGGTTCGCTTGGATTCCCATGCTCTTATCCTTTATTGCATCATGTGCTGCTTTATATGGGGTGAGTTCTAAACTATATGAGAAGCAGACAGTTGAAAATATTATGCATGATGAGAAGTGGCAGAAACGAGGGATAACACAGTGGGTAGATAATTATAAAGTTTGGGTCAAAGGTAAGAGTAAAGATGGCTTCAATCCTCTCGTATCTAAACCAAGTGAACCAAACCCACAAAAGAAGACGACGAAGAGGAAGCGTAAGTCCCTTTATCTTCTCTTTTGTGAATCTATGGAGACACGCGTCCTATGTTTGGTAGCGATCTTATTTGCTGGACTCGTTATGGCCTATTGCTTTAGCACGTTAGATTCAGCGTGCAAAAGAAGACATTAAATTTCATAAAACTTGTTATAGATTCGTTAAATTTGAAGAAGGAAATTGCTCGTCCATGGAATGTATGCTTGCAATGTTCCTAGGCATAAGATGAAAACTTGTAAATGATAAGGCAGCATGCTGCTCACCACTCTCCATGATTACAGCCTGCATAACTCTCCATCCCATCAATTGTCCTTACATAAAGTTAATGACAAATCATTCTTCCTAAAGAAAGCTAGACTAAGTCCATGACAAAAATGCAAAAATCTTGTATGAAGGGGGTGTCTTTGTTTTTTTTGTTTTTTTTTTTTGTTTATTGTCTAAGGTAAATTCTATAAATCTTGCTGAGAGATAGAGTACAAGCACAGATCTTGGAGGATAGGCAGCACCAAACTAGGTTCCCAATTTCTACTTAGTAACGCTGGGCATTGTAAATATCTATAATAATTGCAATCAATAACAACAGCTTCAATTATGTCTCAATTACTATGATTATGCTATCAATTGTTTCTCTAGCCCTATTTGTGCTGAAGACATGGGTCATGCATCTTGCTAAAATGGCAAGCAAAGCATTGAACCTGGTAAATGTCACTGTCTTCTCTGGTTATTGGACAAAAGCATGCCGTATTATTTGATGTTTTTTTGATGACTAAGAGGAGCAACTACATGCATATATCCGTATATAATCTCTCCCAAAATACTTCAACGCAACTCAATGGATAAAATTCCAAGATTAATGCTTCTCACAGTCATGCCCCTCTTTTTTCACATCCTCAACATAAGCCCCTATGAGGAAGAAATTTTTTCGAGCTTAATGGCTTAATACTTTGTTTGGACTTGATAGTTCCTCTATGTAAACGCAATGCAAGAACTCACTTTTTGATGATTGTGGATTTGGAGACCGGATATGGCATATAAGACTACAATACATATCTTATAATGTAATGTTGATTGTACAATATAGACCTTTGACAAAGGAGATCAGGCATTAAAATTCATAGCCAAATGCACAATCTTTGAAGTGAATGTATGTTAAAGGCTCCTTGAACTTAAAACAAACAATACACACTTAACATTCAAACAAAGATTATATAGAATGAACAATAGAGCAAAAACAATTATAGACAGCTTCTAACAATGATTGTATCTTTATTGAGTGAATGCAAAAAAGTAAATGTTCATAAGCATATGCGGCACTGTGGCATGGCCTTTTTCAGAGACATTGGCAAGAGCTAAGGAACAGGATGCTCAGTTGGAGAAAGGATCAGGAAGTTTGGTTGGAGAAATAATGTAACGGTCCTAGCCGTGGAGGCAAGAGCTTGAAGATTCATTGTCATTTCTTCTTACAGATGGGGTTTTTCATTGATCTAAGATTGCTTCGGCTGCCATAAATAGATTTAGGATGTTTTGATAAGAAGTTCATGGCTACCCAGGGGATGCACCTATCATATAGGGGGTACCTCATGTGCGTGCAAGGGGTCCCCAAAAACCCCCTTAATGTATATGCCCTAGAAAACTTCAAAAAATCCCCATTTTCAGCCACATATTATACCAAAGTCACCGAAATCAAGCCCAAAATAAACCCTTTTGGGTCACTCATCTAAATTGTACGGCTAAAACTATGTGAACCCCCCCTTGATGGCTACATAGTTTTGAGAAGCTCAGGAATAAGCTGGATGGGTTGCAATTAGATTGTAGTATGTTTCCAAATCAATCTTGGGTTTGGATGCTTTGGTGATATAACTGTGGAATTATCTCAGGCAAGGCTTGCATGAATTAAGGGCCTTTTTGTAAACTTTGCTTTGGTGATACAACTGTGGAATTATCTCAGGCAAGGCTTGCATGAATTAAGGGCCTTTTGTAAACTTTATGGAGCTTTAGGAGTGACCTAAATTGTTGTAGCTTGGATTAAAGAACATGCCAAAATTGCAGAAGGAAGGTGATTTTGGAGTACACGCACGTAACTGGGGGGCATTTTTAATGTCGGCGAAACTGGATGCTGATAGGGTGCTTTACTTTTTAGTAAGCGCATTTTCGCCCTGCAAGAATATGCATATGACGGGTTCTTTTGAGCGCGTGTAAAATTAGGTTCAAAAGGCTCCAGAAATGGAAGTTTGTTTAGCCATGTCATCAATCCGACTCGGGAGTGATGATCTCCTGCTTTCTAGTAGCATGGAGGTGCTGGAATTCGATTTTCAAAAAAGAGGAATGCAATTCTTGTTTTTATGGCAGGTTCTTGAGTATCAATTTGGGTTATGTCCCAAAATTCTTTGGGCTTCAATTGCAACATATGCAGCTGAATTTGAAGCGATATTTGAAGGTACTGATCCAGAGGAGATAGCTGCTATCTTTGGTTACAATTTGCAGTCTTACACACTGACCCCAATTTTTGGTCCACTGTTGAAATCATTAGTTTTTTTTGGTCCACATGTACTTTATTCATAGATCACAAAAAAACCTATATGTAGATCTGTGGAGGCGTGGTTTTACTAGTTGATGGTGTTGTTTTTTAAGTGGACAAGGAACGTCCACTGTTATTTTTTTTAAGAGCTGTGGTTTTTGTTTTTTAGGAGATGTGGTTTTTTAAGGAGGTATGTTTTTTACTAAAAGAACTGTGGTTTTTGTTTTTGAGGTGGTGGTGTTTCTAAGGAGGTGTAGTTTTTGGAGGTGTGGTTTATAAGTAAGTGTAGTTTCTAAGGAGGTATTTTTTAAAGGATGTATGGTTCTCTAAAGGGGTGTGATATATGTATTGTTCTGGCCAATTTTGAAAGCACCATTTATACAATCATTGCACTACTCCCATCCATATGACACCCCATAAAGTATTCATGTTGTCATTACATGCCATGTGTAAAAATGCAATATCTCATCTATTGTCCCTCAACCCCTCATGCTATAAGAAAACTAGAATGCAAAGGCATATTAAGATCCCATAATTGAGTTGTATTGAATTTAACTTTAACATCCATGGGGACCAACAAGTCTATGAACAAGTCTATCAAATCGTGTGTGTGTGTGTGTGTGTGTGTGTGTGTGTGTGTGTGTGTGTGTGTGTGTGTGTGTGTGTGTGTGTGTGTGTGTGTGTGTGTGTGTGTGTGTGTGTGTGTGTGTGTGTGTGTGTGTGTGTGTGAGAGAGGAGAGAGAGAGAAGTGAAGTGAAGTGAAGTGAAGTGAGATGAAGTGTGAAGAAGTGAAGTGAAGTGAAGTGAAATGTATTATTAGTCTTTTGAGACCATGGTCTATGAGGCGTTTAGAAAAACATTTTCAAAGTCAAAAACAACTTCTTGTGACAAGCCTTCGCGAATCGATAGGCTCATCACTCAGCTCACTCTCCTCTTCATCCCCAAGAATATCTCTAGAAATTTTAATACCGTCTCCCAAGAAATTGTGTGTGTGTGTGAGAGAGAGAGAGAGAGAGAGAGAGAGAGAGAGAGAGAGAGAGAGAGAGAGAGAGAGAGAGAGAGAGAGAGAGAGAGAGAGAGAGAGAGTGAGTTTTGCCCTTCTTTCTCAAATTCATTTTTTGAGCATATGCACATGATCTCAGGTTCCATTCAGAGCAGGAGTTGAAAGCACACAACAAACACTTTATAAAGATCATGATTAAAAAAATTATTTGCTGGCTTTTTCTTACAATTCATTGACAGAAAATTTTATCCAATTTGAACATGTATCTCTCCATCACCTTGGTTCCAAATCAAGACAATTTCTTTCCACGTGTTCCTATAAGTTTTCCTTGATAGTCATTTCAAATATCAGTAAAAAATGTTAAAAAACACTCAAGATATCATCAGTTGAGTGTGCATAACTTTTTCTGCCATAGGGATGTACGATAGCCAAATTTTCTGTCCACTTGGCTCAAAAACATACTACAACAAATATGTATTTTTCAAATCCTATTTGTATAATTTCACTAATGCATTCCTTGTAGTTTGCTAGCCACATATTAGGTCTCATCTCAAAGCCATCAGTTTAGACCTCTGAATCCTGTTTCTTGATGGGTCTTAAAATCGACCTCTGACCTCTGTTCTGCTTGATGGGTCTTCAAATTCGCATGGAAATATCCAAATTCGGCCTGATGATAGCAAAATCAGGCTGGCCATACCTTGCTCGCTGGCTCCAATCACCTGCAAAACACCCAGAAAAGCCAACAACAAGGGAGAGCGTAATTGACAAGGGAAAAACAAGCAGAAGGAGCTGGGTTACAACTTGGGCGATTCTGCCGCTGCAGCAAGGCCGTTTTGGATTCAAAAAAAAGGATAAGTTATGATTTTAGGGGTACTGATGATGGCATTGCAGAAAATGCCTGCTCGTCGAGTTTTGATTGCTGATCCGTCTGGTCCAAGCTCTAGTCGACATATATAAGAAGCAGAACAATATATAGAGGAGCAGATATGGAGCCCCCCTCTGAGCATACAACGGCTACGAAAAATTACTCCGGCGAAACAAAGGGTGGGGTAACAAGCATACGGATACATATACATATATAGTTTTGTAGGATACGGGTATGGGGTAGGTATTAATACGGATAGAATACTAGTCTGGGCACCACACAAAGGCATGGACTGACCTGACCTGCCGACCAGGCCACGCTCTAGACAAAAGACCTGACCCGGCCAGGCCACACGGCTGGGAATATAGTCGACGGTCGTTAACTGCGCTGTATGGGGGTCATAAAAACCATGAAAGGCCAAACGGCCACCACATAGCCAGCCTTCGCATAAAACAAGTTGTGACGTTCCACGTATTTATACGTGCGTTTGGGTATAAATACATGACACGTCACTATGAATAATTAATGGTGCATTAATTATTCATAAGCTAAGGGTAGCTATGTTAATCATTAATTATTAAGGTAGAAAGCTAACCCTAAACCCTAATTCGAATTTAGGGCTTAACCTACTATTAAAAAGGCCTAAATATCAATTAATTAGGGATAACTAATCTAGAATTGCCACCTGGCCCAAATTGATTGGCAAGGCAGACCTGCCAACTTGGGACACCCAAATTGGGGCTTCCACCCCAATTTGCCCCAATTCGAATTAGGGAAGATTGGTGGAGGAGGAGCTGCTGCTCACCTTGGTTCCAGCCAGAAGGATGGAGAACCAGAGGGATATCTATGATACCGGTTAGTTTTAACATAGCTTGTATTCTTCTGACCCTTGTTTGAGTAGACGGATGATTAGATTCTATTCTATGATCTATTTATGATGATGATGGATGTTTGTATCTGATTGCTGTTTTTCTTTATGTTCCTCCTGTGTTCTATTGGATTAAGGGGGGTAGAGACCTAAAGGCTATCTAGATTTAGTGATGCTCCTAGCTAGAACCTCTTAAATCCAATTAAATGCGGCCTGTGCACAAGAGCCCACCTAGTTGTGGATGCTATGATGTGATTCAACACCAAATAACGGGTATGATGGTGATTCAGTGTGACGCTCCCTGAACATATACGGCGCTCCGGACGTATACATACGGGGACTTCCCCCTCCCATGGCAACCAACTCGCTATGAGCAGGGCCCTTCGTCTAACTCGGACCATCTATAGAAAGATGCCCGGGTGAAGGACACGGAGGTGTCATTCGGCCCACGCCTTCAATGGGACTCCTATGTCGCGGAAGCGTGCATACAAGGTTAGCATACAGCATAAGCATATCATAAATATCCACCACGAAGGGTGGCACATCCATCCAACTGATAATAACAGAGAAGATGCATTTAATACTAGAGTAAACTCCCCAAACCCAAGGTTCCACCCCGGCTCAGACTCCGATGAGGGTCGACTGACGGCTAGGTCTCAAGAGATCAGCAGACAGAATCTTGACATGGCGTTGGCTGGCATAGAACATCGGCTAGGGTTGTCCATTCCATCCGCCCCTCCTGCGCACACTTTGCAGATGAGCTGAATCAAGCTATGGCGTCATTGTAGCCTTCCGGAGATGCAATTCCCAAGGCATCACCCTTTGGGACTACTCCGTGTTACATCTCCTTGGTCCGATGAGGCAGGTCAGGGAAGTGTCCCTTCCCAGAGTCACAGTGATTCCATGGGTGAGCTAGAGAATACGTGCCGCATCAGCGATCCCCGCATCCGTACCCGACCTACTCCCCTAACTTTATCTTCAAAGTACAGGGTGATCACACAACTGTACCCAGGGAGTGTCAGACCCATACCCGGCCTGGTTCACTGGCCAGCTATCAGGCCTAGCTCACTGAAGGAGTCCCCGTAGCCTTTTATGCTCAGGCGAGACCCCACCCCACACTTCATCACTACGGTCCCTTGTCTGGTGCTTCAATCATGCCACAGATTCCACAGCTCGGTGGGATCTTGTGCACAGGCCACACTACTGGGTACTAGGGGAGCTACTAGGAGCATACTAATGAACACAGGTCACATAGGTCTCTACCTCCCTTAATCCCTGCTTTCCGGAAGAACTAACAAAGATACTAATAAAGATACATCCATCCATCCATCCATCACAGAGCATAATCCATATCCGAGAACAGTTGTAACTATCAAACAAGGGTTAACCATAATCAAAGACAAGCAGAGAAGACTGACAGAGGCGCTGGCCCTAGAATTGTCAAGCTAATCTATCCACTAACCTGAATTCCTGCTGGATCCATTGTCATGTGGCATCTCCATCTTCAAGCAATCTGGGCGCCCAGCAGCTCCTCTTCTTGGGATCGATTTGGGGCAAATTGGGATAGGGATCCAATTTGTTGCCCCAAATTAGCAGTCTTCTACTTGCCAATCGAGTTTAGCCAGGTGTCCTCCTCTTAATTAATTAATTAAATTAACTTAATTGGCTTAATTAAGTTAATTAAATAATTATTCCTTAATTATAGGTATTGAACCTTTAACCCTTTATTAATTTAGCATAGCTAAATTAATCCCTTTTAGGTCCACCCCCTAGGTTAAAATACCCCATGGTGGCGTATCCTTACTGCGTGACGTGTCAGTATATTTATACATATACCGTATAAATACGTGGAATGTCACATTCTCCCCCCCCTTAGAAATAATGCTGCCCTCAGCATTGGGGTTAGTTAAAACAAATGACGCACATCTTAAGAAAATGAAATATAACAAGTTATATATAAGAAAAGAAAAGTGATTCCTTATTCCCGAAAGTAATAGAGGTAGAGTTTAAAAACACATAAATGTTTAAGCACGAAGGTGCTTTTTACATGATCATGACAAGAAGAAGTCTGAAGGACCGAAGTCCAATAGCAAACATCGCACTAAGAAGATGCGACTCATGAAAACAACATGAAAACTCGAAAACTTGGGCCATCAGCAACCCTTTATACATGGGCAGGTCACGTACCGTTCACTGGCCTGCACAAGTCAATACATCAGTATATGCATATTAATTAAGTAATTGTGGTTGAAGGGACCACCCCCTATAAGAAAAAAAAAGAAAAACCCTAGCAGCGGACCAGGCGCCTCAGCTCAGGCGGACGAACATTTTGTCTACCGCGGTCTCTGACCATTTTCCTCAGTTGATCTCCCAGGGAGCGACTGCAGCCAGGCCGGGCCGCACTGTGTTCAAGTTAAACACCACCTACCTGAAGGATGCTGATTTCTCGTGGGGTTGCCAGCAGATCTGGTTTCGTATCTTTCGAGATAACTCCGGGATGGCGGGAATGGTACAGGCCTTAGCTGAGGTCAAGGCATTCGCCAAGTCGTGGGGAAGTCGGAGAGCACGGCAGGAGAGGGAGGAGTTAGAGGCATTGTATCGCGAATTGGAAGCCCTTAGGTCTCAGCTGTCTGATGGGGTGCGAGAGAATGAGATTTTGCGTCGCATTGCAGCAGATGAATCCAGGAGGGCTGCTCAGGCAAGGGTCAAAGCAGGGGTCACCTGGCTGCGGGAGGGGGACACTAACTCTCGAATGTTCTTTAGGGCTGCGCGACAGAAGAAGTATGCGGCCTCAATGTCGTCACTGGCATTGGCTGATGGTCGTATCTTGAATTCGCCGGCGGACATCAAGCTGGCTACTTTTCAGCACTTCTCTCAATTTTTTCAGGAGAAGAGATATCCCTATACAGATGTAATGGAGGAGATTGTGCTCAGTAAAGTGTCGTGCAAGGTGTCGGCAGATGGGAGGCGGGTGTTGCAGCGCCCGCTCACAAAGCAGGAGCTTGAGGAGGCTTGCCGTGCCTTGGCCCCCCATAAGTGCCCTGGTCTGGACGGCATTCCGGTCGAGTTCTTCCAAGAATATTGGGATTGGGTGGGAGACACGGTGTTGCAGACCTATCAAGATCCTGCCAGGTTAAGCGCTGACTATAGGCTCAACACGTGTGCGATCTCGCTGATCTACCGGAAGGTGAAGGAGCCGACTTCATTTTGATTGGCGCCCTATTATGCTTTTGTCGGCTAGAGATATACAAAATTATCTTGAAGGCACTTTCGTTCAGTTGCAGGTGGTCTTGAAAGAGACTATTAGTCCCATGCAGTCTGGCTTCATTCCGCGCAGGCAGATTCTTAGCAACATAGCAGCCACATTCGAGGGCATTCATCGGGCGAAGCAGGTCGCGGTGTGTACCGGCTGGACCGCGAAAGGCCTATGATAGTGTGCGGTGGACGTTCTTGAAAAGGATGATGTTAGCCTTTGGATGTGGGAGAGCTTTCTGCGCGGTGGCTCCCAGAGCTTTTAACGTCCGCCAGAGCCACCCTCCTGTGTCACGGCGAGTCATCTGCGATCTTTAGGGTGGGGCGTGGAGTTCGCCAGGGATGCCCTTTGGCGCCCTTCCTCTTTACCATTGTGGCGGAGGCCCTCTCGCAGCTGTTGACTTCTGCAGTAGAGGCGGGTGTGGTGGAGGGGCTGAGGATGGCAGATGGTTCGCAGATTGGGAGTCAGTACGCCGATGATTCGTTCCTCTTTTTGCAGGCTGATGAGAGGAATCTTTTAAACACGAAGGAGCTACTGGATACGTTCTCCCTTGCTTCTGGCTGCCTCATGAATTGGACGAAGTGCTCGGCGTTGTGGCCGGCAGCTGATCCCATGCCGATGGTCATGTCCCAATTCCCGTGGCGAACGCAGCCGCAGGGCACTTGCTCTAGGCTTTTGGGTATCCCGTTCGGCATCGACATCTCAATGTCTGCTGTGTGGGAGGACATTCTGGTGGGACTGCGTCGGCACCTTAATTGGTGGAAGGGGGGGAAGCTGTCCATGGCTGGCAGGGTCATAGTAGCAAAGTCCGTCCTATGCTCGACTCATATTTATATGGCCTCTATCATCCTGGCGCCAGAAAGCAAGGTGCGGGAAATCTCCTCTATGGTGCGTAACTTTGTATGGGGAGGCAATGAGGAGGGGGCGGTCGTTAAGGTGGCTGGTGGAAGTGCGGCGCCCTAAAGAGGCTGCCCAGGCGGACTTTCGGCTTCTTTGATCTCTCTGCCAGCAGGTCCTCCTGTCTAAGTTTGTCCTTGCCATTCTTGAGAATCTTTCGACTCCTTAGGGCTTGATCTTGCTTCATCGGTCATTTGTCTCACTTTCGGTAGTTTTCATAAAGCCGTCCCGTGCCAGCGGCCCCCGTGGCGTTGTTAGGCGTGGATATCGGGCCGTCACGCTCATGCCTCTCCATTTCGGGGGCTCTCGCGAGCTTGGGGAGCGGAGGGTCCGTCATTTGTTGCAATTGACACCACCAGGTGCGTTCAGCCGGAGGCATCTTGGTGGATCCCGCTCGGACCATGCACACCTATGGTTCTAGCAGCCTCCGTCGACCCCCGTGTTCAGCGCAAATGGGCGCAGTGTGGGGTGTTGACGGTGGCAGAGTGGTATATTGATGGGCAGCTGGCACCCTGGCAGCTTTTTCGCGAACAGATTTCGGCTTCAAGCGGATTGCTCGCTTTGTTTGGTGGCCAATGCTCGCAGCTGCACCTCCCGAGCATCGGGGCGATATGTGGAAGTGCCACCCGAAAGTAGATCCCTTGAATTTCATGAGATCCTGTTATGGGCTTTTGGCAATTCAGGATGAGCTGCCACCTTCGGACGGTTGGAGTCTTCAGGTGCCGGGAGATGATTGGGCCTTCATCTGGAAATGGGTGTGGAACCCAATCTCGCCTCCCAAGATTCGAGAGGCAGATTGTGCATCGCTCCCTGCGGGTAAACATGTGGGTTCACAGGATCAACCCGCGAATCAGCGACCTGTGTCCTATGTGTGGTACCTGTGTGGAGACCTTGGAACATTGCATGTTTCTTTGCTCACATATCCAGCCGGCATGGCAGTGGGTCCAGCGCCTCTTCCATACCTCGCTCCGGAGTCAAGAGGTTCTTTTGGGGGTGTACCTTAACAGGTGGTCCCAGCTTCAGAGTCTGGCCTTTCATTTGTGTAAAGCCTGGTTGTTGTGGCTCATTTGGAAGCGGCGATGCATGAAGGTGTTCAGGAATGCAGAGATGCAGCCAGGGGCTTTGGTCCCACAGTTGAGGTACAAGCTATATCTTTCTTACCTGGCGTCTCCTTGTAAAGAACAGTTCAAACCAGCGATTTGGGAAAGAACCCTTCACATTGTAGACAGTCTGGGCCGATTTGTGGCATGAGTCATAGGTAGATACACATGTCTGGTGGGTACTCGCTCTAGTGTGGGCAGGAGTACCCTAGTATCGCTCATCTTTGTATTTATTTTGGATAAATATTAGTTAATTTGATCCTTCAAAAAAAAAAAGAAAAAAAAAAGAGAAACCTATCTACAAGGGAAAACTATCATGCCTATGGTTCGCAATTCATTGCGGCATAAGGAATGGCCAAGTTCCCATTATAGCCGAGATGAAGGCGGCCTATCAGCTACATGCTTTCCAAGCAATCCGCGGTCATGCCTACACTGACAATAGACCATGTCCTAGAGAACACCAAGGTGATCTCATCATCGGTAACTACTTTTATTTACGATGCATCTACTCCCATGCCTACTGCATGATCCGTGCCGAATGAAGCCTTCAAAGCTTACCGCCGGGTGGGGGGTTGATGACATCGTTGATGGTGCGGCCCTGAGATTCCCGCATGAAGTCCGGATAGTGTTTTTCAAGGTCTATCTTCATTACCCACGTAGCATCCTCAGTTGGCAAGTGCTTCCACTTGACCAAATATTGTAGCATTTGAGTCCTTCTGGTCTGCTTATAGGCCCGATCAAGAAGAACTTCAGGCACTATCGTCTCAAGATGCTCTTCTGTCATTTCAAGGAGAGTGGGTGTATCCAATATCTCCTCTGGATCAGGAGTATGTTGCTTCAGAAGACTGACGTGAAAGACCTTGTGGATCTTCAAGCGGGGTGCCATGCCTGCTCTCCAACACGTTCAATGATCTTGAATGGCCCAGCCCATCTGGGTGCCAGTTTCTTGCAATTACCAATCTTAAGCTTGGCTTGCTTAACCTTAATTTTGAGCCAAACTGAATCGCCCACCTGGAAAACTCGTTGGGTCCTATGCTTATCAGCCACACTCTTCTGACGACTACGCGCAACCAATAAATACCCCCGAACTTCCTCAACCAACGCTTGCATTTCCAAGAGGAGTTGTTGAGAAACCTCCACCTTAGAAACGGGATTGTGCCATGTATCTGAGTAAGGCATTGATAACCATAATTTATCATGAAGGGAGACATTCTAGAAGACTCCTGTTTCATGCTGTTATAGACAAACTCTACTAAATAGATATAGTCAGCCCACTGAGATTGCTTACTCCACACATAACTTCACAACATATCCTCTATAATGCGGTTGGTGCGCCTGTCCATCCGTCTGAGGATGATATGCTGTACTCATAGCAAGCTTGGTCTGGATGGTGGCAAAGAAATCTTTCCAGAATGCACTTACAAACTTGGGATCCCTGTCGGATACTATGACTCGTGGCATCCCGTGTAATCTGAAGATTTCCTTTGCGAACAGCAAGGCTGTGTCTAAGGCTGTATCTGTGGTACGACATGGCAAGAAATGAGCCATCTTCGACAACTTGTTGACCACTACCATTAAGGCATCATATCCACGGAGGGTACGTGGAAGGCCCACAATGAAATCCATGGTTATCACTTCCCATTTGGCATTGGGCACATCCAGAGGTTGCAATTCTCCTGGAATCCTTAATTGCTCGGCCTTGGTCTGCTGACACACTTGACATTGCTTAATGTATCTGGCAATGTCTTTCTTCATATATACGTGGCCAATAGTAGCTGGAGCGAATATTAAAGTAGGTCTTCATGAAACCTGCATGTCCAGCTATAGAGCTGTTGTGTGTATCATGAAGAATAAGCCTACGGACTCCTGAAGTCTCGGGTACACACAACTTATCTTTGTAATAAAGCAGGTTGCCCTCGTTCTTATAAGAGCGGAAAGCCTCACGCTCCTTATCTGTGCATGCCTCTTTGGCTAAACTGCTCCACACTTCACGGAATTCTGGATCCGTAGCCAAAGTTTGCTCTATTTGCTTCCCAAACTCACTGGTGAGCGTAGAAATTGCATTACAATGGGTTCGGGTTATCAAGGGATGGCGTGACAAAGCATCCGCAACCACATTGTGCTTACCAGGCTTATACATAATCTCAAAATCATACTCCTCCAAAAATTCCATCCATCTTCTCTGACGGAGATTGAGATTTGGCTGGATAGAAAGATAACGGAGACTCTGGTGATCCGTATCAAGCTGGAATCTCCTACCAAGAAGGTAGTGTCTCCATATACGTAAAGCGCGGACAACTGCTAACAATTTCTGATCATGGGTAGGGTATCGTTGTTCGGTCTCATTCATCTTCTTAGAATCATAGGCAATAACCCTCCCTTCCTGCATTAGGACTCCCCCGGTAGCAATTTTACTGGCATTCATTGCTACTAGCTTATCCTTCTCTGGGTCCGACAAGGTGAGGACTGGTGCTGACGTTAAAGCATCCTTAAGTTTCTGAAAACTTACCTGGACTTTTGCCTTCCAGTGTTCGACCCAATCCTTGACTTTCTCATGCTTTGTAAGGTCGGTGAGAGGCGCTGCAATTTTGGCAAAGTCCTTGACAAACTTCCGGTAATATCCTGCCAATCCCAAGAAACTCCTGACCTCTGAAACATTACCCGGGATGGGCCAATCCTTGACTGCTTCTATCTTTGCTGGATCTGTAGCAATTCCCTCGGCTGAAATCACATGCCCCAGATAATCCACCTTAGGCGTGGCAAACTTACACTTAGAGAACTTTGCAAAGAGCTGGTGGCGCCTCAGTTTCTGCAAGGCCATCCGAAGATGCTTCTCATGCTCCTCAAGGGTTTTACTGTAGATGAGAATGTCGTCGAAGAAAATGACAACAAAATCATCCAAGTACTCTCGGAAGACATCATTCATCAACCGCATAAAAGTTGCAGGGGGCATTAGTTAAACCAAAAGGCATAACTGTAAATTCATAATGCTCGTATCTAGTACGAAAAGTAGATTTATGGATGTCCTCCTCTGTTATTCGTATCTGGTGATACCCAGAGCGTAAGTCAATTTTTGAGAAGTATTTGGCCCCTTGCAATTGGTCCATAAGATCATCTGCTCTAGGTAAAGCATAGCGATTTTTTATCGTATGCTTGTTGAGCTGCCTATAATCAATGCACATCCTCATGGAGTCATCCTTCTTCTTAACAAAGAGAATAGGAGCACCAAAAGGTGAAACACTAGGCCGAATGAAGCCTAGGTTCAATAGCTCCTGGAGTTGCTTCTTAAGCTCAGCCAACTCCGGAGGACTCATGCGGTATGGCGCCTTACTGGTAGGCTTAGTACCCAGTTCCAAAGCTATCTCACACTCCACGTCTCTAAAAGGAGGAAGCTTCTGGATCTCATCTGGAAAGAGATCCTTAAATTCCCTGAGAAGAGTAGCAATGTTCTCTGGCAATGCATCCACTATCTGTTTCTGCTTAGCATCCGACTCAATGGAGGCAAATCTGATAACGCAAAGTACCTTATCCTTGCGAAAAGCTTTATCTAACTGCCTGATAGACATGGACTGCATAATGGGGTTTAATGGATCACCTTTTATAGTTACTCGGGCTCCATTAGCTGCATTGAAGGTCACTTCCCGTTTCTCGCAGTCTATATTGGCTTTAGCAGATGCCAAGAATTCCATGCCAACAATAAGATCATACTTGCCGATATCCATTAGCTCGGCACCCAATGCAACTGGAGCACCTGGCAGCTGCATATTGAGGTTAATACGACGGCCATTCGTATGTCGGATTTTACCACTGGCTAAAGTCACTGGTCTCAGTCTGGATATGAAGGTCTCAAGTTTCAATACTTGGGCCATTCTGGGAGAAGCAAAATTATGGGTACTACCCGTATCCATAAGAATAACAAAAGGTTTACTGTCTACCTGGCCTATAGCAGAAATAACGGCAGGCTGACTTTCAGCATTGCCGGTTTCAATAGCTGCAAAAATATGAGACGCACCGTGAATGTACTCGTGAGCCTCCTCGTCAACAGGTGGTGAGGACTCGAGATCGTTCCAGTCGAGGTCGGCCATGGCCAGCTGAGCAATTTGTGTGACATAAGGGCAGTTCTGCATCATGTGCCCGGGCCGCATACACCTAAAACATGCCTTATCCTTGCGGAGTTGTGCTTGAGCCTCTTTGGGAATAGACCGTAAGAGGTCCCGGATGGAGCTACCCATATTATTGGGCTTATCTGGCACGGTGAAGGTGACTTTCTTATCCCCGTCAGCCATTTGAATTTTCTTTGGGGTCCGAGATTTGGAGAACGAGGCTTATACGGTGTGTAAGGGCGAGGCGAGAATAGGAGGCAGGACGCTGATACTGGTTCTTTGGTATGTCCTCCTCGAGGTTTAATGCCTTAGCCTCGGCCTACGCAATGATTTGGGTCTATGGCTTTAACCATTCTTTTAATTTTGGTGCCAACCCTTCAATATATCCTTCCACCGCCCTCTTCTCATTCATACCCGCACATATAGCCTCAAGCATGAACTTCGTCAAGATAGGCTTGAACCGACATACCCTTCGCTCCAACCTCAGAAAGTTATCAGATTGGCACTTGGCAAGCGCACATAGTGCGACTTAAAAGCCTTTGCAAACTTCCTAAACTTGCATCTGCTTCTGTCTAGATGTGTAGCTCTAGCATAACCTTTCCACCAAATCCTAGCTGCACCTGTGAGGTTGGTGGTGGCAACCTTCCTTGTATCCTTCTCCGTCATACCATATGATTTTCCAAATTCTTTCATCTCGTCTAACCAAGATTCCGCATTAAGACCGCCCCTGGATTTCCCATCAAACTGGGCTAACTTCCTATTCTTCCATATGCTTGTAATGGCGGTGTCCACGGTCTTGCGGTATTCCTTATCCTTCTTGGCATGGTGACCTGAGGAGACGGATGACTCCGAAGATTCCGAGGTGTCGGTCTGTGAAGACGTGGCACTCTCGCTAGAAGACCTTCTACGTCGCTTAGCATGGTGTTTCATCTGCACAGGCATGGGTGCTGGTTCCGGTGCGGGTGGCTGCTCGGGTGGTGGACTTGGCGGTGCTGGCGGTAACTCTGGTCCATTCTCAGGTGCGAACTGCGGAGGGTTTGTGTTTAACACATAGGCTTGGAGCTCGGTGAGCTGGCGTTTCATAATCGCGAAGCTCCCCGGTCCGGGGTAAAACTGACGGTTACTGTCGGTGTCAGCCCATGGGCGTGCACCGTCTAAACAGGAAGAGGAGAAAGATAAGTAAACTCATCCCACTTGTGATAACAAGAAGAAGACAACCAATAACCATAACAGTACAATAAAACAGAGTTGAAGAAAGCAGTTTTATTACGAAGACAAAGTCATGGTTACATCAAAGGAGTGTTTTAACAAAACTGGAGACCATATAGCACAAAACTGATGATTATACATGAGACAATTCCAAACAAATACACGCGTAGCTATGAAGAGACTGTGGAGATGAGGCCTAGGGCTGCGTGAAGGGGTACAGAATGGAGTAACGAATACTCTCGCGCACTGCCCTGACTACTTTATAGCGAGCCCATGCCTGTATGATCACATATTGGTAATCCAAAGTAGGACTAATGATCAACAAGTTGAAGAGGTCTCGAAGTGCGTAGAAGATCTGCCAGAGATGATCATTAGCGTCAGCAAAGGCCTCGTGCTTCGTCATATCCCAATAATTCCACGTACGACGGAGTGTCTGCTCTAGGTGCTCGAAGGCATGCTCACGGAGGATATTGACAATCTCAAAACCCTTAATTGGGTCGTAGGGCTCTCCTTCATCCTCTAGGTCTTCTTCCTCATAATTATTATGATCCTCTTCATACTCTCCATCGTCTTCGTCATAGCCCTGCTCCTCCCCTCGCAGTTCTTCATGTATTTCGTCTTCGTTCTCTTCCACTTCATCGTCTGTAAGACGGCAAAAATGAATGTACAATACAGAATGATTCCTTATACTTCAACTCTAAAAGAGAGAGACAAGTATTGTAGGGAAAAGACAACTTAATTGTATTCAACAATACAATGAAACATAAGAAAATAGTACATCCATCTACCATGTGATGGCTCATTGAAAATGCCAATAAAAAATGACATCGATAGGCAATACAAAGATCTATAATTGTCAAGACATATTTAAGAACTAGGTTCCTCATTTTCCCCCATAGGTTGAGGAGGCGGCCGGTAGCACATTAAGGTGGTGCTGGGACTAGCAGAGAGGGCGGCTCGAGCTACTGCATCCGGTGCTAGGCAAGTAGCCAGAGGTGCCGCCACAAGGAGACGCATATTAGCGTAGCCCGCCACGTCCCCCAATGCCACTCTAGCAAGATCCCGTCGAATCAACGTGATAGTGGTGGCATGATAATCAATCTTCTTGTGGCCCGCCAAGGTGGATAATGCACGGAGTGCCCACCAAGATGCTTCAGATGAAGGCCCCAAATACTTGGAGAAGAAAAGAACCTCACCTTGTCGGAAGGCAGAAAGGAAAAATCGGGTCAAGTGATTGCCCATTGCCTTAATCTGTGGATCCTTGAGGTCTCTGTCTCCTTTTTGAAGTTGATGGATATTCTCTCTTGCTCGGCCTCTTCCTTTTCATCCCAAAGACGCATCTTTGCATCACAAAGGTCTTCCTCACCATGGTCCCCCTCTGCCATAGTAATCTCCAATGGCTGACTTGCAGGAGGAGGTCGCATGACGGCCGCAAACTGCTCCTCAGAAGGCTGTGGATCATCGGTCATTATGAACTGCCGGAGAGATAAAAGGGTCTCAATGGGCTCTATCTCCTGTGGCTGGAATGCAAACAAACCTTGGACTTGCGGCGGATGCACAACAGGCGTTGTGAAGTCGATGAAGTCATCTTGGCAGAACTCTGCAAGGTCATATAGGACTTCTATCTTTCGCCGACCCCGCATATCGGCGATGACGCGGTAAGCCCACATGATATCCTCTAGAGTATGATGGGGAGAAGATCTAGCCCTTCAAGCTTCAGGGCTTTATCACGACCTCTCGGTGCCTCCGTAGTCAGTTCTTTCCATCTTGCAAAATCTTGCTCGTCGACGACTTCATCGTCCTCCGGATCAGGGGGTACTGGCGTGGTCGACTGCTCTGCAGGTATCTGTTCATCCTCTATGTACTGGTCCATGATGATCGCCAGTGCAAAACGAGCCTCAAAACAGAGCTCGCGGTCTATAGTGACAATAGGAAGGTCGATTTCTCTTCTCCTAATGCCCTTAAGAACATTGCGGGCGTGGTCATCATCTCCCAACATCTCCATCAAGGTGTGGATGTCAAGGTAGAGCTGGGAGTCTGCTTCGTTGAAGACGCATGCAGGCACAATCTCCTCATGGAAGAACTGCAGAAAACTTGCATAGTCTGGATGCGCTTGCATGTTGTGGATGAGATCCACCTGCTGGAGCAAATGAGGGTGAAGTACATCAAAGGGAACCGCAGGGTCCCAATGCTCACCATCCAGGTACCATTGTTGTAGAGTAGGGCGGTCCATGACGAGCAAAGAACAAGGGAGGAGGAGGAAGGCGCTGAAGGCAAGGAAGGAAATGAAACCCTAATGTCCAAAAAGTGACTTTATATCTTTTCGGCACATTTTCCTAGGTCATAAAAAAATTATTATTTATTTAACAATTTGTATTTAAATATATGAAAAGTCATTAAAAATACAGGTTTGATTCCATAACTTCCCAAAAAAAGTATTTACATATATCTCATAAAGCTTTTACACTATGCACAAGAAATAAGAAAATCCCTAAACTAGCGGGAATCTGCGCAGGAGGGGCGGATGGAGTGGACAACCCTAGCTGATGTTCTATGCCAGCCAACGCCATGTCAAGATTCTGTCTGCTGATCTCTTGAGACCTAGCCATCAGTCGACCCTCATCAGAGTCTGAGCCGTGGGTTTGGGGAGTTTCCTCTAGTATTAAATGCATCTTCTCTGTTATTATCAGTTGAATGGATGTGCCACCCTTCGTGGTGGATATTTATGATATGCTTATGCTGTATGCTAACCTTGTATGCACGCTTCCGCGACATAGGAGTCCCATTGAAGGCGTGGGCCGAATGACACCTCCGTGTCCTTCACCCGGGCATCTTTCTATAGATGGTCCGGGTTAGACGGAGGGCCCTGCTCATGGTGAGTTGGTTGCCATGGGAGGGGGAAGTCCCCGTATGTATACGTCTGGAGCGCCGTATATGTTTAGGGAGCGTCACAGTGGTATCAGAGCTGTGATTTTGGCTGTCCGAAATCATAGCACTGACCAAAATCTCTAACCCGCTAGATCGGTAATTGAGGGGAAATTTAAGCTAGTTGGACTGCCTAACTTCTTAGTGATTTGGTTTTGTGCTAGGTTGTGACTGGAGGACCCAAGTTTAGATGGGCCATAACTTTTTGTAGGTAGCTCAGATGAAGACAAAAATGGTTCCAATGGATCGGGCACCTCCCAAATATCCTAGGGGCCACGTTTCCCGAGGTCGAAATGGCAACACCAAGGCGAAAAGTCAAAAGGGGCGCTCCTAGCAGATGAGGTGTTTCTTTTCGAAAGTTATTAGCGATAATAAGCGCTTATTAATTATCGATCACGCGCGCATAAAAAAGCCGTGTTTTTTTTTTTTTTTTTTTTTTTTTTTAATTATACAGTATTATGAAAGTTGGAGGTTATGGTGACTTGTGTCCACTTGCTAAATGATGGCTCAAAGGGGATTTCCATTGACACAGTTGTAGTGAGCTCAAGATATTGCGGCTTTCCACTATGATACTCAAACATGTTGAAATGCCCAGCTCTTGGATAACAATTTTTAATTGCTAATGGGCGTCTATTTCATGGAGCAAACATTCCAAAAAAGAAGTCTACACCTTAAGGTATGTCTCAATAGAAAATTGGTATTTATGCATATCAATGTCACACTTGAAATGGATATACTTTTGCTAGCTAAGAAATGTGATTGGTATTCATCAATTTTGGGATGCCTTACATGTAAGCGACCACTTAACCATTAAATTTATGTTGTGTGGTTAGGGGAGGAAAGGGTTTTCCTCTACCACATGCATGCAATTCTCTCATGCATTGCATGTGTGCCACTTTTGACTTGCATGTACATGCGGTATCTTTGGGTGGCTTGCAATTAAAGTGACTAATGCTTTTTGGAAGGAGTAATTTGCATGAGGAGAAAATTTCGCGATGAAATTTTACGGCGGTCGCCAACTGACTGGCGGGTCAGCGAAAGTGGCGGAGCTACGGAGCGGCGCCGCCAGTGTCGGGCGGCACCCTTAAAAGTTCAAAGCGTAAATTTTTTCTCATGCTGAAACCGACCTAAATTTCAATCAGCTTGAAATTTCTGCCCGTTCTTGACGCTGGAATGCTCGTTCTTGATGATTTAGATAGCAAGACTGGAGCAAATCTGTTTTTTCGTATTTTTGCTTTAGAAATTCGTAATTTGGTGCCGGATTTTGATGGGTGCAGAGCAAACCCGAGTTTGGGTGCAGATTAGAGGCTGGAGCAGGCCGAAGATCAATAAATCGGCTAAAATACCAAATAGAAATAAAGATCCGCAGCAGTTTCTTGCCTTTTAGGTCATGGATAACTGCGAGCACAAAAACGGCTCTGTCTATGGCCGCCCAAAACAAAAACGGCTCTGTCTATGGCTCTGTCTATGTCTGCAAGCGGCTCCGTCTATGGCTCTGTCTATGTCTGCGAGCACAAAAAATGGCTCTGTCTATGGCTTGAGAGTAACAGGCGTTGTGTAGAAACAGGCTTAGGAGGCGGCGCCGCCCAAAACGCCAACAGGATGTCAGCAAAGAATTTCGCCGTGAAAAAACTAGTTGAAAAGGGCCGAAATTTCAAGGTGGTTGAACTTTCGCATATTTAGAACTAGTTTGCCCTTTGCCTATCCAAAAGTAAGGCAAGAGAATAAACTGTGCACGTTGGGGTTATACACCATTGAATGTGAGCAAGATTAATTTTGAGTATCCACCTCTTTGGACGGGGTCAGATTGCTAAATTGCAATATGTAGGTTTTATGTTGGACCATTGGTTTCTCTGAGGAAAAGGACTTCAAAATACTAACACAAACAGGAAAAAAATACGACAAAAGCTGAGCGTAGAGCAAAGCTGAGAGCGTAACCGGCACTTCGTAGATGGAGGCCCATCCATATGGACTACTGGGAGGAGTGTGCAACCAACTGTAAGGGCATGCTATGATGTTTAGAACTGTCGGTAACAAGTGTTGTGATTCTATATGTAAGAAATGGCTTCCAACAGAACCGCTACTCTGTGTAAGCCTTAGGGTGGATAGCTGGCACATGATCCCTGAATGGTAGATGGCAAGGAAGAAAGGGGATTTAAATATGGCCACAAGGAAGAGGATGGCTGAAGAATTAGCCAAGAGTTCTGGCACTAAGAATTTGTTCCAATTTCACGAAACGGTTGTGAAGAAAGCAATGAAAGCTTGTCTTGAAGCAGACAAAGGAAATGTAGAAGCAGGTAAGGGAAGTGGAAGCAAGGAGGTGAATCCAAGTAATATTTCCACATGCAACAGAGAAATCAATGCAGAAAATGAAAGCCAAGAAGATTCCAACAAGGCTAGTTGGATCTATGCAAACTCCAAGCAGAAATGATGCATTGCACAAGGGTCAACCAGATCCAGAAGCTGACCACAAGGATTGTGATTCCAAATCGAATTCTCAGAATCTGTTGAGCATAATTTATTTTTTCAAGCCTCTTACAGGAAATAATGTAGATACAGTTTGTTCTTTTTGAATTCATTTCATGTTTCTGAATATAGAATGGCAATTGTGCTTAAATAACAGGAGACAACCTAGGAATCTTGTTTATTACTGGATAATTTGGATTCTTAGTAAATACTAGATCTAGCTAGTGCTTTATAAAGGTGGCAAACTATTGCTTACTGGAAAACATGGTAGCAGTCCAGCCCAACTGCAGTTAGGACCAGATCTATGCACTGTTGAGGAAACATGTTAATAATTTAGGCTTAAGGGAATGACCTTAAAAAAGTAGATCTAAGCTTTCCATATCATATGCTGCTGGTATTTGGTGTAAGCTTATAAGAAGTATGTGGTATTTACCACAAATAGAGAAAAGGGAAGAATAGGAATTGTAAATAAGCTTTTATAGATATAATTACTGGGTGGATCATAATGAAAGCTATACAAATGTCTCTCAGAATTAGAGCAGCTACCTATGTTGATGGGTTAGTGGATTGTTGTGGCTTATAAATAGCAAATTCTAGTGCTAAAAGAACTAGAGTTGTATGGATAAAGAATTTCAGTGTTAAATAGTTGTTATCTTTTTCATATCCATTTTAGTACCTCTTTTCTATGATGTTTATCAGGATATGAAAACCAACATTATATGTTGGAAGTGTTTGCATGTTAATACATAAAAACCTTCTACTCTCTATTCTAGTTACATCTTAACAGGGAATAGCTGCAAATGTAGATGTGTCTCATGCCTGGCTTATGTTAAGTGTATGCAATAGACACCGTGAATGTGAATATTCAGGCACATCTAACTTGTCTAGTAAAGGTAAGCTTAGCAATAGACATGAGTTGTTTGCACAAGTTGATAAATTTCAGCTAATGTAAAATAAACATGGGACTGATTGACAGGAGGTTGGTTCAGATCTGAATAACCAGTAAGACCAGGAGTAGTCTACCACATATGGTTGCTTAAATCCATGGTTTCCTTGCACTGAATTGTTTGTGACTAATATGCATTTGTAGGTCACTGTGGTAAGGAGATGGATTTGAGCTCTTATATAAATTGTATGCTTGTTGTTAGGATTACAAGCAGGGTGAAGGGTGATAAGCTTAAAAGATCTTATGACACCTGCTACCCAGTGCATGACAACCGTGACTAATGCTTGTTTTTGTACTTGTGCAGGTAACAGGATCTTTTACTCCCTGTGTTGTTTTCTTTAAGAAATAGAGACTCAATAAGGAGCATGGACTCGAAATGGCGAGTCGGAGATGATCAAGAATGATTAACAGAATTATTAATTATTGATTACTAAGGCAGTAGCAGCAGATGCTCAAGAATGTTCAAATACATTGTAAATGACAGTGGAAGTTCCTTGTGGTATTTTGTAATATTTCTGCCACAAATTCACATAATGATGGTCTATTTTCTACTATACAAGGTACTCTTTAATTTGAAGGAATTACTGCTTTCTAAGCTGGAAAATTATGTATTCAATGTCTTAATATAAAAATTGAAAAATTGGAAGTATTTTTCGTAACCATGTCTTTGGCCTAAGTGCAGTTGCACCTGATTGTACTTGGGGCTGCTTATTGAATCATGTTTTGTTCTTGCAAAGATCATTTCATGATTAAAAGTCTTGAAGGTCTTAGGATCTGATTGATTTCAAAGGGTTTTTTTTTTTTTTTTTTTTTTTTTTTTTTTTTTTAGTTTTGGAAAAAAAAATGTTAGTTTCAAATTTGTGTTTCTTTTTAGAAAGTGTGTTTCTTGAGACGCCTTCCTGCCGCCATAGCCGCCGAAGTTGAGTTCTCTTCCTGCCATAGCCGACCTTGACTGTCACCCTGCCACTACCCTAACAGCCTAGCGCCTTCGCCTAGTGTCTAGCGCCACCTGCTCTACCTCAAGCGCCTCACTTCCTTGCTGCTAGTAGCCGCTAGTCGCCACCATGCCATGTTTCAAGCTTCATTAGAGGAAAAATGAGATCACATTTTGTCCCATTAAGGGATGCTTAAAATGCCATGTCAGCTTTTTAAACTGTCCAATAAGAGAAGAGCTCCAAAGATATCTCATTCCAAGATTATGTGGCTGACTCAGAATTAATGCAAATTTGAACTAACTTGTAGTATCATTTTTTCATTATAACTTTTGATCCAGAACTCCGATTCAAAAACTATTTGTAGCAATGGATTCGTCTTCACAAGATCTATCTAGTGATAACCCATTTATACATCTTTTACGATATAAATATATAAGAAATAAGCAAAAAATCATATTTTTTTAAGGTTAACGCATATGACCATATTGAAATACATCATAACCATATATCATTGGAAAGATCTTTTCATTCCGCATCTAATGCAACAAACGCCGCAACATTTTGACAAGTGGATCAAAAGTTATGGGGGAAAAACAACGGCACTGAAGTTGTTGGTGCTGCATTAATTGCAGTTAATAGAGGGTAGCCATTCCATTGGAGGATTCTTATGGGGATAAAATGAGATCTCAAATTTCCTCTAATGACTATTGACCTGAAGAAGATGAACCTATATCAGCTTTACAGTGTTTTGGTAGACCATCTCTCAGATGATAGCGACATGATCGACACTATGTTAGACCTGCTTGCTACCCATTTTGCAGAGAACCGTAGAATTCCATACCCTATTTTTCATTTTAATGAGCGGTTCCTCATGAAACTCAACGCTGCAAATCATCCCTATACTCTTATGGAGCAGCCAGACCAAGCTTATGCGATAACCAAGTTTTACCCTTTGCCGAGCCCCGAGGAGGATCCTGTTGAGCTTATCCGGAATGAAGCCCAAAGGATTATGCATCTTGCTAGGATAGAGGACCTCCAGCAGATAGCTAGTGGCCTCCCGGAAGAGAGAGCTACCTGTTTCTATTACCTAGGAAAGGGCCATGTCCTTATGTACTTGGATCATTATAATCTTCCCCCTTTCTACTGGAATGAGGAATTACATAGCTTCATCTTCGATGATCTTCCATCTGAAATCACACAGGACCGCATGAACCTCATAGAAGCCGATATGCAAGCTCACCCGAACCGGTATCATGCAGAGGTTGCACGACAAATTCAACTGCGCCAGGACAAAGAGGCCCGGGATATTGAGAGAGAGCGTATCCGTAGAGCAGAGGAAGTTGCCCATACACAGCAGGGTGCAGATCAAAATGTTGCTCAGGAGGGAGATCAACACGTTGTTCAAGAGAGAGCGGACAGGGTGGGTAACAGGAAGAGGAAGTTTACGAAACCAAGAAGGGGAGGCGTCCATTACAAGACCCGACTGCAGAAGGATGCTGAGATCGGCAAGAAAACGTCGGCACAGCGTCGAGAACAGATGGTGCAAAGGGCGAAACACCCCTCAACCGGTGGGAAGACCTTACCCTTGCCCAGGCCAGGTGCTAAGCCGAGGAAGCCCCACAGGTTCCGACCAGGCACAGTAGCCCTGCGCGAGATACGTAAGTATCAGAAGACTACTGAGCCCCTGATACGCCGGCTATCCTTCCAGCGTCTTGTCCGCGAAATTGCCCAAGATTTCAAGACCGACCTGAGATTTCAGGCTTTTGCTTTACTTGCACTTCAAGAAGCTGCTGAAGCCTACCTTATTGAGATTTTGAGCGACGCGAATTTGTGCGCTGTTCATGCTAAAAGAGTCACCATCATGCCCAAGGATATATATTTGCAGATGAGCTGAATCAAGCTATGGCGTCATTGAATTTTAAGCTATTGATTTTATATGAATTTTGACGAGTTTAGGAAGAGCGAGATGAACGTTGAGCGCCCAAAACTCAGCGCCTGCCCCCAAGGAGGGTACCCCAATCCCGATGGATGAGGCTTTGTTCGAAGCTGTTCTCCAGGGATTGGGAATTACCTTTCCCCCCTTGGAATTGCAGGATTCTTTAGTTGTTTTAGAGGATCTGTTAACCACTGCAGTGGAATCTCAGTCTAGAATAGGATTCTGTAGGTTCGGGCTTAATTCTTTCTTTCTGTGCATCATTTGCTTTGATAAATCCGGCTCTCTGAGAGTCACAGCCCATAATTCTCAACCGTACGTAGCACTGGGAAATAGATTTGAACGTAATCTCTTCACTATGAGTGCGCCACTCGAGTTTGGCATCGAACCAATCTTTCACTGGGCGACATTCTTCGACCTCCAACCGTCCCAACACATCAGGGATCTTGATACAGTGGTTTGGAGGTATCTAGTTGCAAATTAACAGGTTTCGTGGGCCCCGAGCCAGATCTTGGGGTCCAGTTAGGGTAGGGTCAGATAGGCAAGTATAGGATCAGTTTTTTTCTGGGCTTCCTGAGTAATGGTCAAATCTTGGGCAAAATTCTCCTCGGGGAAGGGGAGTTATCATTGGCGGTTACTTTCCTTTCGAGGGAAAGGTAACAATCCGATCTTTCTTCCTGAGTAGGGCTGCTATGCCGCCAGCTCTTGGGAGAATACTCAGATCCGGCAAGACCTCAGCAAAGATTTCGTTATGAGGACCAAGGCGAGCACCTCCCAGGGCCACAATTTAGCAAGGAAGATGACGAAAGTGGAACAACATCTTCTCGTTAGACAAAGAAGAACGATAAGGCTTGGGGGGAAAGAACTGTTTATGGGAATGGAAATTATAAAGGATCAGCAGAAGGCAGCAACCTTTTGTATGGGAGTGCATGAGGATGTTGGTATTCTGGCTTGCAAGGAAAAAATGGAGGTTATTAACAGAGACTATTCGAACGGGAGGGCCAACGATAGGGACTGGGTTTGGAACACTTTTGGCTACCTGCAAGAATTAGACAACACCCTTTACAAGCTTATCACAGTAAAACAGGGTCACACTAAAGAAGATTGCTGCAGCCTCAAGAACAAAGATCTTCGTGGCCTACATGGACTAAAATGGCAAAGGTTAAGAACCTAATTATTCAGTGGGGACGGGATAAGGAAAAGCTCTAATGCAAGCATCGAGGCTCATTAGAAGGTGGGAAGAAGCGTAAGACCATGTGATCGAGAGGCATCGAAAAATCTTCAGGCAAGGATTGGTCCCGAAGCGAACCAATCGGAAGGGGTTTCTACATCCCTGGAAGTATATCAGATAAAGGGGAAGAAATCGGCAAAATGCAATATCAAAGACTCAAACGGTTTCTTTAACCCAGAAGAATTAAACGATTGCGACTGTGGGGATTGTATGGAAGTCAAGCTCTCGACGCTGAATGTGCCAAAAACAAAGATTGGAGTTAACAAAATCAGCAACTCGATTCCGGTGGTCGGCAAAAATGATAAAATAAAAGGTCCATCTCTTTCCCCTTCATATAAAAATATTCTTATGAAAGAGGGCTTTTTTACTCCTAAACCGACTAACTTGGAGAATCAGAATGCAGTTAGTAGCGATTTTATAGATTTATATGGCATTCCTGACTCCTCTGCTTCTGACATGTTTACCAAGAATGCTATTTTAGTGCATTTCCCGCGGGTATGCCCAAATCAAGGGGAGGTCAAGAACTGGATAACCAAATCCCAGCACATTCCTATTCTGTCTATTCTCAAGCTGGATAAAAAGACCTATCAAATTGTTTGCAGAGATGAGGTCTGTGTTAAACAAATTTTAAGAAGAAATTTGGACTTCATTAACAATGCTCCTTTTATATTATGAATTGGTCCCCTTTCTTCATCCCCGCTCGAGAAGGAAATTCAAACGTCTACTTGGCTATCCTTCCGAATCTCCCGCCGCCTTTTGGACTCGGTCCCATCAGATACTCTCTCTGTGAACCTTTAGGGGAGGTCCTCGAAATTAATATTCCCCAAACTAACTTCCCTACGGTTTGTATATCGCCAAGAAAATAACTTCGATTGGAAAAAGATAAAGATCAGAGTCAAGGCTGATGAGTTCATGGACCTTACCATTAATTACTCCAAATGGCCAATTCATGAACCTGCCTGTGACCCAGTGACTGCCCCGAAGCTTAAACAGGTATGGGTCCCCAAGGTCAATGATAAAGATAACTCAGGGGGGGAAGTGAGCAAGGCGGAATCTGTCAAGAGCTTGGAGACCCAGATTACCACTAATCAGGGTAACATTGATGAAATTCTGCCCAAGGTGGAAATTCACGAAGATATGGTGGTCCTCATCAAGAATGTCAACCTGGCTGTCAGAGTTGACTCAGGCAAGTTTATATTCTCTTTCCCTGATTTTTCTAACCCCGCTCAGAAAGAAGTTGATAAGGCTTCACGGACGGAAAATCAGGATATTGGGAACACCCCCGACTCAGAAGACAAGGTATGGACAATAGTGAACAGAAAAAAAGGCAGAGGTAAGAAGAAGTTAAGTTTTAGCCCTAGCAGATCTAGTCCAAGAAAATTGACCATCCAAGCAGGGTTGGTTCAGGGAAGTATAGGGTTTAATGGATAGAGACATTAAGTGTATTACCTGGAATCTCCAGGGCATTAACAATAACATTAAAAGGGAAAGATTGAAGGTTTGTCTATCATCTCTCAACCCTGACTTTTTGTTTATTCAGGAACATAAATTACATAACTCTGATCATGAAAAAACCATTAGTAAAACTCTTCCTCCCAATTATAGTATTTGGTCTATTCCTGCTAATGATACCTCTGCAGGTATTGCTATTGCTTGGAAGAACTATTTAAATATTTCTGACACTTATATGATCAACAGCAGGAATGGAAGATGGCAGATTCTCTTGTGTACCATTTATAGGATTAGACTAGCTTTGATAAATATCTATGCTTTTAACAATCCCACTGAGAGAGTGGAAGTTTGGACAGGAGTAAAAAATAGTCTGGATAATATTGAGTATGATGAATGTATTCTGGGTGGAGATCTCAACATGGTTACCAATAGTTTCATGAGGAACAAGAATTTTAAACCTCTAAGCAGGAAGGAAAAGGAAGCTTGGCTGGATCTTACAAGTTGTCACAACTTAAATTTAGCTTGTAACCAAGTCCGAGCTTACGGTTGGTGATAAGAGAATTGATCCCACTTTATGCCTTCATGATAGATATTATCTATCTGAAAATTTATGGAACCACAGTGAGTAACAGGGTCATTAATTTGGAAGGTTACACTCTCTCGGATCACTATCCCCAGCAGTTATGCATCACGGCTACCAAGAAGAATAAGAAAAAGAGGAAGACTTATTTCAAGCTTAATACTAGTCTGAGCTGGATCATGATGAATTTATGGATAGATTACAAGAGGTCCTAGTTAGGTTTCCCCAAGCCCACAGGCCAATCGGGATGGATGTTCTGGTGGATTCAAGTTGCCAAGGCAATCAAGAACTGGCTCAAGGAATGGGGAAACAGTACATCGTGATAAACTCTCCTCCTTGCTTAAATTAAGAGATAGCCTGCCCAATGCCCCGAGGAGGAAAAAATAACATCGAGTGGAAATTGAGAAGGAAGAGATCAAGATTTTGAAGGGTGGAGGCTCAAAGCAAAGATAAGAGAAATCAAGGATGATGAAAGATGCAGCTCTAAATACTTCTTTGTAAAAGCCAAGGGCAAAATTAAAAGAACCACATCTTTGAGATAAGGGTGGGAGATGAAGACATCACAAATGAGGATCGATAAAAACTGGCCGCAGACTAACCACTTCAAGAATATCATGGGTACCAATCAAGATAGTACCGAGGAGAATATGAATAGATTCATTAACCTCAAGCAAAGGTTAATATGGAGGAGAATTCCAAAGCATTGAGAAGCCTTTCTCCAATGATGAGTTATTTCATATTGCAAAAGAAATGGAAAAAGGGTAAAAGTCCAGGCCCCGATGGGCTCCCAGTGGAATTTTTATCAAAACATGACCTATTTTTAGGGGATTGCTTCACTAATTTGGCTAATGAGTTCGGGATTGTAAAATGCTTGGATGCAAGAATTAACACGAGCTTTATCACGCTCATCCCTAAAACTGATATGCCCACCTCCTTCTCGGATTATAGGCCTATTTCTCTAACCAATGTGATTTATAAGATTATTTCAGGTACAATTGCCAGAAGGCTTAAGGGTGTGCTGGAGAGAATCATAAGTACTTCCCAAGCTGCCTACTTAAAGGACAGATTCATCCTTGACAATGTTGTCACTGACTATGTTGGGTCTGAATTTGGCCAAGGATACCAAACAAGATGTTGCTCTTATCAAGCTGGATATCACCAAAGCCTTCGACACGGTAAGTTGGGGGTTCTTATTTAAATGTTGCAAGGCATTAGGTTTCTCGGACGAGGTAATTCTCCTTTTCAAAGCTATACTTTCAAATTCCAGATCTTCTGTTTTAATTAATGGAGAATGTGGCCCCTTTTTCCCCCTGCAAAGAGGGGTAAAACAGGGATGCCCACTAGCTCCATTCCTATTCCTTATTATTATGGAGGCTCTTCATGGTAAGCTAGAAGAAGCAAAAAGATCTAATATGATTCAAGGCCTCACCCTCCCTGAGAATGGGGAGATGGATCAGCTTTTAAATGGACATTTTGCAGATGATACTTTCCTCCTAGTTTCGATGGACAATAGATCACTTATCAATACTCAAAGCATCTTGGAAGAATTTGGAGTAGCCTCGGGGTGCAAGATCAATCCTCTCAAATCTAAAGTGGTTGCCAGGGATTAGGTAAAGGGAGAGCAAACAGCTGCTCTCCTAGGGTGTAAGTATATCCTTCCTACTAATGCTTCCAAGATTTTAGGAATCCCCTTAGTCCTTAAAGGTAGTCCTTCTGATATATGGTCTGATATTATTGAGAAATTTCAAAGGAAAGTGGACAGCCTAAACTCCAAATATATTTCTAAGCAGGGCAGGGCCATAATTGCAAATTTCGTCATCTCTTCCTCTCATGTGTACCAGTCATCTGTCATTCTTGCTCCTAAGAAAGTAACCTCCAAACTGCAGAGCATTATTGGGAGATTCATATCGCGGGCGTAACGTAAGATCTGCCGGACTCCTGTGGCTATGGAGGAATGTTGTAAAGGCAGAGAAGTCTGGGGGTCTAGGAGTCATAAACATAGAAAAGCGGGGATTGCTCTTGCGGCCTAAGTATCTCGTACAAGGCAGCCTATGATCCGATCAAACACCCGGTTTCTATTATCATAAGGCATTACTTAAGCAGATGTCTTTCTTATGGGTGGAGGAAGCTAAATTTAGTGTTGCCTCATGCTATATTTTTTCCAATCAAAGTTCCAAACTCTATCCCTGGCATAATCAAGAAATGGATCAGAGCATGGAATTTAGTCAAAGGCATGTTTTCCTGGAAAGAGGGGTTATCCATGGATCAATCTATTTTTTGGAATCCGGCTCTCCTTACTAATAATGCCTCATTATGTTTAGCATGCCATTTTTCGGGAAAGGCCAGAATTTGGGAAAGCAAAGGTATCCATGTCATCAGAGATATGTATGATGACCAAGGGATCATCCCCTTTCATCTTTCGGCCCTGGAGGGGGAAGGGGAGGAAACGGAATTTTTGTATAATAATATTTGCACATCGCTCTCTCAGGGGACCTGGTCAAATGATGAGGATAACTGGAACTATAATGGTATCACGGGTTTCAAGGTTAAGAATGCTTACAGATACCTGATGAGAGACCAGAAGCTTTCCATTCATAGCAAGTGGCAGACAGATGAAGTGAGATGCATTAAGAATTTAAAATTCATGTGGTCGAGTCCTATCCCCCCAAAAGTGAAGTCTTTTATGTGGCAGCTTTGGCATAGAGCTCTGGCCACCAATCATAAAAGATTTAGGATTCATATGACAGATTCGGATGTCTGCCCCAGATGTATCAGTCACAGGGAAGATGAAGAGCACCTCTTTAAAGATTGTCTCTGGTCGGAATGGGTCCTTGAGCTTGCTTCTAATATCTTTGGATATAACCTTATCATGGCTGACCCGGTGGAGTTCCTTTTACCGAATAATCCTATCGATTGGAGGATCTATATCCTTCTCTGGCGTATCTGGAAGGGGAGGAACAATTTTATCTTTAACTGCGAGATAACTCACCCGGAGGCAATCATCAAACAAGTTCAATACGACATCAGATGGATTTCAGCCACTTTATAGACTCAATTCTAATTTGTATTCTTCTCATTTTTCAGGTATTATCTTCATACTGGTGCGCAAACTCAAATGGAAGAAGATTGATGCAGATACTAATCAGCAATGGATCAAAGTGTTCGGCCCTCCCAATCTCTACAACCATGAGGAGCCATGCCTTTGTAACTGCTGCTGTGATCAGAATCCAAATGCCAGAAGAGATTTGCTTTGTGAGGCAAAAGACAGTAAGGGACGGCTCAACATGGCGAAAGCAGAATCCTGTATGTGCCCATTCTGTGTACTATCAGTCATGGTCAGAGGCAGAGGTAGCAAATCCAGGAACTCCAACCTCAGGTCTTACTTTTAGTGGACATCCTTGTATGCAGATGATACAGAGTTCAGATAACATGCTCCAGGCTATTTTGAATATATTCCATAAACACATACATTATAGGGTTAAACTTCCCTCTAAAAAGTTTCTTCTTTTTGTTACCTTAAACAGGGTTATACTTCCCTTCAAAAAGGATCTTTTGTTAACTTATACTTTATTAATATATAAACTCGCCTTCAATAAAAAAAAAACAAGCTATGGCGTCATTGTAGCCTTCCGGAGATGCAATTCCCACTTCGGGACTACTTCGGGTTACATCTCCCCGGTCCGATGAGGCAGGTCATGGAAGTGTCCCTTCCCAGAGTCGCAGTGATTCCATGGGTGAGCTAGAGAATACGTGCCGCATCAGCGATCCCCGCATCCGTACCCGACCTACTCCCCTAACTTTATCTTCAAAGTACAGGGTGATCACACAACTATACCCAGGGAGTGTCAGACCCATACCCGGCCTGGTTCACTGGCCAGCTATCAGGCCTAGCTCACTGAAGGAGTCCCCGTAGCCTTTTATGCTCAGGCGAGACCCCACCCCACACTTCATCACTACGGCCCCTTGTCTGATGCTTCAATCATGCCATAGATTCCACAGCTCGGTGGGATCTTGTGCACAGGCCACACTACTGGGTACTAGGGGAGCTACTATTTTTAGTCAAACCGGAAACTTCCAAATTAACAAAATTGATACAAATCAATAACATCCACCAAAACTAGATCTAAAACCACCTTGCATGAAACCAATCTTAGTAGATATATTTTTTTACTATTTGGGCTTAAATTTTTAGATAAATTAACTTAAAAAATTATGAACATGGAACTTTAGTGTAATATTATGTTAATTTCAAGGATGTTTTCATTAATCAAGAACGAAAGTTGGGGGCTCGAAGACGATCAGATACCGTCCTAGTCTCAACCATAAACGATGCCGACTAGGGATCGGCGGATGTTACTTCGATGACTCCGCCAGCACCTCATGAGAAATCAAAGTTTTTGGGTTCTGGGGGGTAAAGGAATTGACGGAAGGGCACCACCAGGAGTGGAGCCTGCGGCTTAATTTGACTCAACACGGGGAAACTTACCTTTAATTAACCCTTTATTAATTTAGCATAGCTAAATTAATCCCTTTTAGGTCAACCCCCTAGGTTAAAATACCCCATGGTGGCGTATCCTTACTGCGTGACGTGTTAGTATATTTATACGTATACCTTATAAATACGTGGAACGTCACAATCAGGGTGGGGTCTTGCCTAGCGCGGCTATAGGACTCCTATAGTGTGCTAGGCTTATAGCCGGTCACTGAGAGGGTCGGGTATGGGGTCTGACACTCCCTGGGTCACAGGTGACGTACCTATATGGACGCCATGGACTCGAACGGGCAGGTGAGCCGGCATTTAGATTCAGGGGAATGAGTCGGGTCTGGATGCCGGGGTCACTGATGTGGCATGTGTCCTCTAGCACACCCAAGGATCCGTCATGCTCGGGGTTGGGACGCCTCTCTGACCTGCCTCATCAGACTGGGGAGATATAACCCGGAGTAGTCTCATAGGGTGATTCTATGGGATTGCATCTCCGGAAGGCTACGATCACGCCATAGCATGTTTGAGCCTATCTGCAAAGTGTCCACAGGAGGGGCGGATGGAGTGGACTACTCTAGCCATTATTCTATGCCAGCCAACGCCATGTTATACCTCTGTCTATTGTTATCCGGAGGCCTTGACCGTCAGTCAACCCCCTTGAGTCTGAGCTCGGGGTAGAAGCCTTATTTATAGTGCATTTTCTTTGTTATGTTGGTATTCTGTTGTATTCATATTGATGATGATGGACCACCCTTCGTGGTGGTATATTATTTATTTGTATTGTTGTCAGGTGCTAACATGTATGTACGCTTCCGCTATAACGCACAGTTTCATTAAATATGGACAATACCTTGAATTGTGGACTTTTTATAAAATAGACGCTTCGATAACACTAACATACATCCCCGGCAAGTGTCGCATATGCTTCTGCAACAAGCGTAGGAATCTTGACAGTGTTTGGTAGCTTCTTCTTATTCGAAGGACTCCAAGCGTAGTCGATACTCTCTATCTCAATGCGGTCACTAGCAGTCGTCGGCCTCCATCTCTTCTTCCAACAATTGACATAGTTGGCTGGGAACACCTGGTTCCTAACAGGGACAGGCTCCCACCAAGTGACCTGGATAGTCTCGAAGTTATCTTTCTTATCATCCATTTGGGGTTCCTCTGTAGCATATCCTAGCCATATTGGGCACAAGACATCATCAGGGCGCGTCAATACAAACATGCCCTTCTTCAAATCCTTGAAAGGATTGAATTCTGGTACGGGCTTATCCTTCAATGGACCAACATAAGCAGGAGTGATGGTTGCAATTGGCTCCTCCACAGCCACCACATCAGGTACGTCAAGTCTATCTTGCCTAGTGCGTGGCCAAAAGTCCTCGTAAGGACCTTCCACGTTGGTGATGTTACCCAGATGCTCCAAGAGTCCCATCCAATATTGTCGCCGTAAATTGTGTTGTATATTTGGCCGTCTCTGGTGTGCCCTTCTTGTTCGTCGAGCATGCCACCCAATGGAGGATATGCGTATGGATACTGTTTCGGAGCTGACCAATGTCTTTCACCGAGCTCTTAGGTGCTAGCATCTTCGGATTTCCAGATGGCATTAGGGGTTTTCCATCCTCTCCTTCTTTCCACATTCTTATTCCACCAGCAGGTAGCCAATCCACGAACGTAGGACGAGCCTTATGGTACATGACAGGCCAGTCACCATTCATAGCAAACCTAAAGGTCAGAGGCTCAGTGTGACCAGTCAATCTATCTTCCCCATCAGGGATATACCCTTCTATGAAACCTTTCCAATCTGGAACCTTATGAACAAGATATGGCACTGGCGTGTTGAGATTGCACGTATGAAATTCATACAACAACTCGGGCATGGTTAGCACTTCAGCTTTCTTCAAGGTAGATGAAAAATTACCAAACATAGCATCTATATCATCATGTGTATGGCCAGGCATCATAAAACCTAACTAATCTCCTCGAAAACACTCAGATATACAAGGTATGAAAGATATGAGAATACATACCTATTTTTGTTTTGTCCGGATGCATTGTCTAGTTGCAACATCAATTTGCGAGGGAGACGCTTCAATGAGGGTCCCTCAGGTTGAGGGATGGCAACGGGGATGCCCTTCCCAAACAGCGACAACTTGGACGCTAGCGCAGTGGTGTCACGTAAGGCCCTTGCCCAATCTGGGACTGATGGATCAGACAGTGCAAGATGGCCTCCTGCAAACTCATTAGGCAGCTCCAACCTTTTCAAAATACTATTCAAGGAACCTACGTGGAAGTTGGAGTCGTTTGACCACAGATCCAAAGCAAAATTTCCATAGCACCCTCTCCCATGGCCGTGGGTAAGTGCACCTGTCAATGAAGTCTTTAGCTTATCTAGTCTCCAAAGGGACTTCACGGAATCGAACAACTTTGGAATCATAGTCTTTGCCTGATCCATTTTGTCGTGAATGATACATACAAAGTCTCGAGGATGCACTGTGGGATACTTGATCTCCATGACCCGATCTTGGGTGCGACATGATTCTTTGCTCTAGTCTATGTGCCCTTCTCGATCATGCAATATTCTCCTTTCAGCCTCATCCTTGGTCTTCAACGGATTGTGCGGATAACCCGCAAGTGTCACACTTGGAGAATGCATTCTTCTTAGCAATACCGGCGTCCTTGAAGCCACGTCTCCCGTCCTATGAAATCTGTCGGAGATACCTTCTTGCCCTGCGGAGTGCCATCACTTCAGCGTTGACCTCTTCGAGAATGCATGTCTTCGTAAACATAGCGCAACTTCCTCCTCGTTTTTCGAATCCCATCATCATTCCTCCCGCTACGGTGAGGTAAGGATTCACAATTTTCCTTCACAAACATGGAAAAAACAGCCTCGAGGCCAAGGTGGCCGCGACGTGCTTTCATTGTGCACGAATTGCCATGCTTTCGCCTTCGAGCACCGGAGCGGAATTCTGCCTTCCACTTGAGATACCCCGACTTTGAAATCCCAAGACCAAGGTACCAAGCTCTCTCACAGACACTGACGCCTTGCAAGACTAGTCGATGTACCCTTCTACCCTTCATATTGTTGCCTAACATATCATACACAAAAGTGGTCCTGTCACTCGATTTCATGGCGAAGAAATCCTTTCGCATGTTTATAGCTTGATCCCTACTAAATTTCTCACAACATCTCTGTTTGCAACACATGGTCTTCCTATACCTCAAGATGGCTTCATTGGTTGTTAGCCAATCTATCTTTGGAGGCTTTGATGCTTTCTTTGGCTGACGAGAATGGAAGGTGTATTTACGCTTCTCGTACTGTGGATGCTTCTCAATCTCCGAGCTGCCCTGGCTCGACGTCGTATCATGCTGTTCCACTGGTGCTGCACTTAAAATTTCCGACACCTTCACCCCACAAACCCTAACCAGATCATTATTCCACCTCAAAAGCATGCCCGCTTTAGGTATTCTCAAACATGCCGGACGCCGGAAGTTCACCTCTATCGGAGGAGGAAAGCCTTCAGTAACAGTCACTCCTACGGTCTTCATACCCAAGAACTGGTCACATACTGCATCTTCTGGACCAGTGAAGGATATAAATCCCTTCGCTGCAGGGATGGCAGCACAAGAGTGATAAATTTCGCAGTCAGTCTCCAGTAGTGTGTACCTAGTTAGCGACATGGTGTCTCTGTTGCTTCCCCCTCGCTGTCTTTTTGATGCCGACGGCAAGTCCACGACATCGGAGTCATGAACATCACTATCCCTCCAGAGAATGAAGGAACCCAATGCCTCACCTAAGGTTCTTGCTTCTGGAGTAGGCCAAGAGAGAACATGATGCCCCTCAAACACAGCTAGAACACCAACACTCACAAGTCCATCTGGGATGTCTTTAAAGTGGCATCTCTCCCTAGCTCCCATGGCCCCTTTGCCAACTGCCCGACCATCTTTGAATAGGTACACCTCCTGCACAAAAAAAAAATGAATCAGTTCAAGAGCAAAGTTACAGCAGATGGTCCTTAGCTGGTGAAATTGGGCGGGCGCCCAATTTTCTCCCTGTTGTAATGTAAATTGGGCAGGTGAAATTGGGCACCCGCCCAATTTGCTCCCTGCTGTAATCCTCCTTGCCAGCGGGCGGGCGGGAGTTGAAATTGGGCACCCACCCAATTTGCTCCCTGTTGTAGTGTTCCTTAGCTGCTGAAATTGGGCGGGCGCCCAATTTGCTCCCTGGTGTAGTGGTCTTGAGGAGTTGAAATTGGGCACCCGCCCAATTACCTCCCCACAGGCAAGATGTTTCTTAGGCTGCTTGAAATTGGGTGAGCCCAATTTCAACTGATGTAGTGGTCTTCAGGAGTTGAAATTCGGCACCCGCCCAATTACCTCCCTGTTGCAGTGTTTCTTAGCTGCTGAAATTGGGCGGGCGCCCAATTTGCTCCCTGGTGTAGTGGTCTTCAGGAGTTGAAATTGGGCACTCGCCCAATTACCTCCCTGTTGCCTTGTTCCTTAGCTGCTGAAATTGGGCGGGCGCCCAATTTGCTCCCTGTTGTAGTGGTCTTGAGGAGTTGAAATTGGGCACCCGCCCAATTTGACATCACAGGTGCTATACATAAATAAGACATAGCCACTCTTTCTAAATGGGCACCCACCCAATTTGCCAGTACAGATGGTATAAATGAATGATACATACTCGGGAGGTCTTTCTGCCCATACATTGTTACTCAGGAATCAAAGTAGGCACCCACGAATGATACATATTCAGGAGGTCTATCTACCCATACAATGTTGCTCAGGAATCAAACTAGGCACCAACCCTATTTGGCCCTGCTTCCATGCTACCCGAGATAGAATATAGACTACATCAGTTATGTAGAGGGGACCGAACATACATCTCTCAAATTTTCTATTTATTTCTCAAATCTTATCATCAATAATGTTCTATACCAATCCAGGCATCTTAATATCAGCGCATGCAACCCACAATGGCAAAGAATGAACGTATATACCGACAGAAACTTACCTTTGGTGAATCGCACGCCATCCGCTGAACAAGTAGCCGCCCAAGAATGTGAGAGAACGAAATGGCTTAGCCGCTCCGCTTCCTCGAGAGTAATTCAAAATTCAATTCTCCCACCAGAGTTTGATTGGGCGGGCGAGCCGGTAATATAAATTCAAATTCAAATTCAGGCGGGACGTAAATCAAATTTGGGCGGGCCCGTAATTTCAAATTGAAAATGCGCCGGGCAGACCGTAATATAAATTTGAAATTGGGCGGGCCTCGTGAGATTTCAAAATTTAAAATTTAAATTACAAGACGTCTATGTCAATTTAAAAAAAGCGCATTTAATTTATCGGGCACATTTATTGCAAAGGTGTCTATTTTTATTGTTCTTTCCTTTGGTCCATATTTAGTTAAAGCCGTCTATGTTTAAGGCTCTTCTCTTGCATGGCCGCCACTTGTCATTCACCAGTTAAACCTAACCGCCCATTCCTTTTCGCATTCCGGCATTCTTTGAGCCTATCGTGTTCATATCGATTTCTTCAAAGCGCTGACTCCGAGCATCCAGGCACCTATCGTGTTCAAAGTGATTTCTTCTGAGCGCTGACTCCGAGCATCCTGGCGCCTATCGTGTTCAAAGTGATTTCTTCGTATTTGCTAGCTTCCAGCGTATACTTTGCTTTCATGGAAAATCGACCCTTGAAGGAAGGAAAAGGTACTGCTCTTTTCTTCAACTTCAGTTCTTTACATTGCCGAGGAGATAAGCCAGCGGCCATAAGGAGTCCACCCAATCCTACATCCATCATTTTAGGTTGTTACTAAGAACCTCAGAAGCTGTCTCCTCTGCACCCAATAACCCTTTGGCCCGTTGGATCATTCTAATTACCACAGAAGGGCATTTCTAATTTGGGACCCTCTGGCCTCTCTCTGCCCAATTTGGGACCCTCTGGTCTCTTTTTGCCTTCATAACTCCCTTGGATCAGCCTCTGGCCTCTCTGCGCTTTTCAACCTCCTCGCTATGGAAAATTGGGGGCCCAATTTGTCTCCTCTGCCTATCTTTACGCATGCAAACCTCCCTGTTGTGGTAAAATCGGTGGCGCCAATTTGGCACCATTTGCCTTCATAACTCCCGCCGGTTGGCAAATCGGTGAGCCCAATTTGGAACCCTCGGCCTCTTTTGCCTTCATAACTCCCTTGGGTCAGCCTCTAGCCCTCTCTGCTTTTGGCAAATTGGTGAGCCCAATTTGGGACCCTCGGCCTCTCTCTTCTATGCAACCTCCTGCTCTGCGGAAAAGGGTGGGCGCCCAATTTGGAACCCCAGTGTCTTTTTGCCTTCATAACTCCCTTGGGTCAGCCTCTGGCCTCTCTCTGCTTTTGGCAAATTGGGCGGGCGCTCAATTTGGGACCCTCTGGCCTCTCTCTTCTATGCAACCTCCTCTGCTCTGGCAAATTGGGCGGGCGCCCAATTAATCTCCTCTTGTATATGTTCCTGCATGCAAACCTCCTCTGTTGTGGCAAATCGGGCGGGCGCCCAATTTGGCACCGTCTTTTAATGCTTGCACACACCACTAATGTGATTAATGAATGATGTTATGCAGCACCCATGGCAAGAACTAAACAAACTGCACGTGTACCGGGAGCTGGCCCTCCGTTATACGGGCATTTGCCGCAACAACAAAGGAAGCAAAGTCGGAAATTCAGTTCAATGGTATTGAAGTCGTCCCGGAACTAATGACTGCTGTAGCAGATAAATTTTCTTGGTGCATAGAGGTAGGCAATATCCACCCTGGGTCTAGCACAAATCACCTCAAGGATCTGTGCTTGTTCTTTGCCGAGCCCGGGACATGGAGAACACAGAATGCTGGTATAGCAATTGACATGACTGTGAGCACTGAGTTTGCCAACGAGATAGAGGTTGTCGTAGAGAACGTGCTCGATAAGTCATTTCAAGGATACAGGTTACCCTTTGGGACTTACAATCCTCAGCTAATGCATGCAAGCATCACTGAGGCTTCACATTCGTGTCAGGCCAAGGGCTGGGTCCTGTCTTCTTACGAAAGCCTTCAGAGATCTGGACTCACCAAACATGGAGATATTTTAGATGGATTTAATACAGTTAGACAGTACATACTCGATCACAAACAAAATCGATCAAAGGCCCTTTACACAGAGTATCATGGGAAGAACCAACCAAAGGTCTATGATACGGCGTGGTTGAGATCACATTATGGAGTTTCTAGGAAGGGTGAAGGACCGAAGGGCACAGAGAAGCCCGCAGCCGTGTCATCAGAAAAGTTAAATGTTCCTAAAAAGAAAAGATCAGAAACACCAACTCCAAAAATGATTCTTGGTGGTATGCGAAGAACATCACGAGTCTTGGGACCTTAGCATTAGATCGCGGGGAGGTATCCGGCGGTCCCCCACCGTAAAAGCAAGGAAAAAAGCGAAGTCGGCACGAGACAATAGCTTCCTCGTCTAAGAAAAGAAGAGACTCGACTCCACCATCAACATCAGGTGCATCCGATGGGGGGAGTGAGACTGACACAGGCTCACAGGAAGATGACAGGCAAATTGTGAAGTGCTCGACATCTGGCGGGGCGTTGACCCAGGAAAGCAGACGTGAGCTGTCACAAAGCGCATTGATCAACATTAAGCACAGGGAAAGGATCTATCCTCTTGGAGTTGAATTCGAAATAGAGGTGGATATCTTTAAAATGCATCAAGCACCTGCAAATATGACCTGCAAGGTCATCAGTCCAGAACATGTTGATACACTCTATGAATCATTTATTAATGTGCAGATGCATCCACCTTGTGCGGATGTTGTACCCTTTGATCCAGACACTGGACGTGCACTGAAGTGGAAGAAGGCCAGCGATTTGGACAATGCAGAATACTGGATTGTAAATGGAAATCACACTACTGCAGTTGCCCAAATTCTTGTCAACCAGGCCTTGGAATGGCCAGCAGAAAGGGCTCATCTGAAAGATCTTATCTTTTTCTTCTACGCCAAAAGAAAATGTCGTGTGCTGGCAGGGAACCTCACTCCTACTGAATATGTGAAGGTCAGCCAGGAGAGCAACGATATCACCAAGAATAATATCCATCAGGATGTTTACTTCGAACAAATACAGCAGCTAAGGAATCAATGGGCATTCTATGGAAAGCCGAAGAAAGGAAAGCGCGGACTATCCAAAGATAGCGCATATTCAGTAAGTCATTTCTATTTGTCGATGCAGTCTGTTTTTTCTCATTAAATTGGGCGGGCGCCCAATTTGGGACGCCCCCATGTGTATTTAGCATGTGAAATTGCATTCCCTTGGCCATCAAATTGGGCGGGCGCCCAATTTGGGAGGCCTACCCATGTGCAGTCATCATGTTTCTTGCAGCGTCTTGGCTATGAAATTGGGCGGGCGCCCAATTTGGGAGGCCTCCCATGTGCAGTCATCATGTTTCTTGCAGCGTCTTGGCTGTGAAATTGGGCGGGCGCCCAATTTCGAATGACCCTATGTGCATTTAGCGCATTAAGCATGCTAAATCGTATCCCCTTGGCCATAAGATTGGGCGCCCGCCCAATTTTGGAGGCCTCCCGTGTGCAATCACCGTGTTTCATCTTGCCTCCTGGCATATGAAATTGGGCGGCCGCCCAATTTGGGTTGGCCTCCCATGTGAACTCACCATGTTACTTGTAGCCTCTTGGCTATGAAATTGGGCGGGCGCCCAATTTTGGTTGGCCCCATGTGAATTTAACATGTTAAATTGCATCCCCTTGTCTATGAAATTGGGCGGGCGCACAATTTCCGATGGCCCTCATGTGCATTGGCCCCCATGTGCAATGCATATTAGCTTGTGCATTGCTAAATTTTGAGACCGTATATTTCAAATATGCTAAGTTTACTATGCTGTGCAGGATTGGCTCGCTATAGCGAAGCAGACTTTGAAGAAACTTAGCATGCGAGACTACGATTACTTCGTGTACTTGGATGATGAAACTTGGAATATGTGCCTACAAGTGGCTCAGTTGTTCTATGAAGACCAGCTAAAAGATGAATTGGGTGAGACGATAGTGATAAAGGACCGGCTGAGAATGTTCACGAATAACAAGTGCCGACCTTTAAAGTCCATGCATCCAATGGATCTGCAAAGACTCTTTGTGACGTTCCAACGATTATGCGCCCGGGGCGTATATACCGCATCGCTGCGTCACGCAGCGTACCGCCACTCCAACCGGCGTTAATGTACGCTAGCGTGTAGCCAGGTGAGTAGCCCTAGGGGGCAACTTGCCAGAAATATGTGCAACTATTAATGTGCACATTTTCCAATGTACACATTAATGTGGGCACACATTTCCAAGTGGACACTTCATGCCAAGTGGGCCACACCCATAGGTGCAATTAATGTGCACATTTTCCAATGTACACATTAATGTGGGCACACATTTCCATGTGTGCACATTTGGCCACCTAGCCCTTAAAGGCAAGTGGGCCCATTTCCAATTATCCCACATGCCAAAAGGGGATAATTGGAAACCCTAGCCAACCCCCTTGTCTATATAGGGTAGGAAACCCTAACTAGCCCAATTTTCGATTTTGGGGCTTGAGAACTCTTTTTGGCTGCCTCAAGTGACCTAAAACCGCATCCCGAACTCGATTTGGGAGAATTGCACCCTTAGTTCCTCTAGATTCGGCGTTTTGTGGGATGGTCGAGCTCAGTCGGGAGGAGCCTCTCAAGGATCGGTATTTGGCCAATTAGATAGTCTAAACCCTATTTTAGTCCTAGAATGGTAGGTTTAGCCTATTAAATTGCCCATAACAGCCCTCTAGATCTCTAGATAGCAGATTCTAACCAAAAGAACCTAACTCTATGTTGTAGATTAGATCTTGTTCTTTAGTTCTTTAATACGGATGTATATGGATGATGTATCTCTATGAACTCCTTTGTATTGGGAAGGGGGTAGAGACCTAAAGCTTTGTAGTTGATGCTCCTAGAGTAGCCCTTTGCTTGCTTGTAGATTCGGCTGTGCACAAGAGCCACACCGGGATGTGGGTGAAGGGGCCAGACTGGCTGAGAAGGAGGTTCGTGTTCTGACTCTTGAACGATCCCTATGGTGTGTTAGTGCTACCAGGGGTCATTGTGACTAGGTCTAATGGCTTACCACTGAGTGCGGGTAAGGCATGGGCTCGACACCCGTGAAGTGGTGTACACTTTCCGTGTGGGTTCCGGTCCAATCTGGCAGTGGCCCTCTAGTCACCTTGAGTCAGCATGTAGACCTCTGGAGGGAGCGATCCCTACCTGCCCCATCGGAACTGGGGAGATGAAACCCAGGAATAGCCCTTTTGGCTATGCATCCGGGAACTCTGATCGAGGTCCCGACACTTTTCGCACCACTCGCAAAGTGTGTGCGGGGAGGGGCGGATGGAGTGGACAACCCTAAGCCATGCCCATATGCCACCCAAATCCATTGCCATGAATTACATGCGCAATGAACTTCGAGACCCAAGCCGTCAGTCATCCTTCGAGTCTGAGCCTTGGGTAGGATCCCCTATGTGATGTGCTGATCTTTGTCTATGCAGATATGTGGAGGACCATCCTTCGAGATGGTCACATGATGTTGATGTATGTGCTACTGACATGTATGTTTACGCTTCCCGCAGCCTAGGTAGTAGGCCGAGGAAGGCGGGGTGCAATGACCCTTCCACTCTTCCCACCGAACCCGACCACGGTTGCGGTGTCATGTGGAGGGCCCCGTGATTAGCATGGAGCCTGGTATGGGGGATGAACTCCTGTTTGTATCACGGTGAGTGCACCGTATACACAGTAGGGGACGCCACAGGTGGTATCGAGCTATGATCTTGGCAGACCAGGATCGAAAGCAATGCCGAAACCCTATAGGGACTAACTCATCTAGACATTGGTCTTGGAGATAAAAGCCCGTGCACAAACCTCGAAAGCGGGAAAATTTTTTTCTCAGGGGTAGAGATAGTAATTATCTAAGATTAAGATAATTAGAGAACATAGGTAAGATAGAATAAACAATCGAAATAGCACGTAAGAGACCCTACTAAAATTCAAGCACTTTTTTTTGGCCAATGACTCCAAGAGTGCCAGAAGAACATGTTAGGTTCGAGACCTAATGGCCCTTTCAAGCACTCTTAGAGTCGTCACCCCATATAAACCCTAGAACTTGACCTTAGGAACTCCAAATGGTAAGATAAAAGATGAAATCCCGATCAAAAAAGCTCGAAATAGCTAGAATTGTATGTTAAAACATCGAAAAACATTAAGTACAAGTCACTTTTGGAGCAATGACTCAAGGGTGCGCCAGAAAGCATAGTTAGGTCCCAACCTAACACCCCTCCCAAGACTCTTAGAGTCATCCCCAAAAGTGACCCTTAAAATTGATTATAAATTAATAAAAGGGTCAAAGTAATGATAGGATCCTGCTTAAAATGCTTAAATTAGTGAGTAACAGCATGTAAATTGTGTAAATTGGGTGTGTTGGAGCAGAAGGCCGACGACTCAAAGGGTGCCAGAGCATAGTTAGGTCCCAACCTAACACCCCTCCCAAGACTCTTAGAGCCATTCAAGAAGCAGCACCAAACAAGACCCCAATTTAAGCCCAAGACAGGAGACTTTTCGCCAAAGAAAAAACCACCAGAAGACTAAATCGACCAAACCCTAAAAATCCAACCCTATAAATTACGGGACATAGGCTCATTTTTTTAGGTTTCTCCCGTGCTTCCACGAGCTCCTTCTCATTAGCCGATCTTTTGGCGCCCTGCTCCAAATCAGACGCTGTCGTACAATGGCTAGGACCAAACAAACCGCCCGCAAGCCAAAGAAGGACGATAGGCCCAAATAGCCCAAGTGCTTTCGCGGTCAACGAAGCTCAAAGATGCTGACGACAAACTGAAGGCTGACATGGAGAGGCGGCCTAGGTATTACAGGAATTTGGAGAAGAGGCGGAGGAAAGAAGAAAAGGCAAAGAGGAAAGAAGAAAAGGCAAAGAAGAAAGAGGAAAAGGCAAAAAGAAGAGAAGAAAGAGCCAAGAGGAAGGAGGAGAAAGCGAGAACAAGCTGCATGAGGAGGTTGCGAACCGTAAGATCTACCAATGGCGGGAACAAAGAACCAAGAACAGAGAGGACCCCGACCCCAAAGGAAAAAGGGTAATGACTCAAGAACCCCCGAATAAGAAGAGAAGAACCTCGGTCGGCGTATCTATAAACGAGCCAACCGAAGGTGAACAACCCCCAACCTCGTCGGAGGAGACTGAGGATATAGCAGCATTCTTGGAGGCAACCCTTCTCGGAACGGGAGAATCCTCACAGCAGAAGCCTAACCCTCAACCTGAAACAGAGGAAAACCTGGCGAGGAAGAGCCAATCCCAACTCCAAACACGCTTGAGACACGATTAACCTACCCCCAAGGTTCCCCACCATTCTTGGTATGGCAAGAAGCAAAGAAGCTAGATGCAGAGAAGGCAGCCGGCAAGAAAGCAACCAAAACCGCCCGAGACTCGTACACCTTAGGACCAGAGAGGAGGTACAAGAAAGAATTAGCAGATTACAAAGTATACAAGAAGATGCACGAAGACTACGCAGCCTATTACGAAGCAAACAGGGTCAAAACTGTCGAAGGAGGGAGGCCAACTCGGGAAGCATTCCAGCTCAAACCCCCGCCAGAGCTACTAGAACCCCCCAAGAAGCCTATGAGGAGATCCCAAGACTCCCCTTTTGCCAGAGCCTTGCGGGAAATCAAACACTTCCAAAGGAGCTACGGATTCCTCATCCGAGAGCAAAGCATTCCGGAGGTTTGTCAGAAATCTTGTGGGAGTTCGGCCCCAACAAGCTTAGTAACCAACGACATGTTACTCGCTTTACAAGAAGCAGCAGAGATGGAGGTTGTGCAGCACTTCGAAGACTCATTAGCATGCACTCTCCATGCAAAAAGAGTCACCCTTCAGCCAAAGGATATGAAACTGGCTAAGTACATCAAGCGGAGGGACTAATAGAAGGGAAATTACTTTTTTTTGTAACTAACAGGATTATATCTGATGTATAAAATTTTGAATAATAAAATATATAGTTGTTTAAGAATGTACATTCATTAGGCACAGTATTAGTTTTTGGAACAATTGGAGTAATTTCACCAATGACTCCAAGAGTGCGCCAGAGCATAGTTAGGTCCCAACCTAACACCCCTCCCGCGCACTCTTAGAGCCGCCCGAACTTCCCAAGTTCATAACTTGAGCTAGACATACCCAAATCGACCAAAATTTGTTGCATTAGAACCCTAAGACTATAGGCAAGCCACTTCGAGCCTCAAATTAACCAAGAAACATTAGCCTCATCCCAAATGTCAGGAGTTTTAGGAACCCTAAAAATTTTAGGGCATAAATTCCCTATATATATCCCCGCATAACCCCTAAACCTCAACCACAGAACTGCTCCTGCAATTGAGGCGATCTTCCAACTTACTCAGGCTCCCCGGTTCCGTTTAACATCGTGACACGCTCTTCGCCATGGCTTCTGAGAAGCCTTCATCCGGTTGGTATAGCGCCCCCACATCACTGAAGTAGATGTCAATATAGTATTCCAAGTATTTCAAAAGAATTTGACCTTTCAGCAACCACGAACTCCAATCCTTTTCTCGCCAAAGAAGTCCCGCAGAATTCCAAGAGAAAGTTGTCCCTAGCTTACGAAGATACCGCCATGCATAGGGTACTTTGTACCAAGGACCGCATTGCAAAGCGCCCTGATCATGTACCCAATATTGCCAAGGCATTGAGGAACGTAACCAACCAGCTTACCAACCTACATGACCCTAACAAGCAATGGCAAAGTCTTCTTCTCCTACAACCACGACCTTAGCGCTATATCTAGTATATAGGGCGAAACCGTAATAGGTGAACCATCAATTCAGCCGCTAGAAGTCACACCCTTGGACGCGAAGAATGATCTAACGCCTCCGCTTTGAATCTGAAGAGACCATAGCGAAGCATCGAAGAGTGAAGACTCCAGGAAGCGAAAGCGAGGATGACATAGAGGTGGACCCGAGGAGGAACGCAGGAAGCGGAACAAGACATCACCCCGCGGAAGCCGACAGACCATCCCGAGGATTGCACAACCAATGGGCTGGGAATAACAAGTCTAGCACCGAGTCATAGTTGAAGGACAGGAATACTTGCCGCTAAATGACATCAAAAACCTCCCGAATGCGGGGGCGAGAGGCTACGCGTCGATGAACTCCTTCACCTCCCTACGGCAACAGCCGGATCTAGAAGACTTCATCGACCAAGAAACTAAGATTTTCGGGGTACAAATACTGATTTACTTACACAGGGACACACCATCTCGGACATTGAAGCTTACGGCACTATCGTGAGGTATGATGTCGGAGGAACTTCCTCTGGGAGGAGGAGTTTATAGCACTTCAGGAGCAAGATGGGAATAAGGGGAAGACAACAAGAGTACTTCAAGGGGAGTCTTCTTCCTCACAAGAACAGATAGCAAAATTCCAAGGGAGAGCCACAAACCCCGACAAGTGTACTTTAACGCTCTTCCACGATTACAAGGAATTAGTTCAAGTACCGTAGACGGTATGCATCAAGGCACGGGGGGCACCTCGGGGGCGCGTGGAGGAGTACCGAGCAGCACTCAAATATTACCTTCCGCTCCTAACTGACGGTAGAGTAATAATATTTCACAAGCGCTTCAGCCCACGCGGAGAGGAAGTCTGCCGAATCTTTGGTAGCACTTTCGGGATTTTGCATGCACGCCCTATCGAGAAAAGGTGGACCATGTCATTTTAGTGAAGCGGAAAAACAGCCTTGGGCATTTTCGACTTTGCGGTACCCCCAACCGACAAGGTAGGTTGGCGATACGGCGACTCATACCTCCCATAGGCGGGTGGAAGAGCTAGCATCCGCCATCCGGAGGGGAACAAAGAAGGGATATATTTCGGGGAACTTGGGAAGTACAGTAGGTACAGCCCAAGTAAAGAAGTTTCTCGAAGACAACCCGTCTTACCGGCGATTTCAAGACTAGTCAGACTCTTGATCCCGGAGACTTTTTGTATCTGAAATATTATATGATATATGAATGTAAATCCTATTGCACTTTAAATGCTTTGTTGATGTATTTTTTGCCCCACAACTATACCAACAAACATAAACAAGGCAAGAGAACAAATGAAACTAATCATATAGCCATGAATTGCTTGTGTATGCAGCTAGAGGCCTAAACGCAGGGGAACGACAACTGCGAGATCTTATAGAAGAGCAAACCTTACCCAGACCACCCCCGGCAAGGAACCTATTTGAAGATATGGAACCCATGACCCCAGAGGAGGAGATAGCCCGGATGAGGATCGGACTGGGAGCGGATAAAGGCATTCTTGTCCCCATAGCGAGAGTGGGTTCGGTGGGCAACGCCGGTTCGCGAAGCATCAGCTTCGGAGGGCAGGAAAAGACAAGAAGAGGAGCAAGAGAAGGAGATCCTCCAGCCCGGAATCTTCCGACTCAAGCTCAGACTCAGACTCCGACTCCGAGGAAGAGGAAGAACAGGCTCAGGAACGAACAGATGGAAGGCAGAGGAACACCCCAGATGGACGACAAAGAGACACCAGGGCCTCTGACTACCGAGAAGAAGGTAGATTCCATGACCGGGCAATGTATGGAAGGCCCTGAATCGAAAACGCTTCGGGGGAGAACAGATCAGGATTGGAAGCAGAGGCATGGCTGGACGAAATGAGCGAAAGTACACGAAACGCTTTATAGCATGAAAGATAAAGACAAAGGCAGAGTTGCAACAGCCAACTTGAAAGGAGCCGCACGGATTTGGTGGAAGGGTTATGCAAAGGCACACGGCTTGAGCAGGGATGCTTGTAAGTTCAAGAAGTTTGCAAAAGCCTTCAAGCGCCATTACGTCCCAAGGGAACATAAGTCCAAAGATGATGCGGCCAGCTTTTACGAGGTTGCGACAAGGCAACAAATCAGTCGTAAATATACAGAGGAATTCATGAGGCTAAGGCTATATGTGCGAAGTTGGGAGAGAAGCATCGAGAAAGCTATATTGAGGGGCTGAATGAGGAGATCCGCAAGCTTGTGAGGGCAATAAACCCTAGGATGTGATCGGGCAGAATCCAAGGCTATAAGCGGGGGTCGGGACCTCGGAATAGCCGGGGCAGAAGAAGCGGTACTTCCGGGATAAAGGCAAGGGCGACGAGGAAGCTATAGCCCTGTGGCAGGGCAGCCGTGTCCAGGTCGGGGAGAGCCCCATATGGTGGGGAACCGGGGAAACAAAGTAGGAGAAGAAGCAGGTGTCCTTCAAGGACAAGCAGGAGGGGTCAAACTACTCCAAAGCAGTGCGATCCTTTTTGCAGGCAATGCCCAAGGAAAAGAGGCGGGGAGTGCATAGAAAAGCAAGCGTGCTTGTGTGCTTCCGGCCGAACCATAGGGGCCAAAGCGCCCCTCGTCATGAGTGCAGCTCTAAGCGGAGTTGGGAGATTGGGGCCTTCTGTCCAGAGCGACGGCGGCGAAAGAGGCCCGCGACTACATTCAGGGTGAGTGTCATATCTTTGCCGCAATAGATGAAACAGAGCAAGCAGAGAGCCAGTATAAGGTAATTTCCACAGTAGGGAAGGCCAAGGCCAAGTCCTTCATAGTCTTGATAGACTCAGGAAGCAGCCATAACTTTGCATCCCCCAGAATGGTTCAAATGTTGAAGTTGAAGCCGCTAAAGTCAAAGCCAAGACCCGTTGTCTTAGCAAAGTGGTGCGATAAAGGCGGACGGCGGGCAAGAGAATTAACCGACATCGACTTGCCGGGGATTAATATCGGATGGGGGCAGAAGTAATGGGCATTGGCAAATACGACTTGATCATAGGAATGGAGTACCTTGGGCAGCGAGGGGCCATTATCGCATCGTGGAAGCGAAAAGTGACCTTCCCAACGCCCGACGGCAAGATCATTGAGATAACGGTAAGGAAGTTGTTCCCATCATGCGGTGTATGTCTTCTAAGCGGCTGTTCAAGTGCATCAAGAGCGGCAGGTGGCATACATCTTCAAGCTTGAGATTAGTGAGCGAATCGGAAGGAAGCAAAGAAGACAAGGTGCTCGGCAAGTTGCGAAGCAAGTAGCTAAAGCGATCGCGGAGTTCCATGATCTCTTTCGGATGAGATCAAGCAGCTCCCTCCATATAGGGGAGTTGAGTCAATTAAGATTGCACTCGAGCGAGAACAAAGCCAACAAGCAAAGCTCCATATAGAATGACAACGCCGGGAGTTGCCAAGACTAAAAGCGAGCTTGAGGGGAGCTCTTTGGACCTAGGTTTCATTAGACCTAGTGTTTCGCCATTTGGGCGCCCATTCTCTTCGTTAAGAAGAAGGATGGCGTTTAAGGATGTGCATAGACTATAGGCGGTTGAACAAGCACACCATTAAGAACAAATACAGCCCCGGATCGGATGACTTGATGGATCAGCTCCAAGGTGCAAAGATCTTCTCAAAATCGACTTAAAGGTCGAGGTTATCATCAGATCAGGATAAAGGAAGAAGATATCCATAAGACCGCCTTGAGCGGCGGTATGGGCACTATGAGTTCGCGGTAATGCCTTTCGCTCATCGAATGCCCCATAGCGTTCATGAGGCTCATGAGCGACATCTTCGAGGGAGTTTTAGACACCTTTGTGATTGTTTTCTTTGATGACATTTTGGTGTATAGCAGATCCCTTGAAGAGCACATTACAACACTTGAGAAGAGGCTGGAGAAGTTGAAGAGGCACGGTTTGCGCCAAGTTGTCAAAGTGCCACTTCGCAACAGAGAAAGTGGAGTATCTAGGTCACGTGATCTCAGCAGAAGGCATCTCGACGGATCCTGCAAAGATTGAAGCCGTCATTCAGTGGCCGGCGCCGAAGAATGTGCACGAGGTCGGAAGTTTTCTCGGTCTAGCGGGGGTACGGGGGGAAGTTCGTGAAGAACTTTGCTAAGATAGCAGCCCCGGATTAATGACGGACGAGGGAGAGAAGGTGAAAGATTGGGTAGAGCATTGGCACAAAGAAAGCCCAAAAGGGGTTTGAATTGTTGAAAGAAGCTCGGCGGCAATGTCTTGATCTTGCCGGACCGGGAGAAAGATAAGCTTGTAGCAACAGCATCGCGAGTAAGATAGCTACAGTGCGGTGCTTATGCAAGAAGAGCGTGTGGTAGCGTATGATTCCGGGAAGATGAACGGCCTTGCCGAGACGCCGCCAACGCCACGATCGGGAGTTGCTTGCGGTTGTCGGGGCATTAAGAATATGGAGGCATTATCTCTTGGGAAGGAAGTTCCAATTGGATCTGAACCATGAGCCTCAATATGTATTCACAAAACCACACCTTAACTGAGGCCGGAGATGGATGGAGTTCCTCGAAGAATACGACTTTGATATAGTCTCAATGGGGAAGCTCAATGTGGTAGCGGATGCGCTTTCAAGGCATCCCCCGACAACTAGAGTGCATTGCAATGCAATTTCGGCGATATCCGGCGACTTCCCGGTAAGAGGATTGAAGAGTCCTTGCCAGCGGATGTGGATTTCGGGGAAGTATGGGCAAGCCTTTCTAAGGAGGCTAGAGCAGATAAAGAGCGGGAGGCCTTCAAGCATTATAAGAAAGAAGGCAACTTGTTATACCATAAGAACAAGTTGTCGCGTGCCGAATCATCGGGTGTAAGGAAATTGATCCTCCACGACACGCACAATGACCTAATAGCTGGCCATGCGGGATTCATGAAAACATATTTCAAAGTGCGCGGCGGCTATTATTGGCCAGGAATGAAGAAGCAAATAGCTTCGCTACATCAAGGAATGTCGGCTATGCCGCCAGACGACGAAGGCGGGCTTAACTTCAATTCGAGGGGCATTAGAGCCATTAAGCGATTGCCAAACGCTAAGTGGGAGGTAATCAGCATGGACTTCATCCGCGAGGACTCCCAAGGACAGCAAGAGGGAAGGATGCCTTGATGGTAGTGGTCGACAAGTTGTCTAAGATGGCACATTTTGTGCCTTGCGGGACCGTCTGGTCTGGGATGGATACAAACAAAGCTCTTCACCAAAGAGATCTTGGGCTTCATGGCATGCCAAGGGAGATCATCTCCGACGAGGGATCCGAAGTTCATGGCCTTTTGGCAAGACCTCTTTGCGACAATCCGGCGAAGCTATCCATGAGAAACGGCATATCATCCTCGAACCGGATGGCGGGCCAGGCGGATAGCGAGGATTTTAGAGGACATGCTACGAAACTATATGCGGAATAAGCAAAAGTATGTGGGAAGAATTTATTCACTTGGTGGAGTTTGCATACAATAGCACCAAGCGGGGAATCATCAAATGTGGCCGTTTATGATCAATTCGGCTATCGATGCCTAACTCGGACACTTGGCACAACCGGGTGTCAAAAGTGGAAGTTTCGCAGCGAGATGTTGGCGGATATCGGCGTGGCTTGTGGAAGAGAGGTTCGAGGGTATCTGCTAGCGGCAAAGAAGTCGACAAAAGAGCATCGTAGACAAGCATCGAACGGTAAGAGAGTTCAAAGTTGGAGATGATGTTTGGCTCAAGATCAAGGTGAAGCGGTGGCTTCGGGGATCGGGGAATTGCAAGAAGCTTGCTCCAAGGTGGGCTGGACCTTTCAGAATAGTCGAGAGAGTAGGTAATCAATCCTACAAGCTAGATTTGCCAGCACACCTAAAGATTCATAAGGTCTTCCACGTGAGTTTGTTGAAGAAGCATACTCCAAATCCAGACGAAGTCTTGGATTCGCCAACGTTGTTGGAAATGGCGGAGGAAGCATTTGGAAATAGTTCGAATTGATTCTTGATAAAGCTTTCAAGAAAGCGAGGAGATCAGAATTCCTCGGTATTTGGTCAAGTGGAAACACTTACCCGGTGGAAGGCAGCGGCGTGGGTACTTAAGAAAGATTTAGTAAGCGGTATCCACGGTTTATGGAGCAATGGGGACGGCAAGGTCATCTCCGAAGAAATCGGCTCAGGCATGTCGATTTGTGTAGGTTAATTCTTGTGTAGTTAAGATTAATCTACGCATGCCACCTACGCTTAGTATGGGTGGCATGCGTTGTTACCGATGATGGGACCACTACGGTGATCTCTAGGGTGGTGTAATGTCAATGTAGGCATGACCGTTTTCCGCCAGGCGAGTGGAAGGTAGACTAGAAAGTCTACTTACGTCCCCGCACTTAAGTAGGCGACCTCGAGAAAGGAGGTCATGAAGGAATGCATTGATAGGGGAAAGCACCTTTAGCCCCATATATGCTTTGATAGGAGGAATCTATCCCGCCCCCGCATGAAGGATATCCTCCACCGGGCAACTAGAGGTGTAGGCATGGCGGCATATGGTATTTGTCTCCCTGACCATGATGGAAGATTCACCCTCTTCCTACGTAGGAGATTAGCCATGCATCCATGTAGATAGGTGGGGTGGTCACCATATAACCAAAATTTTATTTAATAATTAAATGGTACTAACGTAGTGTCGACCACAGAGCCCGATTAGAAGCTCCAGGAGGGCAAGGAGGTGGGAACTTACGAAGACAACAACACAAATTTTGTTGGAATGTGTTGCAAGGAATGAAGAGTACCTCGGACGTTAATTTTAAATTTTGATAGACTTAAAGCGTAATGTTAAGTGAATTTTGGAGTATCTGTTAGTAATATTGTCAAATGATAAGTTATGTTATAATATAATAATGTGATAATGTCATAAAAATATTACCTTAAGGTAATTTTAATAAATGTGTAGGAATTATAATAGCGATCGTTATGTATCAAGTTGTTGCGAGGTTAGGTTGATCCCAAGGTGGGGAGACCCCGATCTTGCGGGGCGACATCATTTCAAGGTGGGGAGAATGTGGCGTTCCGGACGATTATGCGCCCGGGGCGTATACCGTGCTTGCGCACCGTCGCAGCATTACCGCCACTCCGGTGGCGGCGTAATGCGCTGGCGTGTAGCCGGTGAGTAGCCCTAGGGGGCAACTTGCCGGAAATATGTGCAACTATTAATGTGCACATTTTCCAATGTACACATTAATGTGGGCACACATTTCCAAGTGGACACTTCATGCCAAGTGGGCCACACCCATAGGTGCAATTAATGTGCACATTTTCCAATGTACACATTAATGTGGGCACACATTTCCATGTGTGCACATTTGGCCGCCCTAGCCCTTAAAGGCAAGTGGGCCCATTTCCAATTATCCCACATGCCAAAGGGGATGGTGGAAACCCTAGCCAACCCCTTGTCTATATAGGGTAGAAAACCCTAACTAGCCCAATTTTCGATTTTTAGGGCTTGAGAACTTCTGCTTTGGCTGCCTCAAGCGGCCAAAACCGCATCCCGAACTCGATTTGGGAGAATTGCACCCTTAGTTCCTCTAGATTCGGCGTTTTGTGAGGATGGTCGAGCTCAGTCGGGGAGGAGCCTCTCAAGGATGGGGTATTTGGCCAATTAGATAGTCTAAACCCTATTTTAGTCCTAGAATTAGTAGGTTTAGCCTATTAAATTGCCCATAACAGCCCTCTAGATCTCTAGATAGGTGATTCTAACTAAAGAACCTAACTCTATGTTGTAGATTAGATCTTGTTCTTTAGTTCTTCCGTGATGTATATGGATGATGTATCTCTATGAACTCCTTGTATTGGGAAGGGGGTAGAGACCTAAAGCTTTGTAGTTGATGCTCCTAGAGTAGCCTCTTTAGCTGCTTGTAGATTCGGCACGTGCACAAGAGCCACACTAGGGATGTGGGTGAAGGGGCGGTATTTGAGAAGGAGGTTAGATGTTCGACTCTTGAGCGATCCCTATGGTGTGTTAGTGCTACCGGGGGTCATTGTGACTAGGTCTAATGGCTTACCAGTGCTTGGGCGGTAAGGCATGGGCTCGACACCCCGTGAAGTGGTGTACACTTTCCGGTGGGTTGGTCGAATCTGAGGCGTGGCCCTCTAGTCACCTTGAGTCGGCATGTAGACCTCCTGGAGGGGCGATCCCTACCTGCCCCCATCGGGGCGGGAGATGAAACCCGGGGAATAGCCCTTTGGCTATGCATCCGGCGGGCTGATCGGTCCCTCGGACACTTTTGGAGACCACTCTGCAAAGTGTGTACCGCGGAGGGCGGATGGAGTGGACAACCCTAAGCCATGCCCATATGCCAGCCAAATCCATTGCCATGAATTCTCATGCGCAATGAACTCGGAGACCCAAGCCGTCGGTCATCTTCGAAGTCCGAGCCTTGGGTAGGATCCCCTATGTGATGTGCTGATCTTTGTCTATGCAGATATGTGGAGGACCATCCTTCGAGATGGTCACATGATGTTGATGTATGTGCTACTGACATGTATGTTTACGCTTCCGCAGCTAGGTAGGCCCTGAGGAAGACGGGGTGCAATGACCCTTCCACTCTTCCCACTGGAACCCGACACGGTTGCAGTGTCATGTGGAGGGCCCTGTATTAGCATGGAGCTGGTATGGGAGATGAACTCCTGTTTGTATACGGTGAGTGCACCGTATACGAGTAGGGGACGTCACACTCTTGACAGAGATTATGACAGCCACCACGTACATCAAGACCACCAAAAATTACACTGGAAGGCGTGTCATGAAAATCCGTGCAGGCGAACTAAAGAAGATTGGCACCGTCGAGCGTGCACTCCTTAAATATCTCAACGATGTGAAGAAGCTTCATGTTGACAACATGACAGATTTGAGGAAAATTCATCCTATATTCACGGAAAATTTGATGTTAATGTTCGCCAACAGTGTAGGTGATTGGGTTAATAGCCGCAAGGAGGCAGAAAAGCTTAACCTTCCAAAGGCTCTTATCCTAAAGGTTAATGAATATCTGCGTGGACTGGTGGAAGAGGGATCTAAATCATTCAAATGCTACCGTGTCAGTCCTCTTGGGATGTCAGTTGATGTGGTCAATACCTCTGCTCGGTTTATTGGATGTGATTTCAGAAATATCAAGAAATGGAGCATGGAGGATTGCCAGAAGTTCTTGGACCAGATCAGTGTGCTAACGGACCAGCAATTATATTGGATCACGATCTTTATCAGTCCAGATCGTTTGAGTGAATGCTTGTCCGCCATGAAGACTATAGACGGGGGTAGTCGTGTATGGGTGGGAGCGTACCATGATGCTAAAAAGAGAAACCCTTCCTCTCGTGTTCGCGACTCTGCGAGACTCGTTACGGTAATGTATGTGGCGAGACCAAGCGGCTGCCCCGCTATTAATGACCTGAATCTATGCTTCAACGACGACCATCCTCAAGAGTATTGAAGTTTCCGCAAAGACTTGAAAGAAGTGGAGAACATAGAGAAGAACCTCCCGATCATGAGTGCGCAGCGGTAACATGATTTAAACCCGAGTTCGTGGTCCATTTCTTTTCAATGCCACTTTAACGGTTGTGTACTTTGCTTCAAAGATCTTGGTTGTATCGGCCTTGGGGTGACAAGAGCGTGGCGAGGCGCCGGGTGCTCTTTTGCCACATCAATTAGATTCCGGACATGCACATACCTAGTCCGAGAAATTTATGCTTGAGGGTGGCGGTGTCCTTGATTTCTTCTACGGAGGATCCTTTGGCCGCTTGCTATGTGCGAAGGGTATAAAGCCACTGCCTTTGAGAGTGATGAGAATATGCAGCTTAAACTTATTCAGATTTTTGATCAACTCGAAGTAATGCTGGACGAGAAGAAATCGAGAGCCCGTGCATTGCAAAAGATAGCAGAGGGTAAAAAGAAAGCAAGCGGCTCCAAGCCAAGTGCTGTAGTGTCCACTCCTCCACCTCCTTGTCCATTCCCTGCACAAACGGTGCAAGAGTTGCAATCCACTCTCCGGATATCTAAAGATTCTCTCACAGACCATCTAATAAAGGTTGCAGGTTTTGGAGCAAAGGACATGTCTTTCTTTAGAAAGAAGAAGGATAACATTAATGCTTTGGCGGGCACTACACTAGTGTGCACCCAAGATGTGGTCGAGGGTAGCTCGAAGTTTCAGCAGCTACTCCTCAAGGATCAAGAACCTTCTTTTGTCTTGGAGACACAAGAAGCTCAACCTGTGGACCCGCTACCATCAGAGCAAGAAAAGGTGGTTGAAAAGGAGATTCAGTTCGAGAAAGAGGCTGACGTTGGAGACGAGGAAGTTGAGAAGGAGGATGATGTTGAAATAGAAATTGAGAAGGATGCTCCTGACGCTACACTAACCATCGAAGAATCTGTCAGCCCAGATGGAGCTCCTTAAGCAAGTTTGACGCAGGGGGAGAAGAAAGTGAAGCTGCTCACACAACTACGTCAGCTGAAGGGGTGGACCCTTAAGCACAAGGGGTCTGTTTTTGCTACATTGGGGTGCAAATTGGTGGCCCAATTTTGCACCTCTCCTACTCGATGTATATGTTTTAGAATGAGGGGGTGCAAATTGGGGTGGCCCAATTTCGCACCTCTCATAAAGGTATATGTTTTAGAATGAAATTGAGTGAAAAAACTTATGTACATTGACCAAGAAAATAAATACATGTCGAATATTTTTTGGTATTACTTTCCAATGTTTACAACATTTATTAACCCACAGGTTTGGTATTCTTTTAGATAAAGAAAATACATAGGTCTTACAAGACATGGCTAATTCAACACAAACATACTAGATAACAGACAACATATAATAGAAAAGACCAAAGCTTCAGTCAATGCCCGGTTCAACTGAATAAGATCCCCGGATCGAACTCATCAATATGACTTCGACATGCAGATCCAAACCCGATCATCAAGTTTTTGAGAGAGTGACCGCTGGCGGCGATGAGCTTGGTTACCAAACCTTCGCATTGTCTTCTTTGCTTCTTGTAAAGCTTCTTAAACAGAGGTCGGAACGTGTTGTGCATCCAAACGTCCTCCATTTTCAGCAGCCTTTTCAGTGCCTTTGCCCTATAAATAAAGCGTTTCAAAGATATGAGGCAGTCCTCCAGCTCCACCCTACTGAGTTCTTCCTCGTCGCCATCCTTTATCAACCCATCCCCTTCGAGGAGCTTCGTGAATTGGGCGCTAACTTCTCTCGTTCAGATCTGGTTCATCCCGTTTTGTACCTCCAGCTGCAACTGATTCGCATGGGCTAAGATTGCCTCACTAATATGAGACTGCATTTCGGTGATGGTGTGTCCCTGTCTGCGCCTTGTGTCGACCATTTTGATTGACCTGAGATGAATCTAAGAGAGCGAATGAAGGTGCTTGCACGAAGAGATAGAATGAAGAGACAATGAAGAGACTGGATGAAGGGACCTCCTATCTCACCTACTTGCACGATTCCCGAAATTGTGGCTCATTTTAATAACAAGAAATGACGAAATCTAAAAATTCGCATTGGGTTCCACGGCCTGCCATGTCAACTACCCGCACGGAATCCGAGTTCTTTTTTAAGCAAAAACCCTATATTTTCAAGAAAAAACCCTATATTCTTACCACTGGCGCTAATTTGAGATTTTATGGACTTGTGGAAAGTCCGTAAATAATGAAACTGTGCTTTATATAGGATTTCCATAGAAGGCGTGGGACAAATAACACCTCCGTGTCCTTCACCCGGACACTTGCCCATCACAAGTGGTTCGAGTCAGGCGGAGGGCCTTTCTATGGTGGTATAGTTGCCATGGAAGAGGGGATTTCCCATATTTATACGATGGGAGCATCGTATAGGTTCGGTGAACGTCACACAAGTTATCCTGTCCACCAGTAAAATCAGCTAGAATTGCTTCATAGATGCCATTTCAGGCTTTTGAATTAGAGTAGAATTGCAAAAATAGTTTGAGACGATATATATAAGCCATCAACATTCCATGCCTATTTGGGACACAACACAGTGAATCAAATAGCTCTGTAGGCTACTTCCAAAAGCAAATGCATTAATTCTAAAATAGAACAAGTCAGAGTTATAGATTCATAGAGCAGAGCTAACAGCGTGTTTTCTGGATATTACCAGTAGCTTCGACATGTTTTATTCTTCAAATCTTCTGAAGAAGCGCACCATATCTCAGCTCTCAATTTCTTTGTTATAGTTGATGACAAAGCTGTTTCTTTGGATAAAATTTCTTTTCTCTCTAATTTTGTAACAGTCTTCCTATAAAACTAATTTGGCATTTGCTGCAGAGGTATTTCTAGTGCCACCAAGCTGTGTAAATAAAAAATAAGCATATTTGGCCTGTTTATGGGACTTTTTCCATCTCCTAGTATTCCATATCCCAAGAGTTCCATATTTTCAAGAAAACCATGGCCCATGTGCATACAAGATATGTATATAGTGTGTAATCCCTCCTTTCCTCATGTTGCTATAAACACCTTTGTAAAGTCTGTAACTACAATCTTGAATGCTTCTTTGTCATTCTCTTCAAATACTTTCTTGCTCATGAGTTGCATTAAGACAGAAAGGGATTGTCATGCCATCATTTTCTTTTTGTATGATCATGATCAGTCATGTCATCCTCTACATGCAAAAGGTCCCTATAGCATTCCATTTCCCTGTTTTAGCTACACATTTGGCATAAATTTTCTAGCATTTGCATCTTCCATCAATGGTTTACATACCATATTATCTGATTTCTTTTCATCTTATATAATTCTATAATTCCTTTCATGAAATCCCATGTCAAACAAGACCTTTTCGTTCGCCAAAAGACTAGCATCTCTAGAAGACGTGGGTCCTGCTACATGCAAACAATATGCTCAAGCATGCCATCTTGTCAACTATTCTTAAGAAAGCATGCAATGTACAAACATGAATGTTTTTGAATTCAATTGGAAGCATGAGATCCAAAGAACTATCCTCCTCCTCTCAACATGATGCAAGGTCTTGGTCGTGATACATGCTTGAACACCTTTTTTATTCCATTTTTTTTTTTTTGCTCGCTTTGATACAGATGCTTGAAAAACTTTTCTATTGCTTCCTATTGTGCTCTGTTTTGATGTAGATGCTTGAATTGTAACGATCCCTGTAGCTTGGTGTTGTTTTGTAGTAATGACATTTTAAACGATAGAAATCCATTAGCTAAGGTTATTTAAACCTTTAATATATTTAACTTTAAAGAGTGAGCACCATAAAAATAGGGAAGCGAGGCTCGTGACCTGTGCCAAGGGATGCCATGCTAAATCTAGTACACCCTTCTGATTAGGAAGATGCCTAATCGAGCCTTAGGATGCCTGGCTTTATGGTAGATTGCCAACTGTTAATTTTTGCATTTAGCCAAGCTATAAAAGATTTGACCATTAGCTTAATCTAGACCAATGGGGTAATGCCAAATGGCTTTGGCCATGTGGGTAAAATGTATATAAGGAAGAGAAGGATAAGAACGAAACCAGAAGCAGTTGGAAGCAAGCACAGACGGAGGAAGAAAAGGCTGGCTGGATCAGAACAAAGAGCAACGGTGAATCAAGCCGATTCTAAGCGAAAAGGATCCGAGACCAAGATTAAGAGGTGGGGATTTGAGCTTGAGTCTGTTCCAGGTTACAATTTTAAAGGAATAAAAGAATTAAGAGAGACGTAAACAAGAAGAAAACGAGCTCTTGAACCAGCTTGTAAACTGCCATGGCACCAACTACCAGCCTATAACCTGCCATGTAGATAGTCGGGTCATTCTAATCCGGTCCCATGCTGTAGGAATTCGATCTATGATAAGGACTTCGGCCAAGTCTGCACTTCCAGTCTTTCCCATAGAAGGAATCCGGTTCTTTGCTGTAAAGATTCGGCCGTATAGCTATAAAAATCCAAGCTTGCTGCATGGGAATTCGCCTGTTGTTGCCGGCCTCAACATGGGATTTGGGTTTTTGTTGTTCCAGATAGAATGCGAAACCAGCTTTAGACATTCTAAATGCCTTTTGATTGTAGAGCTCTGCCATTCTGGAGCCTGTAATCCGACAAGTAATACTTTGTGATTTCGGCTTCAATACCCTGTACTGCCATGCTTCTGAAAATCCGATTCCTTGATGCTGGAAATCGGCCTGGATGGAATTTCCCTGAGCAGGGTCTTGCACCCATCCGACCGGTCTGTCTTTTGGCCGCAAACGCTTGGTCTGATTTCGTCTGATACAGTTTGGGAGATAAGGGGATACCAGGGTCAGGTATCCCTGATACTTTAATAAATCTTATAATCCTAAGGTTTCATCCCTACATGAATATTTCTTTAGGTTTTTAGGCATGGACCACACTTTTTAGGATACTACGTTAGGGGATGCTACCTTCAAGGGGGGTCCTGGACAGACCAAGTTGTGCCTATTCCCTCCTTTAGGCCCGGTCCAATATAGCACTAGGGCCATAATAATACAAAAGCTAAAGAAGTGGTAATTCTATAAAATGGGAAATAGACATAGTTAACAGGTTAGTGGCGAAATTGATGGGATATTTTAAGGAATTAAGGGATATAGGGAATTTGTGGGAGTAGTAGAGTAGGAATAAGTGTATTTAGCCATGGGAATGATTGTTCCGCTTTTAATGTGTATTTTAGCTCCTTGCACTTCTATACTTGGTATTTGATAATATAAGCAGAATATGTGATGGGATATAATAGTTGAGACAGGTGTGGATTCTATAACATTGAAATGCATGGAACATGAGTGCTATATAGTTTACGTTGCTCTGGATGTGGTATGATTTACCTTGTAGAGGTCCTCGGTGGTATTTTCTCGTGTGAATATTCTTGATGAATGTTGTGGCATTTGGCATTGCATTTAACGGCCCATCTTTGGAGTGGTGGGGTAGTTGTGGGTGTATTTTCATTTGACATGTTCAAAAAAACATGTCGCGACACTAGTGCTGGTGAAGTGCTGTTCGGCCTTCTTCAACCCTTCACCAAAAACGTCACCCTTCTCGCACGTCACCCGCCATAGCTATTCCGGGGAGCGGGAGAATTCGTTGGCCTTCAAGATCAATCAAGGACCTTGATTGAAGCCAACTCAACGATCCTGGAAGGGTAGGTTGCTTTCGAAATGGAAATTGGCGGAATTAACATTTCTTTGATGCAGAATTGTGTTTCTTGCTTGGAGCAGGAAAGCTATGGTTTCCGGACCGAAAAAGCTTTCCTAGCTTCATTAGCAAAGAATTCAAGCAAGTTTGATGCAGGGAGACTCTATTCCGGTCTGCATGAATTTGTAGAGCAATCAAAGCACTTTTCCAATTGTTGTTCAACATTCTCAAAGAATTTTTCTGAGAACAAAGTACCACAAACCAAGGCAAATACTTCCTTACCTGCAGGTATAAACATTCCTCAAATGTAGTGAGGGAATCCAAACCCAATTCAGCACCTGTAAAGGACTGTGCTGTTGTGGTGCTGAAAGATGAAATTTAACTTTCAATTTATTTGATGCAGAATACAGTTATTTGGAAGATCATGTTGATAATTCTGGACCTTTATGATTTTGGGGAGTCGCCAAATGCTTCTTGTCAAGATTTCATGCCTTCAAATGTTTTTGATGGAGATGTTGCTGAGCATACCATGGATTCATTTTGTTTAGAACAAGAAGGTTTGTTTCCTCAAATATGCTTTGACTTTTACATATGTATTCTATCTAGGTTGACTACATTTAAGAATATTTGCACTTTCAGACTTGTTTGCATCAGATCTTGGAAGACCAGATGCTTCAAACAATTCAGGTAACACCTATGCTGACTTATTTTTCTACACATAACTACGCTGACTTATTTTTCATGCACATAACTATGCTGACTTATTTTTCTACACACTTGGTAATTAAGATTAAATTGGATGAATCTTGATTCCTGCTTGAATGAAGTTTGTGAGAACATGTCCTGCCAACATTCATTGGAAGTTATGTTCAAAAAACAAGCTGCTGAGATAAGAAGGATTCAAAGGCAGAAAAAAAAAGGAAAAAGAAGGGTGCGGATGATGTACCGAAAAAGGTTTACTTACCTCAAGGAAAAAAAAAGAAACCGGTCCAAAGAAGTAGGGAAACCTCACGACAAAAAAAAAAGAAAGTGGTCTTTGCCAAGTGGGTGCCAGAACTTGGTGTTCCATGCACAAAAGAAGTGAAAACAATGGAAATGATTGTTAAAAATCTGAGGGATTCTTTTGAAGCTCATAAGTACTCGAAAACCAGCGATACTTGAGAGCCGGAAGTCTTTGCAATGTCTTTTTGCGCTTAGTCGATACTAACAAATGTGCTTTTGCCAAACAAATGAATCTAAACAGGAAAATTGTTACAGTTGCCGTTAATAGAAGGTTAGCTGCTGAACATGGCGATGGCCCATGGTCCATGTTCAAGAAAAGCACAAGAATTGACAAACTTTCGTATGATGAAAGAAAATTCATAGTTGACTTTTGGAGGAACAACACTAGAGTGTCTTCTTCCAAGAAACATGTTTTAAAGATCAGATTATCTAAAGGGAAGAAAATTATGCATCCACTACACTTCTTAGAAGAGACTTAGGTTAGAATATTTATTGGTTGTATTTTATTCATACAATTGTTTCTTTCTTGCTGAACTGTTTTCAAAATGTCTAATGCTAATTGTTGGTTGCATGTCTTGCAGGTCACTTTCTACCAACGTTTCAGAAGTGAATATACAAAGTTTGAGGTCTCTTTTTTCACTATTCCAACCTCCCTATGTTAGGAAGGTTAAGGATAGAGAGACGTGCTGCTGTGTGTATCATATGAAAGCAGACTTTGTAAGAGTTGCAATTAACAAAGTCAGAAATGATGAAAAACTATATGGTGTTGGTTGCAAGTGCACTTGTGAGGTCTGTGGGCCTGGACCAACATGCATGTCAAGAAAGTGCACCTATGCTTCAACTAGTGAGCTTTGGAGGTCACTAGTATGTTACCTGAGATGAATCGATGAATGGTATGCACATGATTGTTTGACTTTAAAATGCCAAAAATGTGGGCCAAGCAAGTTACCAATATGTATAAAAGAAAAGACATCCGTGTGAAAGGGTATCAAGTTATTTGGAAGACATATGACAAGGTGAGGATTGTCTATTTAGGTTGTCTAGTCTTTGGTTGTGATTTCTTTGTTGTTTTCTTGTTGTAGGTCTATGAGCATGTGGAAGAGCCTGATGATAAGGGAGGTTATAGATTTCTAAAAAACCAGTAACCAAATTGGTTTACAAATCAACAAGTGTTGCTGAGATATTTGAGAATGCAAAGACAGTCTTGAAGCAGTTCATTCCACACAACTATGAGGGGAGGTGGCAGGCCAAACAATTTAGGGATTGTTTGGCAACGTTTCCAAAGGATTCAATTGTTTCAGTAATCGACTTTGCTGAGAATTATACCTTCAAGATCCAACAAGAAATCCAAAGTCTTCATTGGAGGAATGATCAGTGCACAATTTTGGTACACATACAGACATGCAGCAAAATTAGATGATCCTCATTTAGATGAGAATGAAAGAAGAATTATCAAAGAGACACATTTCTACATCTCAGATGATAGGGAACATGACACCTTATTTGTGCAACACTGCTTGCTCAAACATGCAAATTTTTTAGCAGACAGAGGTATCAAATATAAGCAGCATATTATGTGGTCTGATGGATGCTCTCATCAGTTTAAAGGTGCAAGGCCATTTTATTTCCTTGGTAGGTACTACCAAAACTCCAGCATTCCAATAAATTGGAATTATTTTGCTTCATACCATAGAAAAGGTATTCTGAAATGTTTTGTTCTTTTATTGTTGTATTCCTATGCATGATCAGTCATTTTTCTTGAGACAGGTGAACATGATGGTGTTGGAGCTGTCATTAAGAGGGCACTAACTCATGAAATGTTAAAGAGGAATTCAACACCATTGAGAAATGCACATGATGTAGTTGTTTTTTGTACAAGACATTTCAAAGAACATTCCACAATTGAAGGGAAGGACAGATTTAGGTATTTTCTCAAAACCCTTTTATATCAATTCATATTTTGTTTGAATGTTTTATGTTTGTGAAACTGCAGGTTTTTTTGGGAAATAGGAATTGATGAAGTTGACAGGAGTGAGAGTTATGATTGTGCAACTCTAGTTGGATCAAGTCATTTCCATGCTATCAGGCCTATTCAAAGTACAGGCCCTACTCAAGTAGCACACATGAATTATTCTTGTTTCTGCCACAATTGCTGGCTTGGTAAGTATGGCAAGTGTCCAAACAGGGAGAGAATAGGCACATGGATTTTTTCTGAACTAAGACCAGGTGCTGAATATAAAGATGAAGCTGCTGATGGTCCTGTTTATGAGGGAGATCCTGAATGGAAGTCAGATATAATTGCAATTGGAGATAACTTTGCAGTCAATGCCGAGCCTAACAACAAAGAAAAGGTAGATTTTTATATTCTGAAATGCACACAGGTTAAACATGTCATTGAGAAAGCATACAAGGATCCTTGGGGGCAGAAGTTTGGTAGGAATGAAGTTGTTGTAACAGGAAAGTACTACAAGTACATTGGAGGCTGCAGATACGAGTTGCTGGAGCATGATCCTGAATGTAGTGTTTACAGTTATTTAGTTACTGCAATGAACTTTGTCATGCATCACATGGGAAATAACCAGTATGAGCTTGATGAAGATGTGCATGATCACATCATGGACAGCTTGCGACAAAACACTACCATCTTGGCACAAGATGCAGTTGAGTCACAATCACAAACTCAAAGCAGTGCAAAGGTTGCAAAGAAAAGAAGAAGAAAGAATGGAGACAATGAAATATAAACCATTCCATGCAAAGTTGTGGAATTATAACCATTACAGGAATTTCAACCATTTCAGGTTTTTGGAATTATAACCATTACAGAAATTACAACCATTGAATTCTAAACAATGACATTGTAAAAATGTAACCATTATCCAATTGCTTTCACAAAACAAACCAATTAACACAATCTCATTTACAAGTAAACACAATCCACTTTCACAAACAAACCCAATTGCTTTCTATAACACAATCTTATTTACAATTAAACACAATCCAATTGCTTTCTAAAACAATCAATTATTAAACCAAGACATTGGTTAAAACTATAGATCATATATTAATAGGTGCTGAAGGGTTTACAAAAATACCAAAATGTACAGCTCCATTTCACAGAAATGAGCATGTCATAGCAGTACTGTTAAGTAGTTATAATTTAAAGTTTCAAGCCATAGAAAACCACCTACATTTGAAAATTGGTGGTTTTCTTTCATAAAGTAATTCACTTCTTTTCCACTTGTTTGTCCTGACAATACTTTGACAAGGTAATATCAGGGTTCACTTCTTCAGAACTGCTACTTCCTGAATCATACTGCTCAGCCAAATCTCCAAGTGCTGGTGACTTCAGCACTTCCTCAATATCTGCTTTGTCCTGAGGTTCAGCATCAAGATTATTCACAGTTTCTGCATTGCATTGTAGCAGAAATCAGTAAGGAATGAAACAAAAAAGTTAAGCATACAAACATTTCATAAATAAATAAGTTATGTTACCTGTTGAACCTATTTTCTTCTCAGGAGTGGTAACATCACCTTTCAAAGAGGTTGTCATTCAACCTTGGTGATTTCCTTGTGCTTTGGGAGGGTGACATGAGCAAATTTCCTTTGGACTTAACTTGTCCACATCAATAAAACCCGCAAAATATTTCTACAAGCTACGATTACATGAAAACTTTTAAAACAAATAAAAAATAGAGTCAAAGCCATTACCTTTCTCCAGTTTGAGCTTCTTCACAGATCTGGTCTTCTTCTTTGCAACTCTCTCTGCAATGAAGTCAGGAGCAGCAGGTAGTGTGTACAGAGAAGTGCTGCTATCATCTTCTTCTTTACCTCTTTTCTTGGTCCTCAGCACCTTGTTTTTCTTGTCTTCCTTGTTACTTTCATTGTCACTATCATTCTCACTTTCTGTGTCACTTTCAACAGGATGGTATTCTTTATATACCAATTCTTGCAATATGTTGCCTGGAACCTCTTCATGACAGGTAGGTACAGTGCAATGTATACAGTCCAAAACAGCAGAAAAGCAAAAAACATGGTATTTGTGACCACATGTTAATTTGACATGCAATTCATAATCTTTGTAGAACAAAAGGCCACATGCTTCACATGCATCCTTATTATCCAAGAAAGGCATGTCATAGGAACCCATACCTAGGTGCATCTGATTTCTGTTGGACTCAGACTGCAGAAAAGCAACATGTTTGCATTTGGCATGCCAAACCTTCATATGCTTTTCAATAGCATCAACTTCTTCTTTGAGTTCGATGATGTCAGTCTTCAAGTTCTTCAATCCATTTTTATCCACCTTATGTGCTGGCCAACAGGTCTCGCCACATTTCTTCTTGTACTTTAAGCCTTTGAATAGCTTCTTGTTCGTCTGGCGCAGCTGTTTCTAAAGCCTCTCTGTCCTTCACTTTTTCAGATATGTGCTCTTCTATTGCAGAGATGGTAGAGTCAGCTTGAGTGAGAGCACCCTCCTTCCTCAAATAATCTTCTTCTTTCATCAAAATATCGTTTTCTTTTTCAGCTTTCATGGCAGCAAGCTTCCTAAGCTGATTGAGTATAGCATTGCTGTTGTTGCTATAGCTATTACCCTCTTGCTTAACTGTCAATTGTCGCTCAGAAGTCCTAAAAGCATCAGCAGCAAAGGATGCCCAGTTGATAGCATATTCCTCAGGATCTGCAGCTGCTCGAGGGGAATTATCCCAGGCAAAAGCTCTAGCAAAGATGACTCTAACTTCATTGTTAGTGGGCTTGGATTTTTGGTAAATACGTCCAAGAAGGTCGTGCAGCTGGGTTTCATAGGCAGGCCGAATAAATTTCAGGTTAATCTTCCCGTTCCTGAGTGGCATCTTCCAAACTCGAAGAAAATCGGCCTCTGTAACATCTTTTGCCTTAATTTCTTTGGGCTTTTTCCCTTTGTTAGAAAGAGCCCGGTTAACATGGAATTCATATTCCGTTCTCGCCATCAGCATGTCCTGCAAGCACAAAAAAAGGTCAGAACTTTATAGGCCAAAGGGAAATTTGAGAGCTTCACAAAAGGGAAGGACAGCAACCTCGTCGGAATTGAGCGCCATCACAATTCTGTTCTTGCTTAATGAATTCGGAAAACAGAAAATAGGAGAAGCTTGATCGACTGAATAGATTTAAAGCGAGGATGGCAATGATGCATTCGAAATTATGTAAAAATAGGGGATGGCTCGAAGAAAATTCGCGCTCAAAAATCGATGACAAATGATGAAGGGTGTACCCTTCACCATAATGACGGACGGCCCTGCCCTTCGGCTGACAGTCGCGATTCAAGGTGCTGATCGGGTGCTGATCGAACCAAAATATGGGTATGTCAAGCATAAAAACACCCTTGTGTGACTCCGCATCCGTGGCCAGAGGGGGAGGGTAGACGGATGAGGCCAAGGGGAGAGCCCCCTTGTTTTAAGGCCTGTACATACAGTGGATTGGAATATGTCTCCTTGGGGTCGCGACCCAAGGGGAAAGTTGGACTGGATCAGAGATCCTAGACATGTATAGTATGCATTTAGACTTGAGATTGTGTGAGATTAGTCATCTAACCTTTTGCAGGAAGCCTGGAGTGAGGTAAGTTTCTCTTATCGTATATTGAACCTAGATTAATATTTCATGATTGATATAGTTCTTGGTTCCCTACCCTAGTGTTCCCCACTTAGTCCCTGTGGGCTAAGCCCATCTTGCTTGCTGTATGTTGCTAAAGATGGCACGTCCGAATGAGCCAAGCATCACGTTACACTTAGATTCCTTCGTAACGTGGTGGTTTCGAGAAACGTGGGATGAGCTAGAGTTGGTGTCGATGCATCGGATCTATGAACTGCTGATTGATCTCTTCAGACAAATTTATTATGAGCAGAGGCAACCGAGGGTTGACCGCTTGGACGGAGAGTCAGTAGATGAGCCTTCAGGAGAGTCTGGGTCTACTGGATCCTCTTCAGTCACCTCGGATGGGAGATTTGAGTGAATCTGCTATGTTTTTATTGTACTACAGATGTCTGTTGTTATCTTTTGGACATGTTGTTAGCATATCTTGTGTATCAGCTATGAGACTATGTGTTATGTGATATCATATGGCGTGATGGGATCTTTGTAATGTGTGTGCCTAAGTTATTATCAGTTGGGATATTATGAATATGAGTTAGAAGTTTTGGCAGTTCTTGTATGATTTGTATTGTTACGATAGTTAGGTTATCTTGTTTTAAGCCCATTTATGTTGTAACGTAGGTGACGGCCCAGGTCAAGAGGGCTGGGTCCGTCTCAATTGGTATGAGAGCGAAGGTTTCTGACACCTTCGAGATGTGGAAATTATGGGATAAGAGTCAGAGAATTCTACTATAAAGTAGAATGGTTTGGGCATGGGAATAACTGTTATTGTCCTTTTCCAGGTAAATTGCAGGATGTCTGGAAACGAGGGTGACGATTTGGGAGCTGGAGGTAGCAATAACCCTCCGAGCATAACTGAACATATTTTGGCAGCTATGCAGCAACAGCTGGCCACTATGCAACAACAGGTTGCGAAGAAAGATGATGATCTTGATGAAGTTAATAAGGTTCTGAAGCAGCTCAAACGGGAGACTTTCAGTGGTAAGGATACCACGGGTGAGGATGCTGATGCATGGCTAAAGGGGATTGAGTTCTATTTTGAAGTAAAGAAAACCCCAGAGCTGCTAAAGGCAACTATTGCTGATATGTTGCTGACAGGACCTGCTAAGATATGGTGGGATGAGTATAAGAAAGATAATTTTTTGGTTCTGAGCCAAATTTCATGGGATACTTTTAAGGACGCTTTCAAACTCCATTACCTACCTGCTGGGTTTGAACTGGAGCAGATGAACAAATTCCAGAATCTTGTTCAAGAGGACACTGTGGAGAGATATGCCAATAAGTTTAGGGCATTGCAGCCATATGGACCTACTATGACTGTGGCACAACTAGCCGATAAGTTTATTCGTGGGTTGAAGCCCGAGTTGACTCTGTTAGTAGGGGGAGAGACATATCCTAGCTTGGAAGAAGCTATAAGAGTTTCTAAGTTTAAAGAGCAAGTCCAGGATATGATTAAGCAGAGCCTGGGAAGAAGCAGCCAAACATTGAAAACCTGCGAGGAAAAATCTTCCTAAGCAGAGAGAGAGGGGTTTTGTTGCTCCTGGTGGTCCTGATGGAAACGTACGTCCTGTGCCTGCAAGGCAGACAAATGCACCAGCTCAGATGAGCCAGGAGGAACGAGAACGATGCCGTGGGGAAGGATTATGTTTCTTCTGCAAAGAGGCTAGGCATAATGCGGCACGTTGTCCCCGTAAATGGAGAAACATGAATAATGTCGAGCAGCAGGTTGCTGGAACTGCTGAGTAACCGAAATGCTGCTTATGGAAACCGAGGTAATCAGCCGCAGGCTAGTGGTGGGACTCCAGGAAATTGGAATAGACGAACAGCAAGTATGCAGAGTGTTGTTGGTCCACGAAATGCTCGTACTGAGGAGAGGCCTGCACGGACCCAAGCTGTTACCCTGGAAGAATCAAAAGCAGAACCCGACATGCGCGCCTATGCTATTAGTGGAGATCCTCCAGAATACCTTGCTACCGACGTTATCCATCTTCCAGGTAGCATTCGAACACAATCTTTCCATTTTATGATTGACAGTGGTAGTACGCATAATTTTATTTCACCTAGATTGGTTGATCAGTTGGGTTTGCGTGTGACTGCACGGCACCCTAGATCGGTAGAATTAGCAGATGGTGTGATTAAGATGTCAAATGGTTGTATTCCTCGGTTGGAATTTAAACTCTGTGGATTAGTATTCCGTGCTAATTTTGAAGTACTTGATCTGGGGAAGTATGATTTAATTTTGGGGATGTCATGGTTGAGAGCCGTAGGTGCCTATATAGATTGTAAGGAGAGAGCTATCATCTGCACATTGTCAGATGGTTCATTTAAGAGACTGGGTAGTTGCCCTATGATCTTTGGTCCTCCTGTGCTATCCTGTAAGCAGGCCAAGCGCTATTTGTGCAAAGGGGGAATTATGTATGTCGGAATGCTAACCAAAACTGCGGAAGTGTAAGAAACTGTCGTTCCTCAGCTTATTCAGACTATGTTGGAGGAATTCAAAGATGTGTTCCCTGATAAGCTTACAGAATTACCTCCTTTTTGTGAGGTGAACCATGAAATTGAATTGTTCCCTGGATCTGCGCCACTTTCACGACCTCCTTATCGTTTTAATGTTGTAGAGATGGTGGAATTAAAGAAGCAATTGGAAGAATTAGTGGAGCAAGGATTTGTTAGGCCTAGTACATCTCCATTTGGAGCTCCTGCCCTATTTGTAAAGAAAAAGGGTGGCAGTTTGCGCCTATGTGTTGATTATAAGTTGCTGAATCAGATTACTATCAAGAATGGTTATGCTTTGCCAAGAGTAGATGATCTGTTTGACCAATTAAGCGGTAGCAAATTCTTTTCTAAGATTGATTTGCGCTCTGGCTACCACCAGATCAAAATTAAGGAGGAAGATATTCCTACACCTGCTTTCCGTATAAGATATGGACATTATGAATTTGTAGTAATGTCATTCGGGCTTACTATATAACGCCTAGCCAGTTTTATGAGGCTTATGAATGATGTTTTCTGGGCTCAGCTCGATCAATTTGTGCTCGTGTTCTTCAATGATATTTTGATCTATTCTAAAATGTTAGAAGAGCATGTGGAGCACTTGCGTGCAGTTTTGAATCTCTTGAGACAGCATCAGCTCTATGGTAAACTTTCCAAATGCAGTTTTGCTCAAGAGCAGTTGATTTATTTGGGCCATGTTGTCTCCAGCAAGGGAATTGAACCAGATCCTGAAAAGGTGAAAGCCATACAGGAATGGTCTCAGCCTCAATCTGTAAGGGAAATTAGAGCATTTCTGGGTTTAGCTATGTATTACCGCAAGTTTGTTAAGCAATTTTCCAAGAAGGCAGCTCCTTTGACCACCCTGCTTTAAAAGGATTTAGCTTTTCAATGGTCTGAAGTATGCCAACGCAGTTTTCAATTTCTGAAGGATGCCTTGACGCATGCACCTATTCTAAGGATTCCTTGCATGGAACGAGAATTTTGTGTAGTAACTGATGCCTCAGGCACTGGCATTGGGGGTGCTTTACTACAAGATGGCCATGTGTGTGCGTATAAATCTAAAAAGCTCAGTCCAGCTGAACAGAATTATCCAACACATGATCTGGAGATGCTTGCGATTGTGCATGACATTACCTCTTGGATAAGAAATTTTTCCTTAAGACCGATCATCAAAGTCTTAAGTACTTTGTAATGCAGCTGCATCGTAAGTACTTTGTAACGTAAGTACCTACCCGATCCATCTCATATACTGCCACAAGATAATCTGGTTGCAGTCAAAGAAACTCTCGCAGTCAGACATCAAAAGATTTTGCAAGTTGACACTAAAATACTGCGAGGCAGAACCATTGAAAAATATTTAATGCAATGGGCAGGGTATCCGCAAGAAGATACGCCCTGGGAGGACGTTATCAAGTTCAAAAAGCTCTATTCGTCCTTCCCAGTAACTCATGAGGACATGAGTTAAATTCTACAAGGTGAGAATGTAACGATCCCTGTTGCTTGGTGTTGTTTTGTAGTAGTGACATTTTAAACGATAGAAATCCATTAGCTAAGGTTATTTAAACCTTTAATATATTTAACTTTAAAGAGTGAGCACCATAAAAATAGGGGAGCGAGGCTCGTGACCTGTCGCAAGAGATGCCATGCTAAATCCGGTACACCCTTCTGATTAGGAAGATGCCTAATCGAGCCTTAGGATGCCTGGCAGTATGGTAGATTGTCAAACTGTTAATTTTTGCATTTAGCCAAGCTATAAAAGATTTGACCATTAGCTTAATCTAGACCAATGGGGTAATGCCAAATGGCTTTGGCCATGTGGGTAAAATGTATATAAGGAAGAGAAGGATAAGAACGAAACCAGAAGCAGTTGGAAGCAAGCACAGACGGAGGAAGAAAAGGCTGGCTGGATCAGAACAAAGTGCAACGGTGAATCAAGCCGATTCTAAGCGAAAAGGATCCGAGACCAAGATTAAGAGGTGGGGATTTGAGCTTGAGTCTGTTCCAGGTTACAATTTTAAAGGAATAAAAGAATTAAGAGAGACGTAAACAAGAAGAAAACAGCTCTTGAACAGCTTGTAAACTGCCATGGCACCAACTACCAGCCTATAACCTGCCATGTAGATAGTCGGGTCATTCTAATCCGGTCCCATGCTGTAGGAATTCGATCTATGATAAGGACTTCGGCCAAGTCTGCACTTCCAGTCTTATAGAAATCCGTCTGATGCCGCCATGCCAACCTTTATATGGTAATTCCAGGTCTAAGAACTTTGCTTTTTAATTGTCTAAGGCCCAGATTCCACTGCGTCGTCAGTTGCTACAGGAACGAATCAGGGAGCCACAACTAATCAATTGACACCCTTGTTGCGATTCCATTGCAGTCAGAATTCTGGGTGGAAGTTTCCGACGTGGAGTGAGTTATCACAGAAATAACAGACGGGGGATCTTGCCCGGGAGTTTCAGGAAATTTTGACAGCTCGGATGAACAAAGCTTGGAATCATGAAGTGCCAGAGCTGCAATGGAATGTAGATGATGGTAGATAAGCCCTGTTTTGTTGCCGATCGCCCGCTAGTTCTTGCCAGCAGATCCAGAAACTGCCGGGTTAGTGGAATTTGGGCCTAATTTGCAGGAATCTGGTTCTTTCATGAGAGCTGGCTTGGCAGCTGATCTGGCGGTGGATATTTACCAAGCATTTTTATCCTCAACACAAAATCTGGGACTGGTGGTGGATTGGTGCCCTCAAATGAGAGTGCTTGCACATGAGGCTGTGGGTGGGTTTTTAACCCACTGTGGTTGGAATTCTATCATGGAAAGTATATGGGCAGGCGTGCCCATGATTGGTTGGCCTTGTGCTGCCGAGCAAAATTTTAATATCAAGTTTATGGTGGAAGATTGGGGCATTGCCATTTCCCTCTGGAAGGGCGAGAAGGATAGATTTGTGGGAAGGGAGGAGATAGAGGAGTGTAAGGTAGGGTGACCACAAATGGTGCCCTGTCCTTTATTGGCCCCCGTCCGTCACAAAAAAAGGCCCTGTTTAGGGCTTATGTTGGCGCCTCTCTGCACCAACGATTTGGCACCTAGAGACTTGGAACTGCTCCCCTTGCCATTCGAATTGCTCCCCATGGCATTCAAAGTGGACGTGACATATTGCGGTGGCTGCCCTAGCAAGATTAAATGGTGGCTGCCTAGAAACAACTACTTTTTGTGATCTGCAAGAATTATGGCGCCTCAAACAGCTTGGATCACATCTTTTGGAGGGAGATTTGAAGGCAAATTAAAGATACGTGTTCTAGTCCCCCTATTTAGTGTAATTCCCAATTTGCATTTGGTTGGTCGCTTGCATGCATGATGTGCATCATAACTTTGCTCCCGCCAATTGCTTGCTTGCTTGCATGTCATGGAATTGAGGAGAAGAAGAGTAGTGAGATCAGAACCAGTGGAGCCAGCTCCTAGAAGAAGGAGAAAAGGCAAGGATGCAGAGAATGTTGTGATCTTGGAGAGTGAAGAGGCTCTAGCAGCATCTAAGCTTGTTGGAAATAAAAGAATTAGGTCTTTGGAGAGAGGTTCATGGACACCTGAAGATATGGAAGAGGCCCCAGTAGCTATTGAAGATGGAACTCCTCGTCCCTTAAGAAGGCATCAAGGCATTTTGGCATTCCCCGAGTCCACCCTTAGAAGCGGCATTATGGGAGAAGCACACAAAAGCAAGGTCCAAAGCCAAGGTTTTTGTGTGATAAGGAAGAAGAGGAGCTTGTCTCATGGGCCATGAATAGGGTGCAGGCAGGTCATGATGTTCTGATAGATGAGTTGTGTGCTAGGACGGGGTGAGATGACTAGTGCAAGGAGTGTGCCATGGAAGAATGGAATTCCGGGGAAAAGCATGGTGGAGGAGGTTCGGGCATAGGCATCCTACACTAACATTGAGAAGTCCACAATGTGTAGAGGTGCAAAGAGTTATGGCTTTGAATACTAAAACCTTGAGGCCTTCTATTCTCAATTGCAAAAGTGTATCTTTGAGCTTGATCTCACACCCGGATCGGTGTGGAATGTGGATGAAACCGCAATACAAGCGGGGAGAGGAAGGGTGTGAAGGTGCTTGCTGCCAAAGGTTCACATGTTGTGAATGAGACATTTCCTAATGATAGGGAATGGATGATGTAGTTTGTTGTATTAATGCACAAGGGGCAAGCTACCATGCTGCTATGTCTTGAGGGCAAAAAGAATGAGGAACTTGGATCTTATAGCGGTGTGAGGCTGGTGCAAGTATGGGATTTCAAAAAAAAGCATGGATGACAAACCAACTTTTGATAAGTGGTTGACATCTCACTTCAAGTATAAAGTGCACGGTGGTGTAAGCAAACAGAGACCTCATCCGCTCATATGTGATGGACATGGATCACATGTCACCATTGAAGTAATTGAGCATGCAAGGGAGATGGGCCTGCATATTCTTTGTTTGCCTCCTCACACTAGCCATAGATTGCAGCCCTTAGATGTCTCATGCTTTAGAGCATTTAAAGGTTGCATGTTTAATTTCATTTTATTTGATCAATTTAGTTGTGAACTAACAATATCTATTTGTTGATTTGTAGGCAAATTTAGGAGTGTGTGTGAGGGCTGATTACATGTTGAAGAAGGAGGCCAAGCTCAAGTCTGCCAAGTCTGCCAACCTTGCAACTAATACAAATGGAAAAAGGTAATGAAATCCTTGAAAGTTACCAAGGAAGACATGGCTGTCATGGTGTGGCAGGCCATGTCTACTGCTCTTACTCCCGAGAATATAAAGTCTGGTTTTGAGGCCACTGGAATTTGGCCCTTTGATTACATGCATGTTAAGGCTGACCCTGCTGCAGCCAACTTTGAGAGTGTAATTGTTGATGAAGATGATAGGGAAGATGAGGAAGATGGGGAAGATGTTGGAGAAGAAGGTGAGGAAGAGTTAGCGACCAACCGGCTGCTTGGTATTGCTGGTCAAGTTCCCTTGCATGCTGAAAATACTTGTGCCGATGCACAAGAGCTTACCTTGTGCTAGACAATCTATGCCTCCACCCCCTAGTTGCCAAGTTGAGCAGCAAGCTGCCACGCCGTGGAATGACCCTTTGAGGCTGACCAAGCACTTGCATGTGTCCAATTAGCAACAGACCTAAAAGCACAAAAATTGCACTGTGAAAAGGAAAACTAGAGCCTTGCCAATTGACTTAGAATCTAGGTCGCTAGTCACAAGTGATGATGTGCTAGCAGCCAAGGTTGAGGCCCTTAGGAGGAAACAAGAGCTAGAGAAGATGAAGATTGAGAGAATTGAGCAGAGGAAGAGACTTATAGAGATGAGGAAGAAGGCAAGGATAGATGAGCTTGCAAGTAGATTGGAAAGAAGGGCTGCTAAGGAGGCTGAGAAGGCAGACAATGCTTGCATATGAGAAGGCCGGTGATGCATGGAGATTAAGAGCATATACCTCGGGTTGGAAAAGCTGGCCCTAAGCTCTTTGAAGAGATGTTTGGAGCTCCTAGAACTCTAACTAGTGAGGTTAGAGATGCAAGAGCACCCGGTGCATGGCAAGGATAATGAAGAAGAAAGGCTATGTGCAAGTTGCAAATGCCTTGAGATCTGATTTTGCAGGTTTTCATGATGCACAAGAGGAGTTTAGTGATGGGAACTTTGTTGATGTCCCATGGGATGAGCAAAGAAGGAGCCAAGTGGCTCCATGTGACATTATACTTGACAGCCAGGACCCTTTCAATTATGAAGAAATGATGTGTGCATACCATCGTCAATTGGTGAAGCCGGGTCACTTGCAATCAAGAGTTCCATTTGGTGATGTTACTAACACTTGTCATGGCTTTGTTGCATGTGTTGGTAAGGATCAAGACATGCAAATTGAGGGAATAGTAGATGATAGTGATGAAGAGGTGCATGGCATTAGAAAATGCAAGGTGCTAACTTCCTTGTATTGATGCACCAACTGAGGAGCGGGGAATAGCTTCCAAATTTTGTATATCTGCCGCCACATTTTGTATAGTCTTCGCCACATTTTGTATAGTCTTTGCTAGTCACTAGAATGCTCACCGTAAAGGGCATCCCATTTTGTACATCCTTTTACTTGTAATCCTAACTTGAATTTTGATGTTTTAATTGTGTTTCTTACCAATTTCCTTTTTTCTTTGTGTGTTGTACAAACATTAACTTGTAGTAACTTGTTTGGGAGATTAACTTAGGTTTCTCTTGCAAGTTCACTTGCCATTGCATGTTCACTTGTCATGAATGGAGGTAAGTCACACAACCATTTTGCTTTATGCAACCTTTTGTTTTGGAGGGCAAGTAATTGTGGCTCACGCCATGCAAGTGGTCGCTTGCTTGCTTGCCCCCTTACTAATTGTTTCATGGTTGCCGCAGAGGGGATGTTTGGGAATGGCAATTTTGTGCCATGAAGGTTCAATTCCTTCCATCCCCTATAACAGGCCTAAAGTTCTTTGGTGGTGGGTTGGCTATAGATTGGAAGACATAGAGGAATGATGGTAAGCACCTTAGGGTTGTTAGTGTGTCCATTAGTCTTCTTTGTGTATCTCCATTTCATGCTCTAACATACACCAAATGTGGTGTTGCAGTCACCAAAAGCTACATTGAAGGTAGCTATTTAGGGGGCCAATCATGGTCACTGGGGCACCAAATGGGGTGCCGACCCCCTCCACTAAAGGGCGCCTTGTAGCTCTTAGGTTATAGGGCCTCTGGCTATGAAACCTACATCATTTTGTAGGTTAGCATCTGGCCTACATGTTGATCCAATTTTTTTTGCAACTGGACATAATAGCTGCAAGTTATAAGCATTGGTGCCCTTAAAGGCACCAAACCTGGTCACCCTACCTTATAGAGAAATTGATGAAGGGACATGAAGGGAAAGTGTTGAGGGAGAGGGCGTTGAAGTTGAGAGAGGCAGCTAGGAAAAGCGTGGTCGAAGGTGGTTGCTCATATGCCAATCTCTGCCATTTTGTTGCAGTCATTGGCCACAATGGTTAGTAACATTTTATCTTACTTTGTCTTCGAACTTGGTATCTAAAAGAGAATACACTATATTAACAATAAAATAATGGTTCTCAGTTGATCAAAAGGGAGCACTTAGCTAGCGTATCCATCCTCCTCAAGCCACTCATACAAACTAATGCAAGTAATAATTCCAAGAAAATAAATTTTGGTTCCACTTATGGAAAATGTGGTGGAATGGAAGCATTATGTATGCTCATCAGGTCTTTGATAGGATGTCACTTCATAATGCTGTTCTATATAATGCGATGATAGCTGAGTATGCAGAAAATCGGAAAGCAAAGCAGTTTGCCACTGCAATTATTCCTACACATGCAAGGAAGAGGTCCTGAACCAGATGCTCAAACATATGTTACTGCTCTGAAGGCCAACTAAGAAAACTGGAGTGCATTGCAAAGGGAAAAGCTATCCACAAGCTTAAGTACCCTTGCCGATATGTATGCTAAAAATGGGAGCATCTTTTATGCTTGCTGGGTATTTGACAGAATGTCGCCTTATGATGTGGTGTCATGGAATGCAGTGTTATTTGGGTATGCAGAGAATGGAGAAGATTTGTCTTTGTCAGTGCAAGATGAAGGTTTCATGCCAGATGCTCTGGCTTACATTGCCGCACTGAAGACATGTGCTGATTGTGAAGCTAAAACTGGACAGGGGGTTATGAAAGGCTTGGAAAGAGTGGGCACGACTTACACATTTTGGGGGCTAGCATGCCGGTGGATATGTATGGCAAATGCAGGAGGATGGTTCATGCTCACCAGATCTTTGATAGTAATGTTACATTGGAATGTAGTGTCCTGGAATCACATGCTATTTGGTTATGCAGAGAATGGCAACTGTCAGTTAACTCTGGAATTTATTTTATAAATGAGAGCTGAAGGAGTTACTCTAAACAGTCTCACTTACTAGCCACACTGAATTTTGCAGAGTTGGGTTCCAGAATGATTTGGTCGTGACAAACTTGCTGCTTCGATTTTATTGTAAATGTGGGAGGATGGCTGATGCCGACCAAGTCTTTAGGCCAATGCACACAAAGAACCTGGTGACATGGAACACTCTACTAGCAGGGTATGCACATCTTGGGGATGTGGAACATGTCTTCGATAATTTTGGGAGAATGCAAGAACTGGAACTAGATGGCATTACATTTCTCTCTGTTCTTACGACATGTGGTCATGCTGGTCTTCTTGACGAGGGAAAGGAATACTCAAAAGGCGATGTGCTCAAGTTACTTGATTACTCCTACTATTGAACATTGTGCTTGTATGATTGACCTTGGTCAGGCTTGTAGACCTATGATGTGGTTGTGATTGTGGGGATCATGCCTTTGAAGCCCAACCTGATGATATGACAAACCATGCTGGATGCATGTGCAAGACGTATGGGTTAAAATGATCTAAGTATTGTTGAATGGTGATCTATCGAGTAGGCACCATATGGTTTCTGTATGATCGTTTGAATTCTATTTTGCCATGCTATGTACGCACAACTACCGTTTGATTCTGGAAGAAAGACTGCTGTCAATCTGCTTCCTCTCGTAGATGATCAGCCTAATTTAGTAGCTATGGGGGCCATGACAAATTTGCTCGGTTTGGTATTTTGGGATCTGTTATTCAAGTATTTGGTCAACACTGTGGTTCAGAAAATTGGTCTGCTTAAAAGCCATATTCAATATGATGAACAACTGCTTCAAGCAGTAGAGGAATGGCTCTTTTTAATGCACAAGCTCCTGATGAAGTGCACGACATACAGAACACCATTTTGATTCTTTTATTAGTATATACAAGAAATTTATCGCGGCGGCCAAGGCCGCCGCGAACATTTCTCTTCCCTAAACCTCTGTCATCTGACGATTGTGCCAGCTATGCAATCACATCTCTTTTCTGGACTCCTATACTCTGGTTCAACTTGTTACACAAATCAAGTGGATTTCCCTTTACAACTGCTAGCATAATCTTCTTCCTTTGTGACCTATTTCTTTTGCAACTTATGCATTGTCTTTCTCGTCATTTTTTCATCATGAGTTTTTTGAACAATTTATATTATCTGGAAAAAATCCAAATTTACTTGAAGAGATGCGCAACTACACGAGCACTATTTCATTAATCGTTGGCACTTATCTAGTCCATATTCTCCCTGAATTGGTCAGATAAGTCTATAGTAAGACATAATGGATGTACCTTTCTTATGCAGCCTAATCTTAAACATATTCAAATTTTATTGTTTAATTGTTTACGTATATGTTCGTCTTACAATTCATCTCGATGTCCACTTAATATCATTGAAAGCTAAGCTTACAAATGATGAATGGTTCTAGATTAAGGCGTTTATAACGAGGTCATTGGACACTTGCAACATGAATTGCCCAAGTGCGCTTTATGTTGCTTCCGTGTTTTTATTTGTGGTAGGGTTGGTAAGTCTAGAGGCGAGGGGGTCGGAATTGGCATTCTCCACTTATTTCGGGTTACGATTGAATGCCGGAATTTGCGTCTACAAAAATGACGGAAGAAGATTTTTCTATTTCCTCGTCCCGACATTGAGATTCTGATGTCTTTACCTGTGAAGCTCTGCTGATTTTGGGCTTTGCAAATTTGAAGCATTTGCATTAGATCCCGTAGTTCTCAATGTTGGAATCAGAGATTTTGACATTTGTCCATGCATATTTGATGCGCTGAAGCATCTACGCCTTGTGACCTTTCTTCCCTGTTCTATGATTCCTGGGTCCTATATAGGATTTGTGCTATTGCACCTGACTAGACTAATAATAGTCTTTAATTTATTATTTCCGGAGACCCGACATCGATTCCAATTTGGTATCTTTGATGTTTTTTCATTTCATGTTATCAGGGCAAATTCTTACATGCTGCATAAATTGTACAATTGAGTTCAGGTTCAAGGCTGCCATTTTCTTAGCAGCTGAGATTCGTTCAGCAAGGTTGTAAAGACATGTCGATCCTTTCATTATTCTTTGTATAGAAAAATGGCCCAGTGCCATGCAAACCGTAAGAAGGTTGCTGGTGAGTGATTTATATGGTGGTGTTTTCAGCGGTAAATTATACTGAAGAGTGGATTCTCCACAAAACTAGCCCAAATATGAATGTGCCCCTAGCAAGAAGGCATATAATGCACATGCCTTCAGAAACTCATAGACTGTGACAGGTGGTCAATGAATATCTGTCTGTCAGACTGTCCTGAAATCCGTGCAAATGTCTCTTGTTTTTTGGGGAGTCCAGAGATGGTGATAGTGCCTTCAATCTAACCTCCACTTTTTCTCCAGCTAGAACATCCATGAGTGTTGTCTTCCCTCCACTAATAACACCAACTAGGGTTGTGAGCACACCTAGTCTGAATGCCCCACTAATGTTCTGTAGAAGTTGAAGACGGTCTTGTGTCTCGCCTTGTTGTTTCGTCTCCTGCAATAAACTTGGTTTAACTCTGGCCTTCCAACTTCAAAGGGTGAACTATAACTCACTGCAGGCATGTCGATGTAATAGCTTATGTGATGGAAAACTAATGATAGTGGCTCGAAAGGCAAGATCATTCCTTTCTGCATTTTTTCCATTCCTGAACCTGCATTTGAATGTTTATTAAACTATATGTGTCAAATTTGAGGCTTAATCTGTCCACCGGTGCTAACACTCTTTTTGGCATGTTCTTCCTTCACTATGATAGTTTGAGGCTTCATAGGAGCTGCACACCAATAGTTATGGTAAGTACAGAAACCACTAGAAAGTGTGATACTATAACTAATGGTTTAAGTACTTAAGGCAGATAATAAATATCATGTTGAAGAGTAGCAGAAAGCCAATATATCCCCCAATTCCTATCCAGTACCTGTATGCATAAGGGAACAATCCTCTACCCTTCAATACATGACACCAATTGTATCTGAAGAATTGTCACTTGGCTGCAGGCATACCTCTTTGCTGCATTAAGAGATGTAAGATTCAATGCCATCAATATTACAGTCTAATCACTTTAGATTTGATCAGATGGTATATTGTTGAAGGGACTTTGCTTTTTGTCAATGTTTCACATTGAGATTTATCTGCATCCAGCAAATAGAATTATAGACTTCCTTAATCTGTCCTTGCTCAGCAGGAACTGCAAGGATTTTCATTCCAAGTTACTATATATTGTTCTGCATGTCTTTAAATATAGAGGTAATGCATCCTTTAGCTGCCTTTACTTACAGTAAGGTTCAAACGAAGCTGTCCATGAAACCACATTCCTACAATTTCAAACAAAGCTGTCCATGAAACCACATTCCAGGAAAAAATTGTGAAAGTATTTCCTTCAGTCTTACCATCCCCTAAAACCGTTGTCCAAGAATTCTGGCATTAACTGGAAAAGCTGGATAGCAGCATCTGCCTTGCCATAATGATTATAAGGCATTTTAATAAATAGGTCCAGGGCTTTATACAGAAACCCATGCTCAGTGCAACATGCAAGCATCATATTATTTGGATGTGGTCGAATTTGGACCACAATCAAGATCTGCAATTGGGATAAAGCCTATAAATGAGCTATCGTAACTAGCATTATTTGCAACATAACAAAAGTTTAAAGAGCATTACCTGAACTTGTGAAGCCAGAACAACAGTAAATTAGAAGAAACCTTCGCCCAAGCATCCAGAATAGCGATCGATCTATTAACCAGCAGTGCTGCACTTATATATATACGAATTTCATGCAGCCGGATTCTGCCATCTGGGTATGTCTTAGACCTGATTGAAGCCGCGTTGTCGTGGTCACGACCACAAGCGATGGCAGCGGAATGCTTCGATGCCTATCGACCACAAGTTTTGTCGGTGGATGCCTAAAACAGAGCTCGTCCAACGCTCGTCAATAATTCAGGGCTTGCTTACAGCTCAAGAAATCGAAAACAAAAAATTATCCACACGTGTCGGCAAAGCCTGAGGCAGAACCCAGAAAAATTAGGTAGGGAAAAAAAAATAATTCAAAAATGGATGTATCTTTATATATGGTTTGATATATATATGGCTTCTACTGTAAAACGTCCTCGTACAATATGTCAGTTCATGAGATGATCCAATCGCCAATCGGCACCTCTCTTGCCGTTTGATTTTGCTAACTGGCACTTTCGATTGATGGAATCACCGTTTGTATGAGCTAAAAAATAGAGGGTGGAGATTAATGTTTTTCCATTGCCGCAGATGGAATCTAGCCCTTAGAGGCTGGACCATATATGGGCCTATCCCTTTAGGGCTAGGTTTAGCTGGCTATGAAGATGTTTGGGAGAGCTCTGGGGGCATTCAGTATCCGTGTTGAGCTTGTGGTTGGGAGATGAGTATAGCATGCACGTCATTTGTCCATTACAATATTATCCGAGCAAGAAGATGTTGCTGCATTTATACAGGTTTACAGCCAATATATGACACCTTCTACTATATATAATAGACAACTTAAGGAATAAGGGGGTTGCATTAAGTATTACACTCCCAATGTCCTCCATGGTTTGATATTTGAGCTTTCCAGAACCGAGATATAAAATGCCTTGGGAGGCAATTACTGTTCTAAAACACACAACCATGCATCATGAGATCCAAAAATATACCTCGAAGTTGCATCTGCTCCAACCAACTAAATGCTTCCTGGTGAGACTCATCCTCAATATATGTGGCGATTAGGATGGTCCATTATGAACTGGCATTTTGTTAAAGGTTTTTCTTGCCTCAGCTAAAGAGCAATATTTTGTGTACGTATGACTCAATACTACAACAAATATGTATTTTAAGTCCTATTTGTATAATTTCACTAATGCATTCCTTGTAGTAGAGCCAATAATAACCAAGCTATATTTGCAAACAATAAAGGAATGAAAGTGTATATTTGCTCAGTGTAGCGAAACCTCATTTAGGTAAGCACACATTAAGAAGTACAAAAAAACAAAAAGTCAATTTATCCACTTCATAAATAAACTCTTCCTTCCGAGACGTTTCCAGATATTGAATATAGCTTGCATAAGATATTAGATGCATTGATATAGGATAACTGAAGCCAGTTTAGATTTACAGCATGCATATAAATGCGGATTTGGATTTGCATATGATATTCGAAAAAATGTGCATGCTCATACTATGAAGTCTAATAGTGTCAAAGCAAATAAAGGCAGAAATAGTTGGCTATAACAAAACACCCTTTATGCACTATTTCTAGCCAGAGAAGCCAAACTATCCAATTATCTTACAAACAACTCGTCTTTCAAGAATCCAGTCTAACATACAGAGATTAATGAAAATTAGCATATAATGGCACCCGATAACCAAATTATCTAATGTTAATATATCTCTACTAGAAACGTGTGCCCGGCGATGCCGGGCATTAGTCGTGGACGTGTGTCATTGGTGGATGTAATGGAGTTTGTAAGTGGAATGAAATGTTGTATATTTGCCATGTTTATAGATGGAGCAAAGTGTGAAGATGTGAAGTTTAGTTTGCATGATTGATGTTGAAATGAGACCATTCAATTGCATCCATCTAAACCTAGCTTGTAACAACCTCTCTACTATGTGCAATGGTGAATGTCTCATCTTACATACTTAAAAATGGATGATGAATGCCAAAATGTTGTATATGATTAATGAAAGGTGGGGAGTAAGAAGTATATTTAGAGTCGTGTTTGAAACAATGGTGCATGGTTCCTATGAAGGAATCTAGAATGACAATATTATAGGATGGAATTATTTAAATGGTTTCTCTAAAAGAACCTAGGATGACAATATTAAAGGTTTGGGTAAAAGCACATAATTTAACCAAGATCTCAGTAAAATAAAAGGGTAACTGCCAAAGCTGTACGTGACGTAGGTCCATTCCATTATTTAAAAAAAAGTGTATTGTAGCCAGCTTCTATTTAGAATATGAGGGACAGAACAGTTGTACTGTTTGGCAAAAGTAGACCTTATGGTTATTGCGAAGGGAGTTGTGTCGAATATGTAATTTTAGATAGATAAACAATTTTAATGGCTATGAAGAATGCCATTTCGATCTTACCTTATAGTAATGATGTCCATCGTTGTTGCTGGGTGTAAGTTGAGAGCCTATAAATATTTTGGGCAGCAATGAGAAAAGCGTGCTCAAAATATGCTTGCTCTATAATTCTTATTTTTGTAAAGTGAGGCACTCTATGATATTGTAGTTTATTATATTTTAAATAAAAAAATGCCCACCTTTGGTGGGCTCTCCCTTTCCTAATATAGGATTGTCTGATATTTTCACTTCACATTTCTTTTGCAATGTCCATACATAGAGCTAGTTTGGACCAGCTATAAAGTTGCTTCTACATTGTAGATGCATGTCAGGTTTGTGGTATAAAACGTCACTTCATGTCTTTTTGGGTTGCAATGTCTATACATGAAGCTAGTTTTGACTAACTATATAGTTGCTTCTAGATTATAGATGCATTTATGATGGTGTTGTTAAAACGAATAATGCCATATGCTTGCAAAAACATTTTGGTTTGGGTTCAAATAAGATAAGATAAGATAAGATGAATTTTTGGGTTATGGGACGGCACATGCAAGGGCAACAGCCCATCTAAAACCTGGGGACTAGGCCCCATTACCAAACACAATAACCAAATATTAAAAGGCTACCAAGAATAAGATAAGATAATGCTAATGCTAGTGGTAAATTTATGCTTCTAAAATTATCTAGACATAGCCAGTCCAAGGATTGGAAGGCCATTGATCTAGAATAATTGCTGCGCCTCCCCTGTACACTGCCCATTTCTTTTGCAGGCGGGCTGCCCTCACCTTGCAAAGCTCCTTCTTACGGTTACACAATTGAAGAGGGGAGAGGTTCTCCTGTACTGAGAAACTAGTCCCTCTGAGAGGGTTTCCATGCTGAAGAACATGTAAGCGGCTAAGAGTGTCTTCAATATATATTTAGTATATTAACCTGTGCATTCCAATATAGCAAAGGAAATATCCTCTTGTTGCCATATAGAAAAAGAAAATTTAAAATCAAGTCACCTTTTTTTTCCAGTAGTTTATGGGCCTTTTAAGCCTCTAGAATCCCCTTCTATTGCTAATTCATAGATCAGCAACAATAGAAGTAGATTGGAATATCCCTTTTGCTCTTAAATGGCTCTTACAGGTTCCTCTAAATCTAGATAAGCTCTTCTTTAGTAAGAATAACAAAAGAGCACAACAATGACGAATTGTTCCATGGCCCACAATGGTTGCATGTAGAAAGTATGGTAAGGACAGTCATTTTATTTGAATTGTGTCATCATGCTAAGTTTCATAAAATAGTCTCGAGGATTCCTTGGTAAGACTATGCTTAGCATATGCTGCAATCATGCCAGGTAAAAAAGTTTTTCTCCACTTATTAAGAAGACCACACCAAAAACCCCCAGAAATATTGTGTTTGTTCCATTCTTCTCTAGGTGGATGAAGCTCCAATCCCCGCATACAAACATTTGCTGGAGTTTGTTTGTCCACTTACAACAAATGGTTTTTTCGAGAACCTACAATGAACACAATTAGAATTAGCATTGAATCTCTAAAACGTTATGCCTTGACACCATTTATTTGCGCCATTTGTACTTGCACAAATAGCAGCTAGGAATGATCAATAATAACTTTCTAGCAAATAGAAAATCTAGCATAATCTTGCAAATGTCCACAAAAAGATTTGAGTTACCTTTAAGAGTCTTCAAAGGCCATGAACAAAATGATCGACAATGTGCAGATAACTAAGAATGGGGCTTCAGAACATTAGTTTGAACCATCATATTTCTTCCTATGGCTTATCCACTTCTGTTTTGGCATCTGCAATAGACAGAGACAGACTGTAATCTGCATTTTAGTGAAAGAATAGTTCTTTCTTGTAACGGTGCATGCAAAAACCTCAATACACATATTGGAAATTTAGAATACCTGCTCTGGCCAATTTTTGCCCTTATCCAAATTAGAGCTTTTTCTACTCCTCTATCCCTCTCAAATGCACATTTTGGTAAGAAAAAGATGGAACTTCAATGCATAAAAACAAATACAATAGGGGTGTCTACCTAGTCTGCCGATTCAAAGATCAAGGCGATTTCAAGGCCGACTTGGAGTCCCAAGACCCACTGATCTGTTGCTCGAAGGGAGCAAATCTTCAAGTCTAGAGAAGAAAGCAAACTGATGTACCAGAGATTCAGAGCTAAATCTGGCAATTCCAAGGCATAGAAACACAGAAATACTGACTGAATGGACATGGAAAACCTCACGCGATTTTTCCCAAAAAATGATGGCTGCATCAGCAGATGTGCAAGATCTCAGAAATAGGCAAAGCCTGTCGCTGCAAAACCTCTGCAGATCAATCGTTTTACAATCTAGATCACATATAAGCTGAGAAAACAGAAAAGATGCAAGGGATGTAGGCTGTTAGAATGCTACCTGCTGCGCTAGCAAACAACAATGGACTGGAGAAAAGAAAAATTGAAACCTGCACCGTCTCCAAGCACACCTCGATAGCTCCAGCGATTTCTCCAGCTCTCCAATGCAAACATCTTGATATAAGCAAGGATTTTTGTAGCACAAACCCTAAGGAAGGAGGTCGTTTCCATTGAACACAAAGGCACATCGTCCATAGGCAATCGATGAGTTAGAATGGGATTCTTAGCTTTCTATTCACACAGCAAAGAGTCAGGGGTAAAGTAACAGCATTCTAGTAAACTTAAGCAAAATAATTTTGGGAATGATATTACATGTGCAGACCTGTATTAGAGTGCGCGTAGGCGTTTGCCATCAATGCATAAGCTGCAGGCTGATTTGCATACAACACCAAAAAGACTCAAAGGCAAGCCTTCCGAGCACTACATTCTTCCACTTCTGGCATGCACCTAAGATAGTAAACCATATCACTGCATCATGAATAGTAGTGGTCAATATCAGGATTGACCCCATACTTTGAATACATGAGCTGGAAATACTCCTTTCTTTTCTCTACCAGACCAACATGGCTGCACATGGTAAGTAAGGAGGTAAAGGTGATGCTCTTTGGATGTATGCCTTCATCCTGCATTCTATCGAATAGATCAAACACAAAGATGATGTTCCTACGCGGCTATATCCTGCTATCAGTATGTTCCATGTCATAATATCCTCTTTAGTGATTGGATTGAAATACCTTGTGAGTGTCAACCACAGATCCACATTTAGCATAAAAATCCACATGAGAATTTGCTACAACTGGATCACTCTGTAGTCCACACCTGCAAATACCACTACGGGTAGTCTTTCCATTTTCCAGGGCTGCAACAGCGCCACATGCCTTTAGTGCAGCAACAAATCTTCTGTGAGATACATTTGAAGTAACAAGAGGTTGACTTTCTGGTGGATAACATCATCTACGAGATTATGAGGCGAAAACAACACTATACGTGGTAAAACACATGTATAATACTTGAGGTTGTGTGGGATCCTATCACATGGCCTACAACTATGAGCATAGTTGTGTGGCTATGTCAAACAACTACATATGATTGTAGACTTAGGAATGGCCCACACATATTACTGTATGTCATAATAACAATGTAACGGTCGTGAATGTTGGAGAGACTAAGTAGTATCAAATACTACATTAGTGATAATAGAAAAGATGCCGACTGTGACATTCAGATTATGCCTTACATGAGGGTAGTAGAGAATTCGTGCAAGACAAGTGGAATGTCACTTGACAAGGTTTAGAAATGAGCACTTAATGATATGTGTGTATACGAAGAGATTGGCTTAGGTATAATCTACCAGAGATAAGGATTCAAGTTATCTCCATTATTTGGAGTTGACTATTTTTGGTAGGTACAGCTTACTAAAGGACATGGAAGAGTTTAAGTCAGGGAAATAGCCAGAGTAACTCTAGCATATGTGTTGATGTTACATTCAAAAACATCCCACGCATGGTTCCAAAAGAATTGAAATAGCAGATAATGGAACGTTAAACTCTCCAAAGGTTCTGGATACAAATGAATTAAATCAGTGTTATAAGCTGAGAAGTATCAATTGGGTGAGAGAATAGCGGGATGTAGGAAATATCCCTTCTAATAATGGAAGAAGAGAGCGACGACGACTTTGCCAATTATACCATTAGGTGTAAGCAACACGAGGGCAATAGATAGCAATTCCAAGTCTCAATAAGAATTAAGACAAGGTGGAAGAGAGCATATAGACCAGCAGTCCATATATGCTTAGAATTACGTTTCCCATGGGGAATCCATGCTGAACTCCTAAATAAAGGGACGAGGATCCATTGACTTGAGATATACACCTCTTATTGATTATGACCTTAAACAAAAAAAATGGATAATCCTATGGCGGTTGTTAAAAAAGATTCGAACACTATGGGATCTAGATGATTTAATGCACCCATATCATTATGATGGGGTCCGAAGGCAACAACATTTGAAACTGATCAAAAGTTGAAGTTGATATGATAACCTGAGAAAATAATAAGTTAATTGTGAAGAGACAGGGTTGATATTTACATAACAAAAGTAGCATAAGGCACTAAAGGATTGGTGCAATTACCTTGCGACCCTATTAAAATTTAGGCACCCTATGCAATTCCCACTAAAAGAGAATGACTACTAAACGTCAGAGAAATCGTCAGAATGTCTTCATAAGATAGACAACTGCCCAGGATGTTATTCCTGACGATTCTATTGACGAGTTTTATCTGACGATTTGGCGTCAGAATAATCGTCAGGTGATTAATCAGACCATTACTCAGATGTATCGTCAGATGAATAGTCAAAAATTTAGTCATTAAACTAGTCAGACAATTCGTCACTGTGTTCGTCAGATAGTTTGTCAGTTTGTTAGTCAAAACAGTAGTCAGAAGATTAGTCATTGTATTAATGAGTTAATTAGTCAATGCATTAGTTTGGATAATGGTCATTTTATTGAAGATTTTGCCAATACATAATTGGTATTTTTCGTATTGCAAATAAACTAAAGGAGCTCCAAGGATTCGAACCTTTGTTAAACCATTATCCCCACTTAGTCAAATGGATATAAATAGCAACCTAAATAAGCCAACACAATTATTTAAAAGACTACAAAGGAGCAATGGTCAGATCAAAGACCTTTGATGTTTCCCTCTTTAGATCTATTGTATATGATGAAGAGAGAATACACTGCTGTGGACTATTCCATATAAAACAAATATTATGCACATGGGTAGAATGCTGAAGATTGTTTTTACTTCTTCTACTTGACTAACTGTGCAAAGATACATGCCCTTGTAAGTCTCAACTACAGTTCAACAAAGCAAAAAGGTCTTGGTTTACTTGCAATATCAATCATGAATTAGCAAGTTCGCAGTTCTCATTTTATATTCCTCATACTTGAGAGACTCTGTGCACCAGTATTTATGAGAGGTCGTATCACTTTGTGTTCTTCTATATAGTAAATCAGGATCATTAGATAATTCTACCTTTGCATTCCTTGCAGCAGAAATAAGAACTTGGCAGAGGCCTAAACGGATTTGCTCTCAATTCCTGATATCAATAAAATATTGTTGCAAGGAACATTGAAACCATCTCCAAAGCCACAAATATTGCACAGACCAAATCCAAATGCAAGTCCAAGACATTTGTATCTTACCTAATGCTAATTCCAAGTATTAGCGCATTTGTTGCTGGAGTGCTTGGTACTTGTATGTGTTTCTGCCCAATACATAAACTTTTGGATTAACTATTGTACAAATTGCGCATAAGAGTGGGAGATGTCCATCTCCAATTCTTGCTCTCTACGACCTGCGAACATTGCACAGAATATTGAATGCATTTGTCTTAGTGCACACCATATTTTGTAAATAAAATTAATTTCCTACCAATCTATTTCTTTGTATAGATAGCCATAAATTTGTAGTACTCTAAAGCATTATTTTCGGAATTTCATTTCAAATACTGCAACTATGACCAACTTTCACAATAACAGTCATTACTCTATGATAACAAAAAAGACATGCTTGCCTCTTGCTATGCATTGGGTCCTTCCAAGCAACAGTCGTCTAGTCATTAGTACTGCCAATCTGCAGAGCTCTAAAGCATTTTACTGAATATGATTTCAAGTACTGAATATGATTTCAAGTATTCCAAAATGATAGTCCTAAATGAGCATGCTCAATAATTTCAGATCTAAAATACTTAATCAAGTGCTTCAGACATGTTAATCAGAAAGCAAGATGCAATAGGAATGGAAAACCCTCCAATACCAAACCTATAGGAAAAAACAATGCAAAAGGAGGACCTACTTCTGTAATAAAATGGAATGTGCCTTCACTCACTCTATTAAATCTCTGCTTCAGACAAAGAAGAAGAAGAAGCAGAGGGTGTGAGATGCCGAATAGATGGCGGCATCTTATACATGATTCATAAATCAATGGAGGACATTATAATGGAAGCTTCCCTCAGTCTGTAATGACTCTGGGCCAGAAACAAGGGATCCGCAAAACTATTTCTCTAAATTTTAACTGTAAATGAAGAAAATTATGGCTCCAGATCTTCCATGGCAAGCACTAAGTCTATATGCAGAACGATTCAACACGGCATAGAAACACACAACAAGGTCTAACTAGAATTAGCAAGATCCTTAAAATTATGTACCACCATTTTTGAAGACTCATCGCTATAGCTCCTCGCTCCTATCCGCCTTGCGGTGCCATCGCCGGTGTGGCAGATTCAAGAAACCCTAAGTCTTTTCTTTGCCAATGCTTTTAAATTTCTACGTAGATGGCAACATGTTCAAAAGCTTCATTTGAACTTTTTTTTTTTAAGATATCATTTGTTGAATTATACATGGTCTTTGTTGAGATATCTCACTCTCCTTCTCTAGCTTCGTGACAAAAACATTCGCCATAATGCTATATCATGGTGGAGGCTTTTTGCCATACCGGATCCAACTAGGCTAGATGCCTTGGATTAATTTTGTTTGTAGCTCTTAGGGTACGTACACACCATGGGGTTAAATTAAAGTAAATTTTACGATAACCAATTGTTTGTTATGCTAAATTAAGGTTGTTTTTATCGAGCTTTCACACTAGCTGTTATGTTAATTCCTAACATGACGAAATCTGTTAAAATGATTTTCACACATGTGATTGTTATGTTATTTATTAACATAACAGAATTTGTTAAAAATATTTTCGCACTGGAGCTGTTAAAAAGCTTTTCACATTGCAAAACAAAAATTAATCTGTTAATGGTCATTTCATAATCTGAACAATCTGTTAATGGTCGATTCACAGTACAACCAGCATTTATATCCAGCATAAGATTGCATTCACTGGATCGTTTGTAAATACTTGATACAGATTCTATTGTATACATAATACAAATTCCAGAACAGATCTCATAGCTGGGATACCTCATTTTCAAGATTTTGAATTACAATAGCCCTATTCTCAATTTGTTTGTTGCCTTCGTAAAGTGGAATGAGCCCCGGAATTGGAAGGTCGGAGGGAAGGTCTCTGCTGCCCCAGTGCCATATATGTTCAAATCAGATGGTCTTCACTTGGAAATTGTTATTTGTCTGCTGCCCCAGTGTCAAATCAAATGGCCTTTACTTCAGAGATACTGATCATGCAGCACTATACCAAGCAACCAACTAATAGACAAAGGGTCAGGTGATTTTAGAAGTTTGTCTTTGCTTTACGCACAATGGTGAACTACTAGCATTGAGCAATGAATTTATCAATCATCCAATCTATCCAATTTAATTCAGGCAAGCATATTGCTAAAAATGAAAAGCTAAAAATATCAAGGGTTTTTAAGGATGTTCCGATTTAATTTCTTCCTCCTTGTATACAGATGAAAATTCAGAAAGATCAGCATTAGTGCACATTAGGCAGCATTTTTCAGATGAAAGCATTGCCACGAAGGCACATAATTTCTACCATAGCATCTGCTAGATAAACCTATTTGCCAAAGTAAGAATGAAATTCAGACTGAACCATGAGCGTATTCTATTTTTCCACTAAAACAGAAGTAGAATGTAAGGTCATACAGTCATAAAATGTTCATTGTGCAATTAGTGATAAACTCAGTACTCTTTCAATTATTATTCTCAAGTTTTCATGAATGCATGCTGGTCTTGTTTAGGTAAATGACTATTTAAGCCAGGCATACTTAGCTAACCTGCTGGCAAACAGTATTATGGGATTTACATGAGAAGCATAAAGCCATTGGGTGCTTCTAGCTTAGAATATGGTTGAAAACCCCCTGAAAACCCACTAGAACATGAAACAATTCTATATGAATAGAATAGAATATGAGAAGGGCATAAATGACCTCCAATTTTATTGCTATCTAAGTGAACAAAGAAATAAAAAAAAAATAGAAAAAGAAACTTTGGTTACCTAGACTGCACAGCTGGTACAGGATTCTGTGATGGAGGAAAAGGATTACTGGGCAATCTTTCCACTGCATTCTGATATAATTATATAATAAAGGAAAATGGCAAAATCATTACAATGTGGTAGATGGCCAACAGAATGTCATAAGTTCTTCTAGGTTGGCTACTTACAATGCTTTAAGGTTCACCAAATTCAAAATGTAGTCAAATCCAAAGACTCCCTATCAGATATTCCTACTATATCACTAGTTTATTCTAGCAACATGCCTTCAATCAAAATGCCATCAATCCTAAATACATAGTTCAGATATGAAGATACCCAACATCTTCCAAATGACACCACAACTTTCTCAATGTAGTTTCTAAAAGAAAGACTTAGCATATGGCCTGCGTTAGGCCATTCATATGGCTCCTGCATACAATAAGAAGAGACTAACAAGGAAGAGATGCATCTTCCACATCTAACGAAAGCCTGTTGTAACTATAGTCGCATGGTTGCATGCATGTACTTTTACCTACAGACGGTTACACAGCTGAATGGTTGAGACAACACTTAATAAGAATATGAATATTAACAGTTAGTTGGATGAGTAGATCAGGATGAAGGATCGTCTTCAATCATAAGGTGTGAAGTGGCCACAATAGAGCAACTGCTTCTTTGCAAAATTAGACGAAAAACTAATGTTTGGGCTTGTACCAGTAAGAGACAAAGTTGGGCTCAGCATATTGATCACCAATCTATTGGTTGATAGCATGGGGGCATGAGTGACAGATAAAGATGTCTACATAACATCAAAGGAGAGAGAGAACCAATTCTACCTAGGAAGTAATTTGCACTAGCTTTTGTTGTTAGTCTAACTTATACTCCAATGCTTATCCAGGCTATGGAGCTTCAAAATTTAAGAGTTTCCCAAACCCACAAACAGCATTGTCTGTGGAAGGTGCCAGCCAAAAAACGATATACAGATAGATAGAGATCTTCATATAAACACAACACTGATGGGATATGAGCTGATGGGACATGAACTGATGATGATGACAGTATAAAAGATAGAGACAAAGAACACAAAAGAGAAATGCATACCAGAGAAATGCTGAAGAAATGCTGGTCTGAAGAATGCATACCAGAGAAATGCTGAAGAAATGCTGGTCTGAAGAAATGCTGGTACTTCTGGTACTTCTGGTCTGAAGAATGCTAAAAAACGAAATGCTGGTACTTCTGGTCTGAAGAATGACCAAGAATGATAAAAAACGAAATACTAAAGACGAAATGCTGGTACTTCTGGTCTGAGAATGCATACCAGAGAAATGCTGAAGAAATGCTGGTCTGAAGAAATGCCGGGTACTTCGGGTGCCAAGAAATGCCGGTCGGCCTGGTATTGGCTGGTCGATTGGCGATGGGGCGGCGATGGAGGCGATGATGCCGCCGAATAAAGACTAAACCGTACCGGGGCATCCAATAAATTTTCGTCCAATTCTTGCAATGTTGTTAATCAGTTGTTAATGTTTAACATAACAACCTGCAATGTGAAACCTTGTTAAAACCTTAATTTAGCGCTAACAAATTGTTATAAATTAACCCCTCTTTTTTAACAGTTTCCTTAACAAAAAACATGTGTGTTGATTGTTAAATTAAATTTTTTTAACATAACATATTTAACCCCATGGTCTGAAGGTACCCTTAGTTAGTTTTATGAAAAACAAGTAAGACATCCATTGACGATGAAATCAATTTCCCATTTTTTTTTTTTTGCATACGTATTGATATTATTGTATGCTGGCATGCCATCTAGGACAACATTTTGGTGTGGACCAGTGGGCCCCGTGACCGGCGGTAGTCTAGAACGGGTCACCGGTCCCACCAGAATGTGGGACCAGGTGGCATGCCAGCACAACATGGAAAGTGGGAGCATTTGTTTTTTGTAATTTTTTCTTCTTGGCAGAGGTTTGGCGATGGCATCTTGCCGCTTTTATATCCTCTGTTTTTCCTATATCTTCCCAAATCGTCATTTCTTTTATATCCTCCGTTTTTTATCATATATGTTTCCGAATCATCTCCATTTCTTTTATATCCTCTTTTTTGTTTTATCCTACATATATTATCAGGAAAGGAAACGCCTCTTTACTCGGGATCTTCGACCATTTTGTGGATCTTCCCTATGAATATATAGTATAATATTTTATTTCTGTGTAAATAAAACTTGTGCTTTATTTTTGGCAACCAGTTACAACCTGTCAACTTTTATACGCACGGAATATGCTTCCCACTTTCCGTTTCGGATTGTAGGGATATGCCACGTGGCAGCCTGTAGTTCATTTTCAGACAAAAAAATGTGACCCACTTTCCATGTTGTTTTCGTCCACATTTTTGGAATATGTTATTCAGATGTAGGCTTCCCTTCTATAGGCCTAATTGCGAAAAATAGATTGGGAAAGCGTGAGTAACCTTCTTATTCAGATGTATGGTAGAAGTAAGTCGCATGGACTGGCACATACAATAACGCCTTGTGATATACAGAGATGAAGTTATGATGAACATTGGATTTAAGGTACTTATTTGGACCATGATACGCTCAATCATTTAGGTGCGGCATTTTATTTGACTAGCAGACTCGCAAAATACCCTAGACATAAGTTCTATGTTTAGACATCTCCCAAGCATTGAATTTACTTCAGCTGCTATGAATTTCCTATGAACTCTTGTTAAGTGTCTTTACAAGTTAGGCCTTATGGAATGGCATAGACCTGATGTTAAACTAGATTTGATTTGGCTTTCGGGACACAAGAAGGTTATAACTTTTGCTTGTCTCATTACCATTTACCTATGGATGCCCCCTAATTGTCTCAATCAATCTGGCAACCCTAGAAAGATGCTACAACGTAGGCCCCCACTTCCTCCCATACTCTTATAAAAAAGCAAATCTATCGCCCATAGTACATAAGTTATAAAAGAGAAAAGTCTTGGAGAAAAAGTCTATTACTAATAGGATTTGCATTAAAAATACCCATAGAATTATACATAACAAGCAAGAAATCAATACCTAATAGGAGAAACAATTTGTAGTAAATAACATCAAAATAAGAACAAAATTTACTACCAACTCCTCTTTCCCCTTTGTGAGGATCTATGATAAACATGGTCTCTTCAAGTTATAAAACATTTGACATCAATTTATAAAAAGATATGCTATTGGATAAACGAGACTGCTAGTCAAATTAATAGTCAAAAATTTAGTCAGACTGCTAGTCATATTAATAGTCAGCTTAATAGTCAGCTTAATAGTCTGCAAAATCGTTAGAAAAGCTCCGTCAGGCTTATCGTCAGTTTATTAGTCATCTTTTTAGTCAACTTAATAGTTAAATTACACGTCAGAGTAAACGTCGGGCATTTCGTCAGACAAGTAATCGTTAGCGTATTAGTCAAATTTTTCGTCAGAGCAAAACGTCAGTTTGTTGGTCAAATCATTCGTCACTTTAATCGTCAAATATACATTTGACAAATTGGTTTGGACCCTCTGTAGAGCCTATGGAAAATAGCGTTAGCTATGATCATCTCTTTGAATTCTACTTAACTTCAGTATGGAGTCGAATAATGGATAATATGAAGCACATGAACTTAGTGTATATTAAGTCACGGCGGGGGTAAAAGAAAATCACTACCCAAACATCTGCTAGGGAAAATATTTAAAGCTCTGGGTTTGAAGCATCGATAACTTAACATTATTTGCATTCGCCTAAGAATATCAGAGGTGATAGTTGATTAGAATCCAACTTAGAAGTGCTTATCTCACTCAGAGGAATCTCCTCCTATCTCTCATCGTCAAAGCTCGACAATATGGTCGCGGGAACCATTTCCCAATGACAATAAGAATGCTCAGGGTGTTCCCACCTTGCCATGGTTGCACAATCTCGGTGGATTTGTTGCCACCACATCGTTGGATTAGGGAAAGACATTTGCTAAGCGGGAGTCCTCTATTTTAAATAGAAAACAAAGTTACTAATAGATAAATAAAGCGAGAAATGACTATACTCATTGAAAGAATGCTTATCGTGCCGGTAGAGGGTTTGGCTTGGTGATAGGAGGTCAAGGATGTGCTAAAGCATTCCCCTTCCATAATGCACGATACACATCTCCAGACTCTAGATCTGTAGGATATGGGGCTTGGCTGGGAGAAGAGGATCACAAACGAGGGTCAAGGGTGGCATGAGCAGGGGAGGGCAACCCTAAGCTTAGGCGATGTGTTGGCAATGGCACAACGGGATCAACTATGGCAAAGGTGCGGCAGCGGCCAGCTATGGCGATGGTACAACGGTGGTCAATTCAGAGGTTCAGCGGCTATGGCCCAGGAGCTTCCAATGAAACACGAAAAGGGAGAGTGATGAAAAAGAGACACCCAAATTAGATTTTAAAACCTTTTTTTCTTATAAAAAGTTTTTATACGACAGAAAAATACGCATCTATATAAGTTGCGCTCAGGACATTTTTAGGTTTTAAAAATCAAAATCTAAATAAAAAAATGTATGTGAGTGCAACTTTTAGGAAAATCCTAAAAATATCTTACCTATTGTGTCTCCTGATGGCGCTTTTGTGGGGTTTTAGCTAATTCAAGTGTGCACAAAAAACGCCTTCATCCGAGCTTCCTACAAAAAGTTATGGCCTTCGAGAGCAAGTGACCTCTTTCTGCCAAAAACTCAACATGGCCTCACCTTTTCCTCCTACATTTCTCTTCCTAATTAGCTCATCCCTCACAAACCTAGGCTACTTGGGCATATTACCTAGGAACTTAGGTGAATTTCTTACGTTAGCTCTCACTACGAACTATTTGAGCAAACTAATTAGGGAATGGCCAGTGCTATGATCCGGTCTACCGAGCTACCATTGTGGCGCTCCCCAAACCTATACGATGCTCCCATCATATAAATATAAAAAATTCCCCTCTCATGGCAATTCATTTACCAAGGGAAGGCCCTCCATCTGACTCGGACCACCTGTGATTGCCAAGTGTCCGAACACACCAGAAACAACAACTATGTCCGTCATTTGCACCTCCACTTGTAAAAACGAAGAAAAAATGCATCAGAATAAACAATGCACACAAAACTAAAGAACAGAAATAGAAAATCTCAGTAACAGACTGAAATCTTCAAGCTGGAAACAAGAAATTGATAAATATAGATGAAAAACAAGCTTCTGACAAAATTTCTCCAAGCGTTTACTAGAAGACTCCAAGATCTTGAAGATCTTTAGAAAAACTGACAGAACAAGGTGCCAAGAAGGTTTCTTGGATAATCGTTGAAGTACAACTCCAAATCGCACAGAAAGAGAATCAAACGACAGTTGCATGCATGGCAAAACAACCGATCTGCATGATAAGCGCCTCCAAAAAACAACTCAGAAATGCATCTCACTCAGAAATGCATCTCTTAGCGCTGGAACTCTGCCATAGCCAAAATCTGGAATAAAATGAAACCATGCATGCAATAAAAATCCTTATGACGTCATTGCCACATCGGAAAAACCCTCCAACCAAACTTATATATACGTCGGCTAAGTGACATGCGTCGGAGTTTCCCTCGTGATGGAAACTTCTCAGTAGCGCGCCACTCGCGGCTCCACCGCTCGTTGGGTGCCGCGGGAAGTTTCCGCGAATTAATTTTCCATGCGTCAGCTTCCTATTACTTAACTGGTAAATGTAGGACCGACTAGGCTTGGCCAGATGGGACGCAGGCTATGCTTTGCTGGATGCTATCCCAGTTCAAGTTAGATTGCTATTTGTAGTTTACCGGGGAAAATTCCAAAAAAAGCCATTTTTCAGATGGGCAATGTAACTTCAGCAAATAGATCCAACCCATGACCTTTTTTCTTTAGAACATATATTTCTCGCGTTTCCTTGGGTTTGATCGTAAAAATGGTGGCGCCGGAAGCAGTTTTGGCCGTAATAAGGGCATCGCGTCCTCAACTAAGAACTGCCCATGATCGTGTTGCTTTTGCTTTACATGCTGCTTTCCTAGCATCAGGTTATGCAACCTTAGCGTCTGGAGCACGAGCTGCTTTTGACCCCCCTAGAGGTTATCTCTCTCTTTTTTTTTTTTTCCTTTTCGGTTCCTTGTTGCCCACAACAACAGATTAGTTGGTAAACACTTCACAGTTTTTTGAGAGCTTGTTCGATTTCAATTCTGTAAATTAAGCTACGGAGTGCAAATTCAGTATTTGTGTATCAATAAAACAAACCTTGAACTGTGTCGTACATTTGGTACCAGAACTTCTGAAACCCCAGATACATGATGCCTTGCAAATTTAACTCTCTGAAGAAAAGAAATTGTCTCGTTTTGTCCTTGATATGTTTGTAATTCGTTTTCCAGAAGTGCATTCCATTTGGGATGTAATTCCTCTGTACTCTTCCTGTCAATTTCTTGCCTGTTATTCTTATAATGGTTCTATTTAACTTATGTCATATATACAGATGTTCCACAAGATGAGGATGTTGGTACTGAAGGCTGGAACGATCTACAAGATGCTTATGCATTTCGGTATTTAAGTCCTCAGAAGAAAATAATAGATGTCAAATGCACAGTGCTTGGAGATTTGCTTATGGTTGATGCAGCTCCAAGTGATAACAGTGCAAATTCACCTGCACATTTGGAATTGAAGTAAGCAGGTTTATTGAGATCCCTTAATAGCGAATGTGCATGTGCAAGTAGTGCAATTCAATATATCTAAATATCTCTAATTTTTTCTGTCATTATTGCAATCAGTGTCAAGAATTTTGCTAAAGAAGGTGACTGTAGAAGTTATAGCCAGCACTTTCTTGATTTTGATGGCATATTGAAGCAATTTTCAATGCTTATTTCCAATTGGGAGCCCAAGCCATGTGCTCCAACTCATGCTCAACGCAGGTGATTGTAGCTTGTCGTAGATTCTGTTTATCTACAAGTAGAATAAGTTTATGTAAATGCTTCTTATAATGCGTGCCTGCAGGGAAAATTTTAGTGAACACGAAGAAACTGGCAGATGTGAACCTGGGTATGAATCTTGTTAGTTTATTCTTGTCTTGTTTCCAGTTCTAAGAGTAAATGTTTCGTATGTCTATATGGTACATGGAAAGTTTCTGACTTTCTAAAATGTTAACTACGAGTTAACAAATTTTCTGCCTACCTGCAGATATCAGATGCCTCGAGTACCTGCACTTGGGGCAAGTGACTTAATGCCAGGTGTAGGTGCAGGAGTTTTCCCTCACAGGTTTGTCTTTGATCAATGCATTGACCTTGAAGCAAATAAGTACGCGTTGAGCATGTGAATATTGATACTATCCGAACCTAAACAACTGACATACACATGTTTCTTTACTTGCAAAACTGAACCACAATGACTAAACTTCTCTATCATTATAATTCTTTCCTGCTGCGCCTGGTCTTTATTTTGAAATGGTATTGCAAGAAGGCTGCTAGGATAGTAGCATAATTGCCCATTCTAGGTGTTGCATTTGGTATTAGATTGATCTATTTTTCGGATTTTCTGATCTTTCTGTTTGTAATATAGGCGGGACGGAGGTTTTGAAAGTGGAGAAGTTGGTGGGAGTCAGTTAGGTTTGTGCTCACCATTACTATAATGGTTAGGATTTTTGTGAGTTAGATTGGAATAGAAATGCTTTTATAACTTAAGCCAAGTTGAGGGCAATGTCTATTTTTGTTGTGTTTATATTTGTAGAGTTTGATGTTCTCTTCTCCAAAATCAATAAGTTTATTCTTTATTGTGTTGTCTAAGAGATTGTTAAGTTGCTTTTTTTCGGTTTAGTAAATCATTTATGGAAACTGACGTGTACATGTTATACATATAGGACCACGTGATCCAGCCTGGGGTACTTTGCTAGGGAGTGATCGAACAACGGGAATTCCTGATGATGGATTTTCGTAAGTTTTCATGCATTTCTGGAAACCCATTTGCTGAAATTATAATTGTGTCTATCATTGAACCATTGTGCATGTATTTAATTTCATAGATGCTTTTAATAATTAACAGTTACAACAATCATTAAGGGAGCGAAACTGAAGTGTTGCTTCGTACTCAACATTCAAAGTCATCGTTTGTGTGCTGGCTGGATGCTTCTAAGCATAGTTAATGGACCTGCAGATTGTTAACTGAATCTGTTTTAAGTTTAGTTGTATGCTTATCAAATCTGTTTCTTATAATGTTGACAGGAACATACCACCTGGTGCAAGATTTGATCCCTTTGGGCCTCCAGGGGTTCCCGGGTTTGAACCTAGTCGTTTTGGAAGGTAAATTTGATATGTAAAGCAATGCAAGGTGAAATTGCTTTTCATACGGTCATTTTTTCCTGCAGGGGTAGACGTCCCCCAGGTCAGCCCCATCCAGACCTTGAAAGGTTCAGTCAATTTTGATAAGTGGATTTTTTTTTGTCATCAGCATCTAGACCTTGGAAGGTTGAGTCAATTTTGATAAATGGAGCCTCGTTTTGTGGGCATGATTTTTTACCTTTTGTACATAATGCACTGTTATATGTTTTTGTACATAAGTGTATAGTCAATCAAAAGTTTGGTGTACATTATCCACACTCCTATGATAGGGGAATTGAGAGGATGGATGGGTTAGACATCGTTATTGATATGATATGGACCCATTAGACATCTCTACGTTGTTTAAGTCCAGAAATCTATTGGAGTTTGCCTTGATGGTATTTCTGATCTCATTGATATGGTCCACGTTTGATCTTGTTCGATCTTGATGCGTTGGTGGCGTCCCTTTTGACCTTGTTTGGCTTGAGGATAAGGGGGAAATGAAGAGCACCACCAGGATCAGGAGAGCAGGACACACAAGCAGATGACATAGATTAGGAGTTCAGGATTAACCCCAAATTTTCTAGCAATAGGCCGCCTAACCTTCCAAAAAGTAGCATAAGCTACTTGGTTTCTATTTTCGAGGACTCAACTTTCTAGCTATTCACCACAAGCAGTCTTGATTTAACCGAAGAACGGACCAGAAGAGAAAATTCAGAGACATAGCAATGGTGTGTGGTGCATATGGTCAGTTCCTTCGGTTTTCAACTTCCTTGCGTGAGTTCGAACCTGCCTTTTAACATTTTTTTTTTTTTTTTTTTTTTTTACTTTGGAGGGGTATTCGATTCAATATTTTTTGGGCATATTTGACATATAATTTACATGCGAATCAACGAGTCGAATACCCCATTTTTGGTATTCAACTTGCAAAATAGAAGCCAATCTATGAGTCTAATACCCATTGGAATCCATCCCATAATTGAAGCCAATAAATGCCCCCATTGGAATCCCATCTCATAATCGGGAGCCAATAAATGCACAACATATTTAACCCCCTCATTTGTTCCCACAATCTACCATAAACTCTCTTTGTTTGCTTCTCGTTCTCCCCAAAGCTCGAGTTCTTTGTTTTTTCACCATTTCTTCAGCGCATGCATGTGGTACTAGTAGAGCAGTTGCGGATACCCTGAACACCCCTGGGGGATGCACTTATAGAAAAGGGGATATGCCATGTGTGTTTAGAAGGTGACCAAAAACACCCCTGTATATGCTTTTTTGAATGGCAAATTCGACCCCTTCCATACAAAATTTACCTCGAATAGTGGCAAACAAAATCCCTCTCATATGTATACACGTGAAAATGGGTCAAAAAATACCCCCTACGAGTCACTCAGGCACATTATATGGCATCCACGGCGAATCCCCCTTGTGAACGTCAAGATAATTGGGTCTGTCCTCTGGCATATTTTTGTGATCATTCTTATCCAGAATGTCAATTGCCGTCCAAAAACCTGTAGAATCAGGTCAAAGAGGTTAACCTTACCTTGATGTCGTAGAACAGAATGGGGTCAGCCATTCTTGCTGCCTCCATGACCTGCAAAATTTGGTCGTGCCTACATGGTGCTCCCGGATTCTGCAGGTCATGGGTCAGCAAGAATGGCTTCCCGCATTCCGTTCTATCTTACATATAGGTATAAAAGGATGTCACTTTTTTTCATCATACAACTAGTCAAAGTGCACAACTCGTCATCTTACTTCTTATTCGTTCATCATTCTATGAACTTATGTGAGTTGCCACTGCCTATTAAGATCATGATCCCTTCCTTTCCCTACTATTGTTGAAACTGAAATAACCGAGGGATTACTTGATTCGAGCATAGCTAAGACATGCATGAGATCGTCGTCGAATTCAGATGATACTATATGGCTGCCACAAGGGCATAAGTTTTTCGGAAGGAGTAATTTTCAGGAGCTCAAAATTTTGCGAAGAAATTTTCTGGCGGCTGCCAAGAGCGGCGCTGCCACGTCAGCAGGCGACCACCAGAAAATTTTGAGCGAAATTTTCTGCTCCTGAAAATTCTTCGATGAAGTTTCTGGGAGCTTGGAATTTCGCATGCATCATCTGGCGGCGTCGCTCACCATCGTCCAGTAGAAATCGATAGGAGGTTTCAGATTTAAAAAATAAGTTGATTGGGGCCGAAATTTCAAGGTCTCTGAAATTTGGAGTTCTCTTATTTAGCCTCTCCATCTGCGCTCCAATCTCTATTTCATAATTTTTGTTTTTGGCAATTGTGAGACATATGCCCCGAATTCACACACATAAAGAAAAGCTTTTCACCTTTGTAATTTGTCTTTCCTTCGGAGCAAGATTTTCTAGAAATGCCAAGAGCTTTGGGTGCATTGGAGGTCTTCCATAGCCTCTTTCTCGGCCGCTATTTCTATTATCAACCCTTCTATACAATCTGTTATTATTTCGCCCTTCCTCTGTTGATTTAGTTTTACGAATTACTACCTTCATAAAGGTGGTTGTAAACTGCCCAAAGGAGAATCCGACTATAGTCGATGGCAAATATTGGCCAAAAATTTTCTGAAACCTGGAGATTGGTTTCAATTGTCGATGTTGTTCCTCTTCAATCCAATCCATTCTTCGAGAATCTGCTTTTGATAATCGAAATGGCTTCATTCATGGTGAATTTTGCAAAACTTATTGCTTTATCCAATGAAAGGAGTAGAAGTTTTACCAATTCAACACCAAAGCTTTCTTACATCCCATTGATACCATGACTAAGAAGCAGCAAACTAGAGAAAAAGAAGACAGACTCTTATCAATAAATCAGGGAAACTAGATAAGATCAAGGATGGGCATGTGAAGGGCAATACTGCAAAAATGTATTTCAGAGATTTAGGTAGCATCATCGATAATGTGTGGAAGAAAGAAGATAAGGATAGGAAAGGATTCCTACTCATGCAATATCACCAGCTTAGATGCCCAATTTTTTTGAATGTTCTATGGCCTACACTTAAAATTTTGTAAAGAACCACGAAGAGAATTTAAGGAATTATTGAAGAAGGAGTCGTATGTGCTGGATATCAAAGACTCCAATGCAAAACTTTTACCATCTTATATAAAATACAATAAGATAAGTATTGATAGGGTTCATAAGGTTAGATTGATTGCAACCGAAACCAAATTAAATTTGACATCCAACTTTCAAGATTGCAATAGGTAAAAGAGTTTGTTTAGAAGGGAAATTTTTATACCTTAAATTTATTGGGCTCACCAATACACCAAAAGGGTAGATCTTTCATAGAAATTGTTATCTGATCGTTATCCTTGAGATGCTTGCCTTCAAGCATATAGAACATATCAATGTTGCCACGACGGATTAAACTACAGGTTTGGTACCAAATTATTACAACTTAAATTCATAGGGCTAACCAACACACCAAAAGAAGTGGATTTGATGGAGATCATTATCCAATGGATCCAGACCTTTCCAAGCTTTATTCCACACCCCATCCAGACCATATAAAAAATAATGAGATATCAACTATTATCAGAAATCATGCAGGGAGACATAGAAAAACTAGAAATAGAAATAGAAATAGAAATAGAAATAGAAATAGAAATAGAAATAGAAATAGAAATAGAAATAGAAATAGAAATAGAAATAGAAATAGAAATAGAAATAGAAATAGAAATAGAAATAGAAATAGAAATAGAAATAGAAATAGAAATAAAAAAAACGTATGGAATATATGAATACAAACAAGTATGATTTGTTGAACGAACAGATTAAGGAGAAATTAGAAGCTTGTGGAGAGCCAATGCAAACAATAAATAAGAAGCACCAGCAAGTTGAGCAATAGGTTAAGGATTTATAGCAATAAGTGATGTCCAGATATGCTCTCTCTCACGGAATTTTAAGATTGTTGCAATTTGTGGAGAGCTCTAGGGCCTTCAGTCGCATCCCCAAACCCATATCTCTCAATTTCTTAGAGAATGCTCAAAGGCCAGAGGTTTTACTTTTCCTCATGCGAAATGCATGGCCATTTTTTTAATAGCAATGATGTTATTAGCTCCTTGTAGATATGCATGTTGCAGCCCCCACTGGCCTTTAGACTTGCCATGCAGAATAAGTCTTCATGACTCGGATTTTGATCAATTATTTTCTCAATGCATGCATTGCTAGTATATAGTTTGGCTGCTTCCAGGAACCATGATATCCTTCTCCTCGCCTTCCTTTGCAGGCTTCTTCTCAGGTTTGCCCTTTTTTGCAACGAAGGCAGAGCCTTGGGTCCCTTGGTAGCCTTTTGCTCTGAATCTGCAGTAGACTTGGGTGCCATTGCTGAAACTTGGATGTAAAATAGTCGAAGAGAATTTGATGGCAAGAACTAAGATGAGAAATGGAATTGAAAAGAGAGGTATTTATAAGGCCCTGAGGGGAGGGGAGGGGGAGGGGGCGTGTTAAAGCAGGAAAAATTCAAATCAGCCAATGGGATGATTTCACTCGGATCATCTCCCTCTATACATTAACATTGTGTTTGATTTCGTGGCAAAAACAATTATTTAAATGTTCTTCTTTTTGCCCTTTAAATGTTTGCTTTCGTGGCATTTGAGGGAACTCTCATGCGCTATTTTATCCATATCAAAATGGGCTCTACAAATGAAGGGGTATAGTCGCTCCCTTTTGCGCATTTGAGAGGGCCCCGGACAAAGCACATGCTAAAATTTCACAGAATTGGACAAATGTGCTCCATTAGATTCCTCTTGGAACGAGGAATCCAGTGAGAGGAATCCAATGGTCTAAAAAAAAACCAAAAACAGAATTGGACAAATGTGTTTCATTAGATTCCTCTTGGAACGAGGAATCCAGTGAGAGGAATCCAATGGTCTAAAAAAAACCAAGAACATCACCTGGAGAAGCATATTCAGATGGCGCCAGTGCAAGGGGGTCTAACAGCCCCCTCTGTGGCTCCATGTTCATGCCATTGTGGTCAAGGGCACCACCTACACACATTGTGCCCAATATTTTGGCAGCTAGTGGCATGCTAGTGCGGGACATATGGCCATGCTATTGCGTAAGGCCTCATATAACTGAACTTCACGAGCTCCTCCCCCCCCCCCATGTGCCAATATCTCATACACATCAACTCTCTTCCTTCTGGCCTTCCCTTGACCCATTATCTGACGGGGTTATCCTTAACCGTATGTTAATTCAGCTGAAAACAAGGCTCTTAGCTTCAATTAAGAAAAATTAAACTTGCAATCCTCTTGAGATCCAATGAACGTACTCAATTTCGGTACAAACCCAAGATGTAGTAGCAAAGCTGAATTGCACTCAACACGAATGAGCAGGAAAGCCATCTTCTCGGTCCCCTACAAAACAAGAAAGGCGTTGAGCTCTTCTAGTGATACCTCCTCCACTGCACCAATTCCCACAAACTCAGTCATGTTCTGAAATGTGCTCGTCACTCGAGATGAGGTTCACGAGCCAATTTTGTTCACCATATCTACTACCTACAACCCAGAGGTTGCACGGTCGTCGAAACACCCAGCTATGTTGCAAGCTAAAGTGTTCGAGGGGGGATCTATACAGTTGAAAAAGGAAATATTGAGCCTCCCTTCATGCATCTGCACCTTCAGATCCGTTTTTTTTTTTAAGTTTCTTTCTGTTAATTTTGTTAATTTTGTTAATTCATCAGCCCTCCATGTTGTTGCGACTGCTGCTTCCTCTTAGATCACTATAACTTTTTCTGAAATGGATAATATGATACCTCCCTAAGAGATAATAGTTTTATTTGTCGTTCTCCATTTATTTTATAAACAGTTTTTTACACAAAAAAGTACACCCCAAAATCTTATCGATTGTCTTATTCGATTAACAACAAGTTTACCAACAATATTGACACACAAAGTATACACAACAATCTTATCAACCATGTTAGCAAAATCTTGGTTATATCTTGACATGATTTATGAAGAACGGATTTGCTTTTGTCGATAACCTTGACACCAATGCATGGACGGTGTCACGGGTCCGAGACTTAACAGATAATTCAATGGTTGATGGTTCACTCATTTTTGTATTATACACCATACTATGCATAATTAAGTAGAAATCTAAGCTTGCCCAACCAATTCCTAACAATTATGTCACTCAAATTCCATTTACAATGAAGAATTATTCACACAAATTCTTGTCAAGGACTGCCCCTCTGCACATTGCTCTCGTCAATTGTCTCCTCGTTGTCATAGGCTAGATCTGCAATGGTTTCGGGTTTAGTTGCATCATGAAAAGCTGGTGTGGAGCTCGATGCCTACTTAACCATTAAGTCCGGGTTAGAACATATAGGTGTTTAAATATACAAGTTAGTGCCGCAAAGTGGAACATCAAAAATCCATGCAAGCACTAATAAGCCATCTCCTTTCTCCATGCAACATCATGTATTTGGACTTTGAAAGTATGTCCCTCTCGACCTCATCATCCACCGTCCAATTCCTTCTAATAAAGCAAATGCAACATCATGTATTTGGACTTTGAAAGTATGTCCCTCTCGACCTCATCATCCACCGTCCAATTCCTTCTAATAATGCACTCTGTCTCTGACACAACAACACAACAACAGTAATGGATGCTCCTTAACTTGTAGTGTACATGCTATGCAGTGCACTTTATAAAAGAGAATATGAAATTAACAGAAGGGCGAGAAGAAATCTTAGTTAGATCGTTGAACCTGGCATCTTTATTTGGGAGATTATTATGAAGAAGGATTTTCGATCTGATGGGGCGAAAAAAAACCATCGTGGTCCTTCTTGGAGCAGTTGTAATGGGGCTAGCCCCTTAAATTCCGATGCTTATGTTCGACAGGCTCTTGGCAGGAATAGGGGTAGGGTTTGCTTTGATGATAACATTAGTTTACAGTAGAGTTAGCTTGAAAGTGATTTCCTAATTGATTCAATTGTCACATGGCTGCCATGGCCATCAAATATCATTAAATGTGGCCTTTCAGGTGATACACCTCCTGGGACACTCTTTTTGAAGTGATCCAACCAAGCTTCAAAGAGGGCATCAGTTATCCATGCCTTTTTCTGAAAACTCATGACTGCCCCGGGCTCACATCCTGCTATCAGATTAGTATCCCTCATTCTAAGCCCCTTAAAAACATACAAATTAGGAATAGCAAATCCTTGAGCATTCACATATACCAAGATTGAAATCCATTCCCTGTTGGTAGGGATGTTCAGGTTAGGGTGCTTGTCTCCTCTTCTCCCAACAATTCTCATCCCAAATCTGGCACCAGCCATGATACTTGTCTCATCGGCATTCCACACTCTTGAAGCATCAACTTGGAGTCTATCTAATGCATCCTTCAAATGTGTATAGAAGTTAGTCACATTAAAAGTTGTCATTGCCCTTACCCTGTTTAACTCAATAGGCTGAGCAGTTTTTTGAGTGAGGATTGGATGCCTCTTCTTGAAAAGCCTCCACCATTTTGCTTGGGGTATGCCATCCTTGAAGATTGTATTCCTTTCTGCTGTCATTTCAGCCACTTTGTCCTTCAAAACATCCAATGTAACAGGCCTGCTTTCATCATACATTTGCAGCACCCATTTCAGCAACAAGGCCTCTTCAGATTGTGTCAAAGCTTTGGGGACACTTCCAAATTTTTGGGATGATATCCCATCAAGGTGGTTCCTCACTATGGTTTGTGGAATGCCAAAATGTATGGCAGCTTTCCTGATTGAAAACACACCATCTTCAATTGCTTCAATGCACTGATTCATCTGCTCCATTGTCCAGGAGCCCCTCACATATGATCTTACAGATTTCGGATGATCTTCATCTGCTTGCTGGCCTATGATCCTAGCTTTTCCTGTCCTCTTGCCTTTTTGAACAACAGGATGTGGCAGGCTATCCTCAGGATTTGGAGCTACACTCCTCTTGTTTCTTAGATTCATTGGTTTGACTGAAGATATGCAGAATCGATCTCCTGGGGAAGAATTTGCAGATGTGATCCTTGGAGGCCATAGCTTAAAAAAACACAAAGGACTATTCGAGATGGAATCCCTGATGGCGGATCTAAGGCTTCAATTTGGACAAGTCAGCAATCCAATTTGGAGAAGCATAATTAGTGGCTCAGATCTCATCACAAGCCACTAATTCTGAACTCTAGCAAAACGAATTAGGTTAAACAAGCAATTTTGGATCTTGACAAATCAGCAATCCGAGGCAAGAGTGAGATCTAAACCTTTGTTAATGGAGGGAAGAAGAACCAACTTAAAGCAAGGGCATCTATGAGCACATGTCATCGATCCAGGCTATGTAGAAGATCCTATGGCCATGGAAATTTCTGAGTTAATCTATCCGAGCAAATCTATGGGTTAATAGCCCCAATTAGATGGATCTATCCTGGTTTTGCCATGTGGAAGCAAGATTTGATGCTCATCTTTCTCTAATTAGCAACAAACCAATGCTAAAAATATCGACACCAACCAGAAACTAATGCTTGCCATTGATTTGTGGACGCTCACCATTTTGGGAATAGTAATGCTCCATAACTCTCACACCGCTCACCACTGCATGTGATGAATGCGCCAACGGCCACATAAACTGCACCATCTCCCCGCCATGATGTCGCCTTTTCCTGTTCATACCCTAACCAGAAAGATATTTTGGTCTAACCATTGGAATGGTTCAGCCGTCCCCGACATTCGTCGCCAACACGCCACGTCAGAAAATAGGTTCACAATATGAGTCACCATTGTAGGGGCACCAACCATTGGTGGGCACCCTACGTTAGGGCTTGGTGTAGTTTTGTTGGTGGGGTTCTTGTAATGCCATAGTCTCTTACATGGCTTGTGATGCAATGGAAAATTGATGAAGCTAAATTTGTGCTTTCTAAAGCATCTAAGTAATGAAGAAGCAGCTGCCACTTTCTAATATCTAAGATTTTTCCTTTGCATTAGAGAGCTCCATGATATGAGCTTATGTATTGCTATAAATATGTACATTTCCATCCAGTGCATCAAATCTGCTTCTGCATGCTTCGTATGCAGTTGTTGATCTTGGGTTTCTTCGAAGAACTGGAAGCATGGAGCAAGTTCAATGTCTAGAAGGATAATCATGTTTGGATTCTGATGGGCATCGTGCCACTGTCTGCCACATCTCTTGGATTGAAGGAAGAACGAATATACAAGCTTCAGATATTTTTGGCAATCCAATAGGCCATAAGATTCATTACGCATTTCTGTAGTTTGTTTACTTGTGCTACCTATTCCTTGAAAACTCCACAATTCTTGGATTATAATTATTGTGAATTACTAGTTTTGTGTAGCCCTCGTTGCTCAAAGGTGCTCTCCTTGCTCGAAGGTGACCCTCGTATGAATATATATAAACAAGTTTTTTAATCGATCCTACGGTGCATGTTCTGGTTTGTGCATATTGCAGTTTTCTAAGAGTTCATGAAGATTCTCCCTTAGATTTCCTTAGATTTTATAACATTTCCTTAGACTCTAGCCTAAAATTACTATTTTTAGAGACTTCTCAGAGTTACTATTCTTAGCAACTTTTACCTTAGGTTGAGATGCTTATTTATCCTTGTTAATTAGTCAAATTTCATCCTAAAACTTAAATTCTCTTAAATTCTACGAGATCCATTAGATTCTCTTAGGTTTTGTGAGATTCCCTTAGGTTCTATGAAAATTCTCTTAAATTCCCTTAGATTCAATGAAGGTACCCTTAGATTCTCTAAGACGACATTGCATTCCATTAAATTTTCTGAGATTCCTTAAGATTCCCCTAGGGTTTATAAGCATCCCTCGGATTTTATGAGGATTGCCTTATATTCTATTATATTCCACCCAAAAATTACTATTTTTATTATGGACTTTTCAATATCTACTATTCTTAGCAATTTCTATTTTAGGTTGAGGTGCTTATCCATGCTAGTTGACTAGTCAAAGCTGACTCTAACTTTCTAGAATAATCCTTTAGATTTTATCACATTCCATTAAAGTTACTATTTTTAAGAAACTTTCTAGAAATTAGACTAGAATGCTCTAAAAGCTTTTAGGTGACTAAGATCTGATGATGTGGTGTTTGATTGAATTTCAAGCGTTGAATTTTAGCTCTTACATTTGGACGGTCAAGATAGGTCTAATTATCAGCAGGGAAGGTGAGTAGTGGGGTTTTTTTTTATGTTAGAGGTACGCTATTCTCACGATGTAAGTTTAAAAGACACTTTAAACGGTATTTGGTAAGTTAGTTATTCTTGCAAAGTTGGTAATATTAATCTCTCTCCCCACCCCCAAATGATCAATTCATGCATATTAATCAACTTCGAAGACATTCTGGAATATCTAAGAAAAGCTACAATTTGTGGGAACTTTTTACTTACAAATTATACTGTTTCTATAGTGTAGTTGTTTTTGCATATTTGTTGTTTTTAATTTTTTTTTACCTTTTTTGAGCCAATGTTTCAACGCCCTCTATTAACTAGTCAATGCCTATAAAAATTTGATGTGCTTAGTAAGAGGTGCAAAGTGAGCAAAAGGGCTGGAGAGCATTCCATGGCAAGATTGCACATCACAGAATTTGTGCACTTTGTAGAATGAAGCACGTAAAAAAACATACAATGGATCCATTAGACATTAATTGTATTTGATATTAAATTAAAAAACGAAAAGCCTAGCGAATAGGTGCCCAATGAAGCATGTTAAAAAAAAAAACATACAATAGACCCATTAGACATTAATTAGATTTGGTATTAATCAAAAAGGGAAAGCCTAGCAAATAAATGCCTAATGGGTGCTAAGCACGTACCCATCTCTAAAGGAAAGCTTACAAAATATAAGTGCTATAAAAAAGGAAAAGCCTAGCAAATAGGAGCCTAATGGCTGCTAAGCACGTACTCATCTTGGAAGGAGACCTTGTCAAATAAGTGTCTAATGCCCTCTAAGCACGTACCATGTTGGCATCGTGGGCAAGGCCATAGTGCCTACAAATAGGTGCACCTAGCCATGTTGATATCATTTGCAAGACCATAGTGATAAATGGCATCATTATATCTAAATAGTTGTATGCAAGATCAAAGCTACTTGTGGAGTCGGGGTTAAACGGTTTGAATGTTAAGTCTCGACTAGGCATGTTCATGCAAACCTTTGAAACTCTTAGACATGCATGTATCATCCTTGCCTACAACATGGAAAGTTCTATCTAGACAATTTAGACCTCTACATAATTCACACCGTGTCATGGGCTTCATCAGTTTCAAGTTTAAAATGGCAATACGACGATAGCTTGCATTTAGATTTTAAATGATAAAAATAGATGAATCGTATACTTTGATATTTGTTCCAGTATCGGCCATATAAGTTCAATCCTCTCGACTCCATGCTCACCATGATAAGCTCCAACACCACTATATTATAATTTTCACCATTCAAAATCTGCCACGACAGCAGCGGCCAGCCAGACAGAATTATTTTTTTTATAAGAATAAAAACATAGGATTCAAACACCACCAAAACTATGCAATTCAAACTTTTGGTTGCTAATATAAAAAAGCCAATCAAATCTGTAATAGCATGCAGGGAGTTTAGAATTTTCTTCAACTTCTGATTGCCATAAGGAATCGTGAACATGTAACTCATGTTCTCGTCAATTAAATAGCGATATGGAAGAACCTATGCTTTAGTAATGCACTCATAATAGTTTAAGACATTTTATTTTTGCAACAGCTTGCTGGCGTATGAATCAGAGGTACCGACCAGTTCATCTGGACAAATATTGTTCATATACGCATCATCAGAGAACGTTGCTCTTAAGACATTCTGGTGCAATTGCTCACCTGTCTTCATTGGCTTTCTTCCTTGATGAACACTGCTTTGCAATCTTCATAACACATAAAAGAAATCCCAGCTGGCATTAGCTTCATGTAGTTTGCTCCAAGTCCTATGTAAAGGCCAGCTAGTCCTTCCTTCTCTAGTATAGAAGTGCGGACATGAAAAACATTATTATAGACCTGCCTGCCATTCAGAGCCCCAACTTGCATTCGTTTTCTTGCTACTTCCAATGGAAAGGTGGTGGCACTAACTATAGCACCTGATCCGATGAATAGGGTCGCCAAATTTCCTATTTGCTCTTCCTTAGTCAGATGTTTGTATGCCTTCCTCAGTATCTCGTATGCAAAGGACTTGGTAGCAGCATATGGAACTACTCCAACTAAACTTAATGATAGGCCTCTATATAATTCCATAGAGGCTTCTTCCTCCCATATCTTCGCAAGTGCATACATTAGACCCTTATAAATACCCTGCTGCACATGCAAAAGTGCCAATAAAATGTTAAAGTTGATACCTGCAAGCGAGGAGATTGGTGCTTGATTGGTGCTTACAACTCCATCACCCGCATTCGCGTACTCAATGCATACAACAAATTGTTGCAACTCCCTCCGAATTGTTGAAACTGCCTCTGTATCAGTTGCAAATGCATAAGGATAAGTATTTTCAATGTGCTTCACAAAATCTAGCATTTAAGCAACCATCTTAGGGTAAAGAAAAACATTGTGCCATGGGAAGCAGAAGGGCATTACCTCCATAATTGACTGTCTTCATGTTTCTACTTTGTACAGGCCGTTGTAACTCGACATAACTGAATCCTTGGGTATTACATTAGGAAGGACCATAGTCCCAGTAGCAATAATTTCGCAGCCATCCAGCAGGAAGGCTAAGCATAATCCAAACTTGGCATTCTTTATACAGAATTAAAGCCCAAAAAATGTCTAGGATGTACTGTTACTGTCTCATTAAAAGAAATTATAGCAAATGAACAGCCCTTCTGTATGGATCTGCCCAGCCATTAAAAGATGTAGGCAATTCAGGCTTGTGTGTGAAAGATAACAAACCCATGATATCATCCGTCCAATTTTATACAATCTACGCTAAGCCTTACAGCGAAGATTAATCTGTGCTAGAGGTTGCTGCTACACGCAAGCAGCCCAAATTTGGGTGCCTTGATCTAAGGCAAGAATCCAACGGCATGCAGCCGGGATGGCTTAATGCAAATCTATGGCAAAATCCAAGAGCTTGGAAGCTGACGAGGGATTAGTGCTGTGCTCAAGGCTACACATTTGAAGCAAAAGGCACTTGACAAGATTTGCCATACTTAGATTCACAGCATGGCAGCGTATCCCGTAGCAGGAGCCCGGTAGTGGCAGTGGCAGAGATTTGGTGGATCGAGGAGCAGCACACAGAAATTTCAAGGCAAAAATAGTAAGGACCCAACAAAAATTCGGATAAACCCTAAAGGCCGGCTTCAACTCCGGTAAGAGGAAAAATGGGTCTAGGCTAATGAATGCCGGATTGAAGAGTCCCATATCCTGGAAAGCTTAGCAGATGCAGAATTAAAACGCGTGGCCTTAAAGATAATGCAAAAAAATGGTGGGTTCTGCTTCTGGCCAAGAGTTCCGGCGCCCTTCCTCGGCATGCCTATCATGCCCTACTCTGGTAAGATCTGCCATCTCTAATAATCCACCTGAACGACCATAGCAAGGCATCGCAGGTCGATCATTATGCCAACCATGACCTACCAGATAAATGAGATAGGGCCACAAAAACAGAACCCATTCAATGCCCCGCTAGCAGACCATATCAGAGAGATACCACAGGCCGATCAAATCCTTGCAACACCAAAAGGGTTAGATGGAAAGGACAACCAGATCCGGCAACAAAACCCAGACATCCGGATTCCAGCATCCACACTGTTATCCCAATAAAGAATTCGGATTTACTTGCCAGAAAGATTTATCCATTATAGAGCGGTCTAGCACATCCGTCGTGCACAAAACAGAATAAGTCAAAAAGAAATGCGCTGAAGGCAAGCTCGGCCCCTCCGGAATCGCGAGCAACTGCAAAGACCAATCGAAGAGGAAAAAATGAAGGCTAACGACCCATAGCCGTCCATTGTGCCACGTGGCAGTTTGGAAGGCCCAGATGGCCCCAATTATCAGTGTTAGGCAGCCCTCTATAATAATATATACAAGAAATTTATCGCGGCGGCCTTGGCCGCCGCGACAAGGCCGCCGCGAACATTTCTCTTCTTGACTCCTTGGGTGATTTAAAGCATCATATATGATTGTTTTCATGTTTTTAATGGTAGATGTCAGCTCCCTCCACTTCAAAAACACATCAATTGATGCAATTTTGAACGGCTTAAAACTTGATCCTAACACATTTGGCAAATATCTTTAAGCAAAATTTTATTCGACATTTGGTTTCAAACATATAATTTCAATCCTGCTCCATGATGACAATTATCCTTAAATCTTTTAACAAACTCACAATCATCTGAGAATAGAATAGAATAGAATAGAATAGAATAGAATATGATTTTATCGTCCACGGAGACCAACCTACAACAGATAATGTTGTGCTAAGAGTATACAAATCAGCAAATAATGCTCAAAAAGCCAGACGTACATGGCCATTATTTTCCATTCGACTCCATTCCCATGTTCCTTTAATGTGGGTGCAAGGCAAATAAACGCTGCTACTTACATCTTTTGCAGGTCAAAGGGCCCAGAAGTTGCTTGGACTCTAGCAACAACACATTCATAAAGTGTAGCATATCTTGTTAATCAAAACAATATAGAAAAGATTACATTTTTTAATTAGAACAAAATGGGTTCTAGAAGATACACTCCAGGTTCTTTCTCAATGTTCAATACAATTTACTCCACCAAACCTTTCGTATTCATAAGATAAGATAAGATAAGAATTTTTACGTCCAACGGGTTAAGGAAGCAAGCAATTCACCAAGGCAGACAATTGTAATTTAAGAATCCCTATAGATAGTGCTGCATGGAAAGATTTAATGTTAGTCTTTAGGCTGACTTGAAGCAAAATAGAGAGGCACTAGCAAACTGTATTATTCGTTCTAAAGCCTATGATATTGTCCCTGGAAACATACACAATAGATTTTAAATTATTAAAATCATGCAACATATCATGAGAGAACTTAATGTATTGCCAACAATCATCCATTTATGTATCATAAGAGATTTAATGTAATGCTAATCATGTCAAGTCAGTCCTTACGACTTAGCAATATGAATCGAGTGAGGACAATCTCACCAAAAATATTCAACTAGATCACATGGCATATACGCCTGCTGCAGATCACCACAGCCTAGACCAGCCTAGCACATCACCTAGCCAATATACCATACAATAGCCCAATTAATACTTCTGTTTCTATCTGCACGAAGCAAGCAATAGCAAGCACACACTAAAATCTAACAATTAACACCTAACAACCTCCTCTACGAAATCAACCAACAATTTGATGGCGGTCCTTGCAGCACCCTAGAATAAGAGCAGCTAACAAACTGTATTATTCATTCCGTATTATAGATACTGCTGCATGAAAAGATTTAATGTTAGTCTTTAGGCAACTTGAAGCAAAATAGAATAGAATAGAATTGTTTTTATCGTTCACGGAGAGAGTCACTAGCAAACTGTATTATTCATTCTAAAGCCTATGATATTGTCCCTGGAATTAACATACACAGACCAGCATATCATGGGAGAACTTAATACTGCCAACAATCATCCATTTATGTATCATGAGAGTTTTAATGTAATGCTAATCATGTCCAGTTGTCCTTACTTAGCAATATGAATTTAGTGAGGAGGTTCTCACCAAAAATATTCAACTAGATCACATGGCATATATGCCTGCTGCAGATCACCACAGCTTAGACCAGCTTAGCACATCACCTAGCCAGTATACCATACCATAGCCCAATTAATACTTCTATTTCTATCTAAGGCTCTATATTGAGATTGATCAGGCTTAGAACTTAACACTGTCAAGATTCCATGCTCATCTTTGAGATCTGAAAGAAATTTGCCTGAAATTAAGATTCCATGCTCATCTTTGAGATCTGAAAGAAATTTGCCTGAAATTAAGGTGTCTGGGGCACTGATCTCTTCTTTAGACACCATTCTTCTTGCATCAGAGTCTCTGCTAAACCAATTTTCTCCATCAGCACCACCTGCAATAAATATGTTCTTAGAATTTCCTCTGCCAGATCCGCAAACGGAAAATGCAGATATCCGAGAAGAATCGTAAACGTGGATCCCTTCAACGTGGATCCCTTCGGAACATGAAAATTGATCTTTGCATTTTGCGAGAATAGACACCATTCCGGGTTTTGAAGTCGGAGGGCATAAACGACATCATGCTCTTCTATGGAATAGGCAAGAAAATTTGCAAGAAGAATCATGACGAGACACCATCAACGAAGGTGTGCATGCAAAACCTCTTTGGAAAAGCCATACAAAGGATTTAATGCGATTCGCTTTGCACGAGGTTTGATAAGCCGTGGAAAATCTGTGCTCTTGCATAAGGCATGGTGCATGTGAAGGGTATGGCTTTGAAGGGTCCTGATCATAAATACCATGGAAGAAAAAGCCTTCTTAATGGAGCAGCTCGCTATCTCTATAACTGTGTCTATCTTCCAGGAACATTGGCAACAGAATCTGAAGAATACCCTGCTTGGTCTGTGGAAGAATTATTAGAACCATCGGAAAAACCCCAAAAAAAAGGCCCCTTTGCCGATTCTTTCTGCTGGTGCAGTGTCTGTGGGAGCTAGTGCAAGAGCCGCTATTTAAATTATAATGAAGAATCCGTAAAGGGAAGCTCCTTGGGAGGTATTGCTACTGCTAGCTTCAAGGGAGCAATTAGAGGGAAATTGGGGAGGATGGATTTCTTCCTCTTGGAAAAATGGAGCCAATTTTCCTCGAAATTTTATGGAATTTGTGGAGAAATCTAATGCCGGAGCAAAAGCTTGCATTTCGCCCAAAATGGGGTTGTGAAACCGCGTAGAAACCAGAGATGGTTCTTCCGTCATGGATGATGCCCGCGACCCACCAAATGCTGAATCTGTAATTGTCAATCTGGGTCATGAGAGGTCTCACCATCGTTGTAATCCACCATAATGTTGAATTTATCGCCAAATTCTCCATTTGGGTCCCGGATACTCGAATTTCGAGCATGGCATTGTTGATTCGCCCTCCTCGAGAGCCGGAACTTCGAAAAGTAGATCTTCCATCATGAATTTGGGCGGCCTCGTCGTCTTTGTTCGATCAATTTTCGAAGCTTTGTTCTTCGGCGTCACCGCAAAGATTTCCATTTGGATTTGGGTTTGGGTTTGTATTTCCATTTCCATTGCCCAGCATTGGCGCATTGTTTCCCTGCGCCCACCGGTTTGTGTGTATTGGGATCGATTCCAAGCTGCCGGAGCCTCTTTTTGATGCAAGAATTCCAGAAATTCTTGATCTCGTTGTCCGTGCGACTCGGCAATTGGGTAGCAATCTGCGACCATCTGCATCAAAATGCATGCATGCATTCATCAGTCTCTTATCCTATGCCAAATTACTCCTAAAATTGAACCCAAAATCTGGTTTTTGGTTACCTGTTGCCGAGGAGCTTTTTGAATGCTTAATAACAGATTACTCTGTTTCGCTGAATGCAACGTGTCAAAAAAATGCAATAGAAGTGTTGCGCACCAAAAATGCTAACGTGTCATCATCATAGAAGCGCCCTCTAATATATTATATATGTTAAGATAAGTCAGATATGATATGGTCATAGTTCTAATCTCTATGTAACTTTAAGAATATAATACTTGAATTATGAATCCAGATTGTTCCATTTATGCAGGATCTATTTTTAACATTGGTGAACAAAAATACGAAATTCCAGCACATCATCAACACCTCATTTTTTTCATACAAGCTTGTCGAAGGGGCTCTGTGGGTATAATGAAGTCGAGCGATGCCCATTATGGCGTTCACGCTTTGAGCATTTCAAGATTTGAAGCAGGATTGAATACCATGGATCACAAATCCGCGATATGGATGTACCTCCTAAATTTATCAGTAATCAACCTAGTTTGGCGACGAGCACTATGATGTTTGGGCGATGGAAATTTTGAAATTCAAAGTAGAATTGAAGCATCAAGAAAACATAGATCGATGACATAGCTGCACCTCCAAAATTCATTAATAATCAACATACATCTGGAGGTCATCAATTTTTGGCAGGTGTGAAAGAATCTCTGACATACATGTGAAGTTCAATTTCATAGGCTATAAGCACCCCATCAGCACTTAATGTCGCAATGTGCTGAGTTGTACACCATTACTAAAATAGACCATGCACTCAGTTACATCTATACAAAGTGTGATTTCAAAATTTTTAATGTTCTAGAATCTACATACGAAGTTCATTTTCATATTGGCTTATTAAGGTAACCCTCCTTCAATCTCTGAATCAAATATATTTTTTATAATGTCCAACCTAACCAAAACTTTCACTTCTCTTATTGTCCCAGCTACAAATTGTTACACGATGTAATTAGACAAATGTATGTCATTTTCTCATGGGGCTTCCTTACTTATATGGTAATGGCACAAAATTTTGTTGCAGACAAGATTATGTAATTCTATTTCAATGTTTTATGGCAAGTAGTACAGGTTTTTTTTTTTTCTTCTTCTTCTTTTTTTCCCGTGAGATAGATAGATAGATAGGTAGGTAGGTAGGTAGGTAGGTAGGTAGGTAGGTAGGTAGGTAGATTTTTAATGTCCACGGGAAGCTCCCTCGAGCTTATGGGACGGAACAGTACAAAGGGGATAAGCCCGAATGAGAACTCGAAGATTAAACCCCATCACAATAACAAGCTGACAGCATAAGCCCAAACAAAACAAAACAAAACAAAGAAGAGAAGAAAACAAGAAAATAGTGAAGAACATGGATGTTGAGGGTACTAAAAGTAGCCCAACCAGGGGTTCTGAGGCCGCTGGTCGCGAATGATGGCCCACACGTAGTTTTCTGGATTTTGTTTTTTAACTATGTTGTTTTCAAGTGTTGTTAATGGCTATAGTTTTTTAGTATCGAGTATGTAGTTCCCTTCAAAATAGTTGTGTAGTTTTCCAATATCGTGACGCCCCTGTATACAGTCCACTTTATTTGCAGCCTAGCTTCTCGGACTTTACGTAGCTCCTCTGAGCGCCTGGTCAACTGTATGGGAGAGAGGTCCTCTTGGACAGAGAAGTCAGTGTTCTTGAGGTGACTGTCGTGCTAAATAAAATACAATCTATCCTGCGGGGTACTGAACTGCACAAGTAGGTGACGAGGCCAATCTAGTCTCTCAGCCCCAACTCTCTGGGTTGTAGGGATACTAGGCTCCTGGATGTGCATGGTCTCTGTAAAGAAGTGTTCAACCTGTTCAATATCCGGACTAGAACCTACCTTAGGTATTTTCACTATCCGTAAATTCATGCCTCTGAGCTGCCCAGGTTGGTGCAATGTTGGATCATGCATGGGACATGGAACCTGCTTTCCTGTCTGTGAGAATTCCAGTGCAGGCATGTTTGCATCAGACATTATGGCATCTGTGTCTGTGTCTGTGGTGGAATCTTTCTGGGCCATGGCAGTTGTAACATCTTCATCTCATTTTGTTCTTTCTTATTTCCACTTCTGTTTTTTCTTTTGTTTTTTTTATTTCCTTTCTGCTAAATCCGACATTTGTTAGGTCTGATTCAAGGGTCCAAAAAGTGATCTATTTTTTGCAGAGAATCTTGAACCTGAGCCAGACCAGCAATCTTTATGATCAATTATTTCGTCATTAAATGAGTAGGACATAACAAAATAATTTTTATACTTGCTTATTCTCCATTGTCCAACTCTGCACATATAGTAAAAGTTATTGATTTAAAGATATTTCTCTCTCAAACTCGATGAATAGGTAGAAAATAACAATTACATGCCTTATCAACAAACATTCCATACAATTTGCTTGTTGGATCTCCTTGCCTAATCCTTTTCTCTCAAGCCTCCGTTAGCTGCTAATCTGTATGCTTCTCATGTTGGAGTATTTGCAATACGAATTGAAAAAGCATATTAATAACAAAATAGTATCTTGTTGAACTTATTGTAGCTCTCTTATTCTTCTTTTTCCAACAAATAACAAAGTTATCATTAATGAGATCGTTTGAATAGTAAGTCCGCAAATTTGGCCAATCCAAATACCCTGTTATAAAAGCATATACAAGGCATAAAGATAAGATGAATTTCTTTAAGAAGTATCTTTGCTAATGATAAAGGTATAGTAATATAAAATAGTGGACAAAATCAAGAGAAAAGGATTGCCCTACGGAAACATAGTATTTTGATGCATGCCAAGTTGCCCAAGAATTAATAGCCACCCTTTTTTTATATTGCCACAAACATTGTTGTGGCAACGTCAAACCTTTAGTTGTCAGAAAAGAAAAGTAACCACTTAAAACGGAAGTTAGATAATCTCTATTGTATGTGGAATAAGAAAGTCCCACTTCATACAAGCATATCATCATGCCACAAATCTTTAGTTGTTGGAAGAAAGAAAGTAACCACTTAAGATGAAAATTAGATAATCTCTATTGTATGAATAAGAGAGTCCCATTTTGTACAAGCATACCATCATCCAACTTTTTTTAGCCAATAGCCAAAATCTTTGCTTCTCATGTTATGAAATGGTCAAGTATAAATAGTAGTCTATAGGACGAGGATGAGGACGAGGAAGACGATGGAATTTCAACGTCCATGGGAAGTCGTAGGCTCGTAGCTTATGAAACACTTTACAGAACATCCAAATGGGTCCTACCCCCACCACTGTACATGGCTAAAGTGGGTTTCCTTCACCAACTTTACAACGATTCATAGCCATTATCACAACAAGACTTAAAGAGTATGTTTTTAAAGTGAATACCTTTGGTCATTATGGCCTCCCAATCTGGACTAAGAGGCGGGATGAAGAACAAGACGCAGCACACAGATCCCTCGAAGACCTCTAGGATCCAATCTCTAGAACTATATAGAGAATATGTCTTTAACGTGAATACCTTTGGTCATTACGGACTTCCAAATTACTTGAAGCATCTTTATAAGTACCTAATGCTTTGACTCAATTACGCCTCTTTTTCTACCAAGTGGGATTTGCCAAGATTAGTTTTACGATTGCATAATGGACACAGAACTGATACTCTAGGGTCAAACCTGTGGACAAGCACATTAACTCAGAGACCTGTGAAGACTTTGCCCCCAAAGTACTGCCACTTTAGGATGTAGCATGTCCCATGTCCAAGTCCACATCTGCCTCCATTGAGAAGGAGGGAGTTGAAGGTTCCACATATTAGAAGAAGAAAGAATATCAATATTAAGCAGCAGTTTATACATAGAGTTTACAAGCCTGCACTCAACCTCCTAATGCCAAATCCGCATCAAGGTATTTTTTTAGTGTGGCAAATTAGGTTATAGAGAGTCAAAAACTTTTTTCTGAAGAGCTCTATTCCATCGCCCCAAAAAAAACTTTAACCGAAAACCTCCCATGTCAACAAATGGTCTGAGTCATATCAAGCTGCATTATGAAGACTCCAGCCAGTTTCCAGCGTCGTTGAGTCAATGAGTGCACCGTAAAACAAAGTGGTGCATTGTTAACCAATGGTAACCACCAACAAGGTGCAATCAAATGAGCACAAGTGGCTAGGTTGATATGAAATATCATTTTGGCTATGTGTCAGGATTCTAACAAGCCCTTTAGAAAGGGAGAAGCATTAGAATAAGGCCGCAAATCATAGAATAGAATTGAATGGAATTGAGTTGAATTGAGTTGAAACCCAATGAAATAACAGGTTTAAGTGTGGCTTTACCAAAAGGGATAAAATGATAAGAGCCTGTGCAGTAAGCCGCAACTCAAGAGAACCATCTTACACAAGAGAAACCTCCAAATGAATTTTAGAGATCATGACCTTACTCTGCAAATGAAAATCTATCATGCCCAAACCCCAAGCAAACCTAGGATTGATGCACTTAAACCATGCAATCTTAAGCACATTACCTGCTTCGTTTCCACTCCAAATAGAGTTTCTAATGACACGCACAGTCTCCTGAAACTTTGACTTGAAAGCAAGAATGGCAGAAGCCATACATACATGAGTGTTGCTTAAGACATACTTAGCAACTATGCCCTTCAGGCATAGAGAGCTTAGCAGTATCCCACCAAGATTTGCCAAGCTTAGATAGGCGACGCAAATTGAGCCAAAACGTGGCATTATGCTTGATAATTTTTGTCGGGAAGAGATTTATCCCTTAAACACTCTCAACAGCAGTGCCAGACTTGGTACCACTCTAGCGTCACCATTGTGATGTGCTTGTATGCTCGGAATACAAGACCTTTTAACGTTAATCTATTTTTCAATTTAATTCTCTTTATCTTTCTAATGACTACTTCTTGAACTACTATCTACGAAGCACTCTACTTGCATCACATCACATATAAGCTCGTCCTTATGGATCTTAAGCTTAAACTCTAGGCTCATCTTGTCCCAACAGATTTAGAATCAAACTTTGGGCTCCATTCAGACAAATCCTCATGTGCAAAATTCCTTGCTTACCCCCAAGGTCATTATGGAATGCAATGACCTATTATATACAAAGTATTCTACTTGCCCCATATGCAAGCTTTTCCTAAACGATCTTGAAATAACACTTTGGGCTCAACTATAGACAAATCCTTATGTGCAAATTACTTGCTTATCTGTAAAGCTCATTATGGCAAATAAATGCAATGACCTACTATGCACAAGTATTCTACTTGGGCCACCTGCAAGCTTGTCCCAATGCAAGCTTGTCCCAATGGACCTCAACTGTAAGCAAATCTTTACGTGCAAATTCCTCGCTACCTGAAAGCTCATTGTGGCAACTAAATGGGGCGGATCAAGGATTCCAAAGATTTTGTCCGAATGGACAATTGAAGTAAAAGAGATTTTGATTCATAACAAGCTTCATTAAATAATCAAGGACATTTATGGCTTCATCTTGTTATACATTTTCAGTGTGAACCATTTGTTATGCGCCAAGACAATCTGGCACGTGTCACATTATGGCATTACATTAATAAAATAGTTTGTATATTCTTGAGATCAGGCTGTAATAAAACAGATTTATAATTGGCTCCTATGGGAAAGTCTTAATACCAATTCATGGCCTATAGAAGAGTCTACAAAAAACTCATATAGGAGTGCTCATTACACACGCAAGTTGTGACATGTAAAGAAATGTAATATGATCATGGAAGTTCAATTTTGAGAATGCATCAAGAGATTGCTATTTGCCACAAAGCTACTTACCTATCCAATGAAAACACGCCTCTTTCAAATTAGGGATATGGGAGAGTTCCGACGAGGAAAAACATACATAAGATGGAAGTACAATCAGGTCCCTCCCACTTACATATGCTGCTCAATTGTCCCTTTTATGAGTAAGTCCCATGTAATATATTATGCCCCCATCTCGTAATAAACAATAATGAAGGGGTAGAAAAGCAGTGGAATTGAAGTGAGGAGAGTAATTGGTTACCTTTGCGCCAATTCGAATGACGAAGGTAAAGAGTATTACACATGGTATTCCAACACAATAAAAGCCGCCCAAGTTAATGATGGCCCCATAATGTTGAAGTCCAAATCCCCTACATATTCCTATGGAAGCACATGCTTGAACATATAAGCTTAAATGTTTAACTCTAGGGATTAAATACTAATTTTGAAGCTTTAAAACCTTACTTTAAAATACTTTAAACCTATATCCAATACAAAGCTAAAAAAGCAAGACACTTTATAGACGTCGTTTATTATTTACCAAGCAACATCATGTATAAAGGATACAAGAAAAGAAAGCATCAAGTAAATATGACTGAACTTTAGATTGACATGATGTGCTTACCCGAAAGAACACCCTGTATACTATCAAGGAAGTTTTGAAGAGCTATAAGAGGTAGCAAAGTACTAGTATAATATACGACTTCAGCATCCTTACTAAATAAGGAAGGCCATACTCCAGATGCTAGTAGCAATGCGATGGAGAATGTACTTGCTTGTATAGTTGAAGCTCCGATAGCAATAATTATTGATAAGAGGGTGGAATCAGCTCTAGAACCCCCTAGTCCTATCGATACTCGCGTGCTGCAAATTAAAGAATAATAAAGTTTTAATTACATAATCTTGGTAATCTTGGGTAGACAATATCACCTAGCAGCTGCAGAAAGTCCCGAAGGCACCATAAAATTCAAGGTTGCTGTTTGTAAGCTATATTGCCATGTCAGTAGATTCCTTTATATCAGTAGCTTTGAATTGACACATAAATACAGCATGAATACACACCAAATAGAAGATGCAGATAGTTGCAGATCTGGGTTTGGTAGAAGTCCCGATAGCAATATCAAAATTTCAAAACTCCAATATTCTAGACTTCAAAAACCAAGAGGATGGTTAATAATGTTGCAAAAAAAGGGAAAAACTGAAGCTCAAAATAGCTTACCAAATCATAGCAGCTGAGCTAATGGATAGCTGAAGAAAAGGTAGTGCATTAGATAATGCTTGCCGTGAGAATCCTTTCCATGTTTCAGTACAAGCTCTACTATAAGCAACAAAACCCAACAAAAGTATGTAATTTATGCAATAAGTAGCGCTAATTGCCAAAGCTGCCCCACAATATCCAATATTGAGTTTAGTCATAAACGTCCAACATAATAAGACGTGAATGATACATGTGGATACTGAAATAATACACATTGGCATCACCAAGCCTTGTGCCAATAAAAATCTCATGAATGGTTGTAAAAGGGCCATGGCATAGAGTCCTGGAATTAACCATAATGCATACTCATTGGCATTAGTTGATAGACCAACATCTTGGCCTAGAAGTATAAGAAGTGGTCCAATCCAAATGAACAAGCATGTCAGAGGTATGCATGTGATGAGCATGATCAATGCTGCTCTTTGTAAATGGATTCCCATTGCAGAGAATTCTCCAGCACCAAATGCTTGGCCACAAAAAGTCTCTAATGCACTTCCCATGCCTAGCTGGAAGATAGTAAAATAGTAAGATATATTGGTTTGATGAAATGTATAACAACTTGTAGAATGAATGACGTAATTTAGATGAACACATCTCACTCTACTAGTGCAGGTACTTGTATTCATTTGTATGCCAGTCTAAAATGATTAAAGACAATTTTATGCATATATCTTAGATAGATAGATAGATAGATAGGTAGGTAGGTAGGTAGGTAGGTAGGTAGCATTATTTATCATTCTGTAATTTCATTGGGCTTTGGAGTACGAAGGTGGCTTTGGATTTAGGAAAATAAAGAAAGAATGTTAGCATTTACGAGAGACCACTTGGGTCTATGAGACCAATTGTTATAGCAATCATGTGCAACTAGTGGCGCATATTGCAACCTCCTAGATATGTTGCATAAAAAAGAAAAAGAAAAATTGAAACATTTAAATTAGGAAACTTTTATCTTTTTCCTAGCCATTACCTCAAAATATGGTGATGTCAGATTTGTTTTCTCTTTTAAAGGATTGTTTATATTTTTCCTTTGCTGCACACTTTCTTCTGCTTGACACTTTCATGGTTGTTCCTCTTAGGATCGGATTAGATGATCCTGGGAGAGGATCTGACTTTTCGTTTATTAATATTATTCAATGAGAAAGAGAGTGATTTGTGTGTAAGGTCATTTTCCTATCCAGTTCCTCTCAGCCTTCTCCTTCAGCAAATTTCTTCTATATACAATCATTTGGTGAAGGAATGGAGTTATACATTTATGGTCCTCATATCTGATGAACTTTAAAAGGAAGGTAGGTTCGTGAGACATGGAACCTACCTAGTATTTCATTAGTACGCTGGATATTAATGGGCCATCTTTTAAAAGCTCGAGGATATTATCCCGTTGAATAAATCTTCCACAATGGGCACAAGGGTAACCATTCCATACATCAAAAATTCAGCCTGTAGGTCCTCGCAATCTTTTGCTTTCCAGTGTTCATTTCGCCCATAGCTTCTCGGATAAAAGGAAGTAGAGAAAAGGCTACAATTTAGTGTCCATCATATCAACTCTTTCCATATCTAGAAGTGTTGGAGCATATAAGTGGTCCACACTTTTGGGTCTTCTAGAGGTATGTCAAATTTCTTAGGAAGGAGCTTCTGCAAGAATCTAGCAAAAATATTGTTGTATATCAAGTTAAGCATGTTTTAAATTGCTCTATATAAATTTTCTTTTTCATGTAGATTAGCTTTTTATAGGTTTCCCAAGTTGCTGGAATTATAGAAGAGCAGCTGCCAATTCTTCCTTGAGCTTCTTGTGAGGGTTTTTGCATTCTTCGTCATACCAATGTGCACGTCGTTTACTAAAGCGGCAAAGCTTGTGTGGGAAAGTGTTTAGAGAGACTTGACGTATGGAAGAGGTGAGCACTGCGGCCTTTACTTCCACATTTTTAAAGATATGGATGCCCAAGATTGTAGTTAAGATCAGGAAAGTGATCAAACTCAAAAGGGAAGTAGGGTGGTTCTTAGGGCAAGCTTGGGTTCAACTAAAAGAACATTTTGATGTGAAAAAGGAGAATTGAATCAAATTAAATTGATTTTAATCGTCAACATAGACCAATTGGCCTATGGGACCCAATCAAGGAGTACAACAAACATATTAGTGTTAACGATTAAAAGCCCTCCCCCTCCCAAAAGGGTTTTCGAGGGAAAAACCGTGGCAGTAATAGGCATGCTGAGAAACTATACAATGATACATTACGATACATTTTCAGTGCAACATATGAAGGCATAATTGAGTGTGCTCATCCATGATTTCTTGGAGATAGGATCCTAGCAAATCCAGTGAAAGCGTATCCAACAGCAAATGGAACAGCTAGTTAGGCGGGGTCAACTTAGTATAGCGGGTGCGGATGTGGGTGAATGCCAGGCAGTTCTGAAGAGTGTGGCGTTCATCCTCAATGTAGAGAGTAATGGTCCTTGGTGGGTTTATGAGGTGGTCCTAATATCTTGAAAGAATAACAAGAGAGCAAGTACCATAATTGTAACTCTAAATTTCTAGCTCTACTATGTCAACCAAAGATATAGGTTACCCAAAATTCCGAAGAATGGAGGATAATTATTACATTTTAGTAGTCTTATAGTCTAATTGATCAAGTTGCAACCTCGGAGGTAGAAAGTATTCTAATCGCCTTCTTTCATTTTCTAGCGTGTTACAAACCATTTAATCATCATAGCATATTTCCAATGGATGATACATGCTACAACACATTAAAAAAGCTTTGAAACATTCTATGTAGTTTGCTACTTATTGCATTCTAGTATTCTTGATTTTCTAAAACCAATGGTGCATATTTTGTGTTTTTCTAGATAGATTGGAGGTACCAACATGTTCAAAATTTAAATTTTAGCTTGACCAGAACCATAATAGCATGTAATTAACATTGAGAAATGCTAGAGAAGGGCTTTAAAGGAAAAAATATATAGAGAGAGAGAAAGTGGGAGAGAGCTAACCATGACATGGAATCCCAAGACGTTAGACATAGATATGGCCAAAGAAGCAGCAGCAAACTCGTCCTTTGTTCCAAGATGACCAACAAAAGCCAGAGATATGATGAGAACTGCATATATAAAAACATTGACAGCCACCATCGGACCCGCAAGATACAATTGCCGACCCATTTCTTGGAATATTTGCTTCACCGACCATCGCCACCAAACTGGACGTGCCTTTGCTACCTTCTCAAGCAGGCTTTGCTCCAATTCTTCCTCCTCCATAACTACGAGCTACGCTACAACATCTTTCATGATGACAAGATAATGGACAAAAAGGTACGGAAAAGCTAGGCTCACAGTAGATTAGAACCCATTGTGGGCCTATATACTGCTAAAGTTGATCACATTGTGTAGTTACTGACATTTTTGTGATTTCTTACATATGAATTAACACTTTGTCAACATTTACTTGCCCCCTTCTCTTTTCATATAACTGAATAGTGTTGAATATGTAGCATTATAACAGGGGTTTTTTTTGTGATTTTATACGCTTTTTGGCATGGTTTTCATATGATTTCATGGGCGTATTGCACGAGGCATACTAATCAGTATATCTAGAGTGCACCAAGTTTTTGCATGCAATTTGTGCAATTTTTGTTTCATGGTTAAGATCAGAGGGCTTACAAAGAAAGCCCTCTTTTAATCCAAAAAGATCGAAGGGCTTATAATGAAAGCCCTTTTCTCGTGAATTTAAGACAGCCGGAATTAGGGCACGGTTAGGGTTTGTGGAATCGATGATGGAGCCATAACCTTGCCCCTTGTGAGCCTTCCCTTACTTCCCACTTTTCTTTAGTTTTCTTTTGTCGGGAGCATGGCCCTGCATTGCGCCCCAAATGGGTTTGCCCACTTCCGCCCATCCGGAGGCTCAAGCAGCTCGAAAACGAAAGGAAATTTATATGAGTAACCTTCCCTACCGTGGATGGAACAAAAAATACATGGCTTTGAATTGGAGCCGGGTGCTCGGACCGTGTTAGAATAGTTACGGGTTGGTCCTCAACATGCCGGGCAATGTTGGTTCCGATTTTGTAGACTTGCAGCAAATTTTGGTGAGATCATGCTTATGCCCTTTATGCTTTGAATGTTTAAGTAGTTTGTGGAAGTATGTTCTAGCATTCCAATCGCATGATCTTTTGCAAATTTCATCTCAGAGCTCGGTTTTAATGGTGGACTTTGAAATTTTTATAAAATCGATGCAAGGCGGTGATTGCGAGTCCGAACACGGGATATTATTGGTATTGGAAGAGATGCTCGGGAAGAGATCTTGCAATCATCGCCAAGCAGACTTATCTTTTGATTTACCATTTCAATTCCTTCGTGATCATGATATCCATGGTCACACATTCATCATCTGTCCGGGGAATCTTGTTGGTTTAACAGAGAAGGCAGAAGCCTTTTGACATTAGCAACTTTGCTTCGTCTCTTAGGTGTTCGAAGGGGAGCGTGTCTTGTTATTCCAACGGGATACTCCTCGCATGGAGGTAGATTGCCCTTAACTTTGTTCGGTCTATATGCTTGAGTTCTTTTGACATATGTTATTGATATGCAAAAGTTAACTATTGCAAGAACTTGAGGCATCGGACCAAGACGAGATTAAAGAAGGGACACAATTTTGTTTCTCATTTTCACAATAGCGGAATCCGGAGCAGCTTAACAATTAGTTATCACCGTGATTTGAAATAAGTGTTGGAATATACCGGTGTTTTTTGGAGTTCCTTATGATAGTTCAGTTATATGGATATGCAGCTTCACTATTAGGCCTCAGACCTGAGCCAGGATTAAGAAAGGCATACAATTTTTGTTCTTGTTAGTGGAATGTCTTTGATAAAATGCCCAATAGAAGTGTAGTGTCTTGGGGGACAATAGTTACAGAATATGCTCAGCTTGTTGAAGCTGGACCTACAATGCAGTCCCTTCTAGATATGCAACATGATGGTGTTAAACCAAATGCTATAATTTTTACTGGCATTCTTACTGCAATAAACAGGCTACGCCTAGTGGATGAATCCTCAAAAGACTAGGGAAGATTCCCAACAGACTAGGCTTGATACAGGATAGGATCTGTACAAATGGTTTCATTTGCCATGTAGATCCTTTTTATTTTTTCTCCTTTTCGAGATTATCCACGAAAGTTTATGCCATGTCGCTATTCACATGTTGGGAGGCTGTCCATCATTTTTACCCTGACCTTGATGGTAACATATGCATATGCATGGACATTAGAAAGTGAAGGTTGCGTATCTGCACGTTGGAAAGGCACAAATTATTTCATGCTTTAAGAAAGATCATAGGAGTTTTCAAACAGATCTAGGTGTGACTATAGAGAACATTTGGAGGCTTTTCAAAAGATATGTTAACCAATATTTTGTCATACACTCATAGCTCAATGTTAAATATATTCTTGCTATCTTTATATCTGGACAAATTGCATGTTCCTCTTGAAACTAATCCATGTTCTAGCATGAACCATGCCCTCTTATACATGTGTTCAACTAAAATATCCAAGCTTCTTAGTAATTAATATATAGATGCTTAAAGTTTACTTATGTTTGCTTTTGTTAGGGCCCGAAGAGCCCAAAAATTTTTTTAGTATAACAACCAACACATAACTACCATTAACATTAATTAACACAAACTATTGGGTCCAACACATTTAAATTAAAACCCCCCTTAAACCCCCTTTCGTTTGGGTGCATATTCACACGGGGGGTGACGTAGGGCAGCGAGAGCCCTTATAATTATGTTTTGCACGTACAAAATCAATACCATATAGTATATTGCCTGAAATCTTATAGTATTTTGCAAATCTTGTTATACAGTATAACAAATTCTGTACATCCATACCCCACAAACGAGGAACTTTGTGTACGGTGTAGATTAAGGAATAAGGGGTGAATATGCCTATCCAACAAAACTCGCTGTTCTGAGTCACCCCCTGAAAGGTGAATATGCACCCAAACGAAAGGGGGTTTAAGGGGGGTTTTAATTTAAATGTGTTGGACCCAATAGTTTGTGTTAATTAATGTTAATGGTAGTTATGTGTTGGTTGTTATGTGTTGATAATGAAGCCATTTCACTCGTGTAAAGCAATGGGATTAGACATTATCAAAATTGTGAAAAGCCAATCTACAAAATAGTGGGACATAATAGTAGTCGTATAATGGGCCACATTGTGTTGCCCTAGACAATCTACAAATATTTAGTATGTGGATTGGGGAAGTCCATATCCACAAGTCGAGAACTTTATTTGTGGCAGATGGAAAGAAAACCACGTTGTATGTAGGACATGCTATGTATTATGCAACATGTGTCATCGACAAAGGTCCTACATTCTTGATAAAGTTGTCCACTTTGGGGCAATGGGTTTGGACACCTAAGATATGCACACATCAATGGCTTTAACAAAAATGACACCTATACTGAAGATTCCAAGTTCCCACCGCCAACTCCATAAATGAGCAAAGAGAATTCTAACGTATACCTCCTTCGCACGACTTAGACAAGAAAAGATTTTTCCCTTTATCCAACTCCCCCACTACAACTTTGTAACTGAATGAATAAAGTGTATGCAAAGTTATAGCCCGCCCAGGCTAAGAGATTTCCCTGTCTAACTTCAACCAACCAATTGCAACAAAAAATAATAATATGAAACGTAAAAGAGCATGTAAAACCTGAAAAAAAAAACCATGTAAAGTAATTCATACCAAAACCATTGAATATGCAAACACACAATGCAACGCCCAACTACAACGACATTATCTACGGCAAACAATCACAAGGACGTCTAAGTACCATTCCAAAAATTTGGATAGCTAAATAACATGCCTCAATAATATGCAACAAATGGCAAATACAATGCTTATTGATTTTAAATCCAAAAAACAAATTCATGTGTGGTGGCAATACGAGAAGTGGGTGTCTTAATGCTCAAACCAAAGATCACAAACTTACAAAGTAGGAAATCCAAAAAATAATTTAATTAAGAAACAAGTTTTTGGGGTTTAAAGGCATTGTGTCATGGTTCTAATGGTTGGATCAAATAAAACCCATCGAGGTTATAACCAGCCAGTTTTCTGAGTAAGAGCTCGGATGAGCTTGACCCGATCCAGCCTATCAGAAATCGGTCTTCAGGCCTCCTAATGATAATAAAATCCTACTGAAAAACTACCCCTTTTCTGGGCAAACTTGGATAGAGATCGAAGCTTGCTCCTTGATAGGCCAGTAAATTGAGACAAGGTAGGGATATACGACTGGGCCCCTTAGTCGCACTTGTTCAGGGTATTGGTGGAGCATGTTCTCCTCCATGGTCTCGAGGTTTGGCGCCCAGTGGCATCCCTTGCCACCTGAAATGACTTGGAGCGGATGTAGAAAGCCTTTCTAGCTCAGGCACTGGGGGTAAAATCCACAGTCCCATATCATATTCTTCTGCAAGAGACATGTATCTTGCCTCTTCAGAGGGCCGCACTCGACTGTCACATCATCTACTTTCAAAAGGTGGTCAGAATGGAAGGAAGGAAGGAAGGTATTTTTATCGTCCACGTAGACCAATCGGTCTATGGGACCCAATACAAAAGCGCAGCAAGCGGATTACTACCCGGATTAAAAAACCCCCGCCCCAAAGGGTTTTCGAGGGAAAAAACGTGGCATCAATCAGCCTGCTGACAAACTGTTCCAATATACGAAATGCAAAAACACACAAATATATACATTCATGTACCGTACCCGTAGTGCCTGATCAGCGGGCAGCCAGACGGAGGCAAAGGTGGGCTCACATGTGATGCTCCCTGAACGTGGCAACCAACTCGCCATGAGCAGGGCCCTCCGTCTAACTCGGACCATCTATAGAAAGAGGCCCGGGTGAAGGACACGGAGGTGTCATTCGGCCCACGCCTTCAATGGGACTCCTATGTCGCGGAAGCGTGAATACAAGGTTAGCATACAGCATAATCATATAGTAAATAACCACCACGAAGGGTGGCACATCCATCCAACTTATGATAACAGAGAAGATACATTTAAATGCTAGGGAAAACGCCCCAAAACCCGTGGTTCTACCCAGGCTCAGACTCCAATGAGGGTCGACTGACGGCTAGGTCTCAGGAGATCAGCAGACAGAATCTTGGCATAGCGCTGGCTGGCATAGAACATCGGCTAGGGTTGTCCACTCCATCCGCCCCTCCTGTGCACACTTTGCAGATGAGCTGAATCAAGCTATGGCGTCATTGTAGCCTTCCGGAGACGCAATCCCAAGGCATCACCCTTCAGGACTACTCCGGGTTACATCTCCCTAGTCCGATGAGGCAGGTCAGGGAAGTGTCCCTTCCCAGAGTCGCAGTGCTTCCATGGGTGAGCTAGAGAATACTGCCGTATCAGCGACCCCCACATCCGTATCCGACCTACTCCCCTAACTTTATCTTCAAAGTACATGGTGATCACACAACTGTACCCAGGGAGTGTCAATACCCGGCCTGGTTCACTGGCCAGCTATCAGGCCTAGCTCACTGAAGGAGTCCCCGTAGCCTTTTATGCTCAGGCGAGACCCCACCCCACACTTCATCACTACGGCCCCTTATCTGGTGCTTCAATCATGCCATAGATTCCACAACTCGATGGGATCTTGTGCACAGGCCGCAGTGATGACTAAATTAATCCCTTGTGGTTAGTCTACATATCCCCATGATGGCGTATCCTCGGCCCGTGACGTGTCAGTATATTTATACGTACACTGTATAAATAACGTCACATCGCAGATCCAGTACCTCCTGAATGTACGACCTCAGAGCACGTACTGATGGTGTGTTCATCAGCAAATGTAGGGGCAAGTCCGGCCGTACTAAGGGAATGTATCTGGCCCGGATCTAACTGAATGTTGGGCAACTCTTGAAAGTGTGAGACTCATCCTCAATGGCACCCATCGGCAAGATCGACCGGAGGGCTGTCCGGGGGGTTCCCCAATCCACCGCCTCGCCTCGATGCGAAGATGGTGGGCACTCGTGCAAATGGAGGCAATGAGTGCAGCTTTTCGGGGAAGCCGGGAACGCAGGGTAGAGCTGCGGGCCCCCCGCCAACGATGGGGTTGATGTGCTCCTCGTAATGGGTCGATCTTGACTCGCTCCAGAGGCGTAGGGATCCGAGCTTGCCAAGGAAGCGAAAGCGTCGTGTACTCCAGCAGTATCCCACGACGGCCTCGGTCCACTTGCACGCGCTCGTGCTCTCAGACGCGTTCCATCGGCGAACCAGCGATCTCTCTTACCCCTCCAACAAGCCACGAGCGGCGGGCGGGCCCCATTGCCACAGGTAAGCCGGTCGCGGGAGCCGAAAGCATCGCCCATATTAACCACTTTAGAAAATAGGCGATGTGTCTATCAAGGGCTGCCAGCCGGGCGGCGGGAATCCGGTTTCGGGCAGTGAGAACCGATAGGGGATCAAGATTTCACCCCAGCCTTCGCACTGCTCCCAAGTCATTCCAGTCGCCAAAGAGGCGGCCACGGGCCCCAAACCCTCGACCCGTCTGAAGGACGAGGCTCGACCAAAGACCAAACGGTGTGGACCGATGGCCCCAATCATAGAGCTCCGCCGGTGACGGTTGTTCTGCGATGGCATAAAGCGGCTTTCCGGCTGGCGTCACCACCAGGCGGATGGGCGCCCCAACAGAGTGAGGAGGGGAACTCCACCCCTAGGTACTTGTAGGTGGGCGTGACCTCCACAGATGTCCCCGATATGTGAGTGCTGAGGAGGCGGGGGGCGGAAGAGGATATGAGAACCACCCCGGTCTTGGCCGTATTCACGCCGCATGTTCAGAGGCCCGGCGTAATGTGTCTAGGGCATCCAGATGAGACCGCATAGCTTCCGGGTGTGGGCCGTAAGGTCAACATCGTCCGCGATAGATGAGCCGGGCGGATGACCCGGGTGCAAAAGCCGTATGCCATCCCCTATGCTAAAGAAGCCGGGGCTCTAACCGGGTCAATGTAGAGGCCAAAAGTGTTGGTGAGAGGGGCGCCGGACCCCGATACTCTTGGTAGTGCTGACCGGTTTGGCGGCTGCATCCTGCCAAAACAACTCTCATACACCTCGTATATGGCATTACGCACAGGGAGCGGCAGCCCCAGGTTGTATGATCTAGCCCATAGCTTTTCTGGGGATCATGATCAAAAGCCTTCGCGAAGTCCACAAAGCAAAGCAATACAAGTCCCGCCGATGGTTTTGGGCCGTTTTCAATCGGTGCCCGGTGTAAAGATATGGTCAATCGTTTTGTCAGCGGTCTAAAGCCTCGCTTGTGTGAGGGCTCGCACATCTGGCCCCGCCCCGGGTCAATTCATCGCCGAGAATGCCAACCAACGGTTTGGCAATAACCGAACCGACCATGATCGCGTCCGATGGTGGCGGGTACGGTGTGGGTCACCCGCCTTGTGAATGGGGACAACCCTGCCTGTGGTCCATTGTCGGGGGAAACCTTCCTGCAATGCTCTGTTAAATAGGATAGTGAGGATCGGCACCAGCGGCTGCCCAATCGAGGTCAGTTGCCTTCCCATTAGCCAGCCGTTGCAGGCCCTCCACCAACATCCTCCTCCGCGAGAACCAATGGGGGGGCCATCCTATGGGGGTATGGGCGTACGCGTCCCTGGTGGGTCATAGAGCTGTTGCAAGTACTGTTCTGGGCAATGCTCGTCTTCCCAACCTTGCTTATACCATGGCAATAAACGCCTCAAAGCCTGCTAGAAGGAAACACAATCTCAGTGGTTCCCCGAATGGAATATGAGAGCACAAGTGCATATAAGTACAAACTGAGGAGGATTGCCATCAGCTAAGACAACAAATTGTTCTTTTTGGTTTGAGACAACACCTGATTTACGAGCTAATTTATCGAACGACAACATCTCGTTGTTCTTTTATTTGATCAATGGAATTTGATGTTCATTTGGGCTTCGGGGGAAGCTTATCCTAGTGCATATTTAGCATCATGAGTTGGAGTTAGTTTCGAGACATTTGCTGCTTTGTAGGACCTAGGTGGCTTCTTACATATGCATTGGCGAAAGATTAACTGTTGTTTTGCATTATATACAGTGCCTTCCAGTCCACTGTCACTCATAACCGGATAGAAGTGTCCCAGAATGTGGTAGAAGGAAACTCCACTCTCAAGTACTTATAGGTAGGTGCCTCCTCCACATTTTGCCCTTGATAAATGACGGAGGGAGGCCTTGGCTGATGCACAATACCTTAGTCTTAACCAAATTAACGCGCATTCCAGTGACCTGACATAAAGTATCTAAGGCATCTAGATGTTGTTGCATGTCAGTTGGAGTGTAAGCTAAGAGGTCCACATTGTCGGCGTATATGAGCTGCCTAATGATTTGGTGCATAAGCTGAGCACTGCCACCGACATGTTCAACAAGCCAACCTTGTAACTAATCAACGTAGAGGCCAAAAATTGGTCAATGGGATTGAGGGGGATCCATCGCAGATCCCAATATTATTGTTGATAGGTAGATTTGACGAGTCATTCAGCTTGAGCATGTCTCCTATAGTCGATATACTGCATTTTGCAAGTCTATAGGAACTCCAGCTGCATCAATCTCTCCCACAGCTTTTTCTGAGGTACAGTGTCGAAAGACTTCGCAAAATTGATATAGCAAGCAATATGGTGCTGCTGGCGATTCCTGCTATCTTCAATCAAGGCCAACGATGCGAAAATATGATAGAATAGAATAGAATAGAATAGAATAGAATAGAATAGAATAGAATAGAATAAAATAGAATAGAATCGAATCTAATAGAATCGAATCGAATAGAATAGAATAGGATTGTTGGGGCCTAAGTCTTGCATGTGTGAGGGCCCATACCTCTTCTTCCTCCGCCCACATTGTCAACTGCTGCTCTATCTGGCAGCAATTTTGCAAATAGCGAGCTGACCATATCGTGCGGTAATTTGCTGGGCAGTGAGGGTCGCCTCCATGAGAAACCTATCTAACATTTCTACCAACACAATATGTCTATGCAATCATCCAAATATGCCTATATCTAGAGCTTCATTATTGGATATTCTCATAATCTCACCATCTTAAGGTATCTATTTAGTCTCATATCATAACCATACTATTAACACGTCAGCCCTGGGCATCGTCGATGAACGACGTCGCGAGGACGTTCAACGATGTAAAGGTTGTTCAACGACGTTGACGTCGTTGTTCGACGACTTGACGTCGTTGTTCAACGTCAGGACGTCGTTGAACATCGACTGTTCCTTGTAGTGCAACAATACAAATAATAATATGCCACCATGAAGGGTGGCCCATCATCATCCATAGGAATGAAATAGAATACCAACATAACAACGAGATGCATCATGCATAAAGGCTCTACCCCGGCTCAGACTCGTGGGAATCAACTGATAGTCAAGGCCAAGGGGGGTTCACATAGTTATAGCCGTACAATTCATGTGAGTGACCCAAAAGGGTTTATTTTGGACTTGAACCATACATATACTCTTACGGAGGGGGCTTTTTTTACGTGAAAGTAATGAAATCAAGGAGATGTGAACGAGTATTGAAAAGATGAGAATGACCGATTCGAAGAGCAGTGGAAGAAATTAGACTGGTCTGATCTATCTAACACAATATTTTTGTGTGTGGATGGCAAACATAGAATTTCAGCTTGGATTGGAGGGAATGGCAGAAATGACATGTGTGTTAATCCTTGCATTACTCAATATTAGTCAGTTGGCCTTTATGGACAAGAAGAAGAAAGTAGAGCTTCTCCCTGCTATGAGACACATAAATGAGTAAGAGCAAGTCTATACTTTAATCATGTGTCATTTACGTTGTTCTTATAATAAACTAAGAGATGTCTTGTTTGCAGTCCATTGAATTGCTACTTTTTATCTGCAACATCTATGAACAAGAAAGATCGAGACAAAAAACTTAAATTGGTTGGACATCAACTATGGTACCTTTTAACAAGTTATATTATAGCAAGATTCTCTATGGGGTAAGTCTTGGATTAGTAAAACTTTCAAGTCAGCATGCTTATTAGATGAGGCTACCTAGTTCTAGTTTTAACTGCAGGATATTATTGATTTAGAAATTGAATAGATGATAAGAATAGTTGGTTAACAAATTTAGTGAAAACAAGCTAAAAAAGAAGATAGGTAGGGAACAGCCCTGCTAGCAATCCACTGTGGGAAAAAGCCTTTTTGTAGCACCCTGATGAACATTGCAATTAGAAAGGCACTGTCAGTGGCCCTGCCCATTTGAGCAGCTTTACCTGCACGCCGTCGAAGTCTGTGCTGCCTTGTCATTGACGTTGCAAGCCTTGGGTGACCCTTGCCTCTGTGATTACTCGTGTTGTGCCCATGTGTGGGGATATTGCAGCTTAAACCCCAAGAGGATCATAGATTTGCAGCAAGTATTCTGCCCATTGCACGGAAGTAATGTTCCCTATAGGATGCAGAGGCTTCTTTACCCATCATAAAACCACTAGTTATAAGGAAAGGTTGTTGCCCCCGAGGGCCTTTGTAGTCGGCCTCTCCCAAAGCATCTTTTGGCATCACTCATGAGTTGTTGTAGCATGGAAAGTTGTTGAATTCCTGTTATGTGATCTGTGGGCATCTGGACATAAGTCTATATGTGGTCGTAATCCAAGCGCAGCTGAGGCATGCGAGGGATTGTAGCACACAGGATCCGAACTATCTGCAAAGCTATCTGCATGATTAGTGGTTGATGATATGAATTCTTCATCCTGTGCCAACACGAAGGTGGTGGCAAGGTGCGAATCCTGCTCAACTACCAGCACATAATCCACAACACTAGAGCCACCCCTTGGTTTTTTTGCCTACAAGTATAGCTACCAGAGGATGGCCACTACATTAGACCATTGCAAAATTACCAAGTCAAAGAGGCTACACATCTGAAGCAATTATCTGTCATAGCGCATAACTAGGTGTGTCATGTCATCCGACACATATGGCCAAGAAGTCTCTGCGGGGTGGAGCTGTAACATGTAGTTTATTAGTTATTCTATGCCAGTGCGTAAATTGAAGTCTCCAAGTAATATGACATGTCCCAACTGCCTGTGCTGCTGTATGTCATCGTATAGATCGACATATGGATTGAGCCGATCCACGTCTATGGTGGCAATAGCAATTAGAATCTACATGTGGCAAGTAGCATGCTGCCACAAAGAGGGGTTCATCATTGCAACTATGCACTTGTACCCATAGGTACGATTATGTTTGTTCATCTTGTTTGGGGCCGACGGTACCAAGGCTATTCGATAGTAGCAGGCTATACCCTTATGTCTTCTACAAATTAGAAACAAAAAAAGCCAAACAAAGATATAGCCAAGAATCCTTGGAACGGATTGCAACCACCTAATGATGGAGGCAGAAACCAAAAATCCACATTTAGCCCACTCTTTATACACTTAGCTTCATAACATCTTGAAATAGAGAGCGGGACTCATATTACAAATATGTGAATGTATAGAAATTTAACCAGCCACTAAGAAATACAATAGCATTCTATTATTCTATTCTATTCACACATAACTACCAACACATAACTACCATTAACATTAATTAACACAACCATTGGGTCCAACACATTTAAATTAAAATCCCCCTTAAACCCCCTTTGGTTTGGGTGCATATTCACACGGGGGGTGACATAGGGCAGCGAGAGCCTTTATAATTATATTTTGCACGTACAAAATCAACACCATATAGTATTTTACTTGAAATCTTATAGTATTCTGCAAATCTTGTTATACAGTATAGCAAATTTTGTACTTGCATACCCCACAAACGAGGAACTTTACGTACGGTGTAGATTGATGAATATGCCTATCCAACAGCTCTCGTTGCCCGGAGTCACCCCCCGTGTGAATATGCACCCAAACCAAAGGGGGTTTAAGGGGGATTTTAATTTAAATGTGTTGGACCCAATGGTTGTGTTAATTAATGTTAATGGTAGTTATGTGTTGGTTGTTATACTAAAAAAAATTTTGAGCCCTTCGGGCCCTAAAAAAAGCAAACATACGTAAAAACATGCAACACATGTAGCAATATGTAATATCTAATATCTAGCATTATAACAAATAAAAAAAGAAAAACTAATATGAAGCCTGAGTAACTATAATATTATAGCATAATGTAATTTAATTACATATGCTTTAAAAGCATATTATTTAAAAATTTATTAAGTCATTGAAGTCGTTGATTTGCGCCTCTTCAGCTTCGACGACATTTCATTGTGCTTGCATGACTCCCGTTTGTGATGTTGAGCCTTGGCCTCGTCTGTTTCGTGCCATTCGTCTCATTGTAATATCTGGAACTAATATCTACCATTAAAAAAACAACACAATTGTTAATAACTAGTAATGGTAAAAATAATATGAGTAAAAATAATAAGCTTCTAATACGAATATCTAACATTATATAGTAGATGTTATGTGATGTTACATACTAGTACATAATGAGCATTTTATTTTTGCATAGTAACTTAAACAATGAGCAATATATATATAGCATAATGGTAGATAGATATTGAAAGGAAGGGTTAGATTCTAAATTTTCAAGTTTAAAGGATGGGCACTAGACATTAAAAAGGAAGGGCGATGGTAGATATTGAGAGGAAGGGTTAGATTTTAATTTTTCAAGGTAAAAGGATGGGCACGAGATATTAAAGGGAAGGGCAACATTTAAAATTTAGAAGAAAAATAGATAAGGAAAGAATGGGTTTTCGACACTTTTGGAATTACGGCAGGGTTAGGTTTTCAGCATTCGATGTGGCAGCTGCATGCTTCAGGACATGGTTTTCTGAGGGCCGGATTTTACTGTGGTGTTGCCACAGCAGGGGGTAAAGACTGTCCTACAGCAGATCGAAACTGCTGGATCGAGCCTTGAAGCGTGAATGCTGCGGCCGATTTCAGGAAACTTTTTCTTCTTAGGGTTTGAAGCAAAGCCTAAAACTGCCGGATTGAAGACAAATCAGAGGTAGGTATTGTTCTGAGGCAAATCGGCTGTGTGGTAATGGCCCTGGCATGCACATTCTGGCTATGGCAGGCTAGATATTAAGGGCTCCAGAAGTCCCGGAGATTGTTCTACCACAGCATCGCCCAGGCATATGGGTGCCCAATCAAACAATTCTTCCATCAATATCCGCCACACTGCAGCGTTTTCTTCTCTTCACCTTTTCAATCTCCGGCTTCGTCAGAAGGGGCCCCTCCACGATTGAATATCAACAATCCATACATGAATTCAGGTTCGATCTTTGCCTGCGGACCTTCTGACAGGGACTCGATGCTAAAGGACCCTGGAGCAATTTACTTTAATTCTGAATCCATGGCTAGAAGCAAATGACCTTCCAAAGATCATTTTTATCTGCCGCTGACCGCCTGAAGTCCCCTTGCGATTTGGAGATCCGTTAATTCCTCATTCTATGATGCTTCAACAGCATGCATTTTTGCAGGAGCAAAGGGCTTTTAATAACAATACTCCTTTGGCTCCCATAATAATACTCCTTTGGGTAAAGTACTGGATTTGGCCCTGGCATGCAGATTCTGGCTATGGCAGGCTACATATTCAAGGCTCCAATTTCGGACTAAGGGGCAAATGCTAAACAGAGGAAAAGTATAGGAGGATAAACATAAAGAAAAACTGCAAGATCTGTCTCCATCTTCACTTTATCATGCCATGAAAGATTATCTGTGGAACATAATGAAGAACGGATTTTCTTATGAATGCTTGTTTGCCATGAGCATGCTCATGCTATATTCCAAATAAGATTAAAACAGAAACTATTGTTAGCAAACAAAAAAGTAAAATCTTGCATACCACAACTGTTGAATGAGGACAGAGGAAGACGGATCAACATGACGGATCGACAATACCACCACAAGAATTTTTGAGAGAAGAGAACTTTTCTGGTTTCATGCTTATGAATAAGGAGGTCAAAATAAGAACCGTTAGATTGTTGAAGCTAATCCAGATCAACGCTCCAAAAAAGCCGCACTCTAGAAATACTATTTAGTATGGCCCAATGAATACAGCACTAAAATCATAGGAAAACCATGTCAAAAAGCGTACAAAATCACAAAAAAAAACCCCCTGTTATAATGCTACATATTATTCTATGATCTCATTCTGCTTCATTAGAGATCTGGTGGGGTTATAAAAGGACTATCTAGTTTTACCAACCTGGAAACTCCTATCCAATGAAAAATCTCGTTTTGACGGTACAGCTTGGAAATTTCCTTTAAATATTCCATGTGGCTAGTTTCTATTAGAGTTTTGTTGCCCCCGTTTTACCTTAGCTTGCTCGGTTTGTTTGTTTTGGCATTTTTTTCATTTAGTTAGGGTAGTTACTCGAATTGCAATAAGAAGCCAAACGAGAAACTCAAATAGCATTCCTGGGAACATGTCCACAAACTCGAATGGCTTTCGATGGAAAATCCTCGGGTCTAAAACCCAAGGAATCACAAATTTCTAAATCATCATAGCATGAAGGAAGTGGCTAGTTTAGACACTCGTATATAGAGTCCGGAATGTGGTATTTCCGGCCCTTTTTTGTGGTATTTCTGGCCACCCGATATCAGCCACGTGGTATTTCCAGCCAAGAAAGTAGTGTTTCTGGCCAAAAAGAGTGGTGTTTCTGGCCAAAAATATGGTGTTTCTGGCCAAAAATATGGTATTTCTGGCCAAAAACCAAACGGGAAACTGCGCGGTGGGACCAAAATCTTTGGTCAGATCCTTCTTGCAGCTCCCTGGACGGCTTGAAATGCTTCAAAATCCCTTCCAATCGCTTTGTCTTCCTCTTTAACACTAGTTTGATGAAGAGAGGAAGCGATTTCAGCTCAGATAGGGCCGGATCAAACAAAAAATGACCCAAAACGGTTGGTTCTGGGCTTGAAACTGCGAAGTGCGCAGTGGTTGATAATGGTTGGCCAGAAACACCGCAAAAAAGGTCCGGAAACACCACATCCCGGACTCTAAATACGGCGGTCCGACTAGTTCCATTATGTCTCTGTATTTCATATTCTTATGGCAGTTGTGGCGATGCTTAACTCATAGAAGAACGATTTCAGGTATCCAAGAAACTTGTGTCCGAATTTATTCAAAACTAAGTTTTCCTTCAACAGCAAAGTCGTGCAAGTTTCATAAACTGCTCAAATCATTTATGAATTCACATGGATTCTCTGCAAGGACCACAGTAGTCAAGCTTTGAACCAAAATTTTTTAGAAATAAGGTAGTAGCAGTACATACATGATTATGCAATTTACTTTAGACTAAAACATGCTTTCAGTGTTGTAATCATCTATATTATTATGTAGGTTGTACATGTTATCTTCTAAACCCAGAGGCATTTTTCTGCAAAAAACACAAGACTCTAGCTCAAAGCCAGGGTAATTTCTTTATAATTATACGTGGATATGATGTTTACCCTATGATTGCAATATTAGAATACATCTGCTTCAATATTGAGGTTGTGCATGTCATGTAAACTCCTTGTTGATAATAGAATAAGATTCTATTATTTCACTCTGCTTTGCATCGACCTATACATATTTGGCCTGGTCAGAAAGCTTTAAAGATTCTAGAGAGCTTCAATTGGCACTTCTTTGGTGCTTTAGCCCTCCATAAATCCGAGATAGATTTTTCTTTCAAAAGTGGCCTCTGAAACATAGAACAAACTTAGGACTCTTGAATGGTCGTCAACATGCTATAAAGAATTTTGATACAAACGGTCTTTCCTGTCTGCAAAACTATCAAACACGGTTAATCAAAACCACTTGGAAACTCCAGATCAAGTTCTTTCGGCACAACTTCTCCACCCAACCAGGCTCTGATTTGCAAACACGGCAAGACTAAGCTCAAATTCTTCCCAATTCTGAGAGTCTGCTAACCAGCTGGATAGCCTCTCTGGGATTCTCTGGAATTCTCTAGAACTGAAGAAGGCACTCAATTCAACAACAGATTATCAGAGGTTCTACAGAGCAATCAGACTTCTTCTATCAATGCAAACACTTCTGGTTGTTTCCAATTCTGCAGATCAAATTTTGAGCAAAGAAAATATTTCTTAAAAAACATTACTTAATTAATAGACCACTAGTACATTCTTTTGTTCTTGGACAGACAAGGACTGGGGGGACGGAGGGCGAGCTACGGTGATGATGAGAGTTTCGATGACAATAATGACTAGAAGCGATACACCAAACTTAAGATTTTCAAGACTACTTATGTAGAGGAGTGTTTGCTTGCTTGTAAAGAAGGAAACAAGAAGGCGTGCACAGCAAAGAAAAGATAGTGCAGAATGGAAAAATAGTAACACGAAACTCGATAAGTGACCGAATGGCAGAAACATAATCGACATCCTCGTCTTGTCATTGCAAACTAAAAGAGCATTGCTTACAACATTTGCACAGTCTAAATCTTACAGCTTTGATTGATGCCCTCAAGAATATTCAAATAGAATTTTCATAGCATCCTCAGTGGGAGGAGGAGGAATTGTTACGTCAATAGAAGACAATTACTACATGAGTAAACTCAGCATCTTCATCATGTTTTTGCAAAAACTTATTAGATGCTCTGTGAGCAAGATTTACATACCATAAATTACTCTAGTTGATGCACTTCGGTAGTACAAATAGTCGTCCTACTATCTAGTTATCAAAAGATATAGATGATACATGAACAAGCCATGTAGGCTTCCGAATGATGGTGCTCATCCACAAAAGTCGGACACAGTTTCGTTAGATTGAAAATCTGATCTTCCTAAGTGTAGACATTTCTAAGATTATATTTATACTTAGCATGGTAAGATAATGCTTGGGACTGGATCGATTCTATCTCATATTCTTAGGCAGACCAAACCAACACATAACAACCAACACATAACAACCATTGACATTAACAACCAACGCATAACTACCATTGACATTAATTAACACAACCATTGGGTCCAACACATTTAAATTAAAATCCCCCTTAAACCCCCTTTGGTTTGGGTGCATATTCACACGGGGGGTGACTCCGGGCAACGAGAGCTGTTAGATAGGCATATTCACCCCTTATTCCTTAATCTACATTGTACGTAAAGTTCCTCGTTTGTGGGGTATGCAAGTACAAAATTTGCTATATTGTATAACAAGATTCGTAAAATACTATAAGATTTTAAGCGGAATACTATATGGTGTTGATTTCGTACGTGCAGAATACAATTATGAGGGCTCTCGCTGCCCTACCTCACCCCCCGTGTGAATATGCACCCAAACCAAAGGGGGTTTAAGGGGGATTTTAATTTAAATGTGTTGGACCCAATGGTTGTGTTAATTAATGTCAATGGTAGTTATGTGTTGGTTGTTAATGTCAATGGTTGTTATGTGTTGGTTGTTATGTGTTGGGGGATTTAATTTTTATATGTTGGATGTTAATGGTTTGTGTTGCGAAATTTTTTTTTGGTTAGGGACTTTTCTGCTTATTAGCACAAGGATCTAGAAGCCTTGGAATTTGCTTAATAACTGCCTCAAAATCTAAAAATGCATGGTAATTTTTTTGCAAGCTTCATTCAGAATGAGCCATAAAACAATATCCAATAGCTAATCCAGATAATCACCGGTAGGATGTGAAAGCCTACCAAACCCAGCCGAAAAATAGCTGTTTTAGCATAGATAACTTAACCAAACATATCCATATCATACATTATCAAAAAGATCTCGGAGAGAGCTTTCCAACGCAATAAAAATCATCTCAAACGAGCTGGATCAAAAGTTATGATAAGAAATGTGTTGCGGTGGGAAATGCGCACTACATGCGCCCTTCAAGCCCTTCATGTGCCCATTATGCACCACACACACAAAAAAAGGCTTTTGTTGTGAGCCATTGGTTGTTGACCATTATGCACCACGCACACAAAAAGGGCTTTTGTTGTGAGCCATTGGTTTTCAAGCCCTTCATGTGCCCATTATGCACCACAGACACAAAAAGAGGGCTTTTGTTGTGAGCCATTGGTTGTTGACCATTATGCACCACACGCACAAAAAAAGAGCTTTTGTTGTGAGCCATTGGTTGTTGACCATTGAAAAAAAAGTCTAAAATCAATGGCTCAGAAATGGTGCACTCTAGATGTACGCATTAGTACATCCATTTGAATACATCACGAAATCATAGGAAAACCTTAGTGAAAAGCGTACAAAAACACAAAGAAAACCCCCTGTTATTATGCTACATATTTAAGCAAGTTTTTCTATTTAGGAGGCATCCACGTTGTTCATCATTTTCATTTCTCATCAAAAATAAATGCATCTCAGAAAATAAGATAGGTAGCAGGTCTGTCCATATAGTTGTAATTGCCATGCTTTTGCCTGTTGTCGTTGTGATCATGAGGGTCGGTGCTTTTGGGGCGTATCTTGGTATATGTGGACAAAGCTGGGTATATCTATTAGAGATCTACATCTTTCGACACCATATATTCACATGAGGGTTTATGGGCAAATTTGATTTAGTTGTGTAAAGGACCATGTTACTTGAAATCTTTCATATTGCGCAATTTGTATTTATCAAAAAAATGGGGAAGTGGGGGGGGGGAGGGATTGGTAGGGTATAATTGAGAAGATAATCACATTTAACTGTTGTTGTATTGGTGAAAGCACTCTCTTGAAAACATTGGTTCAAGTCATGTGTTGTATTCCAAACCCCAGCCTCTGTCATATACATATTTTAAAACTCTTGGCATCCCAAATCATAATTGTGCCCAGCCCAAAAAGCCCCAGATGTGCTCTGATTCATGAGATCGACGGATCCGATGACTGAGGGAGTCCATGTGCACCTCATTTTCAAGTATCTACCATTATAATTTTTGGCAGGAATAGTGATAAATTTGTATTAGACTATCAGATCAAACATAGAATATAATATTAACATCTTGGTTTAGGATTGTGTTAGGAATTTGGTTGCTGAGAGCTGGATCATTAACCCAGCATGGTTGAGAAGGCTTAGGAATGCATAATGCATGTGGGAAGTGATAGTTATTCTCTATTTTTCCAATCCACTTTTCGATGTCTTCTAGTTGCACCTGTGTGGACATGATAGTTATTCCAATATTTCTTTTTTCAATCTACAGTTATTCCAATATTTGTTTTTTCAATCTACTTTTTGATGTCTTTTAATTGCAATTGGAACTTAGCATTATTTTTCTTGATACCATGCAGAATGGAGGCATATCCAGCATTTTTATATAAGGTAACTTTTGAGCAATATAGGGTATGTCATTTGATATGAGGATAATTGACATGATGAAAAGTTGCAGGGCAATTCTGTATAATCAGATGTGTTGCTATTGCTGATTTTGAATTAGAAGATATGCAATATTTCATTTGTTCTCCATTATTCCTTTATCTTGATCAAATATTACGTCTGGCTTTCAATAATGTGCCAATGGATGTCTATCATAGATCCAAATGGATATCTGGAGTTTTTTTTTTTGCAGTATGTTAAGGTTAGGCTATTAGAACAATTGAATAGAAGGATATAAAAGCTGCAATCTCAATGTAATATCTATTGTTTCTTGCTTCCGGGTTGCTTTCTAACCAGCATAGGTTGGATTTTCATTCGTGGAGATTGCATCAAAGGTAAAGTGCTTCTTTTGATGCGTATACTTGATTGATATTTTCCTGTTCGAAGTGTTTACTATGTATGGACAGATATTAAAATGCATAGCTTCAGATATTCTTTCTCAAGCATTATTTTTGTCATGCTCATCATAATCTCTCTTTAGGGCCTTCTTGTTTCTGCCTGCAGGCTTGTTTGGTTGATATTATCTTCTAAAAATTATCTTATGACCTATGATGAATATTTTACAGTATTTGAATCATTTTGTTAATGTTGCTTTTGTTCTGAGATTTTATTTTATTGGAAAATATTCTCTAATTGGGAATTAATGCCATAAGAGGCATTGTCTGAATCATAAGAAGCATTATCTAGTTTTGTATACATGGAATTCCTGTACGTTGACAAAGGTGATAGGCATATACTAGCATCGCCAAATTAGATACTCCATGAACAGTAGAGGGAATAATCCATGAACACCAGGTAACTGCAGATGATGTTTATGACGGTCATATTATTATTGTCGTACTAGAAATTGTTCCAAGTCTATCCAAATAGAGCTCGTTTAAGTGGATAAGATACCCTTGGTTATTTGGTCTTGCTAAATCACTGTTTATTTCAGTCATTTGGGCTATCTATTCAGAAGCTTTTGCCTGTGAGCTTAGCAAAAGCAGCTACATATCTGCACTGTTAATCTACATATGTAAGAGTTCGCTTAGGTCAATAATAGATCACTGTTATTTGGGTTCGATAAGTTACAGTTTGTTAACCAATGTTTTTATTCAAAAACTTTTGTGTATCTCTATCTCAGAGCCAGAACTGTGGTCCTTAGGACAGAATCTAACAGCTTGGTTTTGCAAGTTTTCCAGTAGGATCCATAGGCTGTTGTGGATGTGGACGATTTGAAGCTTCAATCCTATGTAATTTCTTGACATCTACTTGTGTTACAGCTTCGAAATATGTTTGGGATGCCTACCATACTATTGATTCCATGAACATTATTCTTGTCCCAAAGTATATTACAACCCTAGTTGCATAATATATCTGCTCAACAAACAATACAGTCTTGTTATGGATTGAACGTCAAATTAACCTAAGAGTGTGAAATTGGTGCTCAAGTTGCAGATTTTATCGTCCGCGGAAACCCAATCACGGAAACCCAATCGGGTTATGGGACCCAATACATGAAGGAGGGGCATAAGCCCGAATAAAAAAGGGGCAAAACAAGAACAAGCAAGACAAAAACAATGCCAAAGTACTTAAGAACAGAGCAAAAGCAGACTCGAGTCGAGCAGAAGTGACAAGACGTATCCCCTGGTGCGATTAGACGTAACCTAACCAGGGGCTCTGAGGCCACTGATCAAGAATAAGTGCGCCACCTCCTCGATAGACTGCCCATTTTCTTTGAAGCCTCGTCTCCCGAACCTTACATAACTCATCACGCCGCCGAGTTAATTGAACTGGGGAAAGGTCTTCCTGGACCGAAAAGGGGGTGCCCTTGAGGTGACTCCCATGCTGTAGCACGTATAGCCCGTCCTGGGATGCCGAAAATTGTACTAGAGTCAACAGCAAAAGAGTCTTGCTCCAAATTCACAAATTAGTTTGACAAAGGTTGGCAAATCAAACAGATCAACTCTTTTTGCTTATTGCCAGCAATTTTGTTGAGGTGAAATGTACATAGAGAGGAAAGGGGCATTTTTACAACAAAAAAGGAAGGCCATTCTTACAATTACAAGGGCATTTTTAAAAATTTCCCTAAAACAAACAAATATTGCCCATAAAATCTCCCTACAAAATGGGCCTACCTAAGAATACAAAGAACCATTAATGGTTAGGATTAAATTTGTTCTTTTCATCCACTTCATTCAATGGTTGAGATCGATACAATAAACACTATTGAAAATTTGTTCTATTTTTGTATGATCCAGAATTAAATACGTAATTAACAATGCGTTTGCATGTATTACACGATTTTCTTGGCTACAGTAGTAAGAAACAAATTCCACCCTTCATTTCGCTCTGTGTAACTTTTCCTAATACCAGGCTCGTTGCAAAACTGTAATCATTTGGCCAAAATACAACAATGTTCCATATATCAATTCCCAACATGCTTTGACAATGTCAAAAGAGATTAAGTTCTGCTCAAGGATTGCTAAGAGAATTTGGCATAAGAAAGATAGGATCCACTCCGCTGGACAATGGATGAACCTGCACATAACCCTAATTTTATACAAACATATTAACATTCTGAACTGCGGCTTCAGAGAGGTCCTCTTAATCCAAGAAATCAACACCTATATGGGCTTCCCTGAAACCACTGCCTAAGTTTTTGCTAAGAAGTCTTATAATGAGTCGGTCTACATATTGCTTAACATCTCATTGGCGAGATCCATTTGAGTTCAAGTTTCTGGGAGCCATGCCTCGGCCCCTAAGGCTTCTGTCCTCAACCATCTGGAAATTTGTTGTGGACTGTATTTGAGATCGAGCATAGGTTTGAATTCCAACAGGACCTCTGGGACCTCCCCAAGCATTCGACGAAACGGGGGGTGAAACCTGTCGGCCTTGACCTCGTCCTATGAAGCCTGGATTCCCATTTGGCAAAGCAGGAGGTGGCCTATGCAGAATTTGGGGTTGAGAATATCCATTAGGAGGAAATGAGACATTAGGAGGGTACGTGGCTCGCGGATAAGGCTGTGGTCCTTGGGGACCAGCAAAATTCATGTGACCTGGAGCACCAATAGTATTGCCTCCAAAGGCTGGGGGAGCAACTTGGGGAGGATACCCCTGATCAAATCCTGGTGGTCCAGTCAGACGAGACCTGGGAAAAACTTGAGGCGGCTGATAGCCTCCCAAAATTCCACCCACCGAGGATGAAGATGGTTGATTCTGACGCTGGAGAATTTGAACAGCACCTCCAGTAGTGTTGCTCCTGTTCGGTAAATTGTTTAGCAGCAACCTACGTGCTGCATCACCAAGGACATTGCCAGCAATTGCCCCAGGCACAGGTGGCCTGCCATAAAACCAAAGGTGTTAGCAGATCACATCATCAACTCAGGTTAAGCCCTGTTACCAAATTTGAATTACCTGCTGTCAACAGAATCTTTCCTCTCTTCATGCCACAAAGGCTGGTTCCTTAGATCTCGCTCTCCAACAGTCTATAAGATTCGCCATTACTATTAAATAAACGACCAGAACATACAGAAGAATAGGACCATTTCGCAATACCTTCTCAGGAATTGAAACTCCATCTGGAGGCCGTGCAATGTGACGATGGCTATGAGGCGGCTTATAGAAAGTGCATCTGTAAACAACTACAAATGTCACCACAGAGGTATTGCGGAACTCCAGGCCCATTTGCTAACCAATAAAAACATTTCTACAAATAGCAAACCAAGCTCACATCACCGAATTCGTTTTCACATCTGGCATTCCTGCAATCTTCAAGGTAGAGAAGAAGTGCCTTGGGTCCTTGCCAGTGAACACAATGAACCCATTCATGCCTCCACTGCATCAAATAATTACAGTACTAGTTAACCCAAATCGTAGCAAACACTAGTTGTATAAAATATTAGCCTTACCTAACTAAATAATTGACAGCATTATTTTTATACCTAATAGAAGGATCAATTGGATGCAGAGCCACCTCATGCTGCCGGGAATCATATAAAAACAAAATGAACACCGCGAGTGGATGTGCTTCATACAGAAAAAGTACATCTGAATTTGAACTATTCCTTTTGACTTCTTCTTCCTGCGCAATAAGAGTACAAGAAACCAATACATCACCCACTGAACCTGCAAAACAATAACCATTCCAGCTTCCTTACCGTAAGAGTTGATTCTAATTTTTCGATTTCGCCAAGAAGACGATCCTCATCAATAAATGGAAGCTTTGCTACGCCCTACAAACATATATGGGAAATTTAGGTCATCTAACACAAATCATGTAATACAAATACCAAAGATAATTTATCAGATCAAGCTACCTCCCATGAACGGCGTTTTCCGTTCATGTCTATTGCGAAATCTGCAAAGAGGCCAACAAAATGACTTAGATCTTTCTGATAAATTGCATAAAGGCTTGTTGTCCTTCCTCACCATCAGGATAGAAATCTTTAATAGGAGAACTCGGGCTCGTCATTAAAAGCCTGAACTTTTCCGGCAAGGCATGGGCACTATACACAGCTCAACCGATATAAAAAGTTTCAACTCTTGATTATACTTCATCGTTTCATGTTTATAGCAGAATTTTACCTTGCAGCTGGTAATACGCCCATCAGCTGTTCTAATGGCCGGAATGGTTTTCCCAAGAAGAACGTTATCTCTAGATCCGCAAGACCCTTTAAATCCGAAGCAAATGGTGCATAGTGATATGGGTAAAACCTGCAAATGGTGCACAAGTTCGTTTATAATATAGACAGGTAATGTAAGCTCTCAAGTATAGAAATGGCATGCCAAATATTTAAGTCAAAACGAACTTGTTAGGAGAAGAGTTGATACAACCCCACATAAATAATACCAGGTTGCGCTCGTGTCTTTCTACATTAAATGAAACCCATTCTAAATAATGCCAAAATTAAAGTGTAGAACTAATACAAACACATAGTCAATCTGTTCAATTTTACCATCAACGATTAATGGAGAACTTACCAACGCCATGAACATACACCTTCATAATAATACCGTAACACCCAGCATAAACCTTCAGTGTATCTAAGTACCTGAAAGCAGATAAAACTGACAGAATAAGAAACAAGAATACATGAGATTCGGCAATGCAAACAGCCATCAAGAATCAAGCAGCACAGCTAATGTAGACAAAGCCACGTGGTATGATAGTAAAATCTCAGAAAATATGTGAATCGTAGCCAATTCAATGCATGATCAGCAAAGATGGGAAGCTGATGCATATGATAAAATAAAAATGTCTTCAGCCAAACGAAAAATTGCAATGCTCCTTACCACATCCTTCCGGATCTGTTCAACCTCCTCTGGAGTCTGTGCTCCAAATTTATCTGCATAGTACCTTTCTTTCCACCCCGGCTCACCAAGCTTAATCTATCATTTAAGAATAGAGCGTGAGGAACCACAACTAGGCATCCAAATTTGAACATCCAACATTTTCACCATACCACATCCTCTGGAGTGTCCTGCAGCTTTGCTTCTTTGTTTCGCCCATTCTGCAAGTGCATTATTTACTCCCATTATACACATTTTGCAAGTGCAACAATTGATTTATGAAATACCAATCCGCCAGACAGGGCTCTGAAGGCTTAAGCTCTTAAGCATTACCTGCCGTGTACGGGAGCGCTTCTGGAATATAGTATCTTCAAGGGCACCAATAACTTGAATAAAATGTTCTACTCTCCTTAAATCCACCTGTAAATGATCCAATATATTGCCACGAAAGAAAGTCATGTTCAATAGTATCTAAAGGATCTTTAACGCATAATACTACCATAATAAAGCAAGAATGTACAAAACAATTTCCAATCTCAGACGGCCACAATAAGAATGTGACTATATTCAAAAGGACAACACCTTAGTGCAGAGTTCATGGCCTGCATTAAGGAATTACTACTACCACAATAATACTTACGACTATACAGAAAAAGCAACGCCAGTTCACGACCTATGTTTTATATATTTATCAACTAACATTACTAGTAAAGTACAAAAGACTGTATTATTCCCACTTTACATTAACTGAAACAGTGTGATCCAAAATAGTTCAATTCTGTGACAACAATGGGATGACTGATAATTAAATGCTGGTAAGAAACTTACCATGCAACCATCTGTGAGGTATCCACCCATGTTGTTGAATTCCTTTTTGTAAATGCTTAACAACAAATTTATTGCCCCCTGACAAATAAATCTCATCTTATGTGATTGCAAACAAAATGTTTCCAGCCATACGATCAGAGCACATTGAAGAGCCATACCTCTCTGATCTCTAATGTCGGCATATGAGGGAGAAAGTCATTGCCAACGAAAAAGCACATGAAAACAAAATCATCAACCAGGCGTTCAAAATCAATTTTAAACAGAGGATTGGCTATCTGAAATTCATGTTCCAAGTACTCCCGTAATACCCAAACTTGCAAAAACTGCCATAAAAACCAACTGCTGCTAATTAGTGCATGCATTTTATATACATAACATTAAAAAGCAAGCACCTGATATGGCTTCTTTGTTGCCTCAGCAGCAACCTTTTTCCCATTGGTACAATCAGCTGCAAGATGTCCTCCTTGACCACATATGAAGCAAGTTTCCTGCTGTCCAGGAAACGTGACGACCTATGGCCCAAATAAAACCATTAGCCACAAAAGCTAGATATCACTAAAAAGAGAAGTACCATACCTCTCTTAAAATAGAAAAGTGAACTTCATGAGTTGCAAGGGCCAACATAATAAGATCAGCATCCTACACGCCAACATTTGTCCATTTTAAACCAAAAGACATTCAATCAATCAATCCTAGGCCATGTAAAAATGCACACACCAGCCCATATATGCAGTGTCTTGTATTTGGATCAAAACCAGGGAGCATCCTTTGTAGCCGAATATACGACATTATCTTGTGCTCCCCTTCACCAGAAACATTTGAATCCGACAATATCACCTGCCAAACAAATTGGAAAATGTCACTCTTAAGCAATTCCTAAAAAGCAGAAACAGGTTAAAGAAAGTTGAAATATCTGATATTGACCTTCAAGTTCCGCCATCCTGGATCATTATTTAGCCGTAAATGAATATAATATTGCAAAGCTACTGCGAGACTGGCCATAAATGGAGTGCCAGGTGTGATAGTATTGGAATCATATGCCTCAGCGATCTCTTTTGGTGGTAATATGCGACCCTCGGCCTCAAACTCCTTGCGCAACCTTTCTTCTTCTGCAGCCTAGAATATGCATAATATATGATATAAGCAAACCAGGAATTTTCCTCCCCAAATAAAATAAAAAATACAAAGAAAACTCACAGCATCAGCAGCATCTTTTGCTGCACGAAAACGACGAGAGCGTTGTTGATTCATTTTTGCACGTGGTGCAACGCCATCTGGAATGTCAATATTATGTAAAACATTTGGCTGTATACATAGCACTTCAGCAAAGAACAAATTTCCTACCAATTGCCATGTACAGCAGCTTTCTTGGACGAACAATACCAAATAGTCTATCAATGTAGCTAAATATAGAATGAAAGATCTCATTCAGTGTACTTGGAGCAGGCTGTAAATTAAATATGAATCAGATATTCATACACAAATCGTTCTTCCAAATAGCAATTTACCAAAGCCTGACTAATAATCCAGCAATATCATTTAACCCAGAGATTTAGTTGAATGTATTAAGGTATGTCCCAGGAAATCACTTTTCTACCCCAAATACACCATAGAGAATCAAATAGATAAATTGCAAGAATGCAATATCCCTCAAGCTACACCATAGAATTAAAGCATGAGAAAGTTTTTACTCCAAATACTGCTATAATTTCTTAAAACGGAAAAGAAATAAGCAACTACATTTATATCAATAATCCTTCCAAAAGATTGCTAAAATAATAACGTAAGAGAGAAAATATAAATTTTTTTAAAAAAGCATAGAAATACCTGGCCTTCAGGGTGAAAACAAGGATGGATGATTCCGTTCATATCAAGATACAGATTATCATACTCCAAATTATTTGGATTCGGCTGACTTGTGTCTAAGCATGGATCCTCTTCAACAGCATCCACGATAATAAGTGGATACTTATCTGCCAACCAACGGTAAAATGCAGGTACCCCCATGAAGAAAGAATATAACACTGCCTCCTTTGATTTTAAATTATCAACTGTTTACAAGTACCCTTAGATATACTTGCCAAATATCTCTAACCCTTAAGTACTCCCAAAGATCACCTACGAACGAACTTGTATTGCCAAACTTCAAAGCCAACAGTGACTTGCTATCAATCTATGTGAAGGATTTTAATTCAAGTAACCACAAGAATCGAGATACACAGTCTCAATTTCTGAAACTCACTGCTTCAAGAGTCTCAATTCTGAAACTCACTGCTTCAACGTTATAGTATAGTATAATATACAACAAGAAATTGGTCTTCAAAGAAAAGGCCGATGTCAAAGAAAAGGACAGGCAGATGTCAGGAAAAAGATTAACAGGGCTATGAGAGAAAAGCAATATCCCCTCTGAAATTAGAAAACAAATGGCACTTGTTTGGAAAATAAGAAACAACAGACTGGAAAAATGAGCAGTGGAAGAGCCTGTAAAAATTCCGGCTTCCACTAAACAAAATCTGAGGAAATTGTGAGTTCAGAAATGTGATAAAAATGTAAGTTAAAAAACAATAACTCCTGGTCTATGGGCAGGAATGTAAAGGGCATAAACTGACCTAAACCAGCTACCATCAAGCCCTCTGGTGGAAGATGAAAATCAAACTATAAAATTGACGGGCGATTTACAAGAGAACTACAAACACGCACAAGGGTTTCTTCAAAGGTTCATAGATATATCTAGTATAAGGAGCAAAAAAGAGTATTGAACAGTATTGACAGAGGAATGCAATATACAAGAAAAGTTAGGTAACGGTATCAAAAAGATGCTATATGAGTTTAATTCTATGTGGCTGCAACAATAAAACGAGAACAGCACTGGATATATGAAGATCAGGAAGGATATTCTGTCAATAGGAAAAAGGAGATCAATTCCGGTAGTCCCCAATCTACATCCAAATCATCACCAACATGAGCTTTGCCCAGACTTAAAATGTGGGCATCACTTAAAAAGAAATAAAACTGCACGCCTTCAAACTGACTAGTAATTTCTCCTTCACCTGAACCTTTCTTCACAGATTAGGTAAAATCTTCCCACAAAATCACAAAAAGCAACACAATCCTTCGAGGAATCCAGATCGAAAGACTTAGAAGTTCACTACCCACAAAACTTAACTAAAATCCCAGACTTCCAGCTACCAAAAGCTCGAGAAGCACCCCTTAGAATTACGAATCTCCGCAACCCAATTGCTAAAATTGGTTCCGCCCACAAACTACCATTAATCCCGCTCGATAACCCTCTGAAAACTGGTGCGAATGATGAAAACGTGAAAAGCGGCACCAAGGGAGAAGATCTAACCACCGAAAAAACAAGTATTTCCGAGAGAATCGAGAGAAAATCTAAAGCATAAGGGCAAGGATCCCGCTGAAAACCAAGATCCGAGTTTCAGAACTAAGGGGGCGGGGGCAAGGGACTGAAAATGGAAGCAGACAAGTAAGGGTTAGAGCATGCGACCGGCGCAGACGGTAAGGGTTGGATCCACCGGGCGGGCCGGTTTGGGACGGGCCGACCTTTGGGTGGGGTGGTGGGGGACAATATGGCTACTTCAAAAAATGCTCCATTTAAAATGCTCCATTTTCATGAAAGGTTGTCCCCCAACTACACTAAACTACACCACACCACACCATACTAAGAAAAGCAAGCTCTGGCCCTCCATTCGACCGACATTTCACGTCGTTGTTATGACCCTATTGCCCCTCCGTCAGCCCAATTGCATCCTGCCACCACTGCACTGGCCCTCCCTGCCCTACTCCACCTCGCCACAGTGCGTATGCCATCAGTTCTCTACTCCTTATCCATCATCTCTACAGCAGATCTTCGTCGAATATATTTATCCTTCTCATCTCTCCTGTATTCCATTGGTAGTGCATGTACAATTCGTCTTCCGCATCTATCATTGTATGGACTCTCTTGTTTGTTTCCCTCGAGGTATATTCTATACAATTCATTAAAATAACAACCTACTGGGATTATCAATCTTATTCTCATGCCTTTTTCCACTGCTCTGCACTTCTTCCATAACATTCCAATAATCCTTTTAGGTTCCTACCACCATGTCATGAATGTGATGTAAATAAAGCTCGATTCCAAAGTCTTTTATCTAACTTCCTTCGACATTGTCAAACTTTTACAATGAATCTAATCTTCCATGCATAGTTTCAAGCGCCATTAACAGTTCACCTATTATAAAGTATAGATAGATATTATTTTAACGTTTGTAATACCTAGAACTTTCGAGGCCCCATGACAATAGTGGCATCTAATGTAGACATTGTCTAGCTTAGTGTTACCTACTTATAGAAATTTGTATGTTGCACAATCATCAAGATTTGCCATGATTAAGTGCGGGTAACATTGAAAGAACATCTGGGTCCATTGGATTGTGCCCCATAGTGACAAATCTAATATTGCATGAATAATTGTGATGATAAAAATTTTATCAATATTTGATGATCTATCTAACACCTAAAATTTATAGTCATGGATCTAAAAAAGGACCCTTGTTTTTTTTCTCATATCATACATGATTCAACTCATATATTGAGCGTGATAGATGCCAATAAAGTGGTCAACGGTAAAGGTACCTTGGGAGGAATGCTCATTCCTAGAAGATAAAGATACCTAGAGAGGAATACTCTATGTCCATGCATTCCTAGAAATTAAATTTTAATTTACATGGATATCCATCTTCAAGCTTGTGCATCCAAGGAGGCGGATATTTTAGATCCTTTGATGGTCTATGAGTTGCATACAATGTCAAAATTGCTCATTGTGTCTTTTTTTTCAGTCACTTTAGATTAATTTCATCTTGTGTGAAGAAGCTACGAAGAAAAGAGATAGATGGCATTATCTAACGAATATGTAAACAACAATTCCCACATCTCTCTTCCTTCCTCCCTCCCTCTCTCCCTCTTACGATCATATGGTTTTCACTTTGATTATAATCGACAGCGCGTGCAAACATCTGGGACTGATCATTGACTAAAATTATATCTGGACAACCGTAGATCAAAGATCAAATAGTAGTTGGGAAGCACTTTTTCCACGCAATGTAAGTATAGAAAAAGTAGGGATATTGGATTGGGATTTGAAAAACCATGGTTATATGAATATATGAAGTGTAGGCGATGCTTTTTGTACTAGGGAAACTACGGTTCGAGAAAATTCCGCGAGGGAATTTCCCGAGGCAGCCCCGCCAGACGAGGCGGCGCCCAGGCGGCGAAGCCGCAGCGCCACCGAGTCTAGCGGGTCGTCGAGGGAATATTCCCGAGGGAATCTTCGAGATAAGTAGTTTCCCTTACGTAACAAATGCTAGGCGAAATTACGAACAAGATCGTAGCTATCCAGTTTTTGGCCATAGAAAGCCAGTTTTTGTAGTTATTCAGTTTTTGGCCGTGAAGAAGAGCTTGATTCATGCATGATTCAAGATAACGAAATGCAAATAAAAAACCAATCACATTGAAATACCACCATAAAATCATTTCGCATTCCATATCTGCAGAAGAAAAACGCAAGATCTTAAAACGTTTGCTTGTTATCGACATAGATATGACATAAAACAGCTGAAAACTTTGATCTAAGCCAGATTCAGAGTAATCTAAACATCTAGAAGCAATCTTGCGAGTCCTTTGGTCAAGAAGCTTCGCATTGTGATGATAAAACCTCGCAATTGCTACTTCGCCAGAACAAAATAAAGATCAAGAAACCTGCCTCAACTTTTTCACAAGAAAAAATCTTTGGAAGATCAAGAAACCTGACTCAGCTTTTTCACAAGAAGAAATCTTTGGCTAGATGTAATGCCTAAATGTTGCCTCTTCCTGACATCTTCTTCTTCGCCGGAACAAAGTAAAAAGCAACAAACGTGCTTCAGCTATGGCTTCCCCCCTGCGATGTTTAAGCCATCTCTTTGCTGGTCTGTAAGGCCTAACTGCTGTGGCTAACCGGGTGGCTTCAGCTTCGCATAGGGCCATACCTGGCTCCAGAAGGAACATGCAACAAGAAGGAACAGTGCAAAAGCGAGCTCCAGAACAGGGGCAACAGGCCTGAATGGCGCAATAGCTGGCTCCAGAGTAGGGGCAACAGGCCGGAATGGCGCAGGGCAAACAGGGAAGAGGCGACGCCGCCCCAAGCGGCGGAGAATATTGCGTGAAATAAAAAAGGCAAAATTTGACAGTAATTTCGCCCTAGCGTTTATTACGTTGAATTAGGCCTCGCTGGAATGCCGCTAATGATGTCTCAAACCGCCGATTTTGTAGTAGTGGAGTGGCTAGAAAAATGGGAATGTCTCTTAAAGACATGGTGGAAAATAAGACATATTTATAAGGCATTGAATCCAAATAAATGTACAATGCAAATTGTGGAATATTCATGGAGAAAAATAAGTTTTTATAAGAGGAGGCCGTAAGTCTGTATCGACAAGCAGCAGAACATTTAACAAGGACATCAGTATATGTGACATATACATTGTATAAGGGTAAGCTTTTTAGAATGCAATTCCTTGTTTGCCTGGTGGATGCTGCGATCGGCAGTAGTCAGAAGCAGCTCGCCGGAAGCAAACAGGAAATTGTAGACCAAAATGCTTACTCTCACAATATCATAATCAAGGAGGCATTTTCTTCAATGAGGGAGCCTAGAACCAGATTTTAGAGTTTTGTTTGATCGAAAATGTCTCAAAAATTGAAACAAGCATCTGTTCTGCTCTTGAAATCTCTGTTGAAACTGCCTTCTGCATTGCTTGCATTGGAAATCTTGACAAGATTCCCTTTGTTTTTCGTGCACGCTCAAGAAATTTACTCATGTGGTCCAAGCAAAAACAAAGCATGTCCAAAGTATCATATGCCGCAAAAATATGGGGCTTCTGTACTGCCGAAACATGGGATTCTTGTGCAGGGTATTTTTGTGTGCAGAAAACGGGCACTTCTGAGCGATTTTGAGCAAAAACATGGGGTTTCTATACTGCCAAAACAAGGGATTTTGTATGCCGAAACATTTAGGGGTTGAAGTGGGGTCTCGTCATTACTGATGCACTTGTAAAGTTGCACGACGAAAGATAAAAAATGAAGCAATACCCCTCATTTTGTATTGTGTAGAGTATGAAATGTTGCGAGGTAGATATTTTGTCAAGTTCCACTTTCGTGGAGTTTGTAAGTTACATGCTAAAACATACAGAAGTTATTTGAAAGAAGTTATGCATATAAGAGAGATGTCAACAGAATTCGAAGCACCTTCTAAATGTTTTTAAGATCAAAGAAATTGATGATGCTTTGATTGAAAGAACATTAGGAATTAATAATTCATATTGTAAATATGTATTCATTTTCTAGACCTGATTGTTTTTTAATAAAACAAAAAATGTCTATTCCATTTCTCATGATAGGCTATGAATGTGATCCGAATAAATATCTAATATAATAACAGGGGATTACTATTATATTTTTATACGCTTTTTCACATGGTTATTTTGTGATTTCATTGTTGTATTCGTGTAGGAGTATTGAATAGTATTTTTAGAGTGCACTCTTTCCAAACTATTGATTTTGAATAAGAAATGCAATCATGTGGTTGTGGTCTCTAAAACTTTTGGATTCATAAGGTTGTCCAAATTGTTTTAGGAAGGAAGGAAGGAAGGAAGGTTCGTTTATCGTCCGCGGAGGCCAATCGGCCTATGGGATCCAAATTACACGGGTGCAGCAAGCCCGTTGCTACCCAGATTAAAAAACCCCCCTTACGAGGGAAAAACCGTCGCAGCAACAAGCCTGCTGGCAGCTGTACAAATATACATATACACATGAATTTCCGGCACCTCAGGTAGGCGCCCGGGGGCAGAGCTGAGTCCGCAAATCCAAAACCTCCTAGAGGTAGGAGCCAAGGGATCGAACTGACGGCGTACTGAGTAGCTCGTGCAGGGGCAGACCAGGTTTCACCAAGAGAACGTAGCGAGCCCGAATCTGACTATAGGCTGGACAACTCTGGAAGGCATGGCTTTCATCCTCAACAACCCCCAGCGGGCAACACTGACAAAGCCTGTCCTGGCGCGGCTCTCCAACCCACCGACCCATCTCAAGCCGAAGATGGTGGGCCCCTGTTCGAATGGACGCAATGATCATGCGCTTCTTCATGGGCGACTGAGAACGCAGGTAGAGCTGTGGGCCTCGAACTAGGGTGGGGTTTATATGCTGTTTGTAGTGTGCCATCTTTACATGTTCCAGAGCATGGTGGTCCCAGAGCTTCCCCAGGAAACAAGAGTCCAAGTACCCCCTCAGCCTATCCCGGCCGGCGTCTGTGTGCACCTGGACGCACCTATGTGCGTCTATGTTCCAGCGCGCCAGGGATTCAATGGTGTGGCCGTTTAATTCTTCTCTTAATAAAGAGGGCATATCCACAGGTTGAGCATATCTCCAGCACCAAAAAAAAAAAAAGAAAAAAGAAAAATATTAGTCGGGCATATTTTCTTGGAAGGACGAATCCAGAGGTTGGGCTCCAAGTACATTTTAGGGTTCGTCAATGAAAGTAGAGCATTCGATTTTGAGGGTCTACACAGGATCTAGGAAAGTTTCAATTCCGGTGCCATACCTCTGGCAAATCTGCATCTAGTGCCAAGGTTTAGGGCTGAAGGATAGAAAATATCAAATAGAGCCAGATCCAACAGAGTTGCGGCTTTGAGTTTCTCCGAAGTTACTTCTTTCCATAGTAACTTTGTTAACCATGTAGTGCGTAATTTTAGCTTGTGGTACTCTACAATGTTTTGTCTAGTATACTGGAAAACCACTACAATTGATAAATGCTTTGGCAAACGTGAATTCGTTTGGGGGAGGAAGGCAATTCCGATAATAGCAGTGGTGGATTTCTATATAATTGATCTATGGTAGACAACCCGTATTTGTTTCAATTTTTTCTCCTTTTGTATTGGGGATCATGGATTGTTATTTCAAATATCCGCTCATAGCTTTGTCAAAGTTTACTTGATCTCGGCTGTGGACGGGGTATTGAATACAACAGTTACGAGGGTAAGCTGCATATCTTTTAAAGCTAACTTGCACATTAACATTAATAGCCATTCACTTTGATATACACACAAAATGGTTCGATATCGTAGGACTATTAATTGCTTGGTGCCAAATGTTCCTTGTGCAGGAGGTCAAGTTGAAGAAACATATCATTTTACCTACAAAGCAAATGGAAAACAATCTTGAAATTGTCAAAAGTTAAGCTGTACTTTTGGCTTTGTGAAAGGCATGGAAGAAAACGAGATGCCCTATGTCATTTGATCACTATGCCCTATGCATGATGTGCTTTACAAGTTGCAAGATGCATTACATTTCCAAAGAGACCTTCTTTTTTTTTTTTTTTTGAGGGTAAGATATCATAACATATATATGTTCTTACGACAGTTGCTTTTGCTCTGCAGTATCTTTGACCTGGTAATCTGCAATGGACTGGCACAGTGGCCTTCCACCCGCAAGAGCACTTGTAGGCAGGAAAATCAGGGGGGCGGATCTAGTGTGGTGGACTATGTGCTGGTGCCTGAGCAGGATATGCATGTCGTCAAGCACTTTCAGGTGGGAACAGCTAATAGGGATGAAGAGATCGACTCAGACCACTTACCACTTTACTTGAAGTTGGCTTGACAGGTTGTGCGAACCCCCGGTGCAACAACTCCTCACATGCCTCAGCTGTGATTGGATTATGAACATGCAGGGGCTTATGCCCGATGCTTATAGATGACTGGCGTAAATTTTGCAATATCCTACACTAGAGCAAAGATGTGCCGGCCGACCGATGTACTTAGGACTGCGCCGAGAGAGGTGCTTTGGGATAAGCCGCCCGCGACGGATTTCCGTGAACACAACCTTCCCACGTAATCAATGGTTTGATGCACGAGTGCAAGGAACACAAACGCCGGCTCGCCAAGTCACAGACCGCTTTTCGCCCACATGTTTGTCGACAAGATCGCATCTTCCTTAAAGCTAAGAAAGCCCGGGTACATTTGCAGCGCATCAAAGGGAAATGTTTTACCTCTGGAACGTCACCCCGGGACCTTCCGGGCGAAAGGGTTCTTAGAAAGCCGCGATGACCCGGGGAATATCACTCCCGGCGGTGGAGGCAATACTTTGCAATGACTATATGACCCTCGTGGGGTGCACATGCAAAGCATTACCCTTGCAAGAAGGCCGGTCTTTGGAAATCCGCAGATTCGGACGTGGAACAAGGCTTACGATGTCTTGCCAATGGGAAAGCCCCGGACTTGGATGGTATGCGGCGTAATTGCTTAAATGGGCGGGCCGTCCATAATACCGGTGCGCATCGCCTTGTTCAACAAGGCATTACTGTGAAGGTTTCACAGAGTGGACCAATAGCGAGTTGCTCCCATCTATAAGGCGGGTGACCCACACCCGCCTTGACCAATTACGAACAATCATGGTCGGGTTCGGTGTTTGCAAAACCGCTTGAATTTGGAATTCTCGGCGGCGGTTGGCGGTCAAGCAGAGGTAAAGCAGAGGTCGCGGGCCCTCACCCAGGCGGGATTCAGACCCGCACTCAACCATTGACCACATCTTCACGCGAACTTCGATTGAAGACGGCCAGGAACCGCCGGGATCTATATTGTTGCTTTGTGGATTTTGCAAAGGCGTTTGACATTGTGCCTCGAGAAAACTATAGGCAAGATCGCTGCTTGGTACCGGGGTTCTGTGGAGATTTGCGTAATGCAGGTACAAGCTATCTGAAAAGATGCTCGGCCTAAAAGCAGCATAAGCCAACCATTTGATAGTAGTATCGGGGTTCGTCAGGGATGCCCTCTCTCCCCAACATTGTTTGGGCTTTACATTGATCAATTGGAGAGCTGGCTTGTTGATAATGGGGGCAATGGAGCTCACCTTCTCTATCAGATCATCAGACAGTTAATATATGCTGATGATGTGGACCTCTAGCTTACACACCAGCCGGACATGCAACAACATCTCGATGCCCCGGACACATTCCCGCCAAGCGACCGATATGCGCGTCAACCTGGCCAAGACTAAGGTGGTTTTCATATCATCTTCACGTCAGCCGAGGGTCCCCTCCTGCAGTTACAGAGGTCAGAATGTGGAAGTTGCATCCACATACAAATATTTGGGAGTGGAGTTTCCTTCTACTATGCACCGGGACACATCCATACGGCCACGAAAGTGACGGCAGTTGGAAGGCACTATAAGCAATGCAAAACAATAGTCATAGAGCGGAGTTGTATGATTGGGCCCATCACCACACCATTCAAGGTCTTAGCGAACTGGCCCTTTTATACGGGGTGGAAGTATGGGGTCCATGAGTATCACTTGCTACTTGAATGACTTGGAGCAGTCCGTAAAGCCTTCTTAGTACGAGCACTAGGGGTGAAGTCCACAGTCCCATATCAAATTCTACCTTGCATGAGACAGGATTCTTGCCTCTTGAGGGCTGCCCCTTGATCGCCACATTGTCTATTTTCAGAAGGTGGTCAATATGGACGATGCTCGTCTCCCTAAACTAGCTTATATCATGGCAATGGGGCCGCAGCACCTCAAGGCCTGCTGGAGGGAAAAGAGAGCTCAATGGTTGGCTAGATGGAATGTGCAGGAGCACAGGTGCATACATGTGCAAACAAAGGCAGATCGCCATAGCTTGAGGCAATATCTTGACGCTTGCTTCCTCAGCAAGCTTTGGGATACCAATGCCCTTGAACATGTCAAGACAGCACACTACCAGCCCTACATAAATCCCACATTGGAACGAGCCCCGCAATGCTACCTGCGTACCCACTTGCCCATGAAAAGGCGCAGACTCATTGCCTCCATTCGCACAGGGGTACATCATCTTCGAATTGAGACGGGCAGATGGATTGGTGAGCCATGCCAGGACAGGCTCTGTCAATGCTGCCAAATGGGAGTCATTGAGGATGAATCTCATACCCTTCAAAGTTGCCCAGCATATGATCAAATTCGGACGCGCTATGCTGAGTTGGTCAGGCCTGGCCAGCCGTTACATGCGACATTGAGCACAGCATCCGTACGGGTGCTGGGATCATACCTTCAGGAGGTTATGGACATGCGAGATCAGCTATGTCCTCAGGCACACACTTGACATGTATATATACATTGATGTATACTTGTACAGTTTGACAACATTCTTATTACTGCCACGGTTTTTCCCTCGAAAACCCTTCGGGGCGGGGGTTTTTTAACCCGGACAGTAATAAGTTTGCTGCGCTCCTTATGGATCCCATAGGCCGATTGGCTTCAGTGGACGATAAAAAATCATTCTCATTCTCATCCTTATGTTTGTCCTCTTGAATCCGGCCGTTGATCCGAGATCCTACGGCTCACGTGGCTTTGGGACGTATTCTACGGCTCAGATGGCTTGGGAGTTTGTATACGATCATATATAAGCGATCCTACGGTCCAGGTTGATTTGATCCTGGTCGTTGGTCTGAGATCATACGGCTCACGTTGGTTTGGGACACATCCTACGGTGCACATGGCTTTGGGAATTATATGTAATCGATCTAACGGTCCAGGTTGATCTTGATCGTCGATCCGAGATCCTACGGGTCAGGTGGCTTGGCACATATCCTACGGTCCATATGGCTTTGGGAATTATATGTAATAGATCCTACGGCTCATATTGCTTTTATATGGTGAGATCTTGATCATTGATCGAGTCAAGATCCTAAGGCTCATGTTGAATGCTCGTCCCTTAAGGAAAAGCTTTTAAAATTTTTTATATTATTGAGGGGATTCGAACCCTGAACATTAACCCTCCAGCCCTCCATTCTAACCACTAGACCAAGCATTAATTCTATGAATAATTATGTTTCAAATATACTTAAGGGGAATGTTCTAATTAAGATACAATAGAATATAACATTCTAGATAGTTCAAGAAAGTTCTAGAATGTTCTGGAGGCTCTAGAAAGTTCTAAAATCTTCTAGAATGTTCTAGAAAGTTCCAGAATATTCTAGAATGTTTTGGAATATAAGAGAATCTAGGGGGAATCTAAGAGAATCCTTCCAGAAAGTCCCAAATTGTTCTAATAAGTTCTAGAATGTAGGGGAATCTTAGGGAATGTAAGGGAATAGGGAAATACTTCCAAAAAGTTCTAGGATGTTTTTAAAGTTTCAAAATGTTCCAGAAAGTTCTAGTATGTTCTAGAAATTTCTAGAATGTAAGGGAATCCAGAAGAATTAAAGGGAATCTAAGGAAATCTAATAAATTGTAAGATAATCTAGGAAGATATTTACAAGTCTAAGGGAATCTCTTAAAATCTAGTTGAATCTAAGGGAATCTTCATAATATCTAAGGGAATCTAAGAAAATCTTGATGAAATCTTAGAGTTTTTTTAAGATTTTGCAAAGAGCTACAATAGAATGTTCTAAAATGTTTCATAATAAAGGTGTATAATATAAATCTTGAAAAAAAAAAGTTTTAGATGCTCAGGGTAAGCGCCTCAGTCTAAAAATAGAAAGTGTTTTAGAAATGTTGCACAGATCCAAAATAGATTATTTTGGAAGGTTCTAAATGCTCATGGGTAAGCACCTCAATCAAAATAGAAAATTATAAGATAATCTAGAGGATTCTTCATGAATGCTAAATATAGTACATAGAATGTTAAAGAATATAGAGGAATCACAAGAGAATCTCAGTAGAATCGTTGGTTACCTAGAGCACGACAGAGCCTTGCACCGTAAGAACATGCTAAAACTGGAACAATGTGCCGTAGGACACACACACACACACACACACACACACACACACACACACACACACACACACACACACACACACACACACACACACACACACACACACACACACACACACACACACACACACACACACACACAATTATTAGGAGTGGCTTCCGGAAGCTTCTTTTATATCCGCCCGCCAGATCTTGGCCGTTGGTTTGCTCCCTTGCAAACTCGTCCGTCGGATCTGGTGGCTTCTAGAAGCTTCTTGGCGGCTCTCTGATGGTCCATCTCGACCGTCCATTTGTTTGGGGATCTCCCAAATTTTACCTAAAATTTTTTGCATTAGAGGGGAATTGAACCCCTGAACCCCCCACCCCCACAAGGGGGTTTGGGGGGAACTCCTTAACCAACTTTCCACACTTCTATTCAAGGTGCTTTTTTCTTGTTAAAGTTAGCACGAACCCTAATGTTCTAGAATTTAGGGTTTGCACATATATCCCACATTTTTTCCAGTATATAAGGAAGCTATCCAGATGGGAATAAGAATTCTGGTTTTTGGCTAGAAAATTCTAGATTGAAGTTCTAGAATGCTCTAGAAAGTTCTAGGATGTTCCAAAAATTATGGAATGTTCTAGAAAATTCAGGGGCTTCCTAGAACTTCTAGAATGTTCTAGAAGAACCTAGAAACTTCTAGAACCTTCTAGAAGACCTAGAAACTTCTAGAATCTCCTAGCATGTTCTAGAACAATCTAGAATGTTCTAGAAGGTCTCAGGGGGTTCTAGAACATAGAACCTTCTAGAATAATAAAAAAAAGTTGTAAAATCTTGTAGAAAGTAAAAAAAAAGTTTACGAAATTTAAACCTTATTCTAGAAGAACCTAGAACCTTCTAGAGACTTATTCTAGAAGAATCTAGAATCTTCTAGAACCTTCTAGAATTTTCTAGAAATCTAAAGCAATCTAAATTTTATTCTGGAAGTTCCAAAATGTTCTAGAAGAATCAAGAAACTTCTAGAACCTTCTAGAAGAACCTAGAAAGTTCTAGAAACTTTCTAGAATGTTCTAGAAGAACCTAGAAACTTCTAAAACTTTCTAGAAGAACCTAGAATCTTCTAGAAACTTCTAGAACCTTCGATCTCCCACAACTTTAACCAAAAAAAATTTGCATTAGGAGCGACTTGCTCCATAGGAACATGCACCGTAGGACGTGCTAATTTTCAAGAAAATAAGAGAATCTCATAAAATATAACGCAATCTATGAAAACCTAATGGAATCTTGGAGAATCTAGTGGAATCTTCAGAGTATATAAGGGAATTGCACGAAATGTAATAGAATCTAAGGGAATGTCATAAAATCTAAGCAAATCTAAGTGTATTTATAGGAATCTCATAGAATTTGAGGGGAATCTAGAGCAATCTCATGGAACTTGAGGGGAATCTAAGGGAATTTTCACAACATCATAGAATATCATAAAATCTAAGGATATCTGGGGGAAGCTTGATGCAATCTATAAGAATCTTCATAAAATCTGAAGGAATCTATACAAAATCTCGAAGAATTTGCATGAAATGTAACAGAATCTAAGGGAGTCTCATAAAGTGTAAGCAAATGTAAGGGTATTTACGGAATCTCATAGATTTTCATGGGCATAAAATAAAGCAAATTTAAGCGAATCTACGGGAATCTCGTGGAATTTAAGGGCAATCTAAAAGAATCTTCATAAATCATAGAGAACTTAGGACAATCTTGATAGGATCAAAGGGTATCTCACAAAGTTTAGGAGAATCCAAGGAATTCTCATAAAATCTAATGGATTCTTGGAGAACCAAAGGAATCTTCATATAATCTGAGCGAGGAATGTCATAGAATTAAAGGGGAATCTAGGAGAATCTGCATAACATCAAATCCAAGAGAATCTCAACTTGCACCGTAGGAACATGCTAAAATTGGAACTTGCACTGTTGGAACATGCATCGTAGGACGTGCTAATTTTCTTGTATATATATTAAAAATTAGAAAATATATACAATAGGGCCACTCAACATGGTAGATGATGTGGAAGTCTAAGTACAAGTACTATAGAGGGCATCTACTCGTCTTCCCCACTGGTAGGGTACTATAAGGAAAATCTTCTTTCTTCACCAGAGAGTGGGTACTACAAAGAGAGCCAGCTCCATTCCAGTACAAGATCCACCGATTATCTAGCACCATTACCTGTAGTTCTTACTTCTCCATTACCAGTAGTTCTTACTTACTCGTTATCAACCCAGTGGCACCTGAAGAAAAAATAAAACCCTACTAGGATCCCTACTTTATCAAGTCCTTTGTTGTATTTCGTGCCTTTCTTTCTATGATGAGATAGGGCCATCATAGCAACTTCCATATTGAAAGAGTTTTTTAGCTTCTCCATGGAGATCCCCTGATCACCCAAAGCCACATCACAACGATGCTTCCAGATAACCCAAAGTGTCAGATGCACCAGGGAGGCATCAATGGAGCAGTGATCCGAGCTCATGACCAGTTCTGGCCAGACCAGTTGACATAGCATGATACCAATAATAGGACAAACCCATTGCCAGAATTCAACAATCCGGGGACAGAAAAAGAGGTGCGCTATGGATTCAGTGATCTGACAGCCAAATGGACATCTGTCATCAGCCGTAAAACCCTTATTAAATAAGCTTTCCGTAGTACTTAATTCCCCTACATCTGAAGAATTGAATCTTCCTAGAACAGATAGACTTCCAGGAGTTTGACAGTAAGGTTTTGGTTTCTGCCATACTAATCCCAAGCCTTACCTCAGCCTTCATGGGGGCGTCCTGGCACAGATCCCTATATATCCTCTTCACACTATACTGAATTCGCCCATCATGTAGCCAATTCTCCCGTGGCTCCACAATACCTGTCAAATTAGTGGCATTCCATAAGATCTCCCTTAAAACTTTACGGTCTCCTTCCCTTGGGTTCGAGATTGTCCCCTTGAATACAGTCCAGTTAACCCATCTGCCATTAACCCAGAGGTGTTGCAACAAAGTTATTCCACAACCCTTCCAAAATAAACTAAATCCACCTGCATCCCTAGGGGAATCCATAGGAGAGGAGATGTTGCACCTGCAACCAAGCATGAAGAATTTTCCGCATGACATGAGATGTTCCAGGAGCCACCTTGAAGTTGTAGAACAAAGCACCCAGCTCATCCCTAGGGAGAGATGGCTTACCAAGGAGCTTGCCTTGCTTCAACCAATAAGAGACAAATTTCAGAGCAGGGGATGACTCACCTTGTAGAGCCCGCCATACAAATTTGGCTGCCAGAGCCTGAGCTTGTAAGAAGGGATCTTTACAGCCCAAACCACCATCTTTTTTGTCACGACAGAGTTCACCCCAGGCCACCTTCGCCATGCCCCCCCAGATAAATTTCCCGATGATAATCTGGATTTGGTTAGACACCCCTTTTTGGGCAACCATGACTGGTGAGTAATAAATATGAGAGGCAGAAATAACAGCATTTGCCACTGTCACTCGTCCAGATGTAGTAAGGGACTTTGTAGACCACAGACCAACCTTCTTTCTCAGTTTATCAAGCATAGGGGCCCAAAGGCCTTTAAGACTATCAGAAAGCACCAAGGGAAGTCCAAGAAGTTTAACTGATTCCCTGGCAGTCACTACTGGGAAACCCAGACCCTTGGCTCGAGGATCAATGTCGCTTTCTGAAGGCCATAAAACAAAGCATTTATTGGCATTGAGGCCAATTCCAGAAATAACCTCAAAGGACAGCAAGATCTCTCGGAATGAGAGAAAGCTATTGTCGTCATATCTGAGAAACATAAAAGTATCATCAGCATACTGCATGATCGTTAGCTTGTCCATACCTTCTGGAAAGGTTAAACCTTTTAAGTTCCCTTCTGACACTTTGAGGTGGACCATTCTTGTTAAAAGGTTTGCCATGATGAGAAACAGATAGGGAGCAAGGGGGCAACCTTGCCTTATTCCTTTTTTGAGATTAAATAGACCAGAGGGTTGCCCATTAATCAGCACCGAGGCCGAAGCTAGGCTGTTCATCCCTAGAGCTAGACGGATGAATTGAGCGTCAAATCCCATGTAACACATTACTGCACGTAACCCTGTCCATCTGAGGGAATCATAAGCCTTTCTAAAATCCATCTTAATCATTGTGCACTTTTTTTTTGAGGCTTGACACCAATTCAACCCCTCCCTGGCTGCAAGATAGTTGTCCAAGATATATCTGCCAGGCAAGAAGGCTGATTGCTCCTTCCCAATGACCCTATTGAGTATGGGTTTCAAGCGTGTCAGAATGATGCTCCTTTTACAGGACCCTGATGAGAAAAGGATCTTTATCAATAAGAGCCAGCATGGACCACAAATTCCAAGGTAGATATAACTTGTCAGGCTGTTACCCCCTAGCCCCCATTTCTTTCCCAATCTATTAGGGGAATATGTCAAAGGAAGACCTCCCACAAGAAGGAAATAGACCACAAGGGTGAGACAAGTCAACGGTGTGACATAATATTCATGTTGGCAAACCTCTTGAAAAGAATACCTTTACTAGCAAGGGGAAGTACAAACTCTTTTTGAAACCCCCCATCCCCCCAAGGGTTACCCTAGGGACCTTTATCAACCAAGACCCCCATTTCTTCCCCAATCTATTAGGGGAATATGTCAAAGGAGGAGGAGGCCCCTCGCCCTCTCTACAAGGAAATAGACCACAATAGTGAGAGAGGTCAACGGTTTGACATAATATTCCTGTTGGTAAACCTCTTGAAAAGAATATCTTTACTAGCAAGGGGAAGTACAAACTCATTTTGAAACCCCCCATCCCACCTAGGGTTACACAAAGCCAAGGGATCTTATTCGACCAAGGCTTCCATTTTTTTCCCACTCTACTAGGGGCATACTTCAAAGGAGGGGCCCTCCCAGAAAATAAATGGATCACAAAAGTCAACACAAGGTTTGACATAATAACCTTATTGGAATATCCTTAAGATAGAAGCTCCTTTTTGGCATCCTGTCACCAAACCTGCAAATCCATTCCCAAAATGAGCCCTCATATTGCTTCCTATTCGAGCCTCTGATGGCCTCTAAATAGTCATAGCAATAACTATGGAGTAATGAATCGAACCAGATGATACAAAGCACCCACAACCAATAGATCCATTCATAGCTGTACCAATTGGTTATAAACTGTTTTTGAAAGGTGAAAAGGGTATTTTTCCTTTTAAATTCCCATCTTAAAGTAGTGCTAGATATTCTGTTGTACATAGAAACTTGAACAATTGACAAGATCATAAAGAGAACATCCATTAATAGTAGTCTGATGTCACCAAAACTGATTACAAGCACTTTTCAAAACCAGCCCTTGCTGGAAAGTGACCAGCTTAGATAGCAAAAAGGAAATGACCTTCAACTTGATAATGAAAGGAGGAATTGCTTCGCCACAAATTCGAGCTTTCGATTCTGATTCTAGCCGTAAAAATTCCAGCCATTGAAAGGGGATCTTTCGAGACCAGAAAACTAAAAACCTTAAAGTAAAAGACTGCTGATTAAAGGAGATACTAACCTAAGCACTAAATAAACCAACTGATCTAATATCCAGCTTCAGATGTGCATGCCAACGCCTCCCAGCCATATCACTTCTTTTTAGCCGTGTCATCTTTAGAGTGATCTAAGAGAAGCTTAGCAACTGCCGATTCAAACTCATGCTTATTTGTTTTCTTTCCAAAAGCTTTTTTCTTTTCTTTTAATAGCTTCATCTGCAATCCTTGCTTCATCAACAGGAATCTCAGAGCTTGGAAAGGGCAGCCCCTCCAGAGCCACTTCAGTGGGTGCGGTTGCTACAACAGATGAAAAAGGGTATGAAGAACGGTATTGAGCTTCCTCAACCACTGGGTCACCTTCAGCTTGCATGACCGCAGATATGGTCTCATATCGTTTATGTAAAAATAGAGCCATTTGGGGCTGGTGTTGCTCAGGGGAGAGAGGCATAGTATCTTCTTGAGTCTGATATGGTAAAGCAGCCTTCGGCAAGGGTCTCAACGGGAATACTTTTCAACTGAGCAGTGCACATAACCTCCTGTTAGATAGACAGGGGACGGCTGGCTTGCTTTGTCCAGCTTGTTGTTCACCACCAGTAGGAGGGATATCAGTCCTAACTGGTTCACAGAGAAGAGCATGGGAAGAAGACAGAGGCCCTCTTTTTAGCAAGGCCTTTTGCTTTTGTATGTAGCAGAGGGAGGTATCTTGGGATCCCCATAACTGTTATTACCAGAATATTCAGCATAAAGATTTCGAAACACGTCCCTTTGTTTATGGGGCCTTGTAACTGAAATAAATCCTTCATTATCATAGAGGTCCATCCACTTGCCAACCTCAACCGCAACTGTAGAGTTACAGATTTCCCCAGCATGCACCAAAGCTGCACATTTTTCACAAGGCAGTGGGAGACCATAAACTTGAAGCACAAACTCGATGGTCTCATTGTTAAAACCTTTAAACAGAATGGCATAAGAAAGAGGTTTGAAGAGATTCACTGAGATACAGATTTTGGGGGGCTCATTGGGGCTGCCACCCATGCAAACGAATTCACCAAGCCCAGAAGCTATGATTTTAAGGGCCTTTTTCTGTCTAAAACTCTGAACTGCGGTTAGTTAGAGATAGCCACACTGGAAAGAAGAGAGTTTCATGATTTTTGGCGCTGAACTTAGGCCTCCATCGTTGAAACAAGATCTGGCCATTAAAGCAAGTGATAACACCCTTCCTAAAGATTAAATCAGCATCCCTTTCGCTTGGAAAGGTAACCAAGAAATACTGGTTGCCTAAAGGCTGCAACCTAGGCAAACTTCGGCCCCTGGACATTCGTTCCAGGGCCTTCTTAAGTTCTGCCACAGAGGGATTTCCCCTTATAACCTTTGCAATAAGGCCAAGTTTATCAAGGTGGCAAATCTTGTTTGCCACCTCATGGATATGAAGGAAAAGCGAAATGTGGTCCTCCATATCCAATAAAAACGGCTGAGTTTTATCCATAAAGCTCAAGCCAATAAAGGCTATCTTACCAAGTGCAGGTCACTAAAAGGGACTGAGTGGGCTCAGCACCCTGATTACCGAAGACAAACTGCCTGACTTGCCTCCTCACCAAGAATGAGTCCGCTATAATGGTTAAACCACCTGTGCAATTGAACTGATCCTGATAGATATGCCTGCTATCAATAATAGTCGCCCATAGTTGATCGTTCGGTCCTTGAACAAATCCCCACCAGATAAAGTCGGTATTCATAAGAAAGGCAGATCTGACGATGGTAAGAGCACCTCGAGGGGGTGATGATCCTAGAGAAGCTGAAGAAGATGAGGAAAAACCTTGAGAAGATGGTAGGGGAGATGGAGGAAATAAAGTCTCAGATATTTGGGGGCTAGAATCTGAAGAAAAGAGCAAGAACTCCATTTAAAGCCAACATTAAACCGTTATGTAGAGCTCCAGAGTGATAAAATCAGCTACCTGAGAAGATTGAGAACTTGGCCTTAGGAGGGCGATCAGAATCAAGATAAGCTATTTTGAGCTCAATGGAGGATGCTAAGGGGTCGTTGGTTGGCATTGGTTGGGCCAGATTGCTCACCAATGAAGAAGATGTCTGGAAAAATAGACTCATCAACCAAAAAAGCCCAAAGATCCGCAGTGGAGCCTTCCAACCAGGCACAGCAGATTTGATCAGAGGTATAGAAAATAGCAAAATATTTTGAGTTTTCGGCCACAGAGGAGATTGGGGATGGTATTGGGGAGCTGGACTCAGAGCATATGATATGTAATGGAAGAGGGACGCCCATCGAGATCCGGCATTATGAAAACTGAAAGAACTTGATAGGAAGATTAAGCAAGGAATAGAAACTGACTAGAAAGCAGCAGTAAAGATCGACAGGAAAAATGCAGGCTTGGATTAGACTGTGGAAAGGTAAAGAATTATGGGATGATTATAAAGACAACTACTGGCATAGCTGCAGATGCAGAGTCCCAATCCTTCTAAATCCATTCAAGCAATCATGCAAAGTTCTGTCAAAAGGTCGCTTTTTCAGCAGCAAAAAAGCAGAGCATACCGCCGGACCAAATCTAGTGTCCCCTTCTACAAGGGGACCGGCTGCACTTGTAGGAGACCTAATCCGAAGGTAACGGATTGAGAGGAGAGAGAAATGCTCTCTCTCTCTAAGCCAAACCCCCGCTTGAGGCCGCGACCAAAGAAGCGCCTAAAGTTTAACCATCCTATTCCCCTGGATGTTCTATAAAAAAAAGACGTATTATGCCACTAAAAGACCTTTTTTTTCTTTTTTTTGAAGGACGAACAAAAGTTTATTAATCAACAGGAATAAGTACAACATGAATATTTCTCATCTAGTTATGTAAGCATAAGAGAGTGCCACTGGAACACAAGCCTGCGACGCAATGTACTTACTCCATACTAGATAAGTAAAAGGAGATAAGGCTCCGCTTAAGGGTCTAACCGCATTGGACTTGTAATGGAGTTAAATCAGATGTGACTACTAGAATCTCAGGAGAGTTTGAAGATATATCCTGGGCCTGCGGGAAGGCAATATTATATTCAACCAAATCAGCCCACTGAAGTGGAGCAAAGCAACCATATACAACATGAGGAGCAGAAATGTACTGCTCACAAGCCTCTTCAACTTGCTCTTGTGACCTCTGAATCTCATCCAGCCTTTGCCTCTGTTGATCTAGCAGCAGAGGCATGGAACTAGCAGTTGGAATACATGTAGAAGAAGTCAGGGGGACGAGAGATGTCCATTGAAGAAGGAGCAGAGCTAAGAGCAGGATTTGCAGCAGAGGCAACTAGAGAAGCCTACTGGTAATTAAGACTTACGATATTGAGCAAAGAGAGGGGCCTCAATGAACATGAGAGCCAGTTCTGGGCCATTTAACAATCGTTTCTTGAAAAGAAAGAATATGGGCCCACTCTGAACAACAATTGTCTGAGGCAGATCACGATGAATGGGCCGTGCTACACAAATCTTAGTAATGTTGTAGCATGTTGCAAGTGAAGTCCAATCTCACTAGCAATGGCAGAAATGAACTTAGAATCCTGAAACTCTGGAGAAAAGTCTTCAATAGCAATCCAGAATGGGGCACGTAAAGCATCTGGCTTACCTAGAAAAGAGCTAGGAACATACTGTTGATACAACAAGAAATGTTTCCACAAAGGATCAACACCTCATTCTATGAGTTGAGCCACTGGCTTTGGAGACTCAAACATCAAGAGAAAACGATGTTGATCGTTGGCCACGAGCTTGATAGATTGATATGCAGGAAGCCCTAATTTGTGTAGATGCCCAAATAACTAAGATCCTATACGCTTTAGATCCAATAAGGGGTTGATGAAGTAACAAACAATAGTGAACTAATTACTCCACATGACGACAGTGAGCCTCATGGCTGATCTGCACTACAGTGGCCACAAAGCGCTCAAAGGTTGACCTGCACTCCTAAACCTCATAAAAAATTTCAGCTAGTGGTAACAGAATATCCACAGAGCCCTGCTTGGTCTGCAACTACCAGGGAAAAAATTAAGGAACTTTTATATTCAAAGTGGTAAAATAGACTTGGCTAAAGTATGCCAAAAGTTGAGGTGAAAGCTTCTAATGTTTAGCTAAACTTTCTAAATTTTGCCACCTGTACTTTCTTATGTTTGGCTAAATTTTTATTTAAAAAAAAAAAAACTTTTATCTTTTGACTATTTTGCATTTATTCAAGACCTAAATATTAACTGACCATAATAAATATAAAGGCTATACGATAATGTAGCTAAAGTACACTAAAATTTGACATAAAAGCTTCTAAGTTTTGGCTAAACTTTCCAAATTTTGGCAGTTACACTTTCTTGCAATTAGCTAAAGTCGGACAAAATGGAGGTGGGGCATGAAATAGACTTGGCTAAGATTTTATTTTTTTTAGCCCAAAAAGGGCCATAGTTTAGCCAATTGTTTTCCAAACAAGGCCAAAATTTTGCCATTTAGCTAAGTTTAGCCACTAATTTTTTCCATGGCAACTACTAAAGATAGGATGCAACTTCTTTTTTATTATTGTCCACCATGGTGGCAACGGCCTTTGAGGCATGAAGTGAGGTGGCTGGAGATGACACACCTTTGCATAACCACTCAAGAAAATAGACACCTGTAACCCTTGCCACTGTGTTAGAAGACCTCGCAGTTGAAGAAGGCATCCCAGGCTTGCTCGAGGGAAGAGGGGGGAACTCCTCCTGCCTTGAGGAACCTCCAACGTGTGTTTGATGTTCTGTTTGTCCATAAGGGCGGCCTCCTTCATGTGAGAGACTTCCAACATGTGTTGTGGGTGCACATTCTTCTGAGCAGGAGCTACTAATCTCATTCGTTTTGAAGAACTTCTAATGTGGGGCTTTTGTTGTGAGCCATTGGTTGTTGACCATTGGAAAAAAAGGCTAAAATCAATGGCCCTTCATGTGCCCATTATGCACCACACGCACAAAAAAAGGGCTTTTGTTGTGAGCCATTGGTTGTTGACCATTGAAAAAAAAAGGCTAAAATCAATGGCTCAGAAATGGTGCACTCTAGATGTACGCATTAGTACATCCATTTGAATACATCACGAAATAATAGGAAAACCTTAGTGAAAAGCGTACAAAAACACAAAGAAAACCCCCTGTTATTATGCCACATATTTTGACTGAAGTAGAACGAGAAACATGCTATAAAGTAAAATATTTACGGTCAGACAGGGGTGGTGAGTATATATCAAAGAAATTTAAAGCTTTTTGCATTGAAAAAAAAATAAAGAGGCAATTGACATGCAGATATTCTCCCCAGCAGAATGGAGTAGCAGAGAGAAAGAATATAACTTGTTTAAATGCAGTGAGAGCTATGTTGAAACATGCTGGATTGCCAAATATGTTGGAAGAGGCTCTATAAACAGAGGAATTAAGAAATAAATTAGATGACAGGGCTTTAATTGCATTTTTAATTGGATATGACGAGGAGTCTAAAGCATACAGGCTTTTTGCCCCAAGCAAGAGGAAGATATGAGATGTTGTATTCTCAGAAGAATAGTTGTATAAGGATTTCAAAGATCTGAACATGCAAAGGAAGAATAAGGCTACTGAAGTTGAAAAGATGCATTTATAAGAATGAGGTTAATAGTGATGATGATGAGAAATCTGATGAAATAGTACAAGAAAATATTGAAACAAATGACCTCAACAATGAGGAAGTACAGGAAGAAATTAATGCCCCCAAGCAAAGAAAAAGAATGACTGAGCCAGAGAGACTTAAAAAGGAATTGGCAGACAAGGGAATTGAAATTCATGAGCATGGCAGAGAGATTGATGGAAAACGTAAAAGATTGGAGGCTATAGAAGAAGAAGTGATTCTCACTTGATGACAGCAATGGAAATCAATCTGCCACAGACATTTGAAGAGACCATGAATAGTAAAGATCACAAACATTGACAAGTTGCAATGGATGAGGAAATGACATCATTCAAAAGAACTGAAACCTTTGAGATAGTAGATAGACCTGCAAACAGAAATATTGTTGGAAATAAATGGATCTATAAGATCAAGGAACTTCCTGATGGAGCAAAGAAATACAAAGCCAGGCTTGTAGCTCAAGGATTCACACAGCAAAAAGGGATTGACTATAATGACACTTATTCTCCCATTGTGAAGATGTCAAGTATAAGAATGATGCTGGCATTAGCAAATACAATGAATTGGGAAGTCCATCATATGGATGTTAGTACTGCATTTTTAAATGCAGAGCTAGAAGAAGAAATCTACATGAGATCTCCTTTGGGATTTGAAGTAAAAGGAGACAAATTTTGGAAGCTCAAGAGAGCAGTCTATGGGGTTAAACAATCACCTAGGGCATGGTATTCATGTATGGATAAGTATTTGACTGACCAAGGATTTATGAAATTAAATGGTGATGGAAACTTGTATGTGTACAAACAGCATGATCAATTTTGTCTTATTGCATTATATGTGGACGATTGTGTAATGTTCTCTAGCAATTTGGACTGCTTGAAAACTTGCAAAGGATTACTGAGGTCCAGATTTAAAATGACTGGTCTAGGGGAGTTGAAAAGGTTCTTGGGAATTAAAGTAATCAGAAATAGAGAGGAGAAGACTATGAGTTTGAATCAGGCAGATTATGTACAAGGAGTAGTTGAAAGATTTAGGATGACAGACTGCAATGCGGCAGATACTCCTTTGGTGCCGGGGCATAAAATAAGCAAAAAAATGTATCCTACCACAGAAGAAGAGATAGAACAAATGAAAAAGATTCCTTACCGGAGATTAATTGGATGTCTGATGCACTTGGCAGGAGCCACAAGGCCAGACATAGCTTTTGCTGTTAATTTGCTGAGTAGATACAACAATAACCCAGGGAGGCAACACTGGACAGCTGCCAAACGAATTCTAAGGTACTTAAAGGGGACAGTAAATCATGGAATTAATTTCAGAGATAAAGGGTGCAATCTTGAAGCTTTTGCAGATGCAGATTGGGTGGAGATGCAGATCAAAGGCATTCAATTTCAGGCTATGTAGTGATGTTAGGTGGAAATCCAATAAGTTGGAAATGCAAAAAGCAAAGTACAGTGGCATTGTCAAGTGCAGAAGCTGAGTACACAGCAATAACTTTGGGATCAAAAGAAATAATTTGGATAAGAAGATTGATAGAGGAAGTTGGAATTAAAGATCACGAGCCAGCCACACGATGGTCTGATAGTGCCAGCGGGATTGCTATGCCTCAAAACCCTCATGAAAGGGCAAAGCATATTGAAATGAAACAACATTTTATAAGAGAAATGGTTCAGAGGAAGCTTATAGCAGTAAGATACGTTTCAACAAAAAAACAAATAGCAGACATACTAACTAAGGCTCTCAGAGAACCAAGGTTTAACATGTTGAAGGATTTGATGAGAATACAAAATTCTGAAAGTAGTGACACAGTTTTACAGTCATCCCATCGATCCGAGACATCGGATCGCCATTCTAGAATGGGACGAGCATGCATGTTTTGCATGCATGCGGGCGGCGCATGCCCATTCTGGTTGGGAGTTCGCTATTTTAGGCGCGGTTCTGCATCAACGTCTCATCGGCGCTTCCTCTTCTCTCTCAGCAGTATCTTATTCTCTTTGAACCCACCCTCCCCCCCTTCTTTGTTTTTTGTATTTTTATCACGTGGCACGCGCGTAATCAGCCCCTCCACTCTGAGAGGTTTGTTTTGTCTTGTTGTTTTGTTGGTGATGTGCAGTGTCTAGGTTAGCGGCGACATCTGTTTTGACTTTTCCATTTCGTGGGTTTTGGGAGCTGATTTTTATGCCTTTACGTTTGTCCAAGCCCCTTGCCGAAGGCTTATCACTAGGGTTTTTCCTCGAAAACCCGAAAGGGCGGGGTTTTTTAATCCCGGTGATAAGCTTTCGTCAGGTACACTAGCCCAATCTCTATTAGCATTGTATTTTGTTGGGGTCCAAATGATATAATTGGATTTTCCCTTTATTTTTCGTGGGTAGTTCGCATGTGTGCGGCTACCCACTAGCCACCATTGTAGAAAATCTGCTGAGATGAATGAGAAGCAAGTCTAAGTACATGAAAGGTTTTTTCCATATATATTCAATGAAGGGGAAGTGAAGAGTATGAGCTTGATACAATTTAAGTTGAGATTCATTGAATATATGTACGAGGTTGATTTAATAGGTTTTCAATGGTTATATGGGATATCAAGGATATTTGCAATGTTTCTATGAAATATCGAAGTTATATATAGGAAAATCTAAAACCTAGCTCGGTGAACAGTGTTCCCGGCCAGGTGGTTTCAATAGCAAAGATCTAGCTGCCGACCAGATCAACCAAAGGGTAAGATTGATGGATTGCCAGAATGCGGTGATCCCAAAGAAAATTTAAGCAGAAACACATCCTGTACAGATGAAGTTTTTTGAATGATATGTTCATCTGAAGTTTCGTCTGTTTTCATTGATCATTTCTTCACTTCTAATGGTATATTGCTAGTATTTGTATTCGTGTGTGACATTGGGGATATAATAAGTGTGTTTGTATAAGTTAAACAATAGGAGAGTTTTTCTAACACTCTCGATGCCCGGAGTCACCCCCCATGTGAATATGCACCCCCCGGTGTAAATATTACGGTATGCAAAGTTATATGTTATACTAATGAATTACAAAATCAGTCGGTGGATGAACATGGGGTTAGAGAAAGGGACAAGCATATTTTAGACCTCGATACTCCAATTTCGACCACTTAGTTACCTTCCGAGCTATGATGGATTATTTAAAAGAAATTATAAACCACTTTTGGCCTCTTTTGTTGATTGTACTAAATCTTCTGACATGGTCTATATATGTGGTATAGCCATGACATAATATATATCACTTGAACTACAACCAATCCGAATCTTATGCCCAGCTGCTAATGTGAAAGTTATCGGGAATTTTGTAGCTTCCCACTTTGGAGCAACAGACTGACATTTTGATCGCACTCCTTTTGTTTGTCGCAATAGCCTGGCCTTGGATCTTTGTATTGACGGGCTGGTAGCTCTGTTATAGTTTTGCTTCTATCATTTAGTAGCATTTGTTGGACTGAAATTGTAGCTCTTGAAATAAATTGATAGAATAATTCATCAATTGCTCAAGAGTAAGTGACTTTAGTAGCCAAAACTTGGTTAATTACTTCATCTTCATTCTGAACCATTTGAAGCATCAATATGGGCTGATTTTCTTCAATGAGCTGGAACTATTCCTTGGATAGCACATTGAATTGTGCGTTCTTATGCATTGACACTTTTGAAGCTAGTCTTCTCTGCTACTAGCACTACTCTTGGTGCTTGAACCACCTTTTGTGATTGTATAACGACATTTAATTCTCCTATATTTTCTTCTTACTAAAATAGATCAATCTCTGCCTCAACAAATCCATAATTCACCACTTATTTTGCCTTCTTTTGCTTTTTTCAGCTCCTCATTAAGAGCCTTAACTTGAGAATTATCAATGTGCTTTGCATTCTGAATGTGAACATCATTATTCAGAAGAAGAATTGATTCAAATACTTGTTGCCTTCATGAATATTTGTTGGTTGCTTTTCCACAAAACTTTCAGCAAGTACTCTCATTCTAGAATGGGACTCGCATGAAACCAACAAACCGCCCGACTTGGACTTGCTTCTCATTCATCTCAGCAGATTTTCTACAATGGTGGATAGTGGGTAGCCGCACACATGCGAACTACCCATAAAAAATAAAGGGAAAATCCAATTATATCATTTGGACCCCAACAAAATACAATGCTAATAGAGACTGGGCTAGTGTACCTGCCAAAAGCTTATCACCGGGATTAAAAAACCCCGCCCTTTCAGGTTTTCGAGGAAAAACCCTAGTGATAAGCCTTCGGCAAGGGGCTTGGACAAATGTAAGGCATAAAAATCGCTCCCAAAACCCACGAATGAAAAAGTCGAAACAGATGCCGCTCGCTAACCTGTACCTGCACATCACCTACAAAACAACAAGACAAAACAAACCTCCCAGAGTGGAGGGGCTGATTACGCACGTGCCACGCGATAAATACAATAACAAAGAAGGGGAGGGTGGGTTCAAAGAGAATAAGGCTATCAGAGAGAAGAGGAAGCGCCCGATGAGAAGTTGAAGCGTAAAACACGCCTAAAATAGCGAACTCCCAACGTAATCCAGCATGCACCGCCCGCCATGCATGCAAAACATGCATGCTTTCGTCCCATTCTAGAATGGCGATCCGATGTCTCGGATCGATGGGATTCTAGAATGGGACTCGCATGAAACCAACAAACCGCCCGAATACCAAAGGACTTCCTTAACAAACTAGGATCGAGGACGAAGGTCACAGGATGAAGGCTAAAGGCCGAGAAAGGACAGCATGAAAGAAACGCCAAATTGGCCAAACCAGGCAGGAAGAAGCCCCTCCCCTGCCTGGAAACAATTCAAAGAGAATAAGGTACTGTTGAGAGAGAAGAGGAAGCGCCGATGAGAAGTCGAAGCAGAAACACGCCTAAAATAGCGAACTCCCAACCAGAACGAGCATGCGCCGCCCGCATGCATGCAAAACATGCATGCTCGTCCCATTCTAGAATGGCGATCCGATGTCTCGGATCGATGGGATCATGCTTGAACTTATCATATAATTTGCAATACAAATGTGCCTTACTTGGATACCATCCCTGTTTTGGCTGCACTATTTGAGTGGAACCCATTGGAGCTTGTTGGATCATTGAAGCTTGTAGCATAATTGGAATTTGTGGTATGAGAGTTACCACTTGTATTGGTTGAATATAGAATAGGTGGTGCTTGTTGCGTAATAACAAATATTAGATTAATCCTCTCAAAGAACTGTTGTTCCTAGAAATTTATATTATAGGGAAAATGAAGTACATCATAGACTAGATGAGGTGGAGATAATCTCCTCAAACCTTATCCTTCTCCTCATCTAGTAATGTAGAAACTTGAAATTGATTGTACATACATGGACTTAACCTTATGAAGCAATGAGTGTGAGCCTCTTCCACTTTAAGCTGCCAATGTGGAGAGGGTGATTAAGGTCTGGATGCTATATAGTATTCATACCTTTTCTGGACAAATCCTTTACCTAAAGAAACACCTGAAGGCAAGGTCAGCACAATTAGGAAAGGAATATTATCTGCAACAACTTTCCAAGAAGAAAAGTCCCACCAGAGCAAACCAAACTTATGCCTGAATCTATTCCAAGAAAGAAGACATCTATCCTCATACCATGCCTCTAAAGAGTTAACCCCAGCTGCTTTCCATCTGCATTGAGTGGTAGGATGCATTATCACGGCCAGGGGGAGATGGCCTATGGGTACCCACAAAAAAGGCACAGTAGTCTAAGACTAGTTAGCGAGGTGAAATGAAGCCTTGTAATGCATCTATGTATATGCCGAATAGTGTTGGGGACAAAGGGCACCCCTGTTTAACTCCTGTGTCATAATTTATCGCCTGCCCTTCCTGTTCCATCTTTGCATACACTCTCCGGTACAATCGTGCAATCGATCCTACCATGCCTTCTGGGGCCTGCATATCTACTAATCTCTATAACAGCTTTTCCCTCGGGACGGTGTCAAATGATTTTCTAAAATCCACAAAACAACATATTACCTTCTTTCCCTGTGATCTGCTATGCTCTATTAGTATCCGAAGGGTGACCAGGTGATCTGTAGTTGAGTGTTCAGTGCAATCATTACTTCCTGCATGCTAAAACACGGTTTGTCTATCTCCTGTAGGGCAGGTATTAGTATTGGTGAGGCCCCTGTTTTATATAGTTTCTCAAGGTACTTCTTCCATTCGATCCCTCCGATATCGTGTGGTGCATTCTCTGGTTTTCTATTCCCTCCTCCCTTCACTTAAAACCAATGGTCCATCCAAAAAAAAAAAAAAACGAATAAAAACTTTTTTTCTTTAACCAGAATTTTAAAAACAACATTCGCCAACGTAATGGGTCGAGAAATGTTTCTAAATGGAGCATTGATTTAATTTAATATATATTTAATTAAATTAATAGTTAAAATTTTTTTTTATCGATCCTGAAAACAAAGTGCCTGGGCTCCTCCAAAATGCAAATCATTGCCACATCCAAGAGCTCCAACTCTGGCGCCCTGTTTGTGGGAGTGCTGTAAGCAACCACCTCAAATGCATTAGGAAGCGATGGACCATGAACTGTAGCGAAAAAGTCTGTGGACATAAAAGCTTTTGTTTCTTAGCTTCAACATCCACCTTTACATACATTCTATCCTTTATATAAAGGTTCCTCCTTGATTTTTAAATGGTTCATATTTTTCTATTGTAGACTTGATGCCGCAATAATATCTTCTCGACCCCTAGATATTTCAGTGACCCTTAAATAATGCTCAAACTATCTCCGCCCGATTTGGGTTGGAAAACCAAGAAAGCTTGAAACCCGTCCTATTTTTCCTAAAAATCGGAAAGGTTTCCACTTCAATTTGAAAACCAGAAAGTTTTCGCTTGAGAAAAGAAATCAAAGCAAAATTTTGGGACACCAGTATTTAATTTCATCCAATTTAATTCCTCTGGCTGCTTTGGAAGAGCTTTTTTGAAGCTTTTCTATTCTTAGTTCTTCCTCCCGCAGTGTGGCCATTGTCTAAACTATAAGGGTTCCCCAGGTAAAAACTAATCAGTTTTTTTTCTGGATTTTTAGAGCTTGTTTAACCCGATGGAGCTTTTGGCGCAGGACAAACCAGAGATTCTGAAGAGGAGATCAAGGAAGCTTTCGTCATCTTTGAACATGAACTATTTGTATGGGGCCTTGCAAAACTTGCACAGCTGCCCATGTACACATAAAATGGAATTTCGCTCCATGACTTTGTGAAGATGACGATGGTTAAGTAGTAAGAGCAGTCCGTTATTTTATTTTGATTTTTAACATCCTTCTCTTGCACCCAAATCGTTATGGGCAATGCCATGTTGCACTCCTGATCATTTTTGGGCTCTATATGATCTTCATCAGGTGATTTTGTGTAGTGAGGCCCCTCATTAGAAAACTTTGACATGATGTTTTAGCCGAAATAGCTCTGGATTTTGCTATAGAGCCAACCATGAGAAGCTTCTTTGCATAATTTAGAATGTCAGGAAGCCTGAGTCTAGTGCTCATTCCGTAAAAAAATCCGTGCTCCTTCTCCTAAAAAAACTTAAAAGACCCAATTCGTTTTTAGAGCCCCTTCGCTGCTTGGAGAACTATAATGCACAGAACATATTAGGAAATTTAACGTCTGTTTTTTTGGAATGTAAGAGCACATGATCTTCCTCAAACTCTGCTCCTGAAGGTAAAATGAGATAATCATCAATAAGATTATAAAATGGGTCATGTTCTCCCAAATGCTTAAGTAGAACTCTTGGCAGACAAATATGAAGATTTTAAGATGGTTAGCTTTTGCTCATTTTTACCCCTTCTAACTTGCTATGTTTATGACCCCTGTAGCTTCCAAATTAGAACCGCATTTCTCCAGCTAAGTAAGAGATTTGTTAAAAAAATGGTTGACTCTATCATGCTTTAACGATGTTGCTTAATCCTTGATGCACGGCTCATCATCTCGACATATGAATCCATCATTTATTATCAAAAAAATCTGTCTATCTAGGGTATTATGATTTCTCAGAAGCCAATGTAGATTGCAGCTCCTCTGTTAGCTAGGGATGCTCAGTTTTATATAAATTGCAACTCCTCTATGTGGAAGCTTCTGGATTCTACTCTGCAATGGCATGTTGCTTGCAAAAAAGGAGCAATAGGTCTGGCACAAACATAAGTTGCTAGTTGGCAAATGGTTACTTACCACAAACAATTCTGCTACAAATTCGTTTTGGGGTATGCTAGCATTGTTATTCTTGTCTTAAATTCTCACTTTATGATAATCATATATCTAATATATGTATGTGAGTCTTTATGATGGCGACTGAGTGCCTTGTTTAAATCCCTATGGTTTATTTGCTTTAAAGTATTTTTAAAACTATTCTACTTTCTGATTCTTAGAGACTTATGGGGAATAAACTTTCTAAGCAGACTGTTGCATTCTGTAAATGTTTTTAATGGATATATGTTGTGCGTTTGAAGATTAAAGTTTTTTAAGTCGTATTTAATTAAAGTGGGACAAATCTTGAATTTTGGGACTCGGACTGAAAATGGGACTCATACCCCAGAAAACATATTTCTGAATTGATTGCTTGAATAGAATTACACATCACACACAAAGAATTGGGTTACTTATTTTCCTCATAAATTTTACAAACCACGGGTTGGGAAAGTTTTTAAGCTTCTCAATATTATCTACCCTCATACAATGATAAAGCATGGAGGTTGCTCATGGCTTTGTCCATCTCCCTTTTTGGAATCTTGTGTGTGTTGTCCTTTGCAATGTGAGAACTTGGATATGACCATACCACACACTCCACCAATTCCCTCCTTTGAGGATCAGCATGATTTGCCCTCCACTTCTTCTCCCAGCAGTCGGTGTATTGCTCCTTCAAGTTGCCCTTCTTGTGTCTTCCAATGGGCTCCCAATATTGAATTTGGAATCCAGGACGCAACTCCTCTCCATCAGCCATAGTGGTAGTGCCACCCCTAACCATATTGGACAATCCTCATCATCATGCCTTACTAGCACAAAGTATCCTTCCTTGATGTCCTCAAAGGGATCCCACTCAGGAAGATCAAACCACTTTGGCTTTGAGGCCTTACTTTCCACAAACCACTTGGAACCCTTGTTAGGACCCAAGTGAACATTATTAGACGTGCTTGCTCCTTGAGAACCCTCCCATCTTGACTCTGGCAAGAACCCGTCTCTCAGCTCCCTCCCACATGGTTGTTCAGTTTCTAAGCATGTCACAACTTTCTCCCAGTACTTGATTAGGGAGTCCATGTGATTTTTCTTAAGAGTGGAGGTGTGCTTTCCATTTCGAACATCATCCCAGTGCATTATATAATCCTTGATGCCCTTCACTAGTTGGCTAGAGTCTTTGACAGTCTTGAAGGGAGGTAGTGGTTTTGGCTGCCCTTTAGGAATGAGAACTTCACCAGCAGCACCCCGTTGCCACAACTCGATTCCTTGTACAGGCATCCACAACTTGTCACCTGGTCTCCACTTATATTGCATGATTGGTATTCTATCCCTAACCCAAAACTTGAATTGAAGTGGCTTTGTGTGTCCTGTCAACTGATTCTTACCATCTAGCAAGTATCCTTCGACAAATGATTTCCAATCTGTAACCTCATCCATCAAGAAAGCCATTGGGCTGGGGTCAATGCAGCTCTCAAACACATCCATTAGTTCAGGGAGACTAGTCACGTTTTCTCTCTTGAGCTTGGTGGAGAAAGTTCCAAAGAATGCATCTATATCATCATGCGTATGCCCAACCATCATGAACCCCACTTTCACAACTTTGAATACTCCCACTGCTGTCAAGTATGACATTGCTCCAAACATCCATCTATTCTTGTTTTCTTTCCAACAGTTGTCCAATTGAACACGTAGCTCCTCTGGCAATTGTTTCTCAAGTAAGGGGAAATCATCCCAAGTCCTCCTTGATTCACTAGACACCTTGGATGTGAGCTTTTTTATCTGCCTTTGGTAACAAAGCGGTTGATCATCCATCAAAGCCTCAAAAATGGGTGCTGATGGACCTCCTCCCTTCTATCGATCCTTTCTCTAGTGTTCTCAAGCACTTGAAAATAGAGCTCACATGGAAGTTTGGATCATTCCTCCATAGATCAAGCACAAAATGACCATAGGTTCCAGTTCCATGACCATGTGTTAAGACACCCACGGACTTACTTTCAAAAAAGCGTTTTTGACAGCGCTTGGGTAAAAGGATCTAGCTTTGGCAAGAAAGTCTTGTGTTGGTCCATCTTATCATGAATTATACACAAAAATGCGTGCCGCATCTGAGAAAATGTTGTTCTCGCCAATACAATCGCTGTCTACATGATATTTAGTCCCTTTGGTGATCGCAAATTGCTCCCTAATTGCCATTCTTTCTTTCTCTATTGCGGTTGATGCAAGTGTATCCTTGAGTTGAATGCAAGTGTTGCACTTTGAGAATGGCATGTGTTGCGGGACACTCACGTCGAGAAGTGAGTGCTCCATAACTTCTTTGAAATGTGATTGAGAAAGAGGCCTACCTCAGTGTAGTTTCTAGGATGGAGTTGACCTCTTTAAGGCACTCCTTTTGGATATAGTGTTGTGGCAACACCCTTTGCACCACTCGCACACCGTGCTCGTTCACCTTCGACTTGTGGGGCATAGATTGAGACATGTATCTCACAAAGCTCTCGAAGACTGCAATGGACTTGAGAGTATTTGCTCTAGGTTTTAAAGTGAGTGCATTGTCATGTTGGAACAAACTGTGCCCTTTTCTAACCTGCTCCCAGTATCTGTAGAATGAAGACTTGCTCACCCCAAGAATCCATCTCAATGCTCTCATACATACCTTCAGGCCCCTCAATTGATATAGTAGCCTTCCTGTGTTTTCATCATAGCTGGAATTCCTACACAAGGAGTAGATGAAATTAATCCTATCTTTATGAAGCTGTCCAATGTATTGGGACCTTATCTGCACGAGGTCATCCACACTGTACTGCACTGTGCAATCTAGGTTGCAACACTCTTGTCCCCTAATTGCCTCTAGGTTTTCTTTGGTTGGGGCCATTCTTTCCATCCTTTCTAAATATTTGTCACTTCTAGGCCTCTTGGGCACCCTTGGCTGCCTCTTATGAAAAACATAGCGCCTCTTCCTTGTGATCAAAGGATGCTCATCGACCACCAAATCTTCCACATGGTCTGGGGTGGGCCTTGGGGTATGTAGTTCAGTAGGGCATTCCAAACCATCACCATTCTTGTGTGTAATATATCTAATTGGCCATCTCAACCGAAGTTTGGGACTCCAACAACCCGAGCACACAATGCAATCACTACTCGACTTCCCGGGACATGATTGTATCAACTTGGATAAGAAGCTTCACAATGCCAACTCCAAGATGATCATCTCCCCAGCCTTTCATCATTCACACTATCAAAGGATCAAACTGGCAGTTATGATGCCCTCTGCAAAATCTTGTCTCGTTGCAAGGGTGCAACAACAAGCAGACCATCTTCCTCCATTGGAGCCTAGGGCAATGTCCTGTGCTGGGCTTCCTTGGCTCCATTTTGCTCATCTCACATGCTCCCTGAATGAAAGAGCACACATTAAAACCATTTAAACCATTAAATCCATTTAAACCACTTAAACCATTTAAACCACATAGAACCATTAAAAACATTAAAACCATATAACCATTAAAAACATTAAAACCATATAACCATTAAAAACATTAAAACAATATAACCATATAACCATGTAACAATTATACCATTAGAACCACTAACCATTAAAAACATTATAACCATTAACCATTGAAATCATTAACCATTATCCTATTGTTTAAATTCGGTTTTTCCGTCAAGTGAAAAACTTTTTGGATTTTTTTTTCAGGTTGGTTTTCAAAGGTTTTTAAGATTTTAGCTGCCGATAAAAAATTCCGGCTATCCAAAAATCGAAACAAGTTTTTTTAGGGTCTAATTTTCCCTTATCCGTATGATTTTAGTTGGGTTCCTATTTCTGAGATTTCTGAGTATGTTTCCTCTTTGTGCTTGATTGCAGCTGGCGAGGAGGATCGGCGCACGCCATGCCACGATCAGTATCATGCATGCCATGCCAAGCTCAGTGTCGATTTGTCTTCTGGCAGTATTCTCAAACCTGGTTTTGTTGCCCTGATTCATGGCCCATGCATACGATTTGGTTCTAGCATACAAGATCTGGCCGGCTGCCTAGGATAGAGATGCTGGCAAGTTTCGGCTGCATGCAAATTCGGCTGTTATAAGTATGATATGTCTGGAAAACATTTTAGGTATTCCAAAAATTGGGTGTGGCTTTTCCTATGATTTGGAATTTGCATTTTATTTATTCGCCCAGTTTGGAGCATTCGGTGGTATCCTCGGCATGCAGTCCATGGATAATCCAGGGGCAGATATATTGGGTTGTTATATGAATTTGATCTGTTTTGATTTCTGGTAGATATGATGTTCGTGATGATAGCAGATAAGGAGCTTTGCTTCTTCGAAATGGTCATACCTGTGAGTTATGTGAGTTTTCCCTTTCCAGTTCTTTTTTCGCTTCCTATTCCTTTCTCGACTGGATTTGTCCCATATTTTCTACTCCTAAACTACTTTCATCTGATTTCATGAAGCTTTTTCCGTTGGAGAATAAATTGTGGGGATACTCGCTGGAATGATTTGGTTGAAATAGACCTAGCTCATGATTCAGTTGTTCGAGCTAGGGGGGAGGGCCATAGTGGAGCCACAAACATCGGTACGTCTCTATCCACCACATCAACCTACTCTATATCTCTCATACACTTAACAAATTTCTCAGGCAGCCCTGCCTTCATCTTTGTTCCAATACTGACTCTATTTTACTCTTTTCAATTCAAATTCACTTCATTTCTTGCAGGTTGCAGAATCATTGCAGCACGAAACTTCTATACACTATCCAAGAGCAATCAAAAGATCATACGCTGACCCTATTAAGCAGAAATGCATATCATAACAGAGACACCACCTACCTTCTTCCTCAACTCGCAACTACCTCTGCGATTCTTCCTCAACAACCAGTTGTATTTATGATGATAGCATGCCCATATCACATAGGAGTTTGCAGACTGCAAAAATTCATCCATCCAGCTCAATCGTCAAGCGCAGCTTCTGATCATACCTTCTTACCTCTATACTTCTAAATCGCTTCGCTTACCTTCAAGTCAATACAGGTTCAGTCTACACCATCCTTGGTATTTCCCAGATTACCATTTCTATTCTGACTAAGATGGAGGACATCTGATAACAGGAGATGTAATGCATCGACTTAAACCATAACGCACTCTACATGTTCTTGAGTTTTCAACACAACCATGAAGAAAAGGCTCCGACATTTTCATACGTTCCTTTCCTATCCTCTGATACCCAGATATGATCCGATCCTCTCGATAAACGGTAAACACCTCCCATGTTGATTCTTTCATAACTTAGGTAACGAGGTCAAAACAATAGGTTTCTTATTTTTGTGGGTTTCTTTCATTGCTTGCAGATTTGCTTCCACCATCACCTTAGACCTTAGAGTTATATGCATCAAGACGATTTCACAATCTGCAGATGCATGGAGCAATAAGATACTAGATCAAAGAATTGCACGCTCTTATGCACCAAACACCCATAATATAGCATGCCTTCCCAGCCTCATCTTCACATTAAAGGTATGACACTATTCTTTGTTAATCAATAGCCTAATACTATGATACAATGGCTAATATTCCAATATGATACCCATTTATTCAACAGCTTTTTGACCTTCACATACGTATGAGCTATTACAAGCATATATTGTTACGATGCATACATATATCACGTTGTGCCAACAAGCATCTACAGATACTAGAAAGAAATTATTTATTGACTGGATACTCTGCGCATGCATGTATCTCTACACTTGAATTCAGCTATGTCTAATGCTATATTGAATGAAACTGAAGTCTAACATCTTATGCTTCTGTTCTAATATTAAAGCCTTTTCACCAGTGGTGTTCATAGCTTACAGTGTGGTCTAACCACCCACAACCCACGCTGAAAAGCACGAAGTCACAGAGTCTTAGAGACTGTGGAGTTAGCATTGGTTGCATATGAGTTATGCCCAGCTTCTACATGTCACTACACCATACTGTCGGCACAAATATATTTCGCTGCGCATACATATATAGACATGCATATTCAACTTTTATCATGAATTCTGCCACCCTTTGCAAACAGCTTCACTGTCGGTAAGTGTTATTTAATTGATAAGGTTATGTAGTCAAAGCCTTCAATAAATTGCAGGCCTCAATGAAAGGACTTCCATAAATGTTACTTCCCAAAGCTCAAGAAGCAGAACAAACCATTCAAAGTTGGATGCTCAATACTGAAAGAATCCCCCTACCCCATTTTTAAGGATTCCACGTCTTATAAATCCAGTTGAGTCTAGAATGTTGATGGAAATGTGTTTAAGTATGGACTGCATAAGGTTATACCGAACCAAGAGCTTCACATGTAGGGAATCAAGGTTTAGTATTTTCATATAAACAGAAACACATTGCACTCATACTGTTCTGTGATTGGAGGAAATTCCGTAGCATTTTGTTTCATGCAGTTTAAAATGAAATACAATGCATGGTTGAAAGGTCCTTTGCCCATTCGAAGAATTGCATGAAACCTCTTTATTGATGAACATCGTGGTTCATGTTCCTCTTATTCTATAGCATTAATTTTGGTGTTATGATGTCAAAGTGAAAGACTTTGCCAACTTTTAATGAAACGTAGCCATCTATTTATAACATACATAGGTATTGGTGACAAAGTTAGAATGTGAAGGTTGTTGTCTCCTTATGTGCATATTTATGCGTTGTGTATGTAAAGTGCTGATTCCACAGAATGAACCTTGATGTTGCATTTAGAGCAATTGTATTTAGCTTTGTTGTCTTTGTGCAGGCCCCATAAATATGTAATTTGGTGCATGGCTTTCGATCAAATAATTGGATGCACGAAGTTGTTGCTGCAGGACACTGTAAAGCACCATTTGAGCATGGATGATACTATTTCCAGTAAGGGCAGACTATCTCATTTATTCATATATCGCAATAGTGGTGCCAGAAAACTGTTACCATTTATGGCATGGTACTTAAAATCGATAGCTCTGACAGGGTACTTCACTCATCTGTTCGTCTTAAAAGAAAGTTGGCATTTATTTATCAGATTTAATGGTGACCCATATACACATCAATGGGATGTGCTGGGATTTTATACTTCTATTATGTGTCTGGTGTTGACAACATCAGTGTAGCTAGAAAATAAAACTCTGGGATACTTTAAGCTAGGCATTAAGGCCAATGTAAAAAGCTAGGCATTAAGGCCAATGTAAAAACAGTCTTCTTAAGATATACGTGTAACAGACCATAGGAAGATGTCAAAGGACTCATTCTAAGACCTATAATACTTTGTATCTTCAAACCGTGATTGATCAAATAACTTATTGCAGTTATCATATTTGCTTTTGGCGATTCAATGCATGCCATAACAGGTAAAAAGGGAAATCAGAATTGCAAGTTATCATTTTGAATCAATTTCCACTCATATTTTGATGTATTCAATTTATACCACATTGCAATATTCCAGAGAACCAAAAAATATAAAAGAAGACCACGAAAGATACCTACTTCAAGATGACTCCAGTCTAGCTTTCCAATCACATTTTGTTCTATTCAATTTATGCCACATCGTGCCACTCCAAAGATAAGTTCAGTCTATTATTTGTAGCTGAAAAATCTCTAACATTTTCACATCAACAAACTATTTATCCATAATGAAACTTAAAGACATGTACACCCTTGGTAAGCTCCACACATAATATCAATGTTGTTATATGTAAAATCTTACCCATAAGCAAACACATCTTTCACGCATACGACAAACAAATTAAACAAACACTTCTTTTCCTATTTATACATCGTTGCCTACTAACATGTTGTGGCTAAGGCCAAATATTATAGGGCTCTCCAAATATGTTTTCCTTGCTACTATATTCCTATCCCAAGCACATTAACAACTTCATTAGCTAAGATTACTAAATCATAACGTCACAAACTTCAATTCCACTCCACTACTTCCAACCACAAATCATATCGCCACAAATTCCAAATCTAATTCATCTCGACTACTTCCATATCAACCCAACCATCACACAACGACCTCTTCAAATGTTCAAAAGCCCGGCAACGCCGGGCACCATAACTAGTAAAAATTAAAACCATATAACTATTAAAAACATGGACCACGTGGCGCCTCGTTAGCGACCGCTGACATTGCCACGTCAGCAATCCGGACACCCAGGTCACGGACCGCATGGCCCACACGTGACAGGGTGTCATAATGGCACTTTATCGAGGTTCGAGGGTGCAGCCCGAAATAACTGCACCCTCTTCCCCTTTCCCCGCGACCCGAAAAATCCATTCATTCTTTCTCTGTTCTGTTTTTTCATTCCTTCTCTGGAGCTCCACCCTTGGCGATCCTTCCAATCTCTCAATTCCGACGTCTTCTTATGACAGTAGCCTGGTCGACGGATCGGGATGCATCTAGCGCCGAGGTTTTTGCGCAGTTTGAGTGTTCGAGCAGGCGTTACTGCCTAAGAAGAAAGTGAGGTTCTTCTCTGTAAGTGTATAGCTTTTTTTATTGCTTCTTTTTAGTTTTCTGTAAGTCCTTTACTGCACTCTTATTTTTTGTTCTTTTATCAGAGGTTCTTACTATCCCCTGTTTCAATCTCCAGCCCGACAAATCCCTATTCTTGCTTTGCAGACGGGTGTTCAAACATGGAATCAAACACGGGAGCTTCCTCTGCATCCAGCAAATCTACCAGGTTTGCTTTTTTAATATGTTCTCTTTTGTGTCCACTGTTTCACTCTATTTCACATCTTTTCACTGTTTTCTGTTTTTCTTTTGTTTTGTGTTTTTCTTTCTGTTTTTCTTTTCACTGTTTCTTCTTCTTAGTTTCTGTTTAATTGAATACCTTGTACATGCATAAGTAAGACTAGTGCTAAGACTAGTGGCAAGCAACCGAACTAGGAATCCTCAGAGACAGGTGATAGGAAGAAAAAACTACAGAGCAGTAACAGAACATTACTATGACTGATTCACAACAGAAATTGCTCTAAGAAACTGTTTTTAACTATGATCTAAGAACATGATTTGCTTTATAGCAAATGCAAATCTTTCTAACTCACAGAATATCCTCCTTTGCAGGAAAGGTGCAGACTACACTCGGCTTTCTCGACTCGCGATTCAAGAATGCCTCAGCTTGCCAACAATCCAGGAAGTACAAGCCTTCTTCTCGACTCGCGAGTCGAGTATTTCTCGACTCGCGAGGCGAGACGTCTTTCTAGTCCTCGGCTTTCTTTGCAGCCTTTGTGAATTTCGACTCGCTGATGTCGAGAATGTCATCACCGACCAAAGCCCACATTATCCGGTCGCAGGTGCCTCCACCCAGTCCGAGCCACTCTCCTTCGAACCATCTTCGTCGAATATTGCGAAGGGGACTGGCTCCGACTGGGTGGAGGCCTCGGCCTAACCGCGAGTGGACTCGATGCATTCTTACATTGTCTTCTCCCGGGTGCTGCGGTATGCGAGCCACTCTCCTTCGAACTATCTTCCTAGATGGTTCGAAGGGAAGTTGCCCTGACTGTCTGCAGGCCTCTGGGTCTAACCGCATGGGAATGTCCTAGGCGCCTGCAGACAGTCTTAGCCACTCTCCTTCAAATTATCTTCCTCGAGTGTTGCGAAGGGAAGTGGCTTGGACTGTCTGCAGGCCTCTGGGTCAAACCACAGGGGGCTTTCTCGGCATGTTTTCTCATGCATTCTCGACTCGCAAGTCGAGAATCCCTTAGACAACCAATTATCCTGTGTCTGGTCGTAGGTTCCTCGACCCAGTCAGAGCCACTCTCCTTCGAACCATATTCCTCGAATATTGCGAAGAGGAGGGGCTCGGACTGGGTGGAGGCCTCTGCAACTAACCACAGGGAAATGCATCCTTAATGCCATAGGTTGGCTTGCTGTCTGCATTCTCAACTCGCGAGTCGAGAATGCCCTAACTAGCCAGCACTCCAGGAGTACTACCTGGAGTTTTGGCTGGCTAAGGCATTCTCGACTTGCGAGTCGAGAATGCAGGCATCAAGCCAACACTGGAATTCTCGACTTGTGAGTCGAGAATCCCTTAGCCATCCAATTCTCCTGTGCCTCTAGTCCTAGGTTTAGTCCTAGGTGCCTCTATCATGTCTGAGCCACTCTCCTTCGAACCATCTTCCTCGAATATTGCAAGGGGTGGCTGGACCGGGGAGGCCTCACGGGACTAACTACGTGGGGAATGCATTTGAACTGCATCCCTAAGGCCCTAGACCTAACATTATTTATACACAACTAGCATGCCTAACAGATACTCGAAACGATGCTTCTAAACAGAATGGAAGGCATTCCAAGCAAAGTTTCAGACAGATGAAAGCGTTTCAAGGAGTTGTCCGATTTATAGTTCCTTCGAAAGCATCTCTCAACCTAGAGAGTATCTCGACGCTGAAATATGCTCAACAAAGAAACGATAAATCGGGCGAGCTGTCGAACAGTTCCATGATCAAAACAGGGAGTTGTTCGCGTGTTACTCCGATCCATTATTTCCGTGCCCAACATCTCTCAACCCAGAGAGTATATTTCATCTCTTGACGCTGAAATATGCTGGATAAGGAAACAATAAATCCACCGAGCTTTCGAGCAGTTCCATGTTCTATACACATCTGCCATGTTGTACACACAATGAAACAGGAATCTCTGAAACTCACTTCTTCTCGCAAGAACTCCTTGGGCCATTGTATCACAGATCCCACAGCCTCACCGAGAGTCTTCGCTTCTTCTGTTGGTCTCATCAACAATGCATCCCCTTCAAATACTTGTATCAAAGCGATTCTCGCGTATCCCTCTTCCATGGCACAAAGAAGGAAGTGTTCGTGTCTTGCGGCTCATATCCAAAGCTTGCTACCTTAGCCCGCGTGCACATCGATCAAATCAACTATTTGCAAAGAGACAGCTAGAAATAGAAAGAGTAAGTAAAGTTTGTTAGGAGCTTACAACGTCGTGGCACCATCCGGTGAACTTCGCGAGCAATCGATCTCCTCCGATTATTTTGTCGCCCATTTGCCGAACTAAAGCCCGAAATCTCCACTGTGTTCACTAAGTCCCTGGAAGTGAATGAATTTGGAATTGGTGTTTGGGCGGGCTAAAGCTGGTCGTCTTTGCACTTTTAGCCCGCTTTTTTTTCCTTGAATGATTGTGTGTCCTTAATTTCAAATTTAAGAACACCGACCTTTTTTACGTGCAGTCCTAAAACCTCCAAGAGGCGGAAGAGGCTCAATTTACAAGGGAATTCGTGGCACAGAAGAAGGTGCGAGGGGCATCTGAGATATGGCGACTCCATCGAAGAAGCGGAGGCCGGAGCGAATCTGGTTCAAAGCGGCACCAAGAAAAGAAAGACGGTTGACTCTGTGTGGCTTCGGTTTTGTGTTCGGTCAGGATCATTCACTGCGGAGACGCTAGTGATCACTGGCCGAACTCCGCTCTTCGTTATCGAGGGATTGGAGACAGAGTTACTTGATACACCAGCAGATTCTTGGTGGTATGTCGAAGTATCAACAAGTGGGAAGGAGAAAGATCTGTTTCTGTGGCAAAGGGATAAGAAGAGCTCCGGTGACAAGTATAAGAAGTTCGGTGTTGTGCTCTCCGGCCTGCGCCCGGATTCAAGCATCTTACATTGTATGTGGAAGACCGCACAAGGGTAAGTTCTACCACACTAAGAAGTTGTCGGTGTCTAATTACTCTCACTCTTCAATGAACAAGTCGAAGGGGACAGACAAAAGGCCGGCGCCTTTAAATTGTCAGAACCTTGGGTGGAAGGATCTGGAAGGGATGAAGGAGGCCGGTACCCTAACATCCAGGGAGCTTGGAATGGAGATTTCCAGGGTAAGGGAGAAGCTATTCAACACTGGGAGCTTTACGTCCAGCGTGCTAAAGACTCTAAAGCACTCGGCAGTTACCCAGGATGTTGTAGTTGAAAAGAAAAACTTCGGGGACAGGAATGCGACGGCGCAGATGCCGCATACCCGGGAGGATTCAAATGTTGAAGGTGAGGAAGATATGGTCGACTCCCAATTCTTGGATCCAGATGAGCAGATTAGGAAATCACAGAGAGGGGCCCAGAAGATGGAGCGGCTGGCTCAGTATTATCCATTGGGAATATCACACAAGCTGCTGCTGGACATCAGACGCCTGAAGGTTTGCACAGGAGATGCCATCTTGTTCAACCACAGGGAATTTAATCCAGCACACATGCTGGAGATTCTCAATTTGATGGTGCGGCATCCTGTTGCAGATCCAATGCATGCGGATGTCATACCATTCAGCAGATCGACCGGTGAGTTGTTTAGCTGGAAGTCTGAGGAAGACCTGAAGGGAAAAGACGTCAGATTTTGGGTTGTGGACGGCCAGCATTCAGTGAGGGCAGCGCAAGTATTGCAGACGGAAAAGAAAGTGCCGCAAAGGATCAAGGACAGATATTCCAAACGAGAGTGCAGAGTTCTTTCAGTGGACACGCCACCAACGGAGCTCGCCAGCATTAGCCACTGCCAGAACACAATAGCAGCAAGTGCGAGCTACATAAGGTAAATTACTGTCTTTGATTCGGTTTCGATTTCGAAGTTGAGTGCTTCCGAATCTTTCGCCTTTCTTCTGGGTATCTAGACTCATGAGTCGAAAGCCGAGGAACACAGAAATCAGAAGATGCGGGGGCTTTCTCGACTCGCGAGTCGAGAAACCCCAGAGAAGTAATGAAAGGTAAAGATTGAAGGGGGACTTTCGAACTCGCGAAGTCGAAAGTCGAGAATAAATCCGAAGAATAAAGATGAAGGGGCTTTCTCGACTCGCGGGTCGAGAAAGTCCCTTTATAGTTCGACTTTCCTGCGCTCCTCTGACTTTCTCAACTCGCGAGTCGAGAAACCCCAGGGCAATAGAAAGAACATTAGAGATTAATGGTTGACGAGTGAAAGCATCGAGCCTTCCCATCATTTCTTCCCTCGCCTCTTCGAGCAATGTCACTTAGTTTATATCCTAAGTTGCATCGTCCGAAGAGGCGGGCAAGCAAGGATTTGGGAATGAGTGGTGCTTTCACTCTGGCCTTCATTCTCCTATGTTCTCTCCTCTCTTGTGGGTATTCTCGACTCGCGAGTCGAGAAAGTCCCTTCGATCTTCTCCTCTCATAATTGTTCTTTCTGACTTTCGACATTTCGCGAAGTCGAGATACCCTAGGGCAATAGAGAGAACATTAGAGATTAATGGTTGAAGAGTGAAAGCATCGAGCCTTCCCAATCTTTCTTTCCCCGCCTCTTCGGGCAATGTCGCTTAGTTAATATCCTAAGTTGCATCGTTCGAAGAGGCGTGAAAGCAAAGATTTGGGAATGCGCGATGCTTTCGCTCTGGCCTTGACTCTTATGTTTTCTCCTCTCCTGTGGTTATTCTCGACTCGCGAGTCGAGAAACCCCCTGCATCCTTCTATTTATTTTTTCCTTCAGGTGTTAGGAGATACTTTCATACTCTGACATTGTGACATTTGCTGAATGCAGCCCGTATCCTGACCAGATCATACACGCTCGGCAACAGTGGAAAGCATTGGGTTGTCCTCAGCGTCCTAAAGGAAACAGGGCCCCCTCCGATAAGTGGAAGACCTTCGAGAAACTCTGCAGATATGTTCTTCTGGAAGGCTAGGAAGATGATGAGGGAGAGGATGAAGACGAGAAGAAGAAGAGAACACCAAAGAAAGGGCAGGGAATCCCTCTCAGACCAATATGACCTCATTCTTAGCACTGAGGCGGTCTGGGAGAAATGGACTGAGATATGGGCTCAATGGACAAGAGGCAAGCTGAAAGACAGCAATGGAGAATTGCCGTGCAGGCCGGACCCAAAGTTGTTCGACAAGCAATTCATGAAAAGGATAATGTGGCCCGACGGACAAGGAAACGCTTTTGATCTACGGCAGAATCCTGGATGGAACAATCCTGCTAAGGAAAAGTAGAAGTTCAAAATTCCAGGACGCAAAGGATTACGCCACAATCCTAAAGAGACGGTGTGCATTGGAAGAAGGCATCACAGAGTTTTGCAATGTTGCCTCCAATGCATGCCATGATTTTGATTATTATAAGGAGAAGGCTGCGCTTGATGAGGAAGACATGAAGGAGTTGAACCGTCTATGTCAACCCTACATCAACACCAAGCTAAAGCGTAACGTCAAAACCCTCCCCTTCCCTGAACGTGCTATGGCAATTCTGAAGAGAAAGCTTGGATTCGGGGTGGTCCCATTTAAGACGGATGATAGCTCCCCCTCCATTTCTGGTAACCTTGGGACACAAGGGGTTTGGTGGTCTAGAACTGGCACCTGGGCCCGTGGCACTATTTGCCATCAATATGATCGAAGACCCCACCCTATTTTATGAAAAAGCTGACATTGAGCAGTGGTACAAGACGTGTCTTGACATGACCGAGCTGGATACTTTCAGTTTTCTTATCTTTTGCATGCCGGGCAATCAGACAACTGCTGTGTCACAATGGGCAGCTGATATTAACTTCATCAACAAGATCTTGTATTCCATATACGAACTGGAACATGAGTGTAGACTTGGCCTGCCGAAGGCACCAAGTTTTGCCAATGTAGTATTGGTTTTGGTTTCAAGATCGGCTGCAGACCTGGACAAGTGGTGGTCTAGCGAACACTACTATCTCGACAAGTTCATGATTTTTCAAGAGCAGATGGAACCCTAGAAGGGGGGCAGATTTATGGAGGATGTGCCATCGATGGACAAAGTCAGCACTGATGGTGCGACAGGTCCAATACATAGAATTCCTATCCGGCCAAGAGTTATCAAGTACTTCATAACCATCTTGGTCGAGGAAGATCATATTGTATGCGAGTGGTACATGAATGACCTGTTCTCTCAGGGGGCTATGCTGTATAGAATGAAACCTATATCCGTGGTTGAAAATAAGGACATGGTTGAAACCATTCGGTCATACCTGGACCTGCTTCATGAGCATTTCAAAGGGAGGAAGACAAATGGAAGCAGTAAGGACGATGATGACGAAGACAAACCTGACAGCCAGGGAGAGAAAGGTGACGGAGACGACAATGTCCAAGCTTTAGACGACAACGCTGCCAAACTAATACTGGAGAGTCTGAGATTGAGGTGAGTTCACTTTGCTCCCGGAGTGTTTCTTGACTCGCGAGTCGAGAAACCCTCTGAGTCTTTAGCTTTTTCTTTTCTCGACTTGTGAGTCGAGAAAACATTTCCTATCTGACGTCTTTCATCATTCCAGGGACATCGATCGCAACGAATCGGGATCATTGTCAATATCACACGAATCTGCTGGCAGTTCACATCACGTGGAGGATACTGGATCCAAGAAAGGCAGTCAAGAGCAAGACAGTGCGGGCAGCAAGAAAGGACCTGAAAAAATAATGATCCCGCATATGGATCCCGATCAATCAGAAATCTGGTCAGAGCCAAACTCTAACTGGGATACAGCGGGGCCCACAAAGCTTATAATATTTGACGTCAATGGAGTATTAACTACAGTATACCACGATAAAGACGTCCCTGAGCTTAACACCTCGCAGATCCCGACAAAAACGGGGTCTAAAATCGTGTATCCTCGACCTAGAGCAAAGGAGATTATTGAATGGTGCGTGGAACGGGGATTCCAAGTGGCCATATGGTCTTGTATGGCAAAGAAAAATATTATCAATGTCCTTGGTGTTCTCGGCCTTCCAGTTTTGATGTTCAAGTTTGTTTGGGGAAACGAAAGGGTCGAGCATGTGTCAGACCTTGATCCAGAGATCACAAAGGGGAAGCCTATTATGGTGAAAAGGCTGGACAAGGTTTATGAAGCATACCAGGACTTTAACAAACACAACACTCTGATCATAGACGACTCCGCCTACAAGTACTATCATAACTTGCACAATACAATCATTGTCAAGAGTTATCGACCAGAAGAGTATGAAACGGATAGGTGGTTGTCTTTCAAGCTCATTCCTGTCTTGGCGGAATCCCTGTTTGCCATACTTGTGGCCGATGTGATTAGGATCTATCCTCAAGGAGGTCGATCCAGAGAGCAGCGCGATCATGAAAGCTATGGACGACAAATATTTTGGTGAACAAGAAGAGTGACCTCTGCTTTCAGATAATCGAATTGTGTGAATCTTGTAAAGAAACTGAAGAAATGTACTATATTTTGTAATGAATATACTTCTACATTGACTTTTCGCTGGCTTTCTCGACACGCGAGTCGAGAAAGGCATGCTTGTCCTGTTGATGAAACCAATTGTATGTTTGTTTGTGTGACTGGAGGTAGCCATAATCTATAATGATAATGGTTGTACTTTGACTTTTCCGGGCCTTTCTCGACTCGCGAGTCGAGAAAGGCACTACTTGCCACGTGAATGGATGTAGTTATATGGAATGAATGTTCTCCATTGTATTTTGAATTCACCATTCTTTTCTCCGTTTTGACTAATGATACCGTAATTAATCATACTCTCCTTGCTCTAGGTGGTTCAGGCACAGATCCCGCACAAGCACAGATCCCGTTCAGACATCACAGAGACCGCTCCAGGCGGCACAGATCCCGCTCAAAGCGGCAGAGATACCGCTCGGGCATTGAGATCCGCCACGCTACACTCTTACCCGCCTTTGGGATAAGGTTGCTCGTGAATCGAGCGCCATGCACACTTTCGGGATAAAAAGAAGCGGGGGAAGAAATTTGAGACAGTCGAGAAAGCTCAAAGCATCTTGCAAGCATTGCATAACATCCACGGAGGTTGGGAAGGAGCATATTGATAAAAAGCTGCGGGAGGACAGTGGAGAAGTCGGTGGGTGGCCGTCAGCGGTGGCTCGAGGCACCTCCTCGTGAGGCATTCCACACTCTTCGGGTTGCCCCAAAGGCTTACGAGGCGGCATGAAGAGAGGAAGTTAATCCCCTAAGGTGGACCACCTACCACGATGACGTAACTGTAGTGACAGCAAGACCGCCATGGTCTCTGCGTCCGATGTAAAATACATTGTACCTATTCAATTTATTAATAAAAATTCTTTTTCAACTAGAACTTTGGTTTCAATCTTTAATGAATTTCCTTTGTTTGAGTTGCATTGTTCTTGTTCTCGACTCGCTATCCGAGAAAACTGGAAGAAAGCTTGGATGCACACTAACAGACAAAAATTCGAATTAAGGACAGTTTTCAGGTCGGGGTGCTCCTTTTTGTGTAAAATAACAGGGTTCCAAAAAAAAGTGGGAATGAAATGAGTCCCACTTTAATTAAATACGACTTTTTTGTGATGTAGTCATCTTCAGACAAAGAGTCCCAATCAAGCTCCGCAATGCAAACAAGATCGGGACATCTACCACATGTAGACATGTCAATATTTGGGCAAGGGCAATAGACAAAAAGTGGGAATTGACATTATAGAAAGTAGTGGTAATTCTCAAAGCATCTTATGTAATATTGCTCTAGCAAAGAACTTTAAGTAATTGGACTGGCGTATATTGCTTCAGCTTCAGAACACTATTGAATATGTAGTGATGGGCGATTGTGACGTTCCAGCACAGTATACAGTCCCAGGACGTATACTGTACTGCCTCGTCACGCGTACATGCCACTCCGACTGACGTGTATGCCGACGTGTAGCCAGGTGGGTAGCCCCTAGGGGGCAACTTGCTAGGTATGTGCATTTACTATTAATGTGCACATTTACCAATGTGCACATTTATTAAGGTGCACACCTTCCCATGTAGATACATTTATGCCACCTAGCCATTAAAGGCAAGTGGGCCATACCCAATTATCCCACATGCCTAAAGGGATAATTGGACGCACGTCTCGCCAGGACAGAAAATGAACTTCTCATTATCGGTCTGGGCGCAAACATGCTTAAATTTAGGAGTTCTATGTGTTTTAGGTGACCTAAAAAGGTAGTTTGAAATTTGACCTAAAATCGCCCGCCTATAAATAGACCTAGGCCCCCCCATTTCCGCGTCCCTTCCTTAGGAAATCTGCTCTCGTTTGCCAAGGCGATCTTCTGGCGCACAGCTCAGATCGGCGAACCGTCGAATATGGCCCGGACAAAGCAGACTGCAAGGAAGCCCCGCCCAGGCGAATCCTCCAGCGCCCATGATCCTGCCCTAATACAAAGAATACTTCAAGAACGCCTTTTCAGGCATGACCAGTCTTCATCAAGCGAGGAGGCGGATTCGGAGGAACACCAAAGCGGAGGATCCCGGCAGCGAGAGGAGGATGCACACTCCGATGCGGCAACAGAGGTCCTAGACGAGGAGCAGCCGGACATCATGCACCAGATCCTCGAAGAAATCGTTGAGGAGGAAAGGAGGAGGAAAGAGGAACAAGATCGAGTGGCTGAAGAACGTGAAGAGCAGAGGCAGCCAACAATCGAGGAGCAACTTGAAGCTTGGGCTTGTTTGAAGGAGGCTGAGGAGATAGAGGAACAGCGGCAGGCGAGGCTCGACCCAGCTGAAGAAGAGGACCTCGCGGCGTTTATCAAGAAGTATGAAGCCAAAGAGCGCCGCAGAGAAAGAAAGAGAAAAAGGCAAGAGGAAGAGCCGAGCACAGCCGGCAAGCGGAAACAGAGGAAGGCGAAGGGCATAAAGGCGGGGAAAAGAACAGTCGTGAGGGTTGAGCGAGTAAGGGGTTTGGTCATCAACGAGCCATCAGGCGGACAGACCCCGCCCTCCACCGACGATTCAGATGAAGACTACGTCCCCAACACTGAGGGGGCAAGCTCTTCAAAACCCCCGGTTGTAGAGCAGGAAGCACCCGAGCAGGGGCAGCCCAGGCAGCCACCGAATCCCCCACCCTACCCAACGTGGGGCAGGGTCAAAGCACCGCGGCCACAACGGGAGGCGTATGTGATAGACCCCGTGAAGGTCTATCAAAAGAAGATGAGGGAACACAATGCCTTCATGGAAAAGTGGGAGGCATATAACGCATACTACCAGGAGAACAGGGTATGGACTATCGAAGGTGGGCAGTCGACGAAGAGCCAGACCCTGAAGCCGCCACCACCGAAGCCCAAGGTTCCTAGAGCACCAGGGAAGAAGCGGACCAGCAGGAAGCAGAAGGAGCAGAGAGCCCTCAAGGAGATCCGGCACTTCCAGCGAAGTTACGGATTCTTGATCCCCCGGGCACCATTCCAACGCTTAGTCCGAGAGGTTATGCAAGAGTATAACACAGACATGCGGGTGACTGACGAAATGTTGATGTGCCTACAGGAGGCAGCAGAGCAGAAACTGGTGCAGCACTTCGAAGATTCGACGGCCTGCACAGTTCACGCGAAGAGAGTCACACTTATGAGGCAAGACATGCATCTTGCTAGTCATATCAAGGGAGAACGCCCTTAAACATTAGAAAATTTTTGTTAATACAAAGAAATTTTGGTTAAATAATATGTTTAATCTTGCTTAATTAGGTTAAGATATCGAATTCTGGCTTTTGTTTTGATTAAATTGGACTTTTTTGAGTAAATTGAGACGATGTCTCACACAAATTGACCGAATAAGGGGTCAATTCTGCCTAACTCGGCGAGTCCAGTAGAATTAGACCCTTAGATCACCCAAATTGGACAAGTTTAACCCAATTAGAGTCAATGTCTCACACGTCGCGCCAGGGCAGAAAATGAACTTCTCATTATCGGTCTGGGCGCAACGTGTGAGACCTCTCAGCATTTTCTTCACCATGCCATGTCCAAATGATCTCCAGTCGTTGTAATAGGTTCATTAGTTGATCTTAGCATGCTCAAACCCTAAAAGTAGTCTTCAAATCTTCATTTGCACCTCTTAATAGATCAGAATCACCCAACCCCAGTAAAATTCTAGGTCTTCCAAAAATTAGGGTTTCCCTTTTTCTATAAATAGGTCCCCCAATTCTCACTTAGCACCCTACAAGTCTGCTCTTGACTGCTTAGGCGATCTTCCAGCTCACTGAGGCGCTTCTGCATCTGTTTGCTAGTCTCTTCTTCGCTAGATCAATGGCCACTGCTGACTTCAGGCGATGGTACAGCGCCAGTGCCCATGCTGCCGAGGCCGACGTCAATGACATCTTCCGAGTCTTTAGGAAAGAAATAGATGTCCAAGCCACTCTGAACGCAACCCCAGCATACAGGCAAGTTTTAGCAGAATTCCAAGCTAGGGTAGGACCCTCCCTAGTGCAGCTCCCCCCTTGCATAGGGTATTTTGTTCCCCGCCCATCCCTTCAAGCAGCCTTGGGGGATGTTCCGAACATTGCCAAATACTTGACCAACAAGGCAGAGGTTACCCGGACTACATGGTCCCGGCGGTTAGACAGGACCCGATTTTTCTACACCGTCGCCTTAGCCATTTTCCTTTCCCACCGCGCCGAAAACCCAATGGGGGCAACCTCTATTCCTCCCATTGAGGTGGACCCCATAGCAGTCCAAGCAGAAGAGCAGATGCTTTTGCAGTACCAGCAAGAGCAAGGAGGAAGAGAAGAAGAAGATGAGTGGACGGCAGAAGAGTACACCTTCGACTTCCGGGAGGAAGAGCGGCAAAGCGAAGAGGAGCTGGCCAACTTTCGAGCTGGCGGACCCTCGAGTCGTCTCCCCACTTGGGCTAGGCATCACAAGCCTAGCCCCCATCATCATCAACGGAGAGGAGTATCTACTCCTCAGCGACATCCAGAACCTTCCTGAATGCAGGGAGAACGAGTTCCGGATTGACGAACTACTGCACCAACTACGGCAGTCCGACTTGAACAACTTCATCGTCCGGGGAGTCTCAAACTTTCCGCTTCAAGTCAGGGAAGCCGACACCTACACAGGGGAGTCGACTTCCGACATCCGTGCCTACAACGAACATCGGGGATGGAAGGGCCCGAGCCGCCAACGGAGGAGGAGTTCCCACCCTCGGTGAACGATGGGGATCCGTGGCAAGACCACGAGCATCTTAATGCCGAGCTCCTCGACACCACCTCCAGCAAGAGGAGCAGGGATCGACATCAGGCGAGTCGACTCCACAATTGTAGACTACCGGGAACTGACTGAGGTTGAGGTCGACGAATACGCCGGGCGGCATAGAGCTGGAGGTCAAGCAAGTGGAGAATCTTCAGTGACGCACAATGACAAGTCACTGCGGTACTACCTGCCCCTGCTGCTGGATGGGAGAATAGCGGTGATACACCGCAAATTCAGCCCCCGGGGTGAAGAAGGAGTGTTCATGCTTATTGCACTCTCAGGCTTCGGCAGGCATGCTCGAATAGCGACAAATGTCGACTATGCTGTCCTAGTCAAGAGAGCAATGGCACTTGACATCTTCGACTTCGCCGTGCCCCACCGACGGCAGGGAAGATTGGCGGTAACCGCGGCCTACACCGCCGACCACAGAGTAGAAGAGTTGGTGTCAGCCTTGCAATGTCCCCAGGAACTTGGGACGCTCGGTAGGAACGACCCAAGTTAAGAAGTTCCTTGAGGACAACCCATCTTACCGGCGATTTCAAGAATAGTTAGACTCTTGATCCCGGAGATTTTGTATTACGATATTATATAATATAAATATAATTTATTTTGCACTTCAAATGTTTTGTTGATGTATTTTGTTCCACAACTATACCAACAAACACATATAATGCAAGAGAACAAATAAAACTAACCATATAGCCATGAACTAGTTGTGTATGCAGCTAGAGACCCGAGCTCAGGGGAACGACAACGCCGAAATCATAGGGAAGAACAGAGTCTTCCCAGACCACCCCCGGCAAGGAGCCTGTATGAAGCATTTGGACCCATGACCCCAGAGGAGGAAGTATCGCAAATGAGGACGGACCTTGAGCAGATAAAGGCTTTCCTGGCCGCACAAGCAGGAGTTGGTTCGGAGGGCAACGCTCAGTTGCCACAAGCATCAGCTCGGAAAACAGGCAAGGACAAGAAGAGGAGCAAGAGAAGAAGGGCCTCCAGCACGGAATCCTCCGACTCAAGCTCGGACTCAGACTCTGACTCCGAGGAAGAGGCTGAACCAGTGCAGAACCGGAGGGATGACAGACCCAAAGAGGCGAAGACCTCGGACTACCAGAAGAAGGTAGATTCAGCTTTGGGAAACGTATGGAAGGCCAGGAAGCTCGAGCAATTCTCAGGCGAGAACGGAGGCTTGGCTCGATGAAATGAGCGAATATGGCAACGCTTATGGTATGAAGGACAAGGATAAAGGCAGGGTGGCAACAGCCAACCTGAAAGGAGCAGCACGCATTTGGTGGAAGGGTTATGCCAAGGCCCATGGCTTAAGCAGGGATGCTTGCAGGTTCAGGAGGTTTGCTAAAGCTTTCAAGCGCCACTATGTCCCAAGAGAGAACAAGTCCAACATGATGCAGCAGTTCTACAGGTTGCAGCAGGGGAACAAATCAGTCCAGAAATATACAAAGGAATTCATGAGACTAAGGCTTTATGTGCCAAAGTTAAGGGAAAAGCATGCAGTAGAGAGCTATATTGAAGGGCTGAATGATGAGATCCGCAAGCTTGTAAGGGCAATAAACCTTAAGATAGTATCAGAAGCAGAGTCTAAGGCAATAAGCTTGCAAGGGACGGGACCTCAGAATAGCGGGCAGAGGCAGCACTATTACCAGGACAAAGGCAAGGCAGCAGGGAGTTATAGCCCTAGAGCGGCAAGCCCAGGTCCAGCTAGAGCCCCATATGGTGGCAACCAGGGGAAGCAGCAGGAGAAAAAGCAGGTGTCCTTCAAGGACAAGCAGGAGGGGTCAAACTACTCCAAAGCAGTGCGATCCTTTTTTCCGGCTATGCCCAAGGAAAAGAGGCAAGAGTGCATAGAAAAGCAGCTTTGCTTCAGGTGCTTCCAGCCAGGCCATAGGACAGCGAACTGTCTCTACGTCATGAGTGCAGCACTAGCGGAGTTGGGAGATTGGGACACTCCGTCTGACGACGACGACGAGGCAGCCCGCGACTATATTTAGGGCGAGTGTCATATCTTTGCCGCAATAGACACAGAACAAGCAGAGAACTAGTATAAGGTAATTTCTACAGTAGGGAAGGCCAAGGCCAAGTCTTTCATAGTCCTGATAGACTCGGGAAGTAGCCATAACTTTGCATCCCCAAGAATGGTAGAAATGTTGAAGCTCAAGCCTTTGAAGTCCAAGCCAAGACCCGTGGTGTTGGCAAATGGGGGAGTAAGGCATACGGCAGGCAAAAGAATCAACTTCGACATTGAATTGCCGGGAATTAACATTCAGATGGGGGCAGAGGTAATGAACATTGGAAAGTATGATTTAATCATCGGGATGGAGTATCTTGGTCTAGCAGGAGCCCTCATTGATTGTGAAAAGCGGAAGGTGACTCTCACAACACCCAATGGCAAGATCATAGAGATCACAGGTAAAGAAGTTGTTCCCATAATGCAGTGCATGTCTAGTAAGCAGCTGTTCAGGTGCATAAAGAGTGAGCAGGTAGCATATATCTTCAAGCTTGAGATTCAAGAACCCAAAGCAGAAGAAGGTAAGGAAGATAAGGGGCTCAGCAAATTGCCCAAGCAAGTAGCTGAGTTAATCACGGAGTTCCACGATCTCTTTCCAGATGAGATCAAGCAGCTACCTCCTTATAGGGGAGTCGAGTGCGAGATAACACTCGAACCAGGGACGAAGCCGACAAGCAAGGCCCCATACAGAATGATGACGCAGGAGCTGACAGAGCTAAAGAAGCAACTGCAGGAGTTGCTCAACCTAGGCTTCATTAGACCTAGTGTCTCGCCGTTTGGAGCACCCATTCTTTTTGTAAAGAAGAAGGATGGTAGCTTGAGGATGTGCATAGACTACAGGCAGTTGAATAAGCACACCATCAAGAACAAGTATGCGCTCCCCAGATCGGACGACTTGATGGATCAGCTCCAAGGTGCAAAGGTCTTCTCCAAAATTGACTTAAGGTCAGGCTATCATCAGATCCGGATAAAGGAGGAAGATATCCATAAAACCGCTTTCAGAACGCGGTATGGGCACTATGAGTTCACGGTAATGCCTTTCGGTTTATCGAATGCCCCAGCAACATTCATGAGGCTCATGAATGACATCTTCAGGGAGTTCTTGGACACCTTTGTGATAGTATTCTTTGATGACATTTTGGTGTATAGCAGATCCCTGGAGGAACACGTGCAACACTTAAGGAGAGTGCTTGAGAAATTAAGGAGGCACCAGTTGTACGCCAAGCTGTCGAAGTGTCATTTCGCAACGGAGAGGGTGGAATACCTGGGTCATGTAATATCAGCAGAAGGAATCTCGACGGATCTCGCCAAGATTGAAGCCGTCATTCAGTGGCCGGCACCGAAGAATGTGCATGAGGTCAGAAGTTTCCTTGGCCTAGCAGGGTACTACAGGAAGTTCGTGAAGAACTTTGCTAAGATAGCGGCCCCGCTAAGAGACTTGACGAGGGCGGAAAAGGTGAAAGATTGGGCAGACCATTGGTACAAGAAAGCCCAGGCAGGGTTTGAATTGCTGAAGGAAGCCTTGACAACCGCCCCCGTCTTAACCCTGCCAGATCCAGAGAAAGATAAGCTTGTGGCGACAGATGCGAATAAGATAGCCACAGGTGCAGTGCTCATGCAGGAAGAGCGTGTGGTAGCGTACGATTCCAGGAAGATGAACGACGCCGAAACGCGCTACCCGACCCATGATCAGGAATTGCTTGCAGATGTCAGGGCATTAAGAATTTGGAGGCACTACCTCTTGGGAAGGAAGTTCCAATTGGATACAGACCACCAGAGCCTCCAGTATGTATTCACGCAACCACATCTCAGAGAAGGTGGATGGAGTTCCTCGAAGAGTATGACTTTGTTATAGTCTACAAGCCGGGGAAGCTCAATGTGGTAGCAGATGCACTTTCAAGGCATCCCCTGACAACTAGAGTACATTGCAATGCAATTTCGACGCTTTCCAGCGACTTCGGAAAGAAGATTGAAGAATCCTTGTCAACGGATGTAGACTTCAAGGAGGTATAGGCAAGCTTATGTAGGGAAGCAAGAACAGACAAGGAGAGAGAAACCTTCAAAAATTTTAAGAAGGAAGGTAATCTCTTATACCACAAGAACAAGTTGTGCGTGCCAGAATCATCGGGTGTAAGGAAGTTGATTCTTCATGACGCACACAACAGTCCAATAGCTGGCCATGCAGGATTCATGAAGACATATTTCAAAGTGCGCAGCAGCTATTATTGGCAAGGAATGAAGAAGCAGGTAGCTCGCTACATCAAGGAATGTCAGCAATGCCAGCAGACAAAGGCAGAGCAGCTTCGAATTCCAGGAGCATTGGAACCATTAGCGGTGCCAAACGCTAAGTGGGAGGTCATCAGCATGGACTTCATAACAGGGCTCCCAAGGACAGTAAGAGGGAAGGATGCCTTAATGGTAGTGGTCGACAAGTTGTCGAAGATGGCACATTTTGTGCCTTGCAGGACCACAGATACGGCTATGGATAGAACGAAGCTCTTCACCAAAGAAATCTTCAGGCTCCATGGCATGCCGAGGGAGATCATCTCCGACAGAGATCCGAAGTTCATGAGTGCCTTTTGGCAAGACCTCTTTGCGACGATTCAGACGAAGCTATCCATGAGCACGGCCTATCATCCTCAGACGGACAGGCAAACGGAGCGGACCAACAGGATTTTGGAGGATATGCTATGAAACTATGTCTGGAATAAGCAAGGTATGTGGGAAAAATTTATTCACTTGGTGGAGTTTGCGCACAATAGCACCAAGCAGGAATCATCCCAAATGTCGCCGTTTATGATCAATTATGGCTATCAATGCCTAACTCCAGACACTTGGCACAATCCCGTGTCAAAAGTAGAAGTTTCGCAGCAGATGTTGGCCGACATGCAGCAGCTGGTGGAAGAAGTGCGGGGATATCTTCTAGCAGTAAGGAGTCGACAGAAGAGCATCGCCGACAAGCATCGGACAGTCAGGGAGTTCGAAGTTGGCGACAACGTGTGGCTCAAGATCAAAGTGAAGCAGGCGAAGCTCCGCATCGGGAATTGTAAGAAGCTTGCTCCAAGGTGGGCTGGACCTTTCAGAATAGTCAAGAGAGTAGGTAATCAATCCTACAAGTTAGACTTGCCAGCACACCTAAAGATTCATAAAGTCTTCCACGTGAGTTTATTGAAGAAGCATACTCCAAATCCAGATGAAGTCTTGGACACTCCAACGTTGTTGGAAATGACGGAGGAGCAGCTGGAAATAGTTCCAGATTTGATTCTTGATAAATCTTTCAAGAAAACAAGAGCGCTCCGGAGGGCAAGGAGGTCGAGCTACGAAGACTTGCAACACAAATTTTGTTGGAATGTGTTGCAAGGAATGAAGAGTACCTCGAATGTTAAATTAAAATTTTGATAAACTAAATTGTCGTGATAAGTGAATTATTGAGTAACTTGTTTTAATGATGTTATCAATTGATAAGTTATTTCATAAGATAATGGCGTAATAATGTTCTAAAAATATTACCTTAAGGTAATCTTAATAAATGTGTAAATATTATAGTAGTATATTGTATGTATCAGGTTGATTGCAGGTTAGAAAGATCCCAAGGTGGGGAGACCCACGATGCTGCGGACAGCATCATTTCAAGGTGGGGAGAATGTGACGTTCCAGCACAGTATACGGTCCCAGGACGTATACTGTACTGCCTCGTCATGCGTACACGCCACTCCGACTGACGTGTACGCCGACGTGTAGCCAGGTGGGTAGCCCCTAGGGGGCAACTTGCTAGGTATGTGCATTTACTATTAATGTGCATATTTACCAATGTGCACATTTATTAAGGTGCACACCTCCCCATGTAGATACATTTATGCCACCTAGCCATTAAAGGCAAGTGGCCATACCCAATTATCCCACATGCCTAAAGGGATAATTGGAAACCCTAGCCCTAACCCCTTGTCTATTTAGATAGGAGAAACCCTAACTTGCCCATTTTCGTTCCTAGGGTTTTAGAGCTCTATTTTGGTTGCTCCAAGAGCCAAAACCACCTCCCAGACTCTGTATGAGCGAATTGCACCATTAGTTTCCCTTGATTCGAGCAGTTTAGCAGGATGGTCGAGTTCAGAGCAGGAGGAGCAAGCCAAGGATCAGGTATTTAGTCAATTTAATAGTCTAAACCGTCTTCTAGTCATTGAATCAGTAGGTTTAGCCTATTAAATTGCCCATAGCAGCCCTCTAGATCTCTAGATACCAGACTCTAACTAAAGAACCTAACTCTATGAGATAGATTAGATCTAGTTCTTTCGTTCTTCTGTGATGTATATGGATGATGTATCTCTGTGAACTCCTTGTATTGGGAAGGGGGGTAGAGACCTCAAGCTTAGTAGTAGATGCTCCTAGATTAGCCTCTCTAGCACACTGTAGTTTCGGCCTGTGTACAAGAACCACACCTGGTTGTGGGTGAAGGGGCCAGACTGGCTAAGAAGGAGGTTCGTGTCCTAACTCTTGATCGATCCCTCTGGTGTGTAAGGCCTACCGGGGATCATTGTGACTAGGTCTAATGGCTTACCACTGAGTGCGGGTAAGGCATGGGCTCGACACCCGTGAAGTGGTGTTCACTTTCTAGTGGGTTAAGTCGAATAAGGGCGGTGGCCCTCTAGTCACCTTGAGTTAGCATGGAGACCTCTGGAGGGAGAGATCCCTACCTGCCCCATCGGAACTGGGGAGATGCAACCCAGGAATAGTTCCTTTGGCTATGCATCCGGCGGGCTACAGTAAGGTCCCAACACTTTTCAGCCTACTCTGCAAAGTGTGCACAGGAGGGGCGGATGGAGTGGACAACCCTAAGCCATGTTCTTATGCCAGCCAAATGCATTGCCATGAATTCTGTCTGCAATGAACTCTGGAGACCCAAGCCATCAGTCATCCCTTCGAGTCTGAGCCTTGAGTAGGATTTCCCATGTGTATTGTGCTGATCTTGTCTATGCAGATGTTGACGGACCACCCATCGAGGTGGATAGGTGATGCTCTTATATACTGACATGTATGTTTACGCTTCCGCAGCTAAATAGGCCCTGAGGGAGACGGGGTAAATGACCCCTTCACTCTTCCCACTGGAACCCGTTACGGTTGCAGTGTCATGTGGAGGGCCCTGTATCGGCATGGAGCTGGTATGGGGGATGAACTCCTGGTTGTATACGGTGAGGGTACCGTATACGAGTAGGGGACGTCACAACGATCGAATCTTGTTCATGATAGCATACGAAGCACATGCACTTAGCACATGCACATCCTTTGATAAATATTTGAAATGCTTGGGTTTTGACCCAATCTAGAACTTCAAATGTATTTGTTCAAATATTAATGCAAAAGCACTCAAAGTGCAGTTTCATTGCATCTCTACTTCTTCTTTTCATGGCAATAAGAAAAGCCTGAGGCTGTTCTCTAGCAAGGTAAAAAAGGGCTGATCATATTAAGTTTAGGTGCAACCAAAAAAGGAGGTATGGAAATGATCCTTCTATATCCACTCAAGTAGGTTCTACCTTGAACGATTGTATTTTCATAGTTATAATTCAAACATGAGCTAGCGATTCCAATTTATTTAGAATTTATGATCTGTTTGATTGGAAATTCTTCTTTGTTGCTTGTCATTGATTACAAAGACATTGCTCCGCTATTGCATTGTTATATGTACTATGGCTGGTTCGTAACAAGCCAAGGGGCTGATGACTTATATGTATTGAGATACGTGTTTACATTTATCATTTATTTAAGTTTGTTTCTTTTTTTCTTTTGGTCTCTTGCATGCAGGACGCAATAATATTTAACAAAGACAAGGGTTATGCAACAAAAATTATGTATAGCATAGTGTCATGATGCAACATAATAGAGTACAACATAACATCATTTCTATATTTCTTCATCCAAGGGAAACTTCACATGTACGCTTGCTCATCCCCTTGGCCTACCTCCAGCGTGGAGAGGTGGTTGTTGTCGAAATGGACCAGGCCCTCTATATGGATAGAGAGGTCCCCACGCAGCAGCCTGCGACTGTGCATAAGATCCTTTGAACTTCACAGGTGCAAGCCTGTCCATGGAACCGAGCAATCTGACATTTCGTCGTATGGCTTGGATAATTTGCTCCAGCTTTTCTTTCTCTGCCACCTAGATTCTGTCAAATTGCATTATCGTTACATCGACCCACTTTTGAAGAGTCGCTTCTTCTTTACAAGCATGAGGGCGACTTCTTGCAATGTCTCCATTGTGCCCTTTGGAAATTCAATTCCATGGTGAAGTCCAGTAACCTCATATACACTCACAGCCAGATGGAGGATCTTATACAAGCCAGGATGATGCTTAGCAAGGTAGTACTCTGCACCTAGAGAACACGCTTGGACAACTGCAATATGCTGCATAAATTTCCACACGATATCTCAGCTCTGGAGTCAGCTCTGCATTGCCTCATATAATCTTCTAGAATGCCATGAAACTTGGCTCCAATCTGCGATACCTTCTTCATGTTACCTAGAGTGGGACATATAGACAAGTGGCCTAGACCACCTTCGACGTGAGCTCTGCAGCGCATGAGAAGACGGGATTCTCTATGGACTTGCAACTTCTCTTGGAAGCTCAACCACCTCTCTATCATTGTGTATATCGTGGCTTTTGTGTCTGGCGAACATACCCCGCAGGAAAATTAGGATCTGCTTGAAGGACATCTTGAATAGAGGGATGGATGGAACTTAGGACACAATGCACCATCAAATAGTATGAATCTTCATTAAAAATGTAGCCCTCCGCTGAGGCGATTACAGGAATAGGAGGAAATAGTTGCACTTCCTCTTCCAAGGGATCATAATCCATATTTGATCTGCATTGTCTTCATCATGTAGATCCTCAAAACTTGCAACATTATCAATATTTTCAAAAGCAAAATCACTTACAATTTCGTCTGAATCATATAGAGATGAATCTGTAGAAGCATCCTCCTCACGTCGCTCAAATGCGTCAAGCTCCGGATCCATAAGAAGAATGCAATGGCAGAGTGCAAGCGCAAAAAGAGAATACACCTTCAGAAATTTTTGATCAGATATGGAAACCCTTCCTATTTTCTCCCGTTTGTGGAAACCCTTTCTATTTTCCCATGGCATTAGAAAATAGGAAGGGTTTTCATATGAATTAAATTTTGAAATCTCGGGTGACGGCATGCCCCATTAATGGGCGGTGTCCATCTTGAAAAGCATGGTTTATAAAGATTACTGCGTGTGAATATTATAAATATTAAAAGAAATAAAGGGTGAAACCCTTCCCATTTTCCGTGGAAACCCTTCCAGTTTTCAAAACCCTTCCCATTTTCCATGAAAACCCTTCCTATTTTCCAAATTTAGAAATTCGGAGGACGAGTTTCCACCTTTCCTGGTTTTAATGAAAGCCGGAAAGGTTTCCACAAAAAATAGGAAGATTTCCATGGGAGGCCAGCCCAAATCGAGTGTACAAAAAACCATCGCTTAAATAAGTTCCTTAAAACCAATGCATTAAAAAAAAAAATTCGAATTAAAACCTTTTTTTTCTTCAAATAAAATTTTGAAAAAAGCATTTGCCAACATAATGGGTCAAATTTTTTTTCTAAATGGAGTATTGATTTAATCTAATATATATTTAATTAAATTAATAATTAATTTTTTTCCATATTAATCACTGAGAAGCATGGTAATATTTCTTGCTTCCTCGCATTCTCGACTTGTCTTTTAACTCCTGTGAGTTCCGCTCTCCCCCTTTGCCCCCAACTTCTTTTCCCCTTCCCCAACGTCTTTTCCTAGCTTTTTCCCTTCTCCTCCTCATGTGGCCCCTTTGCCCCTTTCTTTGCCCCCTTTAACCCTATGCCCTTCCCTTTGCCCCTTTCTTTGATATACACCCCCCCCCCTCCCCCTTGCCCACCTTATTTTCATCATTTTGTCTTTGTACATATTATGCCTTCTCGAATTATTTTTTATAAACATTGCTTTTGATGTATCATTAAAAAATCTAGTGGTGATTCAACATGCCCCTCTGTAAAATTCATGAGCAAATATCATGAACCAGTTCTTGTTGTATGATATGAAAATCTAACAGTGATTCAATTTAAAAGTTAATTTTTCCTGCATGAGTCGCAAACATCAGAACGTGATCCACTTTAATAAAACGTGACTTATGAGACATGCATGCGATGAATGAGGAATTTATACAAAGTCCATGTGATAAAAGCAAAGGGCATTAGTTTCTGTGAGGGTTTCTGGAAGGAAGTGGAAGGAGGAATTTTTGGGCAGTTTAGTGGGAGATCCAAATCGCCCTCATTACAAAGAGGTACTTATCTCTTGGTAGGAGAAGACGTACTTGTCTCTTGATGGGAGCTTCGGATATGCGCAACAATATCTCAACTGCTAAAGTAAGAAGTGTAAACCACAACATCTCAACTGCTAAAGTAAGAAGTGTAAACCAAATTCTAACGATAGGTCACGATACTAGCATCTAAAGACAATAGACTATGGTTGGTTAGTTGAGAACAAGCCATGAGCAATAATGATCACGACTAGATCTACTTGCAAGAATTCTTGGCAAAAGATGCCACTGATGATGGTTTAAATTCTTGAGCTTGAGCTCAGTGGCTTGGCTCAAAATTCTCAAAACTGTATCATTCTCTCCAATTATTTATATCGTGTTAAATTGTAAGCAAGATGCATGCAATATTTGTCCTAGAAATGCCTTTATTTTGTTTACGTTAGACATTGTTTTCCATTATGTATTTGGAATATGAAAGAACAATAAACCATGTATGCAATACACGACTTATGCCTTTTAAATTCATCAAATCACAAACTAAGTTTTCTTCTCTCCAACTATGATAGAGGTATGACCTCACGTTCTAGCATAATGAAGCCTTGCAATCTCTATTGAAATCGAGTAGATCAGTAAAAGAGCTATTGGAGTCTAAGAGAACTTGAGAACCTAACTTGGATTCAGATAGATATTATTTTACCTTAGTATGACTTGAAGACCTCTAAAGTACTAGGACAATGGTATTGATTCTTTCAAATCTTTGTGTTGGATGATTCACATTTATGAAGAGACACAACTTATCTTTCCTCTCTTCCAACCTTATCCCATAGGCCTTTGTGTGCTCCACTAGGGTTCAAAACCCACTTACTATCATTGAATGGGAGAAGTAGGTACTCGCATATGTCATGTACTTGATAATAATTCAGGTCCTATATAATCTTCAAAACCATACTAATTTTATATAATCTTCAAAGCCATAGGACAACCAGCATCGAGCTATCTTTCATAGCCTGATATTTCTTCAATTCTACTCTACTTCCAAATTTCTGTGGAAGACAAGCTAGATAAAGCCTATAGGCATTGGAAGGAACCAATGTCAAGGGTAGTGCATCATTAAGCAGTCAAATAAAATCCATCTCCAGCAATATTGGTCATGCTTGTAGAACTAGGCTCAAGTTTGGATTGTGCACGCAAAAAAAGGATCATGCAAGTTATTGAACTAGTGAGAACATAGTATAACATCAAAGCTTACCAAATTCTTGCCACCTACCATAACAATACTGTACTCCTGACCCAAATTGCAAAGCTTTTGACTTCCACATAAGTACTAGCATAAAGGGTTGTTTAGTTGAACTTGTCATGATGCAGCTATATGAGAGAAACTTGGCGAGAATTGATTCTTTTGTTCTCATCTTCATATTCATCCCAAAAAAAAGAAAAAAAAAAACTAGCGGTCGGGCAGGCTTGAGGAAGGGAAGAATATATGGGGGGGCCGGGGGGTGGGAGTGGGGGATATACAAGAGAATATTGAGTTGGATGGAATGAGGTGGAGTGATCATGGCTTAAAGATTTGCATCTTCAAACATTGAAGCTTCAAGGATGTATTGTTCAGAGTCATGGCAAGAATTATAGTAAATATGTGCATGTTAACGCGATAACAAGTGCAGCATCAAGGGTGTACATATGTTTATTATTGCTTGAGTGAATGTGGATGTGACAACATTTGCAACATTCCCATTCAAATATGCTCCTCTAACTTAAGCATCATTCCCTAACAATCATTGTTCCCATTATATGTGTTCGTTCTGAGAAAGACTAGCTAAGAACTGTTCTTTATTGTAAATGCTGCTACTTCTCTTAAGATTCGTAGTTGTCCATTAGAATCTTAAGATTCGTAGTTGTCCATTAGAAACATGATATTCGTAGTTGTCCATTAGAAACATGACATTATTTAGACACAAAGGAGGTCAAGGATAGTAAGGTGAGAATGGAATCAAACTAACTATTCTCATCATATTCTTATCATAAAGTCGCTTAAAATTTTTTGGAGAAGCTATGAAACCTGATGATTAAAGTTACTATCCATGATAAAGATACTTAGGCTAGTTCTATACAAACGCATAATTTTGGGAACTCGGAGGCTTCACAACTGAAGCATTACACATTTTACAGAATTAAATTTCTCCACATTACTGCTTCATTGTATAAGACTTGTTTGTTATATCATTTGTTGTAAAAGTCGACAAGGGCATTTTATATATTACATAATTCTAATTACTTCAATCTTAATTGTTTCAACAACTTCAAAAAGCCACGTACGCACTAAAGCTATACATATCAAATGTTTCATAAATATGTCTTCGTTTAGCATTGTTGATACTCGAAATTGAGGAATACAAACAAAGGACATTCTACATTGCTATGTGCTTTGAAGACACAATGTCGAGAAAACATCTCAATGCCTGTGGATGCTTTTCAAGTGAGAAGTGTCAACATCGGGCGATGGAGATTCTAAATGACCATAATGTCAAGCATTCAATATGAAGCATGATACCCTCTCAAAAAGCTTCTCAATAATTCATGGTGTTTTTTGTTAGCAGCCCACAAGTTCACAAATGGGAGCAAGCTTTTATTCACCGTGTTCTTTAGCAAGTTTATACGCGTTTTCATGAGAAATAATAGTGATTGTTTCATGTAAAGTGTAGATGAACTCTAGATGCCTATACAATCAAACAAACATGTCCATCTTGAGGATCAAACAGGTTTGCATGCCATACTTATTGGCAGTTGCAATATCTCCATGTTTTAGTAACTGCTTTCTGGATCCTCATGATGAGAATCACATCATATTGAGATTATGGTGTCTCATTGAGAAACTTGACCTCTCAAACCCCTTAACATGAGTAGATTGGCACACAAACCTGATTAAGGTTCAATAGCACTGCAACTGCCAGAGTTCAAATTGCACCGTATCTGACGTAGATTCTTCCGCTGAAAATATAGCATGCAAATATGGAAAAGATTGCAGACACAACACATGTTTAAAATAATATTATCCCAGCATCACGTAAAAAATAAATTCATCAACATACACATATTTATAATAATATTATCCCACACATCACGCAGAAGATAAGTCCCTCAAGATACCTGATATTTATTGAAAAGGAATATGAGAAGCTGAAGAATAAGTTCTAAATGTGGCGTAAATTCCTCAGCAGCTCCTAAAAAAGGTGATATTGCAAATGCCGAGCATACTGCCTTTTGCATATGTTTATTACTATCAAGTATTTATCGAAGACCATTTAAAAAGTCATCAAACTGGTAATGCCCATCCAAATGTGCTGGTGACAATAGCAAAATGACTAAAACAATGGCACTACACAAAATCATCTATGTACATACAACAACCAATTATCTGGACCAACCTGAACTATTCATTTGCTGTAACGTGACAATGTCCAGCATGTAATACTGCACACAAAAGGATGTTTATCACCTAGCAAATCCAACAAGTTGACATAGCCTGACCCTTGCCTTTTGAGGGCAAAATGACAGTCAAAAAATCAATGAGTATTTATATGAAACTTCCCAGACTAGAAGACAACCAAGGTCTGTTACCTGCTCTAAGTGTGGTAGAAGACCACTTATATACCCTTCTACAACAGCACATAAAGCCAAAACTGCAGCCTCCAATATACTTTCTCTTCATGCTTTCGTATTTTCATAGTTGTTGTGAGCTTGTATTACGATGAAGTTGCATGAAAAATATAGCGTAATAAATAAGTAACAACTTGACATGCAGCCCAAATTCTCTTTACAAGGTTTCTTAAGGGCCAATTTTAGAATAAATCAAGACAAAGCTTACAGTCTTCTAATCAATTTCAGTAGTTTCAGATACCAAGGAACAGATAAACGAAGTTTGCAAACTAAATACCTGATGCTGGCATAGGAGTCCACTTATAAAGAAGCATTATAAACTACCGTGGGTTGAAGAAGCTGCAGCGCAGGAGTCTATATCGCCTAGCAGGACCTTACCAATGTAGTGCATGCAATGAGAAAACATGAATATTTATGCTTAATGGCTCTAGCCTAAGATATTTACTTCCCTAATCTACATGCTCAAATCATAGAAAGTCATGGCTGTATCCGTTTAAATTATGTATAAGAACTCCTTCTAGGCTCCGGTGATATCTTAGCAACAACTTTTACATGACAGCCAATATTTGGTTTATGTCAATGCAACAATTAAGCTCAATCAAGAATTGCTATCATCAATGAATTACAGGTTAGAAGAACAACCTTATTGTGTTCATTACAGTCTACTGATTATGTAGTCTTGGAGAATTTCAAGAATTAGGATGCTTGTGTGTATATGATATTCAATCCTTACAAGCTACTTTGACACCGGCCTAGTTAATACTATAGGTATAAATCCAGCAAGCATTGCATGGTCTAGTTAATATTATAAAGTACAGAGATCCAATAAATCAAACTCAAGATAATATAGATCTGCAGTTCACGCATGCCAAGCTCAAATATTACCATGCCAGATTCATATATGCTATGCACGGTTCAGATCTAACTGAATATAGTAATGGTCATGGCCAAGCTCATTGCAAATCCAGATCAATACCGTGAGTAGTTGAAATCCACAAGAAGTTACTCCAAATAAGTCTGCAATCACATAATATTTACAGGATCTGCCTTGCAATTACTTAGATTACTTTCATGTCCTAAAATTCACGTTTGCATAATCCTTATACTAGAAATTTGGATCTGCAATAAGCTCTTGAAATTAAACTATTCACCAAATTTAACGAGCACATGTACATCTAAGTCAAGCACTACATATCCAATGTACAAAATTGTTAGAAATTTAAAACCCACCCTAACCTGAGAAGGAGATGTACTGCTTTTCATTTTGTCTGGGCCTTCAAGCTTGCCTCCTAGTCTGCTCTTTCCTTTCCTGGAAAACTCTTGGGAGCACTTTGCAATCCCATTGAGCTGGTATCATTCTTGCCATACCGTCTGCAAAGACAAGGTCTGGATTCATGGAGCAGAGAGAGCGACTTGTTCAACTAGAAAGGCATGTTCTGTTTAGTCTTAAACAACTCAAGCTACTCTCCATGAAACACAAGCTTGAAGAACAAGATTCCCGGTTAAGCCTAAGATTGCGAATTGTGGTCCGCAAGAAAAAATGGGCGATTTCAAGTGAAAGAGGGCACCACTGATCAAACAAGATTGCTAACGCATCAATGGGTTGCCCGTTGCAAGACCCTTTATGCCTCTCCAACCGCGTATCAATACCAATATAATGTCATGAAATACATTAGATTGTAGATTAGATTGTAGGTTGTTTGAGGAGGGAATTCGGTTAGGTGCTAGAACCAAATCCCCAATGCAAAAAGCCATTATAGTAGTGTTAATGTCATTATCACAAGAGATTTATACTCATACGTAAGGAATGATAATATAGTAGAACTAATTGATATATTGACTCTAGATGCGAGGGTGCATACCGGGGCTAAGCGTAGATGGGTAGACAAAGCTATGTATTTGATACAATTAACTCATGTGTTAGCCTAATGAGAAATCTGTCACATCAAAGCATAAACAAGAATGCGATATTTTACAAGACTCAAAAACAAGAGGAATAAAAAGGCTACCACGGGTCTTTAAAATAAAAATCTCATTTCAAAGCAAGGAAATGATTGCACATCTCATAATGGCTAAAAGAGAGGATGAATATTACTTCGTACACTATGACAAAATAGCATGAGCCAAAGTCAATTTTGAGTACCCATGAAATTGATTCACGTCAAATTATGACCTCTACATAAAGTCCTAGTGAAATTGATCCACATCAAGTTAAATTGAATGCGAAGATCTTTTTTGGACTCAAAACTCCATATTTGGCAATGAATAAGTGGAAAGTATTTATAATTCCTTAGGATATAGCACTTCTAATTCCTTAGGATGGTACAAACAACTCACCTATTACTGCATCCAATATGTGAAGGATGAAAGTACTAGATTTCTTTGCTAGAAGAGGTATGAGACACATTGATGTTAACAGTAAAAATCAATGAGCTTAGCCTTAAAAGTAGTAAAATAGAACATAGGCATGTAGCCATGCCTTAATAGTAGTAAAATAGAACATAGGCATGTAGCCATGTGCATGCAATTGTGTGAACATAACGAAATAATTAGAACATTATAAAGTCGGTACATATTGTTGTAAGAACTACATGTTTCAACTTATGCATGTAGCCTTGTGGATGAGTATTATGTGCATGAAATGGAAGATAATTTAACAATAAAGTTTTCAAAAACAAGATATTATTCCACAAGTTGGTTAATTCACTAAATCAAATTTTGTATGACCTTGCGTTCGAGTCCTTATGACTCTACTAATTTTAATTGCCACGCACCTGTAACATCAAAGCTGTTTGCCCTTTTGGATCCTCTGAACATATGGTATTGAGGATCCAAGGAACTTGTAGAAGCACTTCAAATCCAGATATGTTCCTCATTTTGCAGGTATAGCACCCTCAGTAATAATGACAACAATAATAATAATCAGAATAATGGAATTTCTCTTAGGAGGCTCTCAAAAACAAAAATCCCAAGTGAACTGTTTCATACATTTAGATGGAGTTAGCAGTTAGAACATTGAAGTTACACTACTGAATCATCTGATCCAATCGGGACTGCTGGAGTATAATACTTCGTACAATAGAAGCCTTCATCAACCAAAAATCAAATGTCAAGGCAGCATTTCTTTGGATTTTGTAGTCGAACTTTTATGCCACATATGCCATCATTTTTGTGGCCTGATGGCACACAAATAAAGAATCCAGAAAATGTTAATCTATGTCTCAAATCATCAATAAGTTGGACCAACTGGAGGAAAGAGCCAAATCTCAAGGACTTTGACAATTCCGCTTAACAATTCTACATTTTTAGCACCTTCTGCACTGTTCTCATTTTTTTATTGAATCCAGAAGAAGAATTTGTTCCCCAGATATTCAAGACATAGATTGCATCAATACAAACAATGAGCAGCATCACTTTAGACTGCATTACATCATCACTCCATGAGATCTAATAGGACTCACCTCACCTCGAATAAATATACATACAGCTGCATCTATCATGTACAAGTACAAAGATGCACAAGATCTAGCGCAGAATCAGATCTTGTCTGAAGGAATTCTAGCACCATTCATTTGCAAGCGCACTTCAAGAATGCTGATGAAGGGGCCTACTCATTGAACTTCTACTTATGTTATGAGATCTTGCAAAATCTTTTGGTTGCCGAAGTACGCCATAACTCTTCCAATCTAATTTGTACATTGTCCTCTTCGAAGCAAGAACTCTTAAATGCAAGAATCAATATAATGGCATTTCACACCTGTACAAAAAACACCTCAGACATAAAAATGTTAGACATGGTATAATACATGATAATGACAACCAGCCCTGAGATAAAATGGTAACAAAAACCAAACGCACCAACCTGATCTGACCTGTTAAAGCTTATGCGCAACCTATCAACTCTTGATGCTAAACTTCTCTGTTCTTGGCTGGAAGATGCAAGAGCAAGAATTTCTTGCATGCGGTCTGGCCAATCAGAATTCAGTCTTCTGGCAAAGTCCTCAACTTCCCTGCCCCCAAAAACTTTTAAAGGTTAACAACAAGAAACTGTCTCAGTAAAACACTCATAAATGACAGCCTATGGAGCAAAACATGTGAAGTCACCTGTCTAACTTCTCCCTCAGGACATGATCAATATCATCATCATCAACATCAAATATATCTTCACTGTCAACATCTAGATGCTGTGAACTGTTTGGCAATGACGTCTATTTATCTCCTCCATTGACTTCCAAATCCTGTTATGCAGAAAATCAGAAGTATTATCACAGGAGAAAAGACATTCCTGACTTACAATGTCTCACCTTATCATGTGACTCAACCGCGCCTGGGTGATTTTTGAAATGCTCCTTCTTGCGTTTGTTTTTCTTTCTTTTTGACTTCCCAATTTTGCTCGTCTTAGCATCTAATATAATGTGGAATGATATCATTAATAAAAATCAACAAATAAGCAGCACAAACAAGTGCAGTAATACCATATCAACATGAAAATTATAACAAACTTTTTATTCAACCTAAATACAAAGACATTTGAGAGCCATTAAATGCAACGGAAGCAGAGACATTTGCCTTTTTTTTTGGTAGACATTTGAAACGCCATATGCAGACATGCACACTTTCATACATTCATACATGTTCTCTTTAGCCAAGAACCCAGAACTTTCAAAATCATCAAAGCCCAGTTCCCCCTATTTAGTTCTGTAAGAATACTTCGATTTTATACAAAAAAATCAATTGTACCCTTGCAGCTCTACTACTTGGCTCCTAAAGCTTCACACGACTAAACCAATCAGCAAAAATATCAACGTGTTTTTCTGCCCTCTCCACACTTATTGGAAGTTTAAAATCATACTTAAAATCCTTGCGCAAAGATGGTCCAGATTACTATAGGATCGCCCATAAATGCATTTACATACATATAAACACATTAAAAAAAACCTGTTGACAAGACATCTATGCTATGTGTCCTAACATTTGCACAATAGAGAGAAACTGTAACCAAATGTGCATAAAAAGGACGCATACTTTATCACAGTCATGCAATAATCAGCTTGTTCTTGGCAGTAAACTATAAAGAAGAATGCCTCAACAAATGCAGCTGAAAATATATGACTGGCAGTTTGATATAACAATAGTTTCAAGCTCAAAGTTTGAGAAAGCTGGTGCTGAAGCAGGCTCATCAGAAGTTGAGTAGATTAGAAGAAATGCATTGTCCATACCTCCATCAATGAAAGACACAAGATCATCAACAGATCGCTCATCCATATGTTGGTCCTCTGTGGGAGTTGACTGCAACCAGGTTGATGATTTATTGCGTTTCTTATACTTTGGTGGAACTATGTTTTGACGTAGACAGGCATGGGAATAGATTTACCTTTGCCATTTTCTTCTCTTGTAATTCCTTCCGTTTTTTTGCATATAGTCATTCTCTTCCGTCTTTCTCTTCCTGCAAATAAAAGACTATTATGAATAGTTTTGTATAAACTGTTGCATATGAAAATCACAATCTATTAATGATTCTGTAAATTATGAATAAGAAAATCCAACTTACAAAGTCGCTTTGTCTATTATTACGTGAATAGCCACAAACTTTATAGAAGAATAACCATCTGCAGTGATTCAGAAAACAGATTTAAAGCTTCCTCGCCTTTGGCGCCGGACCTCTACCCCTCGCATTACAAACCAGAGACTACATCTCCACCTTCTGCCTACTTCTGATACAAGGAAACGGCCCCGGACCTTTGCCCCTCGCAACCCAACCAAAAAGGAGATCGCATCTCCACCTTCCGCCTGGCTCATGTGGAATCCACGCCGTCTAAGTGTATTGAGGGGTCCCTCAAATCCCAAAAGTCCACAGCCGTCCACAAGGAATATGCTACAACATTCTTCAATCGCGGCCCTCTATGCGTCTTGCCCCCTCCAAGGGCCAAAAAAAAACCTAAACTAAACCCTGCGCAAAACCCCCTAAACTAAATTCAACGGTTCAATCATAATTGCCTGCTCACGGGTTATGGACCAAGCTGTTACTTTTTGTTTCAAAACAAAAACGGTCACGCCCCTATCTATATAAACAGCCTTTCCCTCCCAACACATAGTTCATCAACCCCCCTCCTTCTCTACTTCATCCCCATGGTTCAAACTGCTAGGCACTTCGCCACTGGCGTCAAAGATCTCGTCGATCATGGCATTCTCCGTGTTCCTGACCTCTACATCCGGCAGCCACATGAGCGCCCTCACCAGACTAACTTGTGCCAAGATGATGAGGTTGCTCTTATTGATCTCTCAGGACTGCATGGTCATACTCGTCCTCAAGTGGTGGATGCGATTCGTAAAGCTAGCCAGAAACATGGATTATTTCAAGTTGAGTCATGCAATTTCGCTCAAGATCCTTCTTTATTCTCCCATAAATTAGATTTGCAAGTTTAAATTAACATAGATCTCTTCTTTCATGCAACTGTAGGTAGTGAATCATGGCATTCCATTCGACTTGATGAATTCCATGATGCAAGATGTGAAGGATTTTTACGATCTCCCAATGGAAGACAAGTTAGTGTATTATACTGAAGAGTTCTTTGCTCCATTTAGGGCAGGCACTAGCTTTAGGCCCTCTAAGGAGAAGGTGATGGAATGGAGTGATTATTTCCAGCATCCTGTAGATCCTCAACAATCTGAATATTTATGGCCCCAGAAATTACCAAAATACAAGTATGTATTAACTTTTGTAGCTTAATTGAAAAAAAAAATGTTTGTTGTTTGGTTAGTAACTCTTATGCATCTTCCTTATTATAGGGATCATGCAATTGAGTACGGCATATACATAAAGGAGTTAGCAGGACAATTGTTAGATGTTATTTCAGAAAGTTTAAAGCTACAAAAGAATATATTGGGAAACGCAGTGAAATATCTCCCACACCAGATCATGAGATCTAGTTATTTTCCCCCGTGTCCTGACCCTGATTTGGCATTAGGGCTCACTGGACATTCTGATCCTGGTGTGATGACCATTCTCATGCAAGGGGAAAATGGGGGACTTCAACTACTTAAGGATGGATGTTGGTTACCAGTCAACTACCATAAAGGTGCCTTAACCATTATGCTGGCAGATCAAATTGAGGTAACTGATAGTCTTCTTCTTATTCTTTATCTCTTTCTTCTATCATCTACTTCTATAGAAGTTGGAACTTTATTTTTCGGCAGATTTTGAGCAATGGCAAGATAAAGAGTGTGGAACATCGTGCCATTGTGGGGAAGAAGTCATCCATCTTCATCGACACGTTCTTGAGCCCACCCCTCGATAAGTTTATATCTCCATTGTTAGAGCTCATTAACGATGAGAACCCTGCTCTTTATGGGGGATGTCTATTTGGGGAATACTTACGACATATCACCTCAAACCCTCTAGATCACAAAACCTTGTTGAATGCCAATAAGTTGTCGATGCACTAAGGTTTCCTTGTGCTTATGAGTACTCTTCTAAAAGCTATTATATCAACCAGTTATTACATAAGTTAATAAGAAGTTTTTCCTTGTGGATTAACATATTGTATTTTTTATATCACTATACATCATATCATCAATCGTATTCTATACATATATTATGATGGGTGTCTTTTAAATCTCTTTTATAGTTGGTGGAACAATGGCAATGTAGACAAACCACATTTATAACGTGGAGATAAGGATGTTGAGTGCAACTTTCCCAAAATTATGCGTTTGTATAGAACTAGCCTAAGTATCTTTATCATGGATAGTAACTTTAATCATCAGGTTTCATAGCTTCTCCAAAAATTTTTAAGCGACTTTATGATAAGGATATGATGAGAATAGTTTGATTCCATTCTCACCTTACTATCCTTGACCTCCTTTGTGACTAAATAATATCATGTTTCTAATGGACAACTACGAATCTTAAGAGAAGTAGCAGCATTTACAACAAAGAACAGTTCTTAGCTAGTCTTTCTCAGAATGAACACAGGTAATGGGAACAATGATTGTTAGGGAATGATGCTTAAGTTAGAGGAGCATATTTGAATGGGAATGTTGCAAATGTTGTCACATCCACATTCACTCAAGCAATAATAAACATATGTACACCCTTGATGTTGCACTTGTTATTGTTATCTTATTAACATGCACATATTTACTATAATTCTTGCCATGACTCTGAACAATACCTCCTTGAAGCTTCAATGTTTGAAGATGCAAATCTTTAAGCCATGATCACTCCACCTCGTTCCATCCAACTCAATATTCTCTTGTATATCCCCCCCTCCCCCCCATATATTCTTCCCTTCCTCAAGCCTGCCCGACCGCTAGTTTTTTCTTTTCTTTTTTTGGGATGAATATGAAGATGAGAACAAAAGAATCAATTCTTGCCAAGTTTCTCTCATATAGCTGCATGGACAAGTTCAACTAAACAGCCCTTTATGCTAGTACTTATGTGGAAGTCAAAAGTTTTGCAATTTGGGTCAGGAGTACGGTATTGTTATGGTAGGTGGCAAGAATTTGATAAGCTTTGACGTTATACTATGTTCTCACTAGGTCAATAACTTGCATGATCCTTTTTTTGCGTACACAACTTGAGTCTAGTTCTACAAGCATGACCAATATTGCTGGAGATGGATTTTATTTGACTGCTTAGTGATGCACTACCCTTGACATTGGTTCCTTCCAATGCCTATAGGCTTCATCTAGCTTGTCTTACACAGAAATTTGGAAGTAGAGTAGAATTGAAGAAATAGCAGGCTATGAAAGATAGCTCGATGCTGGTTGTCCTATGGCTTTGAATATTATATAAGATTAGTATGGTTTTGAAGATTATATAGGACCTGAATGATTATCAAGTACATGACATATGCGAGTACCTACTTCTCCCATTCAACGATAGTAAGTGGGTTTTGAATCCTAGTGGAGCACACAAAGGCCTATGGGATAAGGTTGGAGGAGAGGAAAGATAAGTTGTGTCTCTTCATAAATGTGAATCATTCAACACAAAGATTTGAAAGAATCAATACCATTGTCCTAGTACTTTAGAGGTCTTCAAGTCATACTAAGGTAAAATAATATCTATCTGAATCCAAGTTAGGTTCTCAAGTTCTCTTAGACTCCAATAGCTCTTTTACTAATCTACTCGATTTGAATAGAGATTGTAAAGCTTCATTATGCTAGAACGTGAGGTCATACCTCTATCATAGTTGGAGAGAAGAAAACTTAGTTTGTGATTTGATGAATTTAAAAGGCATAAGTTGTGTATTGCATACATGGTTTATTGTTCTTTCATATTCCAAATACATAATGGAAAACAATGTCTAACGTAAACAAAATAAAGGCATTTCTAGGACAAATATTGCATGCATCTTGCTTACATTTTAACACGATATAAATAATTGGAGAGAATGATACAATTTTGAGAATTTTGAGCCAAGCCACTGAACTCAAGCTCAAGAATTTAAACCATCATCAGTGGCGTCTTTTGCCAAGAATCCTTGCAAGTAGATCTAGTCAGGATCATTATTGCTCATGGCTTGTTCTCAACTAACCAACCATAGTCTATTGTCTTTAGATGCTAGTATCGTGACCTATCGTTAGAATTTGGTTTACACTTCTTACTTTAGCAGTTGAGATATTGTGGTTTACACTTCTTACTTTAGCAGTTGAGATATTGTTGCGCATATGCGAAGCTCCCATCAAGAGACAAGTACGTATTCTCCTACCAAGAGATAAGTACCTTTTTGTAATGAGGGCGATTTGGATCTCCCACTAAACTGCCCAAAAATTCCTCCTTCCACTTCCTTCCAGAAACCCTCACAGAAACTAATGCCCTTTGCTTTTATCACATGGACTTTGTATAAATTCCTCATTCATAGCATGCATGCCTCATAAGTCACGTTTTATTAAAGTGGATCACGTTCTGATGTTTGCGACTCATGCAGGAAAAATCAAGTTTTAAATTGAATCACTGTTAGATTTTCATATCATACAACAAGAACTGGTTCATGATATTTGCTCATGAATTTTACAGAGGGGCATGTTGAATCACCACTAGATTTTTTAATGATACATCAAAAGCAATGTTTATAAAAAATAATTCGAGAAGGCATAATATGTACAAAGACAAAATGATGAAAATAAGGTGGGCAAAGGGGCAAATGGGAAGAGGCAAGGAAGAGGGGGGGGAGGGGGGGGGTGTATATCAAAGAAAGGGGCAAAGGGGAAGGGCACATGGTTAAAGGGGGCAAAGAAAGGGGCAAAGGGGCCACATGAGGAGGAGAACGGAAAAAGCTAGGAAAAGACGTTGGGGAAGGGGAAAACAAATTGGGGGCAAAGGGGGAGAGCGGGAAGGTGGAAAGGTGGGAACTCACAGGAGTTAAAAGATAAGTGGAGAATGCGAGGAAGCAAGAAATATTACCATGCTTCTCAGTGATTAATATGGAAAAAAATTTAATTATTAATTTAATTAAATATATATTAGATTAAATCAATACTCCATTTAGAAAAATTTCTTGACCCATTATGTTGGCAAATGCTTTTTTCAAAAAAAAATTTGAAGAAAAAAAGGTTTTAATTCGATTTTTTTTTAATGCATTGGTTTTAAGGAACTTATTTAAGCGATGGTTTTTTGTACACTCGATTTGGGCTGGTCTCCCATGGAGACCTTCCTATTTTTTGTGGAAACCTTTCCGGCTTTCATTAAAACCAGGAAGGGTGGAAACCCTTCCTCCGAATTTCTAAATTTGGAAAATAGGAAGGGTTTCCATGGAAAATGGGAAGGGTTTCCCGTTTTGAAAACTGGAAGGGTTTCCACGGAAAATGGGAAGGGTTTCACCCTTTATTTTTTTTAATATTTATAACATTCACACGCGGTGACCTTTATAAACCACGCTTTTCAAGACTGACACCGCCCATTAATGGGGCACGCTGTCACCCGAGATTTCAAAATTAAATTCATATGGAAACCCTTCCTATTTTCTAATGCCATGGAAAAATAGGAAGGGTTTCCACAAACAGGAGAAAATAGGAAGGGTTTCCACACATGGCTGGTTTCACCCGAGTGTCGCCCATGCTGGCCACCTTCTGGAAATAAACAATGTGTCTATCGAGGGCCGCATGCTACAGTGGCATGAATCCTGTCTCCTGCAACAAGATCTGATATGGAACTGAGGGCTTGACCCCAAGTGCCCGTGTCAAAAATGCCTTCTGGACCTGCTCTAAGTCATTCCAAGTCGCCAAAGACATCACTGGGCCCCACATCTCGACCCCATACAGAAGAACTGGCTCCACCAGTGCGCTGAACAAATGTGACTGGGCCCTCCAACCTGCGGTCACCCGAAGGTGAATGGATGCATCTCAATACATTGAGGACGAAAATTTGACCCCCAGGTACTTGTAGCTGGGCCCTCCAACCTGCGGTCACCCGAAGGTGAATGGATTGCGTACAGTGCCTTCCAACCTGCGGTCACCCGAAGGTGAATGGATGCATCCCAATACATTGAGGACGAAAATTCGACCCCCAGGTACTTGTAGCTGGGTGTGATCTCTACCATCGCCCCACGATAAGTGGCCTTGGAGGTCTTTGGATGGCGTGAGGAGGATATGAGGACCACCTTAGTCTTGGCGAGGTTGACACGCATGTCCGTCGCTGGCGAGAATGTGTCGGGGCATCTAGGTGTACACTGCATGCCCTCTAGTGTATGGGCCAAAAGGTCCACATCATCCGCATAGATGAGCTGCGGATGACACAGTGCAAGAGGCGTATACCGTTCCCCATTGGAAGCAAGCCGGGCTTCCAACTTGTCATAAAGTCCAAAGTGTGGGTGGGAGAGGACAACCTTGCGACTCAATGCCTCTTGGCAAATGGTTGTCCCTTCCGTTGCATGCGGCTGTGCGGCTCGTCTGATCTGGCCTGCTGCGTTACTGAGATCCATAGGGAGCCCGCGAGATGGTACAATCTAAGCCCACAACTTTTTCGAGTGCGTGTGAAAGCTTTTTGCAAAGTCCACAAACTTGGCCGATTACATGTCCTCTCGGCGATTCCTGGCGTCCTCGACGAGGGCCACGAGTGTAAAGATGTGATCAATGGTCAAATGTTGGGGTCGGGGCTTTGCTGGGTAAGTGCCGACATTTCACCTCTGCCCATGCGGTTTTCTTTGTTGAGAATGCCGGCACAACTTGGCAAACCTTGGTGACCATGATGGTTCGGTAATTGGTTGGAGTGGGTCCCCGCCTTGTAGATCGGAACAACCACGCTTGTGGTCCATGGCCGGGAAAACCCTCTTGCGGCGCCCTATTCAACGGTCGCGACAAGGATGGGCATGATGGGTTGTCACCCGCCCTTGAGCAACTCGCTTGCGGGCCGTCAAGTCTGCTGCCTTTCCATTAACCCCGGCTGCGACCCCATTCGACATCTTCTTACGTGATCACCGGTGGCGGGCCATCTTGCGAGGGGGCACATCTGTCCGATGTTCAGGGGGATCATAAAGGCACATTGCGAGTCTTTGCTCCCATTACTGCCGTGATGTTTCCGTGGTACATCTTCGGCTGCAGTACCTGCGCCACAAATTTCTCGTGTGGGCATCAAGTAGGCCGAACATTTCTCCTTGGTGCCTTGCCAGGTACCTTGCCTTTGTTTCCTTGAGGAAGGCATGGTAATGGCTGGTGGCTGAGCTTCGCGTGTCGATCCGCGATGAGGCGCCAGTGCGGCGTTTACATTCCTTACACTCGGCATCAAACCACATTGCAGCGGGAAGGTTGCGGCCCTCGATCTCACGGCGTGGGGAGGTCTCCCCAAAGCACCTATCGCCCCTGATTACGAGGAGCTCAACCCGGTGGTGGGTTTCTTTGCTCCGGCATGGGCATGAAGCTGTCGGGAGGGCCTCTGCGAGCATGTCGGCGTAACCCTCCGCCTACTCATAATCCAAAGCGCAGAAATTGGCAAAGGTACTTCTGAGGGGCGTGGCGGGCCCAGGCCGACTTCACATAGAGTGGGAGGTGATGCGATTGGCCTCCTCGTCCCGCTGTTTGTGCCGGCGCGAAAATGGCTGACAAGGTATACATCTGCGCGACCACTATGACATAATCCCGACACTAGTTCCCGCCCCGTGATTGCAAGTGTGCAGTGTGGGAAGAGGGCCATTGTGGTAGGCCATTGCATATGGCGGAGTCAAAGATACAGCACATCAGAACAATTATGCTGCGCGGCGGGTGACACATTGTCATCGAGTGCGTGTGCAAAGCGACTCTGCCGGGACACAAGCTGCAACCACGTCATCATGAGGGTCGGCCCGCATGGCTGTTCCACCCGCATGCGCACATTGAAGTCTCAAGGAGCATGACTCTGCCCATCGGCTTGTCTTTGTTGTATGTCATCATATAGATTGACATCTGAGTCCATCATCCACCTTAGTTGGTTTGTGGTAGAAAGGGAATGGGAAAAGTAGCAAGCAGACTAGGAAGAGGATCTCCACCCGGTGGTGCACTTTCGGATCCACAAGTAGCGGTTAATGCATGTCGGTCTTACGGAGGAAAACCAAATAATGCCAAGGCTACCGGTAGTAGCGGGCAACCCCATCGTGCCCGTCTCCCCTGTACAACTATTGAACGAAAAATCTTTGGTACCACTGGCGGTCAGGCGGACTTTGTGGCTGGGTGTTCCCATGTCTCCATGAGGAAGATGAGGTCCATGTCCACGGCCTCTTGAATTGAGGCTATCACCCATACGCCCGCGGGAAATTAAAAGTTCGGACCACCACGGTACAAGGCCCTAATGGCGTTGGGAGATGCTTGTATAGTATGTGTGTGTCCGAGATGGACCCAGCCCGGGGGAAGCGAGCCCGGGAGTTCGCGGGGGCAGACCAGGGGAAGCGGAAGCGGCGGCCGGGCGGCATTCACGAGGCGGAGGCGAGTAGCGGGGGCAAGGCCCGGTGCGGCTGGCCCGGGGCGGAGAGGCAGAGTTGTAAGGCCCGGTGCGAGGGAGGATGCGGCTGAGCGGCCGGGGTAGCATTTGGCTGAGCAGAGTGCGGTGCGGCATTTGATGCGGCTGCGAGGCGTCCACGACCTGGCGAACTCCCTCCTGGCGTGCCTCTGTTGCGGGTAAAGATCGGCTCACATACGGAGATGTGCCCCGGTAGCGTCTATCAGCGGTATGGCCTCTTGAACTTCGTGCATGTCACTTAGACACCCACGACTTCGGTGGCACGGAATTTGGACCCCAAACCGGGGCTGGTCGGCGTAACCTCAACAGGTCTGGACCGGGGGAAGCGTCATGCGCCCAAGGATACGTGTGTGTATCCTCCGGAGGACATCCTCTCCAGCTCTTCGGCGGGGCCCGAACCACGGGTTGTGGCTCCGTCGCTGGCGGCTCCCGCAACTCGGCGTCGGTGGGGGTCAGCCCCTTTGGGCGGTGGCGGCATCGCGTGATGATGGTGCGGCGGTAGGGCTGTATTTGTCGGCGTTCGGGTTGATTCGTGACCCAATTGGCGTCTTGCGGGTTGTTGGGTTTGCGATGATGGTGTGTCATGTCTTTGCTGCTTACGTTCTCGAAATTAAGCCAGCTCTTGCAAGGCTTGGTCTGTCTTGCCATCTCAGGTGTACGTCTGCGCCATTGTTCATGCGCCTCTTCACGGGAGGCCCTTGCCGCTATTTGGGCAACTTCTGATTGGACTCACGCATTTCCCGGTCCGTGCCAAATCCTTCTCGAGAAAGGCACCAGTCTTTGCACTGGTTAACTTCAAAGGTGACGCAGCCTCGTCTTGCAGGCGGTAGCCTCCTCCACTTCCAATTGGGTGTGGCACGTGCCACGGCGTGCCATGGCATTGGCCTCATCAACCTCGATCTTGGCGAATTTGAGGCGGGATTACCGTATCACCGCGTTACGCCCGGTCCACATCTTGTACCGCGGCTTCGAGGTATCCATGCGGCCCGCATGTCTGCGAGCACACGCGGTCTTCTTTCTCTCAAAGTGCATCCAGGCGGATCTTTGTCGTCGGTCGGTGTGCTTGGGTCTCCAACTTCGGTGATGCGTTGTTTTGCTATCACCGGTATGCTGCGCAACACATGGGATGTTGCGGACTTCATCTCATCTCGGGCCACTTGTGCGGGCACTATTGATCTCAACCCGGTTTGGATGGCGGCAAAGGTTACGCCGGAGGGCCATTTTGTGGAACTGGCGGCCAACCAGGCTGCCCATTTGTGTGGGCCTGTGTGGGCCTTAGCAGGATGCCTCCTTGCTTGCGCACTGCAGGGCGCTTCCTTGGCAGCCCCTTCTTGGTTTTCAGGCGGGGCATTTCGACTGCGGGAAGGGCGTTTGTCTTTGGGGTTTGCAGAGGTGAAATCTTGTGTGATGTGGAAGCTCACTGCTGGGGGTGGGTCCGGACAGGGAGGTTTACGTGGCCATATTGGGGGGTGTGGCCGCGTCAAGCAAGGTTTAGGCTATGGCGGGGGGCTTGTCAGTCTGGCGGGGCTAAGCTATGGCCCGTGGCGAGCCGGGCTAAGCAAGGCCAAAAAGGCAATTGGTTGGGCTATGGCAACAAGGAAAATGTTAGACCCTAGCTCAACATTTACGTGTCTTGGCGACTTCAAAGTACGTGGGGTCTCGGCATACAAAGTGCTTTCGAGAATCAATTTAGGGACCAAAAGCATTATGTCGAGCACCTTTTTAAGGGGTTTGGGGTTTAGGGATTAGAGGGTTAAACCCTAGAGAGAACAATGGGGTCTCTAGGCTGTCAAGTGTATTTCGAGAATCCAATTTGGGGACCAAAAGCGTGGGAGTCGAGAACACCTTTTGGGGGGTTTGGGGTTTTGGGGCTAGAGGACTAGAGACCCTAGAGAGAGAAACAGATGGGGTCACGAGTACATCAAAATTGCGCTCAGAATCCAATTTGGGGACCAAAAACGTAGGTCAGAGCACCTTTTGGGGTGTGGGGGTTTAGGGGCTAGAGAGAGACTGTAAACCCTAGAGAGAGAAAGCCAGAAAGGGGCAAATAAAGGGGGCTCTATGCAAGGGGTTGTAGGCAAGGCAGAGCCAGTCCAAAGACAAGCCGATTGCAGAAACAAGCGGATCAAAGCAAATCACTTACCAAGCCGGGTACAAGCGGATCCAAAGCAAAGCGCACTTACCAAATTCCGAATTCCTGGATGGGAAACATTTGGATGAAATTTGGAGAGGTAGGCACAAAATACGATAGAAAGGGTCAACTATAATAAACTCTGATTCATCTCTATATGATTGGATGAAGTGTAAGTGATTTTACTTTGAAAATATTAATATTGCAAGTTTGAGGATCTACATGATGGGGCATATCTCTCTATCTCCTATTTCTCTCCTCTCTCCTGTTTCTCTCTCTCTCTGCCTTTCTACTTTTCTATTTCTCTCTCTCCTCTCTTCTCTCTCTCTCCTCTCTCCTCTCTCTCTCCTATCTCTCTCCTCTCTCTCTATTTCTCCCCTCTCTCTATCTCCCTCTGTCTCTATTCTCTCTCCTCTCTCTTCTTCGTCTTTCCTCTCTCCTTGCTCTCTTTGCTCTCTATAATGTCAATTCCCACTTTTTGTCTATTGCCCTTGCCTAAATATTGACATGTCTACATGTGATAGATCTCCCAATCTTGTTTGCATTGCGGAGCTTGATTGGGACTCTTTGTCTGAAGATGACTACATCACAAAAAACTTTAATCTTCAAACGCACAACATATATCCATTAAAAACATTTACAGAATGCAACAGTTTGCTTAGAAAGGTTATTCCCCATAAGTCTCTAAGAATCAGAAAGTAGAATAGTTTTAAAAATACTTTAAAGCAGATAAACCATAAGGATTTAAACAAGGCACTCAGTCGCCATCATAAAGACTCACATACATATATTAGATATATGATTATCACAAAGTGAGAATTTAAGACAAGAATAACAATGCTAGCATACCCCAAAACGAATTTGTAGCAGAATTGTTTGTGATAAGTAACCATTTGCCAACTAGCAACTTATGTTTGTGCCAGACCTATTGCTCCTTTTTTGCAAGTAACATGCCATTGCAGAGTAGAATCCAGAAGCTTCCACATAGAGGATCTGCAATTTATATAAAACTGAGCATCCCTAGCTAACAGAGGAGCTGCAATCTACATTGGCTTCTGAGAAATCGTAATACCCTAGATAGACAGATTTTTTTGATAATAAATGATGGATTCATATGTCGAGGTGATGAGCCGTGCATCAAGGATTAAGCAACATCGTTAAATCATGATAGAGTTAGCCATTTTTTTAACAAATCTCTTACTTAGCTGGAGAAATGCAGTTCTAATTTGGAAGCTACAGGGGTCACAAACATAGCAAGTTAGAAGGGGTAAAATTGAGCAAAAGCTAACCATCTTAAAATCTTCATATTTGTCTGCCAAGAGTTCTATTAAGCATTTGGGAGAACATGATTCATTTTATAATCTTATTGATGATTATCTCATTTTACATTCAAGAGCAGAGTTTGAGGAAGATCATGTGCTCTTACATTCCAAGAAAACAGACGTTAAATTTCCTAATATGTTCTATGCATTATAGTTCTCCAAGCAGCGAAGGGGCTCTAAAAACGAATTGGGTCTTTTAAGTTTTTTTAGGAGAAGGAGCACGGATTTTTTTACGGAATGAGCACCAGACTCGGGCTTCCTGACATTCTAACTTATGCAAAGAAGCTTCTCATGGTTGGCTCTATAGAAAAATCCAGAGCTATTTCGACTAAAACATCATGTCAAAGTTTTCTAATAAGGGGCCTCACTACACAAAATCACCTGACGAAGATCATATAGAGCCTAAAAATGACCAGGAGTGCAACATGGCATTGCCGATAACGATTTGGGTGCAAGAGAAGGATATTAAAAATCAAAATAAAATAACGGACTGCTCTTACTACTTAACCATCGTCATCTTCACAAAGTCATGGAGCGAAATTCCATTTTATATGTACATGGGCAGATGTGCAAGTTTTGCAAGGCCCCATACAAATAGTTCATGTTCAAAGATGCCGAAAGCTTCCTTGATCTCCTCTTCAGAATCTTTGGTTTGTCCTGCGCCAAAAGCTCCATCGGGTTAAACAAGCTCTAAAAATCCAGAAAAAAACTGATTGGTTTTTACCTGGGAAACCCTTCTAGTTTAGACAATGGCCACACTGCCGAAGGAAGAACTAAGAATAGAAAAGCTTCAAAAAAGCTCTTCCAAAGCAGCCAGAGAAATTAAATTGGATGAAATTAAATACTGGTAGCCCAAAATTTTGCTTTGATTTCTTTTCTCAAGCGAAAACTTTCTGGTTTTCAAATTGAAGTGGAAACCCTTCCGATTTTTAGGAAAAATAGGACGGGTTTCAAGCTTTCTTGGTTTTCCAACCCAAATCGGGCGGAGATAGTTTGAGCATTATTTAAGGGTCATTGAAATATCTAGGGGTCGAGAAGATATTATTGCGGCATCAAGTCTACAATAGAAAAATATGGACCATTTAAAAATCAAGGAGGAACCTTTATATAAAGGATAGAATGTATGTAAAGGTGGATGTTGAAGCTAATAAACAAAAGCTTTTATGTCCACAGACTTTTTCGCTACAGTTCATGGTCCATCGCTTCCTAATGCATTTGAGGTGGTTGCTTACATCACTCTCACAAACTCGGCGCCAGAGTTGGAGCTCTTGGATGTGGCAATGATTTGCATTTTGGAGGAGCCCAGGCACTTTGTTTTCAGGATCGATAAAAAAATATTTTAACTATTAATTTAATTACATATATATTAAATTAAATCAATGCTCCATTTAGAAACATTTCTCGACCCATTACGTTGGCGAATGTTGTTTTTAAAATTCTAGTTAAAGAAAAAAAGTTTTTATTCGTTTTTTTTTTGGATGGACCATTGGTTTTAAGTGAAGGGAGGAGGGAATAGAAAACCAGAGAATGCACCACACGATATCGGAGGGATCGAATGGAAGAAGTGCCTTGAGAAACTATATAAAACAGGGGCCTCACCAATACTAATACCTGCCCTACAGGAGATAGACAAACCGTGTTTTAGCATGCAGGAAGTAATGATTGCCTTTGAACACTCAACTTCTGAGATCACTGGTCACCCTTCGGATACTAATAGAGCATAGCAGATCGCAGGGAAAGAAGGTAATATGTTGTTTTGTGGATTTTAGAAAATCATTTGACACCGTCCCGAGGGAAAAGCTGTTATAGAGATTAGTAGATATGCGGGCCCCAGAAGGCATGGTAGGATCGATTGACGATTGTACCGGAGAGTGTATGCAAAGATGGAACAGGAAGGGCGGGCGATAGATTATGACACAGGAGTTAAACAGGGGTGCCCTTTGTCCCCAACACTATTCGGCATATACATAGATGCATTACAAGGCTTCATCCTTGAGCGGCAAGGGGATCTGGGCCCCCAATACGGGGACACGGGGTACCTATCATGTTGTATGATGATGACCTAAGCATGATGGCTACAAAGAATAGGGGTATGCATAGGCTATTAAGGCTTCTAAAGGCCTTCTGCGAAAGGACAGGCTAACAGTGAACCTCACGAAAACCAAGATAGTTACGTTCGGCACTAGGAATAGGCACAAATCCTTCAAGTATATGGGGACAAAATTAAAAGAACCAGCAGAATACAAATATCTAGGATACGATGCACACGGCACAGGCAAATGGTCCAGGGGCGCGGATGTCAGGTTTCAGGTAGCCATTGGAAGCTACTTCAATATGAAATTTTTTTTCAATAGAAAGTAGAATAATTGACTGGGAAATCAAGTGCTATCTGTTCAACACAGTGGTTGCGTTGACAGAATTATATGGAACTGAGGCATGGGGGCCCGGCCTATCAGACAAAAAATGGGACAAGCAAGAAGGGATTTTCAGACAATGGCATAGACAGGAATTCAGAGTGTGGACAGCCATGGTATATGAGATAGGCTAGAAATCAATGGAGGTAAGAGCATGGGAAAGGACCGTTAGATACTTAATGAAGGATAACATAGGAGGCCACCCTAGGAAGCTATCAACTATTGCAATCAACGAGTTAGCCAAGTCACATATCATCACAGGCAGCAAATGGTTCGGGGAAGTGGCAGTGTGGACTAGAGAGATGGGGCTGAATCTGAGTGATATAGTAAATGAAGGAAAATGGAATGAGGACTGGGCCGACATGGCGACAAGAGCATGGTTGCCGAAATATAACGGACCCAAAACACTCTGGCTCACAGCAATCTTCAACCCGGAGCAGCAGATAGGACAATAGATGTACCGAGACAACCTGCTAGGGAAGACAAGAAGGGACGTCTTAGCAAGATTTAGGATGGGGAGCCACGATCTAAGAATTGAAAAAGATAGATGGAGGAAAGTGGAAAGGGAAAACAGGATCTGCAGAATTTGTAATACAAGGAAAGTAGAGGACGAGAACCAATATCAGCGTGTTGCGCTAGTAGCATCCTTTGGGAGCTCGCCTGTGCTACATCAGTCCGGGGGCCTCAGGGCACAAGGGACAATAATTCTATTCTAATTCTAATTCTATTTAAGGGTCACTGAAATATCTAGGGGTCGAGAAGATATTATTGCGGCATCAAGTCTACAATAGAAAAAGGTGGACCATTTCCTGGCCCATCGCTTCCTAATGCATTCGAGGTGGTTGTTTGCAGCAGTCTCACAAACAGGGCGCCAGAGTTGGGGGCAAAAGTATGCTAGTGGGGTACAAAAGCAGGCGTCCAGACACATGCTGACAGCACTCATATAGCACCTCGTATGGCAGCTTGTTTAGGGTGTTACTGGTACTAGCACATGGTAATTAGGTAATTAATAGAAATAGGTAACAGCTCCAATGAATGACAAATGGAATACTATGATAGAATAGTAGGTGCAGGGTGCTGATCTAAGTGCTGGGGCCGTGTTTTTTTGTACCCTACCAGCATACTTTTGCCCTTAGAGCTCTTGGATGTGGCAATGATTTGCATTCTGGAGGAGCCCAAACACTTTGTTTTCAGGGTTGATAGCTATAGTTCCGTTTTGAGAAACAAATAGAGGTGTTGTATTTTGGGGTATGAAGAAAAAAAAGCGAAAAAAAAAAAGTTGTTTTGGTGTGTTATGGACTTTATGCTATATTTAATAGTTTATATGTTATTCATGAATTTGTCCATGTTTTTTGAATTTTGATTTTTTTTTTCTAGACCAAACAATCAACATCTTCTATAACACAGCAAAACAAAAATTAATTCTAAAAAATTAATTCCTTTGTTTCATTGAAAAATAAATTAAAATTAGATTTGCCTACAATCTAATTCCGACCTATAGGGAAGGTTATACAGTAAAGAAGGGAATTTCAAGCATACAAAAAAAAAGGGATGCTTATAAATGACACGACGAAGGGCGTGAGACATCGGCCATCCAATTCTTTGATTTAAGGCTTTGAGAAAGCACACTAGGTATTGTAGATCTTGCGAGATTTCAGTGACGAAATTGTAGATCTGGAAATTCTTATATGGGCAGACCTTTCTGGTTTCACTGATGCCTTGGCCTAGGCATGCCGTTCTCGACTCGGAGCCATAGAGCAGCAATTTAAAATGCTGTAAAATTGGTTGTACAGGCATCATCCGATTCGTGGCCAAATATCAGATCAGAGAAGTTTGCCATTGGTTTAGACAAGAATCAGATGCTTGGCAAGTTACATCGCATCTAAGCATGCTTGGCAAGTTACATTCGGTTTGCTGTTCCTAATTTCGAAGGGCTCTATTCTTCAGATTGATGTGGAGCACTGCTTTACCAAGTTCCTCATCAATGAAACTGCTTGAATGAAACAACAACAATGCTTGTAGGACATAGAAAATGCATAGGATACATAGAAAATATATAGAAACAATTCTTTATGATTGTACATGCTTTCAAAGTACTAAAATAACTATCTGGTATTACTCGATTCTCCAGCATTAGTTTGAAGCATTTTATGGCAATGTAAGTGCAGCGTCTGAGGACATAACTGAATGCGTGCATCCATGATGTTCTGGAGATAAAATCCTAGTGAACCCACTGAAATGGTGTCCAATAGTGCATGCAGTTTTGCTGGTTAGATAGGATCAACTTAGTATATAGCTGATCTGGATGTGACTCAATGCCGAGCATTGCTGCAATGTGGCTTTCGTCTTCAATAGCACCTTGTTGATAACACAGACACTATCTATTCTTACACGCCTCACGAGCCCATCTGGCCGTCTTAATTCACAGGCAATGTGCACCTATGCAAATGGAAGCTATCAATCTATGCTTTTTTAGTGGCAAATGTATATGGAGGTATATAGCGCTGTGAATCCTATGTAAGCATGGGTTGATCTAGAGGTTGTAATGTGCTATCTTAGCATGTTCAAGGGCATCAACATCCAAGCTTGCTGAGGAAGCAAGCATTGAGGTATTACCGTAGGTGATGGTGGTCCTCTTCCTTGAGGCATTGGGGGCCCATGGCACAGTATAAGCCAAGTCAGGGAGACGTTCACCGCCCATAATGGCTACCTTCTATATGGCGGCCAAGTGCGGCCCGTTGAAACGGCAAGAAACCTGTCTCCTGTAAAAGGATCTGATATGGAATTGTGGATTTTACCCCGGGTACCAGTGCCTGAAATGCTTTCTGTACCTGCCCCAATTCATTCCATGTGGCTACGGGTATGACTGGACCTCAGGCTTTGACCGCATATAAAAGAAATGTTTCCACCAAAACCTTGAACAAGTGTGACAGCTCTCCTTTGTAGCTATTGTTCTGCAGATGCATAGAGTGCTTTTCAACCCGCTGATCACTCATAACCAAATGGAAGTGTTCTAGTATGTGGTAGTGGGGAACTCTATACCCAGGTATTTGTAGGTGTGTGCTACCTCCATATTTTGCCCCTGATAAGTGAAGGAGGGAAGCCTTGGCTAGCGCGAAGATGAGACAAGTGATCTTCGTTCGAGTGGCCTGTAAGAAAGTATCCAGGCTAGGTGATACTGCACTAGAGTGTGGGCATCTGCATATACAATATGCCTGATGATTTGATACACAAGTTGAGCTTCATCACCATCGTGATAGATAAGCCACCCCTCCAAGAGAGTGGGCATCCCTGGTAGACACTAATACTAATGTTGACACATTGTTTTGTCGGTGTCAATTGGCTGGAACATGTCATAGAGTCTTATACCGCAGTTTGCAAGTTTTCAGGGGCTTCCAACTGTCTTAGTCTTTCCCACAACTTTTCTCGAGGCATAGTGTCGAAAGCCTTTGCAAAGTCAACGAAGCAGCAGTAGAGATCTCGACGATGGTTCTTACTGTCCTCAACCAAGTTCTTGAATGTGTCAATGGTGGAGTGCCGGGGCTTGAATCCTGTCTATGTGAATGCTCGCACTTCTCTCTCCTTCGCCCACGTCATCAATTGTTGTTCAAGGATGCTAGCCATCAATTTTGCAAAGAGTGAACTGACTATGATTGTTCTGTAGTTAGCTGGACAGTATGGGTCTCCTGCCTTATAGATGGAACTGCTCTCTGCTAGTGGTCCACTGCTGGAGAAGCTGGGTTTTCCAGGTAAGCCACGAAAGAATGAATCCTTATGGATGGTAGAGCCATAGTGGTGGTCGGCTGTAAAAGAAGCTAGCCTTAAAATAGTTACTAGATTAAACCGTTTATTTCTTTTGTAAGGATAAGCTTATGCTCATCCTGAAGGATTCTTGTGAGTGCTGGTGAGATAAATAGATGGTATTGGTATGGGATGATATCATGCATTTATTGACAGGCAGGTGAAAGAAGGATCTCTATTATAGAGTTATGCTCTATATTGTACCTATGTGATACTGGGATAAGTACGATGAGTACTTGTCCAAGGGAGTTTTATGGCATAATCGTAGATGAGCGTGGCTCGCCTAGATAGGAACCAGAGGTGCTGGTGAGGTGAAGCTTGTCACTGGTATGGGACGGTGGCAGGTGGAACTAACAGTCTAGCGGCCTGGGTTCTTATGATGCTTGCAGTTTCTCCCTTACCATAGATCCACCAGCGCGGGGGTTCTAGACAACGTATTGTCTAGATATGGTGGGGTGCACCTGCTTGGCAGATGCTATGGTGCATGTGGTGGATTCTATATGTGTGTTGCAGTTCGTCAGTCATTGCTTCATGTTGACTCTACTAGATAACTGATGTGCATGTTACTAACACGTGGAAGCTTGTGCAGGTTATTTTATAGCTGGCAGAACTACACGTGTGTATAGTTATCTTGTGTTGTCATCTGATATATGTATACGTGGTTTTCATGTATATAGCCTCGTGGGAGGCAGTACTTGTTCTGTGTACTCTGATGGTTTGATGTGAACACAAGGGTGAAAGCATGTTGTAGTGGAACACCCTGGGTGTCCCCCTGTCCCCCCTAAAAATGTGGTGGGAGATATCAAATTTGTGGTGCGATTTTAAATGTTTGTTTGGCGCCTAGTGCATAACTGCCCGGATTCAATCATTTCTTGAGCTGCAACAACCCGATTCCCCGCATGCCGTCCCATTCTAATTTCCCTCGCCACCGTCCCATTCCAATTTCCACCTAACCCGATTCCTAAACCCACCCAGCGCCTTTCACGAAGCACCCGGCTATGGCGCTTAATCCGGTTGTGGATCAATCCAGTTCATACTTTGAATCATTTAATTTGGAAGCGGATCGCCTAAAATCTCAAACCGGAACACCGGTGTGAGAAAGAGAACTCGAGAACAAAACGGGATCATAAAAAGGCGCCAAAAAGAAAAGAAAAAGGGAAGCTAAAGAAGAATTAGCAAAAATTGCATCGGCCCGGAGAGGGAGGATCCACGAGCGGCCTCTACTAGGCGTCGGATGGTGTTGAAATTATTATCTTCATTTCATAGCACCACTAAAGGCTTGGCTAACGGTGATAAGAAAGAGGTTTTCTGAGATTTCACGGAAGATGGCACAATGGGCCAGCGTACTTGGTGAAAAGCTGAAAGATTTGCAAGCCAAGAGCATTGTGGTCGACAACCTCGGGGCTTCCATTCAACTTGTGAAGAAGTCTAACAGCAATAGCAGTTTAGCGACCAAGAGTAGTTGCCTTGCTATGGGTAAGAGGAAGCATTACAGAAAGTGCTAATCTGTCGGTGCTTTCGGGGTTTTGGTAAAGCTTCTTGGGTGTTCATCCTAGGAATCTTACCAAAGCAAAATTGAAGAGGGAAGAGATGATTGCAAAAGAGGGGAAATGGGTTTTGTACAAAAGAGTTAGAAGAAGCGGATGCAATTCCCAATTACGTCATAGAACTTGTGCGGCAATTTTGGACGAAAAGCAGTAGGGTCTCTCAAATGCAAAGGATGTTAAGTTCGGAAGATTGGAGCGAAATGTAAGAGAGGATCATGCCACTCACTATCTGGGAGAATCACAGGTTATTTCATTTCTTCATCTTCACCACATTTTTTATTGTTAATGTGGTATGTGGTATGTAGTTAGTGATTGCTTGTGATATGTGGTTGGTGTGGTTAGTGATTGCTTGTGGTATGTGGTGCCTATTAATGCTATGATATATAATATGTGCTGCCTAGTGTGGTGAGGCACATGGTGTAAAATAAATCTTTGTAAAATATATACTTTGTGGTGCCTAGTGTGGTGAATAACATGGTGTAAAATACATCTTTGTAATATATGCTATGTGGTGCCTAGTGTGGTGAAAAATATGGTGTAAAATAAATGCTCTAAAATATAAGCTTTGTGGTGCCTAGTGTGGTGAATAACATGGTTGTAAAATAAATCTTAATAATATATGCTATGTGGTGCCTAGTGTGGTGAATAACATGGTGTAAAATAAATCTTTGTAATATATGCTATGTAGTTGCCTAGTGTGGTGAAAAATATGGTGTAAAATAAATCTTTGTAATATATGCTATGTGGTGCCTAGTGTGGTGAAAAATATAGTGTACAATAAATTATGTAATATATGCTTTGTGGTGCCTAGTGTGGTGAATAGCGAGGTGTAAGATGAATGTCGTAATATATGCTATGTGGTGCCTAGTGTGGTGGAAAATGTAGTGTGCAATAAATATCTTTGATCACCTTGTTATCTTCCTTGCGGTTGCAATTGTTGGGGAAATTCAAGGCGGAACATCTAGTGTTATGATCAAGCAGGAGGATGTTTGAAAAGCTAAAACCATGGTTTGTTGTAAAATTAAAGGACTTCAATAGTTCTTTCTTTGTATATACCATGTTAGAATGGGATGCTAATAGATGTCTTCAATAGTATGAGAACTAAGCACCAAAAAAAGGCTGTTTGCCTTGTCAACTTTGGTCGGACATATATGGTGAATGATGCCCGAAGAATACAAAATAAGTAGCACAAGAAGTGCGTGGCGGGGAATTTTATGTGAGAAAACTAGCTTCCAACCTTACCATAAGAAGGAATGCATTAGGGGTGAGTGTAAAGAGTGTGGGATTAAGAAGTTCCCTATCGCCCACATGAACAATCTAGTGATAGTGGCATGGTGAAGTGGGAATATCTAGACTATGAAAATCTGAATTCGGAGATGGCACAAAGAAGTCTAAGCTCGTTCACCAACACAATGAAGCGCAAGTCTTCCATCGGTGAACAAAATGTTGGAAAAGCTTCCAAATTTTCCTTTACACAACGGATATAAGTGGGAGGCAGGCCATTACAAAAGAACTCCTTGATAACTTGCACGGAGATGCTTACCTATCCGTGGTTGACTTGAGAGAGAATTATACTTTTAAGGAGCGAGAATGAAGTTAGGTCCATGCATTGGGTCAACAACGGATAACTATATTTGTTCAAATAACCTATCAGTCGATCCTGAGACGGAGACACCATTGAGAAGGAAACACACTACTATGTGTCGGATGATCTGAACATGACACACTTTTTGTTCAACATTGTTTTATGAAACATTTTGAGTACTTAAAGCGAAAGGCAATGTCCCCAAACGACACTACGTATTTTCGGATGGTCTTTGCATCACAATTCAAAGCATCGAGACCATTTTATTTTGTTGGAAGATACGGTTGTGATCTGAGAGGTCAACATGATGTGGAACTTCTTTGGATCAAACCATGGAAAAGGTGAACATGATGGGAAGGCGGCAGGAATTGAAAAAAGATGGATCTGAGGTCTACAACTTAAACATCGATATTAAACTAGATAATGCCCATGATGTGGTAAAATTGCGAGAGAAACAATTTCAATGTGGTACATCCGAAAGTGGACTGAAAATGGAAGAAAAGTTCGGAGATACTTATGGGAAATAAAACCTAAGGATATCAACGGGGAAAAAGGCTTGGGGTGCGAGACAATTCGAGAAACCGGGCAAATTCATTCAGTCCATGGATTAAAGACAGGAAATCCGACACGACTACATACGAGAAAAGCTATCATGTTTTAAAAGCAATTGTTTGGATGGAAAATGGGACATGTGTGAGAACAAATTGTATGTAGATGAATGGAACCTTGGAGTCGTTGAACCATCCTCAATATTCATGCAGATGTGGAAGAGACCCATAAAGTCTACCAGGCCACTATACTCAACCTTGGCAAATGTGCGTGAAGCACTTTCGGAGAATGAGACAACTTTGCGCGGTTCTTTGCACCTAAAGGGAATGAGGAGGATTACGTATTTTGGATGTTGCTATGCACCAAGCCAAAATTTGAAGTTGAAAATGACTTCAAGCGCGAGCGGAAGGCTGGTTTGTGAGAGGTGAAACCGTTGTGGAGGGCATTTACTATAGAAAGAAGCCTCGGTCAAAGGTGATGTATGAGCTGTGCACAAACGAATCTAAGTCACTTGTATTCTCTACTCAAATTTGTGCTATTCGAGTTCCCATGTAGCAGATCAAGAAAGGTGCTCGAACTGTTTATAGGCTAGACCAGGCAGATGAGGAAAAGATTTTAGAAAACTTGCCCGAGGTTTTATCTGATGAAGATATCATGTCTGATGAAGAATAGTTTTTTCTGGAGCTACAGTATGACATCAGCTGAGATCCTAAATTCATTGTCGAACACATTCTTACAGGTTAGGAAATGATTCAGAAATTTTGAATATATGTTGTTGTGTCTTGCTTTTTTTTGCATTTTGATGTCCCTTGTTTCAACATAATATGTTTGCTTTTGATGTAATATATAGTTGTATTTTGATGTCTTTGATGTAACATGTTTCACCACATGAGCCACCACGCCAGGTTCCACATGTGTCACCACATGTGTCACCACATGTTTCACTTTCTGGCTCTTCCCCCGAGCCAGATAGATCCTTCTGAATAGCTTTTCCACTTTTCCTTTCCTTTTCCTTAACTTCTCTCGGTCCCATCAATTCCCCTCATCATCCTTTGGCTGACATCCGTACCCGAAAATCATTAGGGGATGGCAAAAATTAAAGGCCTTTTGGGTTGCCCAAACTTGCCCGAGGTTTTATCTGATGAAGATATCATGTCTGATGAAGAATAGTTTTTTCTGGAGCTACAGTATGACATCAGCTGAGATCCTAAATTCATTGTCGAACACATTCTTACAGGTTAGGAAATGATTCAGAAATTTTGAATATATGTTGTTGTGTCTTGCCTTGTTTTGCATTTTGATGTCCCTTGTTTCAATATAATATGTTTGCTTTTGATGTAATATGTAGTTGTATTTTGATGTCTTTGATGTAACATGTTTCACCACATGAGCCACCACGCCAGGTTCCACATGTGTCACCACATGTGTCACCACATGTTTCACCACATGTTTCACTTTCTGGCTCTTCCCCCGAGCCAGATAGGTCCTTCTGAATAGCTTTTCCACTTTTCCTTTCCTTTTCCTTAACTTCTCTCGGTCCCATCAGTTCCCCTCATCATCCTTTGGCTGACATCCGTACCCGAAAATCATTAGGGGATGGCAAAAATTAAAGGCCTCGGGCAACCCAAAAGGCCTGAGGTGCGATCTTTGGCTCCCGGCCGAGTTCTGATTTACGGCGGTTCGGGAGCAGCTTACGGTTTCTAGCGGCGGCTACGCCGAAGCGATTTGATTTCTGATTGGGAAGCGATTTCTGTTTCTGGCCTTCTGATTCGGGTGCTTTGACATGGCCAACTTCACCTCCTAGATGCTGCAAAACCAAGGAGTACCGGAATGGGACAATGTGACCAGAGAAGAAGAGCCCCTAATACCTAGGCGTGCTGTCCCGATTTTCACCAATGCAGAATGGATGGAGGTATCCTGAATGGATGGACATCCTAAGGCTGGATGGTATCCTGCCTACAAAGTGTGCATGTATGGCTAAAGTTTTTCCCAACGGATGTGTGGTGAGTTGGTATAGGCCTAGTAATGCCAAAATAAATGTGCATTTGGTCAGGGGTTCAAACCTTGCCAGTGTATGTTTAGCTTTGGGAGTTGGTTACTGGGGTTATACGATGATGATCCCGACGTGGTAGAACTTAAGCCTATATGTGTCCTCCACTTTGGCCCCTTGACCGGTGGTGGGATATTCTAGCTAGTCTCTGTACAAGATATTCTTCTAGAAACAAGACTAGTCTAGCTTGGACCATAAACGAAAATACAAAAAATACCCGTGACATCCTAAGGCTAGGAGGTATCCTGCCTACAAAGTGTGCATGTATGGCTAAAGTTTTGCCCAACGGATGTGTGGTGAGTTGGTATAGGCCTAGTAATAAGCATGATTTCATTAATTGGAGAAAATAAGCCAATTTTGAGAATTTTAAGCACACCTAATTTGCTCTAGCACGAATACTTTCACCTACTTCTCGAGCACAAGAAACATGAGGTAATTAACATACACATATACATACAAATTATGTGTTATACTTGTACGTGTACATGACACTCGTAGAAGCTCAATAATGGCCCTACATTGTACACCAATAATTCATATCAATAATTTTACTTCACTATAAAAACGGCTTGACTCGGGGGCAGAGGTCATTCATCTTCCATGGCTTCCTCGATGCCTCGTCCAGAGCACATCCGCTCTTTCAAGTGTTACTTCAGCTACAACGATCTGGGCGAATGCGCTAGAAATGGCGTTAATCTTGATCCATGGCTCCTGTCTAAAGCTGATGGACCTGCTAGTGCTTGCAGGAAGCTCACTCGTGTTGTGGTGCACATTTACTGGCTTCCTGATCAGGAGATCTATGAGCTGAATAGCATCACGAGCTTTTATGTTGATGATGAGTGAATATGCACCTGCTAATAATGTAATAATGACATGGGTACCTAATAACTAAGTAAGGATGTAATAGCATTCTGAGTAAGGATGTAATATCATGTACCTTAACTGAGTATATTGTAACGATGTGCTATCCCACCTCCACTTTTTCTGCAAGCTGTCATTGAATTCAATCATAGCTAAATTCGTCAAGCAAACATGTTTTCAAACATACGCATATTAATATGAAATATGTATTATTCTTGTACGTATACAACAGTCTGATACACGCTCAATAATGGTGGTAAAGTCTACCCCAATAATTCACCTCAATCATTCCACTTCACTATAAAAGCTTCTCACTTCGGGGCTAAATTTCATTCATCATGAGTTGGAAGTTGTGGAACGGCCAGCTATACCATTGTCATCAGCGAAATCGCTAAAGGTGTTCTCAAGCGTGGTCGAGTGTTAGCAGCTATTAGGTCTATGAAGGCGGATGTCATCCTTCTTCAGGAGCATAGACTTCCAGACTTTGAGGCCAGGTCCATTGGCAGTTGGATTGGAGGTAACTACTCCTCCTTTAGTTGTGCGGCTGAAGGAACTAAAGGAGGCACCTGTATCTTATGGAAGGGACAAGTCCAAAAGTATCAATATGCAGGAGGAAATGGTAGATGGCAGGTTGTAATTTTTGAAACAAATAATTGTATGTGGGGGCTCATCAACATTTATGCCTCTAATATACCTGCAGAGAGGGCAGCTATGTGGAGAGAGATTGAGCTCTGGATAACTCATCAGGGTTTTGGAGTTGAAAATTGGATCCTTGGAGGGGATCTAAATATGACGCAGATGTATGGGATCAAAAAATTGGGGCTGCAGGGAATTTGCTACAAGAGGAGGAAGTTACGTGGAACTCACTTCTAAGCGTTGGCTTCTCCCTAATTCCTCCATCTAATGCCGAAGTTTTCCTGGTCTAATAAATAGAAGGGGCATGGCAGCAGTATACCGCTTACTAGACGCGGGTTCTACATGGCTAATAGGAGACCTCCTTCATGGACAAATGTTATGTTGAAGGAGAGCTTGCGTTCTCTCACTGCACCATGTGCCGCATAAAAGTTAGTGTTGGAGAGCATCCCTACTAAAAAAGAAGAGGAGGGAATGTGCCTTTCAAGTTCAATACCTCCCTATTAGGGAAGGAGGCATTCTTGTGACGCTCCCTGAACATATACGACCCTCGGACGTATACATAGGGGGACTTTCCCCTCCCATGGCGACCCACTCGCCGGGGAGGTGGCCCTCCGTCTATTTCGGGCCATCTATAATATGATGCCCGTAAAAGAAGGACTTCTGGTTTCAGGTCATCGCGCCCGCCTTCAATGGGGCTCCTACGTCGGAAGCGTGAATACAAGGGTTAGCACACAAAGATAAATCACATTATAAATAACCACCACGAAGGGGTGGCATATCCATCAAATACCAGCGGCAAAGAATATGCATCTAAACCTAAGAAAACACCCCAAACCCATGGTTCTACCCGGTTTGGACTCGGTGAGGATCGGTGGCGGCTAGGCCTCAAGAGATCGTGACGAGAATCTTGACATGGCGTTATGGCATAGAACATTGGCTAGGGTTGTCCACTCCATCCGCCCCTCCACATTGCACACTTTGCGGATGGGTCAATTCACGCTATGGCGTCGCTATAGCCTTCCAGGAGACGGCTCAGGCATCACCGCTGAGCCTACTCCGGGGGTTCATGAAGTCCCGGCCCGATGAGGCAGGTCGGGGAAGTCCCCTTCAGAATCCACGGTGGCTCCATGGGCGAGCTAGAGAATACGTGCCGCATCAGCGACCCCGCATCCGTACCCGACTTACTGCGCCCTAAATCTACTCAAAGTGCAAAGGTGCCCCATACGGGTCACACCTTCCCACCAGGGAGTCGGACCCATACCCGGCCCTCACGTGACCAGGCTATCGAGGTCTAGCTTCGCTATAGGAGTCCCGGGGCCTTTTATGTTCGTGCAAGACCCCACCTCCACTTCACCCTTTGTGTTCCTTGTATGCGGTGCTAAAAGCGGTACCATAGCATCTATGACCGGTGGGCTCTTGTGCACAGGCCGCAACTAATGGGATAATCTGGGGCTCTATCTAGGAGCATACTACAATACATGGGCTCGAGAGGTCTCTACCCCCGTAATTTCCCCATTTCAAGAGTAATACTATGCAAAGAACTATCAATCCATCCTTTAAGAGCAAGACCGAATCAGAAATAAAGAGAACTCACCTTTGCAATCAAGGGTTAGTTCCTACAAGTAAAACACTGGAGAGAAACGGAAGAAATACACACTACAAGTGCCCAACAGGCGCTACCCTAGAATTCCCAAGCTATACTAGCCACCCACGAGTTTCTCTTTGGACCCGTTGTCATTTGGTGCTTCCATCTTCCTTGGATTTGGTGCTCGGCTTCAGCTACAGTGCGTGCTTGGCAAAGGTGGCGCTCGGCTTGGCTCGGCTCCTCAAAGGTGGGCTCGGCTCCTCTTGGTCGATTTCTTTGAAGGGTGCAGGCTGGCGCTCCTCCTCCTCCTCCATCTCCACTTGCTCCTAATTGAATTGGGGCAAATGGGGTGCAAAACCCCAATTTGGGTCCCAAGTTAGTAACTCTCCCTTGCCCAATCGATTTGGGCGGTGGTGACTCGGGTTGGCTAATATTAACTAATTTGGTATTTTAGGCCCTTTTAATATTAGATTAAGCCCTAATTCGAATTAGGGTTTAAGGTTAGGTTTCCACCTTTATAATTTAATTATTAACATAGCTAATCTTAGCTTATGAATAATTAATGTACCATTAATTATTCATAGTGACGTGTCACGTATTTATACTTAAAAAGGCGTATAAATATGTGGAACGTCACATTCTCCCCACCTTAAAAGTGATGCTGTCCTCAGCATCAAGATTATTCTTGCTGTGGGCAATACATCGTACATTGGAAGGAAGTCCCCCCTCCTTAAAGAGATAGCGTGAGATTATAGGTCACACAGACTTTGTCATGTTCAAAGTGATTAAGTTTGAAATGACTTGTAATGTGCAATTTATAACTCTGGGATAGAAGGTAGAGGTATAGATTAGACCTGATCATTGCCTCGGACTGTCAGAAGTGAACAGTCAAGGTGTGTGGAAGTCTGACTGTTTTCAGAGTATAGCTAATTTTGAATTCATTCTTTCTATACACACGTGTAATTGATTAAGTATTATGGACAGGTACAGACACAAGCAACTTCTATTTGTTCTTATATTATGATACGGAGTTATTAAGCTCGCACTGTTTAGTAGAAAGTGATTCTAATGATATTAACCACGTGTATATGTATTATATTCTCCGGTAAACTTTACAATCCATTTAATTCTGACCCGGTAGCTAATTTAATTTTTGTATCAGAATTTTGTTTTCCTATTTTGTTATAGTTTTGACAACTCATAAGGTCCTATCCTCAGTATTTGATATGCCCCTCACATTTAGACTTACCCTTTACTATAATTATATCGTATTGTATCTGACACGTTTACCCCTATACTCTAATATGAACTCTGAGGACTGCGTTCTTCATCAACTACTATTCATAACCTTCTAAGATAATCTAAGTCTCGTTATTCTCTCAGAAGTTTGTGTAAGACATACATAATTATCTCCTTTTATTAGCTCACTCTATTCTAGTCTATCTTAACCATAGGTTATATTCACGTCGGTACGCCTTTGAATTACTTATTCATATTATTATTATTTTCGTAAATTTGTCACACACACAGACACTCTTATATTTACAGGTACATCTCACAGATACATTTGACATAACTGGTACCGCCCGGGTCGCTGTCTGGCAGTGCTATGGCCGTGCAATCGTCCGGTATCACAGAAGGCCAGTTGTGACTATGGTGTCCACGGCGGAAGCATCAAAACCATGCCTGGTGCTTCTTGAGGCTATTATATAATGGTGGTTAAGCAGGTCCTGGGCTCTTACTTGAAGTAGAAGTGCTAAACGTTGGGCATAGTGAGTGTTAAGGTATCCCTATATTAGATGGATACTCGAGAAAATTTGTGTGACGATGTTTGGTATCTGATTGAAACACTGGACCTAATAATTACGAAGATTGATTTATTATGCGGCATATATATTGGCATACACCATAGAAGGAGACTGGGTATAGCACCATATATCCGAGGGAGAAGTGGTTTATGATTATCTACTATAGAGCACGTTAAGGAGGTACTATACTAAGGTGGAAACTGGATTATAAGTACCCAGCTCATGAAAAGGAGATCACTTTAGAAGTGTAGGTTTTGACAATGGTGGTGAAGGTAGAGAATGTCGACCCGACACTTTATAGCTATTGCTACTTGAATCGAGGTATGATTCGCGGAGCGGTGGAAGTAATGTTGTATGAGGATGTGGATCCATAAACTATGGATTATAAAATTACATATACGTTGTGTTTAGTAAAGAAGATTGGTGTTCTGAGGTGTGCAATAACAATGCAAGGGGTGCATGAATAAGATGGCGACATAGTCACTTGGATACGCTCAATGGCGTTGGTCAAATGCATGACCATTACGAAGGATATAAATTAAGGAAATGGACACATCGATGTCTGCTTTGGGAACATGGAGATGCGAATAAGAGACTGGAGAATAGTGTGGAGCGTAGTTTCCACATAAGGTCAAGAGAAGGCGACAATTGGGAGCTGGCACAAGCATCGAAAAAGCTGCAAGGTATGTTGGACCTTTGGTGAAGCCGACCCTATGAAGGAAAGTTGACCTTCAACTAATGATACATTAGGAAGGCAAGTAATGTACCCCACGACAAGTGGGAGACAAGAGGTGCTTGAAAGTTGTTGTAAACAACGTTTCAAATATAGAGTTTGGAATGACACGTTGAATATACCTAAGTCTAGAGTATGAACAAGGTAGGCGCCCAATGAACATCTCAGCCAGGAGAATGTGTTCTGGACTTGGTATCGTGTGTGTATCTTAAGAAGTAGCTCCGCGTAGGAGGACAATTTAATAGTAAAACATAACTAGAAGAAGATAGGATATATATACTAGAACTTTTAGTTCACATTCCATATGAATGCGGAAGTAATGAAGATAAGAATTCCTATACTAGACATTAAGTATGTCCACTAGGAACTTAGGGTGGTATTTGCCCCTGTGGAATTTATGACTAGAGCGTGAGGACGAAGGCAACCTAAGGCTAGAGAGTCTAGAAGGTGTGGTGTGGAAACCACAACATATATAGCACAAGCTAAACGAGTTGAGGAAATACAATTGCGGGAAGGATGAACATAGCTAGGTGGCTATGTTAACGAATTACATATGAGTCTAGACTTGGGGTTGGTGCACACATGTTACTATATCATATAATAACAACGTAGCGGTCTTGGATGTTGGAAGGACTTGGTAGTATCAAATACTACACTCACGAGGATATCAAGGATGTCGATTGTGACATCCAGATGTATGTCATATTGGAAGATGGTAGAATACTCGTACAAGGCTGGTGGCATGTTCGTGACAATGTTCTGAAGAAGCATAATGATATGCTTATATCACGAAGATATTGGGTTAAGGTATGGTCCACGGAGATATGTACTCAAGCTATTACTAAGGGAGATGAGAAGAGTTTAAATCAATGAGAATAGCTAGAGTAAGTCTAGCATATACGGTGGCGTCACATTGAAGAACATCAGGATGGTTGGAGCGGTATTGGAATAGCCCGATAATGAGAGGTTAACTACTCAAAGGTTCGGATATGAATGAATTACTTCAACGTTATAAAATTTGGGAGCATTTATTTGGTTTTGGGAATAAAAAGATGTATCAAATCGTGTCCCCTTGATAGAAAGAAGAAGGAGTCCGAGCGACTTTGGTGATTACATCTTTAGGGATAGCGAGAAGAGGGCAATCGATAGAAATTCCATGTCGATAAAAATCAAGGCGAGAGGTATAGCTCGGAAGGGGTGAGATTATATAGACCCAGTAGTCCATATATCCTAAGAGTTACCCTACTCGGGGGAAACAATTGTAGGTGCGGAGTAGAATTTTGGAGGATCCGTTGCCTTGCGGCATAGACCCTTTAGAGATTATGACTTTGAAACCCTTAAGAGGGTAATGAATTGGACAATCATATGGCGGTTACTAGCGAAGATGGAAACATTGGGTTTTCCTATTAGAAGACGGGGAGGTTTTAGTGCCTCCGCTTCATTATGAGGGAGCAAAAGGCGACAACATTCAAAGGGATCAAAAGTTGAGGTTGACATGCTAACCCGGAAAAATAGGTTAGGTGTGACAAAACATGGCTAAAGCATAAATTAAGCTGAAGGAACCTTTAGAAAAGGCCTTGGACTATGGTAGAAACCTTTGGAACTATGGCATAATCCCATGGGAAAATTATAGTTTATATGCGGGGTTAAAGTACCATAAGTTTAAATTCATCCCTTTTAGGTCAACCCCTTAGGTTAAGATACTCCATGGTGGCGTACCTTTATTGGGTGGCGATGTCGGCTTATTTATCATATACCATATAAATACATGGAATGTCACATTCTCCCCCTCTTAGAAATAATCTTTGTCCTCGGCATTGGGGTTAATCAAACAAATGGCCGGTTAATCGAAAGCGCAATAGAAGAAAGTATACATAAAAAGGAAGGTAATTCCTTATTTCCAAAGGTAATAGCATGAAAGCTTAAAACATGGAAGAGTTTAAGCACCAAGGTGCATTTGATATACTTATCATAAGAAGGTTTAAGGACCGAAGTCCGATATCAAACATCACCGTAACAAAAAGGTAACACATGTAGATAAGGTAAAACTGGAAAAGTCGGGCCATCAGCAACCCTCTATACATGGGCAAGTCACGTACTGCTTACTGGCCTGCACATGTGAGTTGGCCCCTGCCCATTTGGGAAGTAGGTGGTACAGCCACATCATAAGAACCACAAAGGTTACATTTCAGCTAAGTTAGCATTGTGGGATGAGGAGATGCTACATAGCATGTACACATGGGATAAACATCTTTGGAGAGGTAATCTAAGTGGCGACACAAGGAGAGAAAGACGAGTGTATCCCAAAGTTACTGATGAAGGGTTAAGGTAGGATGTCGTAGTTGGCAGCTGAAATAAATGTCAACGACCAATAGAATGAAGCTCAAGATGAGGGGGTTGAATAGTACAATAGTACAATTCCAGGATAGGTATCAAATAGGAGTTACATGCTAAAAGTTAAAATGTGTCTTGAATACACCTAAAACTAGCTTTCCCACATGATCCATAGCCGGATCAGACTGAGGTGACCAGCATGGGTTACATGGAGGTGTAAGTTAGGATATATAGGACCACGAACATGGATACAAGTCCAGGGTTATCATAAACAAAGGTAATTGTAGAAAGGCTCACAAAATAATAGGCGAGGCACCTTGATGACTCCAGGTAATTTCACGATTATCTGAAGGCTCACCCGCTCTTAGGCCATGACTATGGCTTGAACGAGTATGCCAAGTCATTGGGAATGCTACAACAATGTGATAGCATCATGACAGAGAAATGTAATAATTAACATTTCCAGGATGTACGACAATGTTAACTCATAACCCCCAATGATAGGTGGGTCAACAATATATGGAACATATAATAGCGGCTCAAAAGCCACAAGACGATTAATGAATACGTAAAAAGGAGTAAATGGGTTGGTGACTCTCTTGAATAAAGGTCTGACCAAAGGCCAAAGGGTGAGATGTGTGCGCGTAAGGATATCATAGGCGTAGAAAACATATTGAAGAAGAGAAGGAAAAGGATCCTTATGAATGATATTTAGCAATCCGGATAGGAAGGTTATTTCCTAACATGAAGGGTAGTCTTTGCTAACATGCAAAGGTATACCTGCTGACTTGAAAAGCGACAAAAGAGCTGAAAAACTCTTTAAAGATTTGGTGTATGGCTCAAGGAGGAAGACTTGCATGTCCTAGGACAACATGGTGAATTGAATTCACCGAGGGACATTTTTAATAAATAGATAGATAGGTAGACCCGCATTTGTGCGTCATGCCATATTGGCATCGTCCATGAGGACATATGGCCGGACCCGAAAGACTTGAACACAAGACCAGACGGGGCCGGAGGAGGCATATCGTGAAAGGTCTTTGGGTGGTACGGTCCCCTTGGATCTTGGCGTAACCCATTGGAATATGTAAGTTCATTTGCGGAACTTAATGGCGTTTAGGCACTAAAATAATAGTTGGAAAGACTTCGCCCAACGCGATCTAGATAGCATAGAAGGGGTGATTAGTCAACAATGGTTGGAGGCCATTGGAATGTGGGGAGAACAAGTCCAAAAGAGGGTAGGCTAGCATCAATTTGACAGTGTAGTCTGAATAACTACTCATAGCCATATAGGCGGTGAAGTTTGGTACAAAATGATACCAAGGTTTGTACCCAACACAAACTCATTACGCATTTCTGAGAGGATGTGTCATGATCTGGGGAAGTGGTCCATGAAAGGAACAAGACCAATGAGAAGGAATATTGAAGGGTGGTAGGATCAAAGGAATCCAAACCGATGGTCTAGAGGGGTCTTTGCATGGCGGTCCCTAGTCGGTTTGGACGACAAAGAGATCCTTTCTCGAGGAGGCGAGGGCGAGTCAAGGTTTAGACACTAGAGAGAGGCAAGCGTTAATTAGAATTATGTTTAAAAACATTACTTGTATAACATCGAATAAGGTCTAATAGAAAGCATATGAATGTAGTATGGATTGAATCATGGCAAGGCCGAAGAAATTGTGTTATCAAGGCATCTACCAAAGGAAAAAAAATATAGGTCGAGGCGCCGATAAGCTGGACATTATTATCGTCGCGTACAGAATATCCAAGGATATAACACATCTTTGCTATTCTAGAGAGTTGCCCTGTCATTGTTAATTAAATTTCGAATTAGTCCCACCAAGTGATTTGATGTTATCATAACAAGTTGGCGGACTTGCTAGATTAGGTCGTTTCATTTGGTGGGGTCTATTCTAGGGGGTACTAGCTTTATATATGGTTAACAGTTATCCCGGTCGACTACGGCAGAGGGAGGTCGACTCCGTGGCTATGGCAAGGCCGCTTACTCTGGCTGGCTATGGCAAGAGAGCTTGCTCCGTGACTATGGCGAAAAAAACTTGCTCTCGGTGGAGTTGTTGCCCCACAATGTGGATCTATGGAAGGCAGTCTTTTAATTTAAATAGAAAACAGAGCCACTATAAATAAAATGAGAACTATTATATTCTTTGATAGAGGAACTTAGCCCATTGGTAAAGGGGCTGACTTGGTTGTAGGAGGTCAAGGGTTCAATCCCACAATATACCCCTTTCTTTTAAAAAGAGTTGTGGTCTAGAAATAAAACATTAGATATGTATAAGAAAGTTTATAAAATATAAACATCATATAAAAAGAAAGTTGGCTCATTGGTAAAGGTGTTGGCTTGGGTGCAGAAGCTCAGGGGTTCAATCCTAGAATGTACCTTTTGCTAAAAAGGATGTTTAACTAGGCAAAACAGATTATTAGATGTGTATAACAAAGGGATAGAACATATACATATTACATCAATAGAGTTGGCAAAATGGAGAGACTGTTGGGTTATAAGTGGGAGGTCACGGGTTCGAAATGGGGGGAAAAAAATTTTATTTTTTTTTTTTTTTTTTTTTTTTAAAGGTGGCGGGCACCCCCTACCTCGGCGTTGCTACAGCCGCCAGGAGCGTCCGGGTACCCCCTGCCCGCCACTTAGGGTTAGGGTTTTTTTTTTTTTTTTTTTTTTATTTAAATTAGGGTGGCGGGCACCCCCTACCTCGATGTCGCCACCGTCGCCAGCAACATCCGGGTACCCCCTGCCCGCCACTTAGGGTTAGGGTTTCGCACCGGGTACACTCCTCTTAATCCCACTTAAACCAAATTAAGTCAATCATGACGACATCTACTACACCACCCAAATCTCATACTACTCCAAAATCCTCACTCACTAGCTAACGATCTACTTGAGTTTGACATGGCGGTGCTATGATCACGGTCCACCAAAATCATGGCTCGATACCCTTTGTGGCGGCTCACTGAACATATCACGACCGGGCGTATACATACGAGGACTTTCCCCTCCCATGGCGACCCACTCGCCGGGGCGGGCCCTCCGTCTATTTCGGGCCATCTATAATATGATGCCGAAAAGAAGGACCTGAAAGGGGTCATTCGCCCACGCCTTCAATGGGGCTCCTACGTCCGCGGAAGCGTGAATACAAGGGTTAGCACCAAAGCATAAATCGCATTATAAATAACCACCACGAAGGGTGGCATATCCATCAAATACCAGCGGCAAAGAATATGCATCTAAACCTAAGAAAACACCCCAAACCCATGGTTCTACCCGGTTCGAGACTCGGTGAGGATCGGTGACGGCTAGGCCTCAAGAGATCGGCGGAGGACGGGGAATCTTGACATGGCGTTGGCGGGCATAGAACATTGGCTAGGGTTGTCCACTCCATCCGCCCCTCCTGTGCACACTTTGCGGATGGGTCAATTCACGCTATGGCGTCCGCTATAGCCTTCCAGGAGGAGCGGGCTCGAGGCATCACCTGCGAGCCTACTCGGGGTTCATGAAGTCCCGGTCCGATGAGGCGGTCGGGAAGCGTCCCCTTCGGAATCCGCGGTGGCTCCATGGGCGAGCTAGAGAATACGTGCCGCATCGGCGACCCCGCATCCCGTGCCCGACTTACTCGCCCTAAATCTACTCAAAGTGCAAGGTGCCCCATGCGGGTCACACCTTCCCACCAGGGGAGTGTCGGACCCATACCCGGCCCTCGTGTGCCCGGCTATCGAGGTCTAGCTCGCTATAGGAGTCCAGGGGAGCCTTTTATGTTCGTGCAAGACCCCACCTCCACTTCACCTTGTGTTCCTTATGCGGTGCTAAGCCCGGTACCATAGCATCTATGACCCGGTGGGCTCTTGTGCCAGGCCGCAACTAATGGGATAATCTGAGGGGCTCTATCTAGGAGCATACTACAATACATGGGCTCGAGAGGTCTCTACCCCGTAATTCCCCATTTCAAAGTAATACTATGCAAAGAACTATCAATCCATCCTTTAAGAGCAAGACCGAGAATCGAAATAAAGAGAACTCACCTTTGCAATCAAGGGTTAGTTCCTACAAGTAAAAACAGAGAGAGAAAAGAAAAATACACACTACAAGTGCCCAGCGGGCTACCCTAGAATTCCCAAGCTATACTAGCCACCCACGAGTTCTCTTTGGACCCGTTGTCATTTGGTGCTTCCATCTTCCTTGGATTTGGTGCTCGGCTTCAGCTACAGTGCGTGCTTGGCAAGGTGGCGCGGCTTAGCGGGCGCTCGGCTCCTCAAAGGTGGGCTCGGCTCCTCTTGGTCGATTCTTTGAAGGGTGCACGGCTCTTTGCTCCTCCTCCTCCATCTCCACTTGCTCCTAATTCGAATTGGGGCAAATGGGGGTGCAAAACCCCAATTTGGGTCCCAAGTTAGTAACTCTCCCTTGCCCAATCGATTTGGGCCAGGTGGCAGCTCCGGGTTGGCTAATATTAACTAATTTGGTATTTTAGGCCCTTTTAATATTAGATTAAGCCCTAATTCGAATTAGGGTTTAAGGTTAGGTTTCCACCTTTATAATTTAATTATTAACATAGCTAATCTTAGCTTATGAATAATTAATGTACCATTAATTATTCATAGTGACGTGTCACGTATTTATACTTAAAAAGGCGTATAAATATGTGGAACGTCACAATTCTGCAGACCCTTTAGGACTTTCCTGGCTTCTCTAACTAATACAGAATGCCTACCTTCCATGAAGGCTTGGGTTAAAAAGATCAGTCTTATGAAGATGTGGATCAAAAAATGGGGCAAGGAGGAATGCTTGAAATTCAAGAAAGAAAAAGATGTCGTGTACAACCTCCTAAGGGTAGTCAAGCAGGACTTGTTACTTGATCCCCACAACAGAGACAAGCAATCCTTAGAGGAGGAGCTGGAAACAAGAGCCAAAGCTATTGAGGAGGGGGAAGCTAGGGGCTGCGGTTCGCTCTAAAACAAAGTGGTATGCGAGTCGGATCATGAAAACTCTAAGTGCTTCTTTAGAATGGCGGGGGGATTAGCAGAGAATGTATTACTTCAATTAAAGATAAAGCGTTAAATATACTTTCGAGCCGGGGGGCTATCAAGGCGTTTATTAGGGACAGACTTTCGAGGCTCAATTCAAAGCGAGACAATCTCCCATCCTCTTATCAATCTCAAATCTCTCTTTGGTTGGCCCAGCATTGATTGGGCACATAAGATGCTGCAGATGACAACCACACTCTGCCTGCGTCGGGCCAAGAAGAGGAGATATTTAAAGTACTATGCTCTGGCTCTGGTAAGTCCCCGGCCCCGATGGTTTCCCTCCTGAATTCTTTGTGGAGTTTTGGGGGACTCTTGGACCAGACTTTGTGGAATTTTGTTTGGGGGCCTGGTCCTCTTGCTCGTTACATCCAACTCTAGCGGAAGGATTCATCACCTTGGTTCCAAAAGTCTCTAGACCTCAATCACTTGGGGAGTGGCGTCCCATTGCACTAACCAATGTCTTATATAAGGTAATCATGAAAGGCATCGCCAACCGTCTTAAGCCTATCTTGAACAGGGTTATTGGAAGGGAGCAATCAGCTTTTACGCGGGTAGATATATATTGGACAATTACCTAGCGGCTAGAGAAGGTATGCATTGGTGCAGATCTACACGGCAAAACTGTGTACTTGTTAAGATGGATTTTGGAAAGGCCTACGATTCCCTTAGGTGGGAAGGCTTGCGAGAAGTGATGAGTCACATGGGTTTCAATAAGCAGTTCATCGACATCTCAATGGGAATGAACAAATTTGCCTCTGCATCTGTCTTGGTCAATGGCGAACCTTCTGGTCTCTTTGACCTCAGGAAGGGTATCAGGCAGGGCTGCCCGCTTGCCCCATACCTTTTTTTAATTATGGCCAACCTCCTCACAAGGATGGTTAATCTCAAGGTATTGGAAGAGGGCATCAACGGTCTAGTTTTACCGAATCAAGCCGAAAAACTCACAATCATGCAATATGCGGATGACACCTTTATGTTCCTCAGGTATGACGATGGTAGCTTCCATTCCTTTCGTGAGATATTGATTGCTTTTGAGGTTATATCAGGCATAGGCCTAAACGCCACCAAAAGTACCGTTCTATGGGCCTTAGAGGGAGATATTGACCCTCATGCTAAATGGTTTGGGCTTCCCGATCGTAGTGCGGGTGAAACGATTAAGCTATTGGGTTGCCCTTTTTAGGTCCCGGATAATATGAAGGGTCTCTCGGGCTCCTATCTTAGACAAACTTAGAAAAAGGTTGGGCTATGGTCCTCTAAAGGATTATACATGAGCGAAGGAAGAGTAACAGCTTGCTATCTTTGCTTACGGCGGCTCTCACATATATTCCTAAATGCGTGTTGGTAGCCGAGAAAGGAATATATAATCAAATACAAAGTTATCATTAGAAAGTTCATTTGGGGTATGGCTAACGTCGCTTGGTCCGAGCTATGCAGGGATAAAAGGGATGGAGGGATTGGATGTAAGGACCCTTTCACGCAGGCTCAAGCTCTGGCGGCTAGATTTGTCTGGCGAGTTTTACAAGGGGACACATCTCCTGCTCTGGTATTTGTTAAGCACTGGTTTGATTTGTGCAAGATTCAGGGTAAACCATCCCTTCCTAGGGATGAACTAGAGCCTTTTTTCTCAGTAACTTTTAAGGTGGCCTCTGGCACTTCCCCAGATCATGAGGCGTATTCTTCATGCTTGGAGGGAGGTGCAAACAAGTATGCTCCCCATGACTATACCTCGAGAGAATTTTGGGAAAGTCGGTATATTTTGGAATACTTATGTATGGGGAAGAAAATGGACGTCCCTTGGCATTAGTTCATCCTCGCATCTTTAAGAAATGGCGAGACCATGGGATCTTAAAATTGCAGCATCTTTGGGAAAACGATAGCTGGTTCTCTTGGATGGAATTTAGGCTCAAAGTGCAAAGGGCAGGGGAGGGTGATAGAAAGATACTACGGAAAATTCTAGGTAATGTTAAGCTTCTCTCGGTCTACCGGGTCCGAGGAAAAAATGGTCTGATGCGGTAAGGAGACATACAATGTTGCTAGTATATATCGGGCCCTTTGTGATGACTCCCCTCTTAAAGCAGAGGCTAGGCTTCAAGTGAGTGGATCAGTGGCTAAGCTCCTCTTGGCAAACTCCTGGAAAACCTTATGTTCTAGGAGAATACAATTTTTTAGATGGGAGGCCCTCCAAGGAGGTCTCAACACTAAAGTGAAGCTGGTCCATAGAGGAATTGTGTCTTCAGATCTATGCCCTCTTGGGTGCCAGGCTAGCGAATCTCTTTCACATCTCTTCTTCTGTCCAAGAATTATTGAGTTCTGGAATTGGGTATGCCCTGTTGTGAGACTGCATATGCATCAACTTGGATGGCCGAATGTTGTTATGGTCTCGAGCATGTAGATTGTATTGAAGCCTCCCTGGTTAGTTTGGCTCTATGGACTATATGGAGACATCGGTGCGATGTCACTTTGGGGGGGCAATCTATCTCTATTGAGAAACTCAAAAGTCTTTTTAATAAGGAAGTTGCTTTAATGGCATTGTCCCACCACAGGAAGATGGGGATGAGCTATAATAAGGGATTGGACAGAATTGGTAAGATTGAAGGATTTTATAACTACTTCAAGTGCCATTGGATGAGCTATGAGGACCTAGACCTTCATGATAGGTCTAATGGTGGAACAATCTGAATTTAGTGGAGAAAGCAATCTGAGTAACTGACCAGATAGGGTCTCTCTACCATTATGTTGTTGTGGAATAGGACTTCCCTTAGTACGCACATCATGATGCATAGAGAACCCATTTAATAGCCCTAATGCTTCCTATTTGTCCCATTGGGGACTCTTTGTATCTTACTATTATTATTAATAACAAAAAACACACTCTTACCCTCAAAAAAAAAAAAAAAAAAAAAAAATTCATTCATCTCCCATGGATTTTTCGCCTTCTTCAGTTCACCACATCGAGGCGATCAAGTGCTCAATGAGCCACTCTGATCTTGTTGGTTGCCTAGACAGGCATCTTCTTCTTGATCCCTACCTGCGAAGAAAAGCTTTGGCCGAGATTCGTTGCCTGCGTCAATTAGGTGTTATGATCCATCCGATTTGGCTTCCCGGCGCATGAGCTATGAGATATCGGGGATCACTACTACGGATCACGAAGATGAATGAATCACCTGTTCAACATGTTATAGTGTAAGAACTCTTGTGTTAAGATGAAAAATGCAAGACGCATCACCTATATAAGATGCAAGTTTGTTTAATTGATATATGATATAATAGTTATGTAGAAGAAAAGTTGTGTTGCTGAGTGGATGAATAATGCATATCTTACCTTGAATAGCCTCAAGTGTCCGCTTCATCTTCAGCATCTTCTTTAGCTAATAGTTCTTGTTTGGAGTCCTACTTTGGTAGGGATCATTACTTGTGATGGCTTGTTCTTGACCAACCAACCATAGTCAACAGTTTTCGGATGTTGGTATCATGATTGGGTCATTTGGATTTCGCCTCCACTTCTTTTCCCAGCCAATCTTTGTATGCTGGCTATAGGTGGTTCCTTTCTCACCTGCGGCTCCGCCAAGACACAAGCACTTCCTCGTAATGTGGAAGAGTGGGATCTGTATGGGCTCCTCTTACGCATAGCCTAGCCATGTCGGACAAGCATCTCCAGGTCTAATAAGCAATAACATACCTTTCTTTACATCCTGGTATGGGTCAAAAACCTGTACCGGGTTTCTAGACTTATCCTTTGCAGGTCCTACATAAGGCGGGGGTGCATCGTACTCATCAACCAACATGCTTTCTGGCTCAACCAGCACATCTTGCCTTGTGATAGGCCAGAAGTCCTTGATTTCTACAATGCTTGTGGGAACCGCACTTAGGACACGCATTAGATCTGACCAGTAGTCAATAACTTCACTCATGTAAGCATTAGACCACGAGTTCTCACCTCCCCTAGAGATATGGGCCCAGTGCATCATATATTTTGCAATAGATGATCTTAATGCTCCCATGTCTTTTAAGCTACCATACGACATCACCGTCTTTGGCAAGCCCCGAGGCATCATGGGCAAATCATTCTCGTCCGCTTTCCACATTCTAATACCTTTGTGAGGCAACCATTCTCGATGACCTGGCCTCATCTTGTAATACATTAAAGGCCATCCATCTCTCATACAGAACTTGAAAAGCAGGGGTTCCAAGTGACCAATCAATCGATCTTTTTTATCTGGGATGTACCCTTTCACAAAAGACTTCCAATCCGGAACCTCGGTCACTAGGTATGGTGCTGGTGCTTTGGTGTTGCATTCCCGAAAAAGTTGCATAAGCTCTGGAATAGTCAGAGCATCTGATCTGCGTAGCAGAATCGAGTAGTTACCGAATAGAGCATCAATATCATCGTGTGTGTGACCCACCATCATGAACCCGAGCTGTATTTGCTCAAAAACACCCAGTGAAACAAGATAGGAAAGGTAAGAAAAAAGATATCTATTTTTATTCTGGCCAGCACAATTGTCTAATTGCAAGTAGAGCCTCCTGGGGAGCTTTTTATGCTGCACCGGTGGTGCTGGTGGGGCCACAAAAGCAATGCCTGTGTTGTTGACCTTTTTGGTCTTCAAAGCAGTAGTGTTTAATATTGTAGCACCCCATTCGCATTCCGGAAGGGATGACTCCCTCAAATTGCCCCAGTTGTCAAATGCTCCATGCATGAAACGAGTAACTTGGTCAAAGCCAGAGGATCTGGTTGGAAGAAATTTTTGGATTATATCTGGAAACCACAGCATCTTTGCTGCTCAGGTTCTCCTTTCAATGGTAGGAGAGATCGCTCAACGTCTAGAGTTTGCTAAGGCCTATGCGAGGAGGAGGTCCAGGATCCTGAATGGAAATCTCATGGATAAAGAATATATCCAGCTCTCTATACAGTGTAACGAAATAATAGCCGATACTGTTTACAGGGAGCCTCTTATTGAAAAACTCCAATAGCTGAGAAATCAACACAAAGCTTTTGGCTGCCCACCACAAGGCTCAACTGGAACAGCGGTAACTTCGGCGTGGAAGGTATTTTCTTCTTTGCACTTTGCTTTACGGCTCATCTGACTTAAAAGATCGCGACCTTGATCTAACCACCGCTTTCTCAGGATTTTGTTGATGTTGCGACCACTACTTTGAAGGTCAAAGAATTAAAAGATGAGAAGCAATTTATTTTTATGCGGGAATCGTCTTGGTCGAAGCTAACAGAAGTTGTTGCTCAATGGGCGGACGTGGTAAGGAAGGGCGACCATGGAGAATTACCGGATAAGCCCGACAAAAGAATTCTTTAATAAGACCTTTCTTAGGTATCTAGGTGGTGGTATGAATAATGATGAAGTTTCTTTATTGATGGACGAAATTTTGGAAGGCAAAACCTTCTTGAAGGTTAAACAAGGTTATCTTGAGGCGGTCATTTGTCGGACGACAAGCCCTAGATATTAGGATATTTGTCTCTAATGCTTGTAGTGAAGTGCTATCCTATGCAAACAGTGTGCTAGACAAAGAATATGTCTGTTGGTGTCTCATTTTCCAGATTTGACCGAGGATAGGCTTTTGAGCATCTCAGATAGGGATTTTGAATACATAAAGGCAAATTACAATAAAGAAAACGTCCAGGGTAATCTTCCCGGTGCCTTTTGGAGGCAATCGATCTATAATCGTGCGGGGAAGCCGCTCATGAAGACCAAAAAGGCTTCGATTGCATCATGTAACTTCACGGGAGGCATTCGAATCCACGACTCTACAAGAAAATGCAACGATGGTCTTTATTGACATGCGCGCCTTTAGTACGATTTGGGAAGTTAAAAAATATCAGGATTTATTTAACAGGATTGCAGGCATCACAATGGCCAAGGTATATCATATTGTAATTTTTTGAAGTCGGTAAACTCCGAAGCTGCCTGCATGCGGCGAGAAAACAAATCCAAGGCTGGGCCTCATGTGTCAATTGGAGCTTATGAAGAGCAAGGATGGATCAACAAAAAAAATGTGAAAGAGTTTCAATATTATGTCACACATATGTTTGTCAACAGAAGTGGGGCTCGGGTAGTACCAATTGTTCCAAAGTTGGAACTCCGACTAACACAAGCCACAAAGCTGCCCCAAGAGCACTCCGCTTCCCAAGTATGAAATAACAAGCAATGAGGAAGTGGGCGTAAAACCAAGCGAAGTATTTACAATACTTCAACTGGCAAACCAAAGTATACTTAGCAGGTATTGAAGGAGACTTTGTGCTTAAATCACAGGCAAAAACCGCTTATGTCTACCGATGATGGTGAGAGAACTAGTGCCGATGAGGCGGGTGCGTGCTTGATTTTTTCCAAGCGAGGGACGGCCTCAAGAGTAGCAATGATGCAAAGGCAAACACAACAGTAGCCTTTGAATTCGGCGACAAGGTCGCGTCGGTTTTGAATGCTTTCTTTGAGACCCTAGAGAAAATGCTTACCCCAGTCATGGAAGAAAAAGTTGAGGAAAACAAACCGGATGTATTGTCCGACGCAGAAGCCGGATTTGAATATCACTCAAAGGCCTCTGGATATTAGCAAAGTGGATGACATATCGGATAGGTTGGACGAAAGGTTTTTGAGCGAGGCTTCAAGAGACCGAGATCTGATAGAGGGCACCACGAAGCTCTTGATGCTTTGGATCCTCAATTCCAAAAGCTCGAGGCACTAAACCGTGAGTCCGGATAATGTCATGCCCTTGTTGTCCGGCAAGCGGTTTGAATATATGGGTCCCTACGGATCTCAAAACGTGGAGCTAGAACGGGGACAGCTCCACAAAAGATTGAAAACAATGATTCACGGAAGATGCCATGAAATTGGGCGACATCTGAGAAACACCCCGGTTTGATGAATCTTATGAGGCGGAGCCCGCATGCAATGATTGGTGTTGCAATGAACGTTGATATACCGTGATACAACAGGCTATACCGAAATGGACCTCTCGGACTATTGCAAGAGGAGGGTCGAACATGTGGCGGAATGGAGAATGAATTGGGAATTGCCCCGGACTTCGATTACAAGAGACTCAGTACAATACTTAGACCGTCACCTGTGTTTTCAAATGATAAATGTGTTTTTTTCTGTCGTTCATAAATGTGAAGCTTTGTTTCAAGACATTTTTATGAAATATAATCGTTCAAGTTCTTCTAATTTTATGTCGGGTTTCCTTTAGAGAAAATATTAAGTTATAAATCTGTCAGTGCAATAGCAATAAAAGAAATCGTGGCAGCGATTTCCTTGAGCTAGTAGCGGTAGGTTTTTTGTCAAATGTTACAACTGCCCAGAGCAGGTTCATAGATTTTTAGGCTACGCCCGAGCATTTAAAGATCGCCACCGCGATCTTTCGGACAACTAGTGATAATGAAATGCGGGGTCTAATGCTGGCACTTAGCATGCTAATCATAGAAATAATGCTTGATCTCGCGCTAAATTAAAGTTCCGGCCGATATTGTGTTCAGTAGTAGTTCATTTAGGTGCACAAGGACCTTAAATCCACGTCTTCACGACCGTCGCGACCTGGCCCGGTGGGTTCGAACGAGAAAACATATTTTCTCTAATTAATGAATTCATGCTTTAATGCCAAAATAAATGTGCATTTGGTCAGGGGTTCAAACCTTGCCAATGTATGTTTAGCTTTAGGAGTTGGTTACTGGGGTTATACGATGATGATCCCCGACGTGGTAGAACTTAAGCCTATATATGTCCTCCACTTTGGCCCCTTGACCGGTGGTGGGATATTCTAGCTAGTCTCTGTACAAGATACTATTCTAGAGACAAGACTAGTCTAGCTTGGACCATAAACAAAAATACAAAAAATACCCATGACATCCTAAGGCTAGGAGGTATCCTGCCTACAAAGTGTGCATGTATGGCTAAAGTTTTGCCCAACGGATGTGTGGTGAGTTGGTATAGGCCTAGTAATGCCAAAATAAATGTGCATTTGGTCAGGGGTTCAAACCTTGCCAGTGTATGTTTAGCTTTGGGAGTTGGTTATTGGGGTTATACGATGATGATCCCCGACGTGGTAGAACTTAAGCCTATATGTGTCCTCCACTTTGGCCCCTTGACCGGTGGTGCGATATTCTAGCTAGTCTCTGTACAAGATACTATTCTAGAGACAAGACTAGTCTAGCTTGGACCACTGAATAGATGGACATCCTTAGGATGTCACGGGTCATGGATGGATGCAGAATGAGCAGATCCATGAAATGGAACCTCTGTTCCATGTCATGCTTGATGCAGAATTGGTGCATACACCTGCTAAAGTCCAAGGTCTGGTACACAACGAAAAAGGTGCTCTAATACCCTATAAATACCCCGCAAAAATGCCTATAAAATCCCCCTTTTCTGTCGAAGAACAGGGGATAAAATGTATTTTTGGAATCGGGGTATTTGGCCACAATCCCCCTTTTCCTCATTTGTATGATAATACCCCGTTACGCTGGTGTCGCAATCCCCAATCAAAGAATGTGAATTCATACCCTGTTATATTTCGTAAGATAATACCCTATTCAGGTAATACCTTATTTCAAATCATACCCTGTTATCATTTGCAAAATAATACCCCGTTTCAAATAATACCCCATTCCAAATAATTCCCTGTTTCAAATAATTCCCTATTCCAAATAATTCCCTGTTTCAAATAATACCCTATTCCCTGTTTTTTATATATATTATAGTGGGGTTGGCGATTTTTACTTGAGAATCAGATTATCTTATAGCTTAAGACAGAATTTAGAGCTAAAAGCACCTGCAAATTTTTCTGTGTCAATTTTTCCCCAATAACAGGTTCTTGTAATGCATTTTTAAAATAAATGTACATAAAATGATTGAATTTTGAACTTTCAAGAGTCCATAGAATCTATGGACATGTATCAGATCTATCTTATCACTATCTTATCACGATATAACATCAAAAGCACCCAGACAAAAGTTATGTCTTCTACATAGGTCTGCACTTTGCACCTTCTTTGACATATAAGCCATATGTGCCATAGAGATGTATAGATTCTTCACAATAGTACATATACCTTAGAATCAAATACAACCTTCTCCAGGTTTTATTAGATCATGTTCTATCACGCTAGCTAGCTTCCCTTGGACTAGTACGTATTGTATTTCAATTTGAACTTTCTGTTGCATCCTTCAGCACATAGAAGCAGTTTGCTCGGTCTTCTTCAATGACCTAACATGGTTATATCCAGACCAGTTGTTAATTAACTAGAAAAAAATTATCAATCTGCAAACCTTTAAAAAGCTTAGAAGCTCATCGCAAAGCCACTCTGACTATGAGTTACAATATCTGATTCCATCATATTAATTACCTTAGCGCAGATTGTAAACCATTAAACAGAATGTCTCCTGCAAAACATGATGTCTCCTGCAGTCAATGATTAAGAATAGAATAGAATAGAATAGAATAGTTTTTTTAACGTCCACGAAGACCAATAGGTCATGGGACCCATACAATGGGCTAGTACAATCATTACTACTAGGATTAAAAAACCATCTTAAACATAAAAGTGTAGCCAGAAATAGGGCAAACATCAAAACAATATATCATGTGGTGGACGCTGCATTATAATCATATCCAAATATCAACATGTCTGAATTCCTACCTCATATACATAGTTAAAGTAAAGACATCTAAACACTCCTAATTGACATGATTGCTTCTTAGATGCATATGACCTGATTGTTCCATCTCGCAACATGGGAATCAAACTAACTTACACACATCCAAGAGAGAAGTTCCAAGATGCCTGTAGTTCCTAGGCCCTTTGGCAGGCCTGCTGTATAAGAAACAGAACAGGACATGTCAACACTTATAAACCCAATCTTCCACAGTATAGAAGCTTGTAAAACAAGAACCTGGCAATAATGGTTCATAATAAGCATACAACATGTTAACAGGACCTGTAGCAACACATGCAGGCATGGCAGCTTCAATGTGTGCATATATAGTGTAGCAGAAGCAAGTAACATGCATATAGATGTCGGTGTAGGCTAACTCCAGAGCTATAAGTTTCTAAATATTTTTAGCGATCATGGCAACTCTAACCTGACCTTTATGGAAACCCTTGAGTTCATCTCTGAGACTGCATAGAAAATCATGGTATGTCTTAATAATTCAATTAAGGAAGACAAGAGATGCACAAATTCAAGATGCATCATGTTAATGGATGGCTCTCTGACTGGCCACTGCCTAGGTTTATTTGCCACTGTGTTATGCCTAGGTTTTATTTTGAAACACCCTTGTGAGGCTGCCTTCCATGCACACAGAAGGATTAGGAAATTCTTGTGCATGTTGGAAGGATTTGCATCAGGAATCAAAAGATTGCCCTACCACATCAGAACGGCTCCTTAGCTTAGCACCTGAGATCAACGACCGTGCTTCATGACCAAAGCGCTGCATCCAAGAAGGTTTACATTAACATTTTGCACCATATGCTTGCTCCTACAAAATAAAAAGCTCATGTGTAATGATATTGGCCATGTAGCAACAATATTGCATCAAGATGGACACAAATCGTTCACATAATAAAAAATCTTACCCAGAGAATTTCTCGTCAAGTGAATGGAGTTAGATTCCAAAAGGAAGATTTGATACTAAGTAGAATGTAGCAGAAATGCTTGCTAGATGTTTAGAAAAGCTTCTTACTATTGTTGCATCAAGATAAAATGCTTGGATAAGAGGCACCTGCAGAAAAAAGACCAGATGCCAAGGATGAATGTATTTGCCTACTTTGTTTGGCAGAAGCATTGGATTATGCATGAGGCAACAATAGTTGCCCCTACAGATATCAACCGATGTGGCATTGGCATCAAGATTTTACATACCAGAAAAAACTAGGTACAATAGACTTCATATAGAAATTCCGCAGCAGCTTCTAGAGGAAGATAACGATGCCATTTCGGCATCTTAGAGACTCCGTTAAGCGTACATGCAAAGAAAGTTAAAAAGGGAATGACCTTACTCATAGATCGGAGTTTGCTTTGCCTGCAAAAGGCAATACAGAAGAATATAATCAGAACAAAACCAAGGAAACTTATAGGACGGGAATAAGCTGATGAAAGCTCCACTTCTGCTATGAAATACAACCCTGTTGTGATCAAAATGGATCAACGTAGACCCATAACTGGCGAATCCAAAAAATCTGAGGTCTTCATCCATTGAAATACAGGCGAAAACCTTGCTTGCTGGCTTAGATACAATGGCGAAGGCCGCAAGCTCACCTGCCTGTCTCGTCGAAACTTTGGCGAATAAAACTTTTTTCCCGCTAAACTGAAACTACTAGGGTTTAAAAATGAAAAAGATAAAAAGCATCAAATATAGCCAATGGGCGAAATTTCGCCCCATAAGGGCAACTCTCCATTCCAAATAACCAGCCCCCATTCTTGAAAATACCCCAATCCATTCGGAAATTCCCTTTTTGAACCAGTCCACTTTTCTTGAAAATACCTCAATACATTCGCAAATTCCCTTTTGACCAATTCCCCTTTCTTAAAAATACCCTGATGTGCATTTGCAATCTCCTATTTCTACTAAATCCCCCCATTAGGATATACCCTTTTGTTCAAGAATCTCCCGTTTCTACTAATCTCCCCTCGTACGATATACACCTTTTGTTCAAGAATTCCCCGTTGCATGAAAATACCCCGTACGATATACCCCTTTTCTTCAAGAATTCCCCATTGCAAAAGAAATAACCCATTGCTCTCAAGTCCCCCAGTTCTTTAAGGGGGGATTTTCCGGGGGATACGAGCACCTTTTTTGTTGTGGTAAAACAAGATGATTTAAAAAACAACAGAAGACTTCAAATCTGAGTTGTTTATATTAAATTACTAACCGCATGAAGAAATGGACTATCCTGTCACTGAACCAATCCCTACTTTTTTCCAATATTCTGATTGAATCTTGATCAAGTACAAGAGGCTCCTGCTGTCCTTTAAACACTTCAAGTGGCAAGTGTTCTGGTCGGATGTGCGCTCTTAACATTGCAGTCCTCGTGCTGGTGGTGTAAGTTTAGATTCGGCAAATGGAAGATCATTGAAAACCTTGAGGAACATTGAAATAGCCAAGAAATGAACAATTGAAGTAAAACTTTGTTTATATTAAAAAGTATAGAGAGGTTACATCATATACACAATAATACTATTTCTAGGCTTTAGTTCTATGTTTTTTCATCATATTAATACAAATTTGACTCTCAGTGTCAAACATATTCAGCATTTTGTTGCTTTCGACATAACTTTGCACATTCTCTGCCTTCAGCAACCCCTGAAGCCAAACCTTTAGATCATTCATGAGGAAATTGCCATCTACTATGTCAGGGCTCCAGCTGTTTGGATAGATCATGGTGTTTGGCTCATTGAGGTACCCTTTGTATCTGCTGTCATCAATGAGAAGCACGTTCTCTTTTGTGAAACCTGGAAATTCGTCGTAGACCTTTTTGAGGTGCTTCAGAAAAATTGGCTTTCCACTGTTATATAAATTTGTGTTGGTACACTGATCTCGAGTCCATATGAACTGGAATTTGTCCTTGTATTTCATTAATGCTCCCTTAACTATCATTCTCATGTTTTGAGCCTGCAGGCTGGACCAAAGTGCTATATGAAAATTCTGACTGCACCAATCTAAGAACTCGGCCCAGTCTGGTCTAGTTACTGCAAACTTGGATCTGTTAAGTGTGACCATGGTAACACCATCTTCTTTGGCAGTGGGTATTTTTTGACTCTTGTCATAGCTTCTACCCAAAACTCCATTGTAGTAAAAAACAAGCAGGATTGGGCTTAACCTTGTAGTCTTATGCATGGACAGAGTTGGTGCAGGGTTTGGAAACTTCGCTTCAAAGCATGTCTTCTTCGCAAGGGGCTGGAAACTTACGCTTCAAAGATGTCTTGAGGTGTCTTTTGCTTGGAATTTCGCTCTTGATTTTTCTCGAGACACTTCCGGCTGCAAAAATTTAACAGATTCTCAGAACTATATGGGTCAAATTAAAAAAGAACCGGACACAAAATGTTGGAAGTTACCTTGCGACTTACATTCACCTATCGATTTGTTCGGATCATAACCCGATGCATCTGGCCGATTTGGTGCATTGGTGTGGAGCATGACTTAATGCATCTGGCGATTTGGCGATTGTTGTCCGATTGGAGTGTGACTTGATGCACCTACTGATTTGTTGACATCTACCGATTTGTCCAGAGTTCGTAACCGATGCATCTTCGACGATTTGCGAGTTCCCTATCTCGTGTCTAATGCTTTTGAAGGGGTGTGAGTGTCTTGTCCCCTAGTGACCACATTGTACCTCTATATATCTACAAAGTAGGGATGAAGAAGTAAGCTACATATCCCAATTGCATCAAACAAGACTTGGTTACCTTTGAGGGTAGAAAATAAGTCCCTTTTTGGTGTGCTATATGGACTCACAAAGTCATTGCCACCAGTATGAACAGTTAAACCTGAATTAGTAAACGGCACCATGCTCTGCAAACCTGAAATTGAATCACAATTGATTGTAACTATACTTTGGCATCTCAATATGACAAGGGCGCTCATCTATAAGTGCCTCAGTAGCTTGAAGTTGCTTTTGATCCTCCCTACTCACACCTAAGGCTTGTACCCATGCTTAGAAAATTCATGACAGCAATTCTCAATGCAACAGTGATTACAAATCCTGCAAAGTGAATGCAAATTTGTCAATGAGAATACAATTATACTAAGCACTTCAGGAATTTTGTTATGAAGTACCTCAAGAGGCGGCGGCGGACATGGAAGATGGTATTGGTGATTTGCATTCGCCAATCAAAGTTGGTAGTGGTTTCCCCATCCTTTCGGAGGATCTTGCCATAGAATGGACAGCCACTACCATAATCTTCAGCCTTATCAAGGTCTGGAAGTAGTGGATCCAAGACAAATAAAGGAAGACGGTCCTTGCAAGACAGAAACCTCTCTAACCTTGGTTCCAGCACTTTCAATGTTGTTGTGTCTACTTCCCTGGATGACAGCAGATTAAGCTCCTCGATTTTTGTCTGCTCAAGTTTTGGTAATAGTTCCTTGAGCTCAGCCTCTGTATCTTGGCATATAGCCCGAATACCGTCTGCACGACTTGGTTTATCCTTAATCATTCCTTCCCATTTTTTTAAATCTTTATTCATCTTCTCGGTCTGGAACTCAAGGTGCTGAACCTTCATTTGTAGCACCTGCAGGCTTTGATCACAAGTTTGCAACCTTGCCTTACACTGAATCACTCCTGATCTTGTAGAGTTGATCCATTCTCCCTGGAAAGTAATCCAAGGTTAGTACCACATGACACAACAGGCACCACTTTACACACCACAAATTCCATCATGACAAACTTTGCACCACAAATGGCGTCATATTCACCATATGTGGTGTGGCATGTGGCACCAACATATGGCACCACAATGCACTCAAAGCACCACATATGGCAGACATCCATTACTTCGCACCACAAATGGCGTCAAAGACACCACATGTGGTGCAAAATGTGGATCCATAGTGGTGCCACATTAGACACCACATGTGGCACCACAATGCACAGAAAGTACCTCATCCGGAAGGCATCCACCACCCCATATGTGGCACATAGCGTGGTGCAATGTTTAGCGCAGCAGTTGGCACCACATATGGCAGACAATCCACCATTCACAAGTATCACCATATCTAACATCACATATGACACTAAGTATAGAAACATATGGAAGCCATTCACTATTCAGATAAGGTACCACGTTTGGTACTATATATGACACTACATATGCTACAAACTATATTATTAACATATAATTGGCACCATATGACTGTCCTGTAACACATTTGGAGCTACATACTACTGTGAACTGAAATTATCCACACTACTGTGAACTGAAATTATCCACCACAACTCGAAACTAGCAGCACAAATTTCCTACACATAACTTACAACACACCCAAATGAAGAAGTAAGTGGTGTACTTGATTGTTCAAGCTTGCTAGACCTTTCTGGAAAATAACAATTCCAATATTAAATTGCATCATATGGTGGTTCCAGAAGAAGAGGGTTGAAAAGTACCTATTTTTTCAGTGATTTTCCCCGAGATTCTTCTTACAGCTTGAGGAGGCTTGAATTGTGGCCTAGTCATTTCAAGAGAGGAAGCATCATCTGTGGCATTTTGCTCTGCTTCCTCACGATTTGAAATGCTTGCATGCTTCCTCTTATGTTGGGATGGAGAAGCTTCAGACCCTTTTTCTCTTAACTGTTGCCAGAAACTCAACCAGTTTATTTCTTTTCCTTTTGTGTGAAGGTAATACGCAACAGCCATAGTCTGTGAGGCCATGCCTCCCCAGGCACACGTCCTTTGTGTGATTTTCCTGTAAAGGGACATATATTCATTATACCTCTCCTTGCTCAGATTCTTCAACCTGCATGATGAAACAAAACAATATTTTAAACAACAGAGAATCATGGGCATCCCCGAAATCTAGAATGCAACCCACTGTAATTGGATTTCCACGATACTTTCGGTCCCCAAGCGGACTTCGATTTCTTCTTGTGTGGCGTAATGCTTTTCTTGCTGTACATTTCCTTGTAGGTGTATCCAGATGGCATTCAAGTCCGGTATGATCGAGCCATTTAATTGATCGATCTTCTTGCCGAGAAATCAAAAGCGGTCTTCTTGGGATTAAGGGAGCGGGATCAGAGTTTTTGGGGGAAAATGAAAACAGGCATCGTGTAATTAAGAAAAGACAAAATTTAAGTAATCATGTGTATATTTGAAAAAATAACTGCCTCTCCCACTACAAATTCGGTAGTTCCCACCACACTTAGCACCCAAAAATGTGGTGCTAAAATGCACGTTTTTGTTCCACTACAACATGCTTTCACCCACAAATCAAAATTTTTAGTACTAAAATTTTGGTTCGTAACACTCCTGGCGCGGATCTCCAATCCATCTCCACGTCTCAATCCTGAGATGATGTGCAACTCTGCAGATAAAGGCAATGGATCTGCAATTTTTCATGGGTAGATGGGTGCGCAGGTAACATTGCGGTCCCCTCTCCAACATGGGGTTTATGTGCCGTTGGTAATGTGCCGTCTTGACCTGTTCAAGGTGCTGGCATCCTATAGCTTGCTGAGGAAGCATGTATCAAGGTATTGCCTGAGGCTGTGGCAGTCAGCCTCCATTTGCACTCGGATGCACCTGTGCTCCTGCACATTCCATCCGGCCAGCCACTGAGCTCTCTTTTCTCGCCAGCAGTTATGGTTCCTAAAAGGCAATTATAGTTTAAATATAACAACTTTTACAAAGAAATACATTTTGAGCTAATGTTTGATATATATGCAATTGACAAGTTCATCCATCCCATAAAAATGTTGGCTGGCCTTGAATTTGATATTTGGGCTTTCACTTTTGATCTCAATTTTGGGAAACTTGCAATAAAGATTAATATTTCTCCATATAGATAAAAAAAATTACTCTATGATGTCCTCCAAAAAATCATAATATGAAAGTTCAAAATGATATAAAACTAATGCAAAAACAAGCTCATTAAAAATGCAAAAGACATGGTCACAAGAAATCAAGAAATATTTTTGTAACTGAGCCCATTATTGGTCCATGGGTCCATTTAAAATCAATAACTTCCTTATGTTAGTAAAAAAATGAACTTTTTGTTTTGGTGTGTTATGGGAGATCATGTTCTTTTCGTTTGAAAAAGAAATAAAATTGGCAAAACATTGGCAAGTTTATGAACAACATATAAACCATCAAATATAGCAATAGAATAGAATAGAATCCCATAAAACACCAAAACAAAACGTGGACATGATAACATCATCTCTTCAATATTTTCAAAAAAGCTTACTGCACTACAATGATACAGACGAAAAGATATGACAAGAATGATCAGCTGGACAGGGAGTATGATTTGCTGTTGTGCAAATCATATTTTAATCAAGTGAGAAACCCTACTAAATCCGTTCGAAAATTTGTTGTTTTGACCCAAAAAACTTAACCAAATACAAGCATATCATACATCATCAGAAAGATCCTAAAGAGAGCTTTCAAACGCAATAAAAAAAATACACAAAACCGAGTCCGAATTTAGACATTATGAGAAAAAGCACATTACCATCAGATTTTCACTTTGCAAAAAACTATCCGGATTGAAAAATACAAAAAACAGGTACCTATCTTGAGCTTTCTCTATCTGTTTGCAATGCTTTGTATTGACACCAAAAAGCACCAACATGCTTCTTGAGCATTATGGGATGTGTTAGATGAGGCGTGCTCCACTTCTCTTATTTCTCCTTGTAGATGTTTTGCACAGTGGAAAGCGTGGAATAATAGCGGGGATGTTAAGGGGTAGATTTTCTTCAGAGTATGATTCGTTGCAAAGTCGGATTTTGGGTGTTTAAGACAATTGTATTGAAGTTCCAAAATAATAGATATTATTACCGAGTTTCCATTACTACTCTATTTGATTTTCAAGTGTGATGGTATCATGCCATGTTTCTAATCTCCACAAATTCATTGGATTATTACCATAGATGCAATTGTTATCAAATGATTCTATTTGATAATTCTAGTACGAGCATAAAAAAAAACACCATCATAGGTCATTTATAGCAAGTAAGGCTACTCAATGAATGCATGATGCATTGCAAATCTGAACTAGCATCTACAGAATGCTATCGTCCACTTTTCTGTGCTCTAACAACGTGCAAAATTCTAGATAACATGTACCTAGTTCAATTAGATTAGTAATACTGCAGGAAACAAAACATCATTATATGCAACACTAGTAGTAGGTCAAATTACATGAAGGCACCTCATGCACGTCCTATACATACTCAGAAGATGCTCTATTGTGGATCAACCTACAAATTCAGTAAACTAGTCCATAGGCATATCTTCCCCAAATGATTCTTGTATCCCCATAGAAACACTTACAAATGATTAGCACAATATATTACTAAAGTTTCTACATTGGTGTCCATTTATGATGGGAGATCCAAATGTGGGTGCACACATATCTAATTGGATACACACGGACAACAATAATGGCCTCATCAAATGCCTCTAATATGAAGATAAAATACTGCTAAGAAATTATTGGTACAAACTAGAATGTCATTTTTTGATAGAATTAATGGAGCACCCTATTCAAAAATAAAGGCACCTGAGAGCCGTTGCGTAACCTTGGTGCTAGCAGTTTCCAAAGGTCAAGACAACGCAGTCAAAATGCAAAGAACTCCAATCTTGGAAATGCGTGCAAAAAAATATAATAAAAAGAAGTAGTTGAACACATGAGATACGAAAATAGAGAAAAAATCTTAAGGATCTAATACACCCCAAGTACTTTCTCGAGTCACATCTTCCAAAGCCCATAGTATAGATCAAAGAGGAATAATTTTATGTGGTTTTTCAACCTAATATCCAACTCATTGATTCTTAACAAAAACTGACTGCAAAACTAGAAGGGAATCCTGGTTTACGAAGCCAAGAAGGGGCTGTGCATTTCTCTTGTAAATAAATTTTTAAGGCACGAACATCGACACCCAGGCATAGCATCTTATCTTTGATAAAGTGTCTGCACGGATGTAATCCTATGCTTCCCATTTACTATATATGTGTGATAATAGGTTATTACTAACCATATGCAACTGCTAAACAGATGTGGACAGATAAATGCGTCATTTTACATCAGCCATTTGCCACTACTGTGGATTCTGTGCAACCTATGAAAACTAACAAGATGTGGAATGCTTGACTGGAAGATATTGTGTAGCCTAGCAATCTTGCATTTATGTTCTCTTCGGAGCTTTTTCTGGAATATCAAAACAGCAGGTTCAGCGGGCAGGTTCAGGGCTATTGATGGATACATAAAGAAGGCTACTGAAACGGGACCAGATAATGGAGGGATGGTCTTTGTTATGCGTTTGCGTTTATTCTGCGATAGATTTAGACGTCAAACTTGTTTATATCGAACATCCATATCTTTATAATTGACAAGCAGAGTCTCTAATCTAATTTATCCAATTTCACTAGAAATTTTTATGCTGTTCGGGACTTACTTTCTCAAATTAAGTGTCGAATGCTTGTTAGCTGCAGATGGAAAGCGATTTAAATCTGCATCTTGCATAAGATGGGGAACAAAGCAAAAAATTGGGAATCTGGGACCAATAACCCATCTCACTTGTAATGATATACATCTATACCTGTTATATCGCCTCATTTGTGTAGGGACCAGTAATGCATTGATGAGTCATATTCAACTTTTGAGAACAATTAGAGAAAGCAAGGCATCTGTACACAAGGTACACTCCTTCCTTGATGGGCTCGTTGGTTTGTTTGTATTTGGATTTTGATGTTGCTGTAGATACAGATCAGAAAGAAGGTACCACTTGAAAATAAGGCAAAGCATGAAGATAAAATCCATATCAAAATGAAGGCATTCAAAAAATGGTTCAACAATGCATACCTACTTTGCTTCATGTCAAATTATTGTAATATGGAAATCTGCAGAAAAAATGAGGTTTTACCAATTATGAAGATCATATAGGACATTGTGAAGCATCAGCTCAAATTAGATGAGGAACACTTGTCAACTACACCTGAGCACAATTAACATTCAAATTTTGCCTACCTGTGCTGGAGTCCAACTTTCCAGTGCTGATTTGGCTACGTCACATGATAATACAATGTGGAAAAATAACAGGGAAAACTTAATGCAAAGCATCTGCTGTATACACATATCAGGCCTACTTCATACCCTTTAGAACTGAGCGTATGGGATCTGCATGTATTTTGCATGCATTGGGCAAGATGCGTGCTCCCAATGAATTAAAGTACAAATCCACGAATCATTAAGTCCATGTAGTTTGCATGTATTGAGCAACATGCCCGCTCTCAGCGAACTAAATTACTAAGCTGTAATTATAACACCAGTAAATATACCAAATTCATGGCTGATAATATGAACATGCAAGTTAGAAGATGTTCCAGCTTATATCCACTTATAACTTGCAAGGCACTAAATGCCAGATGGCCTGCAAAATCAGTTAAGATATTTTGCTGAAAGGAGAAGGTGCAACAAGACAAATGTAGGCCTGCCAAATTAATAAGCTACCTATTTGCCTTCATAAGCAAGCAAACCATCCGTTAGATCCCTGAAGCAGCCAAAATTTCCTTCAGAGAGCGTTTTACATGAAGAAGATATTCTAGCTCACGTCGACTTATAACTCGCAAGGCACCAAACATCAGATGGCCTTGAAACCAGTTGAGATATTTTGCTAAAAGAAGGAGGTGGTCAACAAGACAAACATAGGGCTGTAGGGTGAAAAGAGGCTCAAACCTGGTTGCCTTAATATGTAAGCAAACCATCCCTTACATCATCATTCACAGGGCATCTTATATCATATTTAGAAGAAGATGTTCCATCTTCTACGCACATATAGTTTGCAAGGCATTAAATGCCAGATGCTCTGCAAACTAAAAAACTAGAAAACTAATCCTTGAACCTGAAAATGAAGATCATGTACGACACATAGGACCAACTACACGTCACATTTGAAACTGCAAGGAGGTCATAGCTTCCTGGTTATAAACATAATCCAACGGAAAAGATAAAGATAAAGATGCCAATTAGAAAATTCCCACCTGTGGGCACTTGTTGTGGATGAGAACCTGTATGTCAGTGGAAGGATTTTTTGTAACAGTATACAATGGTCTGCTGTCAATAGTATTAAACTTCACGATGCCATTACTTATGGTAATGAAGCTTTCTGTAATGCAGACATTGCTGCTGTACTCAATATTGGCTATTCCAATAATTTATACTACGCTTTCAGCAATTTTGGGATAGCAATGTCAGTGAGTTCAAGGAACACTAGTCGTAGATGGAAACCTATATGTAAACGGCAGAATCTTTTGCAATGGTATAGCGGCAAACAGTTATCACTTGCACGGTACCGTCATACACGGCACTAGCACACTTTGTAACACACATCTTGAAGGTATTCTCACGATTGGCAACTTTAACAATCTTTAGTACTCCTTTAGCAACGTTCTAGACAATAATGTCAGGGAAGTCATGTGAGTGGCCAAATCTTTTGCAATGGTATTTCATGATGTGCTACAAAATAATATCAACTTCAAGATGCTCCCACATGGAAAAACTACTGTTCTTAAGGACTCCTTAGAATTGGAAACCCAAGTAACCTATTTTATGCATTCAGTAACATTCTTGAAAGCAATGTCAGTGAGGTGATGGGGACGTTACTTGTCAATGATATACAGTGGTCTGCACTGCAAAGTTACGTACTGAATGATGTAATTTTTCGTGGTGGCACGGCAACACTTTCATGCTTAAGCAATCCTGGCTATACTGCATGAATGAAGCAATGTTCCTAACAGCAATGTAAATCAATAGCTTGGTGCTATGGTTGTGGATGAAGACTGATATGTAGGTGGTAGAATCTATTGCAACGGATTTACATTTACCACATCAAAATTACATCTGTTGAGACATTAATGTAACTGCTATACGCGGTTCAAGATGTAACAGTCTTTTCGATTACAATAAATGTAACTCTGATACAGAAATGTTATATTCCATACTAGTAACGTAAATTTCTTATCTGATATAAAATTCAAAGACATGATATCATTATTCTAAAATTATGCAACCACTGCCAACTGGAGTGTAGGACTCAGTAATAGCACACCATTGGTTGCTGATCTTCTTTTCAAGAGTACAAATAATACTGTTATCACATTCACTGACAACTTCACCACTGAAATCCTCAATTCGCAGGTTCAAATATACTTCACTCTTAACAAATTTATTGGTAAAATAATCACATCTACCAGCACTATGAAGGATTGAATGGTGAAAGAAAGAAATAGACGAAGTCATATGCAGAAAAAATAAGGATACTCGAGTTTTTGATGTGATAGGAGGTTTTTAAGGTGAAGGGTGACTTTTGATACAGACATGTGCTAAATATTCATGTATAAAGGGAAAACGTTCAAACGAGCATTCATTGGAGCATCGTTGCATGTGCTTCCAAATGTTGAAGTTATACATGGAGAAGGCCTCTCCAAGGGTGTCCAGATTTGTATCTGTAATTCGAGTTACCTCATCAACTACAACTTCTTCAAGTTTACCATTGAACCTACCATAGAATAAAACGAAGTTCTACACGGAGAAGACCTCTCCAAGAGTGTCCAGATTTGTATTCTTGAAAACCTCTACCATCTTTGTTTTGTCGTTTGTAATTCGAGTTACCTCATCAACTACAACTTCTTCAAGATTACCATTGAACTTACCATACATGTCGAATAGAACAGTCTTCAACTGCTTCCAATCTTTCATACCTTGATGGTTGCAATGAGTCTCAATATGTTGCATCATAAACCGATTAACATCATCTCTCTTAGTTCCCTTTGGACCTGTCACAGTAATACCATACTTGCTATCAAGGAAAAGGGTATGGGTGCCATTGTTGCTGTCCTTATGATTACCTGCCGCATCTTGCAGCAAATCATGCACTAAACGAAGACCAGATAAGAGGTCAAATGGCTTGTACAATTCTGCCTTGGAATAATGAGCGTGGAAACTTGACACGACTTTACAATAAGATGATGCCGTTGGGTCAAGTGCAGCACTGAACATGTTCCACAAATCATCACGATGCACCACCATTTTTTTATTTACCTCATCATTGGTACCTAGTTTGATAGGTACATTCCTGTCACACATGTCCTTGAAAAAGTTACATCCATCTTCTGGTGCTAGAAAGAGATTCATCGTTGAAAATGGAACGCGGTTTGTAACGTCATCGGCATACAAAAGATGAGGAGCCTCCTGATAATTCAACTCTACACCCAACATGGCATACACTCCTTTCACATGTTGATTTGCAAACATGTCTGAAGTATAACCAGGTAGAGAACCATTGAACCCCAAATATGTCTGCATGCCATTATAATCATTCTTAACATCCATGAATGGTTTGATAGATGAGGCACTCTTATAGATATCCTCTGGAATATGGTTATGATACATGAACAACTCATCTGTATAGGTCACAAACCGATCATTTGGATAGAAAGGTGTCCTCTTGTTGATAAATCCCCTGCAGAACTTGAATGAGGGTGTAAATGCAGAAGATACATTCATCAGCGTGGCATCCCAAATGTTTGTAAGTACGGATTGTGCCGTGGCGACATACATCTCTCGATAGCAATTCAGAACATCAATCAGACTAAAAGGAGATGAAGCCATATCTTGCATACGAACATACACGACGTCTAGGAAGCCTTTCACAGCATTATCTGTGGACAACTTGATCGCTTCATCAAATGCAAATCCAATATCCTCGATGTGCATGTACTGAGAATGCAAATTCAACTTATACCTGCTACTCAAATACTCACGCAGTCCATAATTGAAGCCTGTGCAATGCTGTACATCGGTAATCGGCGATGTGAATGATCCAAGGTAACATGGAAAGTTGTAGATGTATACAGTATCATAACCAGCAATTGCACCAGCACGTTTGTATTGTGGCATAAGCATATCTGCGTCGTAATCAGACAGATCGCCCATTTCCCCAATATAACCCATGAGCTCCATTGTTGTTAAAATAATGGATTAGCTGTTGAAGTTCTTGATTTCTGGGGTGATATGTGAAAAGTGTGGGTATAGCTCCATAGTTGAGCCAACTTACCGACCTTGCCAACGTTCCGACCTAAGGTCGGGAAGGTTGGAAAAGGTGGGACTTCCCTGTGACCTTTTTGCCAAAATTCAAAGTTCGTTTTCCTACAATAACAAGCTGCAATACACCCAAATACAACAACTACTACTTACTAAATGAGCAAGAAAAGATGGTAACCAAATCTTAGCCGACCCGACACTCAGAGCTGAAATTCATTTCATTTAGCACAAGTTTTGCGCGCAGATCGGCTCTAAATCCGACACAGAGGCTTATCTCGAAAAACAAAGGCTTCACTGAAAAGTCAAAGGCTTTGATCGGGCTTCTTTGGTAACAAAAAGGCTTTAATCCGACACAGAGATCAGAGCAAACAGGGCAGAACATTAAGCTAGCTCCATCCTATTTTGTCATTCGGGCATGCAAATTAAAACTTGGCTGTATCCATACCTTAAAGGCTGTAGCATAGAGTATGCGGCTTGGTAGAGTCCCAGATCTGTTGGGCAGGAAGCGCGCCACTTGATTGGGAGCGGCGCCACTCCACCGAATCCGGAGCAAGTCTTCGCTTTTTAATTTACCAAAATAACCTTATTGTTCACTTAATTCCCAAAAAGCCCTTTGTATTTTTTTAAATTCTTAAAATGCCCTTAATTCTTAAATAGTTTCCCAAAGAGCTCTTTGTATTATAAAAATCCAAAAAAAATACGTTTTCGCAATAGATGGTCATTCTTTACACATGGAAGTGTGTTTTACAAATCACAAGAATTTGAAACCAATTCAGGTTACTTGTTGAGCTCGTTTTGCTATTCATATGTTGGAGCTATTTATCCACCAGATATTGAACTTCTTGAAAATAATGAAATGCTACCTTCTACAACATGTCGTCCACCTGGCAGGCCTAAAAGGAAACAAGATAGGACAGAAGACAGGGATAGAGAAAAGCGTGTATATAAGTGCACACGTTGTGTTGATATTTCCAATGCATATTTTGTCTTAATGTGATGTCCCAAAATCTATTTTCCAGATTGTTGTGATCTATAAGAAACACTTCCTTGTGTAAAGAATAATCATCTACTGTGAAAACATGTTTTTTGGTAATTTATAAAATACAAGGGCTATTTGGAAAAATACTTAAGAATTAAGGGCATTTTGGGAATTTAAATACAACGGGTTTTTTGGGAATTAAGTGAACAATTAAGGTTATTATGGTAAATTTCCCTAACTTTAATATCAGCAGAATATATGGTTTTGTTGCTGTGAGAAAGGAATTGAACAGACAAGCCCGATTATTCTACCTGCTTTTGAGTAAACAGAGCTTCACAGCTGCTGAACGGGCCGCTGAAGCTACGCACATGCTTGTGTTCTTTGGCAAACAAGGCATCCAGCGCCTCCTCAAATAAACAAATACAGAAACCCTTTCGAGGAGAAGAAAAAAACCAGGTACGATGCTACCCAAAAAACCCAGGTACGATGCCCAGAAACTGTGCCCATTTCTAACCGTTCCAATAGTTTTGTTGATCTCGCAGAAAATCTTCGCTGAAGCAGTCGCTGTTGCCTCGGATTTCAGGTTATATTTCTGTTTTGTCTCACGTCTTGCCAATCCATTGCTCAGAAATAGTATACCTAGCTTTCGAAGCTTGAAAGATGATCCATTCTTTCATGTTCTTGGAGGTGTTCTAGATAGAATTATAGTCGTATCTGAACCTTACATTAGACGTGTGAAATGAATGTATGTGATGTTTAATTGAATCCGGACAACTTATGCATTTCACTTCGGTCTTTCTTGGCTACTGCCAAGCGTCTTATTTATCAACCACGATCATGTTTGAACAAAAAAAATACGCGAGGTTTTTGTGGACTTGGACGAATTTTTTCGTGAGTGTCATATTAAAGCTACATTGAAGGAAAATATACACGGAGTTTTTTTATTTCATGCTGGTTCAAACATGACCATGGTTGTTAAATAAGAGGATCGGGCTACTGCATTCAGTTCGTGAACAATTGAACTATGCACTAGCTAAGGCTGCTGCTACTACCTAGACCGGCTCGTCATAATGAAAAGTGAAAAAGAGTTATTCTTCCCATCAAAATTCTTTTTCCTTTGCTTGTGTACTTTTTATGTTAGTACAGAAGGAGGCTTTAAATCAAAGGATTAATATCCGAGAAACCAGTCTTGCTAGGATTGGAAATTGTGTTAAAGTGGTGTTGATAGGATTGTAAAAGAAAGATATAGTTAAACTGGTTTTTCTGTTGTGATTTGCTTAGACTATTTGGACACTTGCATTGTTACACCCAATTTAGGGAGATTAACATTAATTGAAGTATTTAGAAAGTTAGATTTTTTTCTTATCTTGGAGAGAGGCTTGCCCTGTCACGACCAGATTTAGGGTAATGACTAGATTTAGGGAAATTAACATTAACTAGTTATGGTGCCCGGCGTTGCCGGGCTTTAGCAAATATGGATTCAACGCCGGGCTTTAGCAAATATGGATTTTGGTTCTTCCTTTTGTTTAGGGATGGAGGGTGTTCTTGAAGTTGGGGTTTTTTGAACTTAAATGTTGTGATACAGAAACAAATTTGTCATTTTTATTTTAAGTGAGTGGACACTTTATAAAAGCTGTATTTTGAGAATAAGGTGATCTACGCTAATTGTTGGCAAATGGCTATTTCACTAAAATCTAGGTGGAGAAATGTGTAATGTGATAAAAATACCATTCCTATGTAATTTGCATGAAAAGTTGTTGAAATAATGTATTTGCTAGTGGCCTTATCAAAATATATAGATTTGTTACCAGTAGTTTTGAGAAACGCTTATCTAGGTGGCTTGAAAACCTTCTGGGCTATGTATGGAAAATGCACCCAAATGACTTTGATTTGCTTGATGTGTTGCAACAAATAAATCTCCCCTTCCATAATGCATGATAAAAAATGGGAATTACCTTTTCTAAATAAAGAAATAGAATTGGCTTAATGCTGTAACATTATCAACTGGACAACTTCAAGCATGCCCAAAAAGGTTGAAATTCTGAAAAGTGATTGTTTTGCCATCTTTAAATCGGCATTCTCAAGCCTACATGACCAAAGTCTTTTTAGATAGACGTCAGTGCTTACCTCAAAGGATTGTGAATTGACTACATATAAACTATTAAAGGGTTAATCTTATCATTCTACATCTGGGCAATAATAGTTATGTCTGTTGGCTATACTATATTTTGGAGAATAGAAGCAAAGCAATCAATAATCTTAAGTGACTCTATAGCTCTATTTCAGGGAAGACCAATGTCGCTCATCAAGTTAGACTTGCAAAATAGAATATATTATCTTCTCTATTTCTCAATCCCAAACAATGCTTCACTACACAAAATGGTAGCAAAAGGCATCTCTCAATCTCGACATTAGTGAGAACCAGACTTTGCCTTTGATGTATGATCTCTCCCAGTTTTATCCATTTTTCTGGTAGGATAAGGCTTCATGTCCAATCCTATGTTTTCTCCAAATCTTGAAGTTGCATATGCAAAGACCATATCAAGTTTTCTGGATTTCATTCTATTACTATTACTATTTATTTCAGAGTTGGAGATTTCCTTGCAAATGTAATTGATAAAAAAAGAGTTGGCTCCAAGTTTTGTATGCAACTTAATCTATGTGATTGTGAAGAGACCCCAATCAAACAACATCTAGAGAATATATATTTATATTCATGTAATTCGGCAAGAAACATGGAGAAGGAATCGTATTCCTTCAGCAACAATGATGGCCTCACAATCTATAATTCCAATGCTCAGACCACATTGTTTCAGCAACATCATTGTCTACCTTGTACATTTCTCGGATCGATGGTTTAGATAGTTGTTTGATTCCATTGAATACATAACAAAATAATGTCTAAGAGCCGACATGGGTCCCTGCATCAGAAAGTTTCCAATTTAATGAAAAGAGATAACATTTGCTTTTACATTCAAGGGCCTCAATAGATCTGCATGTCTATGTTTTATCTGCTATTAAACTTTTCATCTAAAGCATAGTAATCACTGGAAAACCCTCACTGGGCAACCCAACATCAGCACTTAAATAAGGACAGAATTATAAGATGGAGAAGTTCTGGGCTCACAGATAATACTTCATAATCATAATCAGGCACTCAATTATTTGCAATTATCTAAGAATGAGTCATCTAATGCAACTGCAGTTGTTAGAGCATTTGATAGAAAATATATATTTTGCTGTTACTCAAACTTCCAGACTTAAGTCCATTTTTGAAACTTTGGGTGAGGTGGAAAGTATAAAAACCTGTTATACAGAAAGCACTTGTTTCCAAATGATTACTGCAGGGCAACCATGCATTCTGCTCCAGTCAAATGGCAAGTACCATGTCGACAAAACATCGTGTAGCTCCTTGCGACATACCTTTTAGAATGAGGATCGCTTCAAAATATGTAGGCATGGGCACAGTAGTAGGACTGAGAATCAACAGCAGTTTAACGTGTTCCTCCAATTGGATTTAAGGCCACTGTGCAACATCCAAATGGCTAACTTAAAAGCAATATCAAATGTACCTCTCCGTGAATCTAATAGGAGCTCATGAAATCTGAGGCAAACAACAACCTGAGTGAAACACTGCAGATTTATATGAATATGCCACTTTAAGTTCAACGTCCTGTATAACGATAAAAAATGGAAGGAGTAAACATCCTAAGGAAGGATATAAAGAGATGATGATATAATGCTTGCAAAGGTCTAATCACCTGCGAAAATGGCTAAATTCGAAATATAATCTGCAATAATAAATAGAGGAATTGCAAGTAATGAATAGAGCATTTATGCTGCTGCGTGTATGCATGCATGTAGAAAGAGAAGTAACAGGAAAACTCACCTGAAAATTAAATCCAAAGAAGCATTCAACTGGCAGCTGCAAAAAATTGGAATAATTCAGGGTGTGCTCAGCTCCGTAGCAACATCTATAAAAAGAGACAGATAAAAGTGGGCAAATATTATTACAACAAAATCTCATTACCTAGCCAACCGATCCTTGATCTTCATGCCGAATTTGAAAGGGTAAGAAACCCTGTACAAAGGATGGCATTTCAATCCTTAGATTTTTTCCCACATAAGCATAAAAATCTTACTTCTGCTAGAATATATCCAAAAAGGTGATTTTCATGTACAATGACCACTGGCAGATTCGTTATCAGAGAGATGCTGCTGGTGAAGCCATTAGAACTGACTCCATTTTTGTAGCTTGATTGTGGTAGGATAACCCTGCACCAAAGACGATGTCAATGTCTAGAAAATAGCCTCAGATCAATGGTAAGTAAAATATTACAAATATCAAATGATTAGGGAATGTAACCCAGAGAGTAGGCCGCAAATGCATTTTAGAGCTGGATCTATTCATTCCAGAATGAAGGAGTGGATGGGTAAGTGCCTGGCCCATGGTTGCCTGTCAGGATTTATGTATAGCCATAATTGCTTCTCTTATTTTCTTACATAATAGAAATTGGTCCTCAATGAGATGATGCCACAGCTTACAACATTTAAGAAATATGGGATGTCGTTGGCATTTGTGCAAAACCAGATAGATACTGTATGTCTATATAGGATGTTATAAACATTCCTATCATGCATATAATGCAAAACATCCATAGCATCTTTACTGCATCAACCAAAGGTCCTCATTTAAAAAGAGCAATTGCAAATGACAAAAATAGCCTATCATCGCAAATAACTTAGTAAAGGCTTAAATGATTGCATGCCAAGATCCGTTTGCTCTTTTTTCCCGCCATCCTTTCTCTTGCAATTGATAAAGCTTGATTTACTGTGTACCGTCTTTATTTACTTAGCTTCATAGAATCTCACATCAAATAAGCTTAAAACATGCAGTTAGCTACAAAATAAATACACAATTGACTTTTCATATATCATATGACCTTGTGCACACCTACAAAGCTATAAAGTGAACAAATCTAGGACTGTCCTGCTGCCACGGAGGCAGATGCTCTTATAAATGAACCCTAGGAAAATAAAGGGTGTATCATCTTCAAAAATAAAATGGCAGCGTGAGAGTGCATGCTTTGTGCAGGCATAACAATTGCAGTTTAACGGCAGAGTGATTATCAAGCAAAATATAGGAAAAGGGCTAACTAACCTGATCACATTATCTATAGTCTCCACATACTTGGAAAGTTAAGTCCAAATCCTTCTAGGACAACGGACCTGTGTGCCCACAATAAGAAAAAGTTAAAGCCATTTTGATCAAAGCGATTTTGTAGCACAAATGTTTTATACTTTTCATCAACTCTCCTGACAAAAAATGTTACCATATAGTGCAGCATCTGACATGGAACCTTGCAGCATTAAATATTTAATTTCACAAAAATCTTTATCAATACAGGATGGAATAGATGCAATGTATCATTGCCAATATGGCAAGCAGAGGTCTGAGTATAAGAGTTAGGAAGAGACCTGTGGATTTTCACGTGCAAATAGAGAGAAAGTTTAAACAATAGATATACACATCAAAACTCAAAAGTTTAACAGTGACCCATAACAGATATTCTCTCAAACCGTGACAATTTGGAAAAATCTAGTCCATCCAGAAATGATGTTTTCTTGAAGTCAAAAGGTTTGCAAAGCTCAAGAATGAAAGAAAACTGTCGGAAGAGACCCATTGTTCGAAGAAATAAGCAAAACACAGAAATCAGAGAAAGATATGACCTAGGCCCTGGCAATATCCAAATATTCTCGCTCCACGGAGAAAAATAAATAAATAAGAAACTCTGATCAGGTATTATTTAGACTACATGATAGAACAAACCCTAACTCACAACCTGAAGCTCTGAATCCATCCCAAGCCACCTGCGAGCGCCTAGATCACCACTGTAAGCATGCATAATGCTATCATAGGAATGCCAAAAATAATTATGGTTGAACAAATGGAGCGAAACATACCAGTTACGGCCAAGAGACATGAAGAATGGATTTTCAACATGCCGAGCTCTTCAGAAATCGTGGCATGCATGCCAGGATGCAGCCAGAACGGGAAACAAATTCGACTTTGGATTGGATAAGGCAAGCAAAAAATATCAAAATCGTCATAGGAAAATCATAGGAAAAGAAAAACATCCGATTTTTGGCAATCGGAATTAGTTTCCGGCCACCAAAACCATCCAAACCTTAGGAAATCAAATCAAAAAAAAATTCCAAAAAGTTTTCGGAACCCCGGAAAAACCAAATTTAAACAATAGGATTAAGGATGAAAAAAAAAAGATATTACTATTAGTTCTATTATTTAATTAGCTTTCAAATGTATCTCTCGTGCAGCTACTTCCGGAGCAAAAAGCTTTTCTCCTACTCCGTAAAGGCAAAATTTTCATGGCTCTGATTTTAGAGACAGGTTTTATTAAAAAACAGCGTATGATTTGTTCCCATGACTTTATCAAGTGGCTTTAATCTTCGAGACAGGTTTATCAAAAAAGGCATAAGGACAAACAATTCCTCAGATCTCGAGCTCACCCAATTTCTAGCAAAGGCATATCCACATCCACAGGTATATTTATATATTAAGGGTTTCGAACCATCTATAGCCTGTTGTTTTTGTTGGCATAAATTTGAACCCTCTGCATCATAGCGACGCTTGTTGTTTCTGTAGCCATAAACCTGAACAGTCTGCATCATCGTGAACCGTTGTACCTTATCATTTTGGCTAGCAAAATCCAGAGCTATGAACAAAATTGAGGTTAAAATTCTATTTGTATATTGTTAAACTAGGCATTACCCAATTTGAAAAAAAATGCTAACTGATAGGTGGAAAAAAGAAAACAAAATGCAATGACTTAAACAAGAATGAATTGGGTTCACAGCAATTGCAGGCATTACCCATTCATCTTTCCTATGGCCAAATCCTCTAGTTTTATTGGAGTAGTATTGTGCAAAGCCTTGAAAAGATGTTGCATCAGCCGAGAAGAATGCACATCTCCATTAAAACCATGCTCCAAACTGCGCAAAGCTGTTGCAATGCTACCAACATGGAGGTTTGGGCCATCATCCCATAACTTTAATGTGAAATGGTCATTGATGCACTGCTCCCTGGCCATGAAGTATGAATCCAGCTAATGATATCTACAAGGGAAATGACCTTGCAACGGGCTTTGGTATAGCCCTAAATTGAGGCAAGCAGGTCTTCTGCTGATCCATCTTGTCGTGAATGATGCATAGAAAATTCTCTGGTTCTATTATAGACAAGCATCTCCATATCCAATATGTTGACCAACATGGCATCTGCTGCATCATGTGAATTCTCATGTCTTTACACACAGCTGACCTTTCCACCTCACGCTTTGACTTCTTGAGCTTATCTAGCAACTCAACGCATATATTGCACTTTGAGAAGTTGTTATATTGCATCCTCTTCACATTCGAAAAATGTTTGGTCTAGAGCTTGCTGAAGGTTGACTATGAGAACTTGTGTACTTTCATTTCCTCTAGAAGATTGTTGATCATTTGTAAAATGACTTTCTGCGTGAAATACGTAGGCAACATTCGAACTATTTTCCTGCACCTATCCTCATCAATCGCGCTTTTATCGGGCATACATATAGCATGATAGTTAACAAACTTCTCGAATAGGCTCTGGTCTACAATCTTTCCCTGATTACCATGCCAACCTATTTGAGCACCCCTCATTTGGTTCTGCCTGAATCTCCACTAATACCTAGTATGGTTGTCACTGGACTGTTGCATATCCATTTCTCACCAATAGGAAATCCCATGTTCCTAGCATCAGGTGATGACCCAAGTGCATGTTCTATAATGTTGTAAATATAAGTTTTTCTAGCGTCATGAGTCTTCTCCTTATAGATTGATCCGGCTTCCACAAGTTCTTGTACTGTAAATCTATCAAAGCAGTTGTTGGGGCAGCCACAATCTCCCCCTTTGATAGCTGCATTATCTCATTACTACAATTGTTAGCATCTTTCACAATCCGAACTTTTTCCTTCCTCCTCTTCCTCTTGAGGAAGTTTTTTTCTTTTTTTTTTTGTATCAATGCATTAAAAGGAGGTATGGATGGAATATTATTTTCTACTCGAAGTTTTTTGTCACAGTGTTCCTCTGCGATTCTTTGTCATAGTGTTCCTCTGCAGTAGCTTTATAAGAAATCTGAAAAGCAGAAGAGAGGATGAGATACAAAGAGTAGTGTATATAATAATAAATAATCAAAAAGTTTTCGTAATAAGCAAACAAGCGCTCGCCTAATTTACTAGGCTGTAATTTCAACTCAAAGCCAACAATACCAAATATATAATAGTATAAAAATACAACTCGCGCGGGGCACGAGTCAAACTAAATAACTCAATATCACATATAAAAAAGGGATTCATTTATAATCTGTATACTGTACAACGCTGCGTGCGACACGTTAACACATTAACGGTATACCAAATATATAATAGTATTAAAATACAACTTCTCGCACGAGGCGCGAGTCAAACTAAATAATCAAATATCACATTTAAAAAAGGGATTCATTTATAATCTGTATATACTGTACCGCGCTGCGCGCGATTGAATGCGCAACACTTCAAAAGCTTGGACTATCTCGTATCTGCTCAAGCATTATAAATCTCTCTTCCCGATTCCACTATGTGAGGTTGTATTTGTGCAGTTACTTACTCTTTGCACAATGGGTTACACAACAGGTTTCATGGAGGTCGACGCTACCAATCGTGCTCACATTCATGATCAAGGCTTGGAGCTGATCCTTACCAAAACCCCGAGATAAGGCACTTCTCAAAGATATCCCTAAATCCACCTTATTTAGGGATTTTAACAGACTGATTCACAAGTTTGATCATGTGATTCCAGCCCTTGAGCAGAGATATTTCTCTGGAAGTGCCATATCTGCAGCAGGATGCTTATCAGATGCCCAGATCCATGCATTTATTGCTGAAGTAGTTCTGCATGTAGCTTCTTCCGTGGGCATTAGTTTTGTTTTCAGCCATTCCGTAGTCCTAAACTCAAAACAAAGAAATTTGTTGGAGGCTCTTAAAAGTTACTATGATGGAATGCTGGAGACTAGAATGAACTGCCTTCTGGTGATGACGAATCTGGATGCAGATAGAGTAGATTATTTTATTCAAAGAACAGTAATTGTTGACCCTGCACCACTACTACCAGTCCCACTAGATCATTAAATAAATTTTTTGTAATCAAATATTTCTTTTCTTTCTATGCTCTATGTTTTATTACTTCTCGCGCCGAGCGCGAGACTCTATATAATGCATTAATTCATGTCTAGAGTGGATGTTTTGAGACTACTATACATATAAAATTTTCTTAATTAGGGTTTAATGAATTCTATTTTCTGTATGTATCAGATTATAAAATTATATATCTCGCGGCCGGTGCGAGTTGGAATGCATACTAGAAAGAAAAGAGCAAATAATATTATCAGCTCTCACCTAGTGTGAGGCAAACAAATCAGTGTGACAATAATGTACCTGGTATATATTAATATGTGTTTAGATTAGATTTAGTTAATTATCACATAAAAGATACTACCACAGAATACGTATAGGTGGATACATTGTACTCAATGATGCAACCACTAATTGGTATAATATACATGCACACATTCTCTGAGGCATAAATAGCAACACGGTCTCATTTACAGACAGCTCCTTCTTTGGCATCCAAATCCTTAGTCCCTTGATGGCAAGATTAGGACAGAGCGAAAATATTGACTCCCTTACATGCCAGATGAGTCATGACAACCTGGCCAGAGCTCGACAGAAGGGGATTATGCTGGAGGATTGGCTTACTATGGTCATCATAAATCTAGAAGGCATTTATCTGATCTCTATCATGTTGTGATCTTCTCGGAGTGGATTCTTGAGCGTGGGAGATATGAAATCGAGAGGATAGAAGGGCCTCTTGCTCATGATGATAATACTGCTTCTGCATGACTTCCACTGCAATGCTATTTCATTACTATATGAAATATGTATTTATTTTATTCCTAGAGTATTGTTTTACTATCTTGAAGCAAGATCTAGTTATGTATGTGCATATTATTGGCAAGGCAGTACATCAATATATTTATGTCAGTGCAGAAATATAGTAAACTATTCTATGTATTGAAATGCTCAGTAAGATGCAAGTGGATTGAATCATTGCCGCATACATAAGAAGTTTTGTTGACCAAGCCAAGAAAGTACCCACTGATTGTCCTAATGTCTCTGGTAGAGGATGAGTTGCATGAAAGCAGTCTGTAACTCTGATTCGAATGTAACCAGTACCAAGGGCACTCCATGGCATGCTGTAGTTGGCTCTATGTTATCAACAATCCCTTTGCCAATAACATCTTTGCTATTTTTTGCTAACACGCAGCACACACCTCCAATTTGCAATCTCAACTTTGTAGATTCCTTATGTTTTTTTATGAACCTGCAAACCTATGTTAATTATAGTAAAGTAGCCAATGAAGGGCGCTTGGATCCATTATGTTGACACAATAGCTACCTAAGATGTGGATGCTTGATCTAGAGCATCAGTAAGTTTTCTTCTTGGCGACATCCAAATTCGCTATTGAAGACACATAGTTCTTGTGTTTCTTTAGGCGCCAGAAGGAAACACAAAATCCTGTGAACAAATTGAGTCAAGAATGTTGTAATTGACGGGGCAATTTAAAAAAATAATTATTACAAGCGAATGATTGAAAGGTAGTTGGGGAAAAGGGATAGTCCTGGGTGGGATAAACACTTTTCAATTTAAAACTAGCTTTTTAACATTGTGGTAAAGGCATTATTTTCTTGCCGGACGGGATAAAAGTTTTTAAAATTTAATTAACTTTTATAGCTACTTTGTTTTAATTGGCGTACGTCCGCCATTAATGCCTGTACAGTACCATAATGAACCCAAATTAATCGCAATCGAACCACCTCTTTTCCTTCTCACACCGAGAAGTTTTGAGCGCCTTCCTATTCTGACAGATTTTTTGAGCGATCTTCCTATTCCGACAGTAATCTCGCGCGAGTGCCAATTTGCTATTCTTAGGTCAATTTCTGGCTCTCCTGCAAAAATCCCGGAGTGATTTGAGGACCTTCAGTTCTGATACAGATTTCGAGCTTTTGAACCTTCTGTGAGTGTAATCTCTGGGCTCTCCGAGCATTTCGAGTTCAATGGCTACTAAAGGTTAGCGATTTCATGTTTTCCGAGTCTAATCTGCTTGTAGTGTCTTTTTCTTTGCAGTGTTTTCTTTAGATTAGCTCAGGTTTCTGCAATGATCTTTCTAAATTTAAAGACTCTGCATTTCTTAAGTTGAATGGCTCTGCATTGATTTTAGATTAGGATGCATAAATCTAAGATGCACACTTAGCTGTTATATTTAGATTTTAAATGACACAAACCTAAGCTGCACACTTAGAAAAGCATAGATGCAGAGGAATAACCAAAACAAAACAAGAAGGATAGATCTTGGGTTATCTGTATTTTATTTTATAAAGTTCTCTGCCGCATATATGTCAGTTGCATATATCATGTCCTACATAGGTTCCACACAGGTATACCACTGTATTAGAATTAGTGGTAGTTATAGATCAGTGAGAGCACTGTCGAAGGACACCCCCTCATCATTAAATAATAAGTAACATCGAATTCGTGTCTAGCGCGAACTTATCAAAGTGCAATGCATTTTATGTTTCACTTAGAGGTATTTGCCACTTTGGGGCGAAGACTAAAGATGAGTTATGCTATATAATAAGTCTTTAAGCTTTTCCGCAAAGCTTCTCGCGCTAAAAATTACGTGGAATTCATTAAACTGTGTTAAGCCGCTAAGCGCGAGAAGTCTAGATTCGATGCTTCTCACAATCTAAAAAGGCATGCCCTTCGACTTGCGCTACGCCCGAATCATAAGCCATTGCCCTCATACGTACCTCTTGCTTGATGTATATTTCCTAGACTTGTAATATATTAAAATGACTAACATAAATATTCGTTGTGCAGCTCGCAAGAGATCATTGGTTACAGAAACTAGTGCAGCAATAACACCATCAAAGAAAAGCAAGAAGGACCCCAAGAAAGTAGAATAAGAGACCGAGGATATAGATCGGACTCTAAGCATCAAGCTCATTGATGACGAGAGAGTGATAACATGTGAGCTCAGTCAAGGTTTGCCAGAGACTATTTTTCCCGAGAGAGGTGAATGGTATGTAACGATGAGCAGCGCAGGCTCAAAATATGATGTAGTCCTGCAATCAAGAGATAACAGAGATGGGGCCTTCAAAAAGATGGGGCTAGTTCTCTCATGCAAGGAGTTGGACGACCATATCTGTGTCTTCATAGTAGAGAAGACAGCGAAGAAAAACCTGAGCATTTGCAAATACAATGCAGACATTGACAGGTTTAGGGCAGAGAAGGCAACAGACAACATTACAAAGTATGACTAGCCTCTAGAAGGCTCGGTCCATACAGTTCAGTCTGTCTGTGAGGGAGTTTCTGCATTCAGAAAAAGCTTGCAGAAGAAACCATCATCAAGTTTTTACATATCAGGTTTTGGTGGCAGTGGCGGCCCACTTGAGTCATAATCTCTTGCACTTGTCATTTTACCAAAGCCAGGGAAGGTAACAGATAGTGAAAAGAAGACGAGGGAGGAAGCTGTGGACAAGATAGTGAAGTTCAAGCAATGGTATCCGCTTGGCCTAAACGTCACAAAAAGGATACCGATTAATAAACTAATAAGATCGCCTAGAGCATCTTTCATATCCAGGATCTACGATCCCAAACATGCCCTCAGGATATAGAAGTCCATAGTAGAATATACAATACCAAATCCTGCTGATGTTCTACCATGGGACACAACTGTCGACAAGTCCTATCCTCCTATCCATGGAAGACATGAGATGACCTGAGGAAGAGCGACACAATTTGCTACATAGTCATTGATGGGTAGCACTCAGTAGAAGCAGTAAAGGCACTCATAGAGAAGATGGATAAGATAGGTGCGAAAGAATACAAGGATCCCTATAGCTACAGGCAATGCATGCTTCTAGGTGCTGCAACCCCTCAACTGGCACTCACTACAATAAGTACGGACCTGAACACAATTGCAAGGCATAAGTTATCTAAATCATGTTGCAATGCTTTAGTGTATTAGCGCTACGCACGAGGTATCAATCAAAGTATGCACAGTCTTGCACTCTGTGCATACTTTGACTGCTACCTCGGGCGTAGCGCGAATAGAGTTTGTGATAATCTAATTAGTTTGTAATTAGTTATATGATAACCTAATTAGTTATATGATAACCCACTCCCAGACCATACTTATCACTATCACATCAGAAAGTACATAGAACATGCACAAAAATTACATGCTTTTATAAATTATATGAAAATTAGTCACATCAGATAACACATGAAAAATACATATTCTCTCTTCATCTGCGATGCATGCATACTGCATGTTGTGTGTTACATAGCCACATATCACGTATGTCCCAAGCTATTGTATCCAAAAATGTCAGTATGAGATGTTGAAAAGGAAAGGTCACGATTTAGAGCCAAGGCTTTGGAGGTGCAAAGAAAAACTGTAAACGAGGGTGGCTCAAGGAAAATGAAGCAGTAGGACGAGAGATATAGAGGACATTAGAGCGCACCTCATAGGGAGAAAGATAGAAAAGTGTGAGGAGGATGGGCATGTCGAGAGCTTGACTGACGAGCCAAGGATGGTAAAGGTAATTAGCTTAGCATAAAGGCATAATGAATGATCGGTGCTAATGAAACTGTTCTTTTGAGAAAACTAGAATTGCATAAACACAATGTAAAAGAGAATGTGCCCAATAAAATCCATGTCACAAAAACTCAATGGAGTGCCAAACGCACTACCATCTGCTGTGGGCAGAGAAATGTCATGTGCACGTCAGCTAGACTTCATACGTTTATCTACCATTCTTTATTTAATAGACATCCCACATTTCACTTTGAGCAAATTACCCTCGCTTATTCCAAAAAATATTGTCGTCAATTAGGCAGCATAAATTCTAAGGCATGAACAGCGAGAATATCAAGCTCGAAAAAAATTAAAGAAAACTATTGTGGAACAAAGATAGGTTCTGTACGTACAGAATTATTTTTCTGGATGTATAAAGTCCAAAAATACGTATTTTTAGGTAAAAAATGTATTTTTCGTATTTTTTCCTCGCCGGCCGAAAAAAAAAATAACGTGTAAGCAAAACCTTCAGTTTCGCTTACGGGAAACTTTTTTCGCGTAAGCAAAACAGAGGTTTCGCTTGCGCGAAAATTTAAATTTATTATTATTTTTTTAATATTTTCACGTAAGCAAAATAGCAGTTTTGTTTACGCAAAAATTCAAACAAAAAAAAAAAGTTTTTTGTTTCGGATTTTTTTTTTCACTTAAGCGAAACCTTTGTTCCGCTTACGCGAAAACAGTTTCGCGTAAGCGAAATAACTATTTTACTTATGCAAAATAATAAAAAAAAAACTTTTTTTTTTCGCGTAAGCAAAACCTCAAGCGAAACTGCTATTTCGCTTACGCGAAAATATAATAAAAAAAAATTTTAAATTTCGCGTACGCGAAAAATTTCTGACGCCAACCGTATTTTTGATGTATTATATTTCAAATTTATGCCGTATCATTTGAATAATACGTATTGAGTATAAAACATATACAGTATTGAACCTATCCCCGTTGTGGAAGTAGAAGACCAACAAATCTCTAGACCTCTGAAAGTTGCACTTTGTACGTACAAATTATAGATTTGAATCCTTCTCAATTCACTAGTGTATACAACACTGATGATATCCTTGAATACAATAGTAGTCAGCATCCAAAGGCAAACAATAAGCATTCATATTGATAATCGGATTTCAGAGCTCTGTCCTTTATGTAAGCAAAGAGTTGAGACTATTGAGCATTGTTTTTCTTGTGTGAGGAACTTCAACAGGCATGGTCTTGGTTGTTGATCCTATTTGGCATGTCTCGATCTAGCCAGCAAGTTCTGCTCCTATCTATTCCGATCCTGATGCGTAGCACAGATGGCGGAAACGAGCTTTTCATTTGGCTGGCTTTTATGGTTGATCTGGAAGAGCAAGAGACTATTTATCTTTCAGAGTATAGACATTGCAGATAAGATTCTTCTTCAGTGGATACAAAATAAAATTGTTATGGCTTATAATTGTTCTTCTCTTGATCAAAAGAAGAAAATACTGATTTGGCACACTTACCTTCAAATTCATTATTATGCATAGACAGGTGGTTGTGCTCAATTGTATCAGTTTGTCTGCTGGGGTTACAATCCTATCTTTGCATTTTATCTTTGCAATGAGAGGGATTAATATCCTCTAGTGGATGGTGCCAACAAGTATAACAGTCGAGAATGAAGTTGATCAGCTGCCTTGCAAACTCCGTGGTTGGACTGTGACACCACCGAGCTCCCAAAAGTTGCCAACAACTTCGACCATAATGCACATATTTCTTCTGTTGCATGCTCTTTGGCAGTCCGGATCAGTCCAGCGAGGATGTTCTCGAATCGTCAGCATTTGCAAAGAAACTAGTTGACAAGGAGCATACAGATAGGGAGCAGACAAGGAGGATGCAGACAAGGTGCAGACAAGGAGGACTGACAAGGAGCAAGGTCGAGAAGAGCAAGAAGGGGAAAGAGACAAAGACAATATAAAACAGAGATGTCTATATATATACTGTGTATATACACTATTATGCATATATTGTATCATACTATATACTATATATATAAAGGTATATCGGATGGGGGGCATCATTTTTTTGTGGTATATAGAAGTTGATCCTGGCCATCCGAATCTTGAGGTGGCGAGATTATCGCCCTCAGATTTGATGGGGGGCATGCATGGGCATGCATGGGGGCATGGCACCACATCCCTGGACCGTCGGATACGGGGCAGCTAAATCTTAGCCGTTGATTTTAAGCTTAAGAAAGTGCAAAGAAATTGCACTAGAATTAATATAGGGATGAGGTGGCACCAGATTGATTTATGATAAAGCAATAATATCGTATTTATGTGGATGGCTAGACTATCTAGGTGGCATAGTGATATTGCTTCCTTGAATAAAAAAGAAAAAAAAACATATTTTAATTGCAATAATGAGGTGTCACCGACTGGCTGCCGAAAGGGCGGGCAGAGTGCTCGCCTCGAGTTAGGCTAAAATCTTGAGTAGATTTCAGAGCATTTCATTTCCCAGGACACACCCGAGGAAGAGCTGCCGCTCCCTCCATCGCCAATTTGCAGAAGAGAAAGCTGCAACAAAAACGGATTTGGAGGTGAGGCATAGATTCGAAGGTAGATTTCTTAAACCCATTGCCTCAATCTTCAGAAATCGTTTACCCAGTTCATTTTCTCTGTGATTTGAAGAATCCACTATTCAGTCAGATCATTTAAACTGTATTTTTCTTTGCCCGTTTGCAGGTGGGCGATGGTGTAACAGATCATGAATGTGACAACTTCTCGCAGAGCTTACAGAATCGATGCTAACAATCCTGGATCGGATTTAGCAGGTGAAACCGCCGCCGCCATGGCCGCTGCTTCTATTTGCTTCGTAGATGCGCACCCCAACTATGCAAATTCCTTAGCGCAAAGATGCAAACAGCAAAAAAGAACCCAACACAAATCCTTCCACGCTTATTTTTCTTCATACCGTTTCTAATCTATGTTTTGTCTCGACTCTTCATATTTGCGCACAGATATCATGGAAACTATGATAGCAAAGATCGTAATAGCTTGCAAATTTCTACACTTCTAAGAGCGGTTACATGGTAAGAATATCCAGTATTATTGGATTATTAGAGGAGAGACTAGTTGTGACAAAGGGAAAAAAATGGTGCATACACTGGGATCTAACTACTTTGGGCAGCCATTTGGCTATACAAAGCAACCAAAGATCATCAATATCTAGCATATTTGGCGATAAATGCTGCAACCCATGGCGGAATAGGATGGAGTGTGACAGAGTTCACCTGGGACGTAAAATGTCCCGGAGTTCAAGTCCTTGCATCTAAGGTAAAAGTTTGCCATACCTAGGCTAAATCATTCTTCCATTTTTTCGCTGTCTTCTCAGGTGGCCTTATGTATGTGCGGTCTTGGAATAATCTTCAATACGCTGTGGCTTCCTCTTTTCTTCTAACTGTCTACTCCGACTACCTTACTTCTGCAAGACATGAACTTCAATATGGGCAAAGGGATCTTGATCAAGTTGCAGGACGCTTTGCAGTTGCAGCTCCATGAGCAGTCTTATATTTTCTCAATTTTGTATCTAAAGGATTTCGTGCAATAAGATTTGTTGCACTGCAGGATGGGTATTGAGCAATACTGAGCAAGACGGAATTTATATGTTCTACGTTCTTTTTAATAGGTTTTTTATTTTATATCAAGCTCTTTGTTATGTTCAGAAAACAGGATACCATCAATGGCATTGTTTGCTTAGCTTTAGGGGTATTTTTTTAAAAGAGTACGAGTCTGTTAAAATATCTTGATCCCATCACGGCTTCTGTTGGTTTCTGCCGTCATTTGATGTAATGGTGGATCAGCTAGATGCGCCTCCTCTTCAACGTTGAGTTAGCTTTGCCTGTGGCATGTTTTATTTGTTTTGTTATGGCCCTAGTTGAGCTTCTTCATTCTCTGGTCTACCAGATGCAATTGGTGAAACAAATGTCGTATTTAGGTTGGTCACTTCTGTGCTGCCCTACTTAGCAGTTTTGCTCATAGAAAATTATCACACGCAGTAGCATAAAATTAGCATAAAGAAACATTTTTTATCATCCTCTAGCATTCAAATGTTTATCCATTTCGAGCATTTATTTGGTCTCATTATAAGATCATTGCGTTTATCCTCATTTGCTTTACGGGTAAATGAATCCTCGTTCCTTTATCGTTGAATCCATGTTTTTTTAAACGTGGGCCATTGGATCCTAGCATATCCCATGTGAACCCACGTTTTATTGAACATGGGCCATTGGATCTTAGCATATCTCATGGAATCTGCCACGATATGCAATATTGGCATACAATTTAGGATTTTTATAACCTTAGCAAAAAAATGGATACAAGTTTGATCAGCATATACACAATACAGAAGTATAGGGAATCCAGAGGAATATCATGAGACTCTTAGAGAATCTATGGGAATCCCAAAAGAGAACATCTTTGAGAATGTAAGGGAATCTAAGAAAATCTTTATATAGAATCTTGAGAAATCTAAGAGAATCCGCATGGAATCTTGGAAAATCTAGAAGAATCTTGGGATAATCTTTGAAAACCTATGGGAATCTGAAGAGAATCTTAAAAAATCTAGGAAAAATCTTTGAGAATCTAGAGGAATCTTGATAGACTCTTGGAGAATTCAGGAGAATCTTCGTAGAATCTACAATATTCTAGGAGAATCTAGATAGAATATTGCAGAATCTAAAGGAATCTTGGGCTAATCTTCAGAAATATAGAGGAATATTTCATGCTGGGTATGTTTTGAAGGGTCAGCTTCATGCAGTCCCTCATATTACAAAAACTTGTATATCAATGATATATATATAGGTATATCGGATGGGGGGCATCATTTTTAGGGTGTATATAGACATCAATCCTGGCCCTCTAAATCTTGAGGTGGCGCATTTGTGGCCCTCAGATCTGATGGGGGGCATGCATGGGCATGCATGGGGGCATGCACCACATGCTTGAACCGTCGGATATGGGAAAGTTAAATCTTGGCCGTTGATTTTAAGCTTAAGGAAGGTGCAAAGAAATTGCACCACAATTGATGTGGAGAGTGAGGTGGCATAGTGAAGTGACTTGCATAAATAATTTTAAAAAAAAGGCCATTGCAATTAAATGCGCTTGATAATGTGGCGTATTAAAAGCTATGACGTGGTGAAGGCATAATTAAATCCACGTTAGAAAATCAGAGCTGGACCGATTTTTCTCTTGCACAGTGACCATGGCGCCAAATTCTTCTCTGCAGAAGTTGCTGAAATCAGGATCTTTTTGCTGGTAATTCTGGGCTGTATCAGAGCAGAGGAAGTTGTACAACGGTGCAGAAATTCAATGTAGTTATCAGAATTTGTTTTCCTGCCAGATTGCCGCAACCACAGTGTGAACGAATTTGATGAAAATATATTTTTGTTGTTTGTTTTCCTGATTAGGGTTGAGAAGGGGATCGATTTTGCGGAAGCATGGAGGAGGTGATGGGCACTCTGAAGCACCTGTATAGTTCAGGTCGCAGTTACCACAATGTGCATCATGTGGAGGATTGCATGCTCCATTTGGGCGACCTCTTCATGGATTCTTCCCAAAAATAGGGTGTTGATACATTGATCTGGGATGCCAAAATCGGCATTGAGTCTGTGGCATATTTTCTTAAGGCCAAAACTGGCCTGGTACTGGCCGATTTACTCAGGATTGGAGCTTCCTGAATGCTTTGTACATATGTGGCCCATCGATCTACCTTCAGCAGCGGAAGAATCCCAGAACAGATGATTTTACAATCGGGGATTCTTTGTTTTCGTGAAGTAAGAGGTAACTCCTCTTTCTGGCAGGTGTTGCTGCTTAATCCTTAGTTTCTTCTTTAGATGTGGTGGCTATCTGATGATAGCTTATCTCAGTTTTTGTTATTTCTTTTTAAGAACCAAGAAGTTGCGTCTGCAATAGGCCAAGGTCTGTCTGTAGTAGCCAAACTCTATTCATTTGTTTCACTTTCGTTTGATTTGTTGCTTAGCGTTTTTGCCCTTTTCGTTCACATTTGTTGATCTTTTGTTCATGTTTAATTTTGGCTTGCGATACTAATTCCTTGTGTTCCAACTATCGTTTAAGCTTTTTAATGAGAGAAAAACGATTTGAATGTCAGGCCCTCTGTCTATTACTTCCAGCAAGGTATTGGTTCTTCTCTTTTCTTGGTTCTTTGTTCTCTGCTTTTACGCAGAATTAGATCACTTCGCTTAAATTTGAAGCAGGGGAAGCTCCTTTATAAAAAAGATATGGTAAATTCGAGCATGGGTATGCTCACAACCAATTGGGTCGGTCCAATTAAATACTGTTTCTTCCCATTTCCAGTAAGTGCTAGCTTTGCTCGAAATGTTTTTGCTTTTAAATCCTATGCAAACCTGTGCAACGGCTATGATGCAAAGCGAGGTATCTATAGGAAGAGCCATTCAGGCACGTTGTTTGAAGGCTGGCCTTGGCCACAGCAATTTGGAAAATTTTCTGGAATTTGTCTTTGTATTATTCTGAACCCTTTTGCCATAGCATTTAGAATGAACCCTCCTTGCCATATTTGTCTTGCATTTACAAGCTGTGCATTTAATCTGCTGGTTCGTGGCATCACATGCAGGGTAGGTGAACTCTACAATTTCTGAAATCTCGCTCATTGTGCTGTGATTCCCAAGCAATTTAGCAGTGTAGTTTTATTTTTACATGCCAACTGCTTTTCCAAATACTCCCAAAGTATTGTTTCATCTTACCTATTCCAGTTTATAATGCCATAAATTCCAATTTCAAAAAGTCTAGAGGTGTCATTGTCTCTTATTGCTTGCATGATGGGACCTGCCCTAGGAGTGTAGCTCAGATAGCCTGTTTTATCTAGAGTGTCCCCATAACTCCAAGAGCATTTCCTCTGGTTCCCATTTCCAGCCTTTTATGTGTCTGACTTAGGTATTTTTCCTATTTCTTCTCTGTTGTGAACAAGGTATGTTGCATTGCTGCATTCGAGGGACCTCTTTGGGAGTAATTTCGTCATCGATATTTATATTGAACTTGGTTCCTAGGTCATTGTTTTCATTTTCAATGTACCGAATGTTAATATGTGTTGTGTTGTCGGTGGTGAGAGGGGCGTTGATCCATTTGCCCTTTTTTATTTATTTGACCAGCACCCCATAAAATGTTGCAGCTGGGCTTTGGATGCTGTGAAGAATGACAAATTTATGGCTACAAACATTGATTATCATCTCTTGCTTATTGACAAAACTATGGTTACAAACTTTGATTATTATCTCTTGACAAAGCTATGGTTATAGGATTTTATGTCTAAGCAAAGGTGTCAACGGTGCTAGAACTAACAACGATTAACACAGTTTACAACATCATTGTATTTATTGCAAAACTATAACTCAAGGTACCTTGATGATATTTTAAACGAGGCAAGAGTGTAAGGCAAGCATAGAACAAAAGTCACCTCCTTCAGAACTCTTGGCAAATAAGCTCATCAACAATGATGGTTTGAGGCTTCTTGAAGCTTCATATTGTGTCAAGTTTTTGTTGAAAAAAATATCTTAGCTTTTACTAATCCTATCTATTGCACAATAGTTTACAAAGGAGATTGGACCATCTGCAGTAAAGATATTGGCGAAGGAACAATCTTGCATGTCATATCTTGCAAACCCAATCTCTAGCACGAGGACCTTGGCGAAGGAACAATCTTGCATGTCATATCTTGCAAACCCAATCTCTAGCACGAGGACCTGCATCTCTATTTGGTGACCACAAAGCATAAAGTGCTTGAAACCTCTACTTGCATAACAAAAATCGCGATTGTATTTCATTAATAGTTTTAAAAGTAATATCCGGCTTTTACCATTATTTGTTAGACTGAATTGAAGCTTCCTACGAAGGCTATTTTAAAGGAGAAAACACAAAGAACTATATATATAGAAGTTCAAACAGGCATCACAAAAACTCATAACAGATGAGGTCTTCAATTGCAACTTCACAAATCATTAAGGAATCTTCATAGGATTTTAGAGAATCTAAAGGAATCTAAAGAGAATCTTAGGATTCTAGGAGAATCTTTATAGAATCTTGAAAAATCTAAGAGAATCTACATGGAATCTTGAAAAATCTAGAGGAAGCTTGGGATAATCTTTCAAAACCTAGGGGAATCTGAAGAGAATCTTAGAAAAATCTAGGGAAATACTTGAGAATCGAGAAGAATCTTGATCGAATCTTTGAGAATCTAGGGGATCTTCGTAGAATCTGAGAGAATCTAGGAGAATCTCCATAAAATATTGCAGAATCTAAAGAAACATTAGGCTAATCTTCAGATACTAGGAGAATCTTTCATACGGGACGTGTCTTGGAGGGTCGGTTTTATGCAGTCCGTCATATTACAAACACTTGTATATATATATATATATATATATATATATATATATATATATATATATATATATATATATATATATTATGTATGTGTAAAAAAACATTGCATGTCTACCCTGCATGTATGCTAACCCCGAAACTCTGTGCATACCCAGTACTGCAACCTCCCGCGTAGCGTGAATACAGTCGTAGTGCTTTAGTCTAAATCCTGTCATAATGCTTTACTGTATTCATGCTACGCGCGAGGTAGCAGTCAAAGCATACATAAAATCTCTCGTTAAGCATGACATGCACAACTCATGTATTCTAACTTGTTATTTTATTCTCTTGTGTCAGGCCTTATCCCATGCAATTGATGCAAGTTAGAAATCAATGGATTGAGCTTGACCGTCCAGTGTCAACAAGAAAGAAGCAGGGGGAGAAGAAGGGTACTAAGTATGAAGACATGATAAAGATGATCAGCAAGGTCATCATACAACAGAAAAAAGAAGGATGTCCATAAGGAAGAGGAAGAAGAAGGAGAAGGTAGCACCAAGAAGAAGAAGTCTAAGGAAGGACCCTCTGATTCATACCACATTGTATTCAGTCTTGATCATGTGTGGGACAAATGGAATGAGGTGTGGAACAAATGGGCAACAGGTGAGCTTGTAGGAAAATCAGGCAAGGCTGAGAAGGGACGATCCCTTGGGGATTTTAATGTCGCAGAACTCGGAAGGGCACATGGTTTGAGAGAGGAAGAAATACTCAAGGTGCTCCAGTCACTCTTGGAAGGATATGTCTTTGTGAAGAAGGTTTTCAAAATAAAGGATGTACCATCCTTTCCACGACTTGCAAGTCCACGAAAGATCTCTGGTTCATGAGGGAGGCCATCTCGAAGGAACTCTTCGAGATGTCTGGAATAACAAACCTCTCTGAGCAGGGTATCTTAGATATTGAGTGTAAGACATGGAGTGCTTGTAGATGGGATGCCTACCAAGAACAGTTATATCAGTCATGGCATAACAATGATCACTTATGTGATCATAAATAAAGTAGCATATGCGATATATGAAGCACACACGTGTGGCTCCCAAAAGATTCCTGAACCTATACTCCATTTCACAGACAAAGAAAGATTGGACAATTACCAATGGATCGATGAACTTACAGCCCACATGCTCGAGGAGGATTGCCAAAAGGAACTGGAATATACGTAGGTTGGCATGAGGGGAGGTGCAATCAACAACTTCAGAGTTAACGGGAACTTGGCGCAGTGTTGTTTACGTACCTGTATTTTACATTACAAACGTCCCGTACCTTCCTCACAGTACTATATATACTATACCTATAAGTTGACAAGTCAAATGGAGCTTTTGTTTTATTAATACCGTACTTAATGTATTAATACATATAGTACGTATGATACGCATTTAAAAAAAAGGGGGGGGGGGACGTCCAAATGACATTAGACTAACAGAATTGATAAAATTATACATTAGAAAAAATGCATTATTATATGTTATAGAATAGGAGTAAAAAACACATTAGAAGACTTTAGACATTAGGGAAAATATGGAATTGTAGTTTTGAAAAAACAAAAAAACCAATCTTCTTGCAAATAAAAACCCAAAACCTCTGTGTTTTCCCCCTCTTTCTTCTTACCCTAGCCGCCAAATCGGAATGGAGATGGAGATGCAGACCCACCTTTCTCCTTGTTTTGTCATGGCAGGAGGCAGACCTTCTCCTTAATACTTCAGTAGCTTGCAGTAATGCCAGGAAAGAAATACAGAAGTCAGCGGCGATTAGCTTCAGATGCAACAAATGAACAACAATTACTTAAATTTATTTGTCTGTGGGTGTAGATTGCAAACTAGAATATATAACTCTTAAATAGACATATTTTGGATTGAAAACTTTGAGAAATACTTAATCTTCTAGAGTAACATATTGTGATTCGTTATTTAAAACTTGAAGTTCTTCATACTAGTTATTATTGCAACTATTTCAACTGCAATACAAGAAATAATAGTTCTAAAAAATTACAGGAAGTAAATGTACTATATGTAAAGTACGTACTTTACGTATTTATAAAGTATTTTATAATTCAAAATAATGTATTTAAAGTACTTTTCAAATGAGAGGTATGCATACGGTATTAATACTTAAGTACATATAATACCCGTACCGTACTAAACGTACCTGACAACACTGACTTGGCCTACTATTTGATAAATACATTTGTATCCAAGAGAGGCTTAATCTGTGATTATTTCGTCAACAGAAGGATGGGCCGTGAAGTTTTAAAAATAGAAGAAAGATCCAAAGTTGGGTGGCCACTGAGCGGCAAAAAGAGTTCCCAGAACTGTTCTATCCCGATGTGGAGAAGCATGAACTAACCTATCTTAGTAAAAAAGAAAAGAAGGATAGAGAAAAGGCTAAGGATCTAGTGCGTCTAGTGAGGGAAAGAATCTAGTGAGTCAGAGGCAAAGGATGGTAGTTCCGAAGAGACTGCCTCTGATGAAGAGTCTATGTTTGAAGAAAGTGAAACTGGCTTTAAGACCACCACGAAGGTCTCCGAAAGTAATGGATGCAGAAACTTAGGAAAAGTTGGCAAGGGAACTGCAGGAGGAAGAGGCCACTCTTGAGGTAAATAAACAGGAACCTGCTCAACAGATTGTTTCTCCTATTCCTGCACAAATTGACACTCATTCTTCGCCTATCAGGGCTGAAGAAGAAGATAGGGCATCTAGAAAAATAGAAGAGGTAAGTTCAATGGAGACAAAAGAGTATGTCATCTCATGGGCAACACGAGTTACTATATTTTTCATTGATGTAAATTTATTGCGGATGGTTGGCTCGCACGCAGCGCGAGTCTAATCATTTTGATATTTCGAAATATATCTTGTATTGCGCACGACTTTGCTTGCAAGTGCTAACCTCCACTATGTAATGTGCAGAGAGGAAACCACATCGAACAACAAAAAAAATAATCCTCTTCGACTTGAATGGAGTTCTTCTGAAGACCTTCTCCAAGGCAAAGTACCGTACTGCACTTCCTTTTCCAACAAGGTTTCTAGAGACAAATACCAAATGGGTTTATCCAAGACCTGGTGTATAGAAATTGTTAATCCATCTGAAGAACAGAGCATGCATTGGTATATGGTCCTCCATGATCAGATCTAACATACTCGATATTGCATCAGTTGTTCCTGAGCTGAAGGACTTTGACTTTCACGTCATTCTAGATCAAGAGAATTGTGGATTATTTGTCGGCCACAACGTGGCACAAAATATATCTTCATAAAAAACATACATGAAGCCTTGGAGGTAATAAAAGGATTTAAGGAAGACCAGATATATCTGGTGGATGATGACCCCATCAAATGTTGCTTGAATGCAGAGAACAACATAAATCTTCCATCATGTCACCCAAGAATAAAGATGAAGAGCATTGGGTATCAGCTCAAAATATTTGATTCCCTCACATCAGCCCCACAATGCCTGCTTTCCAAAAAAGCAGACCAGATTTGGAAGGAAATGAACACTGGAATAATTTTAAAATAACGAAATTGTGGTTTAATAGCTTCAATATTAGAAAGGGATATAAGAACCACACTCAGCATCTACTATAATCCAAGTCTTGGACATCGAATTCTACCTTCTCCATTTCTAATTGATGTCTACATGCGTAATCTACACGCGTAAAAATGAACTATACATCTTCCTTGTATAGGTTGGTTATCAATATATGAATTGTGAGGGCACAAAGTAAAAATGGCTGCATAAGAATCAATGCAATCACACCCCATACCTGCAGTTAAGAAGTAGAAAAACCTCATTGTTGTCCTTGCATTTTTATACTCAACCTAGATAAGAGGCAAACAAAGGCAAGGACCAAGATAATGCAACTCATAGCACATAAGTCGTTTTGGAAGGGCTTCTTTCTCTACAATTCTCTCAAAAGATGCTGCTTTGCTAGGGCCATAGCTATGAAGAAAAACTTCCCTCGGTTTCCACATGATCTATGCACAATTCCTTCACATGCTACTCCCACCCAATTGGTTGCAAGGATGCCCAAACTTGGTTTTTATCGATTGGGGTTGCTCTCCCGTGGAAACCCTTTCGATTTTCCATGGAAACCCTTCTGATTTTCAGGGAGGCTTTCAATATCCAATTTATCGTGGAAACCCTTCTGAGTTTCTAACTTTTAAAATTAGGATGGGTTTCCAAGGAAACTAGATGGGAAGTGTTTCCAGGAAAAATAGAAAGGATTTCCAATACTATTTTATTTTTAGAATATTTACACGCTTGAGCCTTTATGGATCATGCTTATCGGTATGGACGCCTTCCATTAAGGTCCATCACGTATGCAGGTCACACTAGTATTTAAAATTTGAATGGAAAAATTTTCTATTTTTCAATGGCAGGGAAACCCTTCCAATTTTCCACGCAAGATTTTCCCTAATCCTTGCTTTCGGCACTGCGGTGGTTTACATCTTTCTCAAATTCAGGATCTGCTGCTAGCGCAAGGGTTTTGGTTATCTAGTGTCTTCAGATTCTGCTTCCATGTGGCTGCTTTTTTCTGATTTCTTGGAGCTTCTTCATGGCGGCCTCTCCAGCCCTCTCTGATAATCCACTAACGTGGATCTTTACTCTGATGCTTACGGTTCCTGGTGGTAAGCACCGTGATTTTCCATAAATCAAGCAGTGATTCAATTAGTTTTTCCTCTATTTTCTTTATGGATGCACACCGAAATGGCGCAGATTGCTTATAAGGTAGAGTAAAAAAGATGCAGGGATCTGAGAGAAGATGCTTCAAATTCCCAGTTTATTAGCAGTTTTGATTCTTACTCCAGGTTTGTTATGCTAGAAGCCTTTCCCTTCCTCTTGCTCTTTCCTACTAGCGGAAAGGTGTAAGTTGATTCTTGAAAAAGGAGAAGGATAGATTAGCCTGATTCTTCAGATTTTTTGATGAGATAAGAACTGGGTCAGATTGCCGAGCTAGGGATCTTCTATGCGGGATGAGGCTTCTAATATTTTATTGGACTTTTTGAGATGCCGAGCTAGGGAATTTCTGAGCAGGATGAAGCTTATATATCTTGAGCCGGACTTTAGGGAGGAGTCTGGTAGCTGGGCTTTTGGGTCTAGTACAGGCTAACTGCTTCATATCCCGACAATGCAGCATATCTGATGGCTACATTCATTCTAGGTCGACTGCATATATCCTGACAATGCAGCATCTTTCCTGGTACATTCAGTGTTGATTAATCTGCAGAATGGGTTATTTGGAGCTGTGTTAGCTTCTTTGAGCAATGCGGGAGATTGCTCATGATTTCTTCATGCCTTTTTCTGTTCATCTCTACTCTTGCAAGAGGTGGTTCATGGAGCATTCAAGGTATATCTGTAGCTTGAGGAAAATTTATATTTGTCTCATGTAGTATTCTTCTAGCTGGGAAGATGTTGATTCTGATCCTGTAGTACTAGTTAGTTGGAAGAAGAGGTTGAGAAAAACTTATGAGTACCAAGCTTCAAGTATTATATTTGATCCATAAGGGATCCTCTGTACTTCAAGGTTATTTGATCCTTGCGGGATCTTTCTAATGTAATTCTTCCTATCTGAATATAAATTTATCTTTCCTTCAAAAAAAAAAAAAAAAAAAAAAAAAAAAAAAGATGGAAAATTGGAAGGGTTTCCACACAAAGAGGAAAATAGCAAGGCTTTCCACATGTCGTTAGAAATTTCATTAAGCATATGATTAACTAAGGAATTGAGACCCCAAAGGGCACAATGGAGTACTGCAAGAAGTCGCCTTCAAGCTTATAAAGAAGTAGCGTCTGACTCTTCAAAAGTAGGTCAATGTAACGACAACACAATTTGACAGAATCTCAATGGCAGACAAAGTAGGCCAAGAGGACAAAACTAATGTACATGTGAAGTTCCCCTCGGATGACAAAATATAGAAATGACACCATATTGTACTCTATTATGTTAAGTCATTAAATTGCTAGAAAAGGTGCCTAGCGTTGCTGGGCTTTTCGTCAGGCATAAGCTTAAAAAGAAATAAAGATTGAAAGTTGTGGTTAGTATTTATTTCTAGACCTTAACAAAAGTTAAAGGTATATTAGCAATAACATTTGATTCAAAGGCATCAAAACTATTTGCGATTGCGGTCTGAATGGCGTTAATTCAAAATATGAATGAATTGCTCTGAGTTGCCCTGCTTTTGAGATAGTCCGGAATCATTTTTCGACCTTAGCATTCCATTCCACGCTTCCACAACTTCTCAGCGCACCATCTGTGCATGACTTGGCATTATACATACTTGAGGTTCTAGATAAACGTCTGCAATTACTGAGCCCTCATTAGTCATTATCTAAGCTTGTCTAGTATCATCATTACTGCAAAGGTTTTTCCCTTGAAAACCTTTCGAGGCAGGGGTTTTTTAATCCTAGTAGTAATGATTGTACTAGCCCATTGTATGGGTCCCATGACCTATTGGTCTTCGTGGACGTTAAAAAAAACTATTCTATTCTATTCTATTCTAAAAGAAAACCCATGTGAAAACATGTTTGATGATGTGAAAATCTCGTAAGTTGAGAAAATTGAATGGCTACTTGGCTTTTGGATCATTTTTTCTCTCAATTTAGATCTTTGGCCTTTCAATAGTTTATTCTCTACAATTAGCATTCTAAATGGATGTTGAATAGATGAAAATAGCCTTGCAAAATTGATGCCGGACATAAGCAGGAGCGTGTCTATATGAGGTGTATGTCTATATTATGTAAGACTAATAACTTCCACCATAGGGGCATGTGCATATATGGCCTTTGGATACATTCTTTGTAGATTACGTGGCTTTAATTGGAAATTAAAGAATGGAATGTTGTTATGAAATTAATAACCAGAGCAATTGTAGAACGTGTGCTGCTGACCATTAGTGTTGTGTGTATTAACCAAGGTGGTCATATAATCTACACATTCGATATAGATCTATGTGTGTAGTTGTTGCTTATATGTGCTATATTACAACATTTTGATATTCATTGCATTCTTGCATTACAAATAGCAGTGTAGCCATTGGCATTGCAAAAGTTTCGATATTCATTTCCTTAGAAATAGTACTACAGTCATCAAATACCAAATAAAAACACATAACTATGTTGATTATAGTTACAAAAGATTTATTGTGGTATAACATCCAGCCCCTTCAATATCATCCTGCAGAATATTGTTGCCTAGTAGATAGCAAGTCTTATTTGAAAGCTTTAATTTTGGACATATCTAAAAAGCTTCTTAGCTTAAGGTTGCCAATATCGAACATCCGAGTTTTATGACAACTAAGGTTTATGGTGAGATGAAGATCTAAAGGTGTTAGTTTGAGTTTTTGATGCAAGCTAGAATAAGCTTTTAAATGCCAACTCATGGATTCGTATGACAACCTTTTTGCAAAAGATTATTTAGGAGAGTGAAAACAGGGGGTGCTTCTGTGACAGGTGGTGCACCGCTGTATCAGGATGAATGTCCTTGTGAGTCAGTTTAGGCTGGGTGTGAGCCCTCTTTGCCCTTGTTGTGGCCTTCATCGTGAGACTGTGGAGCATTGTCTGGTTTTATGCCCTCACTTGCAGGCTGCCTGGGATTGGGTCAGGGCTCTGTTTCAGGTGAGATTGACTAGCCAGCAGTTGCTGCTTCATGTGTATCCTGGCGCTTGGCCGCTCTTGTGGCAACAAGCCTTGCATCTGTGCGTGGCTTGGTTGGTGTGGTTGATTTGGAAGCGGCGACGGTTGTGGATCTTTCAGGGGATTCAGCAGCCTGCAGCCTCTCTGATTCCTCGACTCAGGTACAAGCTATTTCAAAGCTTTTTGGTGTTCCCGGGATTAGTAGAGCGGAAGTTTGCCATTTGGCGGGACTTCTTGGGTGTCGTAGATGGTGATGGTCGGTTTGTACAGCAATAGAGTTGTAGTTTTTTTGTGAGTTTGTTGTGGAGTGTCGAGGTATCGCTGTCTCTTTGAGGCAGTTCTCCTTCCTCCTCACTTGCTTTGTAACATTACCATTCTTTTAATATATTGATGACACAGTTCTCAAAAAAAAAAAAAAAAAAAAAAAAATAGGGGGTTAGCACCTATATGTCACCCTCGAATTGTCTAGAACATGCGGAATTAAAAGTGGCATGTTCACCTCCATAAGTATCATCTCTTAGCCAAATGAATTTTCCATTTGATAACAAATGTGCATATTGACATAGATCGAAGTTTAAGGATGTGTCTCTATAAACAAGATGCTAACGCATCAAGGGGTTGCCCGTTGGCCTTCTGAAAAAAAAAGACTAAGGATAGATAAACTGCCAGAATAGACAATGGAAAATGGACAATAAATACATGTTGTAATAACTAAAGAAATAGCATACGTATCGTGCCATCTTTAGTTCCTCTCTACCATTCTTAGTTCGTCTTTAGTTTCAAAGCGTAAATTTTTAAAATAATAAAACCCATAAGCAATTGTTGTGGAATGCACTTTGTTTTTTGAAATGGTTTTGTTGGAAGCGCTGCAATCAACTGCAAGAAGAAAAACTATTTCTAACTTTTAATGACGAGAAATGTTCACCATTGGAACATTTGCTTCCTTATCAAAAAAAGAGAGACGAGCATCAGGAAGTTTGTATCCAGCTCTGATGCTGTAGATTTTTCATGTGTGGTTTTTGTGGTGAAAGCTCTATTCCTTCATAGACTATGCCCTAACAAAACTAACGAGCATGGCGAGAAAGGGCCGAAGTGCTGCCGATTTGTCAGTGGTTCGGATAACTTTCGCATACGCCGTGGTAAAGGAAATGATTTCAACCTAATAGCAACAAATGCTTTGGATCCCGTGAAGCTGGGAGAAGTTTGCAAGGCAAATATAAGGTACACTAGTTTGAAGTCGTTCCGTTCGTCGCCTCAAAAATTAGACACTGTGAAGCAAGATGCAATGACAATGATATGGGAAATAGGTCCTCCTACTATATTTGCGACATTTAGTATGGCTGAATCGAATTGGTCTGACCTAGTAGCTGTGCTGAAGTTCTTCAATTCTGACTTAGTAGAAAATGCAAATGAACGGCAATGGACAGAGAAAAAACTGCTATTTTGAACTTGTTAGAGTTGATCCTGTAACTTGTATGAGGTACTATGCAAATAGGATAGCCGGACTGAAGTTGATTCTCCGCGAGGAATCAATTTTGCCTGATGGTGTTGTGGATTTTGTATGTGTTACACAATTTTAGCATAGGGGAAGTCCACATGATCATATGATTTTATGGATTAATGGAGCTCAACAATATCCATACGTATCGTACGACGAGATAACTCGATTCATTGACAATGGAAGTAGCCAGCGCCCATTCCAACACAAGAATGCTCTCCTTGTTTCCGTTCCACATAACATAAGAATTCGTTAATCAAATTTCAATTACTTTGTTTTTATGTAAAAATTTGTTAAACAACATTTGTTAATCAAGAATTACTAGTATTAGAGTGCAAAGATTACTTTGTTATCCCATCATTATATGCCTAATCTGATTACCTGAGCAGTTAAAACAACAGATTCAAACAAACAGTTCTGACAAATCATAGCTTCAGATAAATTGCAAACGAATATATCAAACTGACAGAACACATGGCACAAACACAAACACAAACATATAACTGCAAAGCATGCTAGCTTTAAAATGACAGATGAGTATACAAGAGAGAGATTAGTAATTAAGGACCATAACAAATCTTTCACTTATAATCGTACTTTATGTCTGTCAAGATAGGTAGCTTCGAATCTGAATGGGTTAACATTCATGGGTTGACATTCATCAAGCAATCTTTTAACAAGAATAAACATGAATCAATTAGCACAATATGTAGGAGTCTGTGCATGATGAAAAAAGCGTTGGTCTTATTTCATATCCAAAAAAGTGTACAATGCGGGATAAACCCAGAATATATAAGAATCATATCTCATTTCTATCACAAAAATATCTGCTACAAAAAACCTGGTCATCGAATCCATGAAATAGTAGAGTGTTGTAGTGCAAAACGTCGTGGAAGCTGCAACAAATCACGTCACACGAAGAGTGAAGCCATACAGATCCGGAATGCAAGTGGCATTACGAAAGGTCAATAAAATATGACTTTGATCCATGGAACATGCAATTGTTGGTTAAGGAAATACGATTTCAATACATGAAACATGTAGATGTTGTGAGACAAGTATGGTATTGTATTAAAAATATGAGAACGAAACTGTACATACTATTATGTTGCATCCAATTTATTTGTTTAGTTAATAATCAATTTTTTGCCCATGGGTTCGTAAACTCCTTTTCTCGGAGAAAATTGCTTCGCAATTTGGATAGAAATTTTGAGTTGGTGTAGTTGTGAGCAACTTGTTTATGGTATTAGGCCAGTCAATGGCAATGTTCTGTGTCTTTTTTCTTTTCAATTTATCTTCAAGGGAAGTAATTAGGTACCATATTCAAATTTATTATGGGATACATTTATAATATTTGTGTGGTGATTATAACAGTATGTAGTTATGGCTGTGTACCTCCAGAACTTAAGACTATCTAGTTGTTTATAAATATGAATTTGGCCACATTCTAAGAAAATAGAAAATAGCGTATGAAATGAGCAAGATATGGCTAAATTTAAAAATATTGTTTATTAAAGACGTTACACCTCGTTGTGACAGTTTCATATTGCAGTTTCATATATAGTTTTAGAATGGTTGACGTTTCTTTTCATTTTTCAAGGAAAGGGTGAGTGAATTCTCGTTAGAACAACGTTTTTCATTTTTCTATTGACATAGCATCCACAGGTAGTATGAAACTGAAGAGAGACATTCAAGCCAGTTTGCAATGAATCTGATCACAGCAGGATTTGCATATTTCATAGTGAAGCATTTGCAAACACAAGGTGTCTAAAGATCTTTAAACAACCAGAAAAGAGCCTCCCATGAAATAATGTAGAAAAGTCTTAATCATGAATCTTGGCTAATGCATGTGAACCTGGCAAATTTGTTATTTGGCCTGGGAGGGTCCCAACTTCTCCAGTGAGTTATTTTCTACCAAGTCATGCCTTGGAACTTCCAACCTTATTCTGTTTTCATGAGGGAAGAAGATATCCTTATTTTCTCCGTTTCCCAATACGAGCCTTTTCTATTCTTTGACTATGTTTTCTATGCTAAAAGTGGAGTTTACAAGCTTTTGAACAAATCTGAAGGCACTTGCTTAGTCGGCTTCATAAAACATGTAAATTAATAGTTGGAGACCAAAGATGAATGACCTATACACAACAATGTTTATACCAACTATGCAAATTAAATCTGAGGAATATTCACTTTGGCTGCCTGGTACATTGTCTCTTTAGATAAATATAAGAAAGATTTTAATAAGCTCCATCAGAAAAATGGGTTGTAGGTTAAGAATGTTCATTATTGAGCCACATTATCTGAAACATCTTTGGCTTTCTGTAGTATCAGCCCCCCTGAACGTATCTGATCTTTCCTATACTTATCATTATCACATATGAAAAATCAAATTCAAGTGCAAAAGAGGTCAAAACTGTTTTCTTCGACACTCATTGTATTATAAGCTCTCTGCTTGATAATGCTAAGGTAGCTGAACTGATGGATATATAATGCCAGGCTCTGACCATACAGCTGCTGCAGCATCGCCGGACTCTAGAAAAGACAAAATGCCCCTCATTGCATTATAATCAGCAAGGTGTTCGCATGCTTCACAGGTAGTTGCTCACAGCATCTTTAGCCTTGCCATTTTCAATCTCTTGACTAATGTAAAGATAAGATGATCAACTTGTCCTCAATCCCCTGCTCATACATGCCCTGTAGATACCTAACTATGTTCTTCTATGTAGTTCCAGCTCAAGGTTGAAGGCTGAAGGATAGTATTCAAACGGTGGAAGGCGGTTCATCTTTCCCCCACCACTTTACCTGTGTCCTAGATTAGCACCTAACCAGTAAACTATGCAACAAGCACGACAGAGGAATAGATAATAACACTCACCCGTTTTAACCCAGATAAACGTGATCTGTACATTTCTTTCATTGCTATGTGCTCTTCTTCATCACCCTCACTAGCTTCTGTCTTGTCTCCTATAATTGACCGCATAAAATTTGAATCAGTTGATGATCTAGTCTAATATTCCTCATCTAATCCATGTTATTTCTTGCTGATAATATGCACTAGATAATCACTGACCTTGCCAGTCGCTTCAGCTGCTTATGCTCCATCAGTGATCTCTATAAATCATGACCATAAAGAGTAAGACAACACTAGGATCAAACTTCATAGAGAAAACATGTTAGCTTGAAAGAATCTAATAAAATAATGGGAAAATTCCAAATATACCCCTCAAGTTTGTGAAAATTCCAAAAATACCCTCCAAATGAAGAGCAGTTTTGGAAAAAAAGGTAATAGAGTTTTTGTTGCTCCTCAAATGCAAAAGTTGTCTTCACAAACATTATAGATCAGAAGAAGATCTTCCAAACGACATCAAATTCATTGAAATCGGAGTTGAAATTCACAAGTTATGCTCATTTATGTCATTTTTTATAGCACTTACTTAAAACACTATAACTTGAAGATTCCAACTCCGTTTTTGATGATTCTACTGCTATTGGATAGCGCTCACTCATATCTATAAGATTTATGGACACTTTTTTAGTTGATTGATCACAAAAAAGTTATTGCCATTTGAGCTACACACCCTATTTCTAGGGGTATTTTTGGAATATTTGTAAACTTGAGGGGTATATTTGGAATTTTCCCAAAATAATTTTTGGAGCTAATAAAATAATTTTTGGAGCCTCTCTGCTTAAACAGAATAGAGAACTTATAGAACCATTTTGACTCAAAGTCTGGATCCCGAATTCTTCTTCATGCCCCTGGGCATCCAGCTTCTTGTTTAATCCTGGCTCTGTTCTGGATGAATCATCCTCCCCTTCAGAATGGTTCAGTGCAATGATCCGTTACCCCCTTCTGTTAAAAACTTTTCGGCAGAAAAGCAGGTTGGAAGCGACCTGTGGCAACCATTTACCACAGACAAAGAACCTGATGGCTACTTATGGCTTCAAGAACATGGCTTTGCTATATGTTTTCTGTTTCAAGAATGGCCCTTGTGTGTGGCTTCACGAATACAAGTAGTCCTTGTTTCAAGAACGGCCCTTGTGTGCAGCTTCAGCTTCAGGAATACAGGAATACAGACCTTGTTCTCTATTGAGAAGCCATGGATGCTACAAGCCAGAGCTTTGTTCTCTGTTGCCAGGGCTTTGCCACAAGAAAAAGATCTAGGCTTGACACAAAGCTTGAGCTGGGCATTTCTGTTCGACAGAAGAAGCACGTTGGAATCTACTTGTGGCAGCAACCGTTTACCACAGACAAAGATTGAACGATTTATATCATAATGTATTCTTCCAACAAAGCAAACAGATAGAGCACTTACGCTGAATCTTTTTGGGGAGTAAGCTTCAAGCGAAAATAAGAAGTTCTGCACCATCCACAAGACCCCTTAAAACTAGATCATGCTCAATCATGCGATCCAGTAGCCTCCGGTAGTATCTCTCATAGCTGCAACAATTAGTAAATGAGATTGTTTAGGCTTAATGCCTTTTTAGTCAAGAAAATGCAGAAATGTTCACCTCTCCACCTCTATTGGGAAAAAATATAGCGCAATATCTTGCTCACTCGGTGGTCTCTTTGTAAACCTCATAGGCTAAGATTCTGAATCGCCACAAACCACTTCCTCCAACTTGAGCTGAGAAGGCAGTGATTGTGATGCTTCATAAACAGAAGGCTGAGAAGGCAAAAGAAGCAGCGCCGGCCTCAAGGGAAGGAGCAGGGGCTGAAGCTTCGGCTTCTCCCTGTGCAAAAACTGCCATGGACTGGCAGAGCAGGGCAGAGGCGATCAATGCAGCGGCATTAAAAAATGCGACAATATTTCTGTTTGCAAAGGGCATTGCGAAGATCTGAAGAATATAAAACGTGGGCTCGGAGCAAAATGGCGAGAAGGCGCTGCCGGAACTGGCTATTGCTGGGGTTGTGCTTACGGGGTCGTCCATAGCCACTACGAAAGGCTTGGAGCCTGAAAGATCTGCCGACCACATCCCCACCCTCCGCCAAACTCATATTGAATCCATGCCGTCTAAACGTCTTGAGACGTCTTGAGGGGTGCCTCAAATCCCAAAATTCCACAACCGTCCACGAGGGATATGCTACAAGAACAAGATTCTTAAATCGCGGCCCTCTATGCGTCTTGCCCACAACCGTCCACGAGGGATATGCTACAAGAACAAGATTCTTAAATCGCGGGCCTCTATGCGTCTTGCCCCGCCCTACGGGCAACCCAAAAAGGTGGTCTCATTCTCATAAAAGGTCTTTAAATGTGCATATTGACATGAGTCGAAGTCTAAGGATGTGTCTCTATAAAAAAATTGGTCTTATTCTCATAAAAGAAGGTCTTTCCGTTGTAGCCCCGGAAGATGTCCTTTATGGTTTTATAAACATTCAAACTTGCTAGGGAGTCGCCTAGACATCAGAGTGATTTCTGTGGGAGGTAAAATATTAGTACACTTTGGTAGCAAGAAACACGAGTTAGTTGGCTTTATCCATCACATGGTAACTGCTAATTTTCTATGGATTGTTACCTAGAATAAATGCCTCAAATAACAAACAGCTGGTGAACTCAATATGGCAGAAGACCTTATAATGAAAGACAATGCACAAAACTGCGTTCCTTTTGGAGTTGATACTTTGAGAAGTCATAAGCATTCAAAAATAGGCAGAAATAATTGTGATGGCAAAGACAATCAGCACCAGGGTAAGGCTGAGGAACTTTGATCTATCTTCAGCCTTCTCTCATTGATTCTTCTGGAGTTTTCTACTTTAAAGAAATAAAGAAATAATGCTTGAACTTGCATCTAGAAGCTTCATTTGTTTCCCAAAACTTCCAATTCAGCTCACTCTGTAATAGGTATGCATGCTAAACTTTTTATTCCATTATAAAGCATTGTCCATTTCCACCAAGGCACATCTAAAGCATGTCAAAAGCTGATATGGCATTGATCTGCACAAATGCTGCAGATTTTATTGGAGGCGCATTAGGTAATTTGTCACATACCCAAGTTTTGGAACTGATTTGCTTTAGAAATATCATGGTGACCAATGCAAATAGAAAGAATGTGTTTCATGTTCTCTCATTCTGCAGCCACTAGTCCTTTTAATTTCGACCCGTAGGTTCCAGATCTTGCAACATCTTTTTTTCTTAGACTTTCTTTTTCCTTTTTTCTATCAAATATCCTATGTAGCTGAAATATAAAAGGCCTTGCAAAAATCTATTGCGTCCGCGTGCTTCACTTCTCAGGTGTGTTTACCTTTTACGGGTGTGTTTACCTTTTACTGCGTCCCATGTTCGCCAGATCATCTCGTTACTCGCTCCCTCGCAAGCTGCCTGGCGTCGTCTCATGAAAGCTTGCCTCGTCACAATCTGCTTTGCTGGCTTTCTTCGGATTTCTGAGGCATTACATCTGAATTGGCGGGATCTTTCCTGATCATGTCCAGTTATTTATCCGCAAGTCCAAATGTGACTAATCAGCTGCCGGTCAAGAGGTCCTTATAAGATGGAGCTGGAGAATGATGTTGTTTTCAAGTTCTTCCCTATGCTCTGGCAGAGCATCCATTGCAATGGAGGATCTCAAAGGGGCAAACACAGCAATGGAGGATCTCAAAGGGGCAAACACAAATATCACTCTGCATGTTTTTTTAGTCCATAGGAAGAAGAACAATGCACCTTAAGAGAAAAACGGCCTCTCCGCCTATAAGATTTAAAAAACAGAGGATTTTGTACTCTGTAAACAACCATGTTTCCAAGTATTCTGTAACCATCTGACTAACAAAATCTTCATTCAGCTGAACACGGAGTTGGATGACATTCTTCATTTGGACAGCCGTAGCCATGGCCACTAATGATTCTCCACATCCGTTTGATATTAATTCTTCGACAAATGCCACTTTTTGACAATTTAAATTTCTGGTTTGCTTCAGCTGCACCTCTCTGCGGATTCACTATTGTGGCCTTCCTACTTGTCTTGTCATGCATATTTCTGTCAGAAAGGAAGTCCGGATTCCACTTGGCACCCATAATCCAGATCTCAGGAAATATTTGGCAAATCCCAAGAAACATTGTGCTTCCTCCACTCAGCACAATATTACCATACAGATCCTTACCAATATCAACATCACATTTCATTATGGAGTTATATGTAGTCTCATGCATACCCGCTGCACTGGAAAGCTTATAGTGTGCACTGGGACCTTGGCCATCATAAACTGCAAATTGTATTGTTTTTTGAATTAACGTTTTTTGCATCTAGTTTTTGCTGAATCCTTGTAAGTATGCTGAACCTGTTAGAAGCTACTTGGCTGGTGCTGTGGTCCCATATACCTCCTCGATCATTCAGACCACCATATTCTGATACATATGGAATCATATATGAGTCTTTGTAAAAGTGTGAGGGAGGTGGAAATGGGGAATTGAAGTAAGAAGCTACCCTGGCTTGAATGATCCAATCATATGTAAAACTTTTCTGATAAGTTTCCAGCACCCTTCTACAATATATTGAACAAACCCTGTTGAATAATATAAAGCTTATTACAGAGGCTACACGGTAAGATTTTCAAGTCTACAAGTTAGGTCACTTTGGAATTTTTCATTCATTTTGGCTCATACCTGCCTGCCTTGGCCAAACTTTGAGATCAACAAATCCTCATACTGATCAACTGACAAGTTTTGAGGCCTGAATATGCCAATTCTTTTCAAATTAAAGACAATTTTTGGAAGCGAGAACTTGAATGCATTCTCATCAAGAGAGGCATGCAACTTGATAGATGCAGAAGTGAGCTCAAAATCCCTTGTCCACTTATACAGAGCCAAATGTTTCCTCTGCATAAAATGAGGCCTTCTTTGAATCACTACACTAAACTCTCTTTGGCAGAAAGGAAAAAAAATGTAAACGGACCTGAGGATGCTTTGGAGTTGGAAAAAGGAATTGAAATTTGCGAGATGCTTCAGACAGTTAGATGCTTTGGAAAAATAGGCACCAACTTGTTATGCCAAAAAACCTACGGGCTATGGTGGATCGGCAATGCCTTGGCATAGATTTTCTCCGACCAGACATTCTATAACAAAAAGCATAATCGGTTTCTTATTGCAGAGATGCTGAAAATGCATCAACTGGCTTCCAAATGCATCTACCAGGTCACAGCCCTATATTGCAGCTCTGCAAGCTACAAACATCCATTCAACTTCATCAATAAAGATACCTGCTTCAAAATATCCAAAGCAACCCGAGCACGTCCCTGTTCAGCATGCCGCTGCAGCCATCTGCTGGCCCATATTTCCCACAGTAAGCCCTCTAACAACATGTAAGTTTTTCTTTCAATGGCCGATAATATGCACATGCATTGATCCAGCCCACAACAGAAAGTCTATTAACATCCTTCGTAAGAAATACATGTGAAAGATCATAAACATGAGCAATAAATCCAGTTCCAGCATGCATGATGAGCGCCCACAAAAGTTTTACAAGAAGCAACACTTATAATGTAAAGGCCATCCTCATTGCCCTTCTCAACATGTTGTGCAAGCCTAGTATGCACTAGCCAACAACATCTGAGGCTGATACGAAAGATAAGTTGTTTCTGGAGTACTAACTCCAAGGCCAATGGCAGAAGCAATAGCCGTGGCCATATTTGTTGAGCAATAAAGCAGAGCCACAATCAAGTGCATTCCAAATCAAAAAACAAAAGAAAAACGCAATGTGAAATGAAGAGGGAGAGGTACCATACAGGTTATGGCTTGCAACTTTGAGCAACGACGGAACGAGCTCCCGAGCAAAAAGTTAGGGACATGTTTTGTTTTTTAAACCAATGGTGGCTGCAAGTATTGGAAGATCTTAGTCATTTCATTTTCATAAACCAGATTACCAATGCCAACAGGGGCATTAATTCCATGCATGAGAATTAAAATCATTTAAAAATATCAGGAGTGGAGAAATTCGTGGAATATTGTGAGGCCAGGCCTATAGCTGAATGCCCGGCAATACATCTTTCACTGAAAATCGGTGAAAACCATGCCAAAAATATATAACCCAAATATCTCAAGGGTCCATACCTCAAATCAAATACAACACTACACCAAAATGCACAGAATAATAAAAGTTATTAAAGAGTTCAAAATACATCAAATGTCAATGCTATAAACACATGTTATCTCACCTGTTCGTAACTCCAACAAGCACATATAGAAAATGTATACTTAACTCACCTTCTCTATGAAATAGTGGCGCCACCTTTTCACCTCAGGCTTCCAATCTTTTTTACCACACAATTATTTATTGAGGAGGGGATGACTTGTGAGACTCAACATATGAGACTCAACATACCGGAGATTTGAAACGTACCAAGACATTCTAAATTTTCGGTATATTGGTGCTCCCTCCTCAATATTTAATTGTGTGGTAGAAAAGATTTGAAAGGCACTTGTGAGGTGACAAGGTGGTGCCATCATTTCATAGAGAAGGTAAGTTAATTGGAATGTACCAAGCCATTCGAAATTTCTGGTATCTTGAGGCTCACAATTTGCCTCTTCTGCAAATGTATGCCACTTCGTCTGGCAAAAGAAATGGCATCTCTGGCATGTTTCCACTATGCAAATTTGAGAGGAAAGCATGAACATGAGAAGAAGAAGAAGAAGAAGAAGCCTAAACCTGAGGATTTAAACCTATAATATACAAATAAGAAATTATAAGAGTTTTTGCAACCTTTGTTATGGAGTGTGGTCGTTAGGTAACCATATCTCAAGGCATAGGCATATCTCCATAGAAAAAAATAGAAGACCTAACCCATCAACTATGGAAAAGACCTAACCTATTAATTATGGAAGGAAAGGACGACCTAAGTTATAACTTAAAGAAAGACGACCTAACTTATAACTTATTATAAAGAAAAGATGGTCACGGTATCTAAAGAAAACTTTAAAGGCGATAGGAAAAGACGTACCTAATGGGGTGGAACAATATGCACTTTTCGGGTTACTAGTTCCACTTTGCCCACATTTTTAAATGGTGGGTGCCCATGAAGTCACATTTTTAAATGGTGGGTGTTTCACTACCTATATAAAGCAGTGTATTTTGTTCTTAAAAATTCGATGTCTAATATTTCTGGGCTGAGAAGAGCCCACAGCACGACACGTACATTATTTTCGGTTTTCTTAAATTCAGAAAAGGAAAATCCAGATAGAACGTGATGGTCCAATTGAAAAAACCCAGATAGAATACACCGCTGCAGATCTTTCGTGATGCTATTTTTTCAGGGGATATAGTGTTGACACGTATGTTAAAAAAAATCTTTAAAATCTTTAATGTCAGACGCATTTATGGCTCTAGATAGAATTTCTGTTCGTTTCTTCTTCCGTTTGGCTTTGCATCGATCTATTGCCCAGATCCGGTGGCCTGACCACAGTGGCATGTTCAAGAACAAATAATTTTCTTTGAGTTCCATTTTAAGGAATCAAACCGGTTAGATTGTTATGCTCAAATCTAAAGCTTACACCAATAGGAAGCTTGCCGACTCGCTGCATGGAAAAGACAGCACAAAAGGGGCAGAATCAAGTAAACATAGCCCACTGTAATAAATCCATAGCTATTGTTTGCCTAGAGCTGCAAATGTATAGAAGACAACCCATCTTCTTCTGCTGGATTTCTGCAAAGCATTAAAAGTAAAGATGATTGTTGTCAAGCTTTTGTTCTCTATTCTAAAACGCCGGACCTGAAGAAGAAAATGAAGGGAAGAAGTGGGAAGGAGGGAGAAAGAGAAGCAAGGATGCCATAGACGCCTATTTGCTATCTCTGCTCTGTAAGTTATAAGTTGCTCAAGCACCATCTCCAAGCAAAAGATGGTAAGGCTTACTGCCAGATTTGCAGAAAAAAAGGAAGGAGGACGAAGAATCAAAACTCTGTCGTGCATCATAGCCATCACAAAAAAAAAAACTATAGTTTCGCTCAGAGAGGTTTAGGCTTCCCAAATCCGATGAAATGGTCCCATCCGAGAGATTCGAAGATAAATCCAACTGCTGTAAGTTCTTTAGATCAGACCCAACGACAAACTTGGCTTGGGTTGCATTTGCAATAAATCCATGATAAATCCCAGTCTGAGATCTCCAAGGCTCGCCTTCAAAATTCCTGCAAAAACAATATGGCTGTAAAAGCCATTTGAAGATACAGTTCAGGATTTACAACATGATCAATATATCCTCTTGTTGACGAATCTTCCTTCCTTACCAGGATTTAATCAACATATGATCTATCACAGCAAATGAAATCTAGCTTCATTACGGCACAGCACCCAGGCTCTTCTAAGCGAGCAAAGAATGGTGCAAAACGGCAAGTACCAGATCTTCTATGACCTCTTAGAGGTCCGATTGGTCTGCCTTGATCAGACCACCTTGGATTGCAAGGATTAGAGCAGCCGAAAGGGCTTCCAAGCTCTTTAAAATCCGGACACCAGGGTATAACAGACGACTAAGACTTGCCAGGCTCCCTGTTAACATCTCAAAACAGGCTCCCCTGCTTAGAGAGATCGGGATGCGGCGAGGCGGCCATGCTACTGCTACTAGATTCATCCTCTAGACTACTAATACCAGGAACCAGCGATTTCTGTCATGAAATCTATCGAATAAACTGAACAAATGAGGACTGGATGGTGCAGAGCCCTGCTTCGCTACTTCAGCATGAGCTAGGTTACCATCGAGACATGCAGATCTGGAATAGCTCCCCGGGTTTGGCATCGTGAAAACCCAAGCGGTGATGTGATTCTATGGAAAATAAAATGCAAGAAAAAAAAATACCACAAAGCCTTTGAGCAACTGAGTGTTTTTTTTTCCCTTTTAGACAGTCACAGAGATGACGTCATGATGTGATCTGGTGATTGCTAATATATTCTTTGACGTGAGGTTTTATAGGGGATGGCAATAACTCCTCCAGCCAGAATAGCTTCCTATTATCCTGTCTACGGCTTCAGAGATTATATCGTGCCCACGTTCATAATTACCCGATATTTCTCTCTTAACTCTCTTATAAAATCATTTAAGTGTATACGTTCATAATTACCCGATATTTCTCTCTTAACTCTCTTATAAAATCATTTAAGTGTATAATCAGATGCAGGGATGTTGCTCGTTAGGCCATTTATTATGGGCAACAGTCCCACATGTTATTCATATGATCCGAATAGGGTTATGAATGTATACAAAAGGCTGGGAAAGAGAAACGTTCGCGGCGGCCTTAGCCGCCGCGATAAGTTTCTTGTCATTCCATATATAAAGCAGTATCATTTTCTGTTCTTAAAAAATAAGGAGGTAATTTTTCTGGGCTGAGCACAGCCCTGGCCCTGACACGTATGCGCCCATTGCATTTTCAAATTCAAGAAAAAAGAAAAAACCTAGGGATGCCACGTTTTCGTTCTTATCTTCTTTGAACGAATCTCCTCCGTCGAATCTCCTCCGAATGCTCTGCTCTCCACTTCCTCTGCCCCATTCCGGCGAGATCAGCTCTCACACATCGCCGCCATAGCTCAGATACTAATGTAGGAGGTCGCCAATGGTGAACTTCAAGCATTGCCAGATTTTTGAAGAATGTTCAATCCAGAATGGCTCTTCAATCTGGTTTGCATACGGGTAGTCACCCATGGGATCCTCATAAGCCAAGTTCTGACCCGCTTTTTGCCACGTAAAACCCGGCTCATATCCATCGTTTGAAGGCTGGTATACGTAATCACCGATCCAAATAAAGGCTTGAGTTTGGGGCTGATTTTAGCTACAAATTACGCTTACTGAGGAGGAAAGCCAAGTAACTATGCTCATCCGCCCGGACACGATAGTGACTTTGAGAACATGAAGGTCGGCCATACTTATGTATTTGCATATAAAACAAAGGTACTTCAATTCTACCTTGGGCGATGATTTTCCATGTATCAATGCTTACTTAGGCTCCGAACAATGTTCACCAAGCTACACCACCGTCCTTTTTCTTTCTAACCTTGAAACTTGATCATGCGGGATGCACGGTTCACTTCATTGTCCACAATGTAAGGAAATGCAGAGCCGGATGGTTTCCAATGGGAGGCACCGGTATTGCTCATGTGAGGATGGAGCCACATCGGACTTTTCTTGATGTCACCATCGAGAAATTTTCATTTGAATGCTCATCCGCACCATGAGGTCTCCGTCGGGTTTCTTTGGTGCATTTCCACTAATTATGCTCTTTTATATGACCTTTTTCTACTTTATGCTCGGGGCCTTGTGCCTTTGGTCGGTTCCAACAATGAGTCCCGGTGCCAAGGGCTTGATGGCCCGGCTTCACGGGCCTGCATGCATACTTCACGGTCTGGTCGGCTTGTGCCAAGTCGTGAGTGGCTCCTAGCTTCAAGCTTAACATTAGTCTTTTCCATATTTTTTCATTATTTTAGTTTTGAGCATTAATTAGGATTAGCATTTGTTGTTGTGTTTCATCATTTTGCTGCGGGGATGATATATCAAGGAAGCTTTTATCCGACACATCCGGATTCAAGCGGATGTATTGGTTTTTCTTTTCCTATTCTTATAAAGTTGCCGGATGGCCTTCTAGCGAAGTTGGCCATATATCTTATCGAAAAGAAAGAAATATTATTTTATCATCTTCCGAACCATCCTTTAACCAAAGTTAGCACTAGAGGTCAACCGCTTGGGTCTAATAATTGACTTCAGTCTGCTTAAATGCCGCAGTGTGCTATACTTGGATCTTTTGGATTCTAAGCAGATGAAGCAGCATTTCGTTATTATAAGTTATCTCAATTAGAGAAACGAGAAATAGGAGGCAGGTGTGTGAGTAAGTTGCTTGCTCAAGAAAAGTGTGTATACATTACTTTTTGCTACCATACAACTCGGTATATGGTCTAAATGGTTGTTATCTCTTTTTATTTGTGATATATAGAAAGATCGATGAAGAAGAACTCCAACGAGCTCTTGCGTACCAAGCGGTAACATGTACCATATTTGTAGCAACAAGACCTCGAGGAGGTCGAGGGTACTTGCAACCCTATATAAGGTTTTAATCAGAATCAGAGATGCTCGAAGTTGAAAATATATCAAATCTTGCAAAAGGTAAATATTGGGAGATTTATTTTGTGCTTCTTAAAGGTGACTACTTGGAATCTTTATGCGAGAATGCATCCTTCTTTGGTTGAAATCGGTCTTTTCAAATCTCGGTTTAGGAAAACATGCTACATTGCCAAACATCCATTTGTGCATCACATTTTGCGTGTCAATGATTTCAACTTCTGAGATATCTTGTCATGACTAGGCTTCAAAGTAGTTGTGGATTAAGTCCGCTCTCTCATGCTTTGGTTTTTATTTTCCTAGTGTTTTGAATTTTAGGCCCGTGGTGGTATTGCTAGTGAGGTGCATCGATCGAATCCACAAGCAAACACTAAACCCGGTGTCGGAGGAGCCTCTTGGAGACCAATCACATAATCTTGCAGTTGTTCTGCCGGAATTGTAGCAATAGTAGCTGGTTATTTTGGTCGAGCTTCGTCTAAGAAGGAGAAGGAAGAGTCTAGTTATGTATTCAACTTCCCGGTGTTCTATGCATAACAATAAGCCACCGGTAATGGAAAAATGTGGTTAATGACTCAGATCTTCGCGGTAACGATTAATCTCGGTCCATGGTTTTGGAATTTGTGCAAAGTAACGTTGTGGAATCAAGCATGTTAATGGAATGCCAATAAAAAAAGGCAACGAAGTTTATCTCTATTATCTTTGTTCGATTTTGTTCAATAAAAGTTTTTGCAAAATTATCTAAAGTCGTAGATTAAAGTTCTGTTTTAGGAATGTGAAATGTCAGGATTTTGTTTACAATGGGGATGCAGGATCCTACACGGAGTATTGTAAATACGCATGAAGGTAATGCCAAATAAAGTCCTCTTGGACTGCTTTAAAATGGTACATATTCTCAAGAAGAATATTACAAGGTAACATTAATCAAGTCTCCTCATAAATATTGTGCACTACCACTATGCCTTTGATATTTTCTATAATGCTTTTGATTAGCTTTTCTAGTTCTGAAATGCTTTGGAATACCATTCACAAGACGTTGTCAAAGTGGCACTTGAATGAGCATGCCCTATTGGATTTGAATGAATTTGTCTGAGATCTAGGTAATTAGAATGTTATAATTACTCTTTTACAATTCATTATTTTTGCAATTTTGCTATTTTTGCTAGATCCACATGCACGCTCTTAGATGGATACCCCATAGTCTACTTGTGCAATGCCTTCTCATCATATTATAGAAACATCAAGTATCACATTTTAAGGACTTTGGCACCATTCCAAAGTTACACAAATTTCCCCTGCATAGACGAGTTGGGGAAGAGAAACGTTCGCGGCGGCCGTAAGGCCGCCGCGATAAGTTTCTTGTATTAGTAAATACGATATGGGTGTCTTGGGAAGGCTTGGTAAATGAGGCAAATGGAGCTAGCGGATCATTCCAAGTTCCTTGAACTTGTGCATGCTCCATAGAGACATGGTGTACACACAACGACCAGATGCTAAAAAGATTGTGGATGCTTTGAAGAGGGGTGTTGAGCATCTGTCTTCTGAGATGGTAGTGAGAGACAGACGACACGTGAAGAGCATAGATCCTCTAAAAATGGCACATATGGCCACAAGTGAAAATGCTTTGGCTTGCTAATATAACAATTTGCTTATTTTATTTGTTTTGCAATTCTAACAAATTTGTATAACTTCTATATCAATGTTTGCCACATGTAGTGGGTCAAGTTTCTTAACTTGTTTAATTTATTTGCAGCATGTCATGGCTGATTCTTTTTAGTCTACTTTAACTCGTACGTTTGCTATGGCGTATTTATCGTGTAGTTGAGCTATATTCATACAAGAATTTGACGCGGGCTTTGCGCCCTTGGGAGTCAAACCCAAATACGGCGTTTGGGTGCGGCGCCCATCGTGTTAGAGGCAGCATCGATTTTCAAAGGGATCGGTGTTCCATCTGCACCCTGGGCGTGAGATGGAGGGAGTGTCCCCCCTTTTTTTCTTTTTGGATACGCACCTTGTTTATGGAAGTAGTTCTTTGTAGACGACGTTTATTATAGCCTTGCTTGTGTCTGACTCATCAACAAGGATCATCATATCTTCTTCTCTACGAATGCCTGTGAGCACTGTGTATAGTTGTCCGTGTGTGAAAACTTAAGTTCACAGATCGAAGACTATTTTGTCAAGGATGAGTTCAGGCAACTATGGAATGTTGTTGAATATGCTGGTCGCAGTGGAAGTTATCATCTGTGAATTGTCCAGGGCTAGTTGTCCGGTTGTTGGAAAAAAACAACTCGGGATAAGGGGTGTATTTTTCCCACATGTTGTGGTTGTCATGTTGGTACTTGGACAGTCACGAACTTGGCGTACATTGAGCATACGATGACTCTTGCATTTTTTACGAGTCCTCTATCTTTGTCTAGTGTTTTTGTGACGTGGCATATGGTGTTGGGCTTTAATTGGAGTTCATGTTGTGGGAGCATTGAATGTTTGTAGCCCTTGAGGAAGTCTATCATTGCCAGTGGATGAACCTCGACGGTCTGGTCGTTTTTTGTGAGTCTGTCGATGCTAAACTAGCTTCTGTGATTTGCTAGGATCATTCGTATGATTTCGATGTTGAAGTTGTCGACGAGAATGTTTTTGGAAGATAGGAATGCTCTCTTCTCACATATCATAGGTGTTAGCAATATATGTGCATTGTATAAGAAGTTGATTGCATCCTCTATTTTGGTTGTTGTCTTTAACAGTGTCAGCAGAATGTCATTGAGTAGACAGCCCTCTCCGATGTCATCGACGAACCGTATGAGGTCTGGATCGGTTGAATTTCTTATATAGATAAAAGTTAAGCATTAAAAGACATCATATTACATGCATAAAAAGACAACAAGAAGATCTTAAATATTATGCGGAATAGCACAGGCCAAGAATGAAAAAACGCTAATGACTATGAATTTTATGCTGAAGGAGAGGTACCTTTACCTCACCAGTTCGTCCAATTTATCAAACTATGGTGTACATGCTTGAAGAATTTTATGTGCTCATCAAGGAAACCCTGCCACAGTTGAATTTCAAATGCTATCAACATTGCACTAGTTGTCTTGGTTCTATCTAAGCCACTTTCTTTTTCTTCAGCTCTATCCAAAAATGGCCATTATACAGAACTCACTTTCCCTTTTTCAGAATATATACGTTGCCATCATTCTCAAGCTTTTCAAAGCCTTGTTCCTTTAAATAATGGTCTGTACATTTATACCACTGTCTAAGGCATGTTTCAACCATAAACAACCCTATTTAGTCTTCAAATCCTTGTCTTTCCTTTCTCATATCCAGAGCTTGTTTCATATACAGCTCTTCTTCTAATTGAACTAGAAATTAGTCCACACATCCATATGTTGTAGTTCTAGATTTACTGCATTTGCCGTTGCTATTATCATTTTGATGTTTGATAACTTCAGCAGAGGTGGCTAGGTCTCATCAAAGTCTACTTCTTTTCCGTAACCTTGAGCCACTAACCTTGCCTTGTGTTTAGGTGTTCCATTTGCATTTTGTTTTAACTTATAAACCCATTTGTTATCTACGAGTTGCTTTCCCTTTGGTAGATCCATGAGCTGATAAGTCGAGGTTCTCTCAAAAGACCTCATTTCATCATCCATAGCCTCTTTCCATTTGTCTGCCTCAAAATTATTCAATGCTGCCTCAAATGATTATGGCACCCATATTTCCATTACCATTAACATTTCAGGCATGTCACCTTGTTGTGATTGCAGTCTGACAATTTTTCCAACCTTTCTTCTACCATACAAGCTTGTATTTGCAATATTGTTTCATCTCTGAATGTTTGTCCTTCCAACCTCCTCTTTCTGACATATCCAACAATTTTGTCATCATTCATTTTTGTTGGCTGTTCTATCATTTGCTCACCTGCAATCTATTCAACAACTTTATCTTCAAATGTAGCATCTTCATGATATTTACTACTGTTGTCTTCATCGTCAGAGTCTGCACCCGTTTCTGGGATTTATTTTATCATGATACTTCAACCTTAATTCATTTTCTAAAATACCTATATGTGATGATGTTTTCTCTTCATATGTAAGCAACATATAATTCCACATTTGCTTTCAAGTCATACCTCTTAACTTCAAAATGATACCCGAACTTACTTTGCTTATTATAATACCTTGATGTGACGGTCTTGGTATATTGTGCATGATGTATTTTGGGGTATTATACCAATAATGCATACTTGATATGCGTTAAAAATTTGTAAAATTATGTATAGCTCATGACAAAAGCAAAGGACATGGATTTCTATAAGGATTTCTAGAAGGAGGCAGTTTGAGCAGTTTTGCTATCCAAACTTTGGAGCATCATATTTCAACGACTAGAGATCCTTCTCACGTGATTCTTACTTTCTTAGAAAGGGTTTTGAATAAAGTTTCTAGATTGAGTCTAATCAACCAAAATTTATACGTGGAAGATATCACAAAAAGAGTGACGATGGGTCAGAATTGGCTGCGCTTGTCTAATTTATTTGCAGCATGTCATGGCTGATTCTTTTTAGTCTACTTTAACTCGTACAATTGCTATGGCATATTTATCGTGTAGTTGCGTTATATTCATATAAGAATTTGGCGCTGGCTCTGCACCCTTATGAGTCAAACCCAAGTACGTCGTTCGGGTGCAGCGCCCATGGTGTTAGAGGGAACATCGATTTCCGAAGGGATCGGTGTTCCATCTGCACCCTGGGCGTGAGATGAGGGAGTGTCCTCCCCCCCCCCCTTTTTTTTCTTTTTGGATGCGCACCTTGTTTATGGAAGTAGTTCTTTGTAGACGATGTTTATAATAGTCTTGCTTGTGTCTGACTCATCAACAAGGATCAGCATATCTTATTTTCTTCGAATGCCTACGAGCATTGTGTGTAGTTGCCTGTGTGTGAAAACTTAAGTTCACATATCAAAGGCTATTTTGTCAGGGGTGAGTTCAGGCAACTATGGAATGTTGTTGAATATGCTGGATGCATTGGAAGTTATCGTCTGTGGATTGTCCAGGGCTAGTTGAGCATACGATGACTCTTGCATTTTTTACGAGTCCTCTGTCTTTGTCTAGTGTTTTTGTGACGTGGCATATGATGTTGGGCTTTAATTGGAGTTCATGTTGTGGGAGCACTGGATGTTTGTAGCCGTTGAGGAGGTCTATCATTGCCAGTGGATGATCCTCGACGGTCTGGTCTTTTTTGTGAGTCTGTCGATGCTAAACTAGCTTCTATGGTTTGCTAGGATCATTCGTATGATTTCGATGTCGATGTTGTCGACGGGAATGTTTTTGGAAGATAGGAATGCTCTCTTCTCACATATCATAGAATAAATAGAATAGAATAGTTTTTTTAACGTCCACAAAGACCAATAGGTCATGGGACCCATACAATGGGCTAGTACAATCATTACTACTAGGATTAAAAAACCCCTGCCTCGAAAGGTTTTCAAGGGAAAAACCTTTGCAGTAATGATGATACTAGACAAGCTTAGATAATGATGACCCGAGGGGCTCGGAATTGCGACGTTTATCTAGAACCTCAAGTATGTATAATGCCAAGTCATGCAATGATGGTCTTGTTGAGAAGTTATTAGGCGTGGAATGGAATGCTAAGGTCGAAAAATGATTCCGGACTATCTCAAAAGCGGGGCAACTTTCGGAAGAGTATGGCTTTCATCTTCAATAACACGTGAATGGCAACATGCACATAGTCTCGCTTCAAGCGGCAATTGCGGCCGCTCCCATCTACCCGTCTCAATCAAGTAGCCTGTGGGACCCGTGCGAATTGATGAAATAGCTACAAGCTTGTTCCTGGACAATGAAGCAAGCAAATAAGCTTGGGGCTCACGGTGCCAAAGTGGGATTTATGTGTGCATGATAATGACCCGGTTTTCACTTGGGCCAAAAGTAAGCTGCGTCCCATATCTTTTGAGAAAAACAACCATTAAGATATTGTTGCAAAAGCTTCGGGGATCGAATCGGCAAGCATCGGCGGTGCTCAGTTTGCTGTACGTACCAACGGGCAAACCATGTAGTGCAATGCTCTTTCCAACATCGTTTCAAGCGAGGAGATTCAGCCATGGCAAGTGCAAGACGGGATACCTAACATCGTCCATGTGGTGCACCTTGCAGATATAGTGGAGATGGCGCTTCATGGCAGAATGTTGAAGAGGCCAAAAACCTGTCTCTTGTAAAAGAATAGCATAGGGCACCGTTGTTTTAACTCCAAGGCTGTAAGTGAGAAAGGACTTTTGCACCCGCTCCAAGCTCTCCCAAGCACTAGCACTAATGGCAGCCCCCACACTTGAACCATAGAAAAGCAGGGCTCTACCAAAGCCCGAAACAAGTGGGCTTTCCGTGGCCAATCATGAATTTCTGCGCGAAAACAATTGTTTTGCATTGCATAGAGTGCTCTCCATCCAGCAGCCACCCGCTTGGTAATACATTGTTCCCAGAGTGTGTTCTTACGTAATTCTACACCAAGATACTTGTAGCTATCTACAACTTCAACGGCGGCTATCATAGTGCATAGGGGAACATTATGACGAGAAGATTGAACTACAAAAGCTTGGTCTTTTGCGGATTAACACGGACACTGTGTTCTCCACGTAAACTGTCAATGCGAGCATGTAAATGTTGCGCATACTAGCGGCGGTATGTGCGAAGTGAAACATCATCAAAGATACATAAGTTGCCTAATGATATAGTGTGCCAAATGTGGACCTCCGCCCGCCATGATTATCAAGCCATTCTTCCAATTGATCAATGTACAAGCCAAAAAGTGTAGGAGATAAAGGGCAACCCCGACGAACTCCAATATTGCTAGTGATTTGAGTACACGATTTGGAAATTTAGTAAAAACCCTTTCATAGAGCCGATAAACCGTGCATTTTGAAGATCTTGTGGAACCCCAAGTGCACTAAGGCGCCAAAGAAGCTCGCAAGGGTGCTTGTATGAAAAGCGTAAGTAAAATCTACAAAGCATATATAGAGGTCTTGTTTCAAACCGACTATGTTCAATAAGCATGCGCCAATGTGAAAATATGGTCTATTGTAGAATGGCATGGACGAAAAGCCACTTTGTCCTACAAAGACGCATACACCAAGTATGTTACGCCCATGATGTCAACTGCTTCTCAAGTAAAGACTGGCTAAGAGCTTTGAAAATATGGAACTTACCATGATCATGCGATAATTAGAAGGGTCATGCTTATCACCCTTTGTAAATTGGTGCGACCTTACCGACCCAAGTTTACGGCAAGCCTTCTTGCAAAGCTTGATTTAAAAGAGTAGTGATGATTGGAAGCAATAGCGGACCCCCATTTAAGCAATTTCGCTTGCAAACCTTGAAGATCGAGGAGACTTGCCATTAGATAGATGCCTAATCCTTCTTTGACTTCCTCCTACGTGAATTGAAGAATATCACCTACCAAAGGAGGCCGTAATTAAGGACCCCGGGATGATCATATAATTGGACCAATCGCTCATCCCATTCTTTGCATAGAAATATGTCCAAGGGTAGGAGGTGGTCGATATAATATTTTGCGCCCGGAAGGTCCAGGAGGCTCACGTAGCGATAATTCAAACATTTGCTTCGGTGCTCGGCAACAAAGCGTGCCTTCTTTGGCGTTTCAAAACGGACTTATAATTATGAATGGCATTATGTCGGCGTATCCGGCTCAACTATCATTCGCAATTGTTTTAAAAGCCGCTTGGAGTCTTCATCAAACCAGGCATTTCTAGGAAAGGATTTCCTACCGGCATGAGCAACACCCGAAGCGCGTGTACCAAAGCAAGAGACGGCGGTAAGCAAAGTATCGGCAAATCTTTGATTACGCTCTTGAAGAGTTGGGTAATCAAAATACCCGCAAAGCGCCAGGAGCTAATGTCTGTATATATTCAAAAGATCTAGAATAAGTCAAGCGAAATGCGAGGGACGAGGAACTGGATAGCAATGGGTTGAAGAGGTGGAAGCCTGCCACTTTAATGACAAATAAAGTGGATAGTGATCATATTTTATCTCCTCATCTCTATGCCTTGTGCCAATTGAAAATCTGAAATGAGATCCAAGGCTTGCACTTGAGAAATGACATAATCAACAACACTAGTACCACCACCCCGCCTATCCCACATGCATGTAATACCTTTAGAGTGTGGCCATTGCTCTAAGCCATTACAAAGTACCATCTCAAAGACTTCACACAACCTGGATGAGCTCCCTTCCAAATGTTGAGGCGAGTTTATTAGCATCGGCGATGAACGTGGAAAAGAGCGTATCATTAGCGCACATCCATAAAGGGTCACGAACATCCTCAAGTATGAGTTGAGCAGCTTGCATTTCAGCAGTGCGAGCATTGAAATCACCAAGAAGAATAACATGCCCCAACTGTTTGAATTGAGCAATGTCATCATAAAGATCACCATAAGGATCACTGCGAGCGACATCATATTCATCATAAAAAGGTGATGATGTAGGTGGGAAGTAAATAAAACAACAAAAATGGTACTACTATTGTGGCAATGAAGTTTGATCCACATGTAGCGATTATATCTATCAGCTTTATGAAGCGTGATATATGGAGCAAGGGCATCCTTGAAATAGCAAGCAACTCCACCGCAACCTCGTTGCCCATGACATTCATTAAATAATGAAAAGAATTGATAGCATGTAAAATGAGGTAGCCGTTTGGCTGAATGCTCCCACGTTTCCATGAGCAGAATGATATCCATATCTTTTGCAATGGGATTCAAGCCATCACCTTTACGCCAGGGAAAACCTCGACAATTCCAGGACACCAACCGAAGGCACATTTCCTAGGAAGGTACTGAGGAGGCTGGAGCAATAGAGGCGGCAGCGGCAGCAGTAGCAGCAACATCAGCAGCAGCAGCAGCATCAAGGGTACCATTAGCAACATCATGAGAGGAATGGCCTTGAGCAGAAGAAGATGTGGTGGGTGTAGAAGATGGAACAACACGAGGCGCATTTGCAGCATTGGTATGTGCATGGGAAATGGGAGAATGGACTTTAACACCGCCGGTATGAGTGGCCCGAGCATGATGAAAGCGTCGACAAAAGGTTGCATGTGATGGTGTAAAATACATTAGTTTTTCCACGAATCGGTCAGTACTTTACCACCATTCTTTTGAATGTCATGGACCTTTTGCAAATTTCGGCGCCCGGCTAGCTGTTGGGACTTAGTAAGATCAAAATCCGGATAGAGATGTCCCTTTCAATTGCTTGGCCACGCTTGAGGATATCCATTTTAGTACTCAAATTTTGCCTTTGTAAATTTCACTATCGCTGGTGGTGGGGATGCAATGCTCCAACCCTATGTCGGCTAGGTGACAACAAGCGGTCTTGTGAAGTCCGGTTTAGCTAACACCAAAGTCTGTACCTTCTGTTGCAAGTCCTCCGATGCTTCTTCCGGCATGCCACTTAATTACCCGATTACAGCGGCGGTTGTGCCTATCAATGTATTCTCTACGCCTCGGCGGATATAGATGCGGATGTAGATGCAAAACCTGTTACATGAGAGTTTTGAAATTGGGGGAGGATGAACTAGGCATGGATCTCACATTAGGATCATGATCTTTGTGAAGAAGAAGTTGGAGGTGCCTTAGTTGCATGAGAATAGGAACGTTCCAAGGCAAACTTCGACTAGATGTGTCCTTAGCAAGCTCATCCTTGGCGGTCATGCTTTCTTCCAATGCTCGCATGCAGTATTACAACTTCGTAGACACCTCGAGGACATGGCGGAGTAAATCTTGTCTTTGCTTGCCAATATCAACCATTAGGTGCTCCACGGTCATATGACAAGCGACAAACTCCAACTTTAAGCCCTCAATTGCTTCCCAAAGCTTTGCATGTTCAACATGAATTTTGCCGATGGCGTTGCAAAGGTCATTACGACACTTTGCCAATTCAGATTTCAATGCACATTGAAATTGTGTCATCTCTTGTTCTTTGCATGTGCAAAGTAGGCGTAAGAATGTCAAGCTTGTTCTCTAGATCTTTTGAAGCAAATTGACATAGAGAGGAAGACGTCTTTGGGCGAGGGACCTTGGAGAAATCATCACGGGGTCAATGCCTCGATAGTCCGCTCCCTTTCATCATCACGAGTTGAACCTCCAACGCATGTTGGAGGTGTGGAAAGCAATATGCACTTCCAACACCCGTAGCGGATGCACTGCTCCCCATCAAACATCGGCACCATGTGGTAATTCTCCAACGCGTGTTGGATGTTTGTTTGGGCCGGTTATCGCCAACACCGTGAAACGGATGTAATCTGCTCTCCATCATCATGTGTTGAACCTCCAACGCATGTTGGAGGTTCGTGCGGGCCATTTGCTCCATCAACACGGGTGGGAATTTGCGATGGACAACGCTTATCCCGTTGAGAGTAAAGATGCAATGCCCTATTTAATGTTTCTTTGTTTAAGATGAGCATCTTTATTGAGATCGAGTCACATCACCTTTGTAACCGTTATCTTTGTTCGTGGATCGAGAGACTTCAAGGGGTGACGGGTGGCCCCGGCGAATTTGGCTGATCAAAGGGATTAATACCCACCATAGAAAAGTCCCCTAGCTGCTGCAGAGGAATTGAAGGAGCCATTACTTCCAGAGGGCCGAAATGGGCTGATCTATAATAAAAAGCAGTCTCGAAATCAAAAAGTCCAAAAAGCTGAAACGTATAAGGATGCAAATGGTCCGAATCATATGTCATTGGAAAGATCCAGGCATAAGCTTTCCAACGAGCCCGAAATCACCTGATTCTGATGTCTCTAGCTCAAGTTATGAGCTCGAGAAGTTTTGCCGTCGGGCACCAAAAAGGCAGGCGCCAAAAGGAGCGCCTGGGAAGAAATGGCACCTTCACTAAGATAAAGAGATTAGCAATATGTGCGCGTTGTATAAGAAGTTGATTGCATCCCTTGAACAGTGTCAGCAGAATGTCATTGAGTAGGCAGCCCTCTCTGATGCCATCGACCAACCGTATGAGGTCTGGATCGGTTGAATTTCTTATATAGATAAAAGTTAAGCATTAAAAGACATCATATCACATGCATAAAAAGACAGCAAGAAGATCTTAAATATTATGGGGAATAGCACAGGCCAAGAATGAAAAAACGCTAATGACCATGAATTTTATGCTGAAGGAGAGGTACCTTTACCTCACCAGTTCGTCCAATTTATCAAACTATGGTGTACATGCTTGAAGAATTTTATGTGCTCATCAAGGAAACCCTGCCACAGTTGAATTTCAAATGCTATCAACATTGCACTAGTTGTCTTGGTTCTATCTAAGCCACTTTCTTTTCCTTCAGCTCTATCCAAAAATGGCCATTATATAGAACTCACTTTCCCTTTTTCATAATATATACGTTGCCATCATTCTCAAGGTTTTCAAAGCCTTGTTCCTTTAAATAATGGTCTCTACATTTATACCATTGTCTAGAGCATGTTTCAGCCATAAACAACCCTCTTTAGTTTTCAAATCTTTGTCTTTCCTTTCTCATATCCAGAGCCTGTTTCATATACATCTCTTCTTCTAATTGAACTAGAAAACAGTCCACACATCCATATGTTGTAGTTCTAGATTTAGTGCATTTGCCATTGCTATTATCATTTTGATGTCTGATAACTTCACCACAGGTGGCTAGGTCTCATCAAAGTCTACTTCTTTCCGTAACCTTGAGCCACTAACCTTGCCTTGTGTTTAGGTGTTCCATTTGCATTTTGTTTCAAGTTATAAACCCATTTGTTATCTACAAGTTGCATTCCCTTTGGTAGATCCATGAGCTCATAAGTCGAGGTTTTCTCAAAAGACCTCATTTCATCATCCATAGCCTCTTTCCATTTGTCTGCCTCAAAATTATTCAATGCTGCCTCAAATGATTCTGGCACCCCTATTTCCATTACCATTAACATTTCAGGCATGTCACTTTGTTGTGATTGCAGTCTGACAATTTTTCCAACCATTCTTCTACCATACAAGCTTGTATTTACATTATTGTTTCATCTCTGAATGTTTGTCCTTCCGACCTCCTCTTTCTGACATATCCAACAATTTTGTCATCATTCATTTTTGTTGGCTGTTCTATCATTTGTTCACCTGCAATCTATTCAACAACTTTATCTTCAAATGTAGCATCTTTATGATATTTACTACTGTTGTCTTCATCGTCAGAGTCTGCACCCGTTTCTGGGATTTATTTTATCATGATACTTCAACCTTAATTCATTTTCTAAAATACCTATATGTGATGATGTTTTCTCTTCATATGTAAGCAACATATAATTCCATATTTGCTTTCAAGTCATACCTCTTAACTTCAAAATGATACCCGAACTTACTTTGCTTATTATAATACCTTGATGTGACGGTCTTGGTACTGAGCCATATTATGCATGATATATTTTGGGGTATTATACCAATAATGCATACTTGATATGTGTTAAAAATTTGTAAAATTATCCATAGCTCATGTGTGACGTTCCAGGAAAATATATGCCACAAATACGTATATTTTCAGGTCCGTCACTATACGAGTCTATCTTCATAGCCTTGTATACCCTAGATTGTGGCACTAGGGGGCATGACTAAGTTATTTATATAACTTAGCCAACCTTAGGTTAAGACCATTTCCACGTGGCCTTAACCTATTGGGCACCCGCCACACGGACTTACCCTATTGGAGCCACGTGGCATAACATGTGAACCCTAACCTATAAAGGCCTAAACCCTAATCCTAGGCCTCTTTTCTGGCTCCAATAGTCTGGGAACCTTCTTCGCGCTCGAAACTTCGTTTCGAGAACCGTTTGCTGTGGCACATCATAGTGTGGCAGCCCCCAGAGTGTGAGCGCATCAGCAGGAGTGGGAGCTACCTCGAACACTTCGAAGACCATGGAGATGCCAAGATTGGGAGGGAGTGCTTCTAGACCAGGTATGTAGAGTAGTGCTCTTAGTAGTCATCTGGAAGTTAGCACTCCAGATGGGTTAGCATTTCGTATCTAGAGTAGAGCCATCCTAGAACCCTTGTTTAACATCTTGAACCCTAATCAAGGAACCCTAACTGTAAGTTAGATATGTATGATTAGGTTAAGATGTTCTTATGATGATTATCATGATATGATGTTATGTGATGTTGGTTGATCGTGTTTGCTCCTCTTGTATTGGGAAGGGGGGTAGAGACCTAGTAGCCATTACGTAGTATGCTCCTAGTTTAGACCCCTTAGTTCCTATTATTTTGTGGCCTGTGCATAAGAGCCCACCAGGCTATGGGGGCTATGATGTGACTCAGCACTACACAACGGGGCTAGAGGCAATACGGAGGGAGGATCCCTGCTGAGCGAGGCTACTGGGGATCCCATAGTGGGCTAGGCCTATGGCCGGTCACTTTGGGTGGGCCGGGCATGGGTCCTGACACCTCCTGGGGTCTCAGGAGTTGCGTCGGCTTGGCTCCTGTTTCGGGGGGTTAAGTCGGGTACGAATCGTGTGTCGCCACGATTCTCTAGCCGCCCGTGGAACCTCTAGACCCCGGGAAGGGGAGATGCAACCCGTCCTGCCTCAACGGACCGGGGAGATGCAACCTGGAGTAGTCTCGATGGGTGATGCCATGAGATTGCGTATCCAGAAGGCTAGAGTCATGCCAGAGCCCGATCTAGCTCATTCTGCAAAGTATGCACAGGAGGGGCGGATGGAGTGGTCAACCCTAACCATTGTCTATAGCCAGCCCCGCTATTGTTATGACTCGGTCTGCTCTATCTTGAGGCCTAGCCAGTCAGTTATCCTCCTTATGAGTCGGAGCCATGGGTAGGAGCTCTCATGTTTTATGGTATATGCTTATCTTCTTTGTAGCTATGGATATGTGGACGGGCTACCCTTCGAGGTAGTATGATATGTTGTTATTGCTAATTCTGACGTTGTTTATGCTTCCGCTGTGATAGGAGCCCATAGGGGAAGGGCGCGCAAGACACCTTCGTGTCCCCTTCCCGCACTACGGAGATCAGAGTGCGGGATAGACGGAGGGCCCGTGCGGTCGAGGACCAGATGGGGGATTTCCTACGGAGTGTACGGCTGCACGCCGTATATTTAATAGGGAGCGTCACATTATGACAAAAGCAAAGGACATGGATTTCTATGAGGATTTCTGGAAGGAGTCAGTTTGAGCAGTTTTGCTATCCAAACTTTGGAGCATCATATTTCGACGACTAGAGATCCTTCTCAGGTGATTCTTACTTTCTTAGAAAGGGTTTTGAATAAAGTTTCTAGATTGAGTCTAATCAGCCAAAATTTATACGTGGAAGATATCACAAAAAGAGTGACGATGGGTCAGAATTGACTGCACTTGTCTAATTTATTTGCAGCATGTCATGGCTGATTCTTTTTAGTCTACTTTAACTCGTACAATTGCTATGGCATATTTATCGTGTAGTTGCATTACATTCATATAAGAATTTGGGGCTGTCTCTGCACCCTTGGGAGTCAAACCCAAGTACGACGTTCGGGTGCGGCGCCCATCGTGTTAGAGGGAGCATTGATTTTCGAAGGGATCGGTGTTCCATCTGCACCCTGGGCGTGAGATGGAGGGAGTGTTCCCTCCCCAACCCCCCTTTTTTTCTTTTTGGATACGCACCTTATTTATGGAAGTAGTTCTTTGTAGACGACGTTTATTTTAGTCTTGCTTGTGTCTGACTTATCAACAAGGATCAACATATCTTCTTTTCTTCGAATGTATGTGAGCACCGTGTGTGAAAACTTAAGTTCACAGATCGAAGACTATTTTGTCAAGGGTGAGTTCAGGCAACTATAAAATGTTGTTGAATATGCTGGTCGCAGTGGAAGTTATCGTGTGTTGATTGTCCAGAGCTAGTTGTTCAGTTGGTGGAAAAAATCAACTCGGAATAAGGGGTGTATTTTTCCCACATGTTGTGGTTGTCCTGTTGGTACTTGGACAGTCATGAACTTGGCGTACATTGAGCATACGATGACTCTTGCATTTTTTACGAGTCCTATGTCTTTGTCTAGTGTTTTTGTGACGTGGCATATGGTGTTGGGCTTTAATTGCAGTTCATGTTGTGGGAGCACTGGATGTTTGTAGCCGTTGAGGAAGTCTATCATTGCCAGTGGATGATCCTCGACGGTCTGGTCGTTTTTTGTGAGTCCGTCGATGCTAAACTAGCTTCTGTGGTTTGCTAGGATCATTGGTATAATTTCGATGTCGAAGTTGTCGACGGGAATGTTTTTGGAAGATAGGAATGCTCTCTTCTCACATATCATAGGTGTTAGCAATATGTGCACGTTGTATGAGAAGTAGCAATGGAAGTTGGTTGTTGTCTTGAACAGTGTCAGCAGAATGTCATCTAGACAGCCCTCTCCGATGTTATCGACGAACCGTATGAGATCTGGATCGGTTGAATTTCTTATATTGATAAAAGATATCATATCACATGCATAAAAAGACAGCAAGAAGATCTTAAATATTATGGGGAATAGCACAGGCCAAGAATGAAAAAACGCTAATGACCATGAATTTTATGCTGAAGGAGAGGTACCTTTACCTCACCAGTTCGTCCAATTTATCAAACTATGGTGTATATGCTTGAAGAATTTTATGTGCTCATCATGGAAATCCTGCCACAGTTGAACCTCAAATGCTATGAACATTGCACTAGTTGTCTTGGTTCTATATAAGCCACTTTCTTTTCCTTCAGCTCTATCAAAAAATAGCCATTATACAGAACTCACTTTCCCTTTTTCAGAATATATACATTGCCATCATTCTCAAGCTTTTCAAAGCCATGTTCCTTTAAATAATGGTCTATACATTTATACCACTGTCTAGGGCATGTTTCAACCATAAACAACCCTCTTTAGTTTTCAAATCTTTGTCTTAACTTTCTCATATCCAGAGCCTGTTTCATATACATCTTTTCTTCTAATTGAACTAGAGAACAATCCACACATCCATATGTTGTAGTTCTAGTTTTAGTGCATTTGCCATTGCTATTATCATTTTGATGTCTGATAACTTCACCACAGGTGGCTAGGTCTCATTAAAGTCTACTTCTTTTCCGTAACCTTGAGCCACTAACCTTGCCTTGTGTTTAGATGTTCCATTTGCATTTTGTTTTAACTTATAAATCCAGGTTGCCTTCCCTTTGGTAGATCCACGAGCTCATAAGTCGAGGTTCTCTCAAAAGAACCTCGACTTTGGTCTAGTGGTAACACACTAGTTCCTTAGCAATGTGGTCTCGAGTTCGAGACCGCCCAGAATCGCACTCGGTACTGTTGGGGGTCAAATCCCAACAGACGCAATGTAAGGTGGTTGGGGGCAGGGCCTAACCAGGCAATGTAGTGTGGTGTGTGGTCACATGTCCAGTTGGATGCTGCCTAGTGGCGTGACGTTAAAACTACTATCTATCAAAAGACCTCATTTCATCATCCATAGCCTCTTTCCATTTGTCTGCCTCAAAATTGTTCAATGCCGCCTCAAATGATTCTGGCACCCCTATTTCCATTACCATTAACATTTCAGGCATGTCACCTTGTTGTGATATAGAAGGGGGATGGTGTGACCACCATACGGGTATTCATACTATACGAGTATTCTACTCATATATACAAAAGATGGTCGTCACATGGATGCAAAAGGGTAGTTGCACAAGGCAAGATTTAAACTCGTAACCTTCTAACTGCAAATCATCCATCTTTGCTAAGTGTGCTACCGATACTTGTTGAAGACATTCCCTCACATGTTCTTCATATGCAGGGCTGATTTCAAGAGGCTCTAGAATATGTTAGAACCTGCATGCATGCACGACACTTGGCATGATCTCGTCGATTGGAGTAGTGCGATCCCGACCGTTGGTCTTGATATATATATAGAGGTGCCTTCTTCTTGCCAAACCATTCCAGTTCAATGCTAGTCTTGAGCCTTCTAGGCATCTCTCTCGTCTTCCTGCTTGCCTTCGAGTCATTGTATTCTTATTTCTTCATCATATATTGGATTCTTTGTCGATCTTGGCATATTTCTCCCGTATTTCTTGCGTATTATTCACATATTTTCCTTGTGTTTGCGTAGGTTTATGACAACAATATTTCATCCAAAGAAATAGAAAATGAACTCAAGAGGTTCCCCGACCACGAAGAGTGCCTCATAAAGAGCTCAACTATGTTACAGACCATGAATTGAAACCAAACCTCAATTTACCTACTTATGCGAACTTGTTAATGATAAGAACTTCCCAACTCCAATCTTCGTATACGGAAAGGCAAGAACTGGAAAGACATGCGTACTCAATGCCATATGCCTTTATAGGTGGTTTTTTAATTCACATACTCAAAAAAGCATGTGGGCGACACATGTGCTGCACAGGTGCTGACTGCCCTTCATTGCCCTTCAAACTGCCCTTCATTGCCCTTCCATAGCCCTTCATTGCCTTTCAAAAAATCATGAGTGTTTTCTATTATATAAAGGATATAATGACCATATTAGTGATGCAAATCATGATGACATAAATTATTTGGTGAAGGTGTTTATATGTGCTGTGATGGTAAAAAAACTGGGTAGGTCAATGAAAAAGTTACCCTTATATACGAGGACTAAACCAGATAATCTTAAATGTGCCACAATGGCAGTAGCATCACTGTAGTACCCCGCTGGAAGAACTACACATTCTCTGTTTCAAGTACCCGTCATCGACAACAACATTGGAATCCATTCACTACTTGATCCACATTTTCTAAGAGCCGCATTGATCAAACACTGCAACAACGATCATATGCAATATGTTTCCTATGGCAGTCATAGAGGCAGTCCATATCCTTCTACAGAATATAACATGCATAGTCAACCCATTCGAAGAAGAACTATTCATAGCAGCTGGAGTAGCTCCCGTCATCAAAGGAGGAGGGAAAACAACTACAATAAATATCCTCCCACTTGTGGAACCACTTCAGAGTCCTGGAGGCGCATCATCACAAATGCTTATCTTCCACTTATAGTTTTAAAGCATACTATTCAGTACGTGCTAGTTATTTCTAGAACGCATCGACTTTCATTTTTAAAGACTGCATTGCAGGAGCTAGAAATGCTAATGAACGTAGCAAGTGTTGCTATTGATCAAGCTGACACACGTAATGCCCAAATCTCTTTGTGATGTTAAGAAATTAATCTCTCATAGTTATACTTGGATTAATGCATTTTAGTTGAATGCAGGTTATAATGAAGTTGCGTGCATTTGTTTCTGATTGAATTCAATCCAATAGCAAATGCAGTCGATCTATTAATAAATCTTCCAAGTCTTGAACATACGTTTTGATAAATTTGCTGTAGATTGAATGTATTTGAACATTGATAATTGAATTTTGCTTATGGATTTGATTAAAGAACTGTAATTTTCAATCTTGGTGGAATATAAGTTCCATGGTTGTTTGTACTTTTGTTGCTTTGAAAATTCTTGTCTCTGCTCTAAATTTCTCACATGCAGCCTTAACTGGCCAACTGGCAGTTTATGTGGCTGCCACTGCAGCCTTCATGGTACCAGTACCCCCTCTACTTCAGTACATGATAACTTGACTTGGGAGTTCCAGCTTGGCATGTAGCAAGGGTTGCCTTGTAGGTTATCTAGTTGTACATATTTACATGTGATATGTGTTGCTTACAAGATGTTCACGTAGTTGTTACTTGGTATTTATGCTTAAGTGCACAGCCAAAAAAAAAAAGTGCATTTGCGTTGAGAAAAAAATCAGTCACACCTTTTGAGGCAAAACACAAAATGACGGTGAAGAAAAGGTTGAAGACTAGAATCGAGATTAAAGCAAAACGGTGGAAAAGATAGTCTACGGGAAAAGCAAAAGGAGATTAGATGAGATTATGTATACGTAAAGTTTGGTTAGGATTCATTCTGGCTAATCCGCTTATGAGCTGCCGCCACGTTTTTACCGGACATACTAGAATTTTTTACCTATACTCTTGAAGTTTACTCGCATTCCGGGATTATTACTTGCATTCTAAAATTCTTACTTGCATTCTTACTCGCATTCTTACTCGCATTCTGCTTTCTTGTCTTAGTTTTACAGAAAATTGAACATTTTGCCCAGGGAATTGAACCCTGGTCCAAAGCACCAGCAACAGATTTCTTAACAAAAACAAACTTAACAGATTTAAGAACAGACTCGTTAGAAAGAAGAAAGAACAGACATCGCCATCGCCGGAGTCGCTGCACAGAAAGAACAGAGTTAGAAAGAAAAAACAGAGTTAGAAATAAAGAACAGAGTTAGAAAGAAAGAACAGAAGAACAGAGTTAGAAAGAAAAGAAGAACAGAGTTAGAAAGAAAAGAGTTAGAAAGAAAGAACAGAAGAACAAAGTTAGAAAGAAAGAACAGAGTTAGAAAGAAAAAGAGCCGCTGCACAAATAGCTATGGCCGGAGCAGGAACAGGGTGCCATCGCCGGTGCCATCACCAGAGCCAAAGTTGAGCAGGGCGCCATCGCCATAGCCGGACTTGCAAGAAGAAAGCAAAAAAGCTTCAAAAGAAAGCAAAGAAAGAAAGCAAGAGCCCATCGCCATCGCAAGGAGAAAGCAAGGAGAAAGCAAGGAGAAAGAAAGCAGGTGCCATCGCCACAGCCATCGCAGGAGAAGAGCGCCATCGCCGGAGTAGGAGTAGGGCGCCAGCAGGGGGCGCCATAGCCAGAGCCGTCGAAGCCGCCAGAATGAACCCTAACGCAATCTTTACGTTGCAATAATGTTTATTTAGTTAACATTCTGGCATGTCAACCATGCCTCCGCAGCAATAATGTTTATTTAGTTAACATTCTGGCATGTCAACCATGCCTCCGCAGCGCGGAGGCATGGTTGACATGCCAGAATGTTAACTAAATAAACATTCTTGTATACAGAAAAGGCCATTCACATGTCTTTTCTGTCATGGAAAGCGCAGAGACAGGTTGACATGGCCTTCCCTGTAACCTGGAAACCAATTAGGAGCTATTCTGCACCTTGGAATAGAGGGTAAATCTCTGGAATGCAGCTTAGAAAGGTTCAGAACAGGGTGAATCACCAGAACATACGGTAAATTTGTGGAAGAGAGATGAATCATCGGATTGCGCAGTCTCTGAAACTTTTTGGGTTTGAAACATTTCAAGACTGTGCCGCGTGGCATGATATTATTGGGCGGGAGGGCAGAATAGATCCTAACAAATTTTTACAAGAAGGATCAGAATCAACAATGGCATCTGGCAGCATAACATGGGCCCCAACCATTGGATGTTTCATGATAGATAAATCTCTCTCTATGAAAATAGCCTTATCTCTGTGAAAAAATCTCTGTGATAGACAAAAACCTTGTTCCGATCTGGCTTGATTGCACCAAGACAATCGACTGATCACTGGGAATTTCATAGGCCAAGAGACCCAAACAAACATTTCCACACCTCTGTACTGCCGATTTGCAAGAAATAAACCTGAATGGGCACGAAACAAACGTAGAAAAAAGGCATAACCAAATATAGGCAGCCCAAAAGAAACATGAAGCAGGTTGGACAGCCCAAAAACCAACGGCAGAAGACCTATGTGGATGAAAACGAACTGCAAAATAAATCAGGTTTGGCAGAAAACAACAAGAAGGGGATTCCATATACAGGAATGTTCTTTTTGTATTGACTCTGGGGAGGAAACAGAGGACGGCGCCATTATGGGCCACTCACATGAATAATTGTTTTTTTTCAGTGCTGGAGATGGGCTGAGTAAGCAAAGGGCAGCAATTGAAGCATTCCCTCAGCATCGCGTCGTGCACGGGGCACGAGCTGAAGCCTCACGAAGTCAGCAGATTCGCAGTTGGCCCATCTGTATTTGTTCATGTGAATCCTATGTTAGCCTTAAGCTCCAGTAAAATCATCGAAATGTATTGGGGAATGGAAGGGGGACTCCCTTCCGGTTTGCCAAACCGGAAAGGGAGTCCCCTTCCATTCCCCAACAAAATGGAAGTTGGGATCCATTTCCCCTTTGTGCGCATTTTATTGTCCTGTTGTGGAGGTTGGCTATGGCGCGGACGGATTTTTTAGCTTCTTTGAAGCTTAGGGCCATTGAAGGCCGTACTTCTTGAAGCTTAAGGTCAGATTGTTGCATCAGGGATTGTTTTGAAGATGTAAAGTTGAATCTTTGAAGCTTAAGGCATCCGTTGCTAGTTTTGAAGCTTAAGGATCTGCCGGATCTGTTGCTTAGGGAACGCAGTTAGCAGGGGAAAACAGGAAAACAGGGGAACGGTTAGCGAAGTGGAAGATTACACCGTGGCGAGGGCCGGATTTTTAAAGCTTACGGCGAATCAGGGATTTTTTGAAGCCTAAGGCCGGATCTTTGAAGCTTTCGAACGGATTTTTTTCGAAGATTAACGTTCCTTGTTGCTTAAGGCTTCTGTTGCGGCTTCTATTGCATAAGCATTCGGCATTTTTTCTCAGCATCTGAACATCTGCAAGAGCCATAGCCATAGCCATTCGAGCATCTACAAGAGCCATGCAGAAGAAAGGAAAACAGGGGACATCCAGTAAACAAGAAAAGGCAACCTGCAAGAACCGGTCAAAAATGATATATACGGAATGTTGAATCCCAACTTCCATTCCGCATGTGAGACGATGCCACATGGCATCACCATATTAAACTTCAAACAAAAATGGAGACCCAACTTCCATTTTGTGAGGTGAAACGCCAGAATCGAAGATGAAACAACGAGAATGCTGAGTAAAATCTTGTTACAGCGTCGGCCAAGAACCTATAGGCCAAACTAATAAAAGATTATAAATAAATGGCCAACAAAAATATGTCATGTGGAGTTTAGGCATGCACCCTATGTCACACACCTAGTCAGCGTTTTGATTTTTGGACAGGGGATTTCATCTGTTTAAACTTTCAATCCAACCAGATGGCAATAGAAGTAGACAGAAATTTTAGGAAGAATAGTGTAGATCAAAAGGATTATTAGCGATGATCATCAAAATTCGTCGGTGTTGTAATAGATTTTTGCTACTTGTGTGGTAGATGACATGGAAGCTTTTTTTTATATTTTGGACAATGCAGTTTATGGGTAGAATGATTTCTAGGTTGAACATCCACCTGAACTTGCCACCTATTTACCTGGGTTTAATTGTAGTGTGGCTTCAGCCTCAATCATTTTGTCATTTATTCTTATTTGTAATGCAAGAATGCAATGAATATCAAAATGTTGTAATATAGCACATATAAGCAACAACTACACACGTAGATCTATATCGAATGTGTAGATTATATGACCACCTCGGTTAATACACACAACACTAATGGTCAGCAGCACACGTTCTACAATTGCTCTGGTTATGAGTTTCATATTTAGTTTCCAATTAAAGCCACTTAATCTACAAAGAACACCCCCCTATGGTGGAAGTTATTAGTCTTATATAATATAGATATACACCTCATATAGACACGCTCCTGCTTATGTCCGGCATCAATTTTGCAAGACTATTTTCCTCTATTCAACATTCATTTAGAATGCCAAAGCATTGCAGATCCACCATAGCCCGTAGGTTTATAGTGGTTTTTGGCATAACAAGTTGGTGCCTATTTCTCCAAAGCATCTAACTCTCTGAAGCATCTCGCAAATTTCAATTCCTTTTTCCAACTCCAAAGCATCCTCAGGTCCCTTTACATTTTTTTTTCCTTTCTGCCAAAGAGAGTTTAGTATAGTGATTCAAAGAAGGCCTCATTTTATGCAGAGGAAACATTTGGCTATCTGCATAAGTGGGCAAAGGATGTTGAGCTCACTTCTGCATCTATCAAGTTGCATGCATCTCTTGATGAGAATGCATTCAAGTTCTCGCTTCCAAAAAATGTCTTTAATTTGAAAAGAATTCGCATATCCAGGCCTCAAAACTTGTCAGTTGATCAGTATGAGGATTTGTTGACTTCGAAGTTTGGCCAAGGCAGGCAGGTATGGGCCAAAATGAACGAAAATTTCCAAAGTGACCTAACTTGTAGACTTGAAAATTATAAGCTTTATATTATTCAATAGGGTTTGTTTCAATATTTCAATATTGTAGAAGGGTGCTGGAAGCTTATCAGAATTTTTACATATGATTGGATCATTCAAGCCAGGGTAGCTTCTTACTTCAATTCCCCATTTCCACCTCCCTCACACTTTTACAAAGACTCATACATGATTAAGCATTTGCAAAATACTGATATAGCAGCATGTAATGCTATGATTGCTAGGTACGTGTTGGGTATATGGTTATGTCAGGCATTCTCTCTGATCCGGAAGTGATGTAGTGGCAGAATGATATATTTATAAATCATGAAGAATTGCAAAGAAGTGATCATAGACATTTCCACCATTTCTTCTATCTTGCGGGACACCAATGTTACTGTCCAACAAGGTAAGTGGATTGATACCCACATTTTCACGAAAGGACTAGCAGAGATTTTCTTAGGAAATCTTCTTGTAGAGATGTTATCATAAAGTTGGGTCTCTAAATGATATTGAGCAAGTATTTTGTAATATGCCTTGGCACAATTCATACTCTAGGAACACCATGCTTGCAGGATATATAAGGCAAGGACTTCTAAAAGATGCTTTTCAATTTTTTTGAAATAATGTCATACAAAGATGTAATCTCTTGGACTGCTACGCTTACTGCCTATGTGCTGCATGATCATCTGAGGGAATCATTTTAATTTTTTGGGAAATGCCTCATTCTGATGTGGTGTCATGGAATGTGATTGACTGCAACTTATATCCAGCATGGTCAGATCAGAGAAGCTCTTCAACTCTTTCAACAAATGCCCAAACAGGACGTTGTCTCTACAGAAGGATATTGTGTCATGGAATATAATGGTTGCTTCATGTGCTCAACAAAAGCGGATGGGAGTGGCTGTGGGACTGTTTTGACAAATGCCGTCTAGGAATATTATAGCTTGGAATACAATGATTATTGGTTATGCTCAATAGGATTGTTAAGAGAGGTCCCAAAGTTCTTCTCGCACATGCGACAAGAAGGGATTAAGGCTGGCAGGATTACCTTTGGAAGCTTCGGAAGCTTATTGAATATGTGTGCTAAAAATGAAGCATTATGTGAAGGCAAACAAGTGCATAGCTACATTGTGAATTGCAGGTTAGAGGAAGATCACATTATGAGAACTGCACTTATGAATATCTATGCAAAATGTGGAGGACTTCGTAATACACGCATGTCTGTTTGAAAAGGTTTTTCAGCCAGATGTAATCGCAATGCTTGCTGCATATGCATAGCATGGACATGTCAGATCTGTCATCCAACTGAGTTGTCGTATGGGCGCTAAAGGTTTTGCACTGGATGAAACTGCATTTTGTTGCATACTCTTTGGATGCCCCCTCTTTTATTTAGCTATTACGCCCATTCCTAATAGAAGCCTTCTTGTCTTCAGCCAAATCAAAATCACTCTAAACTAATATATTTGCTTGATCAAGCCGTCGAGCTTCCAAATTTTCAAAAGCCCCTATGGAATAACTTCCAAAGCCTGGTTGACTATTTTCATGAATTCTTTTATTTCTCCGATTCCTACCAAATAAATGGCCTAATAAATCTCCATTTTTTGCCATTGTGAGGAATTTTTCGCAATGGGCGAAAGCATGAAGGAGCAATGCAGTGTGGAGGTACAAAAGCATGTGGATAATTCTAGTTTACCACAAATGGCACAACAAGTTTAACCTGTACATAATACAAAATATATTGATATGGATTTTAATTGGTAATATACATTGATTGGATTATTTCGAGAGATCAAAAACCTCATTGATGACGCACAAAGATTTCGATAGATCAAAAACCTCATTGATGAAGCACAAAGATTACAATTTGCATTTTCAAATGCCCTTACACGAAAAGAGTCTTAGAAGCTCAAATTTGAAAGGTAAACGTTTATTACTTCCTACTCACACTCACAACTTTAACAAGCATCGATCTGTATAAGACACGAAAGAATAAAGGCAGAATCGACCCTATCATAAGAATTTGCTGTTGCACGCCAAGCTGGAAAAGCAGACGGAGACGAAGATCGAATATCTTTAATTTATGTCAATGCAATTTTTGTTTTTTGAGACTCAAACATAAAAATGCAAAATGTAATTTATGTCAATGCAAAATTCGTAGTGCCAAGCAAGAATTTCTTCGTCCCGCCTCTCAATATATCTTCCGTACACATGGCTCTGATACCATTTTAGGAGATACAGACTGCCATGGTTATCTTCTTATATAGAAGAGAACCACCATTCTAGGGAAAGGGACGTCTGTTTTGGCGCCACGCCAGTTTTCAAGGAAAAGAAAGTGGCTTAGATAGAACCAAGACAACTAGTGCAATGTTGATAGCATTTGAAATTCAACTGTGGCAGGGTTTCCTTGATGAGCACATAAAATTCTTCAAGCATGTACACCATAGTTTGATAAATTGGACGAGCGGGTGAGGTAAAGGTACCTCTCCTTCAGCATAAAAATTCATAGTCATTAGCATTTTTTCATTCTTGGCCTGTGCTATTCCCCATAATATTTAAGATCTTCTTGCTGTCTTTTTATGCATGTGATATGATGTCTTTTAATGCTTAACTTTTATCTATATAAGAAATTCAACCGATCGAGACCTCATACGGTTCGTCGATGACATCGGAGAGGGCTATCTACTCAATGACATTCTGCTAACACTGTTAAAGACAACAACCAAAATAGAGGATGCAATCAACTTCTTATACAACGCACACATATTGCTAACACCTATGATATGTGAGAAGAGAGCATTCCTATCTCCCAAAAACATTCCCGTCGACAACTTCAACATCAAAATCATAAGAATGATCCTAGCAAACCACAGAAGCTAGTTTAGCATCGACAGACTCACAAAAAACGACCAGACCGTCGAGGGTCATCCACTGGCAATGATAGACTTCCTCAACGGCTACAAACATTCAGTGCTCCCACAACATGAACTCCAATTAAAGCCCAACACCATATGCCACGTCACAAAAACACTAGACAAAGACAGAGGGCTCGTAAAAAATGCAAGAGTCATCGTATGCTCAATGTATGCCAAGTTCGTGACTGTCCATCGGGTGGGAGACGTGGGTGGGTGCAAGTCCCACTAACCTTGCCTTCAAACAAAAAAAGTTCGTGACTGTCCAAGTCCCAACAGGACAACCACAACATGTGGGAAAAATACACCCCTTATCCCGAGTTGATTTTTTCCAACAACCGGACAACTAGCCCTGGACAATCCACAGACGATAACTTCCACTGCGACCAGCATATTCAACAACATTCCATAGTTGCCTGAACTCACCCTTGACAAAATAGTCTTCGATCTGTGAACTTAAGTTTTCACACACGGACAACTATACACAGTGCTCACAGGCATTCGTAGAGAAGGAGATATGCGGATCCTTAACCATCATTCAATTAAATTGGGATTATGTCTTAATTTTGGGATAAATTTTATATTGCACTTTTTTAGTAACTTTGTTAAATTCACTTTTTTAGTAACTTTGTTGCCCTTAGACTAGAATAGACGTTAACATATAATCACACACGGGAATATAAATTCACACCTTAACTTCAAATTACAAAATCATATATCATGAAACTCAAGTAGTACACAACTTTTATTAAAAGTGATTGATACATAGTAACTGTTTATCATTTTTCCACCAACATCCCCAAGGATATGAGAACCTTATTCCTTACATCCTGAGGTATTGTAACTCTCGCTGTTTTACTAGGAATAGTTTTTGGAGTCCATGAGTACAATACGGTTTCAATGTCTAGCCAAAGATCAGGATCACTAGGATTTCTCCTCCACCTCTTTGTCCAACAATCTGAATATCTTTCTTTATCGGTGACATTACTCAAGCGATGTCTTTGGACACCACCATTCCATAGCGCACCTTATTGAAGTTAACATCACCTTCTTCTTTGCAAATATCGAGATAGTCCATCCCAACCACCTTTGGATAGGTCTCTAGATCTGCTTTGGTTTTACTACTACAAATTGGTGGCACTCCACGTCGGTAGAAGGTTCATAACAATCCATGCCTAGATATTTTGGCCTATCCTTCTTAGGACCAACATAGTGTTTATCAGTTGAGGAGGAGCATATGCCTTCACAATGCTACTAATGGTACCATCATCTTCGTCGGCACCGACTAATGTTTTCCACTTACTTTTAGGGAACCACCCTTCCGGCCGGAAATTTTTACGAGGATGTGTCTACCTCATCCAACAAGTTGATCACCTTCTTCCAATAATCTATCAATGCGATTAGTCTCATGAATTAGTTTGCCAATGCTTGATGTAGTCATTGATGCCATCCTTAGTCAAGCCCAATTGCTTGACTTCTTGATTAGTTTTAGAGCTTTTGGTTGACGGGGGAGGTATCATAGGCTTGCCATTTGCATCCCTGCGCCAAATTTCTGCCCCACCTCTCCACTTCTCCTCTGAAGGTCTCATTTTCCATTGCATGATTGGAATCCCTTCTCTCACCCAAAAGTGAATTGAAGAGGTCTAGAATGACCTTCCATGTCGAGAGCATAACCATCCACAAAACTCTTCCAATCGGGGCACTTCTTCTATGATAGATCCTATAGGAGATGGATTTGTACATCCATGAAATATTTCCAATAGCACGGGAAAGTTGGTAGCTGTCTCTTTGTCTCAATACATGACTATATTTTCCAAACAATGCATCCACATCCTCATGGTATGTCAGGGCATTAGGAACCCCAAATTGACTCTTTCAAAAATACCCACATTTGTTAAGTAGGATAGGAAAGAAAACATCCACCTATTCTTATTTTGACCCGACACAATTATCTAGTTGCAAGAGGAGCTTTAGGCGGATCTCGAGGTTTAGCACGAGATGTTGAAGCTCCAACATGTTCATTAGGTCCATTCCTCCTAAATCTTGCCTTGCTAAACTTTTCAATACTATTAGGGGTTCCATCCAACAATGCACTATGTAGTGCACGGCTAGGTGTAGGATCCTGTGTGGGTGACCATTGTAACCCTTCTCATAGTTTCTTAAACACCTCATGATACTCCCAATGTGAAATCACGGACCATCACTCCACAACTCTAAGCTGAAATGGCCATAATAGGTGCGAGGCTGCCCATGCAATATTGCCCGATCATTGAAATGCAAAGGGTATGATCTTCCACATGACTTAGGAATGTACTTGAATTGTGGAAGACAAGTCTTCTGTTGGTCCATTTTATCATGTATAATACATAGATAGTTATTAGGTTCCATCTTGGATAAGGTCCTCCACATCCAATAAGTTGATCTACATGATAGTTGATCGTCATATGGTCCTTCATATGTTCCCTTATCTTTGCCCTTAGACTTGGTTGCACGGTCTTATCTAGTGTCTCCTTGACTTAGCACATAAATTGCACTTGGCAAAGTTGTTTGAAGTTGCTATGGTCACATGCTTGAAATGCTTATTCCATAGCCTACTAAAAAAATTTTGGGATATAGAGGCCACTCCAAGTTCGAAAGCAATGCATTTATTTCCTCTAATATGCTCTTACGGGTACAATGGGATGGCAATCTCTTTTCAACAATAACTCTACCCTGTTCATCCTTCTTACTCTTATGTGGCATGTTTTACGCATTGAAATCCACATATCTTTCAAATATTTCCTTTGCGGCTATAGTTCTTGAGGTAGGCCTTACCGGGGCCGGTGTTCCCATGCAATGCAATTTTACTACCATTTTCATGTCTCTTTTTGCCGGTTATTGCCAAGAAGAGGTTGGAATTCCATGTATAGCCATCCATGCTTTTGAACATATCCACTTTCCATTCAATGGGAATCTTTTCTTCTTTGATCTTTCATCACGAATTGCATAGCCAAATATGGTGTACATGAAATTCCTCCTGCCGCTATCACACTTATGTTCGATATGTAGCTCTTGCTCCCACCAACTCCTCTATTGTGAACATTCTAACACAAGAAGCCCAACAACATTCACCTCCTCTAACCTTCATCATAGCTTCGGAGAACAATCATAATCGACTTGCATCTTTTGGTGGGATAATGTTTGAAAGTTGGAAGTGGCCTCTTGCTACTTGTGTGAACATTGTTGACAATGGTTCTACATCTATAGGAAGCGTGTAGTTCCCCTCGGTTGAATCTTGTCCCTAGGCCATGCAACAATAGTTGGAACCTCTAGTTGCTTCACACAAGCTAGGCATTCTTGTTTGCACGAACCCTTTTCCTTCCAATTGTCATATAATTTTGAGATTGCCACACCTAACTTTGTCCTCCCTAATCTTTCATCATTCTTTGCATTGATAGGATCGCTAGAACAATAATCCCTTCTCCCTTGCCTCTACATTTGCATGCATGCGGGGATCTTGACCTTTTGTTTTTCCAATCGGCCCCGGTATAAAGTACAATTTCCTTTCCTTTGGCATCATCCTTTTCATTTGAGGCCTTTTCCTTTCCTTTGCCATCATCAACATCATTTGGAGTCTTTTCCTTTCCTTTGCCATCATGAACATCATTTGAGGGTATTTTCCTTTCCTTGGCCATCATGTTCATTAGTTGGGATTTTTCCTTGCCTTGATCAGCATCATTAGGGGCTTTATTTTTAGCATTTTGCATGCCATTGACCTAGAATGCATAAAAATATATAGTAAGTTAGCATATCAAATAACCTCTCAATAACATGTTCATAAATGAAAGCCTCATATGTCTTATTCTATTTGATCATTCTATTTATATAATGGGATTCCCCAAGTTATTTTCCTCAACATTATATATAAATAAAACCCTCTACTTATTAGCCTTATAACTTGTATCCTATAATAACCTTTGTAATAAATTTTAACCTTGTAAAAGGGATAACCCTTATGAGGGTTAACCTTAAAAGGTTAACTTAACCATTAAAGGGATAACCTTGGTATCCTATAATAACCCTTATAATAAATTTAACCTTATTATTACAAGGGATAACCTTGGTATCCTATAATAACCCTTATAATAAATTTAACATTGTTATTACAAGGGATAAACTTCGCGGTCCTTAAAACAATTAACCCGTGCAATAAATTTTTAGCGGAAGTTATAATGGGTGATGCGAAATTTTAAGCGGTTATTATTTCAAGTTAGCATTAGTTTTGAACTTTTCTCTCTCTTTTCGAATTTAGCTTTTGCTTCCAATTCCGGGCATTCGGGCTTCCAATTTCTAAGCTTTACGCTTCCAATTTCTTCGGCTTCTATTTGCTTCAATCGCTTCTCGGCTTCTATTATCTGCTTCAAACTTATTACGCTTCAATCTCGGCTTCTCGGCGTCTATCGCTTTAACTTCGGCTTCTATCTGCTTTTTATCTGTTTTTATCTGCGCTTTCGGCTTCTACAATCTGTTTTTATCTGTTTTTATCTGCGCTTTCGAGTTTTTCGGCTTCTACAATCTTCTGCTTTAGGGTTTTCGGCTCAAAGGTTTTTCGGCTAAAAGGTTTCTACAAAGGTTTCTCGTCTGCTTCTCTGCTTCTCTTCTAATTGCTTCTCGACTTTTCGGCTTCTATAAACTCGGCTTTTCTGCTTTTCTGCTTTAAACTCGGCTTCTATATGCTTTTCGGCTTCTATATGCTTTTTCGGCTCAATACAAGGTTCTATACAAGGTTTGTAGGCTCTATACAAGGTTTTCTGGTTTTTTTGGCTTTTCGGCTCTCTACAATCTCTCTGACTTTGAATAACTTTGGTTTTTTGTGTTAAAGCTTCTCATTTTGCTATTGCTTTTTCTCCAAATTATTTTGCTATTGCTTTTTCTCGGCTTCTTAAGGCTTCTCGAATCACTTCTTAAGGTTTCTCGGGTTAGTATTTACTGTTATTTACATAAAGTAGTTATTTTCCATAAAGCATGTTATTTACTTTTACATGCATCAGTTCTATTTCATATCATATCTGTTCTCTATCATATCATATTACTCTATCTGTTCTATTTCATATCTGATCTATGATCTTGCTCTATGATCTAGATCATAGATCATAGATCATAGATCTTCACTAGCTCTTCCTCTATCTGTTCTAAATAATGAACTAAAACAATGAACTAAATATTGAACTAAACAAGGAGTATTATTATTATATATCTGCTCTAGCGGCTTTATATTTTGAATTACGCATTACGCATTACGCATTATGCATTTTGTTAGAATAATATGTTGGAATGGGAGAAATCGGCGCTTGGCGCATTTCTATTTTGGGTTCGTTTTCCACTAGGTTAATCAAATCGCGCCCGGTGGCGTTTTAGTTGGCATTTCAATTTCATGCGGCTCTATACAAATCGCGCCCGGTGGCGTGTGAAATAGATCGTGCTAATTACTTTCTCTCGTTCTAGTGCCATGGATTTTCCTTATGCATGGACGGTTTGGAGTTCAAATACTGCTTGGCTGGTTCTAGTTCCACGGGCGACCATCAACTCGGACCACGTACAAGATATTACTTGAGTGTCTTTGTTCAAAGCGTTCAAAAGAGTTGGAGAATCCATTAAACGGACTGTATCGAGGGGCCATGGGTACACTTCCATCGCATCTATGGACATATCGGACTCCTCATGCTCTTAGTAAGGCTCATGCCAACAAATAAGTACAAGGATTTGATTTATAGTATCGGGGATCGATACAACACTCTGGTTTGGAGACTTCGACATCCTCGGGAAAGATGAGGATCTGTCATATCGGGGGTGGTTCAGGTGGGACTTCTTGCGGGATTAGGCGGATGAAGTGGGCCTGTCGACATATTGTAGAGATAGAAAGAATTGGCGCTGGCGCATTTTTGAGAAGAAGAAATGTACATAACTTTTTGGAATATGAATACAAACTTCGCGCGCTGGCGCAATTTGCACTATACTTTTCTATCATTAGTTTTTTTTTTTTTTTTTTATATGCAATGTCGAAAACATTGAATCTGTGATGCCCTCCGCCCGGTATGACCAACCCCAAGAAACTACATATTTTTCATTAATGTGTAGTTTCATGGGGTTGATATAACTGGCTAAAGAGCATCAAAGAATACAAAATTCACAACATCTTGCTTGAGATGATATGATATATTCTTTTTTTTTGAATATCCAAATATACATACCTTTTTTGGGGCGTTCTTTTGGCCATGCTACAAATGTGCCCACGCTTTCACCAAGCTGTATGCATGCTTAGGGATGTCTTCTTGGAAGAGCCTCATCTTCATAATTGCGGTTTAGAATAGAAATCTTACGAAACTTGTTCCAAGAGGAACACCATGACACATAGAACTTGGATTCAAATCTTCGATTTTACACAATCCTACTTTCGGGCTTCAAGTTTCTTTGTTAAAAGATAGCATTCTTCTCCGAGCGATAAAGAACGAGAATGCATTGTAAAAATAGAGGGCCGAAAAATTGAGAACAAAGAGAATGCATTGAATTCACCATAGTTCAGCCGGACATCGAATGGGAATTGAAGGCGGCTCGATCGAATGGATTGAAGGCGGCTCGATCGTCGAATGGGATCGAGCGGATCTTAGGCGCTCGATAGTCGATTGTTCTTGAAGCTCGATACTAGGAATGATCTTTGAAGCTCGATAGTAGGTGGCGATTAGGTGGTAGTAGATTGCCACATATGCGTTTCTTGAAATTAATAATTAATTGTTATCTTGAAATTGCACTAAAAGAAAAACACAATTTAAATTTGTAAATGGCGGGGCGGGCGGTTAATTAAAGCGGTATAAATTTAAAAAGGGCCAATTTGAATTCACGGTTGTAAATCGGCGGCCTAGATTATGAGCGCATACATATAAGTTTAAACCAAAACCAGATCTCATACTATCCGCACTTGCAGTTCTATGGCGTCTAGAGGATGCGGCATGGCCAGCGGCGGTATTTGGTAGAGGTGGCGGCGACTAAAGCACAAATCCCAAGCACGGAGGCTCTTTGAACAAGAAAGTTTTGATCAACAAAGCGCTCGGGTAATTGATACGTTTTTGTTTTGTAATTGATTTACGTGTCCCTTTTATTGTTAGGTTTCTAGGATGTTTTTCAACTTTGTGTATTTTACGTGTATCGTGTCTACGTGTATTGTCTACCTTTCATATTGTTTTACGTGTCATTTCTCTTTGCTTTTACTACCTTGTTTTGTGTGTTTTTGTTATAATCTTCTCCTTTACTCCGATATGTTTTTGTTGGAACAATTCTCCATTTTGTATAATGTAGGCAGGTGTAAGTCTTTATACGTATTCTCAGTTCTTTTGACAAGTCTTTTTGTAGCCTAGTATGTCTCTTATAAAAAGAGAAGTGTCATGTAGGTCCCCCCTCTTAAAACGGCTTCGGCGCGATTTATAATTATGAGTGGTTTTGGTTGTCTGCGCTACTTTCCACGTGTACAATTTATGTTTTGAAAGTAAAGGCGTCTATGAAAGCGCGGCTTCGGCGATTTCATTACTCACCACATGATTGTAACTTTCGGGATCTTCTAAAAATGTGAAAAAGAAAAAGCAAAACTGCTTGCGAGGTCGGGGACATCTGCGCGCGAAAAAAAAAAAAACGGATGAAGATGTATCGATTCAGATTTGGCACACGTTGTGACCATTGGCGATCTGGCCGAAATAATGAAGGCTCGAGGTAGAGCCTCCATGTCGAAAGAAGATCTACCGAGAGGCTCACGAATGGTATGTGGAGATCTTCAAGACTAAGCGGAAAGCGGATCGATTTTCATGTCTAGAGTTAAGGAAGCGAGATCAAATGAAGAAACAAGGTATTACGATCACATGCGAAGAAACGGGGCGATTCTTTCTTGTTCCGTATTACTTGAAGCGGGTCGAGAAAAATAAAAAGTATTGAAGAAGTTAAATTACTTGCGGTGCTAGTTCCTTTAAAAGGCGCCCTAAGAGCGGATGAGGCCATGAGATAACCTCTTCAAATTTGGGGTCGGTGGTGATCTATTGACACCAAAAAATATGTGAAGTCTCTCTCGGTTTTGTGAGAAGAGCAATCGGTACAAGGCCGTCGGCTAGATGCGTACCTACAAGCTTTAAAAGAGAAGGAAGATGCAAGTTCTAGAGCGAGGGAAACACCCGGGCGTTCTAGGCATTACGGATATGACTAGTGATGATGACAAAGGCGAGGCGGTTAGAGGCCATGAGCAAACTCAAGAAATATCGACAAGTATCCTTTGGGCCTTAGCTTACGCATCCTATCCATGTCGGCCGGGCTTTTGGTCCCACGAAGGCTATGTTTGTCGGCCGAGAAGATTTGACAAGCGACGCAATGGAAATAGTCGGCGGCATGATAGAAAACCCGGGGCGAGGTGCCAATGCGGCGGATGTGGTGCCTTTTGATATGAAGGCGAAGAAGGTGTTGATATGGAATAAACTTGAAGATTTAGCGGCAACCTCGATATTCACTTCATGATAATAGATGGCCGGCATTCGATTGGAAGTATGAAGGTTTTGATCAGTCAAGCACAAAAAGCGGAAATCGGTTATTCTATAGGCGTATTCGGTCGAGAAATTGCCGATTCCTCGGTGGCTCCACAGCGGCCCGAAGAATTAGCGAAATCGGTGGCTCTTGAATGACATGGGAAAGACATTCTGTACAAAAGGTATTTTATGTTCCACACATAAGCGTTCCAAATCGGCGCCCGGTAGCGTTTTCGCTAATCGCGTATTTACAAAAGCGGCGCTGGCGGCGATTTCTTCATATGGCTGCGATTTTCTAAATCGTGATTAGCAAAAAGCAGCGCTGGCGCGTTTTATGTTATTATTTGTGGCCGGATTTACAAGAAAGCGCGCTTTGGCGAATTCTTCATCATGAAGAAATCGCGCCCGGGCGTTTCTAAATCGTGATTAACAGCGCTGGCGGCGTTTTTATGTTACTTTCACGACTGTTTATTTTTTTTATCTAGCGGCCCATATTTTGCGGTCAGGTATGTGGAAGGCGATTCGCGGCCTTTCGTAACCAATGGATCGAATATGGAAAACCAATGCCCGGCCGGACAAAGGGCAATCTAAGAGTGCGAATTCAAATTACTAGAAAGGACAACGTGCCAAACCATATCTGAGGACAAGAACAAGGCCACTAGATCAAAGAAGAAAAAGGGGATGCACAAAAGGCGGCCTGAGGAAGAGCAAAGCGGTGCCAAAGGATGCACCGCAAGATTGTTTTTTTCTTGACCCGTATATGGGAAAAGTGGAGCGAATTTTGGGGCGCCTATTCGGAAAAAAGTTGCGGTCGTATGGCGGGTTTCCTCCATAAAGATCGTCTATTTTTGATATAGGTATCACGAGAAATGAGAAAGGCACAAGGATTGGATGATCTGAGAATTAATCTCTGTTCTAGATAGTTGCATCAGAAAGGAAGTTATCTACAAGAAAACGTCTGCAGCAAAGCACTTGACATCTTTCGAAGATGCATGCGAATCGATAAAAAATATGAAAGTCCTGAAAAAAGCTGTTGGTGAAGAACTGCAAAGGCTCTCAGGAGACATGATGTTATCAGAGATAGGTTTAATGCAAAAGTACAACGTATCTAATGATGACATTAAGAAATATGTATTTTGGTCAAAAGATTTTTGTGAAGCAACAAAAGGCGAAGAATGTGGCAACTCTTAAGGATTTCACGAAAGTTGCGTCGACCTAAAAAGAAAAAGTTGCTTTGGTGAAGAAGGCGGCGATGAGGCGAGTCTCCTTTTTTTCTATAAGGTGTCCAGCGGTTATAAGTGTGCCATGCGGAGGAGGTAGGTGAAGGGCCAGCCGACATCACTCTATTTGTTCTTGATAGCGTGGCACGAGATGGACAGGATGATTCTGACACCTTCTTCAACACATGCGGTGGTTTGGCGACCGAGATGCATTATACTATCGTGACGGTTTGCCACTCAGGCATTTCCCTACGCATATGCACTAGGCTGCTTTGCAAACATGGTTACCGGAACGGGCGGAAAGGGCGGGCGCCCAAATTTGAACCCGGGCCGAACACTTGCCGAGCAGGGAACATCCAACTTTGGAAAAAATAAATTTTGAAAATGGATTTGGTGTTCCCATGAGCTAATTAACCTATTGAACTAGTTTTCAATTTTAAAATGTCAAAGGGTGATGTATAATAATGGCCAAATAAAAATAAGGCTCTACTGTAATTACATATTCTTATAAATAAACATAAAAACACCACATAATTTAACTTTTATGACGAATATATCTTAAGCCATCATTATAAAGAAGAAATCTTCTATTATAGCAAATATATGGCATGATAGCCTCGAAACATATTCATAATAAAGTAGCTAAAACAATAGTTTTCAAAATATTAATTTCATGACAATGCTTTAACTAGCATTAGAGGAAAAATGAGATCACATTTTGTCCCATTAAGGGATGCTTAAAATGCCATGTCAGCTTTTTAAACTGTCCAATAAGAGAAGAGCTCCAGTATATCTCATTCCAGTATTATGTGGCAGCCTGTAATTAATGCAGCTGCAACTAACTTCTGTAGTATTATTTTTTCATTATAACTTTTGATCCAGAACTCTGATTCAAAAACTTTTTGTAGCAATGGGTTCGTCTTCACAAGATCTATCTAGTGATAACCCATTCATACATCTTTTACGATATAAATATATAAGAAATAAGCAAAAAATCATATTTTTTTAAGGTTAACGCATATGACCATATTGAAATACATCATAACCATATATCATTAGAAAGATCTTTTCATTCCGCATCTAATGCAACAAACGCCGCAACATTTTGATAAGTGGATCAAAAGTTATGGGGGAAAAACAACAGCAATGAAGTTGTTGGTGCTGCATTAATTGCAGTTAATAGAGGGTAGCCATTCCATTGGAGGATTCTTATGGGGATGAAATGAGATCTCAAATTTCCTCTAAGGTAGAACTAAAATCATTTTCAGCAGTAGCAATGAGCAATTGAGCATATCCTCATTCTCATTATCACCATTACCTTCTTCAGCTTCAATTTCTTCATCCTCACAATGTTCGGCTTCATTATTGTGCTGTTCTGTCTGTGTATGGCGGCCACTCAGGCAGAAACGAAAAGAGAGGAGAGGGGCTTTTCTGCCCTGTTACGAATGAATATCAGAGGCCCAAACCTACCAAAATCGAAATTTGCAAAAGTAAAAGTGAAAAATAAGAAAAAAGATGAAGGAAATGGTCAAAACAAAATTTATAGTTGGGAACAACGTTCCCAACTTACTGGAACGTTGTCGGAACGGCGTTCCGGGTAACATGCACATTCGGAACGGGAACAAAAGTTCCCGGAACGTGGCATGCCCCGGAACGTGTTCGGAACCGGAACGGCGTTCGGAACGCCGTTCCCGGTAACCATGGCTGCAAATGATGTCGAATGCATTAAAGTGATGAGGCAAGCAGTAATGATAGATGAAAACAAAGATAGTGAGTTTAGTACCGAAAGTAAGATCTCACATGTGCTAGTCCTTATGATAGCCATTATGGATGATAAAGAATATGAAAGACTCAAGGGGAAACCAGAAGGTGAGAAGATTGCTTGGCAGTGCTATCGGCTAGATGAACCCCTATTGAAGAATGTTTTTTATGTCGAATCCAATTGCGAAGACAAAGGGAAAGGGGACCCAGATGTGGATGTGGACACGACGAAGAGGAAGAGGAAGAGGAAGAAGAAAACTGGGTCGACCACGTCCCTTAATTCACCAATCAAGTATGAGCTATTGTCGAGCATAAGGGGAGGCTGAATAAGTCACTGGTTTTTCTTTGGCCCTTCCCGTTTTTCGATTGAAGCCTTACGCCCTTTAGAGTCTACGTGTTGGGAGTTTCATGTTGGAGGTTATGTCGGGCGGGAAGCTAGGAAGCTAGCTAGGAAATGCCAAAGTGTGGTCTCGATGGTCCAGCGAAGGACTTCCTCGATATTTTCGAGAAAGTGCTAGAGGTGGCACCTAGGGGTCCGCTAGGTAGTGCAAAAATAAAGCTTCCAGCTCTAAGTCCGGCTTACTGCAGATCGGGTGCGGGTCGGGAAGAAATGAGAAAGCATATAGAGGGCATAAAGAAGAATATCGACAAAAACAAATTTTTAACTATGCGGCCGAGGCGTGCCTTTCATTCCAATCACATTGGAAAATCCGGCGAAGTGGATGTAGGTAGCATAAGCGAAGAAGACAAAATCCTAGATGATACGATTGGATTCGGGCTTTCGAGTCGAGGTTAGCATAAAGAGTAATGAAGTATCAACCATAGTTCAAACACTAAGTGATGTGGTCGACATACGGCGGACCGAAGACAGCCGAAGTAAGCTCATCATTGCGGATGTTGAGCGGGAACCGAAAGGTATGTTATTCAGCGAAATGAAAATCGCGCCGGTAGCGATTTCAATTCTTCAAGCAATTGAAAATCGCGCCCGGTAGCGATTTCAATTATTCACAAGAATTGAAAATCGCGCAAGCGATTTCAATTTTCTTTTTCCTTGTCTCACAAGTGTGTGCTTTATTATTCTGAGACCTAATCCGTTTCCTCCAAAATTACGGTGTTCGGATTTGAATGGAGTGCTCGCAAAAGCGTTACCTAAAGCACAATTTCCTTTATCATGGTATGCACGAAACCATTTGAGACATATCTGAAATGGGTATATCTGTGGCCGTATCGAAGGAGATGTTAGACCAAGCTTTCTTTTATTTTAGTTGTGCAATTTGGTCGTCGATGGAGAATAGAAATATCTGAGGAAGTTTTGAGAGTAGTTCGAGTTACATAGAGATTGGGCATCTGTTTGGGATCGAGCAAATGTAAGTCATTCAATAACCCAAAGGATCCCTGAGGTAAAAAAATATTTGTGAAATGCTTGAGCGACATGATGGATGACTTGGCGTTGGGGAGAAGGAAGACATCATTATAGTTGATGATGACGCCTTGAAGTGTTGCTTCAATGGAGTCCGATCACTAAATCCACCATCCTATCATCCACGAGGATTTTGACAAAGATGACTTCTGCCCGTTTTGTCGACATCTTGCACCGAAATAGCTCTGAGGAAAAAAGGTCGAAGAGATACAAACACTATACACTTAACTTAATCCGGACGGGGGAAATTGTGGGGACCTAGAAGATCGTTCTAGAAAGGGAACTTTTTTGATATATATATATATGTATCAGGGAAATACACTTTCCAAAAAGTTTTGAATATGAAATATACTTTACACCAAACTCTTTCGAATATATATTGTGTTCTTATATCGGCATTATTGGTTACGTATGCGTATTGTTCTTTTATATTACGTGTATGGTTTGCTATACTTGCAATAATTTGTATGTATATACGTCAATAATTTAGGTGTCTATAAATACATTATGCATGAAATTGGCAAACCATAAACCCGGCTTCATATATACGCTTGTTATTATGGCACATTCTATTACCGCCGGATGAACCACGCGGACCTCTGCAGGTGCCGCGAGCTAGAAATAGAACCGGGGCGGCTTGATGTCGTTGCTATGAATCCCGCCCGCTTCTATCCACGATCCCTTTGATGTTGTAATCCATCTTATATGGAATCGAGCATGGTTTGTTCATGATCGAAAGGATCTCAAAGACCGCTGCGCAAATACTTTGTCGGCGATGATTCGGATTAGTTTTTAAAGTTTATGTTCCACTATAATACGTTATTTATGGGAATAAAATCGCCACGCGATTTGACCCTTTGAAAATCTACGTTGCAGTAGCAACTTGCTTCTTTGTTATTTATTCGTAAAACACTACAATTTCAATGTTTAGATTTCGTTGTCGTCGGTGATTTATGCAATTAATAAGCAATTTCCTACTTTTTATATTGCCAACATTCTTTCATAATATGGGTCATTTGGACCGAATATTTGGATGCCCTTGCATTTCAACATAAAATGCATCTTCCTAGCCCGAAAATGAACTTCGGTGCAAAAGTGTGGTTAATTCAATATAATGGTCAATAAATAGCTTATATACGCGATTTTGGAATAGACATAATCCCAATTTAATTGAATGATGGTTCCTTGTTGATGAGTCAGACACAAGCAAGGTTATAATAAACGTCGTCTACAAAGAACTACTTCCATAAACAAGGTGCATATCCAAAAAGAAAAGAGGGGGGACACTCCCTCCATCTCACGCCCAGGGTGCAGATGGAACACCGATCCCTTCGGAAATCGATGCTCCCTCTAACACGATGGGCGCCGCACCCGAACGCCGTACTTGGGTTTGACTCCCAAGGGTGCAGAGCCAGCGCCAAATTCTTGTATGAATATAACGCAACTACACGATAAATACGCCATAGCAAACGTACGAGTTAAAGTAGACTAAAAAGAATCAGCCATGACATGCTGCAAATAAATTAAATAAGTTAAGAAACTTGAGCCACTACATGTGGCAAACATTGATATAGAAGTTATACAAATTTGTTAGAATTGCAAAACAAATAAAATAAGCAAATTGTTATATTAGCAAGCCAAAGCATTTTCACTTGTGGCCATATGTGCCATTTTTAGAGGATCTATGCCGTTCACGTGTCGTCTGTCTCTCACTACCATCTCAGAAGACAGATGCTCAACACCCCTCTTCAAAGCATCCACAATCTTTTTAGCATCTGGTCGTTGTGTGTACACCATGTCTCTATGGAGCATCATTTGGATCTTTTGCTCCTCTACCACATGCACCATTTGAGAATACCGATGGGTTAGATTCCCCAATCCGCTAGCTCCATTTGCCTCATAGCATGCACAAGTTCAAGGAACTTGGAATGATGCAACACAATGAGTAAATGTCATTTACCAAGCCTTCCCAAGACACTTCATCATCTTCTAATGGTATATTCGAAATTAGAGTGGTATCTTCGGATTAATAAACACCCACCATTTAAAAATGTTTAAAAATGTACTCACCATTTAAAAATGTGGGCAAAGTTAGCATTTAAAGCCTTTCTTTAAGTTATAAGTTAGCAGTTAACAGTTAAAGTCTTTCCTTTAATAAGTTAGGTCTTTCCTTTAATAAGTTTTCTTTAGTTAGGTCGTCTTTCTTTTTTGGGGAAATTGTAAAAATGCCCTTGTATTTTCTTGTAATTATTGAAATGCCCCTATATTTTCATTATTTGTAAAAATACCCCTGTAGCGAACCTGTTCCTTATACTCGCCGCCGTAGTTCGAGGCTATGAAAGATATTTGAAGCCGGGGAAAAAACTTTCACCATATCTTCAATCTTCAAGCTCTAGCATAGCGTACACCATATTTGACATCTTTGATTAGCCATAGCCTCTTTGTCCATCGCCATAGCGGGATCTACACAAGCCATTCGATCGTCAACTTATGCGATTTGAGCTTTAGTGTCTGTTTTATTTCGGGTTTTGGTCCAAATGCTTTCTGAAGCATGTCGAAAGCGAAAAATCTTCCACAATATCTTCAATCTTGACAAACTTTTGCACAAATTAATTACTTCTTCTCTTTAGGTGTGCTCTAAGTTACACCATAAGCTTAAAGAGAGTAGCAAATTGTAGCAAATTGTAGCACCATTCCCAATGCTTGAAGGAGCCTCAAATTTGAACTCAAACTCTTGGAGATCGAATTTGACCATGGAGAAATTCCGCCAGATATCGTCGGGGAGGAAGACTCTTCGGGATAATCCGTGCCTCTAATTCGGGATAATCCAAGACTCTTCAGAATGCCTTTTTCCCTTGGTTGGATCATCATAACTAGTTTTAATCTCATTATTCTTGCAAACCAAATGCTTAAAGTGTCGGATTTGATAAAATACAATGTCGATTTTACACAAAAATAGGATCCAAATATGATTTTACACAAAAATAGGATCCAAATATGAAGCTCGGAATGCTTGCTAATGAAGAACAGGAGTACAACTCAAGCATTCAGATTCTAAGCAACCCATATCGATTATAGAATGAGATCGATTATAGAATAAGAACAACGAAGAACCAGGCAAATTTGAGCTACTGGGAACAGGTTCGCTACAGGGGCTGTGACATCGCTACAGGGGTATTTTTACAAATAATGAAAATACAGGGGCATTTCAATAATTACAAGAAAATATAAGGGCATTTTTACAATTTTCCCTTCTTTTTTCCGCTTTTCTTTAAGTTAGCATGGCCGTCCTTTCCTTCCATAGTTAATAGGTTAGGTCTTTTCCATAATTGATGGGTTAGGTCTTCTATTTTTTTCTATGGAGATATGCCTATGCCTTGAGATGTGGTTACCTAACGACCACACTCCATAACAAAGGTTGCAAAAAATCTTAATTTCTTATTTGTATACTATAGGTTTAAATCCTTAGGTTTAGGCTTCTTCTTCTTCTCATGCTCATGCTTTCCTCTCAAATTTGCATAGTGGAAACATGCCAGAGATGCCATTTCTTCTGCCAGACGAAGTGGCATACATTTGCAGAAGAGGCAAATTGTGAGCCTCAAGATACCAGAAATTTCAAATGGCTTGGTACATTCCAATTAACTTACCTTCTCTATGAAATGATGGCACCACCTTGTCACCTCACAAGTGCCTTTCAAATCTTTTCTACCACACAATTAAATATTGAGGAGGAAGCACCAATATACCGAAAATTTAGAATGTCTTGGTACGTTTCAAATATCCGGTATGTTGAGTCTCACAAGTCATCCCCTCCTCAATAAATAATTGTGTGGTAGAAAAGATTGGAAGCCTGAGGTGAAAAGGTGGCGCCACTATTTCATAGAGAAGGTGAGTTAAGTATACATTTTCTATATGTGCTTGTTGGAGTTACGAACAGGTGAGATAACATGCGTTTATAGCATTGACATTTGATGTATTTTGAACTCTTTAATAACTTTTATTATTTTGTGCATTTCCGTGTACCTAGTGTTTTCTTCCGAGAGACTAAATAATCTTTTTATTTGATTTGTGGTATGGACTCTTGAGATATTTGGGTTAATGATTTTCACTGATTTTCAGTGAAAGATATATTGCCCGGCATTCAGCTGTAGGCATGGAATTAAGTAATTGGCATTGGTACCATCTGGTTTATGAAAATGAAATGACTAAGATTCTTCCAATACTTGCAGCCACCACTGGTTTTAAAAAAAAAATGTCCCTAACTTTTGCTCGGGAGCTCATTCCGTCGCTGCGCAGAGTTGGAAGCCATAACCTGCATGGTACCACTCCCTCCCCATTTCAATTGCGTTTTTCTTTTGCTTGATTATTGTCATTTTGAGGTTGTAGCAAAGAAATGAAAGCCTTGAAGAATGCTTTTCATTCTGAAAGTCAGTCTCTCTGCAGGCAGCTTTCCTTTTAGAATTGATTCTAAGATTGCAGGCTCTATCATGTATCTTGTTGAATGAGTTACCATGTTTTGGAATGGTTAAATTGGCTTAAATTTGGTCTTGGCCATGATTTGGAATGCACTTGATTGTGGCTCTGCTTTACTGCTCAACAAATATGGTCTCGGCACTCCAGAAACAACTTATCGTTCATATGAGCTTCAGATGTTGTTAGCTAGTGCATACTAGGCTTGCACAACATGTTGAGAAGGGCAATGAGGATGGCCTTTACATTAAAAGTGTTGCTCCTTGTAAAACTTTTGTGGGCGCTCATCATGCATGCTGGAACTGGATTTATTGCTCATGTTTATGATCTTTCACATGTATTTCTTACGAAGTATGTTAATAGACTTTCTGTTGTGGGCTGGATCAATGCATGTGCATATTATCGGCCATTGAAAGAAAAACTTACATGTTTTTAGAGGGCTTACTGTGGGAAATATGGGTGCTTGCAGAGCTGCAATATAGGCCTGTGATCTGGTAGATGCATTTGAAACCCAGTTGATGCATTTTCAGCATCTCTGCAGTAAGAAACCGATTATGGAAGAATGTCTGGTCGGAGAAAATCTATACCAAGGCATTGCCAATCCACCATAGCCCGTAGGTTTATAGTGGTTTTTGGCATAACAAGTTGGTGCCTATTCTTCCAAAGCATCTAATTCTCCGAAGCATCTCGCAAATCTCAATTCCTTTTTCCAACTCCAAAGCATCCTCAGGTCTGTTTACATTTTTTTTCCCTTTCTGCCAAAGAGAGTTTAGTGTAGTGATTCAAAGAAGGCCTCATTTTATGCAGAGGAAACATTTGGCTATCTGTATAAGTGGACAAGGGATTTTGAGCTCACTTCTACATCTATCAAGTTGCATGCCTCTCTTGATGAGAATGCATTCAAGTTCTCGCTTCCAAAAAATGTCTTTAATTTGAAAAGAATTCGCATATTCAGGCCTCAAAACTTGTCAGTTGATCAGTTGAGGATTTGTTGACCTCAAAAGGTATGAGCCAAAATGAATGAAAAATTCCAAAGTGATCTAACTTGTAGACATTCCCTTGAAACCGCTGTTGATTACATTCCTGTGAAGGATGGACAAGTGATGCTTGTAGCAGAAAATATTTTGGATACGCAGTTTTCACGAATTCAAGGGGTGACAAAAATGGAATATCTAGTTAAGTGCAAAGGATATGCTGCTGCAGAGTCAACCTGGGAATCTGAAGTTCCTTTACAGGAAATACCATTGTCTTCTCATCATTGTACACTCTCATTAACAAGTATTGATAGCCATAAAACTCTGCCTTCTTCCCTTAAGGTGGCTTTAAAGACAAGATAAGAGTGATGCTGATCTCCAAGTCCTGTTCACCAGGCTGTGTATTTTTTGGGCAATTGCAGACCTTGACAACTTCATAAATTGTGACGCGTGCATTTTTAGATGAAATATATGGAAAAGATATAGTGGCATGGAATGCCATTATTTCAGGTGCCCAGCATGGGCATGGGCATGAAGCACTTCATCTTCTGCAGCAAATGCGGATAGCTGGCTTGATGCCTAATAACGTAACGTTTGTAAGCTGCCTTTCTGCACGTAGTCATGCTGGCCTTATCGATGATGGCTGCCATTGCTTTCTTTCAATCAGTGGTGACCATGGAATAATGCCAAACATAGAAAGTTACAACCGTATAATTCATATGCTTGGACGTGCAGGGCAGTTAGAAGCTGTACATGTGTTGGAAACATGCCATTTCACCTTCCTACAAGTTCATGGATGTCTTTGATTGGTTCTTATAGGATATTAAGAGGATTGGGGTGTGCTAATACTTAATGATTAGTACCGGGAGCCAACTTTGGAAGACTCATCATAAAATGAAAAAGTCGTAAAGCATGGTTCCACAGGTTCTATAGTGCCCATACATGACAACCATATTGATCATATCCATTTTTTAGTTACATATTTCTTGGTTATGTTTGTACACGTCAAATGTTGGTGACATGGCATGGCAGAACCATCATATGAGAAAACGGAAAGAAGCAGATAGAAACCAGATTTGAATTGCTGTCAGAATCTTCATGGGAATAAACATGCACAGGAAAATCATACAAGATCAATCTAGTATTTTACAATACCATAACTTCCTTTTGAATGACAATGAGAGATTATATACTGTAACGTCTATTTGGTCTTTCTGCTGGAACACGAAGGTCAGGAAAAGGATAGCGTGAATGCAACCTATGCTGGAGAAGATTACCATGATTACATTGCAGGGTATAACTTCAGAAAATTTTCAGTGGCCATCCTACAGCTAATGGGACAGAAAGGTGCGTGATTTTCTAAGCGAAATATTGCCTTTTGGTTTCTGATTTCGAGGTTTTGGAAACAAAATATGGTGCTGCAGTATATTTAGTTGGTGCAATTTCACATCCCATTTCACTTGCTTTTACATTATCTTGTCAACGTCACAGTCTGAACTATTTATAATAGATCTGCAGGTCTTCTCTTTGCAAATAGTAGATGGTGATGTCATTGTTGCAGGAACAGGTGGCCTATCTGATTACCTATATTAGTGTACCTATACGACAATGAACTGACTAGCGTGGTGGTATACTCGAGAAGGCCTGGTCTGGTGCCTCAGTTATCTGCAGAAAGCATAGCTGATCTTGTTAGATTGAAACCGTGCTGTTCAGGATGCAGAATTTCGGTTTTATGCAGGAAAGATGGATGAGATTATTGTGGTTGTGTCTTATGTGAGATGTTCAAAATCACTTGAACAACCTATTAATTGATAGCTTATAGTATCCATGTTTTTGCAGAGTAAAAATCATCGGACATGATTGGGATGCTTAGCTATCTAAAAAACTAAATGGGCACAATAGCATAAACCAATATGAACTTGTAGCGACTGGCATGTCAACTGCTGCAATAACAATACTGGTGTGTAAGATATATGTGCATGACAGTCTCTTTGGACCAAAGCAAATGTTTCTAATTTATCACAGTATTCAAGAAACTCTTTGCTTATTGCTGACCTTACAGTCTCTTCTAAGTTGTGATTTGGAAAGGTCTCTTATGGAATGGAAACTTGGAGGATGATTGTGGTCAAGAAGAAACCATGGCTTGTGTCCTTTCCTTAGGCTTTCCTTGCTTTTGTGCCCAATCTTGTTTTTCCCATCTTAGGCTTTCACTTTACTCATCCCTTTCAGTAGTGGATGCACATGCCTCGCTTTATGCATGTAAGAACATTGATGCTTATGTTATCGTAAGCAGATGATGTTGTAGAGACAAGTCTTATCAATATACATAGAATATGGTAGCTTAGACGAGGCATAAAGTTGTCTATGGCTATATAATCCTTCCACTTATATGCTTTTGCTAGGAGTTGCTTTCGGATCCCATTAACTAATGCGACAGTGCAGATGGCATCATCTAGTAGCAGCGATTCTATTGACATGCCCAATCCGAAGTCAACAAAAGCGATCCAGAAATCAACTTGTTTGTTTTGCCCCGAAACGAGATGCACACAATCACGATAGCTGGCGGCGAGGAGGAGGCGTGGGATTGCAAATTATATTGAATTGTATGAGTTCGGAGATTGTGTGAATACCATAAAGATTCTAAGGAATACCAAGGTGGCATCCATTGAAGAGCCTAGAGTTTTGCTTCCTTTATTGCCCACGATAGTTGTGGCCATACATAGTTGTGGCCTATGATGTTAGTCTAATCTTTGACATAGCTGAGCTCTAGGTAACAGATAGTTCATAGCTTAGAATGCCCATATAATCCAAGCATACTATGGATGGATATTGATAAGTATAGATGAAATACATACCGGTCCATCTTTGCCATGCTTCTAAGGTCGGAGGAGGTTGGGGCTTTGGTTTTAGCTCTGTAAGAAAGATTTTTACAAACATTTCATCTAACGGAAAACATAATTATCCACGGTAATAAACATCATATAAAGGAATAACGGTATACATGATGATACATCGAGCTACGCTCCTGAGACAAAAGCTCGAAACTTACCTGCAGATATGGTCGTTGGCACTCCATAGATATAGAAAACAAGCATGTATCTTGATCGAATCACAATTTGGCATGGTTGAAATGACTCATCAAAGAATGTGCAAGCATGAAAGTAGAGCACAAGGGCATTGCTTGTTTTCGCCATTTCTTGTCTTCCTTCTTTCAAAGCAATCGGTCCCCTATCTTTGAATTAGGATGGGTTTGGCCTTTGATTCGTTGCATGGACTTGTGCTCACCCCTATCACAAATACAAGGGAAAATAGAAAAAATGAAACCCAGGATACTCTGAATTAAGGCCCCTTGCCAGACAGGCGGAAAAGCACTCAAAACATGCTTTGAGCCTTCTCCATAGGTAGGTGACCACCATCGCCATCAAAAGAAGCTAGGCGAGTGCACAATGGACATGGTGAAGCTTCATCATATAAATCCAAGTCAATGGGAGTAGAAAAAAAGCTCAGACTTTGTGATAATGTATATATCTGGGATGTATTTTTAACTTAGATATAAGTGAAGCCATATCAAGTATTTGACGAACTTGTTAAGCTGAGGCAACATCAAAATTTCATTTCTCACATTCTCGATGTCTGGAATAAACGCCGGTAACATAGATTGGTAATTAGTACTCATGAAGTACATGTAGACACCACTTTTTACAAGAAGGTGGCCAATTATATCATAGCATACTTTGTAGCAACATAGCTTCAACATAGCTATCGAAAAGAGCAATATGATAGACAACGTTAGCAAGTAGATAGGTTTGACAAGTGGAATTACAAATAGATATATTTGTAAAATGCATCTCGCCCTAAACTTGTAAGGAAAGCACATCTCACCCGATCAAACTATAATGGCATCAAGGCTCTTTGCTTTGGCTTCATAATTACCACATGATTTCAGAGCAGACAATGTAGAAAACCTTCATCTTGCATTTGCAAAAATATTTGCAAAGCCATAATAATGTTATCATTTCGCATAACAATAGCAGCAACATGAACTCTTGTCCCATTATGTAGCTTCCTTTTAGCTGCTGTAGGCCTTTATTGCAGTAAGCAAGATGGAAAGGTCTGTTCTCATGATCATGTGGTCATAATCGTAAGGAGGCTTATTTGAAGAGACCACTTTTTTCAACAACACATTGCCTATGTTCATTCTGTAAGATGGGTCTTTCACTTCTGTTGTAATGTGCTCACCTGCTAGAAAGAAAATTTCATCATAAGCAATATTTAACACCGAGTGAATAAGCATCCATTGCATAAGCCTGCTAATTAACCCCCTCTTTTTATCCTCAAAATTCAGGAATCTAAGTGTATAACAAGAAAATAGTATGCATCAGTGTCTCGAGAAGAAAAGACGTGAGAAATGAAAGCTTTACCTGATAACAACATGTTGTTCATGGGCTGAAAGGATTGACAGGAAGAAGTTAACTCCACAACATTTGGATCCCAAGCAAAAAGATTTATTGCCCACCTCTGCACTCCTCCTTCCATGCCCATAGGCACAACCAATCCACAGGAAGTGATCTTATAGCAGACCTGTTTGCCCAAAAATGTTACTACTATAGCCATGTCTCTAAAAGAATCTCTTATATGGAAAATTATATGGCAAGCAGAAGCCAAGGCAAAACTTCACACCTCATGGAATGTTCATCCATAAGAGTTTTAGAAGTTTGCAAAAATATGGCATTAATTATGCCAAAGAAGTTTCTATTGTGCTATTGGATCAGTTACCTCTGTTCATGCAAGCTCATTATTTGAAGCACCTTTGGTCGAACTTGGTCAATACTATCTTGAGTCCTCCAAATTTTATGCCTAATTTTGATTAAGGGGTATAGTGTTTTTGGCATGAAGTTCAAGCTCATATAATTGCCTTGGATCTACTAGATGTTTAGAATTCTTGGCTTTCCCTTATCTAATCTTTAATAGACATGTTAGTCATGGAAGCATACGCCGGCAAATCATAAATTGTGGAGTTGAAGGGTTTTAAATTCAATTTGTTTTTTTAAAGCTCATAAATCTCAAATCCACATACCTTAGCGACTTTCAACAGAGAAGTTGACTACTATTGTATCTGCTGACTCTAATCTATAACAAGCATCTTATCATATTAAACTCAATCTGCAACAGGCCACTCACATCAATGTATCGATTGCACGGTACATGTTAGATATAGAATATCTGGTCCAGCATCATCTCCATCTACCTCAAGAATACACTTCACGCCGGTTTCTCCAAATTTTGACACTGACAGATGTCCACATTGTCACAGTTGGTTGACATGGCATGCTGTTGATCAAGCTTTCTGTTATGGCCAAGTCACCAGATCGTCCAAGAAGATCAACCATGCAACAATGATTCTCAATTGCCTGCACAATGCCATGATCTAGGCTCATGGAAACAAAATGATAATACCCCTCAAACATCATACTCAAATGTACACATGCTGATAGAATGCTAACAAAGGTAACACTATCTAGTAAATACCTTCATTTTTCATTACTTCACAGAAAATAAGGCTTTCGTGCCTTTGCCATGGCGGGCATATGATGCAAGCATAATATGCCACGAAAACTAAACGTGTTCAAGTATTCTGCTAAATAAATATCTAGTATCTTCCAGCTTCCCGCATTTACTGTACATATTAAGGAGAGCATTTATTACACCCACATCAGAGCATAACTTCCTGGATGCTAGCATATATTTCTTTCCCCTCTCCTAGAGCTGCAACCCAACCACATGCATCAAGAGCACTAATCATAGTTGTTTTATCGGGTATATCTCCTTTGATTTGCATATTTTTGAAGAGATGCAAGTCCTGGATGCTAACATATATTTCTTTCCCCTCTGCTAGAGCTTCAATCCAACCACATGCATCAAGAACACTAATCATGGTGCTTTATCGGGTATATCTCCTTCGATTTGCATATATTTGAAGGGACGCAAGGCTTGGGTTCCGTTCTCAAATGAAGCATACATGGTCACCATTGTGTTCTAAGAAACAATATCATGTAGTGGCATTCTTGAATAAGGGCTCACATGAAAATAGACAAAAGCTCCTAGCTAGGCCTTTCATTCACCTCAGCAGTTTTTCTACAATGGTATAGAGTGGGTAGCTGTGCATCGTAGGCCATCTAAAAAATGAAAAACATAGGGAATATCCAGTTATGACACTTGGACCCCAAATAAAATTGTGTGCTACAGATGTTGACTAATGTACCTGCCGAGAGCTTATCGCCGGGATTAAAAAACCCTGGCTTTTCGAGGAAAAACCCTAGCGATAAAATCTTGGTAAGGGGCTTGGACAACGCAAAGCTACTAAATGTTATGACAAAAAAATCCACGCTCCACAGAGAATACCGAAGTCGCCCATCACCCATGGACCTGCACATCACCAACAAAAAACCAATAGGGAAAGAACCTCAAAAAAGCGAGGGGCTAGTCACGCGTGCCACACGACAAGAAACACCTCAAAAACGCAAGGGGCTGGTCACGCATGCCACACAACAAAAAACAACATTTACAATAACATACACATTAAGGAAGGCTGGGTGGGAGTCAAGGGAACTGCTGAGAGAGGAGAAAATGCCGATGAGAAGTCGATGAAGAACCTGCAAGAAATAGCAATCCCCAAATGAAGCAGAGCCCCAAAAAATTCATGCAATACATACATGCATGCATGCATGAGAGATGCATACTAAGCCCATTCGAGAATACCGATCCGATGGGTCGGACCGATGACATTCTCGAATAAGGGCTCGCATGAAAACAGACAAAAGCTCCCGACAAAAAGAGTACTTCCTTATCAAAATGGGATCGAGGTCGAAGGTTGAAGGATGGCCAAAAAAGGGACAAGATGGGGAAGAACATGTCATGTCACGACAAGGAAAAGGACGCCAAACTATCAAACCAAGCGAGGGAGAAACCCTCCCCGCACGGTATCAAAGAAAGAGAGTTAAGGGACCCATTCGGAGAAGAACTATTCATTGCAGCTGGAGACTTTAGACAGATAGCTTCCATCATCAAAGGAGGAGGAAAAACAGCTACAATAAATGCATCCATCATATCCTCCCACTTGTGGAACCAATTCAGAGTCCTAGAACTTAACGAACCAATAAGAAATTCAACCGATTCAGATCTCATACGGTTCGTTGATGACATCGGAGAGGGCCTTCTACTCAATGGCATTCTGTTGACACTGTTCAAGACAACAACCAAAATAGAGGATGCAATCAACTTCTTATACAACGCACACATATTGCTAACACCTATGATATGTGAGAAAAGCGCATTCCTATCTCCCAAAAACATTCTCGTCGACAACTTCAACATCGAAATCATACGAATGATCCTAGCAAACCACAATCTATAGCGTCGGCAGACTCACAAAAAATGACCAGACCATTGAGAATCATCCACTGGCAATGATAGACTTCCTCAACGGCTACAAACATCCAGCGCTCCCTCAACATGAACAACTCCAATTAAAGCCCAACACCATATGTCATATCACAAAAACACTGGACAAAGACAGAGGACTCGTAAAAAATGCAAGAGTCATCGTATGCTCAATATATGCCAAGTTCGTGATTGTCCAAGTTCCAACAGGACAACCACAGCATGTGGAAAAAATACACCCCTTATTCCGTGTTGATTTTTTCCACCAACCAGAAAACTAGCCCTGGACAATCCACAGACAATAACTTCCACTGCGATCAGCATATTCAATAACATTCCATAGTTGCCTGAACTCACCGTTGACAAAATAGTCTTCGATCTGTGAACTTAAGTCTTCACACACGAACAACTATACACAGCGCTCACAGGCGTTCGATACTTCCGTAAACAAGGTGCGTATCCAAAAAAGAAAAAAAGAAAAAAGAAAAAAGAAAAAATAAAAAATAAAAACAAGGTGCTGCGCATGGAGGGTTGCCCTCCATGGCCGGAGGGTGAAGTGGCTTAAATCATAGTTCAAAGTCATGTTTTCACAATCAATTCAAATTGCTACTTCAAGACAATAGAGTACTTGATACTTGAAAACATACGAAACAATGAATCAAAATTGCTATTTTAAAACATTGATATTTTGTGAAGGTGATGGTACCCATTTGCATCACTAACTGCTCCTTAGATGTTGAGCCTAGGCCCTGTTGAAGGCAATGATTTGGAGTCCGTGGTTGAGCTCGAACGTGCATTTACCCCGGCTCAACCAATGATCAACGATTGAAAAATGCCTTAAACCATAATGTCATGCAAGTTTAAGCCCTGAAGTAGCTCCTGCAATGGCCGATGTTCTCCCTTAAATTTGAAGTTTTGAAAGTAAGTAATATTTAGCATTTGCATGTTAGAGAAAGGTTCCTTTTTTCACGCATCTGTATGCATGAGTCCTACTTCCAGTTCTTATTAGGGTGAACCAATTTGAAGATCCATAGTTGTTTCTATAACCAAAGAAGTTTGAACCATCTAAAATCATGTACATGCGTGTTTTTCAAATAGATAAATACTCCAGTTAAAGTTGTTCCCATAACGAAAGACTTTTAGACCAACAAAGTTCATGCACATGCATGTCTTTCAAATAGATAAACATTTCAGTTAAAGTTCACTTAAAAAGGCCATTGTAAAATGCTTTCAGATTACATGTACAGCCAAGATTTTAAGAGTGGGCCATCGCACATATTACAGTTATTCTAAAATTTTGCTACTCGCTGATGAATTATTGCCACCTAATATGGCCTTGGGCCTCCAATTTTTCCTTCGGGGATGAAGGCACGGTCTTTGAAACTAACTTGCAATCCTACAGGGCATGGCACCCCAATTAAATGTGTCTATTCGGTTATTCCCTACAGATCAAACATAGACCACAGAGAGTTGTGCTTAAACTTGAAATGCACTCAAATTCATAATTGTCAACGAAAAAGTAAGTCCTTGGCATGAAAAAGTTTGACATAATTACAATAGGATTAGAATTAACTGAAGCATTAAAATAGACACGATCTCCTGGACGGGCACTCCAAATTCTATACCTTATAAATGCACACTTCACATTCTTATAGATTGTTCAGGATGGTTAACAAGACAATGTCCAAGCATAATTTTTATGGCCTTTTACCTGTGCAATAAGCCATGCTCCTTTTAAAATGTGTAACCTTCCATATTTGCACCTACGCACATACCATCCCCTTAACTATAATCACATTCAATTCAGTGGAATGTAGATGTTGATGACGCTCAACTATGAGGTGGTCAATCATGCACCAATCTTAAATTATTCAAACAAAACGCCTCGTTTGTAGCACTTCTAACTCGGTGGAGCAACTTCAGATTTGTATATCTAACTTTTCTTTGTACAAAGGTATAGCGAAATTTCAGTTACCTCTTATGACTTTATTTGAACCTCCAGATTTGTGCATCAAATGCTTATTATTAATACCTCTTATGACTCTATTTGAGCCTCCAGATTTGTGCATGAAATGCTTATTAACTGTATCAAACTTCTTTTTATAAATAAAATAGATTGTTGGTTTTCAATTGGTAGGCGACCTCTTGTGCGTAAGCACCTAGTGTCCATTATGGTAGAGTACTATTCAACCCCTTTCCTGTCCTAATGCACTGCACCTTCAACTAGAACCATGGATCAGCAATGTCCATGGACCAACCAAACTTGGCTTTAGGATCCAGGCGCCATCCTTACTCTCTGAAGGCGGCAGAATTTTGATCGATCATATCTCTCACATCCGGTGTCAGATTTTCATGTGCTTGGGCTTGTTGGAAAGTTGGTTCAGAGATCTTTCCAACGGTGTATGGTACCTGCATGCTTGGCTTTGTTTCTGTGCTCAAATTGGCACTTTTCCGGGCTGTGTTCTAGGGTTTTTGTGGCAACCGGTAGACACTTTGACAGACTGTATCTCTCACACCCGGTGTCAGATTTTTATGTGCTTGGGCTTGTTGGAAAGCTGGTTTAGAGAGCTTTCCAACGGTGTATGATACCTCATGTTTGTCTTTGTTTCAGTGCTCAAATCTGCTGTTTTCCAGGCTGTGTGCTAGGGTTTTTGTGGCAGCCCTTCTTCTTCCTTCTTTGAGAAGTATAGCCCTCGCCTGATGCCGTTGTTGGCCTTGGCCACGCGGTGTTGAAAGGTGTGTGTTGTACTCTTATTGAAGGTTACGAGAATGTTTTACTAATTCATACCCTAGTTCCTAATGGTGCTGTTGATGAAAGTCCGACACCAACATAGGGATTGGCGTATGTTTTAGTAAGTATTCGATTGGTCTCTGGATCTTTTGGCAGAATTTTGATCGGTCATATCTCTCGCATCCGATTGTCGATTTTCATGTGCTTGGGCTTGTTGGAAAGCTGGTTCAGAGATCTTCCAGCGGTGTATGGTACTTGCATGCTTGGCTTTGTTTCTGTGCTCAAATTGGCACTTTTCCAGGCTGTGTGCTAGGGTTTTACGTGGCAATCGGTAGACACTTGACCGATTTGTATCTCTCACATCCGATGTCGATTCTTATGTGCTTGGGCTTGTTGGAAAGCTGGTTCAGAGATCTTTTCAGCGGTGTATGATACCTGCATGCTTGTCTTTGCTTCAGTGCTCAAATCTGCACTTTTTCGGGCTGTGTGCTAGGGTTTTTTGTGGCGCCGGTACACACCGGATATCCGTAAGTCGTCGCGCCCAAGTCATACCCCAAGTCATGGCCACAAACACTGATCCCCGTGTGTGGACCCACACTTGGTTGGTGAGCTACCTGGACCACACCAACCCATCTGGGAAGGCCCAAACACACCAACCACCGGTTGACCCCACGCAGCGAGCCCTGCCTGGGAAGACCATGAAGCGGGGCCACCAAGGAAGAGGCCTGAGGCGGGGGAGAGACGTCTTCCATGAAGAGGGAGGCCCGAGCCAAGGCTGTCGACCCGGCAGGCGGGCCACATAGGCAATCCGCCCGGTCCGAACCTTGGAGCCGCATCCAGCGAGGGTTGAGGCCAGCGGTGACGCTTCTTGCAGGCCTCCCGAAGAGAGGTGGAGAACATAACATCTCCGGATGTTGCTTGTGGCGTTGGTGCGGTAAAAAGCGGCGAATCACGTAATTGGAGGATCGCGTGCGAAGGCGGATGATAGCATCCACTTGCTACAATTTGTGGACATCAATACCGCCAGAGCTTGCAGATATGAGGGGGCGTGTAGACACCGTGTTGGCGGCTATGGGGAAGCTGGGACGCAGGAGGGCGAACTGGGTAGAGCAGGAGACACTCGTAACCCTGTCTCGGATCCAGGCCGAGGTTGAGGAGGCTAAGGCCACGGCCCGAGGAGCATAGGCCGCCCTCTGTCGAGGTTTGTGAGGCCGCCAGCGTGAGACAAGGATTCGACCGCTGGAAGCTAGCCGGCGTAGCGGCGGCTTCCGGATAAGGATTTAGCTGAGATCGGGAGCTACAGGAGCTTGGGTGGCCGTTGCCCGGAAGAAGGCAAAAGGGCCTCCACGAAAGAGCACATGAGCAACTCCGCCATTGCACGCTGGAGATGGCAAGACATGACAACGTCCCGCAAGAGGCGAGCCCGGGACCGGGAGAGCGAAAACCCGGCAAAGAATACACCAACCCCCGAACCCACCAACCTACGGGGCGTCAACACGGAACACATCTTTGCGGACACATCGAGATCACGCCGGGCTGCCACCACCGGCCGCCCGCGGCCTATGCCTCACCCACCTCAACCAACACACAGTGCGGCCCTCGCCGAACCGAGAAGCGAGACGGGGAGCCGCCAATGTGGTAGTCGCGAGGCACGGCGGAGGAGTCGGGAGAACATCTCACTTCGGAGCTCGGACCACGGATCTTGGACGGATGATGTTCCCGGCACACTGTGACCATTGGAAAGGCGGTAGAGTCGTCATGGAATTCCCGGCGCCCTGATCGCCCGGGGTGGTCATCTTCCACAGTTGAGGCGTGCCAGGCGGGTGGCCATCTGCGTCCGGTAGGAAGTTGAAGGGGGCGGCTCATGCGTTGGCCGAGGGACTTAAGTCCCAAACGACAAGAAGAGACTTCGAAGGCGTGTGGTGGCCAAAGTGAGGGCCCCTTGCAGACATGGAGGGGGCGTGGGGCTGGTCCTGGGGGAAGGATCTGAATGAGGCAAACAAGCAGGGATCGAGGCACTCCGACCCCTCGAGTCCCCCTCGAGGGGGCCCCGGCCCTGGCATCCACATCTTCCGCTCCCCACAGGACCACCACTACCACCGGACTGAAGTGGCGATGCATGCCACTAAATAGGGATCGTGCCCCCCGGTAGTATCCAGGAATTGCCGTGGCTTTCCATGGCGAGAAGGGGACGATCTCAATTCCGTCGCCATGGACATGGACCTTATCTTCCTCATGGAAACATGGGAACATCTTTGGTCCACGAGCTACGATTTGCCGGGGATACCCGGTGCTACTCGTCTTCAATGAGTGCAGGAAAGCGAGGACACGGAGGAATTGCATGTTATTACGAGCTGACCTTGGCCCTGTCGGTCTCCCCGTGTAAGGCAGACAGGCATAACAGATACACTGTGGGTACGAGTGCGAAACGGCGATGGCAACCCTCTCTTTGTGGCGGCTTGCTACTTCCCACATCTTTGAAGCAACTTTTACCACACGCACTTGGATGTGGACGGGCGGGAGCCCTATGTCGATCTATATGATGACATACAAATGATGAACAATTGGGCAAGGTCATGTTGCTTGGAGACTTCAATGCGCCGCCTGAGGTGAGCAGATCCCAAAATTAGCACCTCTAGGCGAGGATGTATTGCAAATGGACCCTTGAGAGATGGTTTGGCCAAAGGCGTCGGATGACGACCGGTGACCGCGGTATGGCCGGTCATTTGCTGGATTGTTCTTGTGGCGATATCTTTGACTGGTCATTTGCAATGGGTAAATTTTGCGGTGGCGATCCTCGGCCCGCTTCACTTGTAGGCGGGAGAACCCAGCGGCACCGGTGTGGTGGATTGCGTGCTAGCGAGGCGAGCAATGCCTACACTTGATCACTTCAAGCGATTAATGGGGACAGTGGGCGGGGCGAGGGAAGTAGACTCCAGACCATCGGCCCTGTTCTTGCGGATAGATTGGCCGAGGCCAACCAGAGCACCCATTGCCCCAACACCCCATGTACCCGCGGTTTTGCGTGCGGACTATGATCATCGGCGGTCTATCGCGAGGATGCTTGAGCATGAGGAGTAGGAAGTCTTTGCAACTCCCACACTTCAACGGCCGAGCCGGCCCGGTGAACCGGCTCCTTCTGAGGGTAGGGGACATATGCTTTGGGAGAGACCGCTCTCGACGATCCACGGGGGCTGCAACCACCTTCCCCGCAATCAGCGGTTCGATGACGAATGCCGGGAGCTGAAACGATGGCTCGCCAAGTCTTTGGACCCCCCTGTCGCCCGTGAGCCGTCCCGTCAATACCGCTCCTTCCTCAAGACCAAGAAAGCGGTACCTTGAACTTCGCCAACAGATGTTTGGTCTTCTAGACCGCCACCCTAGGGCCTTCCTGGAGAAAGGTCTTGAGTAAGCCCGCCTGACCCACATGAAATATTACCCGGGCAATGGGTGAGATACTTGCCCGGCGGTTGTATGACCCAATGGGAAGCCGGGCACCCGGTACCTCCATGACAGGTGCCTAGCGGGTCATTCTTGAAGGGGATGTCATAATGGGCCTGCTACGCCCTCGCTAGCAGGGAAGGCTGACAGATTTGGATGGTATCTTGGTGAGCTTCTCAAGTGGGCGGGCCCCAATGGTGCTTGGGTTCTCACAAAGACTCTTCACGAGGGCATTGCAAGAAGGCTTCCCCCGCCTTTGGACTACCGGTAGAGTTGTGCCCATATACAAAGCGGGGGACCCCCCAGCCTGACCAACTATCGTACCATTATGGTCGATTCTGTCTTTGCCAAGTTGCTTGCTTAGGGATTCTTGGCGATTGACACTTTGGGCAGAGGATGGAGAAGTCTTGGGCTCCGCCTTGACGGGCTTCGCCCGGCATTCTACTATTGACCATATCTTCACTCTGCGAACACTCATAGAGGATGGCAGGAATCGGCGCCGAGAATCTATCTTGTTGCTTTGTGGATTTCGCAAAGGCTTTTTGACCACAGTGCCTCGGGATAAGTTGTGGGGCAGTTGAGATAGCTAGGGACCCGTCGACTTGCGGAGAATGCTATATCTGGAACTATCACGAGGCTTGCTCGGCCGTCGTCTCTCTGCTTGTCGGGGAGCCCGTTGTTAGTAACATTGGGGTGCGCCGGGGCTGCCCTCTATCCCCGGCGCTCTTAAACTTGTACATTGACCAGCTAGAAGAATGGCTAGGCTGAGCACGGGGGAGGCCTTCAGTTGATGCACCACATAATCCGGCAACTCATATATGCCGATGATGTTGGCACGCTTTCGCATATACCCGGAGGACATGCAACGCCACCGGATGCTTTGGACACTTTACGCCAATTCACTAACATGAGAGTTAACTTGGCCAAGACAAAGTCTTCTTGGTCCCATCATCCCTAAGCACCCGTCTTCCCTCATTCACTTACCAGGGGCAGGTAGTGGAGGTGGCTCAGTCTTATAAGTATTTGGGCATTGAGTTTTCTACTACCACACACTGGGATGCATCCATCAGGTTACGGGTCACTGCAGGCTGGAAAGCCCTGTATGCAATGCAAAACAACAGTCACAAGGCAGAGCTGTATGCATGGGGTCACCAGGCACACTTGTTCAGGGCCTTGGTTGAACCGGTCCTCCTCTATGGGGCAGAAGTGTGGGGGCCAGTGATATCCCTCACCACTTGGAACGATCTAGAGCAGGTACAGAAAGCTTTCTTGGCCCGGGCACTGGGAGTGAAATCCACGGTCCCATATCAGATCTTGCTCCAAGAGACAGGCTTCCTTCCATTACAGAGGGCTGCGCTGGAACGTCACATTATTTACTTCCAGAAGGTGGTGGCTATGGATGAAGCCCGGCTGCCCAACCTTGCTTTGGCAGTGGCGATGGGCCCGCAGCGACTCAAAGCCTGCTGGAAAGACAAGCAAGCCCAGTGGTTCTCGCTATGGAATGTGCAGGCACACAGATGTGGACCAGTGCATACACCGAAGGAACGCGCTGCCTTGAAGCAGTACTTGGATGCTTGCTTCATGGCCAAGCTTTGGGATGCAGAGGCCCTATCACATGTCAAGGTGGCAAATTATCGACAGCAGGTTAATCCCATGCTCACGAGGGGCCCACACCACTACCTGCGCACCCATCTACCCATGAAAAAGCGCAGGGTGATTGCTTCCATTCGCACAGGTGCACACCACCTCCGCATTGAGACAGGGAGATGGATTCGGAGCCAGCGTGAGGGACGATGCTGTCGATCTTTGTCAACGAGCGCCATTGAGGATGAAAGTCCACGCCTCCGGGCTGTCCGTGTCAGACGAGCATATCCGGGCTCGGTATGCTCGGTTAGTTGTGCCCCATCAGGCCTTGCATGAGCTACTGAGCACGGCCTCTGTAGGCTTGTTGGGATCGTACCTCCGGGAGGTAATGGATACGCGGACTCAGTTATGCCCCCCTGTCCGACATTAACCTCAGCTGTACTTGTGATTATGTATATAACTGTGCAGTATGTCAGCATCCTTATTGCTACTAAGGTTTTTCCCCCGAAAACCCTTCGGGGCAGGGGTTTTTTAATCCTGGTAGTGTCGCTGCTTGCTCTCTCTCTTTGTACTTGGGTCCCATAGGCCAGTTGGTCTCCGTGGACGATAAAATCATATTCTATTCTATTCTATTCTATTCAACAGGGCAGACTATGTACTTCAATCAAACATGAACACATGCCATTTTTAGAATAACATAGGTAAGTGAAAACAACTTTGCACATTCTTTGCAACATAGTCAAACTATCCTAAGATCAATTTCTGTCAATTTTGAAGAAAGACCTCGGATAAAAATGAACATTTGACAAAAAGAATTAAACAATCATAAAACATTTATGTTTCTACACGTTGAGAAAAAGACAACCAAATACATTGTTAAAAAAATCTGCACCTTTCATCACCTCCCCAGTCAGTACACTCTGAACGTAAAAGAAAATAAGAAGAGCAATATACCTCTAAAAGTTTAGGTTGAAAGGTATCATCAATTAGAATATCAATTCCATAGATGGCTCTTGCAGTTGGACAGTGCATCTCTGGATGCTCTTTCGCAGCACCTTCAAAGACGGCTTTCATCATCGTGCGGACCTTCTGGTGAATATCCACCCATTTCACTGAGCAAATGCTCAAGATAATATTTAAGGGAGGAAAAGGTGGCAGCATTCACAAAAAGCAAAAGCAAAAGCAAAAGAAATAAATTGCTATTGTCACACTCTGCTGTCTTTAAAAGCCAAGCACAATAAGTTCTTTTGGATGCGTCTGGGCCCTCGAGACCTATATCTAATCCCTCAACCATTATTCTTCTCGTTTGTCTTATTTCCACTATTAAACATATTGTCACAACTAGAAAAGAAGCTATACCTTTGTGCGCGTTTTCAAACTGGGAACAAAATCATAAGTGTTTATATGATTCAATTTTCTTGGTAATTCTGCAAGGCAATGGCACACACCAAAACACCCATTAAGGTTTTCCATTCAAAACATGAGGGTACAAAGATCAGATACTCACCATAACAGTAAAATGAGTCTCATAGTTACACAAGCTGCTTTCATGAATTGTATATTTGTTATTTGCTAACCTAGTCTACATATTTGATCGTTGTCAGAAAACCTTCCAAATATTTCCCATCGTTGAGACATTTTTACATATCCAGAAGACATCGCATGAGAAAATTTCCGATTGGCTGCGAGACTACTTAACAACACTATGGAAAAGGGCTAGATTCTCAACATACCGACAAATTTTGGGACGGTCTCCATGAGGCGAATAAGAGCGAGCAAATATGATGTAATAGTGGTATCAATATTTGCGTGCCATATTCCGGGCTTAATAATCCATAAATCGTTTTCCTTCTTTTCTTCTCGTCTATAATAGTCCCCAATTAGGAGAGCAAGTTGAGTTTCCATGTTGTATGTTGGGGAAGCCAATCCGGGCTACCATAGGCACATCATTTACAAATTACAAGTGTTATATGCAAGCAACAACAACAAAAAAAAAAAATAAAACTTAACAATAACATCAATAGCAACAATGTAAGCGGTGCAACAAGACAAACAACGGATCACCAACGGCGTAATAATATTTTATGTATCTCAAAAACTACACAAAACATTGCCTACCTGCTGTCCTTGCCAGATGATGCTTCATGATGATGCATGCCTCAAATGGAAATTGGTTCACATATTGATCATGGCGTAATTCGGCTGCCTTTCTGAACTCTTCATCAACTTGCAAACAAGTCCAGATAATATGACCTTAGGAACAAGCACGTCCATGGCAGCTACTGTTCTCCCATCATCATTAAGGCGCATATAGAAGGCCTTGATACTCTTAGGGTAGTTATACACTATCACTGGCTTCTTGAACATCTCTTCAGTAAGATATCTGACACGAAAGACGTACATGTTCAATATAAGCACTCTTAGTAGGTCTGGAATGATGATGCTGACAAATTACAAATTTACACATACTAGAAAATACAAATTTCTAAAGAATAGGTCAATAGCTGCATCGACATGTCATGCACACTACAATAGGTGAGAATGGAAACTACTACAAATTTTCAAAAAGTACAATATCCAGCCTTCTAACCTGTTAACTGGCATCATAATGGCATGCTCAAGGCCGTCATTATTTCAAACAAAACTTCTTTAAGAATGCTCATAACATTTATTCCCATAAAACTATAACGCACCTTTACAACACACCTCTCATGCTCAGATGCCAAATCAATTCCCCATTCCACGGCATTTTCAAACACTTTGTCTTTCACCTGCATGATTGCTAAAAAAAATTACTTTATACACCACCATACTCACACCATTGCCTCAATGACATCACAGTAAGACTAACCTCCTTAAGCAAGCTGATTGCCTCTGTATATGTTACTCGTACAAAAGGAGTGTTTGCAACTAGACGAAGACGATCTAGTGCTTCTTTATTATATTTTTTACTTTAAGAATTCCATGTCATCATAACAATGGTCTAAAAGACATTTGCACAGGAATTTGACATACTGTTCAGCACAATCCATATCCTCCTGCAGAATGATAATGATAAGCAAAAATAGCAGTAAACAAACAAGCTGTTAAATTGTACCTCAAGTTTCGCAAAAGCAATTTCAGGTTCTATCATCCAAAACTCTGCAAGATGCCTGCTTGTATGACAATTCTCTACTCGAAATGTTGGCCCAAAAGTATATACGACTTAAAGCACACGATATGTCTCAACTTGTAGGCTGGCACGTCTTTGTCGGATATGCTTGGCGAGCAAAGAAATCAGATGCATAATCAATTGTCCCATCATCCTTCCAAAGAATACCACCCTTAATTTTCAACTTTCCTTCCATCTTTGCAATCTCTCTTTTGCTTTTCGCAGATCCTGCACGGCATCATCAATAGCGGCTTTTCTTTGCTTTTCAGCTTTTAGCTTACTTACAATTTCACCTTTCTCAATAACTATTTATTTTTTGGGTTCTACATCATCTTGTGAAGGAGATGTACTACTTTTTTATTCTCTCTCTCTTCTTCTCTCAACCCTCGGCATGGATTGTCAGTAACACTTGAAACATTTCTCCGCTTATAATTTTATCTACTTACGCTTCTTGGCGATTCGGGAGGTTGTTTGAGTTCTCCTTCAAGAGTCACATATGTTCCTGTGGCTACAAGCTGACTTAGATTTCCAACTGGAGCATCCACCAGCAACTGCAAGGATATAATATTAAAATACACATTGGCAGAGGGAAAAGAAAATGATTTCTGAGTCGATTTACCTTTTTTGCCATATCTGAAACTATATTCTAGTTGAAGTAAATATGTGCAATTAAAAATCTAGAAATAGGACATTACCTGAAGATTCATAGGACACGAACCATCATTAACCTCGAGAAATGTGCCCTGAAACCTTCCTGTTTTCACCCAACAACAACTCTCTTGCCACCATCTTTAGATATTAGATCCTAATGAGCGGTCAGGCTAGCGAGGCCCGGCAGATTACGAGAATAGCAAGGCAATCCATGCAGCCCAGGTTAGCGTTTCAAAGTTGCTCCCAGATACTTGACAACATAGCCAATTTACACCTATAGGAAGTTTGGGCGGTCATTGACATATTCTTGGCATATCGCGACATATTACCTGGGAATGTGCTATAAACCCACATCAACAGGAAGCACTTTTAGGGCAACCCGAAATAAAATACTCCCCTCATCTCCGCCCGAGGTGTAGATGGAACCGATCCCTTCGGAGATCGATGTTCCCTCTACACCATGGGCCCGCACCGAGGGTGTAGAGCCAGCGCCAAATTCTTGTATGAATATAATGCAACTACACAATAAATACGCCACAGCAAACGTTTGACATGCTGCAAATAAATTAAACAAGTCAAGAAACTTGAGCCACTACATGTGGCTCAAGTTTCTTGACTTGAGCCACTGGAAGAATCCGCCATGACATGCTGCAAATAAATTAAACAAGTCAAGAAACTTGAGCCACTACATGTGGCAAAAATTGATATAGAAGTGATACAAATTTGTTAGAATTGTGAAACAAATAAAATAAGCAAATTGTTATATTAGCAAGCTAAAGCATTTTCACTTGTGGCCATGTAACAAATGTGTGCCATTTCTAGAGGATCTATGCCCTCCACGTGTCGTCTGTATCTCACTACCATCTCAGAAGACAGATGCTCAACACCCCTCTTCAAAGCATCCACAATCTTTTTAGCATCTGATCGTTGTGTGTACACCATGTCTCTATGGAGCATCATTTGCATTTTTTGTTCCTCTACCACATGCAACGTTTGAGAATACCGATGGGTTGGATTCACCCAATCCGCTAGCTTCATTTGCCTCATAGCATGCACAAGTTCAAGGAACTTGGAATGATGCAGCACAATGAGTAAATGTCATTTACCAAGACAAATGAGTAAATGATGGTCTATTCTATTCTATTCCAAGACACTTCATCATCTTCTAATGGTATATTCGAAATTAGAGTGGTATCTTCGGACTAATAAGCACCCACCATTTAAAAATGTTTAACCCGAACTAGTAACCCGAAAAGTGCATATAGTTCCACTCCATTAGGTCGTCTTTCTTTAAGTTATAAGTTAGCATGGTCGTCCTTTCCTTCCATAGTTAATAGGTCTTTCCTTTAATAAGTTTTCTTTAGTTAGGTCGTCTTTCTTTTTTCCGCTTTTCTTTAAGTTAGCATGGTCGTCCTTTCCTTCCATAGTTAATAGGTTAGGTCTTTTCCATAGTTGATGGGTTAGGTCTTCTATTTTTTTCTATGGAGATATGCCTATGCCTTGAGATATGGTTACCTAACGACCACACTCCATAACTCCTTAGGTTTAGGCTTCTTCTTCTTCTCATGTTCATGCTTTTCTCTCAAATTTGCATAGTGGAAACATGCCGGAGATGCCATTTCTTACGCGAGACGAAGTGGCATACATTTGCAGAAGAGGCAAATTGTGAGCCTCAAGATACCAGAAATTTCGAATGGCTTGGTACATTCCAATTAACTTACCTTCTCTATGAAATGATGGCACCACCTTGTCACCTCACAAGTGCCTTTCAAATCTTTTCTACTACACAATTAAATATTGAGGAGGGAGCACCAATATACCAAAAATTTAGAATGTCTTGGTACGTTTCAAATCTCTGGTATGTTGAGTCTCACAAGTCATCCCCTCCTCAATAAATAATTGTGTGGTAGAAAAAGATTGGAAGCCTGAGGTGAAAAGGTGGCGCCACTATTTCATAGAGAAGGTGAGTTAAGTATACATTTTCTATATGTGCTTGTTGGAGTTACGAACAGGTGAGATAACATGCGTTTATAGCATTGACATTTGATGTATTTTGAACTCTTTAATAACTTTTATTATTTTGTGCATTTCCATGCAGTGTTTTCTTGCGAGAGACTAAATAATATGTTTATTTGATTTGTGGTATGGACCCTTGAGATATTTGGGTTAATGGTTTTCACTGATTTTCAGTGAAAGATGTATTGCCGGGCATTCAGCTGTAGGCCTGGCCTCACAATATTCCACAAATTAAGTGCCCCTGTTGCTAGGGACATTTTAATTGGCATTGGTACCATCTAGTTTATGAAAATGAAATGACTAAGATTCTTCCAATACTTGCAGCCACACTGGTTTAAAAAAAAAAAACATGTCCCTGCTCGGGAGCTGATTCCGTCGCTGCGCAAAGTTGCAAGCCATGCATGGTACCACTCCCTCCATTTCAATTGCGTTTTTTTTTTGCTTGATTATTGTCATTTTGAGGTTGTAGCAAAGAAATGAAAGCCTTGAAGAATGCGTTTCATTCTGAAAGTCAGTCTCTCTGCAGGCAGCTTTCCTTTTAGAATTGATTCTAAGATTGGAGGCTCTATCGTGTATCTTGTTGAATGAGTTACCATGTTTTGGAATGGTTAAATTGACTTAAATTTGGTCTTGGCCATGATTTGGAATGCACTTGATTGTGGCTCTGCTTTACTGCTCAACAAATATGGTCATGGCTATTGCTTCTGCCATTGGCCTTGGAGTTGGTATTCCAGAAACAACTTATCGTTCATATGAGCTTCAGATGTTGTTGGCTAGTGCATACTAGGCTTGCACAACATGTTGAGAAGGGCAATGAGGATGGCCTTTACATTAAAAGTGTTGCTCCTTGTAAAACTTTTGTGGGCGCTTATCATGCATGCTGGAACTGGATTTATTGCTCATGTTTATGATCTTTCACATGTATTTCTTACGAAGTATGTTAATAGACTTTCTGTTGTGGGCTGGATCAATGCATGTGCATATTATCGGCCATTGAAAGAAAAACTTACATGTTTTTAGAGGGCTTACTGTGGGATATATGGGCCAGCAGATGGCTGCGGCGGCATGCTGAACAGGGACGTTTTGTGCTCGGGTTGCTTTGGATATTTCGAAGCAGGTATCTTTATTGATGAAGTTGAATGGATGTTTGTAGTTTGCAAAGCTGCGATATAGGGCTGTGACCTGGTAGATGCATTTGAAACCCGGTTGATGCATTTTCAGCATCTCTGCAGTAAGAAACCGATTATGGAAGATGATATTGCTTTTTGTTATAGAATGTCTGGTCGGAGAAAATCTATGCCAAGGCATTGCCGATCCACCATAGCCCATAGGTTTATAGTGATTTTTGGCATAACAAGTTGGTGTCTATTTTTCCAAAGCATCTAACTCTCTTAAGCATCTCGCAAATTTCAATTCCTTTTTCCAACTCCAAAGCATCCTCAGGTCCGTTTACATTTTTTTTTTCCTTTCTGCCAAAGAGAGTTTAGTATAGTGATTCAAAGAAGGCCTCATTTTATGCAGAGGAAACATTTGGCTATCTGTATAAGTGGGCAAAGGATTTTGAGCTCACTTCTGCATCTATCAAGTTGCATGCATCTCTTGATGAGAATGCATTCAAGTTCTCGCTTCCAAAAAATGTCTTTAATTTGAAAAGAATTCGCATATTCAGGCCTCAAAACTTGTCAGTTGATCAGTATGAGGATTTGTTGACCTCGAAGTTTGGCCAAGGCAGGCAGGTATGAGCCAAAATGAAAAAAAAATCCAAAGTGACCTAACTTGTAGACTTGAAAATCTTACCGTGTAGCCTCTGTAATAAGCTTTATATTATTCAACAGGGTTTGTTTCAATATTTCAATATTGTAGAAGGGTGCTGGAAGCTTATCAGAAAATTTTTACGTATGATTGGATCATTCAAGCCAGGGTAGCTTCTTACTTCAATTCCCCATTTCCACCTCCCTCACACTTTTACAAAGACTCATACATGATTAAGCATTTGCAAAATACTGATATAGTAGCATGTAATGCTATGATTGCTAGGTACGTGCTGGGTATATGGTTATGTCAGGCATTTAGCATGTAATGCTATGATTGCTAGGTACGTGCTGGGTATATGGTTATGTCAGGCATTCTTTCTGATCCGGAAGTGATGTGGTGGCAGAATGATATATTTATTCATCATGAAGAGTTGCAAAGAAGTGATCACAGACGTTTCCACCATTGCTTCTATCTTGCGGGACACCAATGTTACTCTGCAACAAGGTAAGTGGATTCATACCCACATTCTCACAAAAAGACTAGCAGATATTTTTTTGGGAAATCTTCTTGTACAGATGTATCATAAAGTTGGGTCTCTAAATGATGCTGAGCAAGTATTTTGTAATATGCCTTGGCACAATTTGTACTCTTGGAACATCATGCTTGCAGGGTATATAAGGCAAGGAAATCTCAAAGATGCTTTCCAATTTTTTGAAATAATGCCATGCAAAGATGTAATCTCTTGGACTGCTATGCTTACTGCGTATGTGCAGCATGATCATCTGAAGGAAGCATTTCAATTTTTCTGGAAAATGCCTCACCGCGATGTGGTGTCATGGAATGTGATGATTGCAGCATATACCCAGCATGGTCAGATCAGAGAAGCTCTTCAACTCTTTCAACAAATGCCCAAACAGGATGTTGTCTCTACAGAAGGATATTGTGTCATGGAATATAATGGTTGCTTCATGTGCTCAACAAGAGCAGCTGGGAATGGCTGTGGAACTGTTTCGACAAATGCCATCTAGGAATATTGTATCTTGGAATACAATGATTACTGGTTATGCTCAAGTAGGATTGTTAAGGGAGGCCCCCTAAAATTCTTCTCACACATGCAACAAGAAGGAATTAAGGCTGACAGGGTTGCCTTTGTAAGCTTGCTGAATGCATGTGCCAAAAATGGAGCATTGTGTGAAGGTAAACAGGTGCATGGCTACATTGTGAATTTCAGGTTAGAGGAAGATCTTGTTGTCAGAACTGCACTTATGAATATGTATGCAAAATGTGGAGGACTTTGTAATGCATGCATGTTGTTTGAAAAGATTTCTCAGCCAGATGGAATCACATGGAATGCAATGCTTGCTGCATATGCATAGCATGGACATGTCAGATCTGTCATCCAACTGAGTTGTTGTTGTTTAGGCGCTAAAGGTTTTGCACTTGATGAAAGTGCATTTTGTTGCATACTCTTTGGATGCCCCCTCTTTTATTCTGCTATTACGCCCATTCCTATTAGAAGCCTTCTTGTCTTCAGCCAAATCAAAATCATTCTAAACTAATTTATTTGCGTGATCAAGCAGTCGAGCTTCCAAATTTTCAAAAGCCCCTATGGAATAACTTCCAAAGCCTGGTTGATTATTTTCATGAATTCTCTCATTTCTCCCGATTCGTACCAAATAAATGGCTTAATAAATCTCTATTTTTTGCCATTGTGAGGAATTTTTTGCAATGGGCGAAAGCATGAAGGAGCAATGCAGTGTGGAGGTATAAAAGCATGTGGATGATTCTAGTTTATCACAAAAGGCACAACAAGGTTAACCTGTACATAATACAAAATATATTGATATGGGTTTTAATTGGTAATATACATTGATTGGATTATTTCGATAGATCAGATGAAGCACAAAGATTACAATTTGCATTTTCAAATGCCCTTACACAAAAAGAGTTTTAGAAGCTCAAATTTGAAAGGTAAACGTTTATTACTTTCTACTCACACTCACAACTTTAACAAGCATTGATCTGTATAAGACACGAAAGAATAAAGGCAGAATCGATCCTATTACAAGAATTTGCGGTTGCACGCCAAGCTGGAAAAGCAGATGGAGACGAAGATCGATAATCTTTAATTTATATCAATGCAATTTTTGTTTTTTGAGACTCAAATGTATGTGATTTCTTGCATTGAAAGGAAACCACATGCACTTCATAGCCTGCCACTATTGTGATGCACCATTCCTTAAATAGTAGTTTATTCACCAGGTTAGGACGTAACATCATGCCTATGCAATCTGAATTTACGTTGCACATATCTAGCAAAGAACAACCTAGTTTGATTCCATAAGAAAGACATGTACTCCATAAATTTGTGCCCTCCAGATGCAAGATAGATGAAGGGAATGCGAAAGCAAAAGTCATGCTCTTAGTTGTCGATTGGTCGACTATGGTGAATTTTTATTTCAATATTTAAATTCTTTAATCAATTCATTACCTATTCTTAATTCAACCTATTCATACATCACCATCGATAAATAATAACACATCCATTTGTTAACCATAGCGTTCTAGCATTCAATCTGCAGCAAAAAAATATTTCGACAAACCCTACAACCATTCTAACCTCTAATACAATCTAGGTATCAAATGGCATCTTCTTTTTATCTTCCAAGTACCAAAAGAAATGGAACTACAAGCCCATAAAAAACCAACCCAACCCAACCCAACCCAACCTTGCTAGCTGAGCATTAAGACAATTTGATCTTATTTCATTTAGATATAAGGCTATTATGCTTGACATGCTGGGCGCCCATGCTTTTGGCGCCCAGGGCTGCTGTTGCTTTTTCGTGTAACTTATGGATCCGGGCTCTGTTTGTGATGATCTTTAGCTCGTTGGACAGCTTGTTCTAAGGGCTTTCTAATAGTATCATTTTTGTTAGCTTTTTCTTACAGCTTAGGGGCCGGATTGGGCCTCTTCAATTTCGGTCACTTTTTGAGAGATGGTGGTTTCTGCATCCCATGCAATAGATCTAGAAGGAGCTTTTCCTCCTCTGCAAGGTTTTGTGCCAGCTTCTCAGCCTCAAGCTCATGCTGGTGCCTGGACATCATCTGATTCTGTTGCAAAAGTCTCATATCAAAGATTTAGTGAATGGATCTGTAAAGATGTACCTAGTGCCTCTAGAAAAGCTAGAGTGTCAGCTGCTTTGCAGGTGTTGTCTGAGGGGAGTAAGGAAGAGTTATCATCAATTTTAGATACATTGAAAGCTCGGCATTTCGGCTCAACAACAATTACCTTCTGATGACATATTTTATCAGTCTGATTGTCAAACTGTTGTGCAAGCTTCTGGTATTCCTGTGGTTGAGGTGGACCATCATGCGCATCTTAAGTGTGCCGAGAACTTATCTTCCTATGCAGTCCTTGGCTATTTTACTGGAGGTTATTTAGATTTCTCACGATTTTGTGTGTGGTTATCTCGTCTTTTGCGGTGTCTTCAACTTTCTCCTTTTCAATCCATCAAGTTATTGGCAAAAACTTTGTCGATTATGTTTGATAATAGTGATCTGATTGGAGTCTTTGGTGTCTAGAGGGATTGATCCTATTGGTGGGGAGTATATAATGTACCAGTATTATTCCCCTGGCTTTACACCAGGTATGGTTCGTGCTTTAAAGATGCCTTGCTGGTTTTCAATATCAAATCTTCCTCCAGATTTAATGGCTCATCAGTTCTTATCAGAAATTGCATCTGGACTTGGGGTTCATATTTCACATTCTATCATGAATGGCCCAAGGATTTGTGTTTCTATGCCAGTGGATTCGCCTTTACCAGAGTGTATAGTGGTTAAAAGTGGTCCTTGGTATAAGAAATTGGATCTTAAGCTTTTGAATGGACCAGAATTGGCTCGCTTATTCTCGTGTATCTCAAGCTTCTGTTAAACCTTCTGCTTTATCTCAGGTTCAAGTTCATGGTGTTAATTCTGCACCTACTCATGATCAACCTATGCCAGTTGTTTTACACTCCTCGGCTATGGAAGTTGATTTACATCCAGTTCAATGGCAATTGTCTTTAGCACCATCCTCTTGCATCTATTGTTCCTTTTTTAGCAAGGTGATGTTTCTAGGAGTGAAGTTGATATAATGCCTAGCTCCAACGGCGTTGTCTCTAGCACCTAAGTATCGCCTATTGTTCTGCATTTGTACCTTCACATGCACCTATTGTTCCTTTTATTCCTCAAGGTGACACTTCTTCTTCTCCTGATACGTCTAAGATAGTTATGGATGATTGTCCTAATAGTCCGAGTAATAGAGCGTTATGGCAACATGCCACTTGGAAAAAGGTTGCCAGGATGGGGTCTCGTGCAAGGAAGAGGTCAAAGAAGGTATGCCGTGAGGCCCCTTCGCGTCATAATCTCCAGAGTTCAGATAATACGATGTCTAATAATGATTGTATTGATGTGGTAGAACATGTTGATTGTGATGAGGCTATTAAACGCCTCAAGATGGTACAAGATATTTGATTATGTACTGTGTGTATGGGTGGTTTTGCTTAGGGGACTTCGTAGTCCTCTAGGTTTTGAGTCCCATTTCACAGACCTCTTGTATGTTTCTTGATTTTTTCATGAATAATAGACTGCCGTCCTTCAACAAAAAAAAAAAGATGGAGTGCATACATAACCTGTTGGTATTGGAGATAGAAGTTTATTTCTACTTTATCATTTTGATGGTAATTTGTTGTTCCAATTCTTTTTGGCCATGTTTTGCCAATTGGGTGGGAGTAGCATGTAAAAGATTATGCGTGAATCACGTGGAATTGATTGAGAGAAGCTTTTCTTCATAGCTATGCCTAGCAAAGTAGCATCTATTGGAAGAATTGTAGAGAAACAAGCCTTTCCAAACGCCTTAGTATATGCTATGAGTTGCATTGTCTTGCTTCTTGCCTTTGTTTCCCTCTTATCTAGGTTGAGTATAAAAATGCAAGGACAACAATAAGGTTTCTAAATTTCTAAGACATTGCAGATTCTATTTCGACTTAATTAAGGAACAAGTCGCAATTGGTAAGTTCTTTTGTTGAGATGGGGATGTACTATGCAATTAGTTAATTTTGAGGTTATTCCACTTTCCTTGGATCAAATGAATCCAAGTAGATGATTCTGAGATTGTCCCATTTTCCTTTACATTTGACACATTGATTCAATATAAAGATATTATTGCTAGTAATTGTAAGCTTAGTTGAAGGATGAGATACCAATGTACAAACCTCTAAACACATACGCCCCTAGTACAAACTGCATTAAATGCTTCGCTTTATGATATGCTAAAGCACCATGTTACAATCCAGCCTAAAACAATCCAATGCAACCCTATCAACCATTTGTCCCAAGCCCCACCTACTACTGCTAATTTACATGGATGAGAACCAACAAACACATGGTGCGAGTCTATTTTTTGATAGCTTACATTTCAAGGAAAACTACTTGGATAATGGGTTATTTAGTATATTGAAGTCTAAGCATGGAGTCTGGACAGTTTTGAATACCCTTTAGAGGCCAAGGAATTGCTGTTGAGAATTCTCCCACCATGACGAAGAAGGCCTTCCATTTAGCTAAGGCATGGACAATTTGGCCAATATAGAAAAGGAGGAATGTCCTAGTCCTTGATGAGAATAAGGACATATCCATAATATAACTACTTCATATGGTACTTGAAAGACTAGACTACTACGGATTGCCCCAATGTCATGGGCACTGGTGTATCTTTACCACAAGCTAGGCAAAATATGAACAAGTTTATGTTTGATGTGTTCATGCCATAACAAATCTTCAAGCAGAAAATGTGGCTATATGCAAATATGGTGCATTGAAGATATATAATCGTATACATCTCTACTTAATGATCACTTTGAACACTGCTAATAATCTTATTACTATTTTGGATGATGATGGTCCATGAATTATTGGGTTATGTGGTGTTATTCTTGTCAATAATTGATTCTAGAGAGTATGAAACAAAAATGTAGAGATCAAGATGAAATGGAATGTATAATAGGCAATTAGCAAGGATTCACGTTTAGCCCATCTGGGCAACGGTCAAGTGCAAGTTCTTGGAAGATCATATGTAAACAGATTGGACGAGATAGATCAAGATTAGTATCAGTATCGAGCATAACGAATAGGAATGTATGGCAACATCTCCGACTCGTATGCATACAAACCCATGCAAGGTGAAATTGGCGAAGACCAATCCTATCAACATAGACCTAAACATTGGGACATGGATCCTTGCTTCATGAGTAAAGAATATTGGTCGAATTGAAGATAATAATAAATACCAAGAGGAAGACGACAAATGTAGAAGGACAACCATTGAATGATAAGATAGTACTGAATTAAATTTGAATGTTTTTATCATCCATGAAGACCAATCGACCTATGAGATCTAAACAAAGAGCACATTAAACGTATTGCTGCCCAGGATTACACCCCTTCCCCTCCCCTCCTCTCCTCCCGTCCACGAATGATTTTTGAGGGAAAAACCTTAACAGTAATAAGTTTGCTGACAAACTGTACAATGGCACATGCCAATAGAGTGTCGAAAGGGCACAACTGGGTGCGCATATCCATCGCCTCCTAGAGATATGATTCCAATATCCCCACTAAATCCGTGTGAAGCATCACATGAAGCAGTTGGTCAGGCAGCTGAGAGAACAATGGGCAAGTAGAATGTACTAATCAAACTCTTGAGCAATATTTGCAATGCTTCATCAATTATCAGTAGGATGACTAGGTTGATTGACTACTCTTGGCAAAATTTGCTTACAATAATTATGTCTATGCTTTTATGCTCCAGACATCGTGCCTTGTTAATTCTGGCACTCATTCTCGACGACCCTTCATTGCCCCGAGATATGAATTAATCAATCCCAGTGCTGAGACCCAGCTCAAGAAGCTTTATATGCTCTAGATTTCTCTAGGCCCAAGCATGTTATCATCATCATGTTGACCAACATTGCCAAGATGCTCCAACTTTTATGGTCGTTGGCCTTGTTTGGCACTTGCACCATGAACTGCTGGTAGCTCATCCTCGTAACAAGCTTGATTATCAACGCTTGGGGCCTTATTAGATCATTGATTGAGTTGGTGATGCTACGTTTTAATTTGGAGCTTCCACCTTGATTCGTCCACCCAGTGTTCTATGTCTCTTTGTTGAAACTCTAGCGAATCCATTTCTAGATTGTGTAACCTCCACCATCACTCAAGATTGATGATCATAAGAATTTGAAGTTCGAGAAATTTTAGACTCCAAGTTCATGTGGCATCTTCTTTACTGTTCAGTTAATTGGAAAGGCTATTCTCTTTGTGACTGTACTTGGGAACTTGCATGGTTCTATGCTTCCCTGAATATTTACATCTCCATTCTATAGTTCACTACTAGCTCAATAAGATGTCTGAAACTTGATCAAATCTTAGTAGCTTCACATATCTTTTGTAAATCATTCAATTTCATTTTCTCAGATCATGTTAATCTCATTATATTCTGCCAGAGGATGAGATTATGATATGAACACCATATGGCCACGAGAATATTTCTAGCAAAACTTTGATTCATATCTTGGATGAGTGGCTTTAGGAAAATAGTTGACTATTAGAAACAACTAACTAAAAGCAAATAGAAAAATTATTAACAAGACAACTACCAACTAACCAAACGTAGAAGGTAAATGATAAAGGGGGCGAGCAAAACAACTATCAACTAAAGGGAAATGATTTATTTTAACAATTGCATAATGATCAAGTGATTAGGCCATGTATGAGCATAATGCCATTTTGAACATTTTCGACTAGATTAAAACTTTAGTTCATATCTTGTGTGGTTGGCTTTAAGAAAATAGAAACAACTAACTAAAAACAAATACGAAAACACTCAGCAACTAACCAAACGCAAACAACTAGCTAAAAACAAATAGAAAAAGTGCTAACAAGACAACTACCAACTAACCAAAAGTAGAAGGTAAATGATAAAGCGAGCTAGCAAAACAACTACCAACTAACCAAAAATAGAAGGGGAATGATTAATTTTAACAATTGCAATATCTAGCATTATAACAGGGGTTACTTTTGTGTTTTTTTATGCGTTTTTTCCTATAGTTTTGCTAAGATTTAATTCGTAGTATTTTAAAGGCATTACTAATCGTGCTTCTAGAGTCGCGACAGCGCCACATTAATTTTTATGACATTTTTTAATGGTTACACCTATGATTTTGGAGGAAGCATGCAAGGCTCGATGGAGGATACTTTAGGGTTATCGAAGAAGGATACTTTAGGGTTTAGGGTTAATAGACTGTATGTGGTTTTTCTGGCAGGGCTCGGGAAGGGGAAGGGGGATGCAGGTCTCGAGGATGCCAAGGCAGAAGACCCCCCTTCATACCCTAGATTTGCACCGCGCTTCTGTATTTCGGCTTTCTAGTTGCCACGGTCATTTTTGCAAGCCAAAGATGCAAGCTAGCATCACCAGTGATGATGAATCCGACTGCATCGGCCAGCAACAGGCATCGTCAGCTTTAAGATTTACACAGGCCTCCAACGGGATGCAAACATTCGTCAGGTGGGCAGGTGGGCGGATAGATGATCCCAGATTCAGGGCGTTTTTGTCTGCAGCGGAATCTAGTTCAGATCATTCAGAACCGATGTGGATAATCTAGTTAGAGAACGCGTCAAAATCAAACAAAGGGTTTGTGCAGATAGATGATCCAAGGTTCAGGGCATTTTTGTTTGCTGCTATGAATTCGCAAGCATCAATATTGTAAGTCATATCCATCTATTTCTATCCTTCTCAGGATTTGTTTTAACCAGGTACTGCTCTGAAAAGCTCCTTTACTATGCAATTGATTGTTAGCCAAATAAGGTGCGTCGTATGCAACGGCGTTTAGCCCAGGGGATTTGCTATGAAGCTGGAGACCATAAGAATCGTGACTTGGAGGATGATTGTGGTCAAGAAGAAATCATGGCTTGTGTCCTTTCCTTAGGCTTTCCTTGCTTTTGTGCCCAATCTTGTTTTTCCCATCTTAGGCTTTCACTTTACTCATCCCTTTCAGTAGTGGATGCACATGCCTCGCTTTATGCATGTAAGAACATTGATGCTTATGTTATCGTAAGCAGATGATGTTGTAGAGACAAGTCTTATCAATATACATAGAATATGGTAGCTTAGACGAGGCATAAAGTTGTCTATGGCTATATAATCCTTCCACTTATATGCTTTTGCTAGGAGTTGCTTTCGGATCCCATTAACTAATGCGACAGTGCAGATGGCATCATCTAGTAGCAGCGATTCTATTGACATGCCCAATCCGAAGTCAACAAAAGCGATCCAGAAATCAACTTGTTTGTTCGCTGCCCCTGGAAACGAGATGCACACAATCACGATAACTGCTGACGAGGAACGGGGCGTGGGATTGCAAATTATATTGAATTGTATGAGTTCGGAGATTGTGTGAATACCATAAAGATTCTAAGGAATACCAAGGTGGCATCCATTGAAGAGCCTAGAGTTTTGCTTCCTTTATTGCCCACAGATAGTTGTGGCCATACATAGTTGTGGCCTATGATGTTAGTCTAATGCTGACATAGCTGAGCTCTAGGTAACAGATAGTTCATAGCTTAGAGTGCCCATATAATCCAAGCATACTATGGATGGATATTGATAAGTATAGATGAAATACATACCTGGTCCATGCTGCCATGCTTCTAAGGTCGTCGGAGGTTGGGGCTTTGGTTTTTAGCTCTGTAAGAAAGATTTTTACAAACATTTCATCTAACGGAAAACATAATTATCCCTGGTAATAAACATCATATAAAGGAATAACAGTATACATGGTGATACATCAGAGCTCTGCTCCACAGACAAAAGCTCTGAAACTTGCACAGATATGGTCGTTGGCACTCCATAGATATAGAAAAACAGCATGTATCTTGATCGAATCACAATTTGGCATGGTTGAAATGACTCATCAAAGAATGTGCAAGCATGAAAGTAGAGCACAAGGGCATTGCTTGCCTCGCCATTTCTTGTCTTCCTTCTTTCAAAGCAATCGGTCCCCTATGCTGAATTCGGATGGGTTTGGCCTTTGATTCGTTGCATGGACTTGTGCTCACCCCTATCACAAATACAAGGGAAAATAGAAAAAATGAAACCCAGGATACTCCTGAATTAAGGCCCTCTGCACAGGCCAGAAAAGCACTCAAAACATGCTTTGAGCCTTCTCCATAGGTAGGCGGCCACTGCCATCGCCAAAAAGAAGCGCTAGCTGAGTGCACAATGGACATGGTGAAGCTTCATCATATAAATCCAAGTCAATGCCGGAGTAGAAAAAAAGCTCTGCACTTTGTGATAATGTATATAATACAGGATGTATTTTTAACTTAGATATAAGTGAAGCCATATCAAGTATTTGACGAACTTGTTAACTGCGAGGCAACATCAAAATTTCATTTCTCACATTCTCGATGTCTCAGAATAAACGACAGTAACATAGATTGGTAATTAGTACTCATGAAGTACATGTAGACACCACTTTTTACAAGAAGGTGGCCAATTATATCATAGCATACTTTGTAGCAACATAGCTTCAACATAGCTATCGAAAGAGCAATATGATAGACAACGTTAGCAAGTAGATAGGTTTGACAAGTGGAATTACAAATAGATATATTTGTAAAATGCATCTCTGCCCTAAACTTGTAAGGAAAGCACATCTCACCTGATCAAACTATAATGGCATCAAGGCTCTTTGCTTTGGCTTCATAATTACCACATGATTTCAGAGCAGCAATGTAGAAAACCTTCATCTTGCATTTGCAAAAATATTTGCAAAGCCATAATAATGTTATCATTTCCCATAACAATAGCAGCAACATGAACTCTTGTCCCATTATGCAGCTTCCTTTTAGCTGCTGTAGGCCTTTATTGCAGTAAGCAAGATGGAAAGGTCTGTTCTCATGATCATGTGGTCACAATCTGTAAGGAGGCTTATTTGAAGAGACCACTTTTTTTCAACAACACATTGCCTATGTTCATTCTGTAAGATGGGTCTTTCACTTCTGTTGTAATGTGCTCACCTGCTAGAAAGAAAATTTCATCATAAGCAATATTTAACACCGAGTGAATAAGCATCCATTGCATAAGCCTGCTAATTAACCCCCTCTTTTTATCCTCAAAATTCAGGAATCTAAGTGTATAACAAGAAAATAGTATGCATCAGTGTCTCGAGAAGAAAAGACGTGAGAAATGAAAGCTTTACCTGATAACAACATGTTGTTCATGGGCTGAAAGGATTGACAGGAAGAAGTTAACTCCACAACATTTGGATCCCAAGCAAAAAGATTTATTGCCCACCTCTGCACTCCTCCTTCCATGCCCATAGGCACAACCAATCCACAGGAAGTGATCTTATAGCAGACCTGTTTGCCCAAAAATGTTACTACTATAGCCATGTCTCTAAAAGAATCTCTTATATGGAAAATTATATGGCAAAGCGAGAAGTTAAGGCAAAACTTCACACCTCATGGAATGTTCATCCATAAGAGTTTTAGAAGTTTGCAAAAATATGGCATTAATTATGCCAAAGAAGTTTCTATTGTGCTATTGGATCAGTTACTTCTGTTCATGCAAGCTCATTATTTGAAGCACCTTTGGTCGAACTTGGTCAATACTATCTTGAGTCCTCCAAATTTTATGCCTAATTTTGATTAAGGGGTATAGTGTTTTTGGCATGAAGTTCAAGCTCATATAATTGCCTTGGATCTACTAGATGTTTAGAATTCTTGGCTTTCCCTTATCTAATCTTTAATAGACATGTTAGTCATGGAAGCACTTCTGGCAAATCATAAATTGTGGAGTTGAAGGGTTTTAAATTCAATTTGTTTTTTTAAAGCTCATAAATCTCAAATCCACATACCTTAGCGACTTTCAACAGAGAAGTTGACTACTATTGTATCTGCTGACTCTAATCTATAACAAGCATCTTATCATATTAAACTCAATCTGCAACAGGCCACTCACATCAATGTATCGATTGCACACGGTACATGTTAGATATAGAATATCCGGTCCAAAGATCATCTCCATCTACCTCAAGAATACACTTCACGCTAGCTTTCTCCAAATTTTGACACCGACGGATGTCCACATTGTCAGCTTGGTTGACATGGCATGTCCGTTGATCAAGCTTATGGTTATGTCACCAAGTCGGTCGTCCAAGAAGATCAACCATGCAACAATGATTCTCAATTGCCTGCACAATGCCATGATCTAGGCTCATGGAAACAAAATGATAATACCCCTCAAACATCATACTCAAATGTACACATGCTGATAGAATGCTAACAAAGGTAACACTATCTAGTAAATACCTTCATTTTTCATTACTTCACAGAAAATAAGGCTTTCGTGCCTTTGCCATGGCGGGCATATGATGCAAGCATAATATGCCACGAAAACCAAACGTGTTCAAGTATTCTGCTAAATAAATATCTAGTATCTTCCAGCTTCCCGCATTTACTGTACATATTAAGGAGAGCATTTATTACACCCACATCAGAGCATAACTTCCTGGATGCTAGCATATATTTCTTTCCCCTCTCCTAGAGCTGCAACCCAACCACATGCATCAAGAGCACTAATCATAGTTGTTTTATCGGGTATATCTCCTTTGATTTGCATATTTTTGAAGAGATGCAAGTCCTGGATGCTAACATATATTTCTTTCCCCTCTGCTAGAGCCAACCACATGCATCAAGAACACTAATCATGGTGCTTTATCGGGTATATCTCCTTCGATTTGCATATATTTGAAGGGACGCAAGGCTTGGGTTCCGTTCTCAAATGAAGCATACATGGTCACCATTGTGTTCTAAGAAACAATATCATGTAGTGGCATTCTTGAATAAGGGCTCACATGAAAATAGACAAAAGCTCCTAGCTAGGCCTTTCTTTCACCTCAGCAGTTTTTCTACAATGGTATAGAGTGGGTAGCTGTGCATCGTGAGGCCATCTAAAAATGAAAAACATAGGGAATATCCAGTTATGACACTTGGACCCCAAATAAAATTGTGTGCTACAGATGTTGACTAATGTACCTGCCGAGAGCTTATCGCCGGGATTAAAAAACCCTGGCTTTTCGAGGAAAAACCCTAGCGATAAAATCTTGGTAAGGGGCTTGGACAACGCAAAGCTACTAAATGTTATGACAAAAAAATCCACGCTCCACAGAGAATACCGAAGTCGCCCATCACCCATGGACCTGCACATCACCAACAAAAAACCAATAGGGAAAGAACCTCAAAAAAGCGAGGGGCTGGTCACGCGTGCCACACGACAAGAAACACCTCAAAACGCCGAGGGGCTGGTCACGCATGCCACACAACAAAACAACATTTACAATAACATACACATTAAGGAAGGTCGGGTGGGAGTCAAAGGGGCTGAGAGGGAGAAAATGCCGATGAGAAGTCGGCGAAGAACCCGCAAGAAATAGCAATCCCCAAATGAAGCGTAGCCCCAAAAATTCATGCAATACATACATGCATGCATGCATGAGAGAGATGCATACTCGCCCATTCGAGAATACCGATCCGATGGGTCGGACCGATGACATTCTCGAATAAGGGCTCGCATGAAAACAGACAAAAGCTCCCGACAAAAAGAGTACTTCCTTATCAAAATGGGATCGAGGTCGAAGGTTGAAGGATGGCCAAAAAAGGGACAAGATGGGGGAAGAACATGTCACAGCAAGGAAAAGGACGACAAACTATCAAACCAAGCAGGAGAAACCCCTCTCCGCCTCGGGTATCAAAGAAAGAGAGTTAAGGGACCCATTCGGAGAAGAACTATTCATTGCAGCTGGAGACTTTAGACAGATAGCTCCCATCATCAAAGGAGGAGGAAAAACAGCTACAATAAATGCATCCATCATATCCTCCCACTTGTGGAACCAATTCAAAGTCCTAGAACTTAACTTAACCAATAAGAAATTCAACCCGATTCAGATCTCATACCGGTTGGTTGATGACATGGGAGAGGGCCTTCTACTCAATGGCATTCTCGGTGACACTTCGCTCAAGACAACAACCAAAATAGAGGATGCAATCAACTTCTTATACAACGCACACATATTGCTAACACCTATGATATGTGAGAAAAGTTTATTCCTATCTCCCAAAAACATTCTCGCCGACAACTTCAACATCGAAATCATACGAATGATCCTAGCAAACCACAATGCAGAAGGCTTCGTGAGACTCACAAAAATGACCGCACCATTGAGAATCATCCATCGGGCAATGATAGACTTCCTCAACGGCTACAAACATCCAGCGCTCCCTCAACATGAACAACTCCAATTAAAGCCCAACACCATATGTCATATCACAAAAACACTGGACAAAGACAGAGGACTCGTAAAAAATGCAAGAGTCATCGTATGCTCAATATATGCCAAGTTCGTGATTGTCCAAGTTCCAACAGGACAACCACAGCATGTGGGAAAAATACACCCCTTATTCCGTGTTGATTTTTTCCACCAACCAGAAAACTAGCCCTGGACAATCCACAGACAATAACTTCCACTGCGATCAGCATATTCAATAACATTCCATAGTTGCCTGAACTCACCGTTGACAAAATAGTCTTCGATCTGTGAACTTAAGTCTTCACACACGAACAACTATACACAGCGCTCACAGGCGTTCGATACTTCCGTAAACAAGGTGCGTATCCAAAAAAGAAAAAAAGAAAAAAGAAAAAAGAAAAAAGAAAAAATAAAAAATAAAAACAAGGTGCTGCGCATGGAGGGTTGCCCTCCATGGCCGGAGGGTGAAGTGGCTTAAATCATAGTTCAAAGTCATGTTTTCACAATCAATTCAAATTGCTACTTCAAGACAATAGAGTACTTGATACTTGAAAACATACGAAACAATGAATCAAAATTGCTATTTTAAAACATTGATATTTTGTGAAGGTGATGGTACCCATTTGCATCACTAATCGCTTCCTTAGATGTTGAGCCTAGGCCCTGCTTGAAGGCAATGATTTGGAGTCCGTGGTTGAGCTCGAACGATGCATTTACCCAAGCTCAACCAATGATCAACGATTGAAAAATGCCTTAAAACCATAATGTCATGCAAGTTTAGCCCCAAGTAGCTCCCCGCGAATGGCCGATGTTCTCCCTTAAATTTGAAGTTTTGAAAGTAAGTAATATTTAGCATTTGCATGTTAGAGAAAGGTTCCTTTTTTCACGCATCTGTATGCATGAGTCCTACTTCCAGTTCTTATTAGGGTGAACCAATTTGAAGATCCATAGTTGTTTCTATAACCAAAGAAGTTTGAACCATCTAAAATCATGTACATGCGTGTTTTTCAAATAGATAAATACTCCAGTTAAAGTTGTTCCCATAACGAAAGACTTTTAGACCAACAAAGTTCATGCACATGCATGTCTTTCAAATAGATAAACATTTCAGTTAAAGTTCACTTAAAAAAGGCCATTGTAAAAATGCTCGACAGATTACATGTAATACCAAGATTTTAAGAGTGGGCCATGCGACATATTACACAGCTTATTCTAAAATTTTGCTACTCACGATGAATTATTGCCACCTAATATGGCCTTCAGTGCTCCAATTTTCCTTCCAGATGAAGGCACGGAGTGCTGAAACTAGCTTGCAATCCCACAGGGCATGGCACCCTAATTAAATGTGTCTATTCGGTTATTCCTACAGATCAAACATAGACCCACGAGAGTTGTGCTTTTAAACTTGAAATGCACTCAAATTCATAATTGTCAACTAAAAAGTAAGTCCTTGGCATGAAAAAGTTTGACATAATTACAATAGGATTAGAATTAACTGAAGCACTAAAATAGACACGATCTCCCTCGATTCGCACTCCAAATTCTATACCTTATAAATGCACACTTCACATTCTTATAGATTGTTAGGGATGGTTAACAAGACAATGTCCAAGCATAATTTTAAGTTGATGGCCTTTTACCAGGTAATAAGCCATGCTCCTTTAAAAATGTGTAACCTTCCATATTTGCACCCACGCACATACCATCCCCTTAACTATAATCACATTCAATTGAGTGGAATGTAGATGTTGATGACGCTCAACTATGAGGTGGTCAATCATGCACCAATCTTAAATTATTCAAACAAAACGCCTCGTTTGTAGCACTTCTAACTCGGTGGAGCAACTTCAGATTTGTATATCTAACTTTTCTTTGTACAAAGGTATAGCGAAATTTCAGTTACCTCTTATGACTTTATTTGAACCTCAGATTTGTGCATCAAATGCTTATTATTAATACCTCTTATGACTCTATTTGAGCCTCCATTTGTGCATGAAATGCTTATTAACTGTATCAAACTTCTTTTTATAAATAAAATAGATTGTTGGTTTTCAATTGGTAGGCGACCTCTTGTGCGTAAGCACCTAGTGTCCATTATGGTAGAGTACTATTCAACCCCTTTCCTGTCCTAATGCACTGCACCTTCAACTAGAACCATGGATCAGCAATGTCCATGGACCAACCAAACTTGGCTTTAGGATCCGTGCGCCATCCTTACTCTCAGCGGCGGTGCACTTTGATCGATCATATCTCTCACATCCCATTGTCGATTTTCATGTGTTTGGGCTTGTTGGAAAGCTGGTTCAGAGATCTTTCAACGGTATATGGTACCTGCATGCTTGGCTTTGTTTCTGTGCTCAAATTGGCACTTTTCCGGCTGTGTTCTAGGGTTTCGCGGCAACCGGGTAGACACTTTGATGTTGATCAGATCTCTCACACCCGGTGTCAGATTTTTATGTGCTTGAGCTTGTTGGAAAGCTGGTTTAGAGAGCTTTCCAACGGTGTATGATACCTCATGTTTGTCTTTGTTTCAGTGCTCAAATCTGCTGTTTTCCAGGCTGTGTGCTAGGGTTTTGTGGCAGCCCTTCTTCTTCCTTCTTTTGAGAAGCATAGCCCTCGCGATGCCGTTGTTGGCCTTGGCCACGGTGTTGAAAGGTGTGTGTTGTACTCTTATTGAAGGTTACGAGAATGTTTTACTAATTCATACCCTAGTTCCTAATGGTGCCTGTTGATGAAAGTCCCACACCAATATAGGGATTGGCGTATGTTTTAGTAAGTATCCTTCGATTGGTCTCGGCCTTTGCGCAGAATTTTGATCGGTCATATCTCTCGTGATCCGATTGTCGATTTTCATGTGCTTGGGCTTGTTGGAAAGCTGGTTCAGAGATCTTTCCAGCAGTGTATGGTACCTGCATGGTTGGCTTTGTTTCTATGCTCAAATTGGCACTTTTCCAGGCTGTGTGCTAGGGTTTCGTGGCAACCCAGACACTTCGACTGCATCGTATCTCTCACATCCGTTTCCATTCTTATGTGCTTGGGCTTGTTGGAAAGCTGGTTCAGAGATCTTTCCAACGGTGTATGATATCTGCATGCTTGTTCTTTGCTTCAGTGCTCAAATCTGCACTTTTCCGGGCTGTGTGCTAGGGTTTTTGTGGCAAGTCTGCATGACACACCGTGATATCCGTGAGTCGTCACCAAGTCATACCCCAAGTCATGGCCACAAACACAGTCCCGTGTGGACCCACACTTGGTTGGTGAGCTACCCGCAGACCACACCAACCCATCCCCGGGAAGGCCCAACACACCAACCACCGGTTGACCCTATCAGCAGTGCGAGCTCCTGGGAAGACCATGAAGCGGGCTACCAAGGACTCGCGTAGGGAGAGACGGCTTTCCATGAAGAGGGAGGCCCGGCGCCAAGGCCTGGGCCGACGACAAAGGGCCACATAGGCAATCCGCCACGAACCTTGGAGCCAAAGCGATTCAAGGAGGGTTGAGGCCATCAAAGGCAGACCTTCTATGTGCCTCCCACGTAGGTGGGAGAACATAACATATCTGGATGTTGCGCAGCGCTGGTGCCGAAAATCCATTTAATCACGTAATTGGAGGATCAAGGCATTTTAAAAGTGCATGATAGCATCCACTTGCTACAATTTGGATACATCAATACCGCCAGGAGCTGCGAAGGGAGGCCGGTAGACACCGTGGTTGGCGTAAATTTGCGGGAAGCCGGACGCCAGGATGAACCGGTAGAGCAGAGACACTAACAACCCCGCTCGGATCCGTGCCGAGGTTGAGGAGGCTAAGGCCACGCCCGAGGAGCATAGGCCGCCTCCCCGAGGTTGCGAGGCCGCCACCGCGGGAGATTGGGGCGGGATTCCGTGCCGCTGGAAGTTAGCCGTTTAAGCGGAAGGATAGCACGCAGATCGAGCTACAGAGCCGGGGCGGCCGCTTACCAAAGAAGGCAAGGGCCTCCATGCCGGTGGCACATGAGCAACTCCGCCCATTGCACGCGTGCGGGAGATGGCAAGACATGACACGCCCCGCAAGAGCCAGCTCCGCATCCCGGAGAACGTAAACCACAAAGAAAGAACACACCAACCCCGCTGAACCCACCAACCCTGTGACGCCAACCCGAACACATGCTGCGACACATCGACACGCCGGGTCTGCCACCACTCCCCGGCCACGCCATGCCTTATGCCTCACCCACCCTCAACCAACACTGTGCCCCCGAATCCTTCAGGAACAGGACGCCAGAGCCGCGAATGTGGTAGTGCGCAGGCCGATGGAGGAGTCGGGAACATCTCACTCCCACTCCGCATACGACATCTTGGGACGGGATGATGTGTCCCGGCTCCGTGACCATTGGAAAGGCGAAGTCGTCATGGAATTCCGGGCCACCATCGCCCCGGTGGTCATCTTCACGCTTGAGAGCGTGCGCCAAGCGTGGCCATCTCCCGCCGTGGCCGAAGTTGAAGGGGCGGCTCAGACGTTGGACCGACTTGACCCCGTAAACAACCGAAGAGACTCGCCGGCGGAGCCGGCCAAAGTCGTGGCGCCGCAGACATGGAGGGCTGGGCAGGGTCCTGGGAAGGATGCTTGTAATTGTGCAGCCAAACAGGATGCGGCACTCCGCCCCTCGAGTCCCCTCTCCGAGGGGGCCCCAGCCGCTGAGCATCCACATCTTCCCTCCCCCGGGACCACCACTACCTGCCGACCTCGGCGGCATGCATGCCACTAAATAGGGATCGTGCCTCGGCCAGTAGTATCCCGAATTGCCGTGGCTTCCATGGCGTATGGGGACGATCTCAATTCCGCCGCCATGGACATGGACCTTATCTTCCTCATGGAAACATGGGAACATCTTTGGTCACAAAGCGCCCGATTTGCGGTGATACCAAGTCTTTAATCAGGCCTTCAATGAGTGCACTTAGGAACGAGGACACGGAGGAATGCGTGTTATTACCCGGTGACCTTGGCCCACCGGGCTCTCCCCGTGTAAAGTGCATTGTGCATAACAATGCACAGTGGGTACGAGTCTTGAACGGCGATGGCAACCCTCTTTTTGTGGCTTGTTACTTCCCACATGCCGAGCAACTTTTACCACACGACTCGATGTGGATTGCGCAGGAGCCCTATGTCGATCTATATGATGACATACGCCCAGCATGCATAATTGGGCAAGGTCATGTTGCTTTGAGACTTCAATGCGCCGCTATTGTGTGAAAGCAGATCCAAAAATTCGCACTCCTAGTCGAGGATGTATTGCAAATGGACCCCGGGCAGAGATGGTTTGGCTGCTGGCGCCGATGACGTTCGTGACACGGCAGGGCCTGGCACCGCCGTTGTCGGCAAGATGACCCGTCATTTGCAATGGCTTACTGGCCGTCGGCCTAATTTGTATCCGGCGCTGCAGGCGAGGGAGAGGAGAGGGCCCCGGCACCGGTGAAGATACGTGCTGGCGGGCAACGAAAATGCCTACACTTGATCCCACTTTCAGCAGTGTAGCCGGAATGGTGGGAAGAGTAGAAACCGACCCATGACTGTTCTTTGTGAGATGGGTGGCGAGGCCAACCCCGAGCACCATTGCCCCAACACCCCATGTACTCACGGTTCGTCTGGACTATGATCATAAAGTCCTATCTGCGAGGATGCTTGAGCACTCAGCTGCGGGGGATCTTGCCAACTCCCCACACTTGTGGGCAGGCCCCAGGCCAGGCAGGCTCTCCTTGGGGGCGGGGACATATGCTTTGGGAGAGGCTGAGCTGCCGGCCCGATCCACGGGGCTGCAACCACCTTCCCCCGCAATCACTGGATTTAAGTGGCCCGTGCGGGGCCCCAGAAAGCAGTAAGCTCCATCAAGTCTTGGACCCACCACCATTAAGCCCCATGGCCCGTCAGTCCGCTTCCTTCCTCAAGACCAAGAAAGCTGTGCACCTTAAGTGAGCACCAGCAACAGATGTTTGGTCTTCTAGACCGGCCACCCTAGGGCCTTCGAGAAAGGTCTTGAGCAAGCCCGCATGTACGTTTCCACGTGAAATATTACCCCGAGCAATGGGTGAGATACTTGCAGCAAATGTATGACCCAATGGGGAAGCCCGCACCGCATTCTCCGCAGCACGTGCCTAGCAATCACCACACCGGGATGTCATAATCAGCCCGCAACGCCGCTTAAATCCGAAGGCGCCAGATTTGGGTATGCGTGCGCAGCTTCTCAAGTGGGATCGGCCCCCAATGGGCCGGCTCTCACAAAGACTCTTCAACAGTGGCATTGCAAGAAGGCTTCCCCCAAGACCGACTACCTCAAGAGTTGCCCATATACAGCATAGGGACCCCCACGTTTCTACCAACTATCGCATCTATTATGGTCGGGCCTCTGCCTTGCCGTTGCTTGCCCTGATTCGAGGGGGCCATTGACACTTTGTAGCGGGATGGAGAAAAGTGTCAAGACGCCAGTAGGCTTCCTAAAAGATTCTACTATTGACCATATCTTCACTGCAACACTCCCCATAGAGGATAGCCTAACCGACTTTAACTGTGACTGCTGCTTTGTGGGACGAAGCGCTTTTGGACACGCTGGGCTCTGATAAGTTGTGGGACAGATTGAGATAGCTAGGACCCCCGCCGACCTGCGCACGCTATATACGTACTATACGCAGGCTTGCTCCTGGGCCGTCTCACACACGGGCCGGGGAGCCCGCTGTTAGTAGCATTGGGGTGCGCCAGGGCTGCCTCTATCCCCCGCCTTTCTCGGCTTGTACATTGACCAGCTAGAAGAATGGCTAGCTGAGCACGGGAGGCCGCTTTGATGCACCACATAATCCGCAACTCATATATGCCGATGATGTTGGCCCCGCCGCGATATACCCCGTGCAGGACATGCAACGCCACCGGGATGCTTTGGACACTTTCCGCCAATTCAATCGACATGAGTTAACTTGGCCAAGACAAAAAAAGGCCGGTCCCATCATCCCGCACTCCACGCCTTCCCTCATTCACTTACTGTATGTGTAGTGGAGGTGGCTCGGCCTTATAAGTATTTGGGCATTGAGTTTTACTACCACACACCGGATGCATCCATCGTGTTACGTCAACAGCTTGAAAGCCCTCAGATGCAATGCAAAACAACAGCCACAAGGCAGTATCGTAGATGCATGGGGTCACCAGCACACTTGTTCGTGGCCTTGCCGAACCCGTCCTCCCCCTATGGGGGCGTGGGGTGGGGGTTGATATCCCCGCCACTTTTGGAACGATCTAGAGCGTGCAGAAAGCTTTCTTGGCCCTAAGTAATCGGAGGAAATCCACGGTCCCATATCAGATCTTGCCCAAGAGATGTGCTTCCTTCCATTATGAGGGTCAGCACTGAACGCGTCACATTATTTACTTCCCGTAAGGTGGTGGCTATGGATGAAGCCCGCTGCCCAACCTTGCTTTGGCAGCGGGGGCGATGGGCCCGCTAGCCGACTCAAAAGCATTGAACCGAAAGACAAGCAAGCCCAAAGGGTTCTCGTCTATGGAATGTGCGAGAAGGTGGTGGCTATGGATGAAGACCAGTATACACCGGCGAACGGTGGCCGCTATACCTTGAAGCAAGATTTGATGCTTGCTTCAGCGGCCAAGCTTTGGATGCGAGAGCCCTATCACATGTCAAGGTGGCAAATTATCGACAAAGGGTTAATCCCATGCTCACGAGGGGCCCACACCACTACCTGCGCACCCATCTACCCATGAAAAAGCGGGGTGATTGCTTCCATTCCGACAAAAACACCACCTCGTGATTGAGACAGGGAGATGGATTCGGGGAGCAGCAAGGAGGACAGGTCCGCCGCTGTCTGTCAACAGGGCCATTGAGGATGAAAGTCACGCCTCCGTGCCCGTCGTCCGCATTCCAGCATATCCGCCCTCTGTGATGCTCCTGGGTTAGTTTGCCCCATCGGGCCTTCGTTGCATGAGCCACAGAAAGCAACCTCAGAGGGTTTGTTGGGATCGGACCTCCCGAGGTAATGGATACGCGGACCCGCTTATGCCCCCAGTAGACATTAACCTCACCAGCGCACTTGTGATTATGTATATAACGTGCGGCAAGATGTGGCATCCTTATTGCTACTAAGGTTTTTCCTAAACCCTTCTGTACCCGGGGGTTTTAATCCCGGTAGTAATAATGCCGCCGCTCTCTCTTTGTACTTGGGGTCCCATAGGCCAGTTGGTCTCCGTGTGATCTATAAAATCATATTCTATTCTATTCTATTCTATTCACAGGTATGTATTATGTACTTCAATCAAACATGAACACATGCCATTTTTAGAATAACATAGGTAAGTGAAAACAACTTTGCACATTCTTTGCAACATAGTCAAACTATCCTAAGATCAATTTTGCTCAATTTTGAAGAAAGACCTGGGATAAAAATGAACATTTGACAAAAAGAATTAAACAATCATAAAACATTTATGTTTCTACACGCTGAGAAAAAGACAACCAAATACATTGTTAAAAATCTGCACCTTTCATCACCTCCCCGGTCGGTACACTCAAACGAAAAAAGAAAAATAAGAAGAGCAATATACCTCTAAAAGTTTAGGTTGAAAGGTATCATCAATTAGAATATCAATTCCATAGATGGCCCTGCAGGTTGGACAAAGGCATCTCCGATGCTCTTTCTCAAAGACCTTCAAAGGCGCTTTCATCATCGGGCGGACCTTTCCGTGAATATCCACCCATTTCATCGAAAGCAAATGCTCAAGATAATATTTAAGGGAGGAAAAGGTGGCAAAGATTCACAAAAGCAAAAGCAAAAGCAAAAGAAATAAATTGCTATTGTCACACTCGCCTTTAAAAAGCCAAGCACAATAAGTTCTTTTGGATGCGCCTCGGGGCCCTCGAGACCTATATCTAATCCCTCAACCATTATTCTTCGTTTTTTGTCTTATTTCCACTATTAAACATATTGTCACAACTAGAAAAGAAGCTATACCTTTGTGCGCCTTTTCAAACTGGGAACAAAATCATGAGTGTTTTATATGATTCAATTTTGTAATGTCGCCAAGCAAGGCAATGGCACACACCAAAACACCCATTAAGGTTTTCCATTCAAAACATGAGGGTACAAAGATCGATACTCACCATAACAAGAAATGAGTCTCATAGTTACACAAGCCGCTTTCATGAATTGTATATTTGTTATTTGCTAACCTAGTCTACATATTTGATCGCTAATAAAACCTTCCAAATATTTCCCATCGTTGAGACATTTTTACATATCCGTAAGACATCGTGATGAGAAAATTCCCCTGGTCGCAGACTCACGCAGAACAACACTATGGAAAAGGGCTAGATTCTCAACATACTTCCTGACAAATTTTGGGACTGGTCTCCATGAGACTAATAAGAGTGCAAATATGATGTAATAGTGGTATCAATATCAAGGTACATATTCCGTGGCTTAATAATCCATAAATCGCTTTCCTTCTTTCTTCCTCGCCTATAATAGTCCCCAATTAGGGAGAGCAAGTTGAGTTTCCATGTTGTATGTTACCGAAGCCAATCCCGGCTACCATAGGCCCCGCCATTTACAAATTACAAGTGTTATATGCAAGCAACAACAACAAGCTTAAAAAAATAAAACTTAACAATAACATCAATAGCAACAATGTAAAGCAAACAAGACAAACAACGGATCACCAACGGGCAATAATATTATGTATCTCAAAACTACACAAAACATTGCCTACCGGCCGCCCTGCCGATGATGCTTCATGATGATGCATGCCCCTCAAATGGAAATTGGTTCACATATTGATCATGGCGTAATTCAGCCTTTTTCGAATCCTTTCATCAACTTGCAAACAAGTCCGGCATAATATGACCTTAGGAACAAGCACGCCCATGGCGCACGTTTCTCCCATCATCATTAAGGCATATATAGAAGGCCTTGATACTCTTTAGGTAGTTATACACTATCATCGGGCTTTGGAACATCTCTTCAAGAAGATATCCGACACCTAAAGACGCATATGTTCAATATAAGCACTCTTAGTAGGTCTGGAATGATGATGCCGACAAATTACAAATTTTTACACATACTAGAAAAATACAAATTTCTAAAGAATAGGTCAATAGCCGTGATCGACATGTCATGCACGCTACAATAGGTGAGAAATGGAAACTACTACAAATTTTCAAAAGTACAATATCCAGCCTTCTCTAACCCGTTAACCGCATCATAATGGCATGCTCAAGGCCGCCATTATTTCAAACAAAACTTCTTTAAGAATGCTCATAACATTAATTCCCATAAAACTATAACGACCTTTACAACACACCTCTCATGCTTCGGATGCCAAATCAATTCCCCATTCCACCAAGATTTTCAAACACTTTGTCTTTCACCGCATGATTGCTAAAAAAATTACTTTATACACCATCATACTCACACCATTGCCTCAATGACATCACAAGAAGACTAACCTCCTTAAGCAAGCGATTGCCCTCAGATATGTTACTCGTGAAAAGGAGTGTTTGCAACTAGACGTAAGACGATCTAGTGCTTCTTTATTATATTTTTACTTTAAGAATTCCATGTCATCATAACAATGGTCTAAAAGACATTTGCAATGAATTTGACATACCGCATTCAAAGACAATCCATATCCTCCCCGCAGAATGATAATGATAAGCAAAAATAGCAAGTAAAACAAACAAGCCGTTAAATTGTACCTCAAGTTTCAAAAAGCAATTTCGTGTTCTATCATCCAAAACTCTTGCAAGATGCCTCGCTTGTATGACAATTCTCTACTAAAATGTTGGCCCAAAAGTATATACACTTAATTTAAAGCACACGATATGTCTCAACTTGTAGCTGGGCTCGACATCGTCGGATATGCTTGGCGAGCAAAGAAATCAGATGCATAATCAATTGTCCCATCATCCTTCCAAAGAATACCACCCTTAATTTTCAACTTTCCTTCCATCTTTGCAATCTCTCTTTTGCTTTTCGCAGATCCTCGCGACCAAGATCATCAATAGCGGCTTTTCTTTGCTTTTCAGCTTTTAGCTTACTTACAATTTCACCTTTCTCAATAACTATTTATTTTTTGGGTTCTACATCATCTTGTGAAGGAGATGTACTACTTTTTTATTCTCTCTTCTCTCAAATTTCATCATGGATTGTCAGAACTTGAAACATTTCTCCCGCTATAATTTTATCTATCTCGCTTCTTGGCGCATTCGTGAGGTTGTTTCAGTTCTCCTTCAAGAGTCACATATGTTCCTCGTGGCTACAAGTCAATTTAGATTTCCAACCGAGCATCCACCAAAGAATCGCAAGGATATAATATTAAAATACACATTGGCAGAGGGAAAAGAAAATGATTTTCGAAGTCCCATTTACCTTTTTGCCATATCCTAAAACTATATTCTAGTTGAAGTAAATATGTGCAATTAAAAATCTAGAAATAGGACATTACCTGAAGATTCATAGGACACGAACCATCATTAACCTCGAGAAATGTGCCCTGAAACCTTCCTGTTTTCACCCAACAACAACTCTCTTGCCCACCATCTTCCCGACCGATAATAGATCTAATGAGCACAACCGCTTAAACGGAGACAACTTCAAAGATTCTCAAATAGCAAGGCAATCCATCGCCGGGTTAGCGGTTTCAAAGTTGCTCCCCGATAAAAAGAACCACCGCCAATTTACACCCTATAGGAAGTTTGAGAAATCATTGACATATTCTTGGCATATACCGACATATACCTAGAATATGCTATAAACCCATTATCAACAAGGGCTTGCCCCCTAGGGGCAAACCTAAAAATAAAATACTTCCCTCCATCTGCGCCCGTGGTGTAGATGGAACACCGATCCCTTCGAGATCGATGTTCCCTCTACACCATGGGCCCGCGACCGAGGGTGTAGAGCCAAATACCAAATTCTTTTGTATGAATATAATGCAACTACACAATAAATACGCCCACAACAAACGTTTGACATGTTGCAAAATAAATTAAACAAGTCAAGAAACTTGAGCCATTACATGTGGCTCAAGTTTCTTGACTTGAGCCAACTGGAAGAATCCGCCATGACATGCTGCAAATAAATTAAACAAGTCAAGAAACTTGAGCCCACTACATGTGGCAAAAATTGATATAGAAGTGATACAAATTTGTTAGAATTGTGAAACAAATAAAATAAGCAAATTGTTATATTAGCAAGCTAAAGCATTTTCACTTGTGGCCATGTAACAAATGTGTGCCATTTCTAGAGGATCTATGCCCTCCACGTGTCGTCTGTATCTCACTACCATCTCGAAGACAGATGCTCAACACCCCTCTTCAAAGCATCCACAATCTTTTAGCATCCGGAGTCGTTGTGTGTACACCATGTCTCTATGGAGCATCATTTGCATTTTTGTTCCTCTACCACATGCAACGTTTGAGAATACCGATGGGTTGGATTCACCTTAATCCGCTAGCTTCATTTGCCTCATAGCATGCACAAGTTCAAGGAACTTGGAATGATGCAGCACAATGAGTAAATGTCATTTACCAAGACAAATGAGTCTATTCTATTCTATTCCAAGACACTTCATCATCTTCTAATGGTATATTCGAAATTAGAGTGGTATCTTCGGACTAATAAGCACCCACCATTTAAAAATGTTTAACCCGAACTAGTAACCCGAAAAGTGCATATAGTTCCACTCCATTAGGTCGTCTTTCTTTAAGTTATAAGTTAGCATGGTCGTCCTTTCCTTCCATAGTTAATAGGTCTTTCCTTTAATAAGTTTTCTTTAGTTAGGTCGTCTTTCTTTTTTACGCTTTTCTTTAAGTTAGCATGGTCGTCCTTTCCTTACATAGTTAATAGGTTAGGTCTTTTCCATAGTTGATGGGTTAGGTCTTCTTTTTTTTCTATGGAGATATGCCTATGCCTTGAGATATGGTTACCTAACGACCACACTCCATAACTCCTTAGGTTTAGGCTTCTTCTTCTTCTCATGTTCATGCTTTTCTCTCAAATTTGCATAGTGGAAACATGCCAGAGATGCCATTTCTTCTGCGAGACGAAGTGGCATACATTTGCAGAAGAGGCAAATTGTGAGCCTCAAGATACCAGAAATTTCCTGAATGGCTTGGTACATTCCATTCTTACCTTCTCTATGAATGATGGCACCACCTTGTCACCTCCTCAAGTGCCTTTCAAATCTTTTTCTACTACACAATTAAATATTGAGGAGGGAGCACCAATATACCAAAAATTTAGAATGTCTTGGTACGTTTCAAATCTCTGGTATGTTGAGTCTCACAAGTCATCCCCTCCTCAATAAATAATTGTGTGGTAGAAAAGATTGGAAGCCTGAGGTGAAAAGGTGGCGCCACTATTTCATAGAGAAGGTGAGTTAAGTATACATTTTCTATATGTGCTTGTTGGAGTTACGAACAGGTGAGATAACATGCGTTTATAGCATTGACATTTGATGTATTTTTGAACTCTTTTAATAACTTTTATTATTTTGTGCATTTCCATGTAGTGTTTTCTTTTGCGAGAGACTAAATAATATGTTTATTTGATTTGTGGTATGGACCCTTGAGATATTTGGGTTAATGGTTTTCACTGATTTTCAGTGAAAGATGTATTGCCGGGCATTCAGCTGTAGGCCTGGCCTCACAATATTCCACAAATTAAGTGCCCCTGTTGCTAGGGACATTTTAATTGGCATTGGTACCATCTAGTTTATGAAAATGAAATGACTAAGATTCTTCCAATACTTGCAGCCACACTGGTTTAAAAAAAAAAAACATGTCCCTGCTCGGGAGCTGATTCCGTCGCTGCGCAAAGTTGCAAGCCATGCATGGTACCACCCCTCCATTTCAATTGCGTTTTTTTTTTTGCTTGATTATTGTCATTTTGAGGTTGTAGCAAAGAAATGAAAGCCTTTGAAGAATGCGTTTCATTCTGAAAGTCAGTCTCTGCAGGCAGCTTTCCTTTTAGAATTGATTCTAAGATTGGAGGCTCTATCGTGTATCTTGTTGAATGAGTTACCATGTTTTGGAATGGTTAAATTGCCTTAAATTTGGTCTTGGCCATGATTTGGAATGCACTTGATTGTGGCTCTGCTTTACTGCTCAACAAATATGGTCTCGGCTATTGCTTCTGCCATTGGCCTTGGAGTTGGTACTCCAGAAGCAACTTATCGTTCATATGAGCTTCAGATGTTGTTAGCTAGTGCATACTAGGCTTGCACAACATGTTGAGAAGGGCAATGAGGATGGCCTTTACATTAAAAGTGTTGCTCCTTGTAAAACTTTTGTGGGCGCTCATCATGCATGCTGGAACTGGATTTATTGCTCATGTTTATGATCTTTCACATGTATTTCTTACGAAGTATGTTAATAGACTTTCTGTTGTGGGCTGGATCAATGCATGTGCATATTATCGGCCATTGAAAGAAAAACTTACATGTTTTTAGAGGGCTTACTGTGGGATATATGGGCCAGCAGATGGCGCGCGGCATGCTGAACAGGGACGTTTTGTGCTCGGGTTGCTTTGGATATTTCGAAGCAGGTATCTTTATTGATGAAGTTGAATGGATGTTTGTAGTTTGCAAAGCTGCGATATAGGGCTGTGATCTGGTAGATGCATTTGAAACCCAGTTGATGCATTTTCAGCATCTCTGCAGTAAGAAACCGATTATGGAAGATGATATTGCTTTTTGTTATAGAATGTCTGGTCGGAGAAAATCTATACCAAGGCATTGCCGATCCACCATAGCCTTTACTTTTATACTGGTTTTTTGCATAATAAGTTGGTGCCTTTTTTCCAAAGCATCCAACTCTCTGAAACATCTCGCAAATTTCAAGTCCTTTCTCCAACTCCAAAGCATCCTCAGGTCCGTTTATTTTTTTTTTTCCTTTCTGCCAAAGAGAGTTTAGTATAGTGATTCAAAGAAGGCCTCATTTTATGCAGAGGAAACATTTGGCTATTTGTATAAATGGGCAAAGGATTTTGAGCTCACTTCTACATCTATCAAGTTGCATGCCTCTCTTGATGAGAATGCATTCAATTTCTCGCTTCTAAGAAATGTCTTTAATGAGAAAAGAATTTGCATATTCAATCCCCAAAACTTCTCAGTGATCAGTATAAGAATTTACTGACCTCAAGATTTGGCCAAGGCAGGCAGGTATGAGCCAAAATGAACCAATATTCCAAAGTGACCTAACTTGTAGACTTGAAAATCATACTCTGTAAGCTTTATATTATTCAACAGGGTTTGTTGCAATATTTCAGCATTGTAGAAGGGTGCTGGAAGCTTATCAGAAAATTTTTACATATGATTGGATCATTCAAGCCAGGGTAGCTTCTTACTTCAATTCCCCATTTCCACCTCCCTCACACATTTACAAAGACTCATACATGATTAAGCATTTGCAAAATACTGATATAGTAGCATGTAATGCTATGATTGCTAGGTACGTGCTGGGTATATGGTTATGTCAGGCATTTAGCATGTAATGCTATGATTGCTAGGTACGTGCTGGGTATATGGTTATGTCAGGCATTCTTTCTGATCCGGAAGTGATGTAATGGCAGAATGATATATTTATAAATCATGAAGAATTGCAAAGAAGTGATCACAGACATTTCCACCATTGCTTCTATCTTGCGGGACACCAATGTTACTGTCCAACAAGGTAAGTGGATTGATACCCACATTTTCACAAAAGGACTAGCAGAGATTTTCTTAGGAAATCTTCTTGTAGAGATGTATCATAAAGTTGGGTCTCTAAATGATACTGAGCAAGTATTTTGTAATATGCCTTGGCACAATTCATACTCTTGGAATACCATGCTTGCAGGATATATAAGGCAAGGACTTCTAAAAGATGCTTTCCAATTTTATGAAATAATGTCATGCAAAGATGTAATCTCTTGGACTGCTATGCTTACTGCCTATGTGCTGCATGATCATCTGAGGGAATCATTTTAATTTTTTGGGAAATGCCTCATTCCGATGTGGTGTCATGGAATGTGATGACTGCAGCTTATACCCAGCATGGTCAGATCAGAGAAGCTCTTCAACTCTTTCAACAAATGCCCAAACAGGACATTGTCTCTACAGAAGGATATTGTGTCGTGGAATATAATGGTTGCTTCATGTCCTCAACAAAAGCGGATGGGAGCGGCTGTGCCACTGTTTCGACAAATGCCGTCTAGGAATATTATAGCTTGGAATACAATGATTACTGGTTATGCTCAATAGGATTGTTAAGAGAGGTCCCAAGTTTCTTCTCCCACATGCGACAAGAAGGGATTAAGGCTGGCAGGGTTACCTTTGGAAGCTTCGGAAGCTTATTGAATATGTGTGCTAAAAATGAAGCATTATGTGAAGGCAAACAGGTGCATAGCTACATTGTGAATTGCAGGTTAGAGGAAGATCGCATTATCAGAACTGCACTTATGAATATCTATGCAAAATGTGGAGGACTTCGTAATACATGCATGTTTGTTTGAAAAGGTTTTTCAGCCAGATGTAATCGCAATGCTTGCTGCATATGCATAGCATGGACATGTCAGATCTGTCATCCAACTGAGTTGTTGTTGTTTAGGCGCTAAAGGTTTTGCACTGGATGAAACTGCATTTTGTTGCATACTCTTTGGATGCCCCCTCTTTTATTCTGCTATTACGCCCATTCCTATTAGAAGCCTTCTTGTCTTCAGCCAAATCAAAATCATTCTAAACTAATTTATTTGCGTGATCAAGCAGTCGAGCTTCCAAATTTTCAAAAGCCCCTATGGAATAACTTCCAAAGCCTGGTTGATTATTTTCATGAATTCTCTCATTTCTCCGATTCGTACCAAATAAATGGCTTAATAAATCTCTATTTTTTGCCATTGTGAGGAATTTTTTGCAATGGGCGAAAGCATGAAGGAGCAATGCAGTGTGGAGGTATAAAAGCATGTGGATGATTCTAGTTTATCACAAAAGGCACAACAAGGTTAACCTGTACATAATACAAAATATATTGATATGGGTTTTAATTGGTAATATACATTGATTGGATTATTTCGATAGATCAGATGAAGCACAAAGATTACAATTTGCATTTTCAAATGCCCTTACACAAAAAGAGTTTTAGAAGCTCAAATTTGAAAGGTAAACGTTTATTACTTTCTACTCACACTCACAACTTTAACAAGCATTGATCTGTATAAGACACGAAAGAATAAAGGCAGAATCGATCCTATTACAAGAATTTGCGGTTGCACGCCAAGCCGAAAAAAGCAGATGGAGACGAAGATCGATAATCTTTAATTTATATCAATGCAATTTTTGGTTTTTGAGACTCAAATGTATGTGATTTCTTGCATTGAAAGGAAACCACATGCACTTCATAGCCTGCCACTATTGTGATGCACCATTCCTTAAATAGTAGTTTATTCACCAGGTTAGGACGTAACATCATGCCTATGCAATCTGAATTTACGTTGCACATATCTAGCAAAGAACAACCTAGTTTGATTCCATAAGAAAGACATGTACTCCATAAATTTGTGCCCTCCAGATGCAAGATAGATGAAGGGAATGCGAAAGCAAAAGTCATGCTCTTAGTTGTCGATTGGTCGACTATGGTGAATTTTTATTTCAATATTTAAATTCTTTAATCAATTCATTACCTATTCTTAATTCAACCTATTCATACATCACCATCGATAAATAATAACACATCCATTTGTTAACCATAGCGTTCTAGCATTCAATCTGCAGCAAAAAAATATTTCGACAAACCCTACAACCATTCTAACCTCTAATACAATCTAGGTATCAAATGGCATCTTCTTTTTATCTTCCAAGTACCAAAAGAAATGGAACTACAAGCCCATAAAAAACCAACCCAACCCAACCCAACCCAACCTTGCTAGCTGAGCATTAAGACAATTTGATCTTATTTCATTTAGATATAAGGCTATTATGCTTGACATGCTGGGCGCCCATGCTTTGGGCCTGGGGCTCTTTGTTGCTTTTTCGTGTAACTTATGGATCCGGGCTCTGTTTGTGATGATCTTTAGCTCGTTGGACAGCTTGTTCTAAGGGCTTTCTAATAGTATCATTTTTGTTAGCTTTTTCTTACAGCTTAGGGGCCGGATTGGGCCTCTTCAATTTCGGTCACTTTTTGAGAGATGGTGGTTTCTGCATCCCATGCAATAGATCTAGAAGGAGCTTTTCCTCCTCTGCAAGGTTTTGTGCCGACTTTCGACCTCAAGCTCATCTTTGGTGCACGGACATCATCGATTACATTGCAAAAGTCTCATATCAAAGATTTAGTGAATGGATGCTCAGAAGATGTACCTAGTGCCTCTAGAAAAGCTAGAGTGTCGGTCACCGCTTTGTGGGTGTTGTCCGAGGGGAGTAAGGAAGAGTTATCATCAATTTTAGATACATTGAAAGCTCGGCATTTCGGCTCCAACAACAATTACCTTCGATGACATATTTTATCAGTCTGATTGTCAAACTGTTGTGCAAGCTTCTGGTATTCCTGTGGTTGAGGTGGACCATCATGCGCATCTTAAGTGTGCCGAGAACTTATCTTCCTATATGGGTCCTTGGCTATTTTCTTGGAGGTTATTTAGATTTCTCCGCGATTTTGTGTGTGGTTATCTCGTCTTTTTTTGATTGTCTTCAACTTTCTCCTTTTCAATCCATCAAGTTATTGGCAAAAAAACTTTGTCGATTATGTTTGATAATAGTGATACAAATTGGAGTCTTTGGTGTCTAGAGGGATTGATCCTATTGGTGGGGAGTATATAATGTACCAAGATTATTCCCCCGGCTTTACACCGGTATGGTTCGTGCTTTAAAGATGCCTTTGCCGGTTTTCAATATCAAATCTTCCTCCAGATTTAATGGCTCATCGGGTTCTTATCGTAAATTGCATCCGGACTTGGGGTTCATATTTCACATTCTATCATGAATGGCCCAAGGATTTGTGTTTCTATGCCAGTGGATTCGCCTTTACCAGAGTGTATAGTGGTTAAAAGTGGTCCTTGGTATAAGAAATTGGATCTTAAGCTTTTGAATGGACCGAGAATTGGCTCGCTTATTTCCTCGATAAAGAGGCTTTTGTTGCCTTTCATAGAGGCCCCGTGTATCTCAAGCTTCATTAAACCTTACGCTTTATCTCGGGTTCAAGTTCATGGTGTTAATTTTGCACCTACTCATGATCAACCTATGCCAGTTGTTTTACACTCCTCGGCTATGGAAGTTGATTTACATCCAGTTCCAATGGCACTGTCTTTAGCACCATCCTCTGCATCTATTGTTCCTTTTACTTTTTAGCAAGGTGATGTTTCTAGGAGTGAAGTTGATATATCGTCTAGCTCCAACGACGTTGTCTCTAGCACCTAAGTATCGCCTATTGTTCCCTGCATTTGTACCTTCACATGCACCTATTGTTCCTTTTATTCCTCAAGGTGACATTCTTCTTCTTCTCGACACGCCTAAGATAGTTATGGATGATTGTCCTAATAGTCCGAGTAATAGAGCGTTATGGCAACATGCCACTTGGAAAAAGGTTGCCAGGATGGGGTCTCGTGCAAGGAAGAGGTCAAAGAAGGTATGCCGTGAGGCCCCTGCGCGTCATAATCTCCAGAGTTCAGATAATACGATGTCTAATAATGATTGTATTGATGTGGTAGAACATGTTGATTGTGATGAGGCTATTAAACGCCTCAAGATGGTACAAGATATTTGATTATGTACTGTGTGTATGGGTGGTTTTGCTTAGGGGACTTCGTAGTCCTCTAGGTTTTGAGTCCCATTTCACAGACCTCTTGTATGTTTCTTGATTTTTTCATGAATAATAGACTGCCGTCCTTCAACAAAAAAAAAAGATGGAGTGCATACATAACCTGTTGGTATTGGAGATAGAAGTTTATTTCTACTTTATCATTTTGATGGTAATTTGTTGTTCCAATTCTTTTTGGCCATGTTTTGCCAATTGGGTGGGAGTAGCATGTAAAAGATTATGCGTGAATCACGTGGAATTGATTGAGAGAAGCTTTTCTTCATAGCTATGCCTAGCAAAGTAGCATCTATTGGAAGAATTGTAGAGAAACAAGCCTTTCCAAACGCCTTAGTATATGCTATGAGTTGCATTGTCTTGCTTCTTGCCTTTGTTTCCCTCTTATCTAGGTTGAGTATAAAAATGCAAGGACAACAATAAGGTTTCTAAATTTCTAAGACATTGCAGATTCTATTTCGACTTAATTAAGGAACAAGTCGCAATTGGAAAAAGAACATTGCAATTGGTAAGTTCTTTTGTTGAGATGGGGATGTACTATGCAATTAGTTAATTTTGAGGTTATTCCACTTTCCTTGGATCAAATGAATCCAAGTAGATGATTCTGAGATTGTCCCATTTTCCTTTACATTTGACACATTGATTCAATATAAAGATATTATTGCTAGTAATTGTAAGCTTAGTTGAAGGATGAGATACCAATGTACAAACCTCTAAACACATACGCCCCTAGTACAAACTGCATTAAATGCTTCGCTTTATGATATGCTAAAGCACCATGTTACAATCCAGCCTAAAACAATCCAATGCAACCCTATCAACCATTTGTCCCAAGCCCCACCTACTACTGCTAATTTACATGGATGAGAACCAACAAACACATGGTGCGAGTCTATTTTTTGATAGCTTACATTTCAAGGAAAACTACTTGGATAATGGGTTATTTAGTATATTGAAGTCTAAGCATGGAGTCTGGACAGTTTTGAATACCCTTTAGAGGCCAAGGAATTGCTGTTGAGAATTCTCCCACCATGACGAAGAAGGCCTTCCATTTAGCTAAGGCATGGACAATTTGGCCAATATAGAAAAGGAGGAATGTCCTAGTCCTTGATGAGAATAAGGACATATCCATAATATAACTACTTCATATGCTAGACTACTACGGATTGCCCCAATGTCATGGGCACTGGTGTATCTTTACCACAAGCTAGGCAAAATATGAACAAGTTTATGTTTGATGTGTTCATGCCATAACAAATCTTCAAGCAGAAAATGTGGCTATATGCAAATATGGTGCATTGAAGATATATAATCGTATACATCTCTACTTAATGATCACTTTGAACACTGCTAATAATCTTATTACTATTTTGGATGATGATGGTCCATGAATTATTGGGTTATGTGGTGTTATTCTTGTCAATAATTGATTCTAGAGAGTATGAAACAAAAATGTAGAGATCAAGATGAAATGGAATGTATAATAGGCAATTAGCAAGGATTCACGTTTAGCCCATCTGGGCAACGGTCAAGTGCAAGTTCTTGGAAGATCATATGTAAACAGATTGGACGAGATAGATCAAGATTAGTATCAGTATCGAGCATAACGAATAGGAATGTATGGCAACATCTCCGACTCGTATGCATACAAACCCATGCAAGGTGAAATTGGCGAAGACCAATCCTATCAACATAGACCTAAACATTGGGACATGGATCCTTGCTTCATGAGTAAAGAATATTGGTCGAATTGAAGATAATAATAAATACCAAGAGGAAGACGACAAATGTAGAAGGACAACCATTGAATGATAAGATAGTACTGAATTAAATTTGAATGTTTTTATCATCCATGAAGACCAATAGACCTATGAGATCTAAACAAAGAGCACATTAAACGTATTGCTGCCCAGGATTACACCCCTTCCCCTCCCCTCCTCTCCTCCCGTCCACGAATGATTTTTGAGGGAAAAACCTTAACAGTAATAAGTTTGCTGACAAACTGTACAATGGCACATGCCAATAGAGTGTCGAAAGGGCACAACTGGGTGCGCATATCCATCGCCTCCTAGAGATATGATTCCAATATCCCCACTAAATCCGTGTGAAGCATCACATGAAGCAGTTGGTCAGGCAGCTGAGAGAACAATGGGCAAGTAGAATGTACTAATCAAACTCTTGAGCAATATTTGCAATGCTTCATCAATTATCAGTAGGATGACTAGGTTGATTGACTACTCTTGGCAAAATTTGCTTACAATAATTATGTCTATGCTTTTATGCTCCAGACATCGTGCCTTGTTAATTCTGGCACTCATTCTCGACGACCCTTCATTGCCTCGAGATATGAATTAATCAATCCCAGTGCTGAGATCCAGCTCAAGAAGCTTTATATGCTCTAGATTTCTCTAGGCCCAAGCATGTTATCATCATCATGTTGACCAACATTGCCAAGATGCTCCAACTTTTATAGTCGTTGGCCTTGTTTGGCACTTGCACCATGAACTGCTGGTAGCTCATCCTCGTAACAAGCTTGATTATCAACGCTTGGGGCCTTATTAGATCATTGATTGAGTTGGTGATGCTACTTTTAATTTGGAGCTTCCACCGCCAGTTCGTCCACCCAGTGTTCTATGTCTCTTTGTTGAAACTCTAGCGAATCCATTTCTAGATTGTGTAACCTCCACCTCCACCATCACTCAAGATTGATGATCATAAGGATTTGAAGTTCGAGAAATTTTAGACTCCAAGTTCATGTGGCATCTTCTTTACTGTTCAGTTAATTGGAAAGGCTATTCTCTTTGTGACTGTACTTGGGAACTTGCATGGTTCTATGCTTCCCTGAATATTTACATCTCCATTCTATAGTTCACTACTAGCTCAATAAGATGTCTGAAACTTGATCAAATCTTAGTAGCTTCACATATCTTTTGTAAATCATTCAATTTCATTTTCTCAGATCATGTTAATCTCATTATATTCTGCCAGAGGATGAGATTATGATATGAACACCATATGGCCACGAGAATATTTCTAGCAAAACTTTGATTCATATCTTGGATGAGTGGCTTTAGGAAAATAGTTGACTATTAGAAACAACTAACTAAAAGCAAATAGAAAAATTATTAACAAGACAACTACCAACTAACCAAACGTAGAAGGTAAATGATAAAGGGGCGAAAGCAAAACAACTATCAACTAAAGGGAAATGATTTATTTTAACAATTGCATAATGATCAAGTGATTAGGCCATGTATGAGCATAATGCCATTTTGAACATTTTCGACTAGATTAAAACTTTAGTTCATATCTTGTGTGGTTGGCTTTAAGAAAATAGAAACAACTAACTAAAAACAAATACGAAAACACTCAGCAACTAACCAAACGCAAACAACTAGCTAAAACAAATAGAAAAAGTGCTAACAAGACAACTACCAACTAACCAAAAGTAGAAGGTAAATGATAAAGCGAGCTAGCAAAACAACTACCAACTAACCAAAAATAGAAGGGGAATGATTAATTTTAACAATTGCAATATCTAGCATTATAATGGGGGTTACTTTTGTATTTTTTAACGTTTTTCCTATAGTTTTGCTAAGATTTGGTCGCCGTATTTTAAAGACGTACTAATGCGTACTTCTAGAGTGCGCATACGCTCACATTAATTTTTATGACATTTTTTAATGGTTACACCTATGATTTTGGAGGAAGCATGCAAGGCTCGATGGAGGATACTTTAGGGTTATCGAAGAAGGATACTTTAGGGTTTAGGGTTAATAGACTGTATGTGGTTTTTCTGGCAGGGCTCGGGAAGGGGAAGGGGGATGCAGGTCTCGAGGATGCCAAGGCAGAAGACCCCCCTTCATACCCTAGATTTGCACCGCGCTTCTGTATTCCGGCTTTCTAGTTGCCACGGTCATTTTTGCAAGCCAAAGATGCAAGCTAGCATCACCAGTGATGATGAATCCGACTGCATCGGCCAGCAACAGGCATCGTCAGCTTTAAGATTTACACAGGCCTCCAACGGGATGCAGACATTCGTCAGGTGGGCAGGTGGGCGGATAGATGATCCCAGATTCAGGGCGTTTTTGTCTGCAGCGGAATCTAGTTCAGATCATTCAGAACCGATGTGGATAATCTAGTTAGAGAACGCATCAAAATCAAACAAAGGGTTTGTGCAGATAGATGATCCAGGGTTCAGGGCATTTTTGTTTGCTGCTATGAATTCGCAAGCATCAATATTGTAAGTCATATCCATCTATTTCTATCCTTCTCAGGATTTGTTTTAAACCAAAATCGCCTCGAAAAGCTCCTTTACTATGCAATTGATTGTTAGCCAAATAAGGTGGTCGTCAGATGCAAGCGGCGTTTAGCCCGTGGGATTTGCTATGAAGCTGGAGACCATAAGAATCGTGACTCTAGACTTACCCCAGGTCGTACTCTATCTCTTTGATGGATAGGGTGCGTTATATCTGTGTTGGAAAGCTTGGCCTTCACAAAGTTTTTTGAAGGCAAGAACCAACTGATTTGTGTTGGTTAAAGGTGTGCTTAAAGTTCTCCGCCGCCAGAGTTTGATTCTTTGGGAGATGATTCCTAAAGAAAATTTGGTGTTGCGTCTTTCTCCGCTGTAATCGGGTTGTACTCCCCTTCTCCTAGGGGCATCCGTGGTATGCAAAAGTTGAGTTAGAAGCAAAATGTAAGCATGGGCCATTTTATATTGCTCGTGGTGTGTTTTTTGAACCGTTATGGCTACAAATGGAAGTGCCATCGGAAGTGCCATCGCCAATGGCGAAGTCTCCAATATCAATGGTAAGTTGCTTTTTTGCTTTGTTTTTGTAGCATAGACAAATTGTCCGATAAGAACTAGGGATCAATTATCAAGTACATTCCAAAGAACTCAATGTTTGATGAAAAGTAAACTTATTGCGTGCAAAGATTTCAGATATCACATCAGCTTATCAGCTTGAGACGGTTCTAGTTTTCTGTGGTGTTTGGTGAGCACAATTTCCATATTCTTAAGCTTCATGCATGCCTTGTTCTAAAAAGGCTGTGGAATATAGAGAGAGGCTCTCCCCTGGTTTTGGCAGTGAATACCTGTAAGATTATCCTGCAAAAATCATATTAAGTCTTTATGCAGCTCATAGCTTGTCCTATATAAGGTTGACACTGAATAGGTGAAGAGATTAAGTAAAATCAATCAGGTAATATACAGACTCAATTTTCTGAATCCATGGCTAGTTGCTGTACAAATACCAGGATGGCCCATTGGTCCATGAATCATAAATGTATTGTGTGTGCATTTAAATCAAACATCATTTGTACCAAGTGATTTGTTGTTGCACTTGTGATTGATTACATAGTTTGTTGTTTTGCTTTCCTACATTCCTTCATTGTAGTTCGATTATCGTGATAATGGATGGCTTCGTTATAGTGGATGCCTTCACCCTCAAGTTGCAATACCCAATTCATAGTCTATGTGAATAAAAATGTGGATAGCTTGCTTGAATATTTGTGGTACTTTGCATCAGTTTGAACCAATACCCCGTGGGATGGTATTGGTTGTGGCCATTTTGTAATTGGCCATAATTGGGATGTGATTACCTTGCATATTTCTTTGAATGAATACGAGTCTTATTATCATGTTGATGTAAGCTTATTGGTCTCCCTTTCCAACTAAAGGTTGTACAATACAAGTTATCTAGTCAACTCTGGATATTGCATTGCAAATAGAAATAGAGGTTTTTATAGTTCTACACAAGATATGTTGCTATTTCTTTGTTTCTCTCTTGTTGATTTCTTGTTTGTTTGTTTGTTAGGGCCCGAAGGGCCCAAAAAATTTTTTTAATGTAAAAACTAATATATAACTACCATTGACATTAACAAACATAAACCATTGCATCTAACACATTTAAATTTAAATCCCCCTGAAACCCCCTTTGGTTTGGGTGCATATTCACACGGGGGGTTACTCCGGGCAGCGAGAGCTGTCGGATGGGCATATTTGCCCTTTATTCTTCGATCTGGACCGTACATAGCGATCCTCGTTTGTGGGGTATGCCTGTACAAGTTTTTGTATACGGTATATTGAGGTTTGTAAAATACTATAAGGTTTCGAGAAATGTACTGAATGGTGTTAATTTTGTACATGTATTATATCATTTTTGCGGCTTCATAATGATCAAGTGATTAGGCCATGTACGAGCATAATGGTTGGATTTAAGAAAATAGAAACAACTAACTAAAAACAATTGACTACCAACCAACCAAAAGTAGAAGTATCAAAACTTTAGTTCATATCTTGGTTGGTTGGTTTAAGAAAATAGAAACAACTAGTTAACAACATAAAGGGGCAAACAAAATAACTACCAACTAGCCAAAGGTAAGGGGCGAACAAAACAACTACCAACTAACTAAAAGTAGGAGGTAGTAGAAATCATCAATTCTTATAAAGCGGCATGCCGCGGCCAGATTTGGATACTTCACTGTCAAAATGCATTTTTATAGTTAGTCGTGTATGCTCACCACTGTCAAATGGCGAAATTTTTTTGCCAATCTTTATACTGGCAGCCTGGCAGAGGAAATACAAGGTTTCATGCCAGGACCTGTTAGCACTAACACTGAGTAACCAAAAGAAGAAGCAGTCATACCAGATCCTTTAAGATTTTGATCAGAGGAAGCTTATGTAATTCTTGGCCTGTTTTTCTAGCTCTGTTAATAATATCTATAGACACAACATGGCTAGAAAAAAATCCACAATTCTTGACAGCGCTACACATTTTTCACGCAATGGCTTTTCTGACACACAAATCTCCATTGTGCAGAGCAGGAAGATCAATTTCAGTGATCTCATTTCTACTTGCATAATGTTGATGCCCAGCAATAGGACACTCTATTTTTTGATAAACAAATTCTTCAAGATTAACAAAATCTTTGAGATAGTCAGCGAATAAATCTATCTTGCCCATGAATTGGTAAGGATTGAGGGATTTATCTATTATGGCCTTGGTCAAAAAGGTTCGGGAACATTCTGTTTGTGTATTGTTGTTTCTCAAGACATTATATGCCCTTTGAAAATTATAGCTCTTTGTTTTTAGCTTATTTCTGTCATTTGTGTTTAGTTCTTATCTTGCTTCTCATGATTTTAGGTGTTGTTCCTCTATTACGCCCTTGGATGAAAAGCTCCTTGTAATAAGAACTGTATCAGAACTATAAAGGAAAGCCTCTGCTCTTCTAAACAGATGTCGTGTGTATGCAAGAAAAAAGTAGACTCATTCACAAGAAAAGAAAAATGTCCTTTGCTCTGATAAATACAAGAAACTGGATGTTCTCCAGGCAGGAACCCTTACATAGTATGGCTTTGGAATCAGGTATGTGATATATGTTTGCCATTATGTTCTTACTGAGATGCATAACGACAAATAAGCTGACTATGCAAATGCTTTTTGGTTATCATGCACTATCATGGCACAAAAATTGTCTTGTCAATCTTATTGGGTTACAGATTTTGCATTATTCCAGCTTGTGACAGCTCCAAATTTTGTGAGTACCTTTTAAACTAGATTCAGGCTAACTTATTATTCAATACTGCTGCTGCAAGAATTATTTGTGTACCTTGCACCTAAAATATCTACTATATGTTTTTTCTAGGTTGTTTATTCTAGGTCACTGTTTCTGTTCTTCTGCATTAAATGGTGGTCAAAGTAGTGTTATTTTTGCATTTTTTTTTCCTGCCAATCTTGGAGAATTAATTGGAGGGCAACACGTGTTGATTTTTATATTGTTTTCTCGGTCGCATCTTCTTCTGAATTACACAGTCACAACATGTAATTGTTCATACAATCATAACTGGTAATTGTTTATCTGCTCTTCTAGGTGATATGTACTAGGAAAAGTTCAGGTCAAGGAAATTCCTCGAAGGAATTCCTCGAGACGGTGCCCAGGGATAGTTATGTTTTCCATCCAAAGTTGAAGATTTTTTAGTTTTGCTAGAAAATAACTATTTGGCAACAACGGGCACATTACATTAACAAATGCAACGCCTTTTAAGCATTACTACAAGTTACAAGGAAATGTTAGATTAGGTGTCACAAACATCCCTATACTCACATCCTGTATGTTCATAGACTGACACATATCTATTACTACTAGGCATAATTCGAATCTATAAGTGAGTCATAAGGAAATGTTGCTCTTTTGCTTCACATGAAGCATCATGTTTTTGTTCCCATAGGGGAGAAGAAGTTAGCATGGTCTCTACATGACATAGTAATAAATACTATTATTATATTGTTATTATTATTATTACTATTATTATTATTATTAATCAAAAGACCCTAACGCCATTGAAATGCTTTGTCATGCATAAAGGCGGTCCACAATACTATGCTGCATTTTCCTGATCGAATCATCTGTAGAAACCGCTACTATTTTTACAAGGAGACATGAAATTTAAATGCTATCATGGCAAAGATACTCCAAATATCAATCAAACTCTTGAAGGAGTCTAGATGATTACATCACAATAAGCCTACCTGACTTTTTGTATCTCCTCGTAGAATGGTATTGATTTTCACAGCTGGGACATGTGGTCCAAAAATTAGGCCGTGCCATACATGGCTCCTATTGCATTGGAAACCTTTCGATATGGGGTTTTTTAATCCATACATGATTGTACTAGCCCATTGTATGGGTTGACCTATTGGTTCTATCTAAAAAAATTCTATTCTATTCTATTCTTCTCCAATAAGCTTCTAAATGAAGTCTAAATGCTCCAATAAACACGTTCCGAATTGATGCAAGAGTCATGAAGAGAAACCTCAAAAAGAAGTACGAAGTATGTCACTAGAATTGCTATGACTAGATCTAGGTACACAAGTAGTAATCATAAAAAACATCCTCAAAACATCTAAGTATAAACACAAATACAATCACCAATCGATCACACATTAGGAAACAAGATGCAAGGAAAGGGCTTGGCCATATTTGACAGTTGATGCCTTCACATATCCTCCTAATTAACATAAACACCCTTAACTGTTCACATGCAATGCAAATGCTTTTGCAAAGTAAAAAAATGCTCAAAAACAAATGATATGGAAGATTGAATAAACCTTGAGGGAATAAAATTAAAAGAAGTTGGAGGGGCCTTGACAAGCCATTCCAAATATTTTCTAAACTTTGACGGGTGTAAAGCAGCACAACACCTGTACAGGCATGAGGCCCATCTCCATCTATACTAACCTATTGCTCTTTTGGCGTAACTATTGATAATTATTTGGGTCTTTAGTGAAGGAAAAATGGACATAAGAAAGAGAGTGAGGAATCATCGAGGCTACAATCGGAAAAAACAAAAAAAAACAAAAAAAAGCCCGGAGCTTTATTATCTACCACAATAGCATTGCTCATACGCAAAATTCCCGAGAACAATTTTCTGCTCTATTGAATCACATGATGATATGTACCACTTATTGTTTTATCGCAATGTGTCCTAAGAGCAAATGCCTGCCTCTAAGACATTAATGTCATACTTTATACATATTTCTCAGTACACTTATTATTGTCAAGGTTTTTCCTTCGAAAATCCTTCGGCATGAAGGTTTTTTAGTCTTGTAAAATTATACCCTACTCTACTCTACTCTACTCTACCCTCTTATTTCCATGATGTGTCTTGTTCCATTTCGTATGAGAACTTATTCCTTAGCTCTGTAGTCTCATTAGCATGCTCAAATGAACACCTTGTTATGTAACATATGCACTAGCTTTTTCCTATGCTGTATTTTGTTTAATTTACATGTTTACAATTTTCACTCTTGAGTAGCACCATTTGTCCTATTTTGTTCCATTTTCCCCATTCATTTCACTAGTTCAAATCTACTCCATTTAGTCCTCCCTGTTCCATTTTCTTCATTTATTTCAGGTTCTCCATTTTTTCCCATTCCTTTCCTAGTTCTAATTTGATACATCGAGTAAAAAGGACAAAATAGGATTAGTCATAAGGGTAGAAAAACGAAGAACTAGTTTTAAGTTCCTCCTATAGCTAGATAGCATGTCATATAACATATGTCTCATGGGGATTGTATTTTTCAACACCCTCTATCATATTATGGGTGCCCAAGGCTGGGGCATGGGAGGAATCTTGAACAGTAAGGAGCGGGGTTGTTCAAATATACAAGTTAGTCGTCGCCATATTACAGATACAAGATGAAATTTTAGAACAAACATGTAGGGGGAACAAACCCTATTGCTCTTGCTTTATCCTGTTTGCAGATCCACAGAAGTAGATGCTTAAAATCATCATTTAATCTTGCAAGAAGAAATTAGGGTAAAATATACAAGGTTCTTCTAGATTTGGTGCCCTTCTTCCATCCACACTGCCCTTTAATGACTCACTTTTTTGCCCTTGAACCCCTACATTTTGCCCCATTAACTGCCCACTTTTGCCCTTTAATAGGTCAGAATCGACCTAATTCATTTCGGTCGCCATCAATCATGCCGCCAAAGAAGGGTGTAATGGGGTTTCAAGTCAGGGAAGTGGTGATATGCCCTTGGTGATGTTGGATGCTCCTTCTAGTGCTATTTATATTGCTTTGAGTGCTTTACCTACCTCTTTAGATGCTACAATACTTAAATCCACTATGGTCCTTGAGGTAAGGAGGAATCTAAATTCTTCTCTTTTGGGTGTAACTGCTTCTCCAATTCAGCACGAGGTGGTCTAATAGCGTGCCTTTATCTGTGAGTATGCCTGCTTCTACTCCTATTGTGCCAGAACCCCAAGCTACTGCCACTTCTTGGAAGTCTTCTGATTCTATTTCTAAAGTTGTATACCAGAGACTCAGCGATTTGATATGCAAAGATAGTTCGAATCAAGAAAGACTCGAATATCAGCTGCTTTACGGGTTCTAGCTGAGGGGAATATGAAGGAATTGGTGGCTATTTTGGATGCTTAAAAATCTTGCCAGACATAGCTTTTGCAACAGTTGCCTTCAGTTGATGTATCAGTCTGACTGTCACAATTTAGTTCAAGCTTCGGGTAGTTGATCATGCTGCACATTTCAAGTTGCTGAAAATCTGTTATCATGTTTTGTTCTTGTCTACTTTACTGGGGGCTATTTAGATCTTGCATGATTTCATGGCTGGTTCCCTCACTTGTTATATCATCTTCAGCTTTCTGCTTTTTAGTTAATCAAGTTATTATCTCATAACTTTGTTCTGATTATGTTTGAGAATAGTGATGCAGTGGACACATTAATGTCTAAGGAAATTAATCCACTTGGCGGCAACTATATGCTATATCAATATTATTCTTATGATTTAACACCTGCAATGGTTAGTACTCTCAAGATGCCATGTTGTTTCTCTTTACTTGACCTTCCTTCAGATTTGATGACACATCAGTTTTTGCTATCAATTGCTAACTCATTTTATTATGAATGGTCCTAGAACTTGTGTATCTATGCTAGTAAATGCTTCATTGCGACATTTGGTACAAGAAGTTGGACCTCACATTGTTGAATGGCCCGGAGTTGGCTCGCTTATTTCTTGACATAGACGCATTTGTTTCTTTTCGACATGGTCCTTATGTTCAGCAACAAGTGCGGCCTCCTTCTGTTTCTCTTCAGTCTACAGTTGGTGCCTCTCAAGTCTTACTTTCCTTTATCATTTCATCTACTTCTACCGATATTCCTCCTTCACTGAGTTCCTCTATAGCACAGACATCTGCACTTGTTGTTTCTCATGACTCGCATATTGATGATGGTATTGATGTACCTCCTCATTTACTTCGAATGCTTAAGGTTTTCATGATTGATAGTCTCACTGTTCAGTGTGCTAAAAAGCCTTGGCAGAGGGTTAATTTGAAGAAGGCTGCAGAGAAAAAGTCAGCTACAAATTTTTGTGAGCTTGGTCCTTCCAGTGTGAACTTATCAGGAAGCGGTGCTTCTACTACCTCTCTTCCTTACTGTATTGTGTTGCATGACAATTTAATGTCAGGTGATGAGCGGCTAGATATTTTGGAGTATGTTGATCATGATGAGGCATCCACAAACACCTCAAAGTAGTGCAAGAGAGATGAATTTTTGTTGTGTATGGGTGATTTGCCTAGGAGGTTCGATTGCCTTCTCGAGGCTTTTAGTCCCATATTATAGTATCTATGATGTATCTTAATTTTATTTTTGAATATAACCTTTTGTCCTTAAGAGGAAAAAAAAAAAAACCTTTTACCCTGTAATAGCCCACCTTAAGAACTATAATAAATCGGATGAGATGCATGGTTTATTGTTTGGCACTTGTGGGCCAATGAAGGTGCTTTCGGTGGTCCATTGAAGGACATTTGGTGGTCTTCAAAAGAACTATAAAACTGAAAATCTTCAAAGCATGCTTGATATAATATAATTTGCGTGGGGGCAAGCTTCCTGGGAGAGTGCCTTGCCCAAGTACTTGAATGAACAATCCTGTCATCAATATATTAAAAGAATGGTAATGTTACAAAGCAAGTGAGGAGGAAGGAGAACTGCCCCAAAGAGACAGCGATACCTCGACACTCCACAACAAGCTCACAGAAAAACTGCAACTCTACTGCTGCACAAACCGACCATCACCATCGACAACACCCAAGAAGTCCCGCCAAATGGCAAACTTCCGCTCTACTAATCCCGGGAACACCAGAAAGCTTTGAAATAGCTTGTACCTGAGTCGAGGAATCGAGAGGCCAGGTGCTGAATCCCCCGAAAGATCCACAACGCCGCCTTCCAAATCAGCCACACCAACCAAGCCGCGACAGATGCAAGGCTTGCCGCCGCAAGAGCGGCCAAGCACCAGGATACACATGAAGCAAGCAAGCTGGCGGCTAGTCAATCTCACCAAAGCAGAGCCTAACCCAATCGAGGCAGCCCGCAAGTGAGGGCATAAAAACCGCACAATACGATCTCACGATGAAGGCCATAACAAAGGGCGTAGAGGGCTCACACCCCCCTAAACCCGACTCACAAGGGCATTCACTCGATACTGGCGGTGCACCACCGCCACAGAAGCACCCTAACCTTCGGGTGGGGAAGTGAGCTCCATGTCCACGCCCAGCCGGCGAGAACCAGGAAGGCAGAGACCACTTGCACGAAGGGGCGGTGTGTCATGAATAGCCAGACACCGGTAACAAGACCGCACAAAACAAGAAGACACAACATCGGATGAACCTTCCCAACCTGCACCACCACATCATCCTGAGGGACTATAGGTATGTGTAGCAGAATACTCTCCGCCATTTGTTCCCAGATAGCCCGGTCATTGCCCCTCAGGCGAAAGCGAGCTCGAAAGAACTCCACGAAGCTAGCTGACCACCCCAATACCAATCCTTCAAGGTGAGCACAGCAGTTCGCCTCCAACGGGCCCTGCAGATCAGGAGAGCATGCGGTGGCAGCCAAGGGCAAGTCTTGCTTGGGGGGTAGAGGAACCCACAAGAAAGGAGAAGAGTGGTGATAAACTGAGGCATAATCTAGCTGGAAGAGCACACGCGCAACACCCCCGTGAGAAAAGGGGATACATGTGGGAAAGGCCGGAGACCATAAAACAGTGCCCAGGGCAACTCCACATGCACAGACGGCTTCCCAAACGCCACACAATGGCGAAGAGACTGCAACAACGGCCAGCCAAGCACTGGAGAAGATGCTCCATCCTGTAGAATGCTCCAAACAAACTTGGAGACCAACACCTTACTATGCAGTGCCAAATCCAGAATGGCCAAGCCCCCATCCTCCTGGGGGCGGATACACTTCCACCAAGCCACTTTAACAACCGCCCCTTCATTATCCCCGCCCCACACAAAATTTCGAACAATCTTATCCAAAGCCTGTATCTTACCCTCAGGAGATAACATCGCAGATGCTATATACACATGAGTGCTACAAAGTACTGACTTGGCAATAGTGATCCTACCTGCCATGGACAACTTGCTACCCTTCCACCAATTGAGGTGTTTCTGCAACCCCTGCAAAATCTCATCCCACACCCTCCCCATGGAAACATCCCCTCCAAATACACACATTACCTGGAAGCACGCTTCCAAGGGAATAGAGCCAAACAAGGGGGAGGCGGAGTCAGCTGGGCCCATAATGCGGAGCATTTACCCCAATTCAGAAGAATGCCCGAGGCCAAGGAGAAAGTATCCAGCAAACTCTTCACATTCCACAAATTCCTCTCTTCTGCCACCAAGAAGAGAAAAGTGTCATCGGCGAACTGGTTAATAATCTGCTGGCTACCATCCTGCATCCGAAGCCCATCCACCCCCCCCTCCACTGCAGCCAAAAACAACTGAGACAGTGCCTCCGCCACAATCGTAAACAAAAACGGCGCCAAAGGGCACCCCTGACGCACCCCTCTTGTTGTTATAGGGTAAGTTTTTTGGGACGGCTTTTTCGAGTTGTCCAGTGGATGCTGCGATTGGTATAGCCAGGAGCAGCCTATTAGAGCAAGCAGGAAAGCTGGATCAAACATCTTATCCTAACAATATCATAATTGGGGAATGCGACAGGTCAAATAATAGTTTTTTATCGGTTCAACAGTTGGGAGAGAAATCTGTTGACCCAAGCAACATATTCCTTCTTATTGGTGTAAGTAAGGTAAGCCATATATGCACAAGATTTTTTGAAGCCTTCACCCCTGCAACCTTCCCAATCTAGCAATGCAAAAGGGGCCCCCATCTCAGATCTAATCCAACAAAAATTGGAGATCCGAAGTGGAAAACTCCAAACTAGCCTCCCACGCCATGTTTCAAATCACGTCAAAACAGGGTACTAACGATTCAACCACATTCATCAATCATGACCCGCCACGTCTCATATATTCTTTTCAAGAATGTAACTGTTTTGAGGTCACGGACTAAGATAATTTTTACAGAGGATTCTTGATTCAGCCCGGCATTCCAGCGATTTCACCTGACGTTCCAACCATTTTATCCAGCTAAATCAATTGTTACCCTCTTTCCATATTGTAAGAACGACACCTCGATCTAAATTTTGGGGTGGAAGCAGTGCCGTCTGTTCCTGTATACGAAAAAGACGATTGGGCCTAATCCAACTCCACCGTCCAGCGATATCACGACACATGTCGCTAATTCTTTCTCTAAAAACCGTGTCAAAATTTCATCAGTCATTCTGCATTTTCTTACCCTCGATTCTGTTTTTTTTACCCTTTATTCCTTTTTTTTACGTGCTACATTGCCATATAACGGCACTGGATTGGTCCCAGCCGACCTTTCCGGTAGGGCAAAGTCCCCCTGGCCTATTTTCTGGCCGGTCAAGCTGGCTTCTGCGCTCCGCATCGGCGATCTTTCTCAGCTAGAAAACAGGCCAAGGGAGCTTTTTCCTTATTCAAAATGACTTGGCTATTAAAATTGCATCACCGAAAATTAGGGTCAGATTCAACTTGTAGCAGTGGCACTTCTCTTAAACATCTTAACTTCCGCTTCCTTTTTGGAGAGCGACGATCTCTATGATTCCATTTGCGGCAGTAGGGAATTTCAAATGGATGTTCAAGATTGGTCTGTCACTTAATCTACGATAAGATCTGCCTGCCATTTTTTCAAGTTCTAAAGGACGGGGGATCACCCCTGCCAATTAGTCAAGTGTTTTGGAGTTAAACTGGAGTGTTTTTGGTTTTCTGAAGAGTGTTTTGATAATTGCTAACTGCTACTGCAGTCGAATTAGAAGGCAGATGCCAAACATGACGTGCCATTTCAAAATTGGTTCCGACTTAAACGACACTCATCTATTTTCCAAAGTCGAAACTGGCCCTAGCTTACAATGACAATTGGTTCTGGCTTAAACGACACTCATCTATTTTCCAAAATCGAATTTGGCCTCCTTATTTTTGTTCACTCCTTATTGTTTTTTAAGGTTCATTGGATTTGAGCATATTCTTGGAAATATGCCAGATCTAGGGTCCCCAAATATACACATCATACCCCCGTATACTTCAACGCTACGTAACAAAATATGTATAGGAATGGCAAATCTGAGGGCCATGCGGAAGAGAGCGATCCACTTTCTGACTCTGTGGAGCCTCTCAGAAAAATCCTTCATATATCAAGCGGCCCTTAACTAGACTTCATGATTACGGAACCTTCTGATCAAAGGCGGATGTAACCCGAGCATAGCTGCAAGCAAAAAAAAATCCAAGGCCATCGTTTCTTCAAGGCCATCGTTCTTCCCCCAATTCATTCATCTTGCAATTCGGATTTGGATTCATCATGCAATTCATCCAAAGAACGCTAGATATGTTCCGGCTTCCTTCCAGCAAAGGAGTGCCACAACTCTGGCCTCCATGCTTAGCAACACATGGCGATGCACTCCATTCTAAAACCATGGCTTTTATTAAACAAAAATAAAACCCATCCCCCCTTTTCCGCCTAACCATTGCCCAAATCATAGTAAAGACATAATATGGAACCTTTATGGCCCCTTATAGCTAACAATGACCAGTTTTGATAGAAAATTCCAGTAAATAAAAGAACACGTATTTCTACGCGTATTCGACCAGTACAGGGAAAAAAAAGCTCTCGTGAGAAGATTCCCAATGATAATATTCACGAGGAGCCAGGCTATGGCCATGATGCAAAATTGAAGCTCATGGCGATGGTGACGGTGCTGACACTGACCCTGCCCCTGTCACCTATTTGCCGTTTTCTTATTTTTGTTGGGCACCACCAATAGATAAAGCCCACAAAACGGAATAGAAAATTTGCCCTTGAATTTTCTGTTCCTGCTATTTACCACTTATTTGTCCCTTCTAAGCCCCATCTAGGCCTTGAATACTGCAAAATCTGCATGCAAATTGACGGATTTCTTCCGATATCCCATGCTGAGACAGCAAAGGTCCAAACCAAGAACCAGCAATGAAGGGGGCGATGGATTTGTGGGACCAAAGAGAAAAATCTGCACTAAAATATGTGGCAGACAGCTAGGAAATGTTCGTTTTGGGAAAAGGAAGGGCAGACAGGGTGCAGCAGTCCAGTTCAAGCCAAAACAGAGTAGGGATTAAAAAAGGGTGGGTGCCGGGGAGGCATTTGGGTATCTGACAAATTACGGTAGGTTCTGAAGTTCGATCCGCAAGTTTAGCCCCGGAATTAGGCTTCGTTGAAAAAAATAGTGCCACCATTTCCGCGATTCGGTCAAGAAAAAAACCGCAGATCAGCGATAAACCAGGGCCTAAATGCTTCGTTGACACTTTGGAAATATGGGTTTAGGGTCAAGCATCTTGTATGAGCAAGAAAAACAGTGTGCATGTCGGATTGTGCAGATCTAACTGCGGATTTGTGAAGAAATTATTTCTGTGTAGACCCAACTTCGGAATCTCATTTTCTTAAGGATTTCGTGAAGACCCAGCCGCTGTTTTCTCCAACTCTGTTGATGGGTTGTTTTGCTTTGCAGACTCTATATGCAGGTGTGTTTCTTTTAGGTTCAAAAGAAGTCTGCTTTCTGAGGAACTTTGGGGAAGAATGTGCCAAAAAATGCAGATCCAGTATGCTCTAAAGATAGGAACAAGAAAGGCTATAGGCATTTATGGGCGTAGCATGTGATACACTGATATTGTCAAAGAAAAGGCACTGTAGACTGTTTTCTGTTTGAGGGTTAAGAAACGTGGGAGCCACAATAAAATGCCGCTGCAAGGTGTAAAATGCAGAAATTGCTAGCGAACGCTGGCCGAGAGGACTTGATCCGGCAGAAAAGAGCTCTTAGCGCCGGATTTACAGGTATGGCTATAGATCAAACAAAGTAAATCTTTAAGTAACCAGTCATGGCACCCCTGTCTAAGGAAGAGTTGGCAGCGTATCTCCATAGCCCAGTTCATCTGGCCATAGCTAGAGGGGATCATGGAATGCTTCGCAGGATTCTCACTAAACTGCCTAACTTGCCTAAAGCAGGGGAAGTATGCACAGAGGCAGAATCAATCAAGGCTGAAAAGCTTGCAGATGAATTATCTGCAGTTATAGATCGGCGGGATGTTCCAGGAAGAGAAACACCCCTAAACCTGGCGGTTAGGCTTGGAGATGCAGTAGCTGTGGATATGTTAATGGCTAAAGGAGCAGATTGGAGCCTCCAGAACGAACGTGGTTGGTCTGCATTGCAGGAAGCTGTATGTTCTAGACAAGAAGGCATAGCCATGATCATCACCAGGTATTACCAGCCTCTAGCTTGGGCCAAATGGTGTCGTAGATTGCCTCGCTTAGTTGCTGGAATGAATAGAATGCGTGATTTTTATATGGAGCTTACTTTTCATTTTGAGAGCTCTGTTATTCCTTTCATCGGACGCATTGCCCCTTCTGATACCTATAGGATCTGGAAAAGAGGTCCTAATCTCAGGGCTGATATGACCCTTGCAGGATTTGATGGTTTCCGAATCCAGCGTTGTGATCAGAGCTTTCTTTTCTTAGCTGAAGGTAGTGATGATGGCAGGTTGCCTCCTGGTTCACTTTGCTTGGTAAATCATAAGGATAGAGAAGTGATGAACACTTTAGAAGGGGCTGGTGCTCAACTCTCTGAAGCCGAAGTTGCTCAGGAGGTTGCAACTATGTCTCAGACTAATATTTATCGGCCTGGGATTGATGTCACCCAAGCAGAGCTTGTCTGCAATTTGAATTGGAGGAGACAAGAGAAGACTGAGATGGTTGGACCTTGGAAAGCTAAAGTGTATGATATGCATCATGTTACAATTAGTGTCCGTTCTCGAAAAGTACCAGGGGCAATAACAGATGATGAACTTTTTGACCATAGAAGCAGACATGAAGATTACAATACTTACAATGAGGACTACAGTGAAGGTTTGACAGATGAAGAAAAGTGGCAGTTGGAGAATGCCCTGCAGGTAAATACAGAATTCGACGAGGATTTAGCTGTTGAAGGGCAGACATTGAGGGGCAGGACAGGAAGTTTTGACAATCTTACAGACGCCCATTTCCTTGATAATGGAAACTGTTTTTCAGAGGTAGAAACAAATGACTTTTCCACAAAGGAAAACAAAAGGGATGGTTTAGTTTGAGCAGAAAGAGTATGAGGCGAGAACCGGCGAAGAAGATTGTTCCATCAAGGAACTCCCTTAATATTGAAGACATGAGAAGGGAAAATGGACATCCTTCTGTCTCTGGTTTTGATGCTTCAAGGAATGGTCAGCGGGATTTAGATGGTCAAGTCTCATTTGGCGGAGGCATTCTGATTTCAAGGCAGAAGAGATGATTCTGAGGAAAGGGAAGGAAAGAGGAAACAGAAAAATAGCAAGGATTTACCTCACAAGCACAGGCATGATGAGGGATAATGAGAGCGAGAGTATAAAAAAGCTTGAGACCTGTTCTTTGGTTAACAAAGGATTTTCCTCTGAAATGTGAGGAACTTTTGCCATTATTGGACATTCTGGCCGACAAAGTTAAGGCTGTTAGCCTAAAGGGAGCTGCTAAGCGACAAAGCTTCCAGCAGGAACATTTCCTGTAAAGGTAATAAATGATAACATTTTGAATACTAGATTAGTAACTATTCTGTTTCTGTTTGTCTCTGCATGATTACCTATTAGCAGTTTGGGTGTAGTTCTTGCTTTGAATTTGTCAGTAAACAGTTTGGTCCTGCCTTTTCCTTTCGTTAAATAATAGCAGATGCTTATGCTTATGGCCTTTCATCTTGACAACTTATGTGATGCAGTAATTGTCATCATATGATAAAATACCATAAATTAATTAAAACTAGTTACTTAAATGTAAACTGAGTTTTGACCACATAGTGAACGTAATCTGATTGAGATATCTGATTTCTGGTGCAGATGGCTATTCCTGTAGTTCCAACAATTAGAGTCATGGTTACTTTTACTAAGTTTGAGGAGCTTAGTCCCCTTGAAATATTCTCAACACCACTTTCAAGTCCAAGGCAGTTTGAGGATGTTGGATTTCGGGAATCTGAACATTCTAAGCATAATTCAGGTTCTTGGCTTTCCTGGATTAAAGGACCCCAAGCAGGTGCATCATCATCATATTCTGAGGAGGATATCAAGAGGAAGATGATCCCTTCTTGATTCAAGTGATTATGTTTGGGTTGACTTGAATGAGAAAAAGAGGAGAACAAGAAAGGGCAAGGGAAAGAAAGGAAAGAAGACTTCATCACAATCAGGGCCAGTCGATGCTGAGCTTGATGATTTGACATAGAAGCATCTGCGTCATTGCTTTTTGAAAGAGTGTACCATAGTGGGCTTGTGAAAGATTGACTTCAGATTACTTTTATTCTTGTATTCTCTGATACGGGAACTCGGATTTCTGTGTGTACCAGAGCAAAATGATTAACTTTGTGTTTGAGACCTTGACAAGGATCGTTTATGATGTTTGAAGTCGAAATTGCGAAGGAAAATGTGCTATTAAGGGGAAATGGAGCCAGTATTCCATTTTTTTTATGGTTAATATAATGAAGTATTACAGCTTGCTAAAGTAAGTTTGTTGCTGAATACATCTGTTATTGGTAAACTGGTCTCCAGATGGAAGGTCAAGTGGCAAATGCATTACAGACTTTCAACATATGTACTTTGGAATTGTAATAAATCATATTTATTTTGCAGATGGAACAACCATTAATGTGGTCAGTTCTGGAAGCTTTTCTGTCTAAGGTAAAAAAGTTTTACTTTTCTGTGTAAGGTGAAAGATCTTACAATATGGAACATCAATTCTGTGCCCCATCGATATGTCCCTGCAATAACAAATAGTCATTGCACCACAGCAAAATCCAGCACGAAAACTGCTCGTAGCTCAAAATTGTTAAGAGATATCAAGGTGTTACCTAGCTCACACAGCAACAAGAGATGCTAACTGTTCTTTGCCCAGTTATTGGTATGAAGCAGCTGCATAGTTTTGGGCATCACTGACTTTCCAAAAGTATCTTTCACTATTACATCCTCTAAGCTCAGATAGATAAATAGGGTTTGACAAAGAGCACAAACCACACATACTCTTTTCAATAAGATGGTACATTCCGTGGCCAAGTCCATATGGTAGAATGAAAGATAGATCTAAACTCATTCATTTAGTAGTCTAATACAACACATCCATTGTAGTCTCTACTTTCGGCATAATGCACTTCTAGTAGAGTTTCATAGCAAATAAGATCCTCCATTTTTTCTCTCTTTGTCTCTTTGGGCAGATGCTACAAATGGGAAGTGGAGGCATTAAATCTTTGCACCAAATTAGTATCAAAATGGGCACTTATTGCTGGAGCAAAATATGGCATAAAAAAGATAGAGCCATTTGGGAGTGCATTTGAAAAATTCTTCCATCCAATTGCCAAGCAAAGCCCACACCTTTATACAATTATTATAGATACATGGGGCCCAAAGTCGAATATACAAATTCCAAGAGCAAAGCTAGTACATGTAAGAGTGACGATGTTTACATCCTTAAGTCAATTCTTTCCTTTCCCAAGTTTTGTACATCTCAAGAGGAAGAGGAAGCTCTGGAAAGCTGTTTATTCCTACAAGAGGCTTTGGACATCATTAGAGTGAACTTTGATTACTCGTTAGGTTCTAAAGACCTTCTATTATGCATACTCTCATTGGATCCCACCATCACGTTCATATATTTGATCGATACAAAAGAGAGAGAATATTTTGTTTTCTTGGAGGAGCACATCTCAGGCTGTCACCTTGTCGACATTCATATGTAAAGGCTTCAAAATTTTAGAATGGTGTTCAAAGGCAATGGGGCAACTTATCACTTAGTAGGAATTGTAGCACATATCATTGTTCCCCACCTCAGGTGGGTGCTCTTCTACAACTTTGGCTTTGTAATATATTACCTTACTTATACAAAATTTCCATCCCTTGACCACATAGACAAATGTTCACTCCAAATCTCAATCATTCATGATCAACTCGTAAAGAAACATAAAGCTCGGCAAATCTATTACAAATCTCACTATTAAAATCAATGGACCATTCATTCCAAGAATATGCCAAATGTTTCTTGCCCAAAGCGAAAAATTGCCCTGTTAAAACATTAAGTATGTTAAATTGTTGAGGAGATTCATGTTTGCTAAATGTGGATATATAAGGAAATACCAAATTTTAAACAAAGTGAAATTCATAAACCTCTAATGCAATAGACCATTTTTAACGTCTAGTATGATCTTATTATGCAAAGTTTGTACATAACAAGAAGAATCTCTAGCTACTAGTAGGTCCAATGAGTAATCAAAGTTCACTCTAATGAGGTTCCAAGTCTCTTGTTGTTGAACACAAATAGACTGTTTTACAATGTTCTAGGCATGAGTAAGCATGGCTTTTTGCAATGCTAGATCTAACCCGACCTCATTAGATAGATCATGATACTTTTGCTTAGATCGGCCCATGCTTCAGCATCTTCTCAGTCCACTTCTACAAGTTTTAGATGCAATAATACAATTGTCCTTGCAAAGAAGAAGAAGAAGAAGAAGAGATTAGACCTTCTTAGAATGTGCACTTTATAGATCTTTTGATGATCTTGTCCATCATGCATTACTTACTTTCACTTGTGCATGGAATCCATGTGCAGGCAGGATATATGCCAATAAATTTTTAACGTGTTTGAAGAACTTGAGGATTCGATTTTTCTAGGTAAAAATGTTATATGTCATAGCTCTTGAAATTGAATCTAAATTAAGGGTCTGCCGCAATTTGCAAATTTGAAAAAAAGGACGAGAGGTTGCATAGGAAGAGCATATTCAGCGCACTTTCTATAGGAGCTCATCTTCCAGTAGCTAAATTCATAAACGAGTGTAACAGCTATTAAGAAGCAATGGCATAAACCTGTAGTTCAAGCCAATTGGCATAAACCTGTAGTTCAAGCCAATTCTGCGGTTTTATGGCGCTATTTTAGCAACCGATCACCTTATACAAGGACGTGGATTTATTTAGAGGAAAACATTTTACCTATAAAGAAAGCAACACACACAATATGCCCTTAGGAAGGTAATGATAGCTATCATTATAAGAAATTCATCAAGGCTGCTAGAATATCTCTCTTTTTCGCACCTCGTGGAGGGAAGTTGATCATTGCTTGAAACTTTATTTGATTCTTTAGCATATACAACTCAACACAATGCCCATAATAGAGACTAAGCATAGCCATGTTAGCTCCCACAATGGACTCAAGACATGAGGAACCCTAATGGGATGTAAATCTATCATGACTTAGTAGTTGACTAGTCCTCAAGAGATTGTCTCGACATTGCCAGATAGTTTAGAAGAAACATCAAAGTGATAGTTCAAAAGAGATTCATAAAAGTTTTATTCATAAATAAGAATTTTCATGCATAATAAAGTTTAATAAAGTTCTAAGGTTCTAATAATGTTTAAAGGTTCTATTTTAACATGCCAATAGATATTTCAGAAAAGTTCACGATCTTTTATAGGCCACGGCACAGCAAAATCGGCTTGTTGATCCGGATTTTAATTGATTTGGATCTCAGGGATGTTTATCCCCTTCATCAGTCTGTAGAAGCCTTAAGAAATTTGCATGCAATGGGGAAGAACCGATCCACTTTCATTGTAAAAGAAATCTTGAGCGGTGTCATCAGACAAGAATCTTGCTACGGAGAAAAGATTTGCGCTTACAAGTCGGTCAATGCATGGAGCTGAACCTTCCCGGCAAGCTCGTAAGTTCTCTTAAGCTTTGTCTCAGAAGCTCTGCTCTAGAAAGATTTGTGTTCCGGCAAGAAAGAAAGGCACGGACGCAAGGAAAAACATGTACTTCTGTCTCTGCAAAAGAAAGAAAGAAATCCTATCTATTACCGCCATTGTTTGCAGAACCCCTTTGTTTACAGAGCTATAGAGATTCGTTACAGTAGAATTGTTTGTTTTGTTGGATCAGGAGATTTCGGATCCAACATGTTGCTTACGGCAGGAAACTCCAGTGGCTGGAGTGTCCGGCGAGAAATTTCTCGCGTGCATTTTGTTCCGGCGAGAAATTCCCTTCCATTCTCTGGATTATAAAAAATCGTGGTGTTCTTTCTTGTTTTAGGGTTTTATCTTCATAGACTCTTGTCATTTCTTGGATTTTTTCATAGTTTTAGATTTTGTAGTTCATTTGGTAAGCCACATTTTCTCTTAAACATGGCCACATTTTGTATGCAACATGGCCACATTTTGTATGCAGATTTATTTTTATTTTTAGCACGTTTGCACAAACGCAAGTGGACACTTTGAAGCAATTTCAGAGTGTCCACGTTGCTACCAGGTGGGATTTTTTGTGCATGTGGCTGCTGTTTCCGTCGTTTGATTTCATCTACGGCTTCAGAAATTCATGGAAATTTCAAGTCAGAGGCAGTTATGGGTGCGCCGGGATATCTTGTGGAAGTGTTCCTGCCTTGTGCCTCGACAGCAGCAAATCGCTCTCTCAAACGTCCTCCTCAACAGAAGATCATTGACTATGCTGAGCTTTCTGAGCATCATCTTCTCCGGAGGAAGGAGTTTGAGGATCTCATAAGACGGGTAAGTTGGAATGTTAGCGTTTGGGTTAGGTATGCTCATTGAGAAGAAACTCAGAAAGATTTTGCTAGGGCTTGTTCGGTTTGGGAGAGAGCTTTGAAGATTGACTACACAAACCGCACTTTATGGCTCAGCTAAGCGGAAATGGAGATGAAAAATAATTTCATAAACCATGCCAGAGATGTATGGAATAGGGCCGTGAGTGCATCGTGAAGTTATTTGCAGAGTTGAAAGAATGTAACTTGCTTTGGTTATATTTGCAAAAGTTGGGGGTTTTCTTCCTAGAGATTGTTGATTTTGATCTATAGTTGAAGAAGATGATTGGAAATTGGATATGATGTCTGAATTATGTGGTTGCTTTATGATGGTATTATAGGAAGAACTGAAAAGATGCACGCAGTCTTTAGTAGAACAAAGTCCGACTCTTAGCTGCTCTGGTGCTGAGACCCGTAATGAAAGAGACCTTAAGGCATTGAGATGGGAGCTTGAGTATGAAAGTTTCTATCTAGATAGATAGATAGCAGGGTAACTTGAGGCTAAGTTAAAATTTGATAGTTGGCTCTGCTACTTTACAAAGGATCAGTTCTTGAAAGAGCAGCTAAAGCTGCTTGGGATCTCATCTACTCTAAAGAAGGAAAGATTGCAGATACTGTGAATGCAGTGTACCACAAATTAGCGGGCCAAGAATTTAACTAGACAGAAATAAGGATTCTTGCCCTGGCCCGTTACACTCTTCTCTTTTACAAGATCTGTGGTGATCCAAAGTTTTCTATGGCGCTCTGCAAGTCTTGTTTTTCTTGTCTTCTCAGGGTACTTCTTGGACTCTTGGTGGTAAGGTAACAGAAAATAGAAGATGGTAAATACGGGAGCAAGTAAGGCAGAGGCAGCAGATTTTGGAGCGTCACAGGTATTTTATCTGAAGTTTTTGTTCTTGAGGTATTTTGCTAGCCAGCTTTTGCCAATCTATTGGTCCAAGCAGGATTCGTCAATCCAACGTAGCCTATATATGCTTCTTTTTTTTTATATCCATGTTGAATCGTGAGCTATAATTGCCATTCCGTAGTTTACAAGCATGAAATAATAGTGAAGGATGCTGTCTCATCTGGTGCGTTCAATTACATTTACCTGCTCCTATTTTAATTGTATTTTTAGGTCCGCCGAGATGATGTTTTGTTTGCATGGAATGGTATAAGACCTTTGCCAAGTAATCCATCAGTTACGGAAAATGTTTTAATTGATGAGAAATGCTCTATGCGAGGTAAAACTGGCAAAAGCGCTTGGGACTTGGGGCAATCATATGACAGTCAAGCACCCTTCGACATGGAACAAACTGCTCTTTCAGAGCTGACTGAAAATTTCTCGAGCTTTCATTGCAGGGCGAATTTGGTAATATTAGATTGCAGTTCAGATGGAATTAAACTAGAGAATAATGAAAACTGGAAGCATAGGGAGCTTCTTAATGGATATTCATTCAACTTCTCCAGGTCTCCAAAAATGCAAGCCTCGTGCAACAGACCATAAGACCATGATGAAGATTGCTGGATATGCCCAGCATGGTGAAAGTTTACTGGCATTGCAGTGCTTTGAAAATATGCATCATGACAGCATCAAGGTTAACAAATTTATATTTTCAAGTGTCTTGAAAGCATGTGCCAGCATAGGTGCCATTGAAATGGGCAGGTTCATCCACATGAAGATACTTGAGGCTGGCTTCATTTGTGATACTGTTGTAATGAATACCATGATTGATATGTATGCTAAATGCAGGAGCTTGAATGAAGCACACGGAATCCTTAACAGGCTATTAGATCGAGACGAGGCATCTTGGGGTGCCATGATTGCTGGGTATACAGATCACGGTGAAGGACTTACAGCACTACAATGCTTTAAAAACATGGTTCATGATGGGATAAAGCCTACCAAAGTTACAGTTTCTAATGTTTTGAAAGCATGTGGTAATGTAGGTGCCCTAGTACAGGGCAGGTACATTGATGCTAAGATACTTGACAGTGATCTGCAATCTGACATATTGGAGAGTAATCTTGTGAATATGTATGTCAAATGTGGAGGCTTGCACGAGGCAAATTCAGTCTTCCATGGCATGACAGTTAGAGATGTTGTGTCCTGGGGTACCATCATCACAGGTTATCGCGCAGCTTGGCAAGACCGAATGTTTTCAGTGTTTTGGCGACATGCAGCGTTATGGCATTAAGCATAAGCGCTGTAGTAATTACAGGCATTCTTATCGCATGCAGTTGTACTGGCCTGATTGATGAAGGCATTTGGTATTTTAAAACCATGGGACAGTTATATGATACAAGGCCTAATTTGTGTCATTTAACTTGCATGCTGGATCTTCTAGGGCATGCTGGTTTTCAATGAAGCATTATGTTTAATTAAGGGCAGTACACAAACAGATATTTGCCTGTGGATAACCATGCTTACTGCTTGCAGAATGCATTGTAATTTTGAGCTTGGAAGTCAGTGCTTTAATGTAGTTGTTGATTTGGATCCCTTTAGGTACTGCTACATATCTGCTTATGGCAAATATACGCATAACTGTCGCATCATGAATGTAGTTTCAGATAGGAGGTTCAGGTCATACAACATGTGAGGACATGGAAGAAATTTGGGATAACATGGACTGATCAAGACGTGGAATGTTGGCCATTTAGTCATGAGATTTCTTCATAGATCCTGTTTTTCTAAATCACCTTTCTCTAATAATACCCATTTTGACCAAAGCTCGTAATACATGTTAAAGGACTACAGCAGCTGAAGAGAAGGTGCTTACAAGTTCCCATAAAAGAAATGCAATTCTTTTGCAGCAGACTATGAAGGGGCAAATCTGTCTAAAAAGGAAAACAATGCACATCTTTTGTTCCGGCAGCATGTAGATTCGATTTGATCAATGCTGAAAGTCTGTTCTGACAACAACCATGTTTTAGTCTGAACTTCATTTAAGGACTATAATAACTGCATGGCCTGCTCTGTTGTCAGAGCTACATTATGCTTATATTGCACAGAGAACCATTCAATCGCTATGATCTAGTATATGGTCCCTTGTTGAGTAAAGGGTGTTGGCTGGACTTTATCTTTAATTGCCGTCTCTTTGTTATTTCGATTTCTTCCAGCCTTCTTATCCTTCTCTGAATTGCAGCATGTTGATACATCTGACAACAACTCTAAAACAGTTTTTGAGTTCACTCCAGCAAATATGATAAGGGTAATTCCGATCTTTGATATTTAGCATATCTAAGGTGAAATTTCGTTCTGGTGGTATTCAGAAGGTTGTGTGTATTCCAGGCAAAGGAAATCATGTCACGTTATCCGTCAAACTATAAGCAGTCAATGGTTATTCTACTTTTAGACCTTGTCCAACAACAACATGGGGGCTGGATTCCTGTTGCAGCAATGAACAAGGTATGGTCGTTTGAGTACATTTGTGACATTCTAGGAAATTCAACGAGTGCCACCTATTTCTAATGAGGACTGAGTTGTAGCATAATAACTTATGGCATTTTGGTTGAATAAGCTTGGATGGGGGCTGCATATGTCAGGATCCTTTTATGTCCAGAGTCTTTTGCATGATTTCACCACAACATTTGGATTCAAGGTCCATTGCTAGGAAGATGCCAAAATGTTTTTTTTTCAGTTTCTTGGATGCATAGGTTGTGTTCCTTAAAGGTTGGAAAATATCATTTGCTGGTATGCGGCACTACACCGTGTATGTTGCATGGGGCACGAGAAATTGAGGCAGCTTGGCTTAAACATTTGGGTGTGCAACGAAGTGGTAATAACGGAAAGCTTTTATTTGATTCAATAGTGGGATTACAATTTTGGCAGGTTATCAGTCTTCTTACAGGATCCACAATTCCTACTTTGCAATTCCTACTTTGCACTGTGGAAGTTACAAAGTCTTACTGCTCTCTAAGAACGTGATTTTTATCGGATCCTCTTAATTGTTGTTGCACATCACTTTAATTGGACACAAACTTAATTTCAGCGTCCTGTTGTTTTCTGCTGATTCTGATACATTTTTTGGTATGCTTACCTATAAAAGCATACTTTTGATATGTATTTGAGATTCCATAATTAATGACAAAACCAACTCTTACTTTCAAAAAAAAAAAAAAATAATAAAATAGTGGGAAAATATGTAACTTTTTTTCCTAAAAGGATGAATTATTTTACGTGGGGGAAACGGAATGCAATGGTAATGTTTACATCATGTATATATAAAAATGGCTCAACCTCTTAGAATCAACACAAGGGATGCTTTTTCTGGGGATCTGTGTAAATGCTCCTAAGATTGTTGTTGCCCTTGGCGCTTCCTTGTTTTCTCTAGCATATTTCCTTATCGGAGGATTTAACACTAAAAGCGTAGTGGTTGAAATTGTTGAAATCTTTGCCTTGAAGGAAAAAAAAAAACCTCGATAAGTTTTACCTTTTATTTATCCTTTATTATTGCTTTTGATGGATATTTCTAGAGCATTTGTATGCTACGATAGTATTGGAACCTATGGAGACCGGCGCTTATTTAATGCTAGCGGTTGGTTGTTGATTGTGATGTCAGAAGGTTGACACTCAAGATCCAATCCACATCGGCTCGAGATACCCTACGGAGGAAATACTACTTTCTTGACAGATCCAAAACCACCACTAAGTTGTGACCTTGATGCTTGTTGAGTCTTACAATATGTTACATTATATTAAAGTCAAAATTAAGGTTTGCATTGTCATGAAGCAAATCATTAATAAGGTTACCAGTTAAAAAGCTCTTATAATGCGGTGTTTACCATCTCATGTGTCACGATTCAAAACTAATGTATATCATTACACCTCGTCAATGACAACCTCATATGTTATTATAAGGTTGGAACTTGAACTTATATGATCTTTAGCATTAAGATTGCAGTATAGAAGAGCATAAACCCACAATGACCTAGTTATTGTGGATCTTAATCAGGACTTTTATATTTTATCAGGGGCCATTGATGGGCAGAATATTCTCTCTCTCGTTCAATTTCATATTACAAAACACCACCTACACCATATCTTATAATTTGCTATACAAAGTAATCAAACGTGTTTGTTTTGGTGGGGGATCTTGTTTTTTTTGTTGGGAAAAAAAAATTCAAAAAACACCATGAACGACATATAAAATATGTAAGGTGATAAGACTTAAAATCAAATAACTTTAGAATTAATTGATATTTCTTTCTCCCATAACACATCAAAATAAAAAGTTTCAATTTTCATCAAAATAAAAAGTTTCAATTTTTTTTTCCGATACAAAATGCGTCCATGATAACATATCTCTTCAATATCTTCATAAAAGCTTACTGCACTAAAATGATGCAGGACAAAGGACATGATCAGAATGATCAACTAGGCAGAGAATCAAGTAGTGAGATGTGAAGCCCTACAAAATCCATCTGGAAATGTGCTCGTACAAGTTTTCTTATACTATATAATGAGAGTTGCGCAATACTATAAGGTTTGAGGCAATGTACTCAATTGTGTTGATTTCATGCATGTATTATACTGTTTCAGGGGGTATAAAAGGGGCTCTCGCTGCCCCGGAGTCACGTCCCGTGTGAATATGCACCAAAAGCCAAAGGGTTTTAGGGGGAATGTAATTTAAAGTGTTGAATGTAATGGTTTGTGTTAACTAACAAATTTTGGCCCCGAGGGGCCTTAGGGATGGTGTAGAGATGGATGAAGCAAGTTTATGTATCCAACCAACCATAATGACACACACATCAATAGGGTCTTAGCCATGTGCGGTGGTGGTTCTTGTGATGGTGGCGGGACTAATTGAATTTGATCTTCATTTATAGGGTTCTCTGTATCTTCATTTATAGGGTTCTCTGGTACAGTAATAATGTTTGGATCAACATCGTGTTGACTTCAGGCGTCGGAGGAATGTCATGTGGAATTGATGAATTGGGAGATTCTATAGTCTGCATTAATATAAAGGAAAGAAATTGGTTAGATTGATATTAATTTAGAAATAAAAGCTTTTGACACTGATATGCTCTACAATAATGTTTTATTCACAAATCTTTAGTAGCGAAATAAAATTGAATCAAATAAAAGCTTTTAACATTGATATATGCTCTACAATAATGTTTTATTCACAAACCATTGCATGAACATCAACGTTACTCTTGAGTAAAAATTGGTGAGGTTCATAAAGAACCAGTGACACTTTCTCACGGGTTGCCTGGCTTTGGTTTAACAGGTGAAGAGAATCAGCCAGTTTGGTGATGTGGAGTAGGTTTCCTATAATGGTCGGTGAAGCGAGATCAAGGGTAAGGTTTTGAAGCAAGCTTGCTGTGTTAGCGTTCCACGTGTTGTTACTTCAACTACAACCATTTCTCTTTCACAATGAAATCATTGTTTATCAATCCATATGATTTTGGATGCTCCATCTCGAGCTTAAGGGTAATGCATGATTCATCTTCTGGTTCGATTAAAGCTCCAAACCTACAATATAAATGCATTCTTGTGGCCGCTGTTTGACTGATCTGCATGACTCAAAAAAAGGGCGTGGAATAATCCGCCTGTTGTGTGCATAAGAATCCGTTTGTTGATTGAAGCTAAAAGCTGACTGCGATGAACAATTCGGCAGGCCAGGAATATCCAAAAGTTGGAAGCAAACAGAGGGTCTAAACTCTAAACTCTTTTTGAATCTGCAGCAAATCTTAGAACAGATAAACAGAAGGAAACAAAGGCGGGTTTTGCAGAATAACATTGTAGAACGAGGAAACCAATACCTTGTAAAAAAAACCATTATGAACTGAAGAAACATTAAAAAAAAAAAAAAACCATGGTAAGTGTGAGCAAAAAATCCACCTCGTGGTAGCAAAAATAATCCACTCCTGCAACAAGAATCCAAGAGGGCAAGTACACATGCACATGCACACATGCACTTGCACTTGCACTTGCATATGTACAGTACACATGCACATGCACAGTACACATGCACATCAGGGAAAAAATTACTAAACTCATATTTTAGATTAGCCAGAACAACTTTGGCTAATCTGACCCAAAATACATAGGAAAACTTTCGAATGTTTGGCTAAAGTTGAATAATTTTTCTTTACTAGTTTTGAATGTTTGGCTATTTTTTGTTTGAACCTTTATATAAACCTTAGCCAAACATTTATGCTATGCCAATTTTTTTACTGTACGAATATATTAATAATAGAAATCTAATAGTTGAAGAACAAAAACTGTCCATCTACTATAGTACTACCAACCTCTATTCCATAATCTCATGAATAATCTCATATTTTACTTTAGCTATTAAAAAGTATGGCTAATCTATCACTAAATGCATAGGAAAACTTTCAAGCATTTGGCTAAAGTGGAAGAATTTTTCCTCTCCTACTTTCTTATGTTTGGCTAAACCTTGGTGTAAGGGAGGTCAACTTTGAGATTTTTTGGCGATTTTTTCCTTTTTTCCAAAATTTTTCCTCCTTTGTTACTTTTTTCAAAAATGTCCAAAAAATCGCCATTTGGCTAATATTAGCCGCTATTTTTTTCCATGATGCACATGCATACACATGCACATGTACGTGCACATGCACATGCACATGCATACACATGTGTAGTGTTCATGCACAAACACATGCAGAGAAAGACAACCACCCTCGGATTGTTCCAACCAGCGAAAATCAGCGGCCCATAAAGGGTGCACTCTAGAAATACTATTTAGTACGCCTCAACGAATACAATAACGAAATCATAGAAAAACTATGTGAAAAAGCGTATAAAATCTAAAAGTAACCCCCTATTATTGTGCTAGATATGCAAAACAGAGTCCGAATTTAAAAGTTATGATAAAATAATATATTACCATCAAATCTGCATGGCATGCACTTTGTAAAAAGATATCCGGATTAAAAATACAAAAACATGTACCTATCTTAATAGATTTGAGTCAAAATCATATGCCAAATAGAAAGCTCTCTATATAAGCTCTCTAAAGAGCCCAAGATCATCTAAATCTGACCTCTGTAGCTCAAGTTATAAGCGTAGAAACAAATGACATTCTCTCTCTAGTGCTTCTCTTCTTTTCCTATTTTTAGTGACTTAGATATTACATACAATGGTTTGGTAAAAAAGAACCTCTCATAAAAAATCTTAATTTTTGACGAAAATCTTTTATTTTCAACCAAAATTTGTAAAAAGCATTTGTAAACGTAATTGCCCAATTATCAGCAACCAAGAAACATAGGATAATAAAAGAAACTTCTAATGTAACGTATAGTATCCATAGTTTTGAAGTACATTCAATGCAATGACACCCTTATATATTTAATGATAAATTTGCACTTAGCTCTAACCCATGAAGTTATGAAACCAAACTGGGGCATTTAGAAGGAAATTGACCCTTCGTTAAAATTCTTTTTAAAGATGCAAATGTGGCATATGTGATACGATTACCAAGAATCTCTATTGCATAGCTACTATAATTAATGAAGGTAGGTAGTGATTCCTAAACACTTTTAATAAGAATTCATTTTCGTTTAGCTCTTAATGATTTAATTCATAGATATTGGTATATAGAAAAGGCTAATTCCCAAAGGGGAATATAATTTGGCTAATCTTAAGAAAAATTAGGATACTTATTTTAACTATGGCAATTTCTTCAAAGGAGTTTCTTTTCATAAAATTAAGCTCCAAAATTACTTAGACCCTCGCCATTTGGCTATTAATAGTCACTAATTTTTTTTCCCATAAAGCGGATGTGCCACCCAACATTTGGCCTTGCTTTCTTGCCTTCTTATGATGTTTTGCCTGAGGGAGAGTGATAGATTTAGTGGTCTTTGAAAGCAGAAGGCTTTGCTTTGTTTTGAAGGGATGCTTAGATACAACAAAAAGGACATCGGAAAGCTCTATTTCCGTGTGCAAATACATAAGATATCAAAGCGATTAAATTAAAATGTGGAAAGATCTTTACCTATACGTAATGGGGGATATAAAGAATGTGGTCGTATTAGAGAATCAAAATTTGTTGGGTAGAGCTCGCATTTTGTGAGATATTATGGTCATAGGCAATTAAGTCGCGAGCCTAGTCTATATTGTTATGAGGATCTGAGGATTGGCAAGTTCATCTTGTCGGTACTTGGATCCGCCATCAACTTCATTTGAGGTATAGGATGAAAACCACTTAACATTTGACATTGAATTCGAGGTTGCTTTGTGTAGGGATGTGGCGGTGTGGTCTATGGGATTTCTATTGGAATGTAGTCATAAAGTGAGTTGGAGGTATTGAGATGATGTTTGCATCTTAGGGGGATATGGATGCTAACTTTTACGATATAAATGGCCGGGAAATATATGCTGAAGGCGCCATTGATGAAGCGGAGATTGATTTTAATTCCTTTGACCTGGTTGACCATACCATGGCAGTCGGGTGATTGATGACACGCTCTTGTCATTTCATTTGTATTTGTAAATATCTTTGATGCACTCTTATATGTAGGTTAGCCATAGAGACACTTGCCAATGGGGTTATTAATATTGATTATGATAGGAGCTGACCATTCTCTCATCTAGAGGCCGGTCGCGTTGGGGCCAAGTGCAAGAACACGAGTTTCAAGCGCAATGCCATCTCAATAGCTTATTAAACTACGTTTTGTTGCCCTTGAGAAGGAAGTAACCACATCTAAAAAGAGCACATTTAAGGGCACATATGTATATTTTGGCAGGGGTCTCTTGCTTAGGGAGCTTTGGAGGTTAGATGCTCTGGCTAGGGTATACAATTTTGTGATGAATAACAAGTGACTGGTGCTGTCCTTTCTATTTTTTGGCTTGCGTGCATGTTCTGTAGTTGAGAAGTCAAAGTAAAAAATTCAACTTTGCATGAAGCAAAGTCACAGTGCAATCAGTAAATTTAGAAAATCTTTGCTTTGAGAAAAGGTTGAGAAAAAGGATGTTTGAAATTGAAATGGAAATTGGAAAAAAGAAGAAGAAAAGGTGCTAAAATTTTTGTTTTCTTGTCACTTGCTTCCTTTCATGTATCTGCATCATGCATGGGATTAGACCCTTCCTTTTAAGGATCGTCATGCCTTACAATTTGTGTGCTAGTGTAAGGAGTTTCGCTTAGCTATTTCTTTTATATCTGAGGTTCCTTACATTTGCAAGCTAAGTTCTGATTGTAATGTTTGGCCTCGTTGTATTTGGGCCATGGTTTTATACTACATATGGTCAACAATGTGTTCGAGTTTCTTGCCTAAGATATAATTGACCCTAAATTATATATAGAGCCAAGTGGCGTTTGACCAAATCAAAAATGTTGTTAGATGCCGGGATCCTAGATGAAGGCATCGCCATAGAATATTCTTCAATCCTAGGATTTGGTAGTACAAGTTAGAAGGGTATAATGATATAAAGACATAGTAATTTCTTTTTTATTGTCTCCATATTTATCGGGCATATAATATATGTAGATACAATGCATTAGAAAAAGTCGGGCTTTCTATGTAGCTAGCTATACAACCTTTTGTAGCATAGTTTTAAAACTCTAGACAATATCTAGAAGATTATTGTGCAAGCACGAGACTAAATCCAAACCTAAACCTTCCCAAATTATGACCATAAATTTTGATTTCTAGACAAAGTATCAATCTTTTGGCATCCCTACTCCAACATGGTTTCTCCTATAGATACTTCAAATGAGCTTTATTACTAAGCTATGAAACCTTTTTGGCAACAGAATCATCAATTCTCCAAAGCCCTAACGGTTTTTATATGGGTTGGAAAAGACAACCCGCTTTACATTAGAATTGATATGGGCCACTTTACGTTTGCATCATTCTGTACAACCATTGCATCCTGTGTTAAACATGAGTTTGTTGACAGAAAATTATCAATGAATGTAATAAACACTTTGTTCAAATCACTGTCAAATTGTGTGTGTTTTATTTCATGGAATATTTCCAGTCATTTGTGGAGTAGCGCCGCTATAGACTTGGTTTGCATGTTAGCAAAATTGCAACCGTTCAGTTCGTAACCGATTGCTGTTCAAGATCCATATCCACATTTTTGCCACCATATCGCATTTTTTTTTTTGCCACAAAGTTTGGATCTCACAATTTTTTTCCTTCCTCTCAATGGATTCTATGGTTCTCTATGGGCTATGACTCAGATCTACGAGGGAAAAAAGGAGAGTTGTGTAGCAAAGGCATCATGCCGAATCTGGCGTGAATGCGAGAGATCACGAGTGCAAGGCTACGACAAATCTCAACAAAGGTATTGCGAAGTTGAAAAAAGTGCATCTACCCTCAAATCGATCACCTTTGTGCGCCTCTGATCATAATATTATGCTTCTTCTTTTGAGGGTGTGCATTGGGCTCGTAGGATGAGGCAGCCCCTTGTTTTTCTTAAGCTGGACTTTGCCAAGGCTTATGACAGTATCAGCTGGCAGTTCTTGGCAGATATGATGCAGGCCTTTGGGTGTGGACCTAGTTTCGGGGGAAAGCGGTTATGGCTACGCATGTGCGCTAGAGGCGGCGGTGTGGTGTCGGTGAGACCTCCTCAATCTTCTCGTGGTAGAGGCATTAGGCGAGGGATGTCCGTTGGCCCCCCTTACATTCACTATAGTGGCGAAGCTCTTTTTGACTCTCTTCGGTGGCGATTTGCGACAATGTGGTGCAAGGTTTCGCATGGCTGATGGGTCGCAGCGGGTTTGCGATCAATTTCGCGGATGATACATTCCTCTTTCTTCATGCGAGATGGGTCAATCTTGGGCAACCAAGAATATTTTGGATGCCTTTTCTTTAACCGGGGTGCTTGCTTGGCGGGTGAAGTGCTTTCGGCCATGTAGGTGCTGGAGGAACCTCCTCTGCGTGGTGGAGTCGGTTTCCACGGGCTCTTACACGCCACACCACGGTACGCCAAACTGTTAGGCATACCATTTGGCTTGGACGTGCCTTCGACAATTTGGGCGGGAGACATTCTGAAATCTTAAGCGGCATTTTTGGTGGAGGGAAGTAAACTCACCATGGTAGGATTACGGTAGCCAAGTCAGTGCTCTGTAGCACTCATGTTTCACTTGACCTCCTCTGCATACTTGCGCCGAGAAAGTGTGGATAAGGAGTTGGATGACACCATTCGCAATTTTGTTTGGGGAGGAAATGAGGAGGGGCTACGGTGAAGGTCGCATGGTGGAAGTGATGCGTCCCGAGAAAGGTGGGGGCTTAGGTATGCTTGATGTGTCGTTACACCACGAAGGTTACGGTGTCGAAATTCATCGGCGGTTGTTGCGGGAGCAACAATCCCGGGGTTTGGCTCTATTGGCAACGGTCGGCTTAGCCACTCTATTATTTTTAGGAAGCCGGCAATTAAAATTTCGGTTGCGTGGGCTCTGTTTGAGGATTTCTTGACCATTCCCTCATGCTTCGCCTTTTCTTAAGGGTCTCGAAGGCACGGAAGGTGGTCAAGGTTCTCTTTTATTGGACCCTAGCGGTGTATGGTAGCCTCATCGCCCTTTCTCTGGGTACCCTTGGATTACGCATCTCCCTTGGCCTCTTCCCTACACCCAAGTACTTTGTGTAGATGGATTCTTTGCGGGGGTAACATCTATCCGTGATTGGTATTGGGAGGGTCATCTGGCGCCATGGGAGTTTTTTTTAGGGAGCGATTTGGCCTTGATTGGGACATCTGAGGACTTGGGCCAGAATTGCTAATGCTATTCCATTGCGGTTGTCTTCTCAAGTCAATCGCATTTGGAAGTCGCATAGTGGACTTGATGCATCTCGGTTTGTAGCATTGGCTTATGGGCTTCTAGCGCTTTTTGGACACGTTGCGCCGGATAAGTGGTCGCTTAAGCTTCAGGGAGTAAGTGGCCGCCATGTGGAAGTGGGCGTGGAATACATTGCCTCCTCCTAAAATCCATTACCCTTTTGTGGCAGATCTTGCACCGTAGCCTCGGGGTGAATGTCAGGAGTCCCACCCGAGGTTCAAGCCTCGGTAAGCGGAAACATGCCCTCTATGTGGAGGCGTCGAGAGACCATTGAGCACTACTTTGTCCTATGCCGCGAGAGGTAGGGGCAGCTTGGTCTGGGTGAGAGCCCTCTTTGGGTCTTCAGCATGCGGTCGAGAAGATTCTCTTGGGAGTCTTTCCTAGCGGTTGGCGGTGGCCAGCGGCCGAAGCGTTCCATTTATCACGAGCTTGGCTTACGTGGTTGATTTGGAAAAGGCGGAGGCGAAGGTCTTTCAGAATGCGATTGCTTAGCCCTTTTCGTTTGGTTAGATCTTGAGGCATAAGTTGTGGCGGGGCTTACCAAGTCTCAAGCACAAAAGCGCGATTAAGCGGGAAATTTGGTCGACATTCCTCTGATTGTGAATCATGATGGGCACTTCATTTTTTAGCACCACCGCGTATCATTGTACTTGATCGCATTCTAGTGGTTTAATATATTCCTATATTCTTCAAAAAAAAAAAAATATTATGCTTCTTCTTCTTCTTGCTCTAATGAAGAAAAAGACCCATCTTTGGTCCACGAATGGTTTTAGCTAGTTTTCGATTTCTTCTTGCCCATAAAGCCCGGCGGTATGCAGGCGAGTTGCTCAAGTGGGTAGGACGTCCATAGCACCAGTTCTAGCGCCTTGTTCAATAAGGTGTTACAAGAAGATTCCCCAATGGACCACTAGCGAGGTTTGTTCCTTCTACAAGATAGGTATCTGCCTTTGTCTAGGCAATTGTCGAACCATCATCTCCGTTCGGTGTTTGCAAAGCTGCTAGCCCGACATTCTCGAGCAACAATTGATGGAATGGATAGAGGCGGAGGTGCGAGCCCTCGGGCAAGCAAGATTCAGGGCCAGCGGATATGGTGGCGAGGCTGACCCAACAAGGACCAAACCCAACCATTGATCATATCTTCGCATCGACTTTGGTTGAAGACAACGAGGCAAGCGGCAAGATGCGTATTATTACTTCATTGACCGCCAAGGCTTTTGACATTGTACTTGGGGAAAAGTTGTAGGCGAGATTGCGGCATTTGGAGGTCTCTATAGATCTGCGAATCGACAAACTTAGTATACATGTTATATGAGACAAGTCGGAGACCAACTATTCGATAGCGCATTGATGATTTAGCATGGGCGAGCAATAGTAGAATCATCATATGATTTACACGCCCCAAGTCATTTCACGTAGCAAGGAACACCACGAGATTTTGACATCATATTGAAGAGCGTGTTCCACCAAGACCTAAATAAATGCGATTGATGGGCCTAATCACACATCTTTGCTCTCGTGACTATTGTTACGCATTGTGTACAGCGCTTTCCCAATTTGCAACTCATAACCCAGGATGGAAGTGTCCCGGTACATTATATAAAAAAAAAAACTTGGGTATCATCTGCACAATTTGTCCTGAATGAGAGAGACCTTGGCTAATGTGAAGATGAGATGAGGACCACCTTAGTCTTGGCCAAATTCACGCATAAGGAAAAACAACTAAACCACTGCCGGACTTGCATTTTAAATACATATAATGGATGCATTACCTATTTTGACAACCTAATTTCTTGATCTCGGATGATGCGTGCGAAAGGAAAATAGCATGCAACATGCATTTTTGATACCAACTTCATTACTATGATAAATGTTTGGCGATACTAACTAAATCTGCTATTTTTCTTCAATTTTGTATATAAAAGGCATGATTTGACATTTAGTGACCTCGATGATGAAACTCTTTTGAATTTACAACGTTTAAAATTCGTCCAACGTCAATGCTTCTATCCTGCATAAATGAAGTGCCCAGATTTAACATTAGAATAGAATAGAATAGAATAGATTTTTTATCGTCCACGAGGAGACTAATTGGCCTATGGGACCCAAACAAAAGTGAAGGCGATAAAGCGTATTCTTGTCGTCGAATTAAAAACCTACTCCCAGAAAGGTTTTGGGGAAAAACCTTAATAGTAATAAGTATGCTAGTACTTTGTACAATTGTATAGGACAATTCGATTATTGTCCCCGGAGGACACTGGCCGAGTCCAGTATATCCATAACCTCCGAAGGTATGATTCCAACAAGCCCACAGAACATCTGGCTTTCGGATATGGGCAAGCCGGCGGATCTAGAGGGCATGACATTCATCTTCAATGGAAATACGATGGCAATACTAACAAAGCCTATCCTCCCATGCTTCCCAAGTCCAGCATACTGTCTCAATGCGGAGCGATGTGCACCCGTCTGAATGGAAGCTATAAGTTTGCAGCTTCTTCATGGGCAAATGAGTGCACAAAGTACTAGTGTGGGCCTCTCGTGAGCACGGGATTGACTTGATGTTGATAGTATGCCATCTTAATGTGTGTCGAGCATCTGCATCCCGAGCTTGCGAAGGAAACTAGCATCTAGGTACAACTTTAATGCATTATGATCCTTCTTTGTACGAACATATGCGCATTTGTTTTGCACGTACATGCAACATGAGAACCATTGAGCTTGGTTGTCCTTAGGCATGCTTTGAGGCGTTGAGGACTCATTGCTTCGACCAAAGCAAGGTTGGGCAAATCATTATCACCCATAGCGACCACCTACGGAAGTAAATAATATAAGCGTTCCAATGCGGCCCGTTGAAGGGGTAGAAAACTTTGTCTCCTAGAGTAGGATCGGTATGGAATTGTGGACTTTACCCCAAGGGCTCGTGCCAAGACGGCTTCTGGCCACCTCTCGAGATCATTCCAGGTGGTGAGGGATATCACCAAACCCCACACCTCTGCCCCGTACAGGAGAACCGGCTCAACCAAGGCCCTAAAGAGGTGTGACTGGTGGCCCTAGGCATACAACTCTGCCCTGTGGCTGTTGCACTGCATGGCATATAGTGCTTTCCAACCCGTTGTGACACGCAACTTGATGGCAACATCCCAGGTAGAGAACTCGATCCCCAAATACTTGTAGGGGTCTAAGCACGGTATTGGGGGACACTTTTTCTGTCAGCGACATTTGGTGCTGATGGGGTGCTTTTTAAATTATTTTCTTTGTATTTTATAAAAATATTTTTTAAATATTTTTTTGATATTTTTCCCTGAAACGCATTTATATTTCGCCTAAGAAAACAAAATTTCAGCTTCAACGGAGTTGTAGAAAAAAAGATAAAAATAAAACATTATTCTTAGATTGGGTGCTGATGGGGTGCTTCCCGTGCGCGAATTTGCCCCCCAACTCTGTGCTTACACCCGTAGGTCAGAGCCACCTCGACATCTTGTCCCTGGTAAGTGAATGAGGAAAGCCTCGGCTGATGGGATGAAGAAACTAGCAGCACCCTAGTTTTGGCCAAGTTAACTCGCATGCCAGTGAATTGGCAAAAGGGTCAAAACATCGGTGACATTGCATGTCCTTTGAAGTATAGGCGGAGAGGTCGACGACATCGTCGGCATATATGAGTTGTCCGGATTATGTGATGCATGAGATGAGCCCGCACCTCCGTGCTTTCGAAAAAGCTGATCTTCCGGTGATGAATGTATAGGTCATAGGCGTGGAGGAGGGGCAACCGGCGTGCTCAATACTACTAACTATCGGCTGTCACGATGATGTGAGGCGTCGAGCATGCCTCATATAGCTTTGTATATTACATTTTGCAAGTCAGCGGGGGTTCCTATTTTGCGAATATGTCCCATAACTTGTCGCGACCTTTGTGTCAAAAAAGGCTTTGCAAAATCCACGAAACAATAGATACGACTTTTCGGCGATTCTTGCTATCCTCAATCGGTGTACCTGAGTGAAGATATGATCAATGGTGGAATGCCGGTAGCGGGCTTTTTCACACGTGTAAAACCCGCACCTCCGCCTCTTTTGCCCATATCGTCGGCCGCTATTCAAGGATGCCGACCAGCAGTTTTGCAAAGAGAGCTTACTATAATAGTGCAATAGTTATCGGACATTGAGGATCAACTCTACTAGTGGTCCATTCTTGGGAGGGAAGCCTTCTTGCAATGCTTTATTGAATAGTCTTGTGAGGAGGCGAGGCACCATTGGAGGCCCAGTCCACCGGAAGTTACGCCTACCATCTAAATCTGGCGCCTTCCTATTGGCTAGGCATTGCGGGCCCATGATGACATCCCCTCTGTGATGACCCGAGCCGGGCCCATCTGTGGAGGCATTGTTGCCCGCCCCGGCCGGATCGTAAAAGGCATTTGCAGAAATCGCGTACCCATTGCTCAGGGGTGATGTTCCACGTGGGCTGTATAGCCTTTACTCAATACCTTTTACGAGAATGTCGGGATGTCGATCGGGGAGCCAGAACATCTGATTCTTGGTGCTCTGCGAGGTATCGGCTTTCTTGTTCTTGAGGAAGGGCATTATTGATTGATGGCCTATGGTAGGAAGGTGGGATCGATGACTTCTGGGAATTAAGATGTTTGGTCTCCAGGCACTCATCATCGAACTATCATTTGCGGTGGAAGGTGGTAGTTTTGAGGGCCTCCGTGGGTGGCCTCTTCAAAGCATCTTCGATTGGGCGCTAGAAGCGGTGGTGGAGTGTTTGAACGATTCTTGCTGAAGTGTGGGGGGCTGCGGTGAGTCCCTCGGATCATGCTCAAACATCAGGGCATAGGTCTACGCGGTCGTAATCCCGCGCTTTGGGCACTGGGGTGTTGAGGCAATGGATGCAGGGGAGCACTGCCAATGTACATGCAAGAAAAGTGGGCTGGTGGTGCGAGTCCACTCCCTCGTCAGTGTTTATTCCAATTCAAAATGGGTAACAGTGCGGATCCTATTCCTCTACCGACGCGTGATCCGGCCTGCTGGAGCTGTCCCCTTGGTTCTCCTATCTACAAGTGCAGTGACTGGAAGACGGCCATTATGCCAACCGCTTACAAATAACCAGGTCAAAGATACTACCCAGCAACAACAACTGCCTGCCATAGCGTGAAATATGGTTGTCATCTGATATCCTTGACCCAAGCCACCTCTGCAGGGTTCAACTGCAAGATGTCCTCTGCCAGGGGCTCAAATTTCGGGACCTGTTCAGCTCCTGTGCATGCATTAAAGTCTCCAAGCAGCATGACCTTGCCCAACCATTTGTGCTACTGTATGTCATCATATAGATCGGCATAGGGCTCCAATATATCCATCCAGATTGAGTGCTATAGAAGTTGCTCGACGCGTGGAAAGTAGATCTTTGCTACAAAGAGGATGATGCCCTTTGTCATGCTGCGTGCACCCATAAGTAGCGATTGTACTTGTCTTTTTTGTGCAGCAAGACTGACTGCACCAAGGTTGCCGCGATAGTAGCGGTGAACCCCATGCCCTTCGCTTGCATGCGCTTCGTTGAACAGAAATGCGGATAGCAGTGCAGCGGTCATGCCTGCATGTTCCCATGTTTCCATTGAGGAAAATGAGGTCCATATCTGGTGCAATAGAGTTGAGACTCTCCTCTTTCTGTCAAGGGAAGCCCGGCGGTTCAAGATACCATCACGGAGACATAGTTCCTATTTGTTGGCATTTGATGTAGATGCACAATGATTTGTGCCAGCTTCTGGGGAGCTTGATGTGTATGTGGTGCACGGCGAGATTCTTTGGAATAGTTGGGCAGCGGGGGGGGAGGTGCGGCGAGGGATAGTGGGTGGTGGCAAATGCCATGGTGGCGATAATAGAATAGGCGGGGGAAGGCAGCTCTGTAGTGATAGCAAAAGGGTCCTCGGGGTGCTATAGCGGCTTGGCGCGTGCATCGGTGACCTCGGCGGGTGCAATGTGAAGCTTGCCTCCGGGACCGAATCTGCGGTGCCGCTGGGCGGCGGGCGTCCCTAGCGAGCCAACTCTTGCATTGGGGTAAGATCTGGTCAACATACGGGGTGGTCCCCTTCAATTGCCTACTCGGCGCCAAAATTGCCTCACACACTTTCGTGTATGCGCAACCATGAAGGTGACAAGCATGAGGCGTCCGTGCGTTGAGCCCAAAAGCGGCAATTGGGACAATTTGGTTGTGATCACGAAATGCCATGCGAGATAGGATCGATCACGGAGGCACTTGGTGAGACCCTCTCACGCGCTTCCTCACGAGAGTCCACGCACCACCACATTGTGAGTTCGCCGACCACATGCTAGCTCTTCGCGCTCGAGTGGTGCGTGCGGTGATGACTATTGTCTGGGATCTATGAGCTGTTCACAGCAAGGGGGGTGTGGTGTTCGAGATGGAGCAGGTGTTGTCTGTCTCCCCAGTTGGCGAGAAACTTGTTTGACTTCTTAAAGTATTAGCTATTTGCACGCCCAAAGAGTAAAGATATGGTTGCGGCTCGTGAAAGATTCTTTTCTATTTCTTGGGAGGCGGCATTCTTTGTTTTATATGAATAACATGCAAGTTAAAGGTCTAGGATTTTGCATTTGAAATTTGCACCCAATAATTGATGCCACCATCGGAAGCAAAACTAATTGATCATCTAAGAAGAAAAAAAAAAAAATTTAAAATTGTATGTAATAGACATTAATTTACTCTAACATATATGCAATTTATGCAACAAATTCTTGTATATCTTAATAGAGATTAAAAGATGCGATGATAGCGAGGTCTTTAAAAATAATATTAAGTTGAAGGTAGTAAAAATCACAAAATTTGATTTAAGATTATATTTCAAAAACATAGAAAAACATTGAGAACAATAATTTTAAGGAATAGGGTAGTCGGAGGGTTAAATAAGCCATCCAAAATGAACACATTTGAGGATGCTTCTTGTGCAAGGTAAGACTCTATAAAAACGTTCAAATTACAGAGATGTTGATACAAAATCAAAATAAAATAGATGTAATGATCTGTGCATAACGTAAGGCTGAAATCGTTCCATAAAGCTTGCAAGGTTGAGTAGATATTTATGCACACAAACCACGGGATCAGATTATACCTTGACTTATTAAATAGATGCGACTAATGGGCCTAATCACACATCTTTGATCTGTAACTATTGTTCTGTGTTGCATACAGTGTTTTTCTGCAAGCTCCCAATCATAACCGGATGGAAGTGTCCTACTACATTATAGAAAAAAAACTCCACTCCCAAATACTTGTAGGTGGGTATCACCTCCACATTTTGTCCCTAGTATGTGAATGAGGGAGACCTTGGCTGATGTGAAGATGAGATGAGGACCATCTTAGTCTTGGCTAGATTCATGTGCATATAAGAAAAAACCACTAAGCCACTGCAGACTTGCATTTATATACATGTAACAGATACATTCCCCATTTAGATAACCTAATTTCTTGATCTCAGATGACCCTAAGACAGGAAAATAGCATGCAATATGCATTTGATACCAACTACGTACTTCCATACCAGATCCTACTCCAAGAGACAGGTTTTCTACCCCTTCAACGGGCTGCATTGAAACTCCATATTATTTACTTCCAGGAAGGTGGTCACTATGGGTGATGCACATTTGCCCAACCTTGCTTTGGCCATATAGCAATGGGTTCCCACGCCTCAAAGCTTCTTTGGAAGGATAAGCAAGCTTCAGTGGTTCTCCGCGTTGAGATGTACGGGCAAGCGAGATCGCGTGCAGTGCGGACAAGAAGGATCCAATGCACTAAAAGCTGTACCTAGATGCTAGTTTCCCGCCAAGCTACGGAATGCGAGGCGTTCGACCCGCGTTAAGATGGTAAACTATCGGCCCGACAAGTCAATCCTATGCTCACGAGGCCCACACCGGTGCTTGTGCACCCATTTGCTCATGAAGAAGTGCGGACTTATAGCTTCCATTCGCGCACGCGGGAAAGCGTTGGACTCGAGGAAGCATGGGAGGATAGGCTAAATTATCGGTGTTGCCCAGCGGCGCCGTTGAAGATGAATGTCATGCTTGCGATTTACCCGGCGTTTGTCCATATTCGAATGATATGTTGGTGATTGTGCTTTGTGGCCCATTTGCATGAGTTATTGAATCACGGTGTCCGGTGGGCTTGTTGGGGTCATACCTTAGGGAGGTTATGGATACACAGACTTCGGTTGTGTCCTCAGGAACGATCTTGAATTATCTATACAATTATACGATTAATGCGAGCATACTTATTGCGCTAAGGTTTTCCCCGAAAACCCTTCGGCGTGTGGGTTTTAATCACGGCGGTAATACACCTGTCGCTCTCTTTTGTTTGAGTCCCATAGGCGGTTGGTCTCCATGGACCGATAAAGAAAACTATTCTATTCTATTAATACAAAAATCTCAAATAAGAATTGGCAAATCAAATGTATCATCTTCCTTTGAAACTTCATAAGCGAGGGGTAGCATAGAACTCTACAAAAGCTATGGTGGAAAGTTAGAGAAACACCTCCACTCCTCATAAGGAGAATTGACATTGCAAATTCACCATTGAAGTAGCATCAAATTGGCCTTTCAACAAAAATAAGGTTGCATGAGGAGGCGAACGGCAAAAACATGGGAAAAACATGGGAACCATCGTCATTGTAACTATTGGAATTGAGAAGAAGAATGCAGTGCTAAAATCTGTCAAGGTCAGAGGAGGCTAGTAGATTGCCCTTCCCACTACAATGCCTTGGTCTTTTGCCCATGAAAGAATAGCCCTAAAACTATGCTTCGAGAGATTATCAAATCTTAACCATAGGATCAAATGATCAAACCTCAACAGTTAGATCTAGGTTTGGATCCAACACACTAAAACATTATACACTAGAGGTAGTTTGTTAGGGGTTTTATCATTTGGGTTTTCCGGCTTTTGAAGGGTTCATGAAGCCTAGTACAGACAAAATCCGGCTTTGAATTACTATTAGGACTAGGATTTCATTATGCCCATTTTACTAGATTGAAGCTTCCTATCGGGTAAATGTCATATTTTATCACTTTTACTCAGTTTATGCTATGAATTCATTACAACTAGATTCCATTTCCCGATTCATTTTAGTTGCATGCTACAATCAAGCTTCATTTTGCATTAGTGACCTTTATTGTTTCTGATCAATCTTATTCTGGTCTACCATCAACATCTCTGATACATGGAACATCTATACGTTTCCACCATTAACAACAAAAATTGAATGTTATTTATTTTATCTATTGTATCATGACTTTTTCTCTTTTCTATATCATTCCATTCGGATATCCGGTAGATTCAATTTTAATCCTTTGTTCTTCTTTGTGATTTTCATGTTCCCAAGAACATTTTTACGAACATTAGTGTTTTATTAGTTGTAAAAATGGCATGGTATTATTTTCTTTGTAACTTTTCTTGCTTTAATGCGTAGAAAATGGTGAAGGTAGTATAACATCCAAGTACATCAACACTATAGGCTTTGTTAGAACTTGATGCTGGCATTAATATGGTCCACTGGCCTCAGATTTTTACATCTATATTTTTTGTTTCCTTATCCCTATAGCCATTAAGAACATGGCTTCCAAGGTCCTTCTAAGATTGTTGAATGTTTATCTTTGTACTCCTGAAGCCTCGTCACATAGTGAGATTGACTAGCCAATCACAACAAGCCCAAAAGCCCTATCAAATTTTTCAATTTTGGGGCTAGTTGATAGCACCAAGTTTTTACTGTTATTAGTTATTTGAATTTGGATGCTATCTAGATCCTTCTGTTGTGACAATTATTCTTGCATGGTTATATTGCTACATATTCTAAGCGAGGTGCACCGGACTACCCGTAGGTCGGATGCGCCAATCCCTCGGCCCGGGCGTATGTTGGAGCCTCACGGGCACTTCTCGTTTAAGCTTATGCTCATTTACGATTGGGGGCCTATGATTTTGAGATGTCAAATCGCGCGAGTTTGCCTAAGGTTACGATGGTATATTGAGCCTCTATCACGGCTTAAGCTTAAGGTTTTAGAATATGAAATACGAGAATGCATAAATTATACACAAAGAAAAGGCACTGTAGACTGTTTTCTGTTTGAGGGTTAAGAAACGTGGAGCCACACAAAAGCCGCTGCAAGGTGTAAAATGCAGAAATTGGCTAGCGAACGCTGGCCGAGAGGACTTGATCCGGCAGAAAAGAGTTTCCGCCGGATTTACAGGTATGGCTATAGATCAAACAAAAGTAAATCTTTAAGTAACCAGTCATGGCAACCTGTCTAAGGGTGAAGAGTTGGCAGTGTATCTCCATAGCCCAGTTCATCTGGCCACAGAGGGGATTGAATGCTTCGCAGGATTCTCACTAAACTGCCTAACTTGGGTTTGGAAGTAGGGAAGTATGTACAGAGGCAGAATCAATTGCTGAAAAGCTTGCAGATGAATTATCTGCAGTTATAGATCAAGGATGTTCCAGGAAGAGAACACCCTAAACCTGGTTGGGTTAGGGGTTTGGAGATGCAGTAGCTGTGGATATGTTAATGGCTAAAGGAGCAGATTGGAGCCCCAGAACGAACGTGGTTGGTCTGCATTGCAGGAAGCTGTGTTCTAGACAAGAAGGCATAGCCATGATCATCAATTAGGTATTACCAGCCTCTAGCTTGGGCCAAATGGTGTCGAATTGCCTCGCTTTTGAAGGTTGGAATGAATAGAATGCGTGATTTTTTATATGGAGCTTACTTTTCATTTTGAGAGCTCTGTTATTCTTTCTATCGGACGATTGCCCCTTCTGATACCTATATAGGATCTGGAAAAGAGGTCCTAATCTCAGGGCTGATATGACCCCTTGCAGGATTTGATGGTTTCCAATCCAGCTGCCAGGATCAGAGTTTTTTCTTAGCTGGAAGGTAGTGATGATGGCAGGTTGCCCTCCTGGGTTCACTTTGCTTTTGGTAAATCATAAGGATAGAGAAGTGATGAACACTTAGAAGGGCTGGTGCTCAACTCGAAGCCGGTTGTCAGGAGGTTGCAACCATGTCTCAGACTAATTTTCATCGCCTGATTGGATGTCACCCGAAGCAGAGCTTGTCTGCAATTTGAATTGGAGGAGCACAAGAGAAGACTGAGATGGTTGGACCTTGAAAAAGCTAAAGTGTATGATATGCATCATGTTACAATTAGTGTCCGTTCTCGAAAAAGTACCAGGCAATAACAGATGATGAACTTTTGACCATAGAAGCAGACACGAAGATTACAATACTATAATGAGGACTACAGTGAAGGTTTGACAGATGAAGAAAAGTGGTAGTTGAGAATGCCCTGCAGGTAAATACAGAATCTCGTATCGAGGATTTTAGCTGTTGAAGGCAGACATTGAGGGGCAGGGACAGGAAGTTTTGACAATCTTACAGGACGCCCATTTCTTTGATAATGGAAACTGTTTTTCAGAGGTAGAAACAAATGACTTTTCCAACAAGGAAAAACAAAAGGATGGTTTAGTTTGAGCAGAAAGAGTATGAGACGAGAACCGACGTATTAAGATTGTTCCATCAAGGAACTCCCTTAATATTGAAGACATGAGAAGGGAAAATGGACATCCTTCTGTCTCTGGTTTTGATGCTTCAAGGAATGGTCAACGGATTTAGATGGTCAAGTCTCATTTGGCCGGAGGCATTCTGATTTCAAGGCAGAAGAGATGATTCTGAGGAAAGGGAAGGAAAGAGGAAACAGAAAATAGCAAGGATTTACCTCACAAGCATGCGGCATGATGAGGATAATGAGAGCGAGCATAAAAAAAAATTGAGACCTGTTCTTTGGTTAACAAAGGATTTTCCTCTGAAATGTGAGGAACTTTTGCCATTATTGGACATTCCCAATGGCTGACAAAGTTAAGGCTGTTAGGGTTTAAGGGAGCTGCTAACGACAAAGCTCCAAGCAGGAACATTTCCTGTAAAGGTAATAAATGATAACATTTTTGAATACTAGATTAGTAACTATTCTGTTTCTGTTTGTCTCTGCATGATTACCTATTAGCAGTTTGGGTGTAGTTCTTGCTTTGAATTTGTCAGTAAACAGTTTGGTCCTGCCTTTTCCTTTCGCTAAATGTGCGAGATGCTTATGCTTATGGCCTTTCATCTTGACAACTTATGTGATGCAGTAATTGTCATCATATGATAAAATACCATAAATTAATTAAAACTAGTTACTTAAATGTAAACTGAGTTTTGACCACATAGTGAACGTAATCTGATTGAGATATCTGATTTCTGGCAGATGGCTATTCCTGTAGTTCCAAATAACAGGAGTCATGGTTACTTTTACTAAGTTTGAGGAGCTTAGTCCCCCTTGAAATATTCTCAACACCACTTTCAAGTCCAAGGCAGTTTGAGGATGTTGGATTTCGGGAATCTGAACATTCTAAGCATAATTCAGGTTCTTGGCTTTCCTGGATTAAAAGGACCCCAAGCAGGTGCATCATCATCATATTCTGAGGAGGATATCAAAGAGGAAGATGATCCCTTCTTGATTCCAAGTGATTATGTTTGGGTTGACTTGAATGAGAAAAAAAGAGGAGAACAAGAAAGGGCAAGGGAAAGAAAGGAAAGAAGACTTCATCACAATCAGGGCCAGTCGATGCTGAGCTTGATGATTTGACATAGAAGCATCTAAGCCATTGCTTTTTGAAAGAGTGTACCATAGTGGGCTTGTGAAAGATTGACTTCAGATTACTTTTATTCTTGTATTCTCTGATACGGGAACCTGGATTTCTGTGTGTACCAGAGCAAAATGATTAACTTTGTGTTTGAGACCTTGACAAGGATCGTTTATGATGTTTGAAGTCCAAAATTATGTAAGGAAAATGTGCTATTAAGGGAAATGGAGCCAGTATTCCATTTTTTATGGTTAATATAATGAAGTATTACAGCTTGCTAAAGTAAGTTTGTTGCTGAATACATCTGTTATTGGTAAACTGGTTCCAGATGGAAGGTCAAGTGGCAAAATGCATTGGCAGACTTTCAACATATGTACTTTGGAATTGTAATAAATCATTTATTTTGCAGATGGAACAAATACCATTAATGTGGCTCAGTTCTGGAAGCTTTTCTGTCTAAGGTAAAAAGTTTTACTTTTCTGTGTAAGGTGAAAGATCTTACAATATGGAACATCCAATCCTGTGCCCCCCATCGATATGTCCCTGCACAATAACAAATAGTCATTGCACCACAGCAAAATCCAGCACGAAAAACTGCCTGTAAGCTCAAAAATTGTTAAGAGATATCAAGGTGTTACCTAGCTCACACAGCAAATAAGAGATGCTAACTGTTCTTTGCCCAGTTATTGGTATGAAGCAGCTGCATAGTTTTGGGCATCACTGACTTTCCAAAAAGTATCTTTCACTATTACATCCTCTAAGCTCAGATAGATAAATAGGGTTTGACAAAGAGCACAAACCACACATACTCTTTCAATAAGATGGTACATTCCGTGGCCAAGTCCATATGGTAGAATGAAAGATAGATCTAAACTCATTCATTTAGTAGTCTAATACAACACATCCATTGTAGTCTCTACTTTCGGCATAATGCACTTCTAGTAGAGTTTCATAGCAAATAAGATCCTCCATTTTTTCTCTTTGTCTCTTTGGGCAGATGCTACAAATGGGAAGTGGAGGCATTAAATCTTTGCACCAAATTAGTATCAAAATGGGCACTTATTGCTGGAGCAAAATATGGCATAAAAAGATAGAGCCATTTGGGAGTGCATTTGAAAATTCTTCCATCCACTGCTGCTAAAAAGCCCACACCTTTATACAATTATTATAGATACATGGGGCCCAAAGTCGAATATACAAATTCCAAGAGCAAAGCTAGTACATATAAGAGTGACGATGTTTACATCCTTAAGTCAATTCTTTCCTTTCCCAAGTTTTGTACATCTCAAGAGGAAGAGGAAGCTCTGGGAAAGCTGTTTATTCCTACAAGAGGCTTTGGACATCATTAGAGTGAACTTGATTACCTGTTAGGTTCTAAAGACCTTCTATTATGCATACCTCATTGATCCCACCATCACGTTCATATATTTGATCGATACAAAAGAGAGAGAATATTTTGTTTTCTTTGAGGAGCACATCTCAGGCTGCCACCTTGTCGACATTCATATGTAAAGGCTTCAAAATTTTAGAATGGTGTTCAAAGGCAATGGGGCAACTTATCACTTAGTAGGAATTGTAGCACATATCATTGTTCCCCACCTCAGGTGGGTGCTCTTTCTACAACTTTGGCTTTGTAATATATTACCCACTTATACAAAAATTTCCATCCCTTTGACCACATAGACAAATGTTACCCAAATCTCAATCATTCAAGATCAACTCGTAAAGAAACATAAAGCTCGGCAAATCTATTACAAATTCACTATTAAAATCAATGGACCATTCATTCCAAGAATATGCCAAATGTTTCTTGCCCAAAAGCGAAAATTGCCCTGTTAAAACATTAAGTATGTTAAATTGTTGAGGAGATTCATGTTTGCTAAATGTGGATATATAAGGAAATACCAAATTTTAAACAAAGTGAAATTCATAAACCCTCTAATGCAATAGACCATTTTAACGTCTAGTATGATCTTATTATGCAAAGTTTGTACATAAATAAGAAGAATCTCTAGCTACTAGTAGGTCCAATGAGTAATCAAAGTTCACTCTAATGAGGTTCCAAGTCTCTTTGTTGTTGAACACAAATAGATCAAGCTTTTACAAATGTTCTAGACGCCTCGTAGTAAGCATGGCTTTTGCAATGCTAGATCTAACTCCACTTCACTAGATAGATCATGATACTTTTGCTTAGATCCGCCCATGTTTCCAAAGATCTTCCTCCACTTCTACAAGTTTTAGATGCAAATAATTAAATTGTCCCAAAGAAGAAGAAGAAGAAGAAGAAGAAGAAGAAGAAGAAGAAGAAGAAGAAGAAGAAGAAGAGATTAGACCTTCTTAGAATGTGCACTTTATAGATCTTTTGATGATCTTGTCCATCATGCATTACTTACTTTCACTTGTGCATGGAATCCATGTGCAAAAGTGATATATGCCAATAAATTTTTAACGGTTTGAAGAACTTGAGGATTCGATTTTTCTAGGTAAAAATGTTATATGTCATAGCCTTTGGAAATTGAATCCTAAATTAAGGGTGCTTCTAATTTGCAAATTTGAAAAAAAGGACTAGAGGTTGCATAGGAAGAGCATATTCACCAAGACTTATAGGAGCTCATCTTCCAAAGAGCTAAATTCATAAACGAAAGTGTAACAACTATTAAGAAGCAATGGCATAAACCTCAGAAGTTCTTTCACCTGGCATAAACCTCGTAGTTCAAGCCAATTTCTTCGGTTTTTTATGACGCTTATTTAGCAACCGGACACCTTATACAAGGACGGGATTTATTTAGAGGAAAACATTTCACCTATAAAGAAAGCAACACACAATAATATGCCCTTAGGAAGGTAATGATAGCTATCATTATAAGAAATTCATCAAGGCTGCTAGAATATCTCTTTTTCGCCCTCGTGGAGGGAAGTTGATCATTGCTTGAAACTTTATTTGATTCTTAGCATATACAACTTCCAACACAATGCCCATAATAGAGACTAAGCATAGCCATGTTAGCTCCCACAATGGACTCAAGACATGAGGAACCCTAATGGGATGTAAATCTATCATGACTTAGTAGTTGACTAGTCCTCAAGAGATTGTCTCGACATTGCCAGATAGTTTAGAAGAAACATCCAAAGTGATAGTTCAAAAGAGATTCATAAAAGTTTTATTCATAAATAAGAATTTTCATGCATAATAAAGTTTAATAAAGTTCTAAGGTTCTAATAATGTTTAAAGGTTCTATTTTTAACATGCCAATAGATATTTCAGAAAAGTTCACGATCTTTTTATAGGCACGGCACAGCAAAAATCGGCTTGTTGATCCGGATTTTAATTGATTTGGATCTCAGGGATGTTTATCCCCTTCATCAGTCTGTAGAAGCCTTAAGAAATTTGCATGCAATGGGAAGAACCGATCCACTTTCATTGTAAAAGAAATCTTGAGCGGTGTCATCAGACAAGAATCTTGCTACGGAGAAAAGATTTGCGCTTACAAGTCGGTCAATGCATGGAGCTGAACCTTCCCGGCAAGCTCGTAAGTTCTCTTAAGCTTTGTCTCAGAAGCTCTGCTCTAGAAAGATTTGTGTTCCGGCAAGAAAGAAAGGCACGGACGCAAGGAAAAACATGTACTTGTCTCTGCAAAAGAAAGAAAAGAAATCCTATCTATTACCGCCATTGTTTGCAGAACCCTTTGTTTACAGAGCTATAGAGATTCGTTACAGTAGAATTGTTTGTTTTGTTGGATCAGGAGATTTCGGATCCAACATGTTGCTTACATGGCAGGAAACTCCAGTGGCTGGAGTGTCCGGCGAGAAATTTCTCGCGCGCATTTTGTTCCGGCGAGAAATTCCTTCCATTCTCTGGATTATAAAAAATCGTGGTGTTCTTTCTTGTTTTAGGGTTTTATCTTCATAGACTCTTGTCATTTCTTGGATTTTTTCATAGTTTTAGATTTTGTAGTTCATTTGGTAAGCCACATTTTCTTTCTTAAACATGGCCACATTTTGTATGCAACATGGCCACATTTTTGTATGCAGATTTATTTTTATTTTTAGCATCGTTTGTATTAAACGCAAGTGGACACTTTGAAGCAATTTCAGAGTGTCCACGTTGCTGCTAGGTGGGATTTTTTGTGCATGTGGCTGCTGTTTCCGGGCGCTTGATTTCATCTACGGCTTCAGAAATTCATGGAAATTCCAAGTCAGAGGCAGTTATGGGTGCGCCGATATCTTGGAAGTGTTCCCGCCTTGTGCCTCGACAGCAGCAAATCGCTTCTCTCAAACGTCCTCCTCAACAGAAGATCATTGACTATGCTGAGTTTGAGCATCATCTTCTCCGGAGGAAGGAGTTTGAGGATCTCATAAGACGGATAAGACGGGTAAGTTGGAATGTTAGCGTTTGGGTTAGGTATGCTCATTGAGAAGAAACTCAGAAAGATTTTGCTAGGGCTTGTTCGGTTTTGGGAGAGCTTTGAAGATTGACTACACAAACCGCGACTTTATGGCTCAGCTAAGCGGAAATGGAGATGAAAAATAATTTCATAAACCATGCCAGAGATGTATGGAATAGGCCGTGGAGTGCATCGTGGAAGTTATTTGCAGAGTTGAAAGAATGTAACTTTGCTTTGGTTATATTTGCAAAAGTTGGGGGTTTTCTTCCTAGAGATTGTTGATTTTGATCTATAGTTGAAGAAGATGATTGGAAATTGGATATGATGTCTGAATTATGTGGTTGCTTTATGATGGTATTGCAGGAAGAATTGAAAAGATGCACGAGTCTTTAGTAGAACAAAGTCCCACTCTTAGCTGCCCTGGTGCTGAGACCCGCACTAAAAGAGACCTTAAGGCACTGAGATGGGAGCTTGAGTATGAAAGTTTCTATCTAGATAGATAGATAGCAGGGTAACTTGAGGCTAAGTTAAAATTTGATAGTTGGCTCTGCTACTTTACAGAGGACCAGTTCTTGAAAGAGCAGCTAAAGCTGCTTTGGGATCTCATCTACTCTAAAGAAGGATTGGGTAAAAGATTGCAGATACTGTGGATGCAGTGTACCACAAATTAGCGGGGCCAAGAATTTAACTAGACAGAAATAAGGGGATTCTAAATAAGGATTCTTGCCCTGGCCCATTACACTCTTCTCTTTACAAGGTCTGTGGTGATCCAAAGTTTTCTATGGCGCTTCTGCAAGTCTTGGTTTTCTTGTCTTCCTCCGCGGGTACTTCTTGGACTCTTGGTGGTAAGGTAACAGAAGATAGAAGATGGTAACACGGGAGCAAGTAAGGCAGAGGCAGCCAGATTTTGGAGCGTCACAGGTATTTTATCTGAAGTTTTTGTTCTTGAGGTATTTTGCTAGCCAGCTTTTGCCAAATCTATTGGTCCAAGCGGGATTCGTCGATCCAACGTGGCCTATATATGCTTCTTTTTTTTTTTTATATCCATGTTGAATCGTGAGCTATAATTGCCATTCCGTAGTTTACAAGCATGAAATAATAGTGAAGGATGCTGTCTCATCTGGTGCGTTCAATTATATTTACCTGCTCCTATTTTAATTGTATTTTTAGGTCCGCCGAGATGATGTTTTGTTTGCATGGAATGGTATAAGACCTTTTGCCAAGCAATCCATCAGTTACGAAAATGTTTTAATTGATGAGAAATGCTCTATGCGAGGTAAAACTGGCAAAAGCGCTTTTAGGACTTGGGGGCAATCATATGACAGTCAAGCACCCTTCGACATGGAACAAACTGCTCTTCCAGAGCTGACTGAAAATTTCTCGATCTTTCATTGCAGGGCGAATTTGGTAATATTAGATTGCAGTTCAGATGGAATTAAACTAGAGAATAATGAAAACTGGAAGCATAGGGAGCTTCTTAATGGATATTCATTCAACTTCTCCAGGTCTCCAAAAATGCAAGCCTCGCGGCAACAGACCATAAGACCATGATGAAGATTGCTGGATATGCCCAGCATGGTGAAAGTTTACTGGCATTGCAGTGCTTTGAAAATATGCATCATGACAGCATCAAGGTTAACAAATTTATATTTTCAAGTGTCTTGAAAGCATGTGGCAGCATAGGTGCCATTGAAATGGGCAGGTTCATCCACATGAAGATACTTGAGGCTGGCTTCATTTGTGATACTGTTGTAATGAATACCATGATTGATATATATGCTAAATGCAGGAGCTTGAATGAAGCACACGGAATCCTTAACAGGCTATTAGATCGAGACGAGGCATCTTGGGGTGCCATGATTGCTGGGTATACAGATCACGGTGAAGGACTTACAGCACTACAATGCTTTAAAAACATGGTTCATGATGGGATAAAGCCTACCAAAGTTACAGTTTCTAATGTTTTGAAAGCATGTGGTAATGTAGGTGCCCTAGTACAGGGCAGGTACATTGATGCTAAGATACTTGACAGTGATCTGCAATCTGACATATTGGAGAGTAATCTTGTGAATATGTATGTCAAATGTGGAGGCTTGCACGAGGCAAATTCAGTCTTCCATGGCATGACAGTTAGAGATGTTGTGTCCTGGGGTACCATCATCACAGGTTATACGCAGCTTGGCAAGACCGAATGTTTTCAGTGTTTTGGCGACATGCAACGTTATGGCATTAACGCAAACGCTGTAGTAATTACAGGCATTCTTACCGCATGCAGTTGTACTGGCCTGATTGATGAAGGCATTTGGTATTTTAAAACCATGGGACAGTTATATGATACAAGGCCTAATTTGTGTCATTTAACTTGCATGCTGGATCTTCTAGGGCATGCTGGTTTTTTCAATGAAGCATTATGTTTAATTAAGGGCAGTACACAAACAGATATTTGCCTGTGGATAACCATGCTTACTGCTTGCAGAATGCATTGTAATTTTGAGCTTGGAAGTCAGTGCTTTAATGTAGTTGTTGATTTGGATCCCTTTCGTACTGCTACATATCTGCTTATGGCAAATATGCACGCAACTGTCCGCATCATGAATGTAGTTTCCAGATAGGAGGTTCAGGTCATACAACATGTGAGGACATGGAAGAAATTTGGGATAACATGGACTGATCAAGACGTGGAATGTTGGCCATTTAGTCATGAGATTTCTTCATAGATCCTGTTTTTCTAAATCACCTTTCTCTAATAATACCCATTTTGACCAAAGCTCGTAATACATGTTAAAGGACTACAGCAGCTGAAGAGAAGGTGCTTACAAGTTCCCATAAAAGAAAATGCAATTCTTTTGCAGCAGACTATGAAGGGGCAAATCTGTCTAAAAAAGGAAAACAATGCACATCTTTTTTGTTCCGCAGCATGTAGATTCGATTTGATCAATGCTGAAAGTCTGTTCTGACAACAACCATGTTTTAGTCTGAACTTCATTTAAGGACTATAATAACTGCATGGCCTGCTCTGTTGTCAGAGCTACATTATGCTTATATTGCACAGAGAACCATTCAATCGCTATGATCTAGTATATGGTCCCTTGTTGAGTAAAGGGTGTTGGCTGGACTTTATCTTTTTAATTGCCGCCTTTTGTTGACTCGATTTCTTCCAGCCTTCTTATCCTTCTCTGAATTGCAGCATGTTGATACATCTGACAACAACTCTAAAACAGTTTTTGAGTTCACTCCAGCAAATATGATAAGGGTAATTCCCGATCTTTGATATTTAGCATATCTAAGGTGAAATTTCGTTCTGGTGGTATTCAGAAGGTTGTGTGTATTCCAGGCAAAGGAAATCATGTCACGTTATCCGTCAAACTATAAGCAGTCAATGGTTATTCTACTTTTAGACCTTGTCCAACAACAACATGGGGGCTGGATTCCTGTTGCAGCAATGAACAAGGTATGGTCGTTTGAGTACATTTGTGACATTCTAGGAAATTCAATGAGTGCCACCTATTTCTAATGAGGACTGAGTTGTAGCATAATAACTTATGGCATTTTGGTTGAATAAGCTTGGATGGGGGGCTGCATATGGCAGGATCCTTTTATGTCCAGAGTCTTTTGCATGATTTCACCACAACATTTGGATTCAAGGTCCATTGCTAGGAAGATGCCAAAATGTTTTTTTTTCAGTTTCTTGGATGCATAGGTTGTGTTCCTTAAAGGTTGGAAAATATCATTTGCTGGTATGCGGCACTACACCGTGTATGTTGCATGGGGCACGAGAAATTGAGGCAGCTTGGCTTAAACATTTGGGTGTGCAACGAAGTGGTAATAACGGAAAGCTTTTATTTGATTCAATAGTGGGATTACAATTTTGGCAGGTTATCAGTCTTCTTACAGGATCCACAATTCCTACTTTGCACTGTGGAAGTTACAAAGTCTTACTGCTCTCTAAGAACGTGATTTTTATCGGATCCTCTTAATTGTTGTTGCACATCACTTTAATTGGACACAAACTTAATTTCAGCGTCCTGTTGTTTTCTGCTGATTCTGATACATTTTTTGGTATGCTTACCTATAAAAGCATACTTTTGATATGTATTTATGCCAATGTGGCATGACGTAAAAAATACTATCTATCTATCTATCTATTTGAGATTCCATAATTAATGACAAAACCAACTCTTACTTTCAAAAAAAAAAAAAATAATAAAATAGTGGGAAAATATGTAACTTTTTTCCTAAAAAGGATGAATTATTTTCTGTGGGGGAAACGGAATGCAATGGTAATGTTTACATCATGTATATATAAAAATGGCTCAACCTCTTAGAATCAACACAAGGGATGCTTTTTTACAGGGATCCTGTGTAAATGCTCCTAAGATTGTTGTTGCCGACTGCTTCACTGTTTTCTCTAGCATATTTCCTTATCCCAGGAGGATTTAACACTAAAACGTAGTGGTTGAAATTGTTGAAATGCTGCCAGAAGGAAAAAAACCTCCAGTAAGTTTTACCTTTTATTTATCCTTTATTATTGCTTTTGAGGGATATTTCTAGAGCATTTGTATGCTACGATAGTATTGGAACCTATGGAGACCGCGCTTATTTAATGCTAACTGGTTGTTGATTGTGATGTCCGAAGGTTGACACTCAAGATCCAATCCACATCAGCTCAGATACCTCTGGAGGAAATACTACTTTACTGACAGATCCAAAACCACCACTAAGTCGTGACCTTGATGCTTGTTGAGTCTTACAATATGTTACATTATATTCCGTCAAAATTAGGCTGCATTGTCATGAAGCAAATCATTAATAAGGTTACCAGTTAAAAAGCTCTTATAATGCGGTGTTTACCATCTCATGTGTCACGATTCAAAACTAATGTATATCATTACACCTCGTCAATGACAACCTCATATGTTATTATAAGGTTGGAACTTGAACTTATATGATCTTTAGCATTAAGATTGCAGTATAGAAGAGCATAAACCCACAATGACCTAGTTATTGTGGATCTTAATGGGACTTTTTTATATTTTATCAGGGGCCATTGATGGGCAGAATATTCTCTCTCTCGTTCAATTTCATATTACAAAACACCACCTACACCATATCTTATAATTTGCTATACAAAGTAATCAAACGTGTTTGTTTTGGTGGGGGATCTTGTTTTTTTTGTTGGGAAAAAAAAATTCAAAAAACACCATGAACGACATATAAAATATGTAAGGTGATAAGACTTAAAATCAAATAACTTTAGAATTAATTGATATTTCTTTCTCCCATAACACATCAAAATAAAAAGTTTCAATTTTCATCAAAATAAAAAGTTTCAATTTTTTTTTCCGATACAAAATGCGTCCATGATAACATATCTCTTCAATATCTTCATAAAAGCTTACTGCACTAAAATGATGCAGGACAAAGGACATGATCAGAATGATCAACTAGGCAGAGAATCAAGTAGTGAGATGTGAAGCCCTACAAAATCCATCTGGAAATGTGCTCGTACAAGTTTTCTTATACTATATAATGAGAGTTGCGCAATACTATAAGGTTTGAGGCAATGTACTCAATTGTGTTGATTTCATGCATGTATTATACTGTTTCAGGGGGTATAAAAGGGGCTCTCGCTGCCCCGGAGTCACGTCCCGTGTGAATATGCACCAAAAGCCAAAGGGTTTTAGGGGGAATGTAATTTAAAGTGTTGAATGTAATGGTTTGTGTTAACTAACAAATTTTTGGCCCCTTCGGGGCCTTGGGGATGGTGTAGAGATGGATGAAGCAAGTTTATGTATCCAACCAACCATAATGACACACACATCAATAGGGTCTTCGCCATGTGCAGGTGGTGGTTGCGCTGATGGTGACGGGACTAATTGAATTTGATCTTCATTTATAGGGTTCTCTGTATCTTCATTTATAGGGTTCTCTGGTACAGTAATAATGTTTGGATCAACATCGTGTTGACTTCAGGCGTCGGAGGAATGTCATGTGGAATTGATGAATTGGGAGATTCTATAGTCTGCATTAATATAAAGGAAAGAAATTGGTTAGATTGATATTAATTTAGAAATAAAAGCTTTTGACACTGATATGCTCTACAATAATGTTTTATTCACAAATCTTTAGTAGCGAAATAAAATTGAATCAAATAAAAGCTTTTAACATTGATATATGCTCTACAATAATGTTTTATTCACAAACCATTGCATGAACATCAACGTTACTCTTGAGTAAAAATTGGTGAGGTTCATAAAGAACCCGATGACACTTTCTCACTCCAAGTTGCGGCTTTGGTTTAACAGTGAAGAGAATCACCCGGTTGGTGATGTGGAGTAGGTTTCCTATAATGGTCGGTGAAGCGAGATCAAGGGTAAGGTTTTGAAGCAAGCTTGCTGTGTTAGCGTTCCACGTGTTGTTACTTCAACTACAACCATTTCTCTTTCACAATGAAATCATTGTTTATCAATCCATATGATTTTGGATGCTCCATCTCGAGCTTAAGGGTAATGCATGATTCATCTTCTGGTTCGATTAAAGCTCCAAACCTACAATATAAATGCATTCTTGTGGCCGCTGTTTGACTGATCTGCATGACTCAAAAAAAGGGCGTGGAATAATCCGCCTGTTGTGTGCATAAGAATCCGTTTGTTGATTGAAGCTAAAAGCTGACTGCGATGAACAATTCGGCAGGCCAGGAATATCCAAAAGTTGGAAGCAAACAGAGGGTCTAAACTCTAAACTCTTTTTGAATCTGCAGCAAATCTTAGAACAGATAAACAGAAGGAAACAAAGGCGGGTTTTGCAGAATAACATTGTAGAACGAGGAAACCAATACCTTGTAAAAAAAACCATTATGAACTGAAGAAACATTAAAAAAAAAAAAACCATGGTAAGTGTGAGCAAAAAATCCACCTCGTGGTAGCAAAAATAATCCACTCCTGCAACAAGAATCCAAGAGGGCAAGTACACATGCACATGCACACATGCACTTGCACTTGCACTTGCATATGTACAGTACACATGCACATGCACAGTACACATGCACATCAGGAAAAAAATTACTAAACTCATATTTTAGATTAGCCAGAACAACTTTGGCTAATCTGACCCAAAATACATAGGAAAACTTTCGAATGTTTGGCTAAAGTTGAATAATTTTTCTTTACTAGTTTTGAATGTTTGGCTATTTTTTGTTTGAACCTTTATATAAACCTTAGCCAAACATTTATGCTATGCCAATTTTTTTACTGTACGAATATATTAATAATAGAAATCTAATAGTTGAAGAACAAAAACTGTCCATCTACTATAGTACTACCAACCTCTATTCCATAATCTCATGAATAATCTCATATTTTACTTTAGCTATTAAAAAGTATGGCTAATCTATCACTAAATGCATAGGAAAACTTTCAAGCATTTGGCTAAAGTGGAAGAATTTTTCCTCTCCTACTTTCTTATGTTTGGCTAAACCTTGGTGTAAGGGAGGTCAACTTTGAGATTTTTTGGCGATTTTTTCCTTTTTTCCAAAATTTTTCCTCCTTTGTTACTTTTTTCAAAAATGTCCAAAAAATCGCCATTTGGCTAATATTAGCCGCTATTTTTTTCCATGATGCACATGCATACACATGCACATGTACGTGCACATGCACATGCACATGCATACACATGTGTAGTGTTCATGCACAAACACATGCAGAGAAAGACAACCACCCTCGGATTGTTCCAACCAACGAAAATCAACGGCCCATAAAGGGTGCACTCTAGAAATATTATTTAGTACGCCTCAACGAATACAATAACGAAATCATAGAAAAACTATGTGAAAAAGCGTATAAAATCTAAAAGTAACCCCCTATTATTGTGCTAGATATGCAAAACAGAGTCCGAATTTAAAAGTTATGATAAAATAATATATTACCATCAAATCTGCATGGCATGCACTTTGTGAAAAGATATCCGGATTAAAAAATACAAAAAACAGGTACCTATCTTAATAGATTTGAGTCAAAATCATATGCCAAATAGAAAGCTCTCTACATAAGCTCTCTAAAGAGCCCAAGATCATCTAAATCTGACCTCTGTAGCTCAAGTTATAAGCGTAGAAACAAATGACATTCTCTCTCTAGTGCTTCTCTTCTTTTCCTATTTTTAGTGACTTAGATATTACATACAATGGTTTGGTAAAAAAGAACCTCTCATAAAAAATCTTATTTTTGACGAAAATCTTTTATTTTCAACCAAAATTTGTAAAAAGCATTTGTAAACGTAATTGCCCAATTATCAGCAACCAAGAAACATAGGATAATAAAAGAAACTTCTAATGTAACGTATAGTATCCATAGTTTTGAAGTACATTCAATGCAATGACACCCTTATATATTTAATGATAAATTTGCACTTAGCTCTAACCCATGAAGTTATGAAACCAAACTGGGGCATTTAGAAGGAAATTGACCCTTCGTTAAAATTCTTTTTAAAGATGCAAATGTGGCATATGTGATACGATTACCAAGAATCTCTATTGCATAGCTACTATAATTAATGAAGGTAGGTAGTGATTCCTAAACACTTTTAATAAGAATTCATTTTCGTTTAGCTCTTAATGATTTAATTCATAGATATTGGTATATAGAAAAAGGCTAATTCCCAAAGGGGGAATATAATTTGGCTAATCTTAAGAAAAAATTAGGATACTTATTTTAACTATGGCAATTTCTTCAAAGGAGTTTCTTTTCATAAAATTCGCTCCAAAAATTACTTAGACCCTCGCCATTTGGCTATTAATAGTCACTAATTTTTTTCCCATAAAAGCGGATGTGCCACCCAACATTTGGCCTTGCTTTCTTGCCTTCTTATGATGCTGCACAGAGGAGGCGATAGATTTAGTGGTCTTTGAAAACAGAAGGCTGCTTTGTTTTGAAGGGATGCTTAGATACAACAAAAAGGACATCGGAAAGCTCTATTTCCGTGTGCAAATACATAAGATATCAAAGCAGTAAATTAAAATGTGGAAAGATCTTTACCTTCTGTAATGGGCAGGGGATATAAAGAATGTGGTCGTATTAGAGAATCAAAATTTGTTGGGTAGAGCTCTGCATTTTGTGAGATATTATGGTCATAGGCAATTAAGTGCGAGCCTAGTCTATATTGTTATGAGGATCTGAGGATTGGCAAGTTCATCTTGTCCAGTACTTGGATCCTGCCATCGAACTTCATTTCAGAGTATAGGATGAAAACCACTTAACATTTGACATTGAATTCCCAGGTTGCTTTGTGTAGGGATGTGAGCGGTGTGGTCTATGGGATTTCTATTGGAATGTAGTCATAAAGTGAGTTGGAGGTATTGAGATGATGTTTGCATGCCGGGGGATATGGATGCTAACTTTACGATATAAATGACGGGAAATATATGCCTGAAGCTGCCATTGATGAAGCGGAGATTGATTTTAATTCCTTTGACCTGGTTGACCATACCATGGCAGTCGGGTGATTGATGACACGCTCTTGTCATTTCATTTGTATTTGTAAATATCTTTGATGCACTCTTATATGTAGGTTAGCCATAGAGACACTTGCCAATGGGGTTATTAATATTGATTATGATAGGAAGCAGCCATTCTCTCATCTAGAGGCCGGTCACGTTGGGGCCAAGTGCCAAGAACCTGAGTTTCAACGCAATGCCATCTCCAATAGCTTATTCAGCTTCTGTTTGTTGCCCTTGAGAAGGAAGTAACCACATCTAAAAGAGCACATTTAAGGGCACATATGTATATTTTGGCCAGGGGTCTCTTGCTTAGGGAGCTTTGGAGGTTAGATGCTCTGGCTAGGGTATACAATTTTGTGATGAATAACAAGTGACTGGTGCTGTCCTTTCTATTTTTTGGCTTGCGTGCATGTTCTGTAGTTGAGAAGTCAAAGTAAAAAATTCAACTTTGCATGAAGCAAAGTCTGGTCTGTGGTAAATTTAGAAAATGCTGCGCAGAAAAGGTTGAGAAAAAGGATGTTTGAAATTGAAATGGAAATTGGAAAAAAGAAGAAGAAAAGGTGCTAAAATTTTTGTTTTCTTGTCACTTGCTTCCTTTCATGTATCTGCATCATGCATGGGATTAGACCCTTCCCTTTAAGGATCGTCATGCCTTACAATTTGTGTGCTAGTGTAAGGAGTTTACGCTAGCTATTTCTTTTATATACAGGTTCCTTCTGTTGCAAGCTAAGTTTACAGTGTAATGTTTGGCCTCGTTGTATTTGGGCCATGGTTTTATACTACATACGGTCAACAATGTGTTCAGTTTCTTGCCTAAGATATAATTGACCCTAAATTATATATAGAGCCAAGTAAGCGTTTGACCCCGTCAAAAATGTTGTTAGATGCCAGGATCCTAGATGAAGGCATACGCCATACAATATTCTTCAATCCTAGGACTGGTAGTACAAGTTAGAAGGGTATAATGATATAAAGACATAGTAATTTCCTTTTTATTGTCTCCATATTTATCGGGCATATAATATATGTAGATACAATGCATTAGAAAAAGTCGGGCTTTCTATGTAGCTAGCTATACAACCTTTTGTAGCATAGTTTTAAAACTCCTAGACAATATCTAGAAGATTATTGTGCAAGCACGAGACTAAATCCAAACCTAAACCTTCCCAAATTATGACCATAAATTTTGATTTCTAGACAAAGTATCAATCTTTTGGCATCCCTACTCCAACATGGTTTCTCCTATAGATACTTCAAATGAGCTTTATTACTAAGCTATGAAACCTTTTTGGCAACAGAATCATCAATTCTCCAAAGCCCTAACGGTTTTTATATGGGTTGGAAAAGACAACCCGCTTTACATTAGAATTGATATGGGCCACTTTACGTTTGCATCATTCTGTACAACCATTGCATCCTGTGTTAAACATGAGTTTGTTGACAGAAAATTATCAATGAATGTAATAAACACTTTGTTCAAATCACTGTCAAATTGTGTGTGTTTTATTTCATGGAATATTTCCAGTCATTTGTGGAGTAGCGCCGCTATAGACTTGGTTTGCATGTTAGCAAAATTGCAACCGTTCAGTTCTGTAACTTCTGATTGCTCTGTTCAAGATCCATATCCACATTTTTTGCCACCATATCTGCATTTTTTTGCCACAAGCTGGATCTCACAATTTTTTTCCTTCCTCTCAATGGATTCTATGGTTCTCTATGGGCTATGACTCAGATCTACGAGGGAAAAAAGGAGAGTTGTGTAGCAAAGGCATCATACTTCGGAATACAGCGTGAATGCAGAGATGCAGAGTGCAAGGCTACGACAAATCTCAACAAAGGTATTGCCGAAGTTGAAAAAGTGCATCTACCCTCAAATCGATCACCTTTGTGCGCCTCTGATCATAATATTATGCTTCTTCTTTTGAGGGTGTGCATTGGGCTCGTAGGATGAGGCAGCCCCTTGTTTTTCTTAAGCTGGACTTTGCCAAGGCTTATGACAGTATCAGCTGGCAGTTCTTGGCAGATATGATGCAGGCCTTTGGGTGTGGACCTAGTTTCAGGGAAACGGTTATGAAGCTGCATGTGTCTGCTAGGGCGACAGTGTGGTGTCAGGGTGAGACCTCCTCAATCTTCTCTGTGGGCCGAGGCATTAGGCAGGGATGTCCGTTGGCCCCCTTTCTGTTCACTATAGTGGCAGAAGCTCTTTCGCAGCTCTTTCAGGTGGCAGTTGCTGACAATGTGGTGCAAGGTTTCCGCATGGCTGATGGGTCGCAGCAGGTTTGCAGTCAATTTGCGGATGATACATTCCTCTTTCTTCATGCAGATGAGTCCAATCTTCAGGCAGCCAAGAATATTTTGGATGCCTTTTCTTTACCTTCAGGGTGCTTGCTTAACTGGTCGAAGTGCTCGGCCATGTGGGTACTGGAGGAACCTCCTCCTGCGTGGTGGAGTCAGTTTCCCTGGGCTCTTACACCGCCACACACAGCTGCCAAACTGTTAGGCATACCATTTGGCTTGGACATTAACGCTACGACAATTTGGGCAGAGACATTACAGAATCTTAAGCAGCATTTGAACTGGTGTAGGGGAAGTAAACTCACCATGGCTGGTAGGATTCTGGTAGCCAAGTCAGTGCTCTGTAGCACTCATGTTTACGCAGCCTCCTGCATACTTGCGCCAGAAAGTGTGGATAAGGAGTTGGATGACACCATTCGCAATTTTGTTTGGGGAGGAAATGAGGAGGGGGCTACAGTGAAGGTCGCATGGTGGAAGTGTGTGCGTCCCAGAAAGGTGGGGGGCTTAGGTATGCTTGATGTGTCGTTACACACGAAGGTTCTGGTGTCGAAATTCATCTGGCAGTTGTTGCAGGAGCAACAATCCCCAGGTTTGGCTCTGTTGGCACAGTCGCTTCGCCACTCTATTATTTTTAGGAAGCCAGCAATTCCGGCTCAGTTGCCGTGGGCTCTGTTTGAGGATTTGCGGCCATTCCCTCATGCTTCGCCTTTTCTTAAGGGTCTCCTGAAGGCCTGGAAGGTGGTCAAGGTTCTCTTTTTATTGGACCCTAGCAGGTGTATGGTAGCCTCATCGCCCTTTCTCTGGGTACCCTTGGATTCTGCATCTCCCTTGGCCTCTTCCCTACACCCAAGTACTCAGCGCCGATGGATTGCTGCAGGGGTAACATCTATCCGTGATTGGTATTGGGAGGGTCATCTGGCGCCATGGGAGTTTTTTAGGGAACGATTTGGCCTTCGGCGGTGGGACATACGGACTTGGGCCAGAATTGCTAATGCTATTCCATTGCAGTTGTCTTCTCAAGTCAATCGCGTTTGGAAGTTGCATAGTGGACTTGATGCATCTCAGTTTGTAGCATTGGCTTATGGGCTTCTAGCGCTTTTGGACACGTTGCCGCCTTCGGATAAGTGGTCGCTTAAGCTTCCAGGGAGTAAGTGGTCCGCCATGTGGAAGTGGGCGTGGAATACATTGCCTCCTCCTAAAATCCGTACCCTTTTGTGGCAGATCTTGCACCGTAGCCTCAGGGTGAATGTCCGAGTCCACAGGTTCAAGCCTCAGGTAGCGGAAACATGCCCTCTATGTGGGAGGCGTCGAGAGACCATTGAGCACTACTTTGTCCTATGCACAGAGGTAGGGGCAGCTTGGTCCTGGGTGAGAGCCCTCTTTGGGTCTTCACTGTGCAGTCAGAAGATTCTCTTGGGAGTCTTTCCTAGCAGTTGGCCAGTGGCCAAGCAGCAGGCGTTCCATTTATGCAGAGCTTGGCTTCTGTGGTTGATTTGGAAAAGACGGAGAGCGAAGGTCTTTCAGAATGCAGTGCTTAGCCCTTTTCGTTTGGTTCCGATCTTGAGGCATAAGTTGTGGCAGGCTTACCAAGTCTCAAGCCTGTCTGGCACAGTTAAGCGGGAAATTTGGTCGACATTTCTACAGATTGTGAATCATGATGGGCACTTCATTTTTTAGCACCACACGTATCATTGTACTTGATCGCATTCTAATGGTTTAATATATTCCTATATTCTTCAAAAAAAAAATATTATGCTTCTTCTTCTTCTTGCTCTAATGAAGAAAAGACCCATGCTGGTCCCTGAATGGTTTTTAGCTAGTTTCGATTTCTTCTTGCCCATAAAACTGACAGTATGCAGGCAGAGTTGCTCAAGTGGGTAGGACCGTCCATAGCACCAGTTCTAACTGCCTTGTTCAATAAGGTGTTACAAGAAGATTCCCCCCCCAATGGACCACTAGCAGGTTTGTTCCCTTCTACAAGATAGGTAATCTGCACTGTCTAGGCAATTGTCGAACCATCATCTCCGTTCGGTGTTTGCAAAACTGCTAGCCAGCATTCTCGAGCAACAATTGATGGAATGGATAGAGGAGGCAGAGGTACGAGCCCTCAGGCAAGCAAGATTCAGGCCAACGGATATGGTAGCGGGGCGGCCCAACAAGGACCAACACCCAACCATTGATCATATCTTCACGCATCGACTTTAGTTGAAGACAACAGGAACCGACGGCAAGATCTGTATTATTACTTCATTGACTTCGCCAAGGCTTTTGACATTGTACTTGGGGAAAAGTTGTAGGCGAGATTGCGGCAGCTGGAGGTCTCTATAGATCTGCAGAATGCGACAAACCTAGTATACATGTTATATGAGACAAGTCGGAGACCAACTATTCGATAGCCGCATTGATGATTTAGCATGGACGAGCAATAGTAGAATCATCATATGATTTACCTGCCCCAAGTCATTTCACGTAGCAAGGAACACCACCGAGATTTTGACATCATATTGAAGAACGTGTTCCACCAAGACCTAAATAAATGCGATTGATGGGCCTAATCACACATCTTTGCTCTGTGACTATTGTTCTGCATTGTGTACAACGCTTTCCCGCCAGCTGCAACTCATAACCGGATGGAAGTGTCCCAGTACATTATATAAAAAAAAAAACTTGGGTATCATCTGCACAATTTGTCCTGAATGAGAGAGACCTTGGCTAATGTGAAGATGAGATGAGGACCACCTTAGTCTTGGCCAAATTCACACGCATAAGGAAAAACAACTAAACCACTGCAGACTTGCATTTTAAATACATATAATGGATGCATTACCTATTTTGACAACCTAATTTCTTGATCTCAGATGATCGTGCGAAAGGAAAATAGCATGCAACATGCATTTGATACCAACTACGTACTATGATAAATGTTGAGAACTGATACTAACTAAATCTGCTATTTTTCTTCAATTTTGTATATAAAAGGCATGATTTGACATTTAGTGACCTCGATGATGAAACTCTTTTGAATTTACAACGTTTAAAATTCGTCCAACGTCAATGCTTCTATCCTGCATAAATGAAGTGCCCAGATTTAACATTAGAATAGAATAGAATAGAATAGATTTTTTATCGTCCACGGAGACTAATTGTCCTATGGGACCCAAACAAAAAGTGAGCAGCAAGCGTATTACTGTCAGAATTAAAAAACCTACTCCCCGAAGGGTTTTTGGGGGAAAAACCTTAATAGTAATAAGTATGCTAGTACACTGTACAATTGTATAGGACAATTCAGTATTGTCCCAGAGGACACAACTGAGTCCGTATATCCATAACCTCCTGAAGGTATGATTCCAACAAGCCCACAGAACATACAGCGCTCAGATATGGGCAAACGCTGGGCAGATCTAGAGGGCATGACATTCATCTTCAATGGCGCCCTGATGGCAATACTAACAAAGCCTATCCTCCCATGCTTCCCAAGTCCAACGCCCTGTCTCAATGCGGAGACGATGTGCACCCGTGCGAATGGAAACTATAAGTTTGCGCTTCTTCATGGGCAAATGAGTGCACAAGTACTAGTGTGGGCCTCTCGTGAGCACAGGATTGACTTGATGTTGATAGTATGCCATCTTAATGTGTGTCAGAGCATCTGCATCCCAGAGCTTGCGAAGGAAACTAGCATCTAGGTACAACTTTAATGCATTATGATCCTTCTTTGTCTGAACCTGTACGCATTTGTTTGCCTGTACATCGCAACATGAGAACCATTGAGCTTGGTTGTCCTTCCGGCATGCTTTGAGGCGTTGAGGACTCATTGCTACGGCCAAAGCAAGGTTGGGCAAATGCGTATCACCCATAGCGACCACCTTCTGGAAGTAAATAATATAGCGTTCCAATGCAGCCCATTGAAGGGGTAGAAAACCTGTCTCCTAGAGTAGGATCTGGTATGGAATTGTGGACTTTACCCCAAGGGCTCGTGCCAAGACGGCTTTCTGCACCTGCTCGAGATCATTCCAGGTGGTGAGGGATATCACCAAACCCCACACCTCTGCCCCGTACAGGAGAACCGGCTCAACCAAGGCCCTAAAGAGGTGTGACTGGTGGCCCTAGGCATACAACTCTGCCCTGTGGCTGTTGCACTGCATGGCATATAGTGCTTTCCAACCCGTTGTGACACGCAACTTGATGGCAACATCCCAGGTAGAGAACTCGATCCCCAAATACTTGTCAGAGCCACCTCGACATCTTGTCCCTGGTAAGTGAATGAGGAAAGCCTCGGCTGATGGGATGAAGAAACTAGCAGCACCCTAGTTTTGGCCAAGTTAACTCGCATGCCAGTGAATTGGCAAAAAGGGTCAAGAGCATCCAGGTGACATTGCATGTCCTTTGAAGTATAGGCCAGGAGGTCGACATCGTCAGCATATATGAGTTGTCGGATTATGTGATGCATGAGATGGGCGCCCGCACCTCCGTGCTCAGAAAGCCAGTCTTCCAGCTGATGAATGTATAGGTCATAGAGCGTGGAGGAGAGGGGGCAACCCTGACGTACTCCAATACTACTAACTATCGGCTGTCCTGATGATGTGAGACGTCCTGAGCATGCCTCATATAGCCTGTATATTACATTTTGCAAGTCAACGGGGGTTCCTAGCTGCCGAATATGTCCCATAACTTGTCCCGCAGCACTGTGTCAAAAGGCTTTGCAAAATCCACGAAACAATTGTACAGCTTTTGCCGGCGATTCTTGCTATCCTCAATCAGTGTGCACAGAGTGAAGATATGATCAATGGTGGAATGCCCAGGCGCGGAAGCCTGCCTGTGTAAAACCCGCACCTCCGCCTCTTTTGCCCATATCGTCAGCCGCTATTCAAGGATGCCAGCCAACAGTTTTGCAAAGAGAGAGCTTACTATAATAGTGCAATAGTTGGCTGGACATTGAGGATCAACTCTACTAGTGGTCCATTGCGGAGGGAAGCCTTCTTGCAATGCTTTATTGAATAGTGCCGTGAGGACAGGCACCATTGGAGGCCCAGTCCACTTCAGAAGTTCTGCCTACCATCTAAATCTGCTGCCTTCCTATTAGCTAGGCATTGCAGGCCCATGATGACATCCCCCTCTGTGATGACCAGAGCCAGGCCCATCTGTGGAGGCATTGTTGCCCGGCCCCCGAGCGGATCGTAAAGCTGTTGCAAGTACTGTACCCATTGCTCCGGGGTGATGTTCCCTGTGGGCTGTATAGCCTTGCTCAATACCTTTTACCAGAATGTCCTGGGATGTCGATCCAGGAGACCGAACATCTGTTACTGGTGCTCTGCGAGGTATCTGGCTTTCTTGTTCTTGAGGAAGGAGCAGTATTGATTGATGGCCTATGGGCGGAAGGTGGGATCAGTGACTTACCGGAGTCCGTGTTTGGTCTCCCGACACTCATCATCGAACTATCTGTTGCAGTGGAAGGTGGTAGTGCCCGAGGGCCTCCGTGGGTGGCCTCTTCCAAAGCATCTTTCAGTGGCTGCTAGAAGCAGGTGAGTCAGCTGGACAGATTGCTGCTGAAGTGTGGGGAGCTGCAGTAGTCCCTCCAGATCATGCTCAAGCATCCGGGCATAGGTCTCTGCACGGTCGTAATCCAGGCGCAGCCTGGGCACCTGGGGTGTTGAGGCAATGGATGCACGGGGAGCCTGCCAATGTACATGCAAGAAAGTGGGCTGGTGGTCTGAGTCCACTCCCTCGTCCCGAGTGTTTGTTCCAATTCAAAAATGGGTAACCAGGTGCAGATCCTATTCTTCTACCAGCACGTGATCCAGCACACTGGAGCTGTCCCCTTGGTTCTCCTATCTACAAGTGCAGTGACTGGAAGACGGCCATTATGCCAACCGCTTACAAATAACCAGGTCAAAGATACTACCCAGCAACAACAACTGCCTGCCATAGCGTGAAATATGGTTGTCATCTGATATCCTTGACCCAAGCCACCTCTGCAGGGTTCAACTGCAAGATGTCCTCTGCCAGGGGCTCAAATTTCGGGACCTGCTCAGCTCCTGTGCATGCATTAAAGTCTCCAAGCAGCATGACCTTGCCCAACCATTTGTGCTACTGTATGTCATCATATAGATCGGCATAGGGCTCCAATATATCCATCCCCGATTGAGTGCTATAGAAGTTGCTCTCGGCACGTGGAAAGTAGATGCTGCTACAAAGAGGATGATGCCACTGTCATGCTGCACGTGCACCCATAAGTAGCGATTGTACTTGTCTTTTTTGTGCAGCAAGACTGACTGCACCAAGGTTGCACGATAGTAGCAGGCGAACCCCCCATGCCCTCGCTTGCCTGTGCGCTCGTTGAACACCGAGAAATGCAGATAGCAGGTCTGGCAGTCTGTGCCCTGCATGTTCCCATGTTTCCATTGAGGAAAATGAGGTCCATATCTGGTGCAATAGAGTTGAGACTCTCCTCTTTCTGTCAAGGGAAGCCCCGACAGTTCCAAGATACCATACGGAGACATAGTTCCTATTTGTTGGCATTTGATGTAGATGCACAATGATTTGTGCCAGCTACAGGGGGAGCAGTGTGTATGTGGTGCCTGAGCAGAAGTTGCTGGAATAGTTGGAGCAGCGGGAGCAGGAGGTGCAGCAGGGATAGTGGGTGAGCTGGCAAATGCCATGGTGGCAGTAATAGAATGGGCAGCAGGAGGGGCAGCTCCTGTAGTGATAGCAAAGGGTCCTCGGGGTGCTATAGCAGCTTGACGCATTGCATCGGTGACCTCAGCAGGTGCAATGTGAAGCTTGCCTCGGACCAATCCTGCAGTGCCGCCTGGACGGCGGACGTCCCTAACTTGAGCCAACTCTTGCATTGGGGTAAGATCCTGGTCAACATACAGGGTGGTCCCCTTCAATTGCCTACTCTGACGCAAAATTGCCTCACACACTCGTGTGTCTGCAACCATGAAGGTGACAACGCATGGGCGATCCGTGCGTTGAGCCCCAAAGCGGCTTGGTCGGACAATTTGGACTGTGATCTGAAATGCCATGCGAGATAGGATCTGATCCTGGAGGCACTTGGTGAGACCCTCTCCTGCTTCCTCTGAGAGTCCACGCACCACCACATTGTGAGGTCGCCAGCCCTGCTCTTGCTGCTCACTGAGTCGTGCCAGGTGATGACTATTGTCTGGGATCTATGAGCTGTTCACAGCAAGGGGGGTGTGGTGTTCGAGATGGAGCAGGTGTTGTCTGTCTCCCCAGTTGGCGAGAAACTTGTTTGACTTCTTAAAGTATTAGCTATTTGCACGCCCAAAGAGTAAAGATATGGTTGCAGCTCGTGAAAGATTCTTTTCTATTTCTTGGGAGACAGCATTCTTTGTTTATATGAATAACATGCAAGTTAAAGGTCTAGGATTGCATTTGAAATTTGCACCCAATAATTGATGCCACCATCTGAAGCAAAACTAATTGATCATCTAAGAAGAAAAAAAAAAAAGAATTTAAAATTGTATGTAATAGACATTAATTTACTCCTAACATATATGCAATTTATGCAACAAATTCTTGTATATACGACCGAGATTCCGTGCTGATGATAGCAGGTCTTTAAAAATAATATTAAGTTGAAGGTAGTAAAATCACAAAATTTGATTTAAGATTATATTTCAAAAAACATAGAAAAACATTGAGAACAATAATTTTAAGGAATAGGGTAGTCAGAGGAGTTAAATAAGCCATCCAAAATGAACACATTTGAGGATGCTTCTTGTGCAAGGTAAGACTCTATAAAACGTTCAAGTACACAGAGATGTTGATACAAAATCAAAATAAAATAGATGTAATGATCTGTGCATAACGTAAGGCTGAAATCGTTCCATAAAGCTTGCAAGGTTGAGTAGATATTTATGCACACAAACCACGGGATCAGATTATACCTTGACTTATTAAATAGATGCGACTAATGGGCCTAATCACACATCTTTGATCTGTAACTATTGTTCTGTGTTGCATACAGTGTTTTTCTGCAAGCTCCCAATCATAACCGGATGGAAGTGTCCTACTACATTATAGAAAAAAAACTCCACTCCCAAATACTTGTAGGTGGGTATCACCTCCACATTTTGTCCCTAGTATGTGAATGAGGGAGACCTTGGCTGATGTGAAGATGAGATGAGGACCATCTTAGTCTTGGCTACACTACAACAGAAAAGGGTATTTTTCGTCGGATATAGTGTCAAACAAAGTGACGCTATATGTATTCTCAAAGGCCCACTAAATGTCATAGGGTTGACGCTAAAAGTCCTATACTTTGATGTCGCATGGGCGTCACCCATTGCGTCAAGTATTGTGTCATGGCTATATAACGCAAAAATGACAAAATGACTAGATTTGTGACAATTGCATTGCATGTTTGTGTCAAGCTTATATCCAAATTATTCAATAATTGCGTCATGCTTTCTATCATATTAGTCTCGACACCATGACTACATTTGTGGCAATTGCATGGTATATTTGTGTCGAGCTTATATTTAAGTTATTCAATAATTGCGTCATGTTTTCTATCACATTAGTCTCGACTCAATGACTACATTTGAGCAATTGCATGGCATGTTTGCATCAAGTGCTTATACATGTTATTCAATAATTGTGTCATACTTTCTATCATATTGGTCTCGACTATGCAACCAAATTGTTACACCACATTGACATCATTTACGTCATATTTGTAACTCTCTTACAACATGTTTTATATCCCTTTTTTATGCAACTTATAACGAGCCTATTTTATTTTGCAACATGATTGTAACATTTATATATATAGGTAATAGGTATGACAAATTTTGTAATGTTTGAGTAACAAAATTTTGTCAAATTTTAGATCCTTTTGTGACATATATATGTCAATTTTTATGAGCATATATAATACCATTGTCAGATTTCTATCTAAATCACAAGTCTCTGTGTGGCAATTCCTACTTTCAATTTTTGTCATTTTTCTAGTTACATATTTTTTTTAGACATTAGTATTTAGATGTTTTTTTTGTGTTCATATGTGCAAAATTGGTTTGGTTTGAGTCCATGGTTGCATCATGCGTATATACAAAGAAAGGAAAAATGATTTAAGTAATTGCAGAAGTAATGATAAAAAAACTCAATCCCAATCAAATTACTCGATGAAGAAAAGAACATTACGTTAAGTTCGAATGACAGATCATTCTACATTTGAAGTGTTATTTGTTTTAGTTTTAGTTTGAGACAATTCTCTCATGCATAATTCTCATTCCAAGTAATCGTCCTTAGCAGGAGACGAACCTTTATCAGTGGGCTCATTGCGCTCTTCCTCTTCGCTAACCTGTGTAAAAAAAATAAAACAAGAACTTTGTCAATTCTCAAATTGTATTCAATTTACCATGCAAAAGAACATAAAAAGCTAGAATAGAAATCAAACTACTAGATGAAAATACATTTTATTGGCAAATATGACAATTACAAGGGCATTATTTAAAATTTCCCTAAAAAATGAGATTACTAACCTCCTCTAAATCAAGATAGATCGGTTGTTGGTTGTTGCAAGGGAACGACGGATAGAGTCAAGTACAGATTCTTGTTCAAAGTAAACTGCAGGCATGGGATCAGTCACACTAACAAAACACCAACAAACAGAATGCTCTTCAGTATCAATGCTCTTGAATCTGGTATTAGGTTGTCAGCAGTCCAAGTAAGAAAACAACTAGAGAATCCGCCATTGAGATGCAGGGGATCCCAAACAACAGAATGGGAAGACCTGGATAAAGAAATTAAGGTCTAGGCATTGATGCAGAAGTAAGTTTGCGTTGAGTCCAGAGTCCACTGTAGAAAGTTCAACAAATAATGAAGCAACTGCAATGGCAACAGAACCACCTGCCTCTAAACCGTCCTTTCAAAAACGTTGGCTAATTGTTATTCTGTGCTACATTTCAGATTTGAAGAGTTTCATGCATGGTTGATGGAATAAATCGTACCACAAGCTAACCAGCAATGTCAGTATAGGGGTAGGCTCAATTTAGAATCCATGCACTGCAAAACTTCCTTTCAAAAAACCATGTCTGCACATGTTTCAATGTTAAGAACCTATTTGGGTCTGCTTTTTTCTTTTGCTTTCTCAACCCTTCCTACATGTCTTACATATTTCAGGTAAACATGAGCATTGCAATTCTTCCAATGGCCGCAGAATATAAATGGAGCTCTACAACAGTTGGGTTGGTGCAATCATCCTTCACTCAATAAACATAACTCGTTTCCACTCCATCCCAAAATTCTCTCTTTTAGCCAAAGGTAGAATACAATCTGGATTGCTCCGTTTCACGTGTCTAGGTCACTATAAATATATTGACGTATATATTATAGTTCATATAATAAGAAATAAAATACATTTTCCTGTACCTCAGCTTCCTTCAAAGAATAAGAAATCAGCCGCCGCTGACCACGACCCTTTTGATTCCAAAGTTCACCAATGGTTGCATCTGAAAGAACCTCCTTTGGTTTCTTCAAAAATGCCTCTTAGTTAAAACATGTGATGTCAAAATTAGCAGCCACTACACAATTTCAATAACTCCAGAAATGTCTTATTAAGTACATTCTGCTATATGAAATAGAATGGATGTACAAAAGACTTCTATTTGGCAGAGAGATATTAAAGATTTACACTTGGTATATGTACTTATACCAATATACTGATAAAATCTCATTGAAATCTGTCTTTTTTAAAATACCATCAAACATGCCACCAAACTAAACTTTGTTGATAAAAAGCTGCCAAATTTTGCAGACATGGTGACCTCTACAATGTGGTCTAAATCATATACATCAGTTGGTGGATGTAAGAATCAGTGTAAAAAAGAAGGAATGGAATAAAAAACTGCACCTGTGAACATTCGCCAAGGGTAAATAGCAAAAGATTGTATGCAACGAGTACGATACACAGAATCTAAGTAACATATAAGTTATAAGCATCACTTAACTTTTACAAAAACCTTAAAATATGAGCATCCTAGGCCTAGATCATTTAGCAATTTTATATAGGATTCTATTCAGATCATTTAGCTATTTTATAAAATCTATTCACAAATATAACTTCATCGCAAGAGCACAAATTAATTAAATGACGATCAATGACCTGAGTTTGAGCACTCCTGTTGTCATCCTTTGTGATTTGTCCATTTTCTCCATAGATATCAACATTTTTGGTGTTGCTAGCTCTTCCAAAACTGCACGAAACAGCTATTTGACAGCCCAGGTTGTTGCACAACAGAGTTATCTGAGATACATCCCTTCTGGAACCAGTTTGTTTAGGCACCTGCAACTAGCTCCTCTGGATCGCCATGCTATCTGCATATCACGGCTGGCAGTAGACATCTCATAGGTTGCAGCAGACGTGCTACAAAAGCATCAAGCAAATGCCGTTTAAGGGAGGCAAACTAAATCTGCATTGTGGATCTGCTTAAAATTGTTTTAAAAAACAGACTAGTATACTCACAAGGATATAGAGTCTACAAAAGACGAGTCCCTTAAGGCCTGCAATAAAATACTGAAGATGTAGAGGGCCTTGTTCATGTGCATTCCTGCAGCCTCAATCAGAAATAATCAGCTAAACCCTGGGTCTGCAGAATAAAGAAACAGAGTGGCTGTTTTAGCAACAATGGCACAGCAAATCAAATGTTTAGGGTATCACTAGAGCGCCATCGCCAGAGCCCATTGCCAGAGTAGTGCCATCACCAAAGCGGCATCAGTAGAGCGCCATCGCCAGTCACCGACATCCCTAGACCGCCATCGCCAAAGAAAAATAGCGTTAATGGGAATTTCCCCCTCTTTTTTCCCCTTCAAATTTCGAAGCCATTTTACCCTTTTTGGTTGCCGAATCTTATTTTCCCTATATAATAAGATTATTGTGTATATATGTATTCAATCTCGCTCTAATTTCAATGGCTGAGATCCATTAAAAAAAATTTACGGTGAAGATCTTGAACTGTTTTGGCACAGTCGCCCTTCTCAGCCTTTTCCATCAGATTTGACAGAGTAGAGAAGGTTTTGGCGATGCTAAGATAAGGGAGCCGCCTGCCATGGACCCTATAGCAGCTTCAAACCTCTGAAGCTACGGGGCGATTATGACAAGGTGACCTTTGGAGTGTTTGTGACACAAAAATTTTCATGAACAGAAGCCCTACCTTCGGCGTCGATCAGGTACACGTCCTTTTCACACGAAAATTTTTGAGAACACAAGCCTTACCTCGGAGCGCTAGCTCGGCATACATATTGGGACCTTTATTCAGTTCTTTTATCTCTGTTTATTTTCATGGGATATACAGAATGGAATCGATTTAGGGTTGTATTGCTTCGGCAAAAAAAGAAGCAGAAGGAAACAAGGAATTTGGAAGGCCAAATACAGATCGGAGATACAGATTTAAACATGTAACCTTTAACCTGTAAGGAAAAAAAAACACACATTGCTAATTCAATGGATCTAGTACAATTTTTGAAAATGCTTGAATAGCATGGGGTATAATTTCTGCCTTTAAATTCTCTGAGTCACATGCACAATGGCAACAACTATGCAGGTTATTCATTATAATTCTAATCTTCTATTTTGGTCTCTATGGTGGATGCAAATTTGTTCAAGTGTTGTTATATAGCAGCCGGTTATAAATGTTTTAGGCTTTGTTCCGGGATGGGTTTTTTATTCCTGCTTTTTGGAGGTTCTTCTAATTCATTAGGTAAACAACAGAGTTTCTCGGCTTTCGGATTGATGATGCATCTACTCACTCGGCATTTGATGTAAAAGGACACGAATCATTGTTGTCGAAAGATGATCTTCCTATGGTACTTGCATCATGCTCAAACCTGGAAAATCACTCACTATCTACTTCGAGGAAACATCACTTGAGAGTTCTATACTGCCATTGTTTTAGTCTTCTCTAGATTGGTCAAACCTCCATTCATGGAGTTATCCGCAATGTGGCTCCACTAGTTGTGGCTGCATGGTTGGAGCTTATCCCATATTTTTTAGCAGTTACCACATTTATGCTTGCAGCTTATGTTCAACAAGGGATTTAAAGTGTGCCTTCAACTCTTTGAAGATGTGCCATTGAGAAACATGGATTCATGGAATGCCATGCTTTTAGTATGTGATCTACAAGGGAAGATGCAAATGTTGTTGAGCAAACTTGCTATTGCGGGTCATCAAAGAAGATCCCATCTTCATTGGGTAGACACAGTAGTGTGTTCTTACTCTATATTGTTGATTGTAGTATTCATGAGTTGCTAGAATTTGGTGTAGCGACTGCACTGTGTAAAAACTATAACATATACCACTCAGAGGCCTTAAATGGACCCTTGATCTTGACGAATTCGTGCCATCTTTCTAGTTCGTTGTCTCTACAATTTGTTTCAGTTAAATCCTCCAAAGAATAGCAGGCCTTGAGCAACCGTGCATACACCTCCTTTCTCTGCAGAATGTGTCTTATATGGCCCAAACACATACATTGTCAATTCAAGAAGTTGAGGAGGAACATTTTTATATGTATTTGATCAATGTTTGCATGCTCTTACAAAAACAACCAACTTCATTTGTATGATATCTTTATGTTTATTAGTTTGGGTTTGGAGCATTAGGTGCTGCTTGCTATATGAAAGGTGTGCATTGCTCAAAAATTAATTTCTAATGTTTGTGCTACAACGACTTTTCTTTGATGTGAGGTAAGCCTACAATTCAATTTGTCCATACATTTTAATTTGAGCGTTATAAAAGGAAAGAGGGCTTGCACATGTTTTACAATTGGATTCTCAAAAATCCATTCATGAAAAGCCAATATCAGGAAAACCTACCCATGAACAAAGCAAGCAGTCCAACTCTCATTCGCTTTATGTTCAATTGACTTGAATAAGTGGATCATCCCAAGTTCCAAATTATTGAGATTCATAAGGAAAGCATGAAATGCCAATGGCTGACAATTTTTTAGCAAAAATTCTGCCATCTGAATTGTATTGCAGTTGCGAGTAGCTAAGGAGATTCTGGAGATCATGAATGTATTAAAGTTTAACAAATGGATTATAAATCATTGAATGTCTAATATAAACAATAAATACATGAAAATGTGCAAATACATGCAGAAGTCACGAGTTCGACAAAACCATGGCTTCATTGCTGAGCTTCGATGCAAGCAGAAAGACTCCTCGAACCACTTGCTTAGAAATCCGTGACTGTTAGTTCAAAAACTAAATATCCGTTTCAAGGCATTTGTGGACTTTAAAAAAAATAAATAAATAAGCAAATGCAACGAACATGAAAAATAGTTGTAAAAATGTGACCTATGCAACGAGTTGCTAAATTGTGGGATGCCATGGCAAATGTGGCATGATGATTCGGCAAGAGGGAAAATAGAAATTTACAAAAGTTGACATGGAATATGATGACGTGGCACTCCAAGTAGGTGACATGCCATGCTAAGTAAGCAAGGCCAACCAAGAATGAAGTACAACCTTGGTGCTTCATGGGGTGGCGTGGCAATGTTTGGGCGACATGGTGAAATATAGATTATGTGGACATGATGACTAAGCATTTTTAAACGTATAAAGGAATTCGCAAGGGTGGAACGCTCAGACTGCCACTTTGGCATGTTGGAGCCTAGGTGGCCTGTTGGAAACCACGTGGCATGTTTTAGCTACCTTGGTATATTTGAGCCTAGGTGGCATGTTGGAGCTAGGTGGCATGTTTGAACTTCTTGGCATGTTTGAGCCACCTTGGCATGTTGGAGCCTAGGTGGTATGTTGGAGCACACGTGGCATGTTTGAGCCACCTTGGCATCTTTGAGCCACCTTGGCATGTTTGAGCCTAGGTGGCACTGGCATATTGGAGCCTAGGTGCATGTTGGAGTCCATGTGCCATGTTTGAGCCACCTTGGCATGTTGGAGCCTAGGTGGCATTGGAGTCCACGTGGCATGTTTGAGCCACCTTTGCATGTTTAAGCCTAGGTGGCATGTTGGGGCCTAGGTGGCATGTTTGAGTCACCGTGGCATGTTTGAATCTAGGTGGCATGTTGGATCCTAGGTGGCATGTTTGAGCCACCTTGGGCTGTTGGAGCCTATGTGGCATGTTGGAGCCACCTCGGCATGTTGGAGCCAAGGTGGCATGTTGGAGCCAGCGTGGCATGTTTGAGCCACCTTGGCATGTTGGAGCCTAGGTGGCATGTTTGAGCCACGTTGGTGTGTTGGAACCTAGGTGGCATGTTGGAGCCTGTGTGGCATGTTTGAGCCACCTTGACATGTTTGGGTCTAAGTGGCATGTTGGAGCCCGCATGGCATGTTTGAGCCACCTTGGCATGTTTGAGCCTAGGTGGCATGTTGGAGCCTAGGTGGCACATTTAAGCCACCTTGGCATGTTGGAGACTAGGTGGCATGTTGTGAGCCACCTTGCCTTGTTGGAGCATAGATGGCATGTTGGAGCCCATGTGGCATGTTTGAGCAACCTTAGCATGTTTGAGCCGAGGTGGCATGTTGGATCCTAGGTGACATGTTTGAGCCACCTTGGCATGTTGGAGCCTAGGTGGCATGTTGGAGCCACCTTGGCATGTTGGAGTGTAGGTGGCATGTTGGAGCCCATGTGGCATGTTTGAGCCACCTTGGCATGTTGGAGCTCACGTGACATGTTTGACCCACCTTGGCATGTTGGAGCCCACGTGATATGTTAGAGTGTGTGTGGCATGTTTAAGAAATGCCTATATGATGTCAAACCAATGTCTATCTTCGTATCAATGTGTCTTCTACAAGTTGCCAAGTGATGGATTTCTTCAAGTTCATGCTCTACAAGCTCACACACACACATGTATGAAGAAGTTAGATGCTAATGAGTCTGTCAAGCATGCATACAACTCTTTTATGCTGCCATTTTGCGGCAGTAATGGCATGTGGACAACTTGGTCATGCATGGATTCTTAGAAAACAATAAAAAACCACATCTCAAAAAAACACTACCTTAAAAAACAACACCTTAAAAAAAGCGTCCCTTCAAAAAACCATCTGAGAAAATAACACATCCTTAAAAAAGAAACTACACCTCCTTAAGAAACCACACATTCTTAAAAAAAAAAAAAGCTATGGCTCCCTGAGAAAACTACAGTACATCCTTGAAAAACCACACCTCCATATAACTACGTGTAGGTTTTTTTCAAATCTTCAAAAAAACAATCCGTAGGTTGTTTTTACTGTTGTTTTCAGTCGTGGATCAAATGTTGGGGTTGTAGTGAAATGTTTCGTTCTGTAAATGCCTTCATCATAAATAACACAACAAGTTTGCAACCTTGGCGAGACATGTATGAACGTGCAAAGGAGGAAGCACGAAGGAATGGCTCACACAGACGTGGTTCAACAATTGAACAATGTGCTTTGGCAGACACCATGACCAATGATTGGTTATTAGCTCGTATGGATGAAGCAAGAGATAGTGGACAAGTCATTCCGGATGATGATTACGAGATTGCTATTGGATGCAATAAAAAGGTATGAAATGAAAGTAATTATTTTCTTTCATCAAAAAATCATATATTGGAAAATATAATAAGTTTGGAAAACTTGATTTTGCTAGTTACACTTTTGTTATTTAGGGGCGATTTCATACATCTATGTGGGCTTACGGACAACACTTTCGTATCAGTAATGTTGATAAACATAGAGTTACTTTTGACTCTGGAATCATGGCACACTTTGAGCAAAAGAGTCAAGCAAGCAGTAGGGATCGTAACCTTATTGATGGTGAATTATGCTATGTTAGAACCATATCCAATATCATTGAGTTAAACTATTGGACATTTCATGTAAATGTCTTGAAAGCAAAGTGGTTCAGAGTTGTTTATAGAGGTCGTGGAAGAACAATAAACATATGCTTCTGGATTCATGGAGATTGACTCCATAAAAGTGCTAGCGGATATGGATGAGCCATTTGTTTTTCCAAATCAAGTTGAGCAAGTCTTCTTTCATCCAGATCCTGACAATAATGATTGGTGGATCATTATACATTCTCAACCTAGATCCCGTTGTGTGATTGGAAATCCTGCAATTGAAGATAACATTGAGCCAATATCTAATGATGAAGATCGGCAACCAGAGCATATAGCAGAGGATTTCACACTTGCAATAGAAAGGGACGTTGATGTATCACACTTCGATACTATCGAAGGCAATACTACACCTATATGGGATAATGAAGGTGCAAATGATCCATTACCTCAACCATCAGATATTAATGATGATATAAATGAAGGAGATACTGATTTTATTTTTCGACCTTCAATGATGAATTCTCCTCCACGAAATAAGGCTGGAAGCAGTGGGCAACTAAGTGACAATGGCATTAGTGATGACTATATTGAAGATGAAGAAGTTCCAAGCATTGCTTCACGTTTTAATTTGTGTACAAATTTGTGTTTGCATTTGGATGACGATGAGTTGGACGATATTGAGCATGATATTGAAGACCAGTTCAATGCTTTATGACAATTATGTTGAATATTATGTAAAAGTCTGCTCTAAATTGCTTTTCTTGTAGTTTATTTAGTTGTATAATATATGCATATGTGTATAATTTGGAAACTTGTAAATGATAGGCCAGCAATGCTCCCAAGTCAGAAGGTGTCCCTACTTATCTTCTTGAACTGCCCTTTTAAGGCGAGATGCTTTTCATTTTCCAAAGCTTGTGCAAGATCATTTGTAGAATGCACTAATAGTTTGTAATAAGGTGTGCATAGTATGGTGTGCATTGAGGTTGAAGTCAAGGTCTAATAGGGTATGCATAGTATGGTGTGCCAGTCTAATTGAATACTATAAAATGTTTATTTGCAATGTTGTTTTCCGCATACTAGCTAGTGGCACATTTGTGTCAGACTTAGCCCCTTTTGCATCAAGATGTCTATGCATTTCTAATTCACAATGTCACTATATTGACACTTCTTTGACGCAATCATGATACGTAAGTGCCACAATATATAATAGAAAATTGATATAAAAATGCCAATGTGTCTGACACTGTAAAATGACACAAACGTTTTACAAAAGGTGACAAGAAGCTATCATAAAATGTGACACAAAAGCATTACAAAATTGACTCAAAACTTTAGAACTAGCGATGTTATAGTGGACATAAACTTATTGTTATTCTTGACTTAAATTATGTCACAATCCTTTCACAATACATGATGTAATCGTCATTACAAATGCTAACGAAAAAGTAATAAAATGTTGATACAAATATGTGACAAACATGACGTTGTTGTTGACACAACTATACTGACACAAGTATTGACGCAATCAAATTAATTTGTGTCACTTTCAAGCTTCTGACACAAATCTGACGAACCTTAAAAGGTAGTGACGCAGGGCTTGACACAAAAAGCCTATCCTCTTGTAGTGCTAGATTCATGTGCATATAAGAAAAAACCACTAAGCCACTGCAGACTTGCATTTATATACATGTAACAGATACATTCCCCATTTAGATAACCTAATTTCTTGATCTCAGATGACCCTAAGACAGGAAAATAGCATGCAATATGCATTTGATACCAACTACGTACTTCCATACCAGATCCTACTCCAAGAGACAGGTTTTCTACCCCTTCAACGGGCTGCATTGAAACTCCATATTATTTACTTCCAGAAGGTGGTCACTATGGGTGATACACATTTGCCCAACCTTGCTTTGGCCATATAGCAATGGGTTCCCAACGCCTCAAAGCCTGCTGGAAGGATAAGCAAGCTCAGTGGTTCTCACGTTGAGATGTACAGGCAAACAGATGCGTACAGGTACGGACAAGAAGGATCACAATGCACTAAAGCTGTACCTAGATGCTAGTTTCCTTCGCAAGCTCTGGAATGCAGATGTTCTGACACACGTTAAGATGGTAAACTATCAGCAGCAAGTCAATCCTATGCTCACGAGAGGCCCACACCAGTACTTGTGCACCCATTTGCTCATGAAGAAGTGCAGACTTATAGCTTCCATTCGCACGGGTGCGTTGGACTCGGGAAGCATGGGAGGATAGGCTAAATTATCAGTGTTGCCAGCAGGGCGCCGTTGAAGATGAATGTCATGCCCGCCAGATTTACCCAGCGTTTGTCCATATTCGAGCGCAGTATGTTCGGCTGATTGTGCCTGATCAGCCGCTGCATGAGTTATTGAATACGGTGTCCGTGGGCTTGTTGGGGTCATACCTTCAGGAGGTTATGGATACACAGACTCAGTTGTGTCCTCCGGAACAGTACTGAATTATCCTATACAATTATACAGTGTACGAGCATACTTATTACTGCTAAGGTTTTTTCTCCCGAAAACCCCTCGGCGTGTGGGTTTTTTAATCCTGACAGTAATACACTTGCTGCTCTCTTTTTGTTTGAGTCCCATAGGCCAGTTGGTCTCCATGGACGATAAGAAAACTATTCTATTCTATTAATACAAAAATCTCAAATAAGAATTGGCAAATCAAATGTATCATCTTCCTTTGAAACTTCATAAACAGGGGGTAGCATAGAACTCTACAAAAGCTATGGTGGAAAGTTAGAGAAACACCTCCACTCCTCATAACAGAGGAGTCAGCATTGCAAATTCACCATTGAAGTAGCATCAAATTGGCCTTTCAACAAAAATAAGGTTGCATGAGGAAAGGAACGGCAAAAAAACATGGGAAAAACATGGGAACCATCGTCATTGTAACTATTGGAATTGAGAAGAAGAATGCAGTGCTAAAATCTGTCAAGGTCAGAGGAGGCTAGTAGATTGCCCTTCCCACTACAATGCCTTGGTCTTTTGCCCATGAAGGAATAGCCCTAAAACTATGCTTCGAGAGATTATCAAATCTTAACCATAGGATCAAATGATCAAACCTCAACAGTTAGATCTAGGGCTGGATCCAACACACTAAAACATTATACACTAGAGGTAGTTTGTTAGGGGTTTTATCATTTGGGTTTTCCGGCTTTTGAAGGGTTCATGAAGCCTAGTACAGACAAAATCCGGCTTTGAATTACTATTAGGACTAGGATTTCATTATGCCCATTTTACTAGATTGAAGCTTCCTATCGGGTAAATGTCATATTTTATCACTTTTACTCAGTTTATGCTATGAATTCATTACAACTAGATTCCATTTCCCGATTCATTTTAGTTGCATGCTACAATCAAGCTTCATTTTGCATTAGTGACCTTTATTTTTTCTGATCAATCTTATTCTGGTCTACCATCAACATCTCTGATACATGGAACATCTATATGTTTCCACCATTAACAACAAAAATTGAATGTTATTTATTTTATCTATTGTATCATGACTTTTCTCTTTTCTATATCATTCCATTCAGATATCCAGTAGATTCAATTTTTAATCCTTTGTTCTTGCTGTGATTTTCATGTTCCCAAGAACATTTTTACCGAACATTAGTGTTTTTATTAGTTGTAAAATGGCATGGTATTTTCTTTGTAACTTTTCTTGCTTTGTCTGTAGAAAATGGTGAAGGTAGTATAACATCCAAGTACATCAACACTATAGGCTTTGTTAGAACTTGATGCTGGCATTAATATGGTCCACTGGCCTCAGATTTTTACATCTATATTTTTTGTTTCCTTATCCCTATAGCCATTAAGAACATGGCTTCCAAGGTCCTTCTAAGATTGTTGAATGTTTATCTTTGTACTCCTGAAGCCTCGTCACATAGTGAGATTGACTAGCCAATCACAACAAGCCCAAAAGCCCTATCAAAATTTTCAATTTTGGGGCTAGTTGATAGCACCAAGTTTTTACTGTTATTAGTTATTTGAATGGGTGAAAGCATGTTAGGGCCTACATAAAAAATTACCAAAAAGGTACTTTTCTGTGTACTTCTGTGCAAGTACATAATTGTATTTTAAAGTACCTAGACTACAAGATTGACTAAAAGAAATTGTGTTATGTTCAAGAGTAGTAGTACATACATGTTGTAAGGTACTTTGTGATGTCAAGAAGATGTTAAGAACTCAAATATATCATCATCTTTGACTACCCAGAGTATTTTCCAGGTAGTTTCCAAAACATGTAGGCCCTAACATGCTCTTACCCGAATTTGGATGCTATCTAGATCCTTCTGTTGTGACAATTATTCTTGCATGGTTATATTGCTACATATTCTAAATGAGGTGCACCCTGGACTACCACAGTCGTCGGATCTGCCAATCCTACGGCCCAGACTGTATGTTGGAGCCTCTGGGCACTTCTCGTTTCGCTTATGCTCATTTACGATTGGGGGCGCCTATGATTTTGAGATGTCAAATGCGAGTTTGCCTAAGGTTCTGATGGTATATTGAGCCTCTATACGGCTTCGCTTAAGGTTTTAGAATATGAAATACGGGAGCTCGAACCTCTACCAAAATAACTCAATGTCCTATTAAGACTACTTTAACCAATATAACCAGTCAGCTAACGTGACTATTCTTTTATCTTAAATCTATGTTTTTTTTTTTATAATAATCCATTGAATTGTTTTCGGGATATGGTCTATAGTTTCGAGAATTATATCCATATCAAATCCCCCTGGAACCCACTGTTATTTTGCTACATATTAGCAGCTCACAAAAAACAGAGATAAGAATAACTAGTTGCTAGGGCTTGCCTGTGCAGGTACATGTACATCTCTTTTTTAACGACAGATTGATGACAACAGAGTGACAAACAAATATGAGTGGGTAAAAGCATGCTAGGGTGTACCATCTAAAGTACTTTTTAGGGAGTGCAAAACTACCCAAAAAAGTACCGAGCACTGGGTACTGGGAACTTGCATAAATCCCGCAATAAACAATAAGTTTGAGAGTTAATTCATTTATTTTAGTCTTTAGTAGTATTGTTATCCTCTAGTACTATAGATTGACATGTTATTGATCCTCAATTCAAAAGATTTCGATTGATTTGAATGGAAAGAAAAAATAGAAAGTACCAGTTTTAAAAGTACCTAGTGTAGGTACTTTTGAGGGTTCCAAAAGTGGTACACCGTAGCATGCTTTTACCCGAGTGGCAATTTTTGCATGTCATGAGAGAGCACTTTCCATGATTTATCAATTGGTTGTCCTTCATGCATCAGATTACCTTTCTTTTAATTTATCAGTTATTTGCTGCAACTATCTTCTTGACCACCATTCACAGAGACGATAATATGATGTTAAGACGCCTTTGTTTGAAGTGAAAACCTATATTTGAGTTGTAGTCAGTTTGTAGAATCCTATTCCACTTTGTGTCTTTACATCAAACCCACATTGGATAGAAACTAGCTTCTAGAGTTCATGTTAGATAGACTTTCGGCTGATAGAAGGCATTGATATAGTTATATGTTAAGGTCATTGGCATTGACTTGTTTTCCTCTGCGAAAACATGATACATGAACCTAATATCCAGATAACTTAGTTGAGATACATGATACATGAACCTAATATCCAGACTTATAACTTAGTTGAGATACATGGCAGGTTCTTGATCCAATTTCTTTGTGGTGTAAATCTTTGCCACTCAACTCTACTAAAACTTCTAGATCCAGCAACTGCCATGAACAAATCAACAACTAGCAAAAAGGCACAACAGGAGGCTTGGGTAGTTCTAGACTTGGATTCAATTTCTTATTAGAAAAGCACGTAGGAGACAAAGTATTAGCATAAGGAATATTCACTAGGCATCCATATTTATTAAAAAAAAACTTAATAGACATTAAGTTAGCCATAATTGAAAGGCTACATTAAAACCATGATTATATAGATTAATTTCATTTTTGAAGACAAAGAAATTAATAATAAAGAATTTAAATGACATGGTAATATTAAACATGAAAATCATGAAGATGTCTATCCTTGTTTAGGCGTTTAAACCTTGTCAAGTTAAAAATATTTGCATTTGATATTTCAAAGAAGATATTATATGATTAGCAATTTTCATGTTTGTTTCCAAACATTTGGCTATAAGATTTGACTATTAGCAAATACACATCTCTAGGTTGTTTGTTGAGAGCTTTCAATTAGACATTCAGTTCCATCAATATGAAGTGGGAAGAACATTCCATGTCAACCTATACAGCACTATCACATATCTAAGTTAGTTGTCATGTGCAACTGAGCTCTCTGATAATGCTCATTGTTCTAGTATGTTTCAATTTACTTGTCCAAAGAATAGAATAGAATAGAATTAAATATAATAGATTTTTTAATGTCCATGAAGACAAGGCCAAATTATCAGAGATGCTTCACTAAGTGATTGACCTTAAATTATTAATACATCTATACTGCTACATCAGGTCAAAGGTAGAACATTCAAGAATGGCCATGGCATTTTAATTACTTATGCAGAGCATTAATCAAGTATTACAAATACTAGCGTGTTTATTGGAAAGCAAAACAATTACGCTAAGGGAGTCATATATATGCTAAAAGATGTTTGCGCCAAAATAAGCCATTGGGGTCCAAAAAAGGGCACAACATTAGGTATGGGTTCAATGATAGAATCATAGGGTTTTTCAAAGGCCTTCAACTTTTATGGATATAGGATAAGGTTTTACATCCCAATAGTATTGTTTGGAGTTTCTTTTGTTGCATTGTCTAGATGTGTGGAATGGTTATTATATGTCTTGTATATGTCAATTATGTAAAGTGCAACTACTGGAGCAAGGCTTTACATCTCAATAGTATTGTTTGGAGTTCCTTTTATTGCATTGTCTAGATGTGTGAAAGGGTTATAATATGTTTTGTATATGTGAATTATATAAAGTGCAACTTCTGTAACATAACAATGTGATTGTGAAACATTATAATTTTTAGTATTTATTTGCTTTAGTTGCAGTTCTAAGAAGCAAGCAAGCGCTTAGCATTAACAAACATATGTTTCTAGTGCATCGACTTCAAAAATACTTACAACAAAGAGCATGCATAGGCCATTCAACAGTTATTAGGAAAGATATTTTTACAACAGTTTAATACTTTTACAACCGTATTAAACTGGCGCTAGAAATAAAGGAAAATTATTTTGTGTTTGTCTTCTTCATATTCAGATATTTTCACCACATAGCAGAAACAAGCAAACTAGAGCATCATAGTCATGTCTTTTTCAAATCCACATATCTTTGCCATAGCTTCATTTTGGGCAAGATGAAGAAGAGTGTGCAAGCTTATGTTTATTGACATAAATAGATCATGTTATGAGTATAGAGCATCTAACATTCAAGCTAGCATATTCAGCCACTAGTCTACTTTTAGGTGTGTAGAGCTCTAAGATATATCATGAGACATAATAAACTCAGGCTATCGTTATTGCATTGTACATATATGGAGAAGAATCTGCTATGTTCGACATGCAACACTGTACGATGCATTATCTTCCAACATATATGATTAATAGCAAAAAAAAAAAAAGTGATTTTCCGGGCAAAAAAAATCCAAAAATAAATCTTTCAGGGCAAAAAAAACCTAAAAAAAATTACATTTGGCATCGGGAAAACTTCCGGCGGGGGCGTCTGCGGACTAGTTGGGAGCTGTGGACTGCAAGTTCGACCGGTAGCTTTGTGGTGGATAGTGGCGTATGCCGTCGGTTTCGTTCTTGACAAAGGTATGGCCCGAGCTTAGATGGTCGTGGTCCGGTTTTTGGGGAGCGGCAGGTAAGAGGGGTGGTCAGTTGGATTACGCTGGATTTAGGTGACCTAATTTCCTGGTCAGTTGGATTTACGAGGTGTGAGCAAGCAGGAGCAGAAGAAGCCATACGAGACAAACACAGGTATGTTCTTGGGTTAATTCCTAAGCCAGCGAGGCTGCCTATTTAGCTTGAGTATAGCTTTTCTTCTTTGAAACCGCTAGGCTAAGGCTCTGTTTAAATCGCGCCAAGGCCCTGTTTAAATCGCTGAGTTCATTTACCAGTTTTGTTAAAAAAAACGTGAGCAAACAGCCATACGACCCCAGAGTATTTAAATGGCCTTTCCTGCAACATACAGGCATGGCATCCTTCGATCCTAATTCGAAGTAATGGCCATGTGAATAAAACACTCGTAATCTTAGCTGCCTTCTCTCTGGCAGACTCCACCATGAAATCAACGGACTCACTTTTATGGCCATACATAGTGATCAGCCTGCCGTCCTTCTCCGCTCTGATGCAAAAATCGTCCTCTGTTTATGTCTAAACCAGGTGATTCTTTTCCTTGCTTTACTTTGAAGATTCAATATAGAGTTTAACTATCTGCTATGCCGATGTCGTGCCTCCTCCTCTCATAAATTAGGCCTTTTTTTAGTTGGGTTTTCTAAAAAACAGCCTGAGAGGCTGGATTTGCATTTCAATGGTTGCAATTGGGGATTTGCAGAAATGCTTTTTTAGATTAAGTAGTGGCCGATACAAAAGAATCAGCGATGTGGATTAATTTTTTCTGATTTTGCCTCCGTTTCAAGATGTTTCAGGATCTTTCCTTTGTTTCTGTACTGGATTTTTTGATCTATTTCCTGACGGATTGCTGAACTGTTGCTAAATCCGAATTTAACTTTCGGAATTTAACTTTTTATTTTCAGTTGTTTGATTAAATCCAGCTCTGCACTAGCCCAAGGACTTGCCACCTCTGGTCAACTCATGAAACAAATGGGCGCAGTTGAACCTTTGCTCTGGTTTTTAGATTTTGCCAATGGATGTTAAGCCAGAGAAATTGCTTGGGTTTTGAAAAATATAGCTATATCTTCCTCCAACAGACGATTGCAAGCTGGTTACTAATCTTAATTGTAATTCTGCAGGCCGTGAGCAGTAGGTGTTGCACAAGGCCCCCAAAAATGAACCAATATGATTTTTTTTAATGGTTTGTGGGTGCAAACCAAATCCATAAATCAGTACGCATTTGTGGGTTCAAAAGTTTACAAACCATGTCTAGTTATCTAATATGGTCCATCAACACATTTTTCTAAGGTGATAAACCAACATTGTTTTCTGACATGGTATTAAAACATGGCAATTTTAACTGGTCGCTATAACAACTTAAACTAGATGATGTGTACTACTGTTTAGTATGTCAAGTCTAGCATACTGGTATTTTATCACATTTATCTTCCTTAGTATATTGCCATAGTAATTTTAAGCGCATAATTATCATGATGCTTTACAATGATTAATTATTACGATGTTTTACAGTAATTAATCAACAACACACAATGTGGTATACTTATTTGGTTTATATATGCTAATATGACTTTTTTTACCCTATTTTTCTCCATGGTACTAAAACATAATCATTTCTATTAGTTTTTCTAGCAACTTAAAATGTCTGGTACGAACTGATACTTAATATATCAAGTTTAATAAAATGGTATTTGACTGCATCTATCTCCCTCGGTATTTTGACTGGGTAAATTATTCGAATATTTTGTAGTAATTAATGGACGACTTATAACGTGGCAAATTAACATGGTTAAAATTGGTTTGTAAGATTTTTGGGTTGCCCCTAGAGGGGCAAACCCTCGTTTATGTGGGTATGTGGGCATATCCAGGTATATGCCGGCATATGCCTAGAATATCTTTGGTGATTTGTTCCCAAGCCGCTGCTGCACTGTAAACTCTCGGTCATCCAGCCCCATTCCTTTGCAGGCGTGGCTATGGCGCAGCTCGACCCTTCTTCTTCTTCCAAGCATTTTCCTAGAGAAACGCTATGGCAGACAATATGATCGGACCGCAAGAACTAGTGGCTGAACGACTCCTTTTTGGCGGCGCAATCAGCTGTGCAATTCCTATCAGATTTCAGGTCTCCGGTTTCCTTTTTACCTCTACTTTACAAGCTATCGCATATTTCGAAGTTTTGGAATATTTTTGTGCTCCATTCTACATTTGATTCTACATTTGATTCACATGTTGTTTGATATCAGGATGTAAGTGATATCCGGGAAGTTCCAAATAACCAGGTAATCTTCGATGTCATTATGAAAGTTGGAGCCAAGAAACCATTTTAACGATTATTGCAGGAAGCGTTTGTAGATGTCAATCGGGACGAGAGCATCATTATTGAGCTTCTTGAGCTTAAGGAGGACGTAAATGATTAGCAGAGTGCCCTTTGGTTCCTCCAAGATTTAGCAAGCGAGCAAGATGTAGGACAAGATTTGGTGCAGTGAATTCTGATAACTTTTGCCTTATGTATGTTTCCATGGATCCAAAAGTTGATGAGGTAGCATAATATCTGACTAATTCTTTAATTCTTGAGGATATTGGTTTGTTGGATTTGTAACCATTTTTATGTTTTCTACAGGTATCTGAATTTGTTAACCCAATTGATTAATCCAGCATGCCTTTCTTAGACTCATCAATTGTGAAAACCGCAGCAATTGCACAAATGGTATGCTTTAAGGTTATGCACACGTTAGCTAGCTTATGCAGTTTAAAACAGTCTCTGATTTAGACTATGCCATCATGAATATTATCCTGGTTGCAGGCTATCTCCAAGGGTCATCAAGGTGCAGATGCACGCAATATTGTGCGGGTAGATCTCATTTCTTTACAAGTGGGTTCGAAGCAGTTAGAATATGGGCAAAATAAGACCAATTTTTTGAGAAGTTGGAGAAAGCATTATAGCGTGCATTTAATGGCTGCTGTCTCTTAGAATGTTGTTTGTTTAATAATTAAAAACTGATTATTTTTTCGCTTGCTGCCATGATAGGTATATTTGGGAAACATACGGTTGCGGAATGTTGGCACTGATGTCCTTATCACTGTTTATGAACCCTTACATATCAGGCATGTAAATTTGATTGATTGTAGCAGTTAAATAGCTGATTTCGAGTACAATTCCCAAGCAACTAACATGCTGAATAAACTTGGTGCAGTGAGCATAGTCAGAGTGCAGCTGTAGTTGGTGCAGGAGAGACTGTTCCAGCTGCAATGATGGGTTACATGTCTGCTCAGACAATTTTTCAGTACGCCCTAGCAACATTCAAAATTCTTGATTGGAGTCTCTTTGGTTAAGTCTCGAATATCCATGGAGATGGTTAGAAAGCATAATTTTGGGTATTTCTAAGCTGTTGTGATCAGGTGCCATTATAAGAATATAAGTTTTTTTCTCCCAGTTATAGTGACTTGTATTCTCTGTCCTAATCAAATAACATATTTACCTCAATGTATGTTGTCTTGATTGTCAAGATTTTCATCTGTGTTTACAGCAACAGTAGCCCTAAACTATTTTGCAACCACAACGCCCACTCTATCACTCTATGTCCCGTCGGTGTCCATCAATTTTGTAAACAGTCATTATTACATTATTTAGAGTGTTTTGGGGAATACTGTGGAAAGAAGGCTGGAAGGAATCCGGCAAAAAGCTTCAGTATAAGTGGTTTCATTTTGAGGAGTTTGGTCTGCTGCTTCAAATGAATATTCTGCGAAACCTTGCTGAGATGATACACTGCTAGTATGGTAGAATTGCTGCAACATGTTGAAGGAATATGTCATAAAGGAGAGCTGGAAAAGGCATTTCAGAGCATGGAGCTTATTGAATGAATCCTGTGCATGGAAGCATTGAATATTTTTCATTGGACTTATGCTCGAAAAAGGACAGTGCAGGCACTAGGCAGTTGCAAGAGCTCGTCTTCCATTTAGACTTGATTACTATTGCAAATGACAATCTTATTCGCCACTTTGTTTTTTATACGAGGGCAACCCAAGCTTTTAGCAGAATGGAAAAACCAAGTATATTACATGGAATGCAGCATTTCTGCAAACTGCAATCTTGGGCTATGCAATAGTGCCTTTGATCTGTACACCAGAATGCAGCTTTTAAACATCAGCAGTAATAACTATATTTGTATTACGTTCAGAAGTCATGCAAATTGACAGGAGCTCATGTACATTTGCAATACCCTTTCTGATATGTATGCAAAATGGAGAATCTGGAGGATGGATAGTGTGTTGCGTTCTGCAGAAATGCAGGAGACTGGCTGTAAGCCCCAAAAGTTCACGTATTCCAGCACCTTGAAAGCTCGTGGTAGCATAAGGAGTTGTAGAACTACATGTATATATTATTAAAAGCGAGACTATCCTAGTGGCAATTACCATAGAATTGTGGTTGGTGAATCCATACCATCATGTTTTCCTTCAAAAAAGTGGTCCATGTTCAACCTGGAAGCACATGTCAGTTATTCTGAGGAGGAGCATGGTATTGTAGTGGATGAACGAGACAAGGAATGTATTACAGAGGAGGATTTCTGGATCTATGGGGTTTCTGTAGGAGCTTTTGTGGAATGATCAAAATTTTGCCATGCTAGGCTTGGATGTGGTTGTTGGTAACACCCTTGTTGACATATTCGCTAAGTGTGAAAGCCTCATTGAAGCAAGCTAGAAGAAAGTAATGAGGCATCTTGGGGTTAGTGATTCAGGATACGCACATGACAGTCATGGTATTCCTGCCTCAGAGAACTTCTTTAGAAGTAATTAATAATCGTTCTGCTACATGCAATAACGTTTCTATATATTTTGAAAGCATGCAGTGAAGGGATAGAGCAAGAGAAATGTGAAGAACTCGAAAATAAAAGTGACATGTCCTGAGGTGCTATGATATCAGGACGTGCAGACCATTTTGAGATAATGCAATGCTCTCATAAAGCCACATTTTAGTCTTTTTGGTGGCATGTAACATGCCAGGACTATTCAACAGGCAGAGAGACAAATAATTATCCATGGCTTAGGATCTGGTGTTATTGTTGGGAGTTCCAGAGTGTGTTTTCCTTGGCCATTTAACAAGAAGCTTCAGCTTATCTTTGACAGCAGCAGATCTTGGAGGTTACCTACGTGTTAAATATGAGAAGGATTATAAAAGAATGGGAAAACTATTGAAATGCCCCTACAATTTGGGCTAATGGCTAAAATGCCCCCAAAGTTTCAAAAAAGCCCCTAATAATCCACAAAATGTTGCAGTATACATAGCACAATTTCACATATTTTTGTATTTACCTAAATGCCCCTATATTTGATAAATTTCTTGAATGCTCCTTGCTTTGGCAGATAGAGATGTTGCACACATTTTTGTATTTACTTGAATGCCCTTATATTTAAGAATTTCTTGAACGCCCCTTGCTTTTGGCAGACAGAGATGTTTGCTGTTGCATCGCCTTCGATGCTTCTTTGAATTGATTTGGAGATGATCATTGGCAATTTTCTCCTTGTTTTAGGGTTCATGTTGTACATTTGGAACAAAATGAAAGCAAAGAGACCCAAGAGAGGAATTTGCAATTTGGTCTCCTTATGACAAATTACTTCAATATTTTCAATTTTGGAGGTGTGATATGGTCTTTTCATGACAAGTTGCCTACATGCGATCTGACTCTGAACTTATAAGTGGTTTTTCATAAGTGCATAAGCCTTTAGGGGCATTTATCAACGACAGAATGGCCAAATCAAGCTTCAACAAACGCAAAGGCAAAGAAATTGGCTAATTGATCTTTCCATAACAATGTAAAATAGAGCAAACAGATTTGCACTGGAGCTGACATATCAATTGGATTAACATAAAGAGGCAGGGTATCCAGATAATGTGCTCCATGAGCCACATCCACACATGCATATCTCTTTTGTGAGTTCTGAGACACGACCAGACCTTTGTCTTTTCCAGAGGATAATGTCAAAGTAATCTATTCCAAAAGTACTTGATATTGCCATTCTCTGAGAGGGCATTCATTTAGTGCTCAAAGGAAATGATACTATTGGAGAAGTGTGTGCAGAGCTCCTAGATAAAGTTTGCATCAAAACCACGACAGAAGTTGACCAGACACAAAAGCAGTTATCAAGACAAATGGAGTTTTTATTTGACTTAAGCAGCAAGGGACTTCCTCATAGTGGAGCCATTTTATGTCCATAATGCAATGAAGAAGCTACAATTGAGTATTGCTTCATTGATTTGATGAGCTTTCGATTGCTAGAGCGTATATTATTGCTAGCGCATGTATTATTTTTTGCAGGCCCTATGATTGTGGCATAGTTCATGGAATATTCTCTCTCCATAAATCCTGTGTGCCCTTCCCAAGTCAATTTGGGGTCAAGTCAATCCATGTTGACCCATTTTTAAAGGGGGTGCCAAGCTAGCGGATCTCCTGGGTCAGCAGACCCCTAGCAAGGCTCACGTGTCATCTTAGTGCATACAACTCAGACATCGGAGCCCCAAGTTGCTCCCAAGCAACACTAGAAATCGTCGAATCACTAGCAGTATAAAAACCTGTCAACTACCTCCTCAAGATCCTAAGGGAAGCTACAATTCTGTGGGCCTCAGTACCAACCTTCCTCTTCACTAAAAACTTGTTCAGCCTTTGGAGGATACGCCTGAGGATCAGGTCGGGATGCATCAATTCTGGAGCTTATTAAAGAGGGGTCCAAGCTCAGAACGGGGTGGCCCATCTCACCCGGGGAATTTCCATTGCTCTCCATTCCAACCCTATAAGAAGGCGTCAAAATCCCACATATTCAAGATCGTCTTCCACGCCCCCGGGGGATCCACCTTCTTTATAAGGGATATGCCACCTGCGTGCATAGGATAGCCGAAAAACCCCTTGTATACGTGTTCTGATAGGCAAATTTGACCCCTTTCCGTATGGTTTTACAACTAGAAGAAATCCCAAAACCCCTATGACCCCTAGTATACATACATAAAAAGGTAAAAAATCGTCCCCTCCCATTGATGCACGTGGTTTTGACATGTTCCACAAGGTGACGCCCCCTTGTCCACGCCATTCAAAATTGAGAGATATACTCTACCATAAAATGTCGAACATTAATAATGGATTCAACCTTGTAGTTTTAGAACCAAACAAATGTCTGCACACTGGGGTGTCTCATTTTCGATGTCCCTTTTGTCCCCCAATTTAGTACTAAAATCAATAAAGGTGGTTGGAAATCTTGGAGGCAATTTCAAATTTAGAAAACAAAAATAGTAATAAACAATCGAATTCGTTGAATCTTGGAGAACCGGGCTACATGCGTGCATGTGTTGAGCCCCGATGAAGAAAACTTCATTCTTGCCTCTCGTCTTTCAATATGTTCAAGGTTTAATGGAACCAATGGATTGTGTTTCTTTTTCCTATTTGCAACATTCAATTTGTGAGTTATTAGCGTATTTGAATGCCTTGCCTTATGAATTATGAATTGGGCATGGAAATAGCATTCCACTGATATGTTTGAGTCCAGTTTTTTGGGTTGCCCCTAAGGGAAAAACCCTTATCCATGTGGGTTTGTGGCATATTCCAAGTATATGTCAGTATATGCTCGAAAACATGACTTTGAAGTGTGATTTAAGCCATTTCACTCTCGGGTCACGGAGGGCAACCCTCCGTGCGCAGCACCTTGTTTTCCTATGATTTGAAATAGTTAATCAATATGATTTTGAAACAATGTACTATACCTAGTTTATAATATATAATATTTAATACTGGTTGATGTATAACATTTAATGATATGATATTGGAGCAGGACATCTTACCCTATTATAATAACTAGTTGCATGTATTGATTATTGATTGAAAAGTTTCATCATATAAGACAATCTTACTTTGGCTTTGATCACTAAAACTGATATATAACAGCGGATGCAAAATGGAAATAGCCTCATCTTTCAATACATTATAGGTCTATCCCTGTCTCTACTCCAAAATCATATGTCTTATTGCCAGCAGCGTATTCATCTAAATTTATGTTGCTGTTGTCTATAGGCGGATTTTCCACTGTATTTCTCTCTAGATTCTATCCACTGTATTTTTGCTGGACTCTATTCAAAGCGTTCCACTGCCACATGCTACAGATTTCAGCAATCATATGGGCAAACATCAGTGTTAAAGAAATTAACGAGATCTTCAATATGTATTTTAGGATATGCGGTAGATAATCTTACAGCTTTCCTTAGAAAATTCCTCAGCTTTTAAACACGCTTGTTAAGATCTGTACATTCTTGTTTAAACAAATCTACTTGTTCTACAGCTTTTCTGATCTTGTCAGCAAGTTGTATGCAAGGTTTAAGTCCATCCTCCACCTTATTAAGCCCACATCCTGTAAATAAGTTGTAGACATAAAATATTACTAGAACAGGCTGCCCCTGTGTACAATGCCCTAATTCATCGCCAAGACAACTATCCGGCCACATTGAAGTTTTTACGCCGAAGTTAGAGTTGATTCCTATTAATCATAAGGACCCCATAGGCAATATCAACATTATGCTAACATTTAAATTCATTACAATCTTGCAAATTGACCATAGTTTAACCAAAAATTGACATGGAATTTGACCAAACATTCAATTATAAATGTTTGAACAAAAATTTGACTAGAGGATGAACGAATAATTGATGAGTGGTTTGACTGGGCTTCATGGGCATATGTGAGGGAAATCTGCACATATACGTAGGGCGCCGGCTTCGCCGGCGCTAAATTCTTGTATAGTAAATGATAGCACAGAAAGAGAAATTATTTCGTGTCTGTCTTCTTCACATTCAGATATCTTCACCACAACATGTCAAAAACAAGCAAACTAGAGTATCATAGTCATGTCTTTTTCAAATCCACATATCTTTGCCATAGCATCATTTTGGGCAAGATGAAGAAAAGTGTGCAAGCTTATGTTTATTGACATAAATAGACCATGTCATATGAGTATAGAGCATCTAACATTCAAGCTAGCATATTCAGCCACTAGTCTACTTTTAGGTGTGTAGAGCTCTAAGACATATCATGAGACACAATAAACTCAGGCTATCGTTATTGCATTGCACATATATGGAGAAGAATCTGCTATGTTCGACATGCAACACTGTGAAATTCAAGCTTCGAACTTCATTTTTTGAATATTGATCTTCATGGTACTGGAGTACAGGATGCATTATATAGTAAATGATAGCATAAGAAGAGATGCACCTCAAGGTTCCAAATGTTGAGCACTGGGTAAATAATGCATTTGGATAGTAACTTGGACTGCCATTTCATGCTAAAACAGACTTATTAATGGACATGCTTGGTGCTTCTATCTCTAGACATATGGCATATCATGTGGTGCGTGACTTTGCAAGAGATAGCACCTAAAAACTGGCCAAGGAGAATGACATAGGCATGATACTTTGATACTTGCCGTTCTTTAATCCGTTTCTGCAAACGAGCTTGGACAAAAGGCTTATTGGTGTAATCACCATAATGCTCCTTCTATAACTTGCAAAATATTTGAAGAAGATATTTCCTTTCCTTAGCCCTGTTACACCTTCCAGTAACATATTCTGCAACAGGGCTGCAAAAAATTAAGTTTATACCTACCTCAGTATAGTATCTGGATGCCAATGTAACTTGGTGTATAGGTCATTTTTCAATAATGTGGCACACAACAATTTAAATTATTGGGGAATGAAATAGAGAGGAACAATATTCTACATACCTTTTCCTTCTCTTGCAAATCATTGCCACTGGAAATCAAGACGGTAATGCGGAATGCCTATATGTAAGTTTGCGTATTTGTCTCTGCTATGCACTAAGTACCATGCATGCCACTCTAGCCGCATAGCACTGTTGTACAGGCATTTCAGCTGATAGAAAATGATCCAAAATAAAACAAATCCTGTTTTTTTCCTTCATTTTTTAGCACTATATATATGTACAGCCATGGCAATGCCAGTAGGTCATGATGGACCAACTCATGATATAGATCCACATATCACTTAACTCTCCGTTTTACAATCATTATAAGATAGACCATCACATATGCCTTAATCAATTTCTAACCTGTAGAATAACTCAAAACTGTAACCAAGCATGCACAACCTATGAAAATGAAAACAAGAAAGATGATTATCTGTAAAAGGCTAGTACTACGTCTAGACTAGAACCGCTTGAAATACCACATGTCGAAATTGCCACAGAGATGCAAATGCCTAGCTGATTGTGATACAGGCGTGAAACAAAGGACCAAATATTTGGAGCAGAACTTCATTTAGCAGATGCAAAAGCCTGGCTGTGATGCACAAGGATCAACATATTTGAAGCAAAACTGGATAGCAGATGCAAAACCTTACTTGGGTATGATGGAGACGTGCAAGCAAGAGTTATATATTTAGAGCAGAAAAACTCCGATAAGTAACTGGTTTTTGAGGCAAAAGGCTTTTGGAGCAAAATCTCACTATATCAGAATATCCACGATCAAAATTCAAAATCCAAACTGCTTTTCTTGTTGTATGATGACTCTAACAAGAAACAATCAACAACCTGATTGAGATCACAACAAAGTGCTTGTTGTTTGGCTAACAACCCTAAAAGGGCACGAACTAGAGAACATCGCCAAAGTACCATAAACGGCCCAGATTCAAGAGAGCAAAGATATGATGGAATGGAAACAAACTGAAACGATGGACTAAGAAGGCAAGAAGCAAACATAATGGAAACAAACTGAAACGATGGACTAAGAAGGCAAGAAGCACATACAGATAAACTAGACTAACAAGGAGGCATGGAGATGCTCGTTAGAATGAGATGCGAAATGGCAGAGATTGAGACCGGAGGACTTTTTGCCAACGGTTACTAAACTATTTTTCTTGGCCGTTGTTTAGTATAGATCAAGATCAAAGGGTTTAAAGAGACTTCAAGTCATTTTTAGAAACACGTGGATAGGCTAGGAATCAAGATAAGGCGACACTTGAGGTTAGGCTGTTGCGCTAAAAAACTGGTGAAAGTAGAAAAGATGCTATATTTACCTCTGCCTGCTATTACACATTTTAGTTTCTAGATATGGCTTTAAAGCTTATTAATACTGTGCATTGTCTCTAGCTTTCCTGGTGCAATAAGATGCACCAAGATAGACAGATTTCTAGTTTCTCTTGCACAAAGGCATGTGTACAGGCCTAGTTACTGAGTGGCCAATGCGTTCAGGTTGGTTCCAGTTCCCTACTTCAGTTCTCTATTTCAGTTCTGGGATCTTAATTTGGTAAAGCCTAGATATACGAGGCTCAACTGCCAAATACCCAACAAGGCGGTACAAAGAATTATTTGTTGCTTTAGTGACAAGAAGAACTGATAGTTCAGAAGGAGCTAGCTTTTACTGACATCCACCATTCTGTTGTTGCATACCTTGGCTTCTTATATGCTTTATCAAGCACCCATAAAGCATTTTTGCAGAAATTGATGAGGCTTACCTCAATACGCCTGAGTAACATTATAGCATCATGTTATTTTCTATCATATTAAGGGTTAAGACCAAATCTGTTCTATGCAAACAATAAAAGACTCCATCAAATGTCGTAGAGTTCAATGCCAAATTAGAAAACAACTAACAAGGTATGTTAGGTTCATGTGGTCACTGTTTACAACTTGATAGACATCTGATATCTTAGCCTGGTAGACCACAAATTTCTTCTATCTAACCTCTATTCCACATATGCTAGCAGGCTGGGAAGAATCAGAGAAATAGGAACAAATGCTTTTTTACCTCTGTATTGGTATTCCAAGTGTTTATGAAGTCTGCATTAGAGATTTGATAGAAAGGCAAACAACATCATGCTTCAGAGCCAAACTAAAGAAATTAAGCAAATAGAACTGGCATGCATTTAGTAGAAAAAGCTAAAGCATTGTGTTGGAAAATAAACAAATGATAAGGAATGAACAGATGGACGTGGATCTAAATCTGCAAAAAGAATGCAGAAATTGATGAGGTAAGGATGCTTAATATTTAATACATGTACAATATCCAAGTGAATAAGAAGAGACGGAGGTGGCTAAGCTGACCTTCATTCTTGCTTTTGAATGAACATAAATGCTCAAGCAAATTAATAACTCTAGTAAGCTGAGGTGAAGATGGGATTCCGATTGTTTCCCATAGAATGATCTTCATCTTTAAGCTGAAGAACGTTAAATCTTGAGCTCTAGTTCCATTACCAATATTGGTAGTTTACAACAAATAGCAGGAATGGTACTCTGCAGGTTTCATGTACTTTAAATCACTAAGGCATGCAATGCAATCATTTAGCACATAGTTGCATTGAAAATCTTATCAACTATTAAGTAGAGATATTCAACCTATGAATGCATATGTTTCCTGATTTGAGTACACTTGTATTCGTTAATGTTGCCAGTCTACAGAGAATAGTGTTCCACACATCCATGTGGAAAAAATAGCGGTCTAATCTTGGCAACATCCCTCAACAAAGTTAGGCATTAAATCATTATAGTATGTAATGCATCCACGCATGAAGCAAATCTTTGGCATTCGTGGAAAAAACATGCATAGCCAGCATCTTTTGCCTGCATTAGGTGCTTGAGATTTCATACAATCACACAAAGATCACATGCGACCCTTCTATTTAAACTTCCATTTTAACATACATAATCTGCAGCTTAACACATGCCCAATAATCACCCAACTTGTAACACATTGAATACGCAAGAACCACAATATGGCAATGAATTTGATCTCCAAAGGTTAAATTGGTTTGACTCCACGGTGGTTATCAATGCAACCTCTGATCATGAGCATGCAAAATGAGTGTGACAGGAGGCATCCAACTTTGTTGATTAGAACCACCTTCAATTTCCTATATCTGAAATTGCTATGAAGAAATGTACCTGCCTTCCTGGGGCATCCAAAAAATATGGGCAGAGCCTGATCAAGTTTGATGCACATAACCGGATGAGGTACATCATGGTCCAAATATAAATAAGGCTTGACTTGATAGATTAAGGCTTGAGCCACGTTTCATTGTCATCCACTAAATCCAGTTTTGAGAGCATTTGTTCTGCATATACCAATAAAAAGCATTTAAGCATCTTGCAGACTAACTTCATTTTGTAAGAATCAAGAATGCTGTTTTCACCTTAACAACATTATATTTTAACGGTAGAGATATGAACTGACTTGCACCATGATGAGCACCAGCAATAGATGGGACTCGATCCATGAGACACATAGCGTCCGGATCAAAGCTAAGCAGCCAGATCTAGCCTTATAAATTTGACGAACAAGCTTATAAATAATACACCGGTGATTTAGGAAGTTGTTCGATGCAGAACAAGCTCGAGCTGCCGATGTCAACATGTGAATAGTAACTTGGTCAGTACCATATGAATAGTGACCATTTCAATAGTTATTTGCATTTTAAATCTCATATTAACAGAATTTGTATCGCTATTGAAGTAAAGAAGGTACCTAGTCATTTTTCCAGTAATTATTCGAGAAGTATATTTAGCATACCAGACCAATACGAATTTTAGAAGCTTAAATCTGTCCATGAAGCACGAAGATGACTGTCTTGTTTTTTGATTGATACATAACATAAGGCTTTAGCACTTTCTTTGCAGGTAATAATCTTCATAGCATTTCTTTGCAGACTATGTTTGGTCCTACATTTAATTTAGGCTTACAACCCTTGCTTTCAAGACCCTTCTTGTTGGAACCGAGTTTAATTTTAGGCTTACGACCCTTGCTTTCAGGACCGTTCTTGTTGGAACCAAGTTCATTTTATGGAGATGAAAGGATTGCCTCTATGAAAGTGTAGAATAGAAAAATACAGAGAGCTTTTACCATGATCAATGTTTTCCTCTCCTCCTAACAATCAAACCTAGGACCAAATCATATTCTGCCAAGAAAGCTTATGGAGATTACCTGGAAAAAAAGCACTAAAGTCTTATCTTATGCATGCTCGAAGAGCTTCTAGGTTGTATGCGCCTGCATTAATCGGCTGTTTCTCCCTTCATCTGCGTGGGATGGTGGCCGGAAGAGTATGGTGTGGTCGGAAGCGGCCGTTAATATGGTTGATGATGGGTCATGCACTTAGATAGCACTTAAGTATGGGCATTAGCACTTAAGTAGCAAGTCTAATTTTTCATTATGGGCATTAGCACTTACTTAAGTAGCAAGTATAATATTTTTATTTGCAACCTTAGATCAAGCATTGGCCATTTTATGCAGTGTGATTATTGGTAGAGACTGTTCTATGCATGCACCACTGTAGACAATGTAACGTGCTTTCCAACCTTAAAATATAATGCCATTTATTTTATTAAAATTACAACTCAGACTAGAGATAATGGGAAAATGTTATCTACAGAAGCTTCTACTCAAAAGTCCGCAATATATTTACAACAACAGCATGGCATAAAGATTTAACAAATGGTGCCAAAGTTCCTTGTATTTACAAAGAAGGATATCATGCAATCGGGATAAGAAACAAGCCTCCCCGGAAACATTAGACAGCTAATACATATAGCGTCTATGGCACTTTTTTTTTTTCCTTGCAGAACCTTTTAGGGCTTCCTTTTTTTCTCTTCTCCCTTCGATGAGCTCGTATATATGAAAAAGCATCCTTCCTAAACTTAGTTTGTTTGATTATAACTCCATCATATTCTGCATCATTATTCGCGCAGAAATTCATGATTGGCCACGGAAAGCCCACTTGTTTCGGGCTTTGGTAGAGCCTGTTTTACTGTATGGTTCTGAAGTGTGGGGGCCTGCCATTAGTGCTAGTGCTTGGGAGAGCTTGGAGCGGGTGCAAAAGTCCTTTCTCACTTACAGCCTTGGAGTTAAAACAACGGTGCCCTATGCTATTCTTTTACAAGAGACAGGTTTTTGGCCTCTTCAACATTCTGCCATGAAGCGCCATCTCCACTATATCTGCAAGGTGCACCACATGGATGATGTTAGGTATCCTGTTCTTGCACTTGCCATGGCTGAATCTCCTCAGCGTTTGAAACGATGTTGGAAAGAGCATTGCACTACATGGTTTGCGGTTGGGGTCATTACCCGTGAGCAATCGCCGATGCTTGCCGGTTCGATCCCGAGCTTTTGCAACAATATCTTAATGGTTGTTTTTCTCAAAAGATATGGGACGCAGTTACTTTGGCCCAAGTGAAAACTGGTCATTATCATGCACACATAAATCCCACTTTGGCACCAGGGCCCCAAGCTTATTTGCTTGCTTCATTGTCCAGGAACAAGCTTGTAGCTATTGCATCAATTCGCACGGGGTCCCACAGTCACGGATTGAGACAGTTAGATGGGAGCGGCCGCAATTGCCGCGAAGCGAGACTATGTGCCCGCTGCCATTCTTTTATTGAAGATGAAAGCCATACTCTTCCTCGAGTTGCCCCGCTTTTGAGATAGTCCTAAATCATTTTTCGACCCTAGCATTCCATTCCACGCTTCCACAACTTCTCAACACCATCATCGTGCATGACTTGGCATTATACATACTTGAGGTTCTAGATAAACGTCTGCAATTACTGAGCCCTCAGTAGTCATTATCTAAGCTTGTCTAGTATCATCATTACTGCAAAGGTTTTTCCCTTGAAAACCTTTCGAGGCAGGGGTTTTTTAATCCTAGTAGTAATGATTATACTAGCCCATTGTATGGGTCCCATGACCTATTGGTCTCCGTGGACGTTAAAAAAACTATTCTATTCTATTCTATTCTATTCATACTCATCATGTCCTGTAAGATTACATATTATTTTCCCTCTTGGTGTGTAAAATATGTCTTCATCTTCATGCACCCCTTGCAATTCAGCTGGACCTTCAGAATATGCTCAAACAAGTTTTTCGAATTCTCATGCTCCAGTACTTTGCTCACTCTATATTCTAGACAATTCATATTCAACAATACATCATCCCTAAGAAGTGCAGAATCTGCAACTGCCTTTCCTGACATAGTACATCCTGCCGCAAGTGGATCCGTTTGAATGGAGATGTGGAACATATGAGGCAAATTTATGCATATCAAAGATTGTAAAGAGAATGGAGCAGAGACAGAAAACTTAAACCCTTTTTTCACCAACCAGTCCACCAGTTCCCGGGCCATTTGAGTGTATTCGGTACCAAACTTCCTTGAGAGAAAACCATCCCTACAATTAGTTGGTTATATTTTAAGCCTGGAACATACTTGTTGTGAATAAACCTTTTCGTTGTTGTAGATTTTCGTAAATTTGCACCTGAAAACAGGTCTAACATTTAGAACATTGCCCTTGGTCTTATGAGCAAAGGTAGAAGTTAAGCCAAGCTTACATTCTGTGATCTTGGAATATAAGCTGCCCCTAGCTGCTATAAATGATTGGAATACTATTTGACACCCCAATGTAGACTGGAACTAACAAAGCTTTAAAATTCTATTCATCTCCTTACCAGCTTCTTTGATTTTCATAACCTAACAGATCTGATTGATGTGCTTTCAAGCCTGCTCCGTTATGACAATCCCAGCTTCAAAATGGCTTGAAGGAATGATCAAAAAATACTTTTGTTATCTGCAGACAAGCGACTACAAACACATTATCATTATCAATAGCATATCAATAAAAGCTCTTAAAGCATGCTGATTGCAGGTACTAATTTCCTTACAGACACACTTGTATAATGGAGCTATTAAGAGAATCTAGCTATATCGGCATATCAAAACATGTCTGAGCTCTTGAAACTGTTTGCAGGAGCCTGAGAAGGCACAACATTCGCAGCTTTCCCCAGAGCTGGTCGCAACTGGCTCACATGGAAAACTGGATGAATGTCCACATTCGGTGGAAGTTGCAACTTGAAGGCAACATCACTATATTTCTTCAAAATCTTATAAGAACCACTGTATCTTGGGGAGAGCTTTGGTTTCTTTCCTGCAAGCAATGGCAATATTGCTTTTCTTTTCAGATTTGCAGGGAAGACCACACGAAGGTACACCATCTGACCCTCATGCAGCTCGATCAGGGCCCTAGACAAATTGGCACGTGCCCTTGCCCGATCCTGAGCCTGTCTCATATGCAATTGACACAATCCAAGTGTCACATCCATGCCTTCAAGCATACTTATAGCAGCATCAGTTTTCAGCCCATCAAACCCAAGCGATACAGGTCCTCTGGGATTTCTCCCAAACATTGCCACAAACGGGCTAGTTTTGATGCTCTGTTGGAACCCATTATTGTAAGCAAACTCCACAATTGGCAAATAGTCCTCCCATCTGGATTGCTGAGTGGCCACATAAGATCTCAGCATATCCTCCAGAATCTGATTCACTCTTTCAGTTTGCCCATCCGTTTCCGGATGATCTCCACTAGAGAACTGAAGAGTGCATTTTAGTGCAGAGAACAATTCGCGCCAGAAATTCCCAGTGGATTTCCCATCCCGATTGCTTACAATAGCTTTGGGTAATCCAAAAATAGGGAATATATGCTGCATATAAGCCTTGGCCACCGCCAAGCCATCAGCATTCTTTGTCAGAGGTATAAAGCGTGCATACTTCGTCAACCTATCCATAATGACAAGTATCTGAGTATAGTGATGCACAGTACGACGCAACTTCACAATGAAATCCATAGAGATTTCACTCCACCTCTCCTCTGGCACAGGCAGAGGTTGCAAGAGCCCTGGAGTCTTGCCTCGACCCGCTTTAACCTGCTGATAAGTCTCACAGACTTTTACATATTCCTGCACATCCTCTTTCAAGCTAGGCCAGTAAAACATTCTTTTGAGCGATTCATAAGTTTTCCATTCACCTTCATGCCCAGCATAAGGTGCATCATGAAATTCGCTCAATAACTGCTTTCTCAAAGTGTCCACAGCAGGAACATAAATGCGTCCCTTATGATACCAGAGTCCATTCTGGATATCCCAAGCATCAGGTAACTTGCATAGATGCTGCATAGTCAAAATATAGGCATCCAAATCATATGCTTGCTTAATCTGTGACACCAAAGCAATTTCACATTGAACCATCACATTCACTTCCCGAACCCTAGAGAGAGCATCAGCAACAGGATTCTTTTTCCCGGGAAGATGTTCAACATGAAAATGAAATTGAGAAAGAATGTCCAACCATCTTGCTTGCCTTGGACTTACCTCGGCCTGGCTTTACAGGAATTTCAAAGGCTTGTGATCGGTATAGACCACAAACTCACACTTATTGCGGAGATAATGTTTCCAGACTTTGAGCGCATGAACCATTGCCAGTAACTCCTGCTCATAGGTGGAATAGTTCTTCTCAGTAGCATTGAGTTGGCGACTTTCATACGCCACTACTTTACCATCCTGCATGAGAACAGCACCAATGGCATAACCACATGCATCCGTGTAAACCTCATAAGGTTTACTCATGTCTGGAATCAACAGAATAGGCGCTGAGGTCAGCAACCTCTTCAGCATATCCATTGCCTGCTGCTGCTTTACCGTCCATTGCCACTGGACATTAGTTTTCAACAACATAGTCAAAGCAGCTGCAATCTTGGCAAACTTCCAGACAAATCTGCGATAATAGCTGGCCAATCCCAAGAAACTACGCAACTCAGATACATTCTTTGGCACAGGCCAAGACTGAATTGCCTCCGTCTTTTTGGGATCCACAGCTACACCTTCAGCAGATACAATGTGGCCCAAATATTCCACCTGTGCTTTCAAAAATTCACACTTTGACATTTTTGCATACAACTTATGCTGTCTGAGCAGAGTTAACACAGAGCGCAAATGATTCAAATGCTCCTCTAAGGTTTTGCTGTACACTAGGATATCATTTAAAATACTTCGACAAAAGTATCAAGACATCCTGCAAAAACCTCATTCATCATTCTGGAAAAAGTAACAGGAGCATTCGTTAGTCCAAAAGGCATCACCAAAAATTCAAAATGACCAAAAGTGGTCCTGAAGGCAATCTTATGCACATCCGACTCCTTCACCCTTATTTGGTGATAACCACTGTGCAAATCCAACTTAGAAAAATATTTAGCTCCTGTTAATCTATCCATAATCTCGTCAATCCTAGGCAAAGGATACCTATTCTTAATTGTGATCTTATTCAAGGCACGATAATCAATGCACATCCGCATTGATCCGTCCTTTGTCTTGACTAGAATGACAGGAGCACCATAAGGGGATTTGCTAGGTCTCACAAACCCTTTGGCTAACAGCTCATGAACCTGCTTCTTTACCTCCTCTTGTTCCAGATATGGACAATCTATAAGGGCTACGAAACACAGGTTTGGATCCAGGCTCTAAATCAATCTCATATTCAATCTCTCTACTAGGTGGAAGACCTTCAGGCAGTTCCTCTGGGAACACATCCTGAAATTCAGATAACAGATCCTGCAACTCTTTCTGGCCTTTTGAATCCTCTATGACCTCACTATCAGCACTCATATGACAGCACTCAACAACAGGATAACATTCATCAATAAATAGAAGAAAACACTGATTGGAAGATTTACGTACCAGTTTCTTGACCTGAAGTGATGACACGATCTTGGAAGCTCCCGTCAAAGGACTCCCCTGCAGATAGATCTCACGTCCATCGTGCTTCAGCGTCACCTGGTGAGTGTTCCAATCTATTGCAGTAGGCTTAACCCACTGCAACCATGTTATCCCCAGCCCATAAGCCGATGCTACGAACTGAGATGCATCAAGTCCACTATGCAATTTTCAAATGCGATTGACTTGCGAAGACAACTGCAATGGAATAGCATTGGCAATTCTGGCCCAAGTCCGTATGTCCCACTGCCAAAGGCCAAATCTTTCCCTAAAAAACTCCCACGGCGCCAGATGACCCTCCCAATACCAGTCACGGATGGATGTTACCCCTGCAGCAATCCATCGACGCTGAGTACCTGGATGTAGGGAAGAGGCCAAGGGAGATGCAGAGAAGGGTACCCAGAGAAAGGGCAATGAGGCTACCATACACCTGCTAGGGTCTAATGAAAAGAGAACCTTGACCACCTTCCAGGCCTTCAGGAGACCCTTAAGAAAAGGCGAAGCATGAGGGAATGGCCGCAAATCCTCTAACAGAGCCCACGGCAACTGAGCCGGAATTGCTGGCTTCCTAAACACAATAGAGTGACGAAGCGACTGTGCTAACAGAGCCAAACCTGGGGATTGTTGCTCCTGCAACAACTGCCAGATGAATTTCGACACCAGAACCTTCGTGTGCAACGACACATCAAGTAGCCCCCTGCCTGTCTGGGACGCACACACTTCCACCATGCGACCTTTACTGTAGCCCCCTCCTCATTCCCTCCCCAAACAAAATTGCGAATGATGTCATCCAACTCCTTAATCACACTTTTTGGCGCAAGTATGCAGGAGGCTGCGTAAACATGAGTGCTACAGAGCACTGACGTGGCTACCAGAATCCTATCAGCCATGGTGAGTTTACTTCCCCTCCACCAGTTCAAATGCTGCAATGTCTCCGCCCAAATTGCCCTAGCATTAATCTCCAAGCCAAATGGTATGCCTAACACTTTGGCAGCTGTGTGTGGCGGTGTTAGAGCCCAGGGAAACTGACTCAACCACGCAGGAGGAGGTTCCTCCAGTACCCACATGGCCGAGCACTTCGACCAGTTAAGCAAGCATCCCGAAGCTAAAGAAAAGGCATCCAAAATATTTTTGGCTGCCTAGAGATTGGACTCATCTGCATGAAGAAAGAGGAATGTATCATCCACAAATTGATTGCAAACCTGTTGCGACCCATCATCCATGCGGAGACCTTGCACTACATTGTCAGCAATTGCCACCTGAAAAAGCTGCGAGAGAGCTTCTGCCACTATAGTGAATAGAAAGGGGGCCAACGGACATCCCTGCCTAATGCCTCGGCTCACAGAGAAGATTGAAGAGGTCTCACCCTGACACCACACTGTCGCCCTAGCAGACACGTGCAGCTTCATAACCGTTTTCCTGAAACTAGGCCCACACCCAAAGGCCTGCATCATATCCGCCAAGAACTACCAGCTGACACTGTCATAAGCCTTGGCAAAGTCCAGCTTTAAAAAAAACAAGGGGCTGCCTCATCCTATGAGCCCAATGCACTCCCTCAAAAGCAGCAGCCACATTATGAAGAATATTCTGCTGAGGTATAAAACCAGACTGCTCTGCGCTAATGGCGTGAACTAGTACTAGCTTAAGCCTCTCAGCCAAAGCCTTAGCAATGATTTTATGCACTACAGACAACAGAGTAATAGGCTTCCAGTTATTGATGGTTTTAGGATGCTTACACTTGGGTATAAGTGAAATACACACATTATGAAGAATATTCCGCTGAGGTATAAAACCAGACTGCTTTGCGCTAATGGCGTGAACTAGTACTGGCTTAAGCCTCTCAGCCAAAGCCTTAGCAATGATTTTATACACTACAGACAACAGAGTAATAGGCCTCCAGTCATTGATGGTTTTAGGATGCTTACACTTGGGTATAAGTGAAATACAACCTGTATTCAGTAGAGAATCATAGGTTTTCCCCAAACCCTAAAATTTCCCAAAATTAGGGTTTGCCTATAAGTAGACCACAACCCTCATTTGCATCCTACACCTTTGCTCCTCACTCCAAGCCGATTTTCCAGGCCCCTAAGGCGTTTCCCCATCTGTTTGATATCCCCAGCTGCTCATAGACCATGGCAACCACTGCATTTCACAGCTCATGTGGCCGAGGCCGACATCAACTCCGTCTTTGCCGTCTTCCAGAAGGAGGTTCAATGTGGAGGCCACCATCAATGCCACCCCTTTCTACCAAGACATTATGTCTGAGTTCCATGCCAAGATAGGACCTTCTCTAGTAGAGCTCCCACCTTGCATAGGATATTTTGCACCAAGCATGGCCCTCAAGATAGCACTGCAAGACATACCCAACATAGATAAGTACCTAGAAAACAAGGCTATTCACTTACCTAATTACATGTCCATATCTACCGATAGGAGGAGATACTTTTCTTACAATGCAGCCGTAGCTATTTTCCTATCTCTTCGAGCCCAAACCCAGATAGGAGAACCATCTGTGCAACCCTTAGACATAGAGCCAATGGCCATGGCAGCAGCAGAAGAAGAGCAGATGCGCCTTGCATACGAGGAGGCAGAGGCAGAAGAAGAGGAAGGACGCGACTCGGACACAGAGGACATCGACCTAGTACAAGAAAGGCAGCAAGCAGAGCAGCAGCTCCAAAGCTTCGAAGAAGGGCTCAGAGTCACAAGAACAGCCCCACCAATTGGGCAAGGAATTACAAGCTTGACCCCAGTGATTATATAAGGAGAGGCATACTTAAGCCTCCATGATATCAAGAACCTCCCCGAGTGCCGAGATAGGGGCTACAGGGTAGATGAACTTCTGCACCTCCTATGGCAAGACCCTGATCTCGACGACACCATCGACAAAGAAACTCAGGTTTTTCCCATCAGCATAAGGGAAGCCAGAACATACACCGACCAGACATCAACAGATATAGAAGCCTACACTGGCATCAGACAAATGATGGCTGAGCGAGAGTTGCCATCGGAAGAGGAGTTCTTGGCAATTCAGGAGCGCATGGGAATCAAGGGAAAATCAACGTCCGCACTCCTACCTAGCACATCGGCACCGGCACCAGCATTAGCTGAAAGAAGCATCAACCTGACACATTCCATGTACCGTGACTACAGAGAGATGGTGGAAGTACCGGTTGATGAGTACTCCGGAAGACACAGAGCAGCCTTCACAACAGGCGGAGAGGCAGGGCATGACAAAGCCCTTGGGTTCTACCTCCCTTTGCTAATAGATGGAAGGATAGCAGTTATACACCGCCAATTCAGCCCACAGGGTGAAGAAGGAGTCTTCATGCTCATCGCTCTCTCAGGATTTGGAAGTCATGCTCGTATGGCCGCAAACATCGACCATGACCATCCTCGTCAAGAGAACAATAGCATTGAGCATCTTCGACTTCGCAGTCCCCTATAGATGGCAGGGCAGATTGGCAGTGACTGCAGCCTATACATCAGAAAGGAGGATTGAAGACTTGGTGACCGCACTTCAAGGCAAATGTGCATCTAATGGCAACATAATGTGTAATGTGTGAACATAGTCGCACACACATAAAAACGGAAATTGGGGATGTATAAATAGACGTCAATTTATATATAACATTTTAATCCTTCATACCCATTAGCCTTAGAAAAATGACCCATTGGCCACACTATACCCGCCTTTTTTCCTTACGTACACTTTATATTCCGCTTTTTTCTTTCAATGTTCGGCTTTTTTTTCTCCCACCCATGCTTTAAGTTCGAATCTTGAAATTGAAAAAGGGGGGAGATTTGGTACATACCTTTGAAAAGAAGAGATTTAGTATATGTGGTCATGCCGAGATTTGGTATTACGAAATTATGGCTATGGCGAACTCTCAAGATCCTGGCTATGGCATGGAAGCGGAGCTGTGCTATTCAAGAACCCTTTCTTTTCATCTGTTGTGCTGTTCAAGATCTCAAGATCTGTCATTCAATCCGTGTTTCATATTCTAAAGCCAAGGGAACTAGTACGAGAGCTGTTGGATAGGCATATTCACCCCTTATTCCTTAATCTACACCGTACGTAAAGTTCCTCGTTTGTGGGGTATGCAAGTACAAAATTTGCTATACTGTATAACAAGATTCGCCAAATACTATAAGATTTCAAGCGGAATACTATATGGTGTTGATTTTGTACGTGCAAAATACAATTATGAGGGCTCTCGCTGCCCTACGTCACCCCCCGTGTGAATATGCACCCAAACCAAAGGGGGTTTAAGGGGGATTTTAATTTAAATGTGTTGGACCCAATGATTGTGTTAATTAATGTCAATGGTAGTTATGTGTTGGTTGTTAATGTCAATGGTTGTTATATGTTGGTTGTTATGTGTTGGGGGATTTAATTTTTATATGTTGGATGTTAATGGTTTATGTTGCAAAAAAAATTTTTTGGCCCCTTCGGGGCCTTAGGGACGTCCCCCGCCCCCGGGTGTGACAAAAATTTTAGAATTCAAACCAGAAAAAAACTAGAATTCATTTGAGGCTTTCATCACCTCTAGCTTTTGAATTTCATCACAATAAAACAAATAGAACATAAGTAAAGTTACCATAAAGATAGAGTAGATTGATCCCATTATTTGTGGTGAGAAACCAAAGTGGGAAACTTTTCTGCTTGTTAGCACAAGGATCTAGAAGCCTTAGAATTTGCTTAATAACTGCCTCAAAATCTAAAAATGCATGGTAATTTTTTGCAAGCTTCATTCGGAATGAGCCATAAAACAATATCCAATAGCGCAATCCTGTATTAATCAGCTGGTAAGATGTGAAAGCCTACCAAACCCGGCCGAAAAATTGCTGTTTTAGCATAGATAACTTAACCAAACATATCCATATCATACATTATCAAAAAGATCTCGGAGAGAGCTTTCCAACACAATAAAAATCATCTCAAACAGAGCTCTGGATCAAAAGTTATGATAAGAAATGTGTTGCCGGCGGGGAAACTGCACTACATGCGCCCTTCAAGCCCTTCATGTGCCCATTATGCACCACACACACAAAAAGAGGGCTTTTGTTGTGAGCCATTGGTTGTTGACCATTATGCACCACACGCACAAAAAAAGGGCTTTTGTTGTGAGCCATTAGTTGTTGACCATTGGAAAAAAAAAAGGCTAAAATCAATGGCTCAGAAATGGTGTACTCTAGATGTACGCATTAGTACATCCATTTGAATACATCACGAAATCATAGGAAAACCTTAGTGAAAAGCGTACAAAAACACAAAGAAAACCCCCTATTATTATGCTACATATAAGAAGCTCGAAAGGGAAGATCGGAAGGGAATGGCAGAGCCAGATGGTCGGAAAAGAATGGTGACAGAATGGCGGAAGATCGAAAGGGAATTGCGGAGCCAGATGCTGGATCTTGAAGCCTGTTCTTGGAGCAGAATCACAGACCTTGAAGCCCGTTCTTGAAGCCCCCTTTATGCCAAATTCTTTGACCTGTTTTCGGCCTTCTGATATATCCGGTGGTGTGCCATATTCTTTGATCCTGCGTAAATCAAATGATTAGCAAACGGAGTTAAGCACAAACATGGTAGAATTTTAAAGTTCTAAGTCCGGTATCAGTGCTAGAAATCTCTGTGACCTCCCGCGCCATAGCCAATTTTTCCTCTGTGCCAGGAAAAGCTCGGAGCAAAGGACCCAGAGGGGGCGCAAGGGTCTGGTCCTCTTGGGGCCTATTGGGTGCGCAAGCTTGCCAAGCTCCTGGCTATGGCGGTTCCGGTAGCACGGATTCAGGCTCTTCTGGGAGCATCACATACGATTATCGACAAGGATTATCCACAGATAGCGAGATTTTGATGGCGGAAGAGAGGGGATTGGTAGAATTCTTCAATCCAAGTTTCTGCAAATGCAAGTGGGGAATTTATGCCCTTGGTGCTGTGCATGCACTTTTGCTTCGAGCATATTGCCTTAGCAAAGGGCTCAACGTGAAGGCATAATTTCCAATTCTCGACTCAATAGTCGAGAATGGTTTATATTTTTTTTAATTAAATTAATTATACTATTTTATATTTAATTAAATTAATTATTAATTATATTTTGATATTAATCATTTTTAATCTCAAGGGGATACATCCCCCTTTAGTTTTTTTTGCTTTCCCCTCCCCCCTTCCCCACTCGACCCCTTCCCCCTTCCCCCAACTCTTCCCACTCTATCCACTTCCCCTTGCCCCCTCTTTTCACTTCCACTTTCTACCCCCAAAACCAAAAACTCCAGTCTCCCAACTTCTCCCCCCTTCCAGGGCTTCCTCCCTCCCCCTTCTTCTAACTTATCCCCTTCCATGACTTCCCCAACTTCTCCCCCAACTTCTCCCCTTTCCCTCCCTTTTTCGATCTCATCCCGCTCTGGGTTTTTGTGAACTTTCTCAACTATTTATTTGAAATTTTTGTAAGAAAATATTATGAACCAGTTCTTGTTATATGATGTGAAAATCTAACAATAATTCAATGCAAAACTTAAATTTTGTCAGTATGAGTTTCATTTTATGTACGAATTCCAAATGTTAGGATCTGACCCACTTTAATTAGATGGAGCTTTGGGGTTCAAAAGTTGCAAAGGCAAGCTATGCATGAAGATGAAGCTTTACTTGTTAATAGTAAGAAACGAGGTCTGAAGATGAAAAGGCCTTTGTTATTGATACAAAGCGCACTCGCAGTCGTAGTAGAAGCTAGAATTGTGGAGGTGATTGACAACAATTGGCTAGACTTTAGCAATCTAAGTCAGAGACTGTTTGTGCCTATTGTAAAAAGACGAATTATGTTGAAAGCAAATGTTATTATAAATGCTTTGTTAATGAACATAAAACTTTACTCCAGGCAATTCGAGATGGACCTCATATTCCAGATGAACATGCACGTGTCGCATGTGATAAAGCCGTTTTTCCTACAGGAGCTGTTGTTTCCATGACTATTGATTCTGGTGCAACACTGCAGATGAGTTTTCATAGGCATTGGTTGAGGAATTACCGCCCAATTCAAGTTATCAAACTTGTGTTTCTTGGTGATAACACGACCCATGAGGTCAGAGGCATTGGAGATATTCATGTTGATACTTTCAGTGGTGTGCATGTCTTGTTTGGCATCTTACATGTGCCTGCTTTACGCCAAAATCTTATTTTTGTGTCTAGACTTGCTGATCTTGGTCTATCCATACAGTTTGATAGAGGATTGTGTAGATTCATCCAAGATGGATGTGTACTTGGAGTTGCCCCGAGAGAAGGTCGTCTGTACGAGCTTAAATGTTTTGTGAATCTTATGATTACCAATGGAGATGAATCAAGTACACTGTGGCATTGTCATTTTGCACATGTTGACTTCCAATATTTATTGGATATGGCCTCTAATAGAACCGTGGATGGTCTATCATTGAGTAGACTGCATCAATGGGTGTATGTGAGGCAGGTGATGTTAGAAGCAACATCGCCGTCCTTTCAATTTAAAAGGAAAACGTGCAACACAGCTTTTGGAGCTTGTGTATGCTGGTATATGTGGCCCACTATCTTGTGTTTTGAGTGGTGCACGATATTTCATCTTGTTTGTTTACGATTTTTCCCGTAAAGTTTTTGTATATTTTATCTCTACGAAGTCCCAAATCTTCACCAAATTCCAAGTGTTTAAAAGTATGGTGGAGACTCAGATTGGCAAAGTGATCAAGAAATTACGTATTGACAATGGTGGGGAATTTACCCCTGCTCAATTTAAGTGTTTTTGTGAAGAGCACGATATAGCTTGTGAACCTACCATCACTTATTCCCCTCAGCAAAATGGTATTGTTGAGTATCAGGAACATGCAATAATCAATGTTGTTCGATATATGCTTATTCATGTTGACTTGGATAAGTCATTTTGGGCAGAAGCTGTGGCTTGGATATTCATGCTGGTATGGCTTGGATAAGTCATATTCTGCCAAGAAAGCTTACGGAGATTACCTGCAAAAAAAGCACTAAAGCCTTATCTTATGCATGCTCGAGGAACTTCTAGGTTGTATGCGCCTGCATTAATCGGCTGTTTCTCCCTTCATCTGCGTGAGATGGTGGCCGGAAGAGTATAGTGGTCGAAAACGGCCATTGGCCGTTAGTATGGTTGACGATGGGTCATGCACTTAAGTAGCACTTAAGTATGGGCATTAACACTTAAGTAGCAAGTCTAATTTTTCATTATTTGCAACCTTCATGCACTTAAGTATGGGCATTAGCACTTAAGTAGCAAGTCTAATTTTTCATTATTTGCAACCTTCAGTATAAAGTTAGATCAAGCATTGGCCATTTTATGCAGTGTGATTATTGGTAGACTGTTCTATGCATGCACCATTGTAGACAATGTAACGTGCTTTCCAACCTTAAAATATAATTCCATTTATTTTATTAAAATTACAACTCAGACTAGACATAATTGGAGAATGTTATCTACAGAAGCTTCTACACAAAAGTCCGCAATATATTTACAACAGCAGCATGGCATGAAGATTTAACAAATGGTGCCAAAGTTCCTTGTATTTACAAAGACGGATATTATGCAATCGGGATAAGAAACACTCCTTCCCGGAAACATTAGACAGCTAATACATATAGCGTCTATGACATTTTTTTTCCTTGCAGAATCTTTCAGGGCTTCCTTTTTTTTCTTCTTCCTTTGATGAACTCGTATATATGAAAAATCATTTTTCCTATCTGATTATAACTCCATATTCTGCATCCATTACACCAAGCTCATATTCATCATATCCTATAAGACTACATATTATTTTCCCTGTTGGTGTGTAAAATATGCCTTCATCTTCATGCACACCTTGCAATTCAGCTTGGACCTTCAGAATATGCTCAAACAAGTTTTTCGAATTCTCATGCTCCAGTACTTTGCTCACTCCATATTCTAGACAATCCGTAGTCAATAATACATCATCTTTAAGAAGTGCAAACTCTGCAACTGCCTTTCCTGACATAGTACATCCTGCTGCAAGTGGATCCATTTGAATGGAGATGTGGAACATATGAGGCAATTTTATGCATATCAAAGATTGTAAAGAGAATGGAGCAGAGACAGAAAACTTAAACCCTTTTTTCACCAATCAGTCCACCAGTTCCCTGGCCATTTGACTGTATTCAGTGCCAAACTTCTTGAGAGAAAACCATCCCTACAATTAGTTGGTTATATTTTAAGCCTGGAATATAGTTGTGAATAAACCTCTTCGTTGTTGTAGATTTTCGTAAATTTGCACCTGAAAATAGGTCTAACATTTAGAACATTGCCCTTGGTCTTATGAGCAAAGGTAGAAGTTAAGCCAAGCTTACATTCTGTGATCTTGGAATATAAGCTGCCCCTCGCTGCTATAAATGATTGAAATACTATTTGACACCCCAATGTAGACTGGAACTGACAAAGCTTTAAAATTCTATTCATCTCCTTACCAGCTTCTTTGATTTTCATAACCTAACAGATCTGATTGATGTGCTTTCAAGCCTGCTCCGTTATGACAATCCTAGCTTCAAAATGGCTTGAAGGAATGATCAAGGAATACTTTTGTTATCTGCAGACAAGCGACTACAAACACATTATCATTATCAATAGCATATCAATAAAAGCTCTTAAAGCATGCTGATTGCAGGTACTAATTCCTTACAGACACACTTGTATAATGGAGCTATTAAGAGAATCTAGCTATATCGGCATGTCTGAGCTCTTGAAACTGTTTGTAGGAGCTTGACCCCATCTCATTGAGACGAGATCATGGATTTAATGGTCAGAAAGCACAAAAATCCCTGCTGTGGCATTGCAATGGGTAGTCTATGTATCTTAGTCTAAAAGAACTTTTTCCAAAAATGTGTTATAATGCCATGTCTCTGTTAGCGAAGCTACCTATATTAGGAAGGCAGCGTGCCTTTATAAAAAGGCAACGTGAGCTCCTTTTATCTTTCTTTTTCTTTGGATGTACCTTTTATGGTACCTATATACTGTAACATATATCATTCAATATACGTGTCTTCCGTTGTGGTGCATACCTTTCTCTCTTGTGCTTTCTTATTAAACTAGCAAGTTTAACATGGTATCAGAGCTTGTATATGGTTTTACAAAGCTTTTGTTGATAGGTTTTTCGATTGCGAAAAGTATATAGATATTAGTCGAAATTACGAAAAACATCTTTATAGAGTAGGAAAGGCTGTTGAGAATTAGTTCGAACAAGTGTGCTCCGAGTCCCTGGGTGAAGAAGGGACGAATGAAACCACCACATCTGAATGGATGGTACAAAGCCCTCCAGCATTTCATACCTTCTCATCCAAAGTCCGCCTCACAAGGCAACGACCCTTTACGATGTTAGAGAATGGGGAGGCGGAATGCCTCCTGGTTCAGGCTCGAGAACGAGCTATCGGATTACGAGCCCTTCTCGAACAAATAAGTGTTTTTTCAATTTGAAGAATCTCCAAAGAATCCTTAAAAATGGGTATCCGATGGCCCAGATATATGTATTGTATCCCTCTGCATGCAGTGAAACCGATAACTCAATTAGGGAAGCCAGTCAAAGGCTTAAAACACCGGAGACAAGGACTACCCATGCCAATGAGAGAGGCAAGAAGACTTTCCAGCCAAGTCTCATTAATTGATCATAACGATATCGTGGAAATGCTGCATGGACGCAGACAGCAAGCATTCTTTCTGTTGCTCTAACGTGTTAGCCAATAAAAAACCTATGACATTCGGTCGAGCTTGTGAACCACTAAAAGATGGGAAGTCGCATTTAATTAAAGTGGGTCAGATGTCATTTTTCTTTGGAACCCTGTTATTTTACACGAAAATGATGAGGGAAACTTTTAAAACCGCATTATTGCTTTAGAAGATGCATGTTTACCTCTAAGAAAAAAAATGTTAAAGGAAAATTACGTGGTCTACTTTTCTCAGTTAGCGAATCTAGAAGATAAAAAGCACAGCTAAAACCAATGAAAATGCTATCTCTCTGCAAACAAAGTGTTGATCTGCCCGGAATTTTTATTCATAAATAATTTTATTACATTGTATTTCTAACGTTCCTAACGACATGCCCTTAACCCACTGGGCAAAACCGTCTAGACGTTTATGAGTAGTCGCTTCTATCCATTTATGCCAGTGTCTCGGGAATGTCTCACAGGCACATTCAAGGATCGAATACTTGAGCGGTCTAGCATGGGCCCGTTACAGTCTCTCCCACTAGAACTATGCTCGTCCTCGAGCATCCAAGGTTATACCATGTCACAATGATTACCAAGTCTTTGCAAATTACCCATGCATATAGGCACCCATGGAGACTCGAACTCAGACCTGCTCTGATGCTAACTGTGACGTTCTTAACCGACATGCCCTTAACCAACTGGGCAAAACCGCTAGACATTTATGAGTAGTCGCTTCTACCCATTTATGCGGTGTCTTGGGAACGTCCCACAGGCACATTCAAGGATCGAATACTCGAGCGGTCTACCATGGGCCCATCACAGTATTTTACAGTGGTTGAAGATACCATGATGGTCGGGCTGGCACAAATATTACATCATCTTCGCACACAAACCACATACTGGGAACAACATGCAGAGCAAGGTTCGAGGTGTTCCAAGCCACGAGAGCAACTTGAAGAGAATAGAAATCTGAACACGCTGGCCTAGCCATTACATGTCACCAACCTCTTCTCGTCCTATTTCTTCAATGAACGGGTCTTTCCATGGCTCCCGATCATGTCCTTTTTGTTCGCGATCTATACTGGGAAAGGCAAAATCAAGTTAATGCAAGTGATGATACAGATAATACAAATAAGAAAACAACCAGTTCTAAGGGCCATTTCTGAAGAAAGTAGGTCTGCGGCCCTTTCTCGACTCGCGAGTCGAGAAGGCCCTAAGGCCTCTCTGAGGGCCTTTCTCAACTCGGGAGTCGAGAAATGTAGCTTAGAGCCCAAAAAAGAAAACAAAAAGAAAAAAAAAACTTTTTTTCCCTTTTTTTAAAGTAGGAAAAAATAGCTTTTTGAGGGCCTTTCTCGACTTGCGAGTCGAGAACGGCCCTAAGGCCCCTCTGAGTGCCTTTCTTGACTCGCGAGTCGAGAAATATAGCTTAGAGCCCCCAAAAAAAAAAACAAAAAAAGGAACTCTTTTTTCCCTTTCTTTAAGTAGAAAAAAAAAAGTTTCTTTGAGGGCCTTTCTCGACTCGCGAGTTGAGAAAGGCCCTGAGGCCCCTCTGAGGGCCTCTCTCGACTCGCGAGTCGAGAAATGTAGCTTAGAGCAAAAAAAAAAACTTTTTTCCCCTTTTTCTAAGTAGGAAAAAAAAAGTTTTTTTGAGGGCCTTTCGACTCGCGAGTCGAAAAAGACCCTCAAGGCCCCTCTGGTGGCCTTTCTCGACTCGCAAGTCGAGAAAGGCTGATAAACGCAGTTTTCAGGGCCAGAGGTTATTTTTTCAGAGGTACCATTGGGTCACAAAACCTATTAAACTTATCTAAACCTGTGCATTAAACCTATGAAAGCTATGCATTAAAACTATGTAAATCTATGTAATAAACCTATGAAAGCACATTGAAATGATTAAACCAATGTAAACCTATGCATTAAACCTATGAAAACCTATTAAACCTATGCATTAAACTATTAATATGTAAACCTTGTGCAACATTGTTCAAAGAGTACTTGTCCCCATTTTGTGTCTTAAACCTTCAAACTGGGTCAAACAAGGTTCAAAGTATATCATGATCTTTAAAAAGTTAAATTTTTTTACTTAGAATAAGAATTATATGCCTTGAAAATGTGCACCTATAATGGCAACATAATGTGTAATGTGTGAACATACTAGCACACACATAAAAACGGAAATTGGGGACGTATAAATAGACGTCAATTTATATATAACATTTTAATCCATGCTATACCCGCCTTTTTTTCTTACGTACACTCTATATTCCGCTTTTTTCTCTCAATGTTCGACTTTTTTTCTCCCACCCATGCTTTAAGTTCGAAATTTGAAATTGAAAAGGGGGAGATTTGGTACATACCTTTGAAAAGAAGAGATTTAGTACATGTGGTCGTATTGGTACACTGGCGAAATTGTGGCTATGATGAACTCTCAAGATCCTAGCTATGGCATGGAAGCGGAGCTGTGCTATTCAAGAACCCTTTCTTTTCATCTGTTGTGCTGTTCAAGATCTCAAGATCTGTCGTTCAATCCGTGTTTCGTATTCTAAAGCCAAGGGAACCAGTTTTGCCCTTTATAAGAAGCTCGGAAGGGAATGGCAGAGCCAGATGGTTGGAAAAGAATGGCGATAGAATGGCGAAAGATCAGAAGGGAATTGTGGAGCCAGATGCTGGACCTTGAAGCCTGTTCTTGGAGCAGAATCACAGACCTTGAAGCCCGTTCTTGAAGCCCCCTTTATTTTTTTTATTTTTTATTTTTGAGGGAATGAAGCTTTTTAATCATTAATTATGAAGAATAAATACAAAAATAGAGTATTGCATGACAAAAAGATGTCAGCAACATGTAGAAAATAGTATTTGGACTTGATAAAGCCCAAACAAATTAAAACAGCAATATGAAGATCTGTTAAGAGACTTGAGAACATAGTATCCTGCAACATAATGAAGATGTTGCTGTTGAAGGCAGAAGCGTTTTCAGGAGCAACAAAATCTTGAGACATTTTACTGATGAAGCCAACTACATTTTATGTAGATTCCTTGAGCCAACAATCTGCAAAAAAACCAAACTATGGAAAAATGAAGCAGATTTCAGAAATTATAGGTGTCAATATAGTGGAAGTGGTCTCTGAACTATGGATACAGAATTGGTATGAAATTCTTCCCCCAATCAACAATCTCGATCAGCCTGTTTGAGTTACATGTGGAATATGAGTGGATAAGAGTGCCATAATGAAGCCCCCTTTATGCCAGATTCTTTGACCTATTTTTGGTCTTATGATAGATCTGGTGGTGTGCCGTGTTCTTTGATCCTGGGTAAATCAAATGATTAGCAAACGGAGTTAAGCACAAACCGGGAGTAGAATTTTCAAGTTCTAAGTCCGGTATCAGTGCTAGAAAGCTCTGCGATCTCCGGCGCCATAGCCAATTTTCCCTCTGTGCCAGGAAAAGCTCGGGGCAAAAGACCCAGAGGGGGCGCAAGGGTCTGGTCCTCTTCGGGCCTATTGGGCGCGCAAGCTTGCCAAGCTTCTGGCTATAGCGGTTCCGGTAGCACGGACTCAGGCTCTTCTGGGAGCATCATATACGATTATCCACAAGGATTATCCACAGATAGCGAGATTTTGATGGCGGAAGAGAGGGGATTGATAGAATTCTTCAATCCAAAGAAGTATCAGAAGCAATCGAGGGGCAAAAAGGGTCTGATGGGTCGAATCAGCCGAGAAGATGCACGCATTGTCTGACGCAGAGAACTCCGCAGTGGCGGGCAGGTCCGGTGGGTCCTAAAACCCTGTACAATGCTTGCTATGTAAGGTTTAAATCCGGCAGACTTGTTCCCGAGTACAGACCCGCCGGAAGCCCAACTTTTATTTATGAGAAGCATTCCAATTCCCATCGCAAAATCTTGGAGATGCGCACGCTTAAGGAGACTGATTGTTCTTTCCTCCGCCATGAATCCATCGATCTAATTCAAGCCCAGCAGCAGACTTTTCATTCTGATTCTGTCTTAATCGATACCTAGGACCAGATTCTGCATGTGTGCTAGTCATTTGCCATGTTTCTACAAATGCAAATGAGGAATTTATGCCCTTGGTGCTGTGTATGCGCTTTTGCTTCGATCATATTGCCTCAGCAAAGGGCCCAACGTGAAGGCATAATTTCTAATTCTCGACTCAGTAGTCGAGAACGGTTTATATTTTTTTAATTAAATTAATTAAACTAATTTATATTTAATTAAATAAATTATTAATTATATTTTGATGTTAATCATTTTTAATCTCTATGTTCTTCGCCTTCTGCCTGTTTAAAAATAAAAAGAATGATGAAGCAGAAAGAAAAAAGTATTGAGCACTATGTAATTGCAAAGGTCATTAGCAATAACCCCTTTGTGAATTTCATCCATACTCTTGTATGCTGTTGTCGCCTCCAAAAGTTCCTTTTCCTTGGAAACCAGCATTGATGACAAGAATGTAATGACACTGGAGTGCTCACACCTGGCCTTTGCTGCTTCAATTTGCTGTTTTGCAGCATCCACCTCGTAACTGCACTTCTTCCACAACTTCCTTTTTCCCTTCATTTCACTGCCTGCACTTTTAACTCTAACATTCAAGTCATCCTTCTGCTTATCTAACTCAGCAATCAAGGAGTTGATGACAGAATAGCCCCCCACCCCACCAAAACTCCGTCCCCCAACTTCTACCCCCTTTCCGAACTTCCTCCCCCCTTCTTCTAACTTATCCCCTTCCACGACTTCTCTCAACTTCTCCTCCAACTTCTCCCCTTCCCCTCCCCTTTTCGGTCTCACCCCGCTCTGGGTTTTTGTAAACTTTCTCAACTACTTATTTGGAATTTTTGTAAGAAAATATTATGAATCAATTCTTGTTATATGATGTGAAAATCTAACAATGATTCAATGCAAAACTTAAACTTTATCAGTATGAGTTTCATTTTCAGTATGAGTTCCAAATGTCACCACTTTAATTAAATGGACCTTTGGGGTTCAAAAGTTGCAAAAAGCAAGCTATGCATGAAGATCAAGCTTTATTTGTTGATAGTAAGAAACGAGGTGTGGAAGATGAAAAGGCCTTTGTTACTGATACAAAGCGCAGTCGCAGTCGCAGTCGCAGTAGAAGCTAGAATCGTGGAGGTGATAGACAACAATTGGCTAGACTTGACCAACCTAAGTCAGAGACTATTTATGCGTATTGTAAAAAGACGAATTATGTTGAAAGCGAATGTTATTATAAATGCTTTGTTAATGAACATAAAACTTTACTCCAATCCGAGATGGACCTCATATTCTAGATGAACATGCAAGTGTCGCATGTGATGAAGCCATTTTTTCTACAGGAGCTGTTGTTTCCATGGCTATTGATTCTGGTGCAACACTGCACATGAGTCTTCATAGGCATTGGTTGAGGAATTACCGCCCACTTTAAGTTAGGAAACTTGTGTTTCTTGGTGATAACACGACCCATGAGGCCAGAGGCATTGGAGATATTCATGTTGATACTTCCAGTGGTGTGCAGGTCTTGTGTGGCATCTTACATGTGCCTGCTTTACGCCGAAATCTCATTTCTATGTCTAGACTTATTGATCTTGGTCTATTCATATAGTTTGATAGACGATTGTGTAGATTCATCCAAGATGGATGTGACTTGGAGTTGCCCCAAGAGAAGGTCGTCTGTACAAACTTAAATTGACTGATGATTTTGTGATTCTTATGACATGATTAACATGTTGTCCATTTTTTGGAGTCTATGCCAGAAGAGTTACAGACCCTTATGACTTTAGCCAATAAAAAATCTATGACATTTGATCGAGCTTGTGAATCACCAAAAAATGAGAAGTTGCATTTGATTAAAGTGAGTCACATGCCATTCCCTTTTTTGTTTGAAACCCTGTTATTTTACACGAAAATGACGAGATAAACTTTTATAACCCATTGACCACGCTATACCCGCCTTTTTTTCTTACATACACTCTATATTCTGCTTTTTTTCTCCCACCCATGATTTAAGTTCGAAATTTGAAATTGAAAAGGGGGGAGATTTGGTACATGCCTTTGAAAAGAAGAGATTTAGTACTGTGGTCGTGCCGAGATTTGGTACACTTACAAAATTGTGGCTATGGCGAACTCTCAAGATCCTGGCCATCGTATACCTTTACTTTATTTTAATCCACCTTGTTACACCCAAGGCCAAGCCTGCAATCTATAATTCACAATGTCAACACCCAAAGATCTAATATTGCTCTGATACCAACTGTGACGAGCCTGCCGAGTTGACCCTCCAGGCAACTCGGGATCTTGTCAAAACTTGCACATTCTAGCATGTTTGTTAATGGTGGTGAAGAATTGAATCTTCCTTTTGCACAATCGAAACTTAAACAATTACTAGAAATCCATCCGCACTGAGATACAATATAATTACCACTGTCCATCAAGAATACAAATTCAAAGGATGTACTATCCACAATACTCTCAATATATATACATAAATACTGCTAAGCAAGCTAAACAAAAGCTTTTTAACTCCAGATCACAATCATGCTCCTCAGCTACATTGTTGCCATCCGCGCAACCACTGCCTTGCTTGTTCACTGCACATGCACTCATTGGGGTTAGTCCTCGTGACTAAGTGGGGATCCCTGGCTGCCTCTGCATGCATGGAAATACTCTGGAATCTTGGATACAAAGACATAAGCACAAGCAAACAAAAGATTCTAGGTGAGTACAGTACTAGGCCATGACAACATAATCCAAGGAAATACCAAACTCTGAGCGACAAAAGCAAAGAACATAGCCAAAATAACAAAACATCATAAACATAGCTCCGGGACAATGGGAAGCTCAGCCAGCCTACATGCAGGCCCTGTTAGCAGAGAAATGCCCAGCCAGCTCACATTTCGAGCCCCGTTGGCGGAGTTGGTGGGGTGAACCTCGTATGCGCATACCCTTCCCAGCCCACGTCTGGCGCTGGAGGACCTCTTACCATGGAGTCACAAGAGTTGACGTACAACCTCACCGGGAAGCTACGCCCGTGAGGAGGCCACGCCCGGTGTCGCAGAGCATAGATACAAAGAACACAGATGACATGATAATGCCGAAACTACCCAGGCCATCGAACCTGGAAGTTCGACCCTGGAGGATCCAATAGACATCAAGTTACCAAAACAACATGCAAAGACCATGACATGTGATGTGATGTTCATTAGAATATTTACTAACACAGGTGCCTAGATCATACTCTGCCCCTTGCTGAGGTTGCCCATATATGTTGAAGTAGCTTATCCAATGCTCCATGTTTACCCTCATGTAATTCCCTTGCCAAAGTTACTCAGACATCCTAAACCATGTTGAAGTAGCAACTCCACGATGAAGACCTTGATAGCAATCCAACCATCGATGCTGAACCCTGCCCTTTTGGCAGCAGATCTATGACCTTACCAACATATCAAGAGCGCTATGATCACAATACAAACATGTCGAGGAAGTCACAAGCATGGTTGTCATATTGATGTGAATCCAACACCTATGTACTTCATCGTTTACGTCAACACTGCTCCATGCCATAGCCATTCTCAAAATCCCCCATAAGCTTTCTATGACTCTCTTGGCCAAACTATTCAATCCCAGATCATGCCTTGCCTTCAAAGTTCCATCTCAATAGCTATAATTCAATCATGAGCTATGGTTTTAATACATTTTATTATAAGCCTACTTTCCATAACTAACGGAAAATCTCAAAACCCAGCACTTTCACTTAAGAATCAATGTAACATGATGATCGCAACTGCATGTAATCCTTGCCACATTATCCTGAATCATAGCTCCACCTTTAGGAGCCAAAACAACACAGATGGCACAATTCTTGAGCTTCATGCTCAACTCACCGATTAGCTACCCAGATGCTCATATTCTCCTTTACTTCTATCAAGGAGGATCTACTTAAGAGCCATCTTATAGGTCAATCTGTCAGGTTCTTTACCATTTTAAAGTTATCAACCTTTATATTTCATACTAATTCAATTATATTACAATCATTCAAAGTAATAGATTTCCTTACTGTTACTATTCTTGTGACTATTTTGAGCAATCTGTGGCAGTCTTCACTGGTTCCATCCACATATAAGGCAACTGAGCCCCATACAAAAGGTTTATTTCTTAATTAACTCCTTAGATTAGCAACAAATACTAAACCAAAGCAACATAGAGAAAAGTAAATACATATAAACAACAGAAAATGAAACATGACCGGTTAGTTCTAAACTTGTAGATGTCCAGCAAAGAAGATTCAAGACATGCTAAATCTGTTGATTCAAGCCCACATTGGCACTTCCCAAGCATTTTCAGATCTTCTTGCCTCTAAATCACTAGATATGTTTCTACTCACTTATCTTCCGTAGCCTTATGAGCCTCCAACAAATTCATAAATATTCGCATGCAAAAATCATGTACAGACTAATCATGGCAACTCATAGCATCTCAATTGATCAATAGCAAAACCCCACCTGATAATTTCTTCATTCATAGACCTCTGGACCCCTTGCAATTGATTGCGCCTCCAAACATCGTCTTCTAACTCCAAGCATCAAACTGCAGAAGAACATACATAGTGCAGTCAATTCTGACTCAGCATCACTATTTCTATCATAACTTTTGCATACGGATAAGTTTCGGCCTGATCAAACCCATTCCGGAAAGTTTACTTAAAAATCTTTCCAACAAAAGAAAAATCACCTGAGAGATATAATCTCGGGTTGCGGAGATATAATGCTTCAAATATCGGGCTCAAAACTGCCCAGAATTGCTCCATGCCTTCATATTCTGCAACAATCCTTTTGCCAAACAGACAAAACCCTGAACTCATGCTGGATACATGTTATATATACGTACATAAGTACATATACTGGCCCATCAAGTGCCCAGGTCTATTACAGTTTCCCCTTCTAAAATTTAACCCATGTCCTCATGGGTCGTGATAGATTTACGAAGCATTTAGATTTACTTAAGCATTTGTTGATTCAAATCTCAGATCCAATATAGCTCAACTCAACTCAAAACTTCAGCTCGTGTAGCAACTTACTCTACCAAGATCATATTCCAATCTTACCAACACCACCTTAGAGTACAATTGCTATCATCTTACTAGACATGCCATAAGAGAAACCTTACCTTCAACGTCGTTAAAATTTGCTTCCCTTAGCACCTTCATCCTAACTCCAAAGCATCTACATATGGCTCCTCCTTTTGAGGATACCTTCTGAGGCATGGAAGCGGAGCTGTGCTATTCAAGAACCCTTTCCTTTCATCTGCTGTGTTGTTCAAGATCTCAAGGTCTGTCGTTCAATCCGGTTTCGTATTCTAAAGCCAAGGGAACCAGTTTTGCCCTTTATAAGAAGCTCGGAAGGGAAGATCGGAAGGGAATGGCAAAGCCAGATGGTCAAAAAAGAATGGCCACAGAATGGCAAAAGATTGGAAGGGAATTGCGGAACTAGATGTTGGATCTTGAAGCTTGTTCTTGGAGCAGAATAGCAGATCTTGAAGCCCCCTTTATGCCAGATTCTTTGACTTATTTTTGGTCTTTTGATAGATCCAGTGGTGTGCCATGTTCTTTGACCCAGTCTAAATCAAATGATTAGCAAACGGAGTTAAGCACAAACACGGAGAGTTCTAAGTCCGGTATCAGTGCTAGAAAGCTCTGCAACCTCCGGCGCCATAGCCAATTTTCCCTTTGTGCTAGAAAAAGCTCGGAGCAAAAGACCCAGAGGGGGCGCAAGGGTCTGGTCCTCTTCGGGCCTATTGGGGGCGCAAGCTTGCCAAGCTTCTGGATATGGCGGTTCCGGTAGCACTAATTCAGGCTCTTCTGGGAGCATCACATACGATTATCCACAAGGATTATCCACATATAGCGAGATTTTGATGGCGGAAGAGAGGGGATTAATAGAATTCTTCAATCCCAAGAAGTATCAGAAGCAACCGAGGGGCAGAAAAGGGTCTCATGGGTCGAATCAGCCGAGGAAATGCACGCATTGTCTGACGCAAAGAACCCTGCAGTGGCGGGCAGGGCCGATGGGTCCTAAAACCCTGTGCAATGCTTGTTGTGTAAGGTTTAAATCCGGCAGGCTTGTTCTCGAGTACAACCCCGCCGGAAGCCCAACTTTCATTTCTGAGAGGCATTCCAATTCCCATCGCAAAACCTTGGAGATGCGCAGGCTTAAGGAGACTGATTCTTCTTTCCTCCGCCATGAATCCGTCGATCTAATTCAAGCCAAGCAACAGATTTTTCATTCCGATTCTGTTCTAATCAATACCCATGACCAGATTTTGCATGTGTGCTAATCATTTGCCATGTTTCTGCAAATGCAAGTGGGGAATTTATGCCCTTGGTGTTGTGTATGTGCTTTTGCTTCGAGCATATTGCCTCAGCAAACGGGCCCAATGTGAAGGCATAATTTCCAATTCTTGACTCAGTAGTCGAGAACGGTTTATATTTTTTTAATTATATTAATTAAACTAATTTATATTTAATTAAACTAATTATCTTATATTATAATGTTATACCGTAATTCTTGGATCAAGCCCTAATTTGAATGTTCGAGATCATTTGAGTGCATCCGAAGGCTGAGATTTATTGCACGACTTACTATCACCATGATTTGGTCGTACTTTGATCTCTTAAGGGGAAAGGGTAAAGGAAAAAGGGGGGAAAGGAAAAAGGAAAAGGGAAAAGGGAAAAGGGAAAAGGGAAAAGGGAAAAGGGAAAAGGGAAAAGGAAAAGGGGAAGGGAAAAGGAAAAAAAATGAAAGGGAAAAGGGAAAAGGGAAAAGGGAAAACGATGAAAGGGAAAAGGGAAAAGGAAAAGGGGAAGGGAAAAGGAAAAAAGATGAAAGGGAAAAACGGAAAAGGGAAAAGGGAAAAGGAAAAGGGGAAGGGAAAAGGAAAAACGATGAAAGGGAAAAAAGGAAATGGGAAAAGGAAAAGGGGAAGGGAAAAGGAAGAATGATGAAAGAGAAAAAGGGAAAAGGGAAAAGGGAAAAGGAAAAGGGGAAGGGAAAAGGAAAACGATGAAAGGGAAAAAAGGGAAAGGGAAAAGGAAAAGGGGAAGGGAAAAGGAAGAACGATGAAAGGGAAAAGTGAAAAGGGAAAAGGAAAAGGGGAAGGGAAAAGGAAAACGATGAAAGAGAAAAAGGGAAAAGGGAAACGGAAAAACGATGAAAGGGAAAAAGGGAAAGGGAAAAGGGAAAAACGATGAAAGGGAAAAAAAAGGGAAAAGGAAAAGGAAAAGGGAAGGGAAAAGGAAAAACGATGAAAGGGAAAAGGGAAAGGGGAAAAGGAAAAGGGAAGGGAAAAGGAAAAACGATGAAAGGGAAAAGGAAAAGGGAAAAGGAAAAGGGGAAGGGAAAAGGAAAAACGATGAAAGAGAAAAGGGAAAAGGGAAACGGAAAAACGATGAAAGGGAAAAAGGAAAAGGGAAAAGGGAAAACGATGAAAGGGAAAAGGGAAAAAGGAAAAGGGGAAGGGAAAAGGAAAAAAGATGAAAAGGAAAAGGGAAAACGGAAAAGGGAAAAGGAAAAGGGGAAGGGAAAAGGAAAAACGATGAAAGGGAAAAGGAAAAGGGGAAGGGAAAAGGAAGAATGATGAAAGGGAAAAGGGAAAGGGGAAAAGGGAAAAGGAAAAGGGGAAGGGAAAAGGAAAAACGATGAAAGGGAAAAGGGAAAAGGAAAAGGGGAAGGGAAAAGGAAAAACGATGAAAGGAAAAGGAAAAGGGGAAGGGAAAAGAAAAAACAATGAAAGAGAAAAGGGAAAAGGGAAAAGGAAAAGGGGAAGGGAAAAGGAAAAACGATGAAAGAGAAAAGGGAAAAGGGAAAAGGAATAAAAGAAAGGGAAGAGGAAAAAGGAAAGAGAAGGAGAAAAGGAAAAAGGGAAAGATAAAAGGAAATAGAAAAAGGAATAGAATAGGCGAGGGGGAAAGGGAAAGGAAAAAGAGCACCGCGAGAAGGGTAAGAAGTAAAGGTGAGAAAAGGAGAAAAAGGTAAGAACCATCATTCAAAAAAATTGAGAATATGTCTTAATTTTGGTACTTTTTTCCGTCCGCGTTTTTTTTGTTTTTTATTCCCCGTCCGCCATTTTTTTTGTTTTTTCTCTCCATCCGCCTTTCTTGTTTTCGTTTTCAATTTTCAATTTTCAGATTCCCGCCTCGTCCGCTTTTCCCCTTTTTTTTCCTCCTTTCTTTTGCTCCCTCTCCTTTTTTTTTTCCTCCTCTAAATTCCGCCCATCCCTTTTCTTTTACTCCCTCCTCGCTTTTAGTTGCTCATTCTTCGCTTTTTATTTTGTGTTTCTTCGTTTCTCAACAAAGAGGTCCACGCCTCTTTTACCATATCGGGTAGGTTTTCCACGGGCTTTCCACATCGAAGCTTTTCCACGTGGTTTTCCATCGAGCTTTTCCACATCGAATCAGAATAGTGGAGCGCTTGGAGCACCGGATGGAACACCGGGTGGATGAAGCACTTGGAGCACGGCCAGACGCAACAATACAATACTGCTATTATCTCTTACGATATCTTTGCTAGGTATACTACCAATATCTCATCTGTTATCTCTTCTAGATATTACTCGTTATTGCTAGGTAGACTCGGAAGGATGGTAATAGTCCGCATTGGTTGGAGAGAAGCCCTTGTAATTTTGACTTAATTCACAGTTGCTTGCTGCAATACAAATTCTGATGTTGAATCAGCCCAAAAATGCTCAAAATCACAATTATTGAAGGGGCTTTGGGGTTGGGCATGATCTAACTGTCAAATCCGACCTACTTTGAAGTGTTACAGCTGCTAATTTCAAGATCAAAGCAGGAAATTTGCTCAATTTCGTGATGTTGCGTGATTAAAATTTGCTCAATTTAAGTGATGTTGCGGGGTTTTGTGAAGAGCCCATAGTTGAAATCGCTACCGGGCGCTGATTTGAGGTGAGTGCCGACCGAAAAAAAAAAAAATAAATAAAAAAAAAAAAGTGAAAATGAAAATGCGCCTGGCGCGATTTGAGGTTAGCCTATTCCTTATTTTTTGTCATTTTTGGACATTTTTAAGGACATTTGAGAGTGATTGTCCTTGTTAAATCGCGCCAGGCGCGATTTTGTATTTACTTTTTCCATAAAAAGTTGTTCTTTTAACTGTTTTGTAGGATGTTTTTGTTATTATTTTCCTCTAAAACTGGTTTTTTAACTATTTTGTAGGACATTTTAAGTATTTTGGGCGGGATAAAATCGCATCGGGGCATTATAAAGACTCTTCACGCTTGTAAAATCGTCTGTTTTGACCATTTTGTAGGACATAAATTTTATTGTTTGTATAAATATTTGAGTTGAATCTGCATAAATGTAGTATGTTTATGTCCACAAAATCGCGCGCCGGTAGCGATTTTCATTCAAAATAAGGACTTTCTTTTGCAGTTAGTTATTCAAATATACTTGTTATTTTACTCTACAAATTTCAATTTATGGATAATTGTGTTTAAAATATGCAATTTTTTAGGTTTTTATGTTGCCAAAACATAAAATTTTTAGGTTAAATTCCATCATATTTTACAAGTTTCATCAAATTCAACACATGGTTATATAGCTAAAATGGCCTATAATAAGCCTATTCGGCGCGATTTTGGACCAGACATAATCCCAATTTAATTGAATGATGGTTTAAGGGAAAATAAGAAAAGGTTGCAAAGTCTATGGGAAAAAGAAAAGTAAAAAGGAAAAGAGAGGGGGAAAAGGGAAAAAGAGAACTTGGGAAAAGGGAACGAGAAAAAGAGAAAAAAGGAAAGGGCGTGAAAAAAAGGGAAAAGAGAAAGGGTGAAGAAAGAGAAAAAGGAAAGCAAAAAGAGCATCGAGAAAAAGGAAGAGGGAAAGGATGGAAAAATGAGGAAAAAGGTGGGGGGAAAGTAGAATAGACAAAGGGTAGGGAGCAGGGATAGGTTCTGTACGTATGAAACTATTTTTTCAGACGTATAAAGTGCAAAAATACGTATTTTTGGGAAAAATACGTATTTTTGTATTTAATACTTTCGCCGTAGGGAAAAAAGTTTACGTAAGTTTAAACCTTCCGCTTAAACTTTTGAACTTTCTTTCGCCGTAGTTTAAGTCTAAGTTATCGCTACGCGAATCCCTCGCCGGCTTTCGGCGTTTAAGCCTTAATGTTAAACTTACGCCAAACTATTTTTCAGCGTAAGCGAGTGTATAAAGGTTCGCCACGCCAAAACTTTTTGTTCGTTAAGCCATTCTTTACGTTTAAACTACGCTGGGCGGTTCAGCGTAAGCGGCGAGACGTTTTTAAACGCTTCCACGAAGGTTTCTATATATATTTCGAGGCGTTTTACGTTATTTCTGCTATTGAGAACAAGGTAAACCACCATACACCCTCCACAACTGTGCCCCTTTGCCTTTTTTTTCATTTTCCCTTAGTTTTAGCCAAACCTAGGTAGTTTTACTGTTGTTTTTAATTGTAGGTCTAGGGTTCCTCCATAGTGAGGCCCTTGCCTGTTGCCCCCCTCCATTGAGGGGCGTGACGATGGCGAGCGTCTCGACCTATGGTTGAATCCAGACTGATTTTTTTTAAGAAAAAAAAAAAAAAAAAAATAAAATGCAATAGAAATAAAGGAAAAAAAATAATGAAATAGAAATAAAAATAAGAAAAAAATTTTGGTTGCCTACCCTTTCATCGACAACAGTAGTAGTTAGGGTAGAGAGTGATCCTTGGCTAGGTTAGAAGTTCGGAGTGATCCTTGGTGAGGCAAAGACCCTTGCCCGGGCGTGCCACATTTAATTGTGCCATGTCGATGGTGGGTGTCATTGCTGATGTTGAGGATTGCTAGGGTCAACCTCCCATTTAGATGTATAGCCCTCTCCCCTTGCCGCTTGTTGGCTTGGTCACTGTGATTGCTAAAGGGTGGGTGTTGTACTCTTATGGAAGGTCGGTCGGAAGAATATTTAATGAGATATACCCTATTTTCTCGACGGGTGTTGTTGACGAAAAGTCCATCACTAATATAGGGAGTGGCGATATTTCATTAAATATTAAGTGACTTCGATAGGTGGTCTTATGCAATATGTTGAGTTGAGTCTTTGCCAACCTCTGTGAGGGAGTTTCCCAATGGAGTCGATGGGCGGATCAGATCATAAGTTAAACTTGTGGAAGAGAATGAGAAAAATGCATTGCATATAACCTGAATCGCAAACTCGTTAGATAAACTATAGAGTGCCTATAACCCTCAACTTGGGCCGAGTAGAGTGCCTAAAAACTGTCAAGCTTGAAACTTAGTAGTTTACTAAAATCTTAATGAACCATTTCAAGGCTTATTAACATTCACTAAAAGTCGGTTTTTTTTTTTCTCGGACTCTTAGGTGTTGATGCCGCTTTACTTCTGATTGGCATATCGCTATCTATACACGTTTCTTCTAAAGTTGCTATGAATCCACAAGAGTTAGGCGGGCTTAGACTACAAGTAGCGAGAGCCTCACATGAGCCCTAGAGAAGGACCTAGGGTAGAAGCAGAGAGCCCCACATCAATGTAGAGGCCGAGCCCCTCTACTAAGATGCAAAGGAAAAGATCAAGACCCCAACAACCATGGTCCAACCTAAGACCCCTTTAATGAATTGGCCTTTGTGAGCCGAATCATGCTTTGCCACCCCATCCGAAAGTTAGAGTTGATTACCACAACGGAAGAAGGATGGCTAGACTTCCACTCGTGTCTCATGCGAGATCTTTGAAAGAGCTTTTGGGCCTCGAATGATAGACCTAGAACCCGAAAAGATTGATTCTGAAAGGTATGCTTGGATAGATGGCAATGTATCCCGTATAAACCGGAAACATGATACATGCAAGAGCAAATCTAACTAGTCCGCTTTGAGAGAGAGTCTTTGAAAGATAAAGGTCGTGGAATGGAACACACGACTTGGACCAATCGAAAGCTTAGAAAGGAAACCCATCAACCCCCCACCTAGTTAAGAAAGTGTTGGCACTGCACTATTAGAGCCAAGCGTCCCGTGAAACCCGATAAAGAGTGGGAAGCAAGAAAAAGGGCGGATGCCAAGACTATATGGTTTGCAATGGTGGATTACTCTCAAATAATCAACAAGACCGTAATTGGTTCAGAACATATGGAACGGTATTCAAATGCAATATCACGGGTTCTAGTTTTCTTAAAGACGAACCCTATTGTGTTAAATTTCGAATGATGGCGTGCGGTTAGGTGCGGCCGGGCGATGTGATAGTAAAGGCCATGATGAAAAACATGAGGGAATCACAAATGCAGGTTAGACATGGGTCTATCATACGCCTGCATTGGCCATTACAACCGGGGTTGGTAAGAACGAGGGTTGATATTTCCCTCTTTGGAATGGGGGTTCTTGTGCATCTCTTTTTGTGAATCATGGAGATAATGACTTTGCCAGGCATGCATTTAAGAGACTAGGGTATAAACCTACTGTCGAGGTCGACGTCCATAAGCTTGAGCAACGAAAAAAGCAAGAGTTATATGTTGCTCAAAGAGTGGGTGATCTAACTATGTCATTTTAAGCGGCTTGCTTAAGCTTCATAAAGAGCACCATTTACACATGGACTTGCACCACGCAATGTCTTGCTTCATTTTGAATTTGGGAAAGAGAGAGGTCGCACGGACCCCCCGTGCTGTTTATATTGGTATATGTGGACCGGGAGAAGAACGGTTAATAAGCGAGCCTGTGGAAGTGAAGCGGTGGGCATACAAAAACATGGATGCCGCTGCCAAAAAGGCAATTGAGAATGAAAGGCTTGCCTATCCTTACATGCACGATGATTTGTATTGGGGTCCAAACAAAGATGGAACGAAGACAGTGAATGCAAAGGTAGACTTTGACCTCTTAGGGGCAGCCTACTTTATTTATTACCTTGCTGATTTTGCACGCAAGCATTCTTTCTTGGAGACCATGGGTACCAATGAACAAACCCAGAGGTTTCGAAACATGTGCGATTATTTGAAGCAATCGCGCGTAATCCCCAATCTGACGAAAAGGCACGCAAGTTTGATCTGAACCAACTCTTTCAACACCATGCGGAGCACACTTGAATTGCTCTCCAACACATTGCACAAGACCCCAAACGGAATCAGTTGGATTCCTCAAGTTGGGTCAGCGCAGACGATCTTGACCAAAATTTGGACCAAGTCACGCTTAGCGTGCCATTTATGAGCTCTCTTGTACGCAACCAAAAAAAATATTGATTGAGCAATTGCGAAAAATACTTTAATAAAACATCTTTGGCATTGCTATGTTTATTTTTTGTTGCACTTTTTTATTTTTATAATTTGTAAGTCATATTGAGTTGTTGTTTATTTCACGCAGTTAACGTAAAGCCTATTTGCTGGAATACTATTGCACAACTTGTCTAGTGCCATGCCAAAAAGAATGTCTGAACAACCAACGAGTTCGTCTCAGCGGCCGGGAGAAGGTGTTGGTGAAACAGGACATGAGGGCGACTTCGAGATGCCGTCCATTTTGAGAACTCCAGGAGAAGGAGATCAGTTTGTATTCCCTTCCCTACCTACAGTGTCAGAGGTTAGGGCACAACAGTTACAGAAAGCAGAGGAACATGCTAGGATGAATGAGTTGCGTCGAAAAGAGTTGTTGAGGTTGAGGGCAATGGCGTAAGTGGCCAAGAAACAAGGTGTCACAATTACGAGGTGCATGGAGTTGCATGTGACATGGGCCCGTGCATTGCCGCATGGAGCCGATTTTGACGATATCGAGGCCAATTTAGGCGTAAGCCAAACAGTTTGACGACGACCGCCAAGCGGGAGAGCGAGGTAAGTATAAGGCATATGACCGCAAGATCCCCAGTCCGAGGTAGAGCTTTGGAGAGGTGGGTGCAAGTGAAAGGAACAATGATAAAAACCACGATTCATAAGACATTTGCCAAGCAAGTGTACTATGAGATTGTGAGAGGGGAGGTCGTAAATTATGCCAAGAGAAAGTGGAAACAAGGAAGCGGCGTTGGTAGCAAAGCAAGAGAGTGAAGCTTGCGGAGGATTCTCGAAGCGCTCTTGGTGATGAGCCCGTGACTATAACTTATTTGCTTCAAGATGCCATAAAACTTTTAGAGGTAGCGTCGGTTGAAGCGAAGTGCGATGGATGATGAGGTAGATTTGAAGGCTCGGTTAGAGAATGAAAGAAGTCGAAACCTCACTTTGTCGAGGAAAAATGTCTTAGCAAAAGATCGTGCAAATGCTCATGACAAGATGGCTCGCGCGAAATTACTAGACACAAAGAATCAGCTTGCGACTTTGGGTAGGGAAAATACGGTGTTGAGAATAGACAATGACCATATGCGCACAATATCAAGAGTTTTAGATTCCGATCCCCTTAGAGTCTCCAAGGAGCGGGGTATTTCATACCTCCCTCCCGAATACCTATATGACGATCGGTGGGATGATGTAAAGAACGGAGACTTTAGATATTGTCAAGTATGTCGGGAAAATCGACCCAAGTTGGTTGGTATGCCTTAGGGTGTGGACATCGTGCGCATTTGAGATGTTTGTTGGATTGGATGATGGGCGGTAGGTTCTGTCCATCAAATGATGGATATATTATACCGGGCGCCCGGTATGCAATGCTCAACACATGCAATCACGCATGCCTCCCTTGCCCGGCTATAGTTGCTTTCGCGGGAGGGATGGAATGCTTCATCGATTCAAACACAACGTGAAATGGACCTTTGGATGGGGGTAGAAGAACCGCGTGAAGGTGAAGAGGTACCGGACATTAATCGATACCTGCCCCTCTCTGGGCCAGCGGTGATAGTAGTCTTGCGAATGTGGATGCGACGATTACATTAACCCATGAGCTACTCTACATTAATTTTTTTGATATTTTTCCCCGAGATCTCGGATGCACATGAATGAACTAACGTTGGCGAGGATTTTTTGTCTAAATAACATTTTGGGGGTTGGGTTGCGGCCGCATTGAGTTGTTTGTGTTGTAGTTAAGTAAAGTAAGTATGTTAGTGATTTTTGAACATCCTAATTAGGGACGGATGCCAATTAGGATTAGTGGACTTCCTAACTTCGAGACTTCCAACTCGCTCACCACGGCTTAGTCTCTTTCGAGACTTCTCGACTTCCAACTCGCTCACCACCCGGCTTAGTCTCTTTCGTTTTACGTTTTGTGTATCTAATTTGCCCCCTAGGATGACATCGCTCACTCGGGTGGCGAATTAGATCGCCAAGAAACTTCGAAAAAAGGAGTAAGCCAAGAGCTCCCTCTTGAATGGTTGTCGTCACCGGGCTTTATATTCTCCATGGCAAACAATATAGACTTCTCGAAATTCTTGTTACCTCCTTTAGAAGGAGCTTGCGATTACGGTGGGTTCATTAGATGTTAGTGATTGATGAGTTCAAGCATCGAGACTTCCCCGTTTTTCTTTCCCCCCGGCTCTTTGGGCAATGTAGCTTAGTTTACATGCTAAGTTCCATTGTCCAAAGACCCGGGGGAAAGCAAAGATTGGGGCGTCTCGATGCACGGACCTGTGTCTTGAGGGTTAATTGGATGTTAGTGGTTTGATGAGTTCAGGCATCGAGACTTCCCAATCTTTCTTTCCCCTCCTCTTTAATGCAGCTTAGTTTACATGCTAAGTTCCATTGTTCAAAGAGGGGTGAAAGCAAGGTTTGGGAAGTCTCGATGCTTGTATTCAGGTCTCTTTCATCCCCGGCCTGGAGGCGTGACTTTCTTGAATGGTTGTCAACTCACCAGGGCTTGATATTGTTCGCAAAACAATATAGACTTCTCGAAATTCTTGTTACCTCCTCTAGAAAGAGCGGGCTTTGTTCTGACTCTCTTGTGTAGTCTCTCTGTGTCAATGTAGCTTAGTCACTTTGCTAGGTTATATTACACAAAGAGGCTCACAATGGGAGTCGGAGCAAAAATCGTTCGTTCTAGAGGTTGAACTTGCTATGACGTCAGAGGTGAGAGCGCACTCTAATTTCAAGCCAAAGTGGTGCACAGGTGTTGTCCATCTATATAGCGGTTGTTAGGCACCAAATCATGGAACATCCTAACTCCTGCTATTGATGGAGAACCTTGAGCATCACTATGACTTCAAATTAGAGTACGCGTCCCCTTTGGCAAGGTGGTGGATTGTAGGTAACAAGGTTTTTGAGTACTCTATTTTTATTGTGGCAGCGGATGATATCAGCCTAGTGGTTGCTTTTTGATTCTGTGGTTGCCGCCGATGGCATGCCAAATCGCCATTTGGATGCCATCACGGACCTATAATTTGTACCTCCATTCCTTTGGGTGGCACATGCCATGCAAACCCATTTGGGTATTCGAGCATGTGCCACCCAGGAATAAATTACAAATTATAGGTCCGAATAACATTCAAAGCCCAATTTGGCATACCAAAGTTATTCCCGACTTGGGTACCGAAGTACCTTGTGAACCTTCTGATGGATCAGATTCGTCCGGGCTGGTCCGAGGCTGTTTGGCCCCTTCGCATGCGTAGATTACTTCTCATCAGCAAGATTCTGGCGCATGCGAAGAGGCAAGCAACAACGGAGGTCGAGACGGGTCTGATCCAACGAAGGTTTTCGTAACAAATAGCGGTTACATGAAAGAAACATAGAAAGAACTATCATACATGAACCCAGGTCTTTGGGGGTAAGTTCGACATAAAATAAGATAGCTCAGTGATTGACGAGTTCAAGCAACGACACTTCCCACTCTTTCTTTCCCCGCCTCTTTGGGCAATGTAGCTTAGCTTGAATGCTAAGTTCCATTGTCCACAGAGGCGGGGTGAGCAAGATTGGGAAATTCTCGATGCTTTGACTTTGATATCCGGTGACCCATGCTTGCACTCACCTATCTAGTGGTTGGAGAGTGGATCGTGTATCTAGTGACATCTCGTATCCGTTAGAGTCGTATCGACTGACCCGGATCTAGGCACTTAGATCGACTTATATTACAAATGAATGAAACATGGACGGAAGTTACATGAACCATCATACAATACATGAAACAAACATCATACATGAAAGGAAAATTCCACAAGGTAACGAAATATATGGAAGACAAAAAACTTGTAACAAAAAACTTTACTTTTAATTCATAGTGCCAGGAGGATGGTTACAATAGTTTTTGAACATCCTCATACACGATTACAATAGACAGACTGAGGGTAGTCATCACCTCCTCTCTCTAGACATCACCGTCTTCATCAATTTCATCATCTGCACTTCCGTCTTCTTCTGCCAGCTGGCCTAGGCTCAACCTCCTCTGGCCTTTTCCCTTACTGGAACGTCCTCGAGATGTGTTCTTTCTGACTCGTTACTGTTTATGCGGGTCATTGGCATTGGAGAGTCCGATGGCTCAGCGTACCATTAAGTCCTCGGGCTGATCTCTTGTATTACTTGGACACGGCCTTTACGTATCGACTCCTCTTACAGTATCTTGGCGCCCGTGAGTTGTCCGAGAACATGTTCTTGTCTAAATCATCTTCGCATCGACAAAATGGATGCGTTGAATGTCCTCGTCAACATGGTTAGCGGCATTTTGACAAGCGGCTTCGTCCTCACTTTGTCTTGAAGTTGTCCTCTTCCACTTCAGAATCTGCATCCATGAAAGGGAACTACTTGAGGCTTATCAACTACTGGCTGCACCAATCATTTGCGATTCAAGAGACGCCCGGTTGAGAAGTTATATACAAGTTTGTCAGCCTTCTTATGCAGGAGGCGATTTCGTGTCACACTATGTATATATTTATAAGCACTCCAGTTTCTCTCACTTGCACTATTGGAGGATACCAAGGAGAGGATAGTCATTGCGAGGGCACATAGCGTGTCGAGAACTTTGTCCATGGGCTTGCCACCATGCATAAGATTCCATATTTGGTTCCTTCTTGTGACTCTCCAGTGCATCGTGAAGCTCTTCATCTGCCCACCTTCCACTCAAGTTAAAGGTATTGATTAACTTCGGCAATGAAAACTTTGTAGTCCGAGCTGTTGGGGTAAAACATTTTTGCAACCTTCTTCAATGAACCCATCACTTCTTTATCTGTATGCTGGTCCATATCATGGTTGTGTGGGTCTAAGGCATGTGCGGCGCCATGAAGATCATTATAGGACTTCTTCCATCGTTCATTAAAGTCTCTAAGCAGTGCTGCGCGCTTAGCATTGTCAAAGGGTGCATTAGGGCCATCGCGTTCTAGAAAGGATTGAATGGAGTGCCAGCACCTCCACACCTTTCCAGTGCTTGCCTTCGAAGAATCAAGGGTTTTGATGGCATGACAAACAGGTTGCATGCACTTGACAACATTCTTAACGCCTCTCCAAAATGTCTCCCGCCCAAGCATTTCTCGAAGAGCGGCAGCTTGCTGCCGGTGTTTTGAAGCATTTTTTCCCTTCTGCCTCCTCTCCCATTCAAAGAACTCTGTATGGTTGAAGGTCGAGATAATCGAGTCGTGACACCTGAGCACTCTTTCAAGACAAATGTAATTGGAACCAAACCGGGTCTGCCTAGGATTCATGAGTGCAAGGGCCTTCTGACGCAATGACTTGTATATGGCGTAAATTGCCGGCTTCTTTGTGATGAATTTCCGCGAGACGGCGGGCCTTTTGAATGGGATCTTTGAACCAAAGCGTCTTTGTGAAAACCAGTCCTTCAGCAATAAGTTTAGGCAATGGCATTGGCAGCTGGTCGCGTGCAATCCTGGAAATTCGGACTCCAACATTTCACCCGCTAACTTACAATTAGATGCATTGTCCATTACGACCTGAAATATTCTCTTCGGTCCAAAACTCTCTATCACAGCCTTTGTCTTTTGAAAAATCCAATCTCCTGTGACTTGGTCAGTTTTGGTTTCTACGGTTTCAAGAATACTTAAGCCCCGGATATCGATCATGAAATTTATAAGATGGTCCTTATTTACATTGCTCCAACCATCGGTGACTAGAGAGGCTGGCCCGGCCCGGTAACTTCGACTTAACTTCGTTCCACCCTCTCGACCATTCTTCCATGAATTTCATCCACCATTTTGTTATTCGCATGTTTGTATGAAGGCAATCTAAAAAAGTCGGGCCTGCTTTGGCAACTTCCTGGAAGGCTTCTTTGATTGCTTTGTGCCCCAAAATATGTGGAGACAACCCGCGTATAGAAAGGCCTCTACAACCTTCAATTCGTCTTCTTGATTTGCTCGATGTTAAGCCTTTGTCAACCCTCGTTGCTTAGTCCGTCTTTCCAAAGAATCGAATTGTCTCTGCCATTCTTTTTAGCCCGTACTTAACCCACCTATCGACCCTAGTCCACCCTCCGGTTTGGTGCGTTGGCTGCGAGCAGAGGGGTGGTGTAATTGATCTCTTCTTCTTGGCATGGTGAAGGTTCTTGGCTATCCCTTGGCGTGTTCTTACTTCTTCTATTATTTTTCGACCCAACACTTCAAGTGCATCTTGTCGTATGTCGCCAGATGCCGTACATGTTTGCACCCAATTTTAGGATCCCGTAAAAGATGAGCTCGTATTCTTGTCGCGGATCCATTTATTGACGTGTACCCACAAAATACACATTGCCACTCATTCGACCAAATTCCTTCACAAATCCCCACTCGGGACCTCTCTTTCGACCACCGTGATTTCGACATATAATTCTTCCACGTCTTTGTTCCAACTCCCGTGGCCCGCCATGATCCAGCGCAATGGTCGCTTGCACCCCTAGACGATGATGCATGACCCGGGCGGCGCCGGATGTGGATGCATGGCGCGGCGGCACGATGTAGATGCATGACCACCGGCATCCCCGCCTGCTATCTAAAATTACTTGTCCCTGTTTTAGTATGCTAAAGGGTAAAGACTCCTTAATCGTCCAAACTAAAGGCCGACGTCTATATCACGCGAAGGAGCAAGCTCATTTGCGCATATGTTACATCGGCGTCCGGTTGAACGTAAGGAGGAAGGGCGGAACCTATAGGTCTCTAAGGAGCGAGGGTAGGAACCCAAGGTCTTAAAACTACGTGAAGGAGGAATCTCACTTCACAATTCCGTCGGGCCGGGGCGCAATAACCCACACCTCAAAGGCTGACCGTTTCCCAAAGAGTATGTGGACTCAACCTTGGTAGTCAACGTTCGAGGCTAATTCTAGAGAGCTAAACAAGTTTTCCTTATATATAATATTTCACCCGCACAAAATAGACCCAACAATTGGCGCCAAAAGTTTTTTCCCTTAGCAAAAGGCCCAAGATGCTTTGCAAAGTTTAATGTAGCGAAAAACAACTGTTTAAACTACGCGAAAACATCTTAGCGTAAGCCCAGCTTGTTGTTTTAAACGCTTTCGCTAACCGAAAATAGTTTCGCGTAAAGCGACCGTATTTAAACTTTCATGCGAAGATGTTTTCGCGTAAAGTTTAAAGCGGTTTATTCGCTTTACTGTGAAACTATTTCTACGGTTCGTGGCGAAAATACTATTTAAACTACTACTTGAACCCGGACTTCGGCGTAAATGCAGTTGTTTTAAACTACGCCGAAAAGTTTTCGGCAAAGGAAATTTTTAGCCGTATTTTGACGATTAAACGTCAAATTTGTGCCGTATCAAACGAAAAATACGTATTGCGTATAAAACGTATACAGTATTGAACCTATCCCTGGTAGGGAGCAAGGAATACGAAAAGAGGAAAAGAGGAAGGAGAAAAGGGCACGAGAAAAAAGGGAAGAGGGAAAGGGTGAGGAAATAGAAAAAAGAAAGGGAAAAAGAGTATGGGAAAGGGAAAAGAAAAAAGAAACAAGAAAGGAGAAAGTGGAAAGGGGAAAAAGGGGAAGAGGATGGGGAAAGAAGGAAAAAGGGTACATAAAAAGGTTGAGAAAAGGGAATGGAAAGAGGCATATGAAAAGCGAAAGGGAACGGGAAAGGGAAAATGTAAAGGAAGGGGAAAGAGAAAGGAAAGGGAAAAAGGGAATATCACAAAGCAAAAGGGTGGGGAAAGTATGAAAAGGGAATGGAAAGTTGAAAGGAAAAGGGAAGCGGAAAAAGGAGAAGGGAAAGCAAAAAGAGCATGAGGAAAAGAGGAGAGAGAAATGGGAAAAGAGATGGGGAAAAGGGCACGTGATCAAGAGGAAGAGGGCGGGGAAAGGAAGAAAAGGGCACATGAAAAGGTAAGCAAAAGAGAACGAAAAAAATGCATGAGAAACGGGAAAGAGAAAAGGAAAAGGAAAAGGAAGAGGAAGGGGAAAAGGAAAGCGAAAAAGAGTAGTGGAAAAATGGGAAGAGCGGGGAAAGATAAAAAGGATGGGAAAAAGCCGATAAGAAAAAGAGAAAGAAAAAAAGGGGAAGGGGAAAGGGAAGGCAAAGGGAGGGAGAAGGGGGTTAGAAAAAAAAAAGGAGAAAAAAAAAAAAAAAAAAAATTAAAGGTTCCTAATTTATGCCCGGCAAAAAGGTAAGGTACCATTACTAGTTAATTATATTTTGATATTAATCATTTTTAATCTCAAGGGATACACCCCCTTTAGTTTTTTTTGGCTTTCCCCTCCTTCCTTCCCCCCCTTCCCCTTCCCCTTCCCCCCCCCCCCAACTCTTCCCACTCTATCCACTTCTCCTTGCCCCCCTTCTCACTCCCACTTTCTAACTCCACCTCTCCTCCTTCCCCCCCCCCTCCCCCACAACCCCCCCAACTTCTCCCCCAACTCTGTCCCCCCAACTTCTCCCCGAAGTTCTCCCCTTCCCCTCCCCTTTTCGGTCTCACCCCGCTCTGGGTTTTTGTAAACTTTCACAACTATTTACTTGGAATTTTTGTAAGAAAATATTATGAGCCAGTTCTTGTTATATGATGTGAAAATATAACAATGATTCAATGCAAAACTTAAATTTTGTCAATATGAGTTCCAAACGTCAGGATCTGACCCATTTTAATTAAAGGGAGCTTTGGGGGCAAGCTATGCATGAAGATCAAGCTTTACTTGTTGATAGTAAGAAACGAGGTCTGGAAGATGAAAAGGCCTTTGTTACTGATACAAAGCGCACTCCAGTCGTAGTAGAAGCTAGAATCGTGGAGGTGATAGACAACAATTGGCTAGACTTGACCAACCTAAGTCAGAGACTGTTTGTGCCTATTGTAAAAAGACGGTTATGTTGAAAGCGAACATTATTATAAATGCTTTGTTAATCAACATAAAACTTTACTCCAGGCAATCCGAGATGGACTTCATATTCCAAATGAGCATGCAAGTGTCGCATGTGATGAAGCCATTTTTTCTACAGGAGCTGTTGTTTCCATGGCTATTGATTCTGGTGCAACACTGCACATGAGTTTTCATAGGCATTGGTTGAGGAATTACCGCCCACTTCAAGTTAGGAAACTTGTGTTTCTTGGTGATAACACGACCGATGAGGTCAGAGGCATTGGAGATATTCATGTTGATACTTCCAGTGATGTGCAAGTCTTGTGTGGCGTCTTACATGTGCCTGCTTTACGTCGAAATGTCATTTCTGTGTCTAGACTTGCTGATCTTGGTCTATCCATACAGTTTGATAGACGATTGTGTAGATTCATCCAAGATGGATGTGTACTTGAAGTTGCTTCAAGAGAAGGTCGTCTATACAAGCTTAAATTGACTGATGATTTTGTGAATCTTATGACTGTCAATGGAGATGAATCAAGTACATTGTGGCATTGTCGTCTATACAAGCTTAAATTGACTGATGATTTTGTGAATCTTATGACTGTCAATGGAGATGAATCAAGTACATTGTGGCATTGTTGTTTTGCACATGTTGACTTCCAATGTTTATTGCATATGGCCTCCAATAGAACCGTAGATGGTCTATCATTGAGTAGCTCTGCATCAATGGGTGTTTGTAAGGCGTGTGCTGTTAGAAGCAACATTGCTGTGCATGTAAAAGGAAAATGTGCAACGTAGCTTTTGAAGCTTGTGCATGCTGGTATATATGGCCCACTATCTTTTGCTTTGAGTGGTGCACGATATTTCATCTTGTTTGTCGATGATTTTTCCCGTAAAGTTTTTGTATATTTTATCTCTACGAAGTCCCAAGTCTTCACCAGATTCCAAGTGTCTAAAAGTATGGTAGAGACTCAGATTGGCAAAGTGATCAGGAGATTACGTATTGACAATGGTGGGGAATTTACCCCTGCTCAATTCAAGTGTTTTCGTGAAGAGCACAGTATAGTTTGTGACCCTACCATCACTTATTCCCCTCAACAAAATGGTATTGTTGAGTATCAGGAACATGCGATTATCAATGTTGTTCGATATATGCTTATTCATGCTGGCTTGGGGGCGACTGTTGTTTATGTGCAAAATCGGACAGTAACTTCTTCTCTGAAAGGTATAACTCCTTTGCAATTATGGACAAGAGTCAAACCAAATGTTCAAAATTTGCGAGTTTTTGGTTGTCTAGCCTATGTTCATATTCCAAAAGAGAAGAGAAAGAAGCTTGATCCGGTCGGCCTCAAAGCCATATTTGTTAGCTATGTTGTGGAGGCACAGGAATACCGATTTTATGATATTGCTACGCGAAGAATCATTATTAGTCGTGATGCAGTGTGATGAGTCTACTATGGTTGACATGGTTAGTCACCGTCATGACTATAATGTTGTTCTTATCGATTTTGAGATACTTGATTGCAACCTAATTTCTATTGTGGATAATGGGTCTTTACATCCTCATGTTGGGAATGAGCTTGTAAATGTGTCTTCACATCCTCATGTTGGGTGAGTTTGAAGATGGGTTTTTACATCCTCATGTTGGCAGTGAGCTTGTAAATCCTAACGTGGAAGATGTCGAGGCATTTGTTGGAAAATGGTACTTGCGAGTGCATCTTACAAGTTTAAGACAAACTTCTAGAGACTGGTATGCCAAAGTGAACTCTTATTTTTCTGATGGATTTCTAAGTTTTGCAGATTCCAATGTGTATATAAGACGCTCTCAAGAATATTTTGCGGTGATTGCGCTTTATGTGGATGACACTATTTTGGCAATCAAAAGAAGATTCTCTTCTGCATTTAGACATATTACCAAATCACAGGAATAGGTATTAGAAAATTGTAGCACTCGGATTTTTTCCTTTGTGACTACCAAAGATTTTTTTCATCTGAGTGCAAGACCAAATTTGCAGGTGGGGAGGTTATCTATGAGTTGCAATATTTGGTCTTCATTCTTAGATATGATATTTTCTATATCTTGTTTGGTAAAAGACTAAAGTCGCAGGTGGGGTGTTAGCGAAGCTGCCTATATTAGGAAGGCAGCATGCCTTTATAAAAAGGCAATGTGAGCTCTTTTTATCTTTCACCTTTTTCCTTGGATGTACCTTTTATGGTACTTATATATTGTAATTCATATCATTCCATATACGTGTCTTCTGTTGTGATGCATACCTCTCTCCTTTGTGTTTTCTTAGTAAACTAGCAAGTTTAACAATCTCCCAATTTTCGCCTAGAAATATTAATTCTGGATCTCGTGAACATAGCAAAAAATCTTTCCTCACTATTAGTCTAACCATCTAACTACATTTGCATTTCCACCATTATAACCCAGGTTTCCTTACCTGTTCTACCTGCATCTTGGAGCGTAAAAGTAACTCAATTCCCAACTGTATATTAGGATGCTTCCTTTTGCAGTTCGGACAATAGCCATGAGGTCTTCCTGCATCATAGGCATTGCCAGTTATATTACTACGAGAACATAATAATTGTTAGCAAAAAAGGATGCTAATGCATTGCAAAGATAATTCAACAATGGAGCCACATACTAGCTCTCAAGCCTGTTGACTCAAGACATCTATGGATCACTTGCCACCACAAAGCTGCCACTTTGGGTGAAGCAACTTATCCCATGCCCAAGTTCAAACATTTTTCCATTGTGGCTGAGGAACCTGAAGATGTCATCTATTAGACGGAGGCAAGATTTCAGAATGCAGAAGCAATTTATACACAAAGCGTCTTGGCTTGATACCATGATGGCAACCCCATACAGCTACTTCAATTTGCGGACGAGACTCCAGTGGCAACAATGCAGCAATATGAGTCCAAATTGCAGGAATTTTGTTCCGAGTGTTTTAAGTTATGACGTATGGAATCTGCTAAAAGAAAAGGGGATTCAAGCTGGGTTTGGAGTGCGTGATGTTCGGATCAATGTTGCTTGCAAAATCAAGAAGCTTACAAAGACCTCGGCCCTCCTATGCAGCCTCTTCTTCCACCATAGCGTGGGAGCTACGTCCGCCATAGTTGGAAACTCTCCACCATACCCACGGCCGGTAGGGATGCTTCGAACTTTTGAAGGCTGAGTCGTTTTACACGCTAAAGGCACCCACCCCATAAATTACGTAGTAAATAAAAATTTCGTGATAGAAAACCAATGGTAAATAAAACCAAAGACTAACCAATGGTATAATAAAACCAAACACTTTATGTGCAAGTTTTTAGGAGAGCTGCCAGAAGCTCCACGAATGCAAAATGTATAGCTTTAAGGATTTTGGAATGGCATTTCAGCGTGGACCGGTGGGGTCCCACGACTGGCGCCGACGACGCCAGAATGCCCGACCAAAAATCTTGAAGCTACAATATGGTATCTGGGGAGCGTAATTTGTCTCCCCTTGTGGCCCCATACAACTTTTGAGGCGCCAGGCCAATTTAAGGTCCCGAGGAATGGCGCCAAGTAGAACCTCCCTTTTTAGATGACGTGCAGCCAGTTCTTGGCAATAGATTTGAACGTTTTGGGATAAAGAGGGCAAAAGCTATGGCACGGCAGCAAAGGAAGCGAAATGAGGCACTTCTGCAAATTTTCTTGCATGATTGCGTCTGTGCAGACTTAATGAAGCTATGTTTGCTGTATTTTCTATTTATTCAGTCTTACATGTTTCTGGCGGCTCCAAATCAGTGGATTCGATTGCAGGTATGAATCTTGGTAAGACTTCTGGATTCGATTGCAAGATTTTAAATCTTATGTGTTTTTGATGTTTTACAATGATATTTGATGGAAATATGATGGCTCAAGCAGTAATACATGCTTCTGGCGGCTCTAAATCAATGGATTCGACTGCAGGTATGAGTCTTAGTCATTATTGTGGATTTGACTGCAAGATTTTAGTAAATCTTCTATGTTTTGTAGTAATATTTGACGGAAATAGAAAAGAATAGAATAGAATAGAATGGAATTATTGTCCCTAGTGCCCTGAGGCCATTGGACTGATGTAGCATGAGCGAGCTCCCTCAGGGGGGTGCTACTAGTGCATCATGCTGGTTCATTGTAGCCCTTTCGGAGGGCTTATCTTATTTTCTATTGATACCCGCACCTCGCTTATATTTGGCTTCATGGCCATGTGAGTGTGCTTTGCTATTACCAGCTTTGAGCTGTACGCATTGTGGATTCCACTGTTCCACCTTTAATAGTGGGTCAAATTATGAAGCCTCAGTTTTTGGTGCACCAAAACTTGAATGTGGAACTAGAGCACCAGCCGGCGGGTTGTACTCACTCTATCCTGGTAGTCGGTCGGAGGTCCCTCACTGTCCAGACACTTAGCTCCTTTCCTTTTTCTACAATTATTGTGCATAGTCTTGGTGTCCAATAGTGGTGCCCAGCGGCAATAAAGTCGCACTGACCTGGACTACATTAGTGAAGCCAATTACTATCAGGATTAAAAAACCCTGCCCCGAAGGGTTTTCGAGGAAAAACCTTAATAGTAATGGGCTCACTAATGCATGTTATTATTATCAGATTCTTCTTCCATCATTCTGGGGCCACAAATATGATGCTCAAGCAGAGATTACTCAAGAAACAGGTAAAATCACATATTTTCTGGAATGTTCTTTCATGCCTTCTAGGTTTTCATTTCGTATTTTCTTGTGCATGCAGAGCCATAATGAAGCTACATTAGCTATAGATTCTAGACTTTAAAATCTTAGTTTCTTTATATCTAGTTTTTAATTCTAGATTTTCATTTTCTGATTTTTGTGTATGTAGGTGTTGAACGTCAGAATGATGCAATTATTCAAGGCTAGAATAATACAGCTCTTGGTGCTATAGGTATGTGAAAATACCTTCATTTTTTATTAAACTTTTATTGTATTTTGACCTTCAAATAATATGTTTCTTTATGCATGTAGGTGTTGTTGATGTTGAAGACGGTCCATCATTTAATCTACAGTGGAGTTGAGAGAATGATAGTTGAGAATAGTCAGGAAGAGAAGGCAGAAAGAGAATAGGATGTTGATAAGCTGCAGGTTGAGAATCAGAAAAAGGCATAGAGCATCCGGATCGATTTAAGCCTATTGACCATCGTTTTGGCAAGAAGCCTTTGAAGATTCAGGGTTTTAAGGATTTAGATCCAATGTCATTGGAGAAAGTAAATTTTGTGTCTAGTAGTTCATCTAAAAATACTAATAATTGGGCCAGGAGCCACTTTGATGCATGGAGGTTACATACTAGTTTAAGAATTGATAGAAAGATTGAGGAAATTCTGCTTCATGAGTTTGACGATTAGTTAGAGAGATTCATTCTATGCGTATAATGACAAGACGATACCAGGTCCCACGCGAGACGTAAGTCCTATTTAGTAGTTTGTAATTAGTATTTATATTTTAAATTTGATAGATTCTAACTTTCTGAATTTATTTAGGTTGCAGAATCTATTTCGTACATTCAATAGAATTCTGCGGCGTGCCCAAGATTTTCGAATTCTCAATACAAGACAAGATGAAAAAATTATAGATATTTACCATGATGTGTATTTTGTTAACGCACGAAAAGCCTTGTAATCTCTAGCTGGTGGTTGCTTCAGAAAGAGGAAGACGGTTGACATACTTAGCAGGGCAGATCAGATTAAGATTTTGACAGTGCATCAGGTTGGAGTTAATACAGCTTTGCAGAAGAGGTACACCTTTTATTGCATGACAAGATTTCTTATCCACGGTGGTAAAGAGTTATGCAAGGTTCGTGACTTTCAATTCAATGTTGGAAAAGATTTTGTAAGGGAGTATATTGAATATGTGAGACCACTTCTAAGAATTGGACATGCACTATAAATAAGTGCAAGACTGAGGATTTTAGGCAGTCAGTCCATTGTTATGAACCTGATGTTATTAATATTTGGAAGCTTCTGCTGTTTCATCTTCCGACTTATGAAGTCAATGAACCATGCATCGCAGAAAGCCATTTTTAATTGGCCGAAGGATATGGTTAGCGTTTGTAACATTGAAGGTCATTTCACGAATAAGAGTTGTAGGCATACATCAATTACGCAGATGTCAGTCTCTGGAGTTCCTATAGAAGTTGGTATGGTGATTACAAGGCATAAGAACACGGAGTCATACAAGAGGTACAACCAAAGTGGTGTGGTAGCTAAGGCTTGGGCGATGGATCTTTTCAATATAATGTTGAGAATCTCAATGTTGGTTTAGCTGGTACAAGTGCTGGAAAGACTGCAGGTTTATCCAGGCCTTTGAGCGATGTGACAAATTCTATTCCACCTGTTTTAGTAGATGATGAGTACACGCAGGATTTTACTGCTATGTTAGAGCAGAGGTCAGAGTTGAAGTAGTACTTTCCTGATGTTGTTTTTGATCATGTTGGTACGCGTGGTGTAGATTCTTCCTCTAAGAATATCATTTTGACAGGTAATAAAATTGAACACCTTGTCATTAATGTTGGAAGTATGTCTGAAGCTGGAGCATTGGTTGAAAAATTGTAAGTTTTTATATTGTTTTGCTTATGTGTTAAAGTCTCACTTGTTTCTACTTGTTATAGAAAACATACTGTTGGTCAGAGTTTCGTGCATTAACTGTAAGTTTGTGCATAAAATTTAGATTATATTTATTCTATTAATTTTGTTCATTTTATTAGTAAGGTTCTAGATTTAAAAGGTTATGTTAGTAAATGTTTTGTTGGTTATATTTAAGGAACGGTGTGAGATTTTAGAAGATGGAGACTTGGAAGCTGTAGAATTGGAGGTTTGAGAAACTCCAGATTTTAAATTGTACAGAAGTTGGAGCCAAATGCACTGTTTACATGGAAAAACTTGAAAATCCAGCAAACTTGGATGTGTTTTGAAATGTGGGAAATTGGATGTTGTAAATGTTGTTATCTGCTTAAACTTCAGGAACTTGGATGTTCTAAATGTTGTTATCTGCTTAAACTTCAGGATTATGATCTGTTTAAACTTCAGAAACGTGCAAATATGGATTCAAAGAAAAAGCTTGAGAAACCAAATATGGATGCAAAAAATTACTTTAGAAACTTGTTTTCCCATGTAAACATGCTATAGCCTGTAAGCGCGGAATGTAGACTCAATTACCATTCTGCAATGGAATTGGCTGCCACATGGCAGCACTAGAATAACCCACAACAAAATTTAGTGACCCAAATACCTTAACGTCCTTGGCCTTTGCATTTAGCCATAGGATTGAATCCCAACCGTCGATTCCAAGATGTTATCCCCAGTAACATACATGGCCGAGTCTGTTATGGCCATAACATAGATGTTATGTCCATAACATCTAATTTGCATCTGATTTGCCGGGATGTCATGTTTTCTTTACTGCCATATCCGAATCCGACGCCATGGTTGAATCCTTGCCATGTTTCATTCAAAAGACGCCATAGCCAGGCCTGCGACATGCTCAAAAGCCCCATTCATTCCATAGTTTATCACAAAATAACCCAACTTGATAATTACCTTGTTTTAGCTTGCTATGCCTTCTGCATGCTATAGCGGCAGCCCAGCAGCTGTAATCCCTCTGATAGCTCTGATACTAATCCGCCATAGCCGGATAGCCATGGTCGAATCCCTGCGCCACAGCCAAGGTTCGGCATGCTTAAACGCCCCAATAACCAAGCCTGTAACATGCTAAAAAGCCGCCATAGCCAGGCCTCTAGGTACATCCTTGAAGATTAGCTTGCTAAGATGTTGGAAGAATCCGGCTTGCCCTCTTTTAGCTTGCTGGAAGCAGAAAGAATGAGTTCGGCCGGAAGCAGAATGAGCTGGAAGCCGGAACTAGCTGTTTTTGGGATTGTTGTTGTTGGTTTCCCTCTTGCTAGCCGCTGCAACACAAAAGCTCTGTAAGAAAATCCTCTGCTGTAAAATAATTTTGGGAAAATTTTGTTCCCGTTAGCATTACTAATCTCTGTAAAATCATCCGTAAGAAAATCTTCTCTGCAAGCTTGGCCAAGCTTGGCTATGGCGCTACTCTGCGAAATGCCTCGGCCAAAGACGTTAAGGCTAATAATGTCCTGTGCAGAGGCGTTATGGCCAGTAAAAAATGGCCTCGTGGCCATGTGGCCAGGAAAGTCCGAGGCGTCGCAGCGATGCGGCCGGGACTTTCCATATAACCACTTCGGCCACTCCACCGCGTCGGACGAGGGACTTTCTGCCACATGGCCACTCGGCCATTTTTTCCTGGGCCATAACGCCTCTGCACAGGACGTTATCTAGAGGATAATGCTAGAAGGTCCATGCTAGACTAATCTTGTACAGACTAGCTAGCTATATCCCACTACCTTGCGGCAGCCAAAGTGGAAGACACGTATAGGCTTTTAAGTTCTACCACGTCGGGGATCATCATCGTATACCCCAGTAACCAACTCCCAAAGATAAACATACATTGGCAAGGTTTGAACCCATGACCAAATGAACATCTATTTTGGCATTACTAGGCCTATACCAACTCACCACACATCCGTTGGGCAAAACTTTTGCCTTACATGCACACTTTGTAGGCAGGATATCTCCCGCCTTAGGAAGTCACGAGTATTTTTTATTTTTGTTTAAGGTCCATGCTAGACTAGCTAGCTATATCCCACTGCCTTGCGGCAGCCAAAGTGGAGGACACGTATAGGCTTTTAAGTTCTACCACGTCGGGGATCATCATCGTATAACCCTAGTAACCAACTCCCAAAGATAAACATACATTGGCAAGGTTTGAACCCATGACCAAATGAGCATTTATTTTGGCATTACTAGGCCTATACCAACTCACCACACATCCGTTGGGCAAAACTATTGCCTTACATGCACACTTTGTAGGCAGGATATCTCCCGCCTTAGGAAGTCACGAGTATTTTTTATTTTTGTTTAAGGTCCATGCTAGACTAGCTAGCTATATCCCACTGCCTTGCGGCAGCCAAAGTGGAGGACACGTATAGGCTTTTAAGTTCTACCACGTCGGGGATCATCATCGTATAACCCCAGTAACCAACTCCCAAAGATAAACATACATTGGCAAGGTTTGAACCCATGACCAAATGAACATTTATTTTGGCATTATTAGGCCTATACCAACTCACCACACATCCGTTGGACAAAACTTTTGCCTTACATGCACACTTTGTAGGCAGGATATCTCCCGCCTTGGGAAGTCACGAGTATTTTTTATTTTTGTTTAAGGTCCATGCTAGACTAATCTTGTACAAATTAGCTAGCTATATCCCACTGCCTTGCGGCAGCCAAAGTGGAGGACACGTATAGGCTTTTAAGTTCTACCACGTCGGGGATCATCATCGTATAACCCCAGTAACCTACTCCCAAAGATAAACATACATTGGCAAGGTTTGAACTCATGACCAAATGAACATTTATTTTGGCATTACTAGGCCTATACCAACTCACCACACATCCGTTGGGCAAAATGTTTGCCTTACATGCACACTTTGTAGGTGTCATGAACCTACGCGAAAACAAGGAAAATACATGGAGAATACGCAAGAAATACGGAAGAAATATGCCAAGATCGGCAAAGAATTTGATATATGAACAAGAATCAAGAATACAATGGCCCGAAGGCAAGCATGAACATGAGACATATGCCTAGAAGGCTCAAGACTGGCGTTGAACCGGAATGGTTTGACAAGAAGGAGGTGCCTCCTTATATATCTAGACCAACGGTCAGGATCATGCCACCCCAATGGATGAGATCACGCCAAGTGTCGCGCATGCATTTAGGTTCTAGAACATTCTAGAACCTTCTGGAGATAGTCCCACATATGAGGAAGACGTGAAGGAATGTCTTCAACAAATATTGGTAGCGCACTTAGCAAGGGTGTGTGACTCGCAACTGGAAGGTTGCGGGTTCAAACCCTGTCTTGTGCAACTACCCTTTTGCATCCGTGTGACGACCATCTTTTGTACATAGGAGTATAATGTTCGTATGATACGAATATCCGTATGGTCGTCACACCATCCCCCTCCTACGATGGTGACGAGTCCTCGAAGCTGGGGCCGGAGTACTCAGGCTTGGCTTATGCGGGTAACGTCGGTGAAACTATGCAATTTTGTCAGGTGCATTAGACAGATTCTCGGCAGGCTCCCAGGTTCTATCACTTGGCGAGTAACCTTCCCAATCGACAAAGTAATACAATCGTCGACGAAGAAACTTGGAGTCCAGAATCTCTCGAACCTCGAACTCCTCATGATCATCAATCTCGACTGGTGGTGGAGGTGGAGGTACTCGATCCGGAAATGGATTCGCCATATAGGGTTCTAACAAAGACACATGAAACACTGGGTGAAGCCGGACGGATGGCGGAAGCTCCAGACGGAAAGCAGCATCACCAACTCGTTCAATGATCCGATAGGGACCTAAGCGCCGGTAGTCGAGCTTGTTACAAGGGCGAGCTGTCGGCAAATCCCGACGCAAGAGCCAAACAAGATCACCAATTGCAAAATGAGGAGCGTCCTGACGATGCTGATCTGCATGATGACGATAACGTGCTTGGGCCTGGCGAAGATGGTGCTGAAGATCATCTTGAAGCATGCGGAGCTTCTCGAGCCTGTCCTCGGCACTGGGATTGACTGAGTCATATCCAGGAGCAATCAAAGACCACCGGGGATGCATGCCGAAATTAATAAAGAACGGAGTCTGGCCTGTGGAGGCATGGACGGAATTATTATAAGCAAATTCGCGCCAGCCCAATCAACCCGATCACCCTGGCCGATAATTGATGAAGCATCGCAAAATACCGCTCAAGGGTTTGATTAGTGCGCCCCACACATCCATTGGTCTCGGATGATGTCCTAAGAAAGTGAACGCGTTCCACATGCAAGAGTTGCAATAGACGCTTCAAAAACGGCAACAAATTGAGGGCGCGGTCACTCGACAATATTATCCGGTAAGCCATGGAGTCGAACCACCTCTCGAAGCAAGAGAACCGCTGTGGCTTCACTAGAGATAGAAGTGCTGCAAGGAATGAAATGTGCCATCTTGGAAAAACGGTCAACAACAACATTAAGGATGGCGTCATGGCCCTGGGAGGATGGAAGCTCGACAATAAAATCCACTGAAATACTCTTCCAAGGACCGGCTGGAACTGGTAAAGGCTGAAGCAGGCCATGAGGAAGATGCCTTGGAACCTTGGCTCGACGGCCGGATGTCACAGATCGAATAAAAGCTTCGACGAGCGACGAAGACCTGGCCACCAATACTCTCGACTAATAAGTTCAAGAGTCTTGGCTACTCCAAAGTGTCCGGCCAGAGGTGAATGGCAAGCCTGAAGAACCTGAAGCCTAGAAGCACCATCTGGCACATATAGAAGCCCATCACGGAGCAGGAGTCCATCTCGAACCTCAAAACGATCATAGTCTGATCCCATCTGCTGAGAAGATGATGCAGCGCCAATGTGTGAGAATACATCTTGAGCCAATGGATCGGATGGCAGAGATGCTCGAACAGACTCCAACAAGGTTGTATCATGAGGCCTCTCGAACAAAGTGAGAGCCATAAGTTGGAACCGATCAGGCCCTAAAATAACCTGTGATTGCTGATCATATGCAGGATCACCTAGTTTGGGCTCAAGGTAGGAGCGTCGAGACAAGGCATCAGGCTGTCCTTGGAGGGATCCAGGACGGTACTTGATCACGAAATCAATCCGGGATAATACTTGAGTATGCCACCGGGCCTGGCGACGGTTGAGCACTCGAGCAGACTGAAAATATTCGAGATTTCGATGATCTGTGTAGACTATGACCTTATAAGGAGATCCCTCCAGGAAACGTCTCCACTCCTCGAAAGAATCCACGATCGCCAACAACTCCTTGTCATAAATGGGATAGTTGATTTCAGCAGCGAAACTTTCGTGAATGATAGGCGATTGGATGCAATTCATGGTCATCCCCCTCTTGTGACAGGATCGCACCAAGCGCAAAATCAGAAGCATCTGCTTCAACAATATATGGGCGCAAAGGATCTGCATGAGCAAGAACTGGCACCGTGGTGAAAGCATGCTTCAGGATAACAAAAGCAGATTTCGCTTCCACAGTCCATTCGAATGGCACGTCCTTGACAGTGAGGCATGTCAAAGGAAGAGCAATCTCCGAATAATCCCGGATGAAACGCCGATAGAAATTGGCAAACCCAAGAAAACACTGAACATCTCGAACGGATGAAGGTGTTTGCCACTCCAGAACAGTGCTGACCTTTTCAGGATCCATAGAGACTCCATGTGGTGTGATGCGATAGCCAAGGAACTCCACATTATCCTGTTCGAACTGGCACTTCTCAAGTTTGGCATATAATCCATGCTCACGAAGCTTTTGAAGGACCTGTCGAACATGTCTTTCATGTTCTTCGAGAGTCTTAGAATAAATAAGGATATCATCCAAATAGATGATAACAAAAGTGTCTAAGAACTCTCGGAAAACATCATTGGCCATATGCTGGAATACTGCCGGAGCATTGGTAAGTCCAAACGGCATAACTGTGTACTCAAAATGGCCATACCGAGTACGAAAGGCTGTTTTCCACTCATCACCCTCCCGGATCTGAATAAGATTATAGGCACCCCGAAGATCAATCTTCGTAAAATAATGCGCACCTTGAAGTCGCTCCAACAACTCGGGATCGAGGGGAAGCGGATCTGGATTCGGTGCTTGTGATTTTGTTGAGGCCGCGATAATCAACAACTAGCCGTAGCGAATCATCCTTCTTTTTGACAAAGAAGATAGGCGCTCCAGCAGGGGACTGAGAATGTCGAATGAAGCCAGTGGCTAGATTCTCCTCAATATAATCCCGCAAAACCTTCAACTCAGCAGGAGATAGACCATATATCGGACCATATGGCGGCGTCGTCCCCGGCTGCAAATCAATAGGACAATCATATGGACGATGCTCTGGGAGTTTACTGGCCTTGACTTTGTCAAACACATCAGAGAAATCGCCATATTTATCTGGGAGCATTGGAGCAGGCTTCGATGGTGTCAAGCTAGCCGACGGATGAACCTGGATTGCAAATACTGAACTTGGATCTTGTCTTCTAGATTTATCGAACTCGCGAAGAGAAATCTTCGAGATACGAAACTGAGGGCATGAAGAAGCCTCTACAAAAGCAGGAGCAGGAACATGAGCAGGAACAGGAACGTGAGCAGGAGCAATTGGAACATGAACTGGAGCATGAACTGGATCAAGAACTGGAGCAGAAACAGGGACTGGATCAAGAACTGGAGCAGGAACAGGGACTGGAGCAAGAGCAGGAACTGGAGCTGGAGCTGGGACATCATCAAGAACATGATCAGAATCTGGGGCATGAACTGGAGCAGAGGCAAGAGGCGGATCAGAACATGGAACAGCAAGGACGGAGTCAGGGGCCCACGATACTGCACGGATCGAAGTTGATGTTGGTGTAGAGACCTGATCTGCAGATGAACTGGAACTAGAGCTAGAACCAGCAAATCGAAATGATCTAGTACGCCAATCAATCTGCGGGTTATGTAGCTCGAGCCAGGGCAGACCCAAGACTATTGGCGCATGAGGGCTAGTAATGAGATTGAAGGAAATACTACAAGAAACTCCCTCGAACAAAACCTGAAGAGGCGCAGTACAATCTGTGACTGCACCCGAGGAGATCTCCCGTCCATCAATCACTTCGACAGAAGCAGGATGCTCAACCTTGCTTCTAGGGATGGCGTGCTTACAGGCGAACGCACTATCCATAAAGCAAGCATTTGCACCACAATCAAGTTGCGCCAACACTTGCAATTCTCCAACTTCTGATTTCAATGATATAGGGATGAAGAATGCCTTGCTGACCTTATCTGATGGAATAAACATGTCAGGAAATGTGGAAGGAGTCTGAGAAAAGGCGGCCAGCCGACGAGAGACTCCTACTACTGACCGCCCCCAAAGTTTTCCGACCGATTTAGGGCGCCTTCCGGGGGCATCCACGCGGCGATATGACCAGCTCCTCCGCGGTAGAGGCAAAGATTAGCCTCTCTCCGACGCTTTCTTCGGCAGATAAAGGGTCCTCGAACTGCCGATCAATCGCATAGGCTCAGTCCGACCGCTAGATTCTCTGAGATGAGACCGGGAAGGCGTAGCTCTGGCGCTTGTGTAATTGGAAAGACGACTCACGCCTCTTGCCCTACGTTCAAGAGCCGATTATCACATCGAACCGCAAATCTGATGGCTTCTTTCAAACTCGGGGATCCTCCATAGACAACAACATATCTTTGACATCCTCTCGTAACCCCTTCGAAACAATCTCGGTGCAATATCATTCCGTGCAAGATTCGCTGCAATTTGACGAAATTGATGCATATCTTTGAAAGGGGCGGCGCGAGGCGTTACCTTAAGTTGCAAAGTTTTGTGGATCAAGAAGGCGCCGACAATCGGTGTCTCCAAAGCATGCTTCGCGTTCTGCAATGAAAGCAGCAAAATCTTGCAACTCTGGGGCTCCTTTCTCCAATAAAGGAGCAAACCAACTTAGAGCCGGCCCTGTGAGAAGAGAACCAATCAGCCCCACTTATTCTCGAGCTGTGGGATATCTATGAGGGTGGAGCTGAATCACAAGCCTGATCTGATTCAAAAAACCACGGAGCTTGGACCGAGTGCCGTCAAACTTCTCTGGCAGGCTGATCTTAGGCTCTGATAGCCTCAATCCCGAGCTAGAAGCAGATTCATGTGAAGCAATACGTTCCTTAAGCTCTTTATTGTCCAACTGCAACCGCTGGCATACTTGAACAAGCTGTTGGACCTGCTGTAATAGAGTCGGAACCTCCTCCATAGATATAAAATCACCAAATACGAGCAAAACAATGCTTAGGATCAGAGCAGGCAAGAACCGGTAAGGGATTCCGGTTCAAACTGTCATGAACCTACGCGAAAACAAGGAAAATACGTGGAGAATACGCAAGAAAATACGGAAGAAATATGCCAAGATCGGCAAAGAATCTGATATATGAACAAGAATCAAGAATACAATGGCCCGAAGGCAAGCATGAACATGAGACAGATGCCTAGAAGGCTCAAGACTGGCGTTGAATGGTTTGACAAGAAGCAGGTGCCTCCTTATATATCTAGACCAACGGTCAGGATCATGCCACCCCAATGGATGAGATCGCGCCAAGTGTCGCGCATGCCTTTAGGTTCTAGAACATTCTAGAACCTTCTGGAGATAGTCCCACATATGAGGAAGACGTGAAGGAATGTCTTCAACAAATATTGGTAGCGCACTTGGCAAGGGTGTGTGACTCGCAACTGGAAGGTTGCGGGTTCAAATCCTGTCTTGTGCAACTACCCTTTTGCATCCGTGTGACGACCATCTTTTGTACATAGGAGTCCGTATGGTCATCACACCTATATCTCCCGCCTTAGAAAGTCACGAGTATTTTTTATTTTTGTTTAAGGTCCATGCTAGACTAATCTTGTACAGACTAGCTAGCTATATCCCACTGCCTTGCGGCAGCCAAAGTGGAGGACACGTATAGGCTTTTAAGTTCTACCACGTCGGGGATCATCATCGTATAACGCCAGTAACCAACTCCCAAAGATAAACATACATTGGCAAGGTTTGAATCCATGACGAAATGAACATTTATTTTGGCATTACTAGACCTATACCAACTCACCACACATCCGTTGGGCAAAACTTTTGCCTTACATCCTGCCTTAGGAAGTCACGAGTATTTTTTATTTTTGTAAGTCACAAGTATTTTTTATTTTTGTTTAAGGTGCATGCTAGACTAATCTTGTACAGACTAACTAGCTATATCCCACTGCCTTGCGGCAGCCAAAGTGGAGGACACCTATAGGCTTTTAAGTTCTACCACGTCGGGGATCATCATCGTATAACCCCAGTAACCAACTCCCAAAGATAAACATACATTGGCAAGGTTTGAACCCATGACCAAATGAACATTTATTTTGGCATTACTAGGCCTATACCAACTCACCACACATCCGTTGGGCAAAAGTTTTGCCTTACATGCACACTTTGTAGGCAGGATATCTCCCGCCTTAGGAAGTCACGAGTATTTTTTATTTTTGTTTAAGGTTCATGCTAGACTAATCTTGTACAGACTAGCTAGCTATATCCCACTGCCTTGCGGCAGCCAAAGTGGAGGACACGTATAGGCTTTTAAGTTCTACCATGTCGGGGATCATCATCATATAACCCCAGTAACCAACTTCCAAAGATAAACATACATTGGCAAGGTTTGAACCCATGACCAAATGAACATCATTACTAGATAACGTCCTGTGCAGAGGCGTTATGGCCCAGGAAAAAATGGCCGAGTGGCCATGTGGCCAGGAAAGTCCGAGGCCGCGACGCGCGCAAAGACGATGCGGAGGACTTTCTCGCCACATGGGCCACGAGGGCCATTTTTGGATCGGCCATAACGCCTGCCTGACAGACGCATCGCCCTTTAACGTCTTTGGTCGAGGCATTTGGCAGAGTAGCGCCATAGCCAAGCTTGGCCAAGCTTGCAGAGAAGATTTTCTTACGGACGATTTTGCAGAGCTTAGAAATGCTAGCGGCAACAAAATTTTCCCAAAATTATTTTACAGCAGAGGATTTTCTTACAGAGCTTTTGTGTTGCAGCGACTAGCAAGAGGGAAACCAACAACAACAATCCCGAAAACAGCTAGTTCCTGCTTCCAGCTCATTCTGCTTCCGGCCGAACTCATTCTTTCTGCTTCCAGCAAGCTAAAAGAGGGCAAGCCGGATTCTTCCAGCATCTTAGCAAGCTAATCTTCAAGGATGTACCTGGAGGCCTGGCTATGGCGGCTTTTTAGCATGTTACAGGCTTGGTTATTGGGGCGTTTAAGCATGCCGAACCTTGGCTATGGCGCAGGGATTCGACCATGGCTATCCGGCTATGGCGGATTAGTATCAGAGCTATCAGAGGGATTACAGCTGCTGGGCTGCCGCTACAGCATGCAGAAGGCATAGCAAGCTAAAACAGGGTAATTATCAAGTCGGATTATTTTGTGATAAACTATGGAATGAATGGGGCTTTTGAGCATGTCGCAGGCCTGGCTATGGCGTCTTTTGAATGAAACATGGCAAGGATTCAACCATGGCGTCGGATTCGAACATGGCAGTAAAGAAAACATGACATCCCAGCAAATCAGATGCAAATTAGATGTTATGGACATAAACATCTATGTTATGGCCATAACAGACTCGGCCATGTATGTTACTAGGGATAACATCTTGGAATCAACGGTTGGGATTCAAATCCTATGGCTAAACGCAAAGGCCAAGGACGTTAAGATATCTAAGCTCTGTGCATTCTAAACAATTACCATATCCTTTCAAAGAAAATGGGCAGGGCTCTCGTTGCATTGCACTTGAAACGCATATTGTTTATATACTTATTTCAAAGATATATGCGTGCGAACAAAACAAATTAGATAAAGAAAATAACTAAGAATGAAGGAGGTTAGTCGTGCTTGCATGCATCCTATATAATTAGAACCCATCACTGCCATCTTCCCATGTCTCCGGTACAACCATATCATGTGTCTCCCAGCAGAAAAATTCAAGAAAATCAAACACAAATACATATGTAATGAGAACATTTCCTGGGTGAAGTGCAAGCAAATGCGTAGAACTTTGCCTAATGGTGAATTGGGATTTACTCCTAGTTTGGAAGAAGACGTTTTTTACATAAAGAACCTGTATTCTTTGGTAAGTAATGAGCAGGAAATGTCATCTATAAGGAGCAATCATTGTTTGCAACGAAAAGATTAATACACACATTTTGGGGAAATAATTGCTTGAAGAACGGATTGGTACTTCATTTTATATCACTGCCTTCTACATGGCCAGTCCTAGGATGTATCTTCACAAGTTAGCAAGTAGGAAAAGAATAACCTGATATTTAAGCTAATTTTGGCTCTCATCCCATTTGGAGATGAATGCACTCCTATAGAATAACTTGCAAAGCTTCAAAATGAATCCAGAAACCGAGTTTAAGGAAAGATTTCAGCACTGCTATACTGATGATTAACTTGTAAAGATTCAAAGTGATTCGAGAAGACGAGTACGAGAGAAGGACTTAACCTTCTCAACATGGTGAATTCCCAAGGGAACCATGGAGCCATTTGCTTTATCAATCAAGGTGGCCAGCAGACAACTGTCTTCAAGGTAGACAGGAGGAACATATCTCTCCAACTCTGGAGGCACAGTATCATCTGAAACAGGAAATCGCGCTAGCCTGAGATTTGTCTCCCACTCTTCTTCCTTCATATCCAATCTAATGCGCACACGTTCTTTCAACCTTCTAGCACTTTCATGCACATTAACCCACATGGTGAATGGCTCTCCAAAGGCCTCATAGGACCATGCTGCAGTCTTAAAATGGCAAACACATGCAACATAATACCCATTACCACCTTCCATGCTTTTCTCTCCTCCAGGTATCTCTTCTGCCCTCAGTTTCTCATTTCCTGCAATTTTGCATATCAGATCCTTCTTCGCATATATGCGCTTGACGCAGTGATTCTCAATGCTAATGACCCTAAGATGATTCCTAGATTTAAATGCTAGCTGCTGCTTCAACTGTGTGATGATGGCTGACACTGTAGCATTAACTGGAACAAGAACCTTATGCTTGCTTACCTTTCTAGTGTTGTATCTTCTGTACCACATGTTGAATTCTCTAAAACCTTCTGGTGGCAGCCTGTCCTTCACAAGATTTATGAATAGGTCAGGATTTCGCTGCGCAAGCTCCACCCCATTAGTAGACACAATCTGAGAAAGATTTGATGCTATGAAGTTCTTGCAGTTTTGTGCAAGATCAACCTCTGAATACAGATCTGCCTGTTCTAAAAAGGAAATGCAATTTTCTATGGTTATGAGCTGGGATAAAGCCTCAACACATGCTTGCTTGATTTGCAAGGGCAAGCAATATTTATGGCATGCACCCAAAATCCCCAGGCCATATTTGGCCATAGCTGCTCCATCCAATTTGCCGCCATAGATGAGGCGAAGAAATGCTCTCAGCATATCTGTATCCATGTCCTCTAACAAAATTTTATTCGTTTTCTGCTCCACAAATCCAGACTCAAACATTGACCTAAAAACAGGGGATATGGCTGCCAAGATACAACGATGGGCTGGTGTCAAATCTTCCCCAGATTGAAAGATGATGTCGGAATAAGTGGCATCATCTAGCATCTTCTCACAGATCGAGGGCAGATGAAGGGGCTGCATTTGAACCCTATCCATTTTTTTTGCAAGCTTGAAAGACCTGGAAGGCGCCTCCGTTCCATTACTCATAGCCATAGCTGGGACTTGGATTGGAATGTACAATCCTCATCTTAAGGCTCTGCTTGTCGCTTGGATTCTCGGCGTAATTCAAATGTTGTGAAAAGGGAACACCAATCGTTTCTGGGAGTAAAATCGCAGGGAATAATGGCCTGGTAAGGTCGATAGTCCTATTCATTTTCGTAATACTTCAAGCTACTCAGCTCTCGGGTGAAAATTTCCATGTCCGAGATTCTTCCATAGACCAAAATCATAAGTTTATACTGACCTGACATCTAGAGGTTGTTAGGTTAGTTTTCTTTTCTTTTGAAGCCAGGATTCATTGGGCGATGCTTGATTTTTGGATCTTATATGAAGAATTTCTGTTTTGTCAATGAAATCTCTTCTACTTGCAGAAGGGTTTTTAATTCCTATAGAAATTTCCTATATCTATTAGTTTAGCTATGGAACTGCAACAAGGTTCAACCTTTGCTTCAATGAAGAAATTGAGACTAGCCGTAAAAGACCATGCAATACTCAAACATAAGGGCATTTTGGGAATATGGAAGAAAAATAAGGGCATTTTGAAGAATTAACATAAATCTTAAGGGTATTTGAATAATTTTCAAAAATACAAAATACATTATACGTTGACCAAGGGCATTTGGTGAAATGATAAAAACTCAGGGGCATCTGATGAAATTCAGCAAAACATAAGGGCATTTTGGAGTTTTTCCCTAAATGGGGTGATGGTACCTTGGCATTTTGATTGGGCAATTTTGAGAAGGCAAGCGACTCACCTCGGCATTTTGATTTAACGATTTGTGAAAAAGGTAAGCGACTTTATGACATTTCCATCCTTTCGTTTGTGCAAAGTATCTTTGTGGAATAGGAGTTCACTGAGTTCTCAATAGGACAATATTGCACTAAAGATATAGGAATAAAATCCACATTAAGCACCAAGTTGAGTTGTCTGTGGTCTTTGGTTGATAAAAAACAATTTAAGAGGAAAGGATAGAAAGTAGATGATGCTGCATATGCTAGTTGGTATATTCACAAGCAATCCCCAGTTCAGCTTCATTTGAGGTATTTTGGTAAGTCAAGGTTAGTATTTTTTGCAATTTTCCCTATTTTTTAACACTAGAGGATGTAGAAAGTTTTGTTGGCCATATATACATACATGAATATGTTCAAGAACATAGAGATTTTTGCAGATAAAATGGCTATCCAAATGAAAATCCAGATCTCTACCCTGGCATTGGGTTCAAAATAAAAAGGGATTTCAGGCTCACTTTACCAATGTTAAGAGCTGGTATACTGATCTTTTGTGTTGTTGCTCTTGTTCTCATGATTGCTAACAAGGAATCATCCGTCATTGATGCTTCACAATTTTTTCTTACTCTTCCTCCTGGCGTACTTTTCACTGACAGAACTGCCAAATAGAAGCTTGTCACTTCTTTCAAGTGAGTGCTGAGAAAAAAAAAACTCAATGTGTTTCCTAGGGTTGGTAATATATCTTTTTTTATTTGTGCTTTCAGGCTTTACATTGCAGTTATGATTATGGTTTCCAGATACAATCTGCTGCAAATTGTCATTTTTATTGCAGAAATAATCTGGTGTTTGATGGTAGGCTATGGTCTATTTGCTGGTAAGTGCGGGCTCAATGGCATTTGAAATTGGATATTTGGTAGAGAGGCAAATTGTCATTTTTATTGCAGTAATAATCTGGTGTTTGATGGCAGGCTATGGCCTATTTACTGGTAAGTGCAGGGTCAATGGCATTTGAAATAGGATATTTTAGAGAGGATTCGGCTGCGAGCTGCAGCAGGTTGGAAGGCACTCTATGCAATGCAGAACAATAGCCACAAGGCAGAGCTGTATGATTGGGCCCACCAATCGCATCTATTCAAGGTGCTGGGGCCCGGTGATTTCCCTCGCCACTTGGAATGACTTGGAGCAGGTGCAGAAAGCTTTCTTGGCATGGACCCTGGGGGTGAAGTCTACAGTCCCATACCGAGATCTTTGTCGCTGGGGAAACAGGTTTCTTGCCTCTTCTGGGGAAGGAGGAGGGGCTTAATAGACACATCGTCTACTTCCAGAAGGTGATTAACCTCGCTTACACTGTGGCTGGCCAGATGGAATGTGTAGGAGCACAGGAGCACAGGAGGCAAATCGCCACACCCTCAGACAATACCTTGACACATGCTTCCTCAGCAACCTATGGGATGCCAGCACCCTTGAACAGGTCAAGACGGCACATCATCAACGCCACATAAATCCCATGTTGAAGCAGGGCCCGCAATACTACATGTGCACTCATATACCCATAAAAAAGCACAGATCCATTGCCTCTATCGGCACAGGTGCACACCATCTCCGGATTGAGACAGGGAGATGGATTGGGGAGCCGCGTCAGGAGAGGCTTTGCCAACACTGCCAGGTTGGAGCTGTGGAAGAGGATGCCACACCCTTCAAAGTTGTTCGGCATGTAATGACATTCGGATATGCTATGCTGAGTTGGTCTGCCCTGGCCAGCCCCTGCATGAGATGTTAAGCATGTGCACGGTACGAAGGTTGGGATCATACCTTCAAGGGATCATGGATCGCTGAGATCAGCTCGGTCCTCGGGCACTTGCCTGATACGTGTACATATATCTCCCCCACGATATATATATTTGTATTTATATTTGTATTTGTATTTGTATTTGTATTTGTATTTGTATTTGTATTTGTACAATTTGACGGCAAACCTATTCCTCATCCATTTTTTCCCCAACAACCCTTCTTCAAGGGGGGGGGAGGGGGGTTAACCCTGACAAGAATCACGCTTTGTTAAGCCTCTGTTTGGGTCCCATAGGCCAATTGGTCTCTGTGGACGATAAAAACTTTATTCTATTCTATTCTCATTCTATTTTACACTTAGGAGCACCAAATATTTAGAAATCATGGAAATTCTTGAGCTACTCTATTCTCATTCTATTTTACACTTAGGAGCACCAAATATTTAGAAATCATGGAAATTCTTGAGCTACGTTAGAAACAACCTTTTTCCAATCTAATATACATTTATGGCACCAATTTGCAAGTTCCTTCACAAACAATAACTCTACCTTGACCAAAACCAAGACTTGACCAAATATTCAATAGATACAAAATCATAATAATTAACCAAATATTCAATAGATACAAAATCGTAATAATTCTTGTTAGAAATGATCTTTCCACAACCCTAATTCAATACAACTTTATGGCGAAGATGCAAGTTCCTTCAAGTAGCACCTTTGCAGGATGGTTCAAAACATGCTAACTTAATTTGTCATCATAATTAAAACTGTACTCGATGTATTTCTCTTACATGCCTTTGGATTAATGAATTATGAAATTATAGTCTTGTGCATTAGTAAGAAAAAAGGAAGGATTTCCAGGTTTTATTCCGTCATATATAATAATCTTATCTTATAATGTTATATCGTCTTCGATCAAGCCTTAATTTGAATGGCCTACATCATTTGATTGCATCCGAAGACCGAGATTTATCGCACGACTTTCTATCACCATGATTGATCATGCTTTGATCTCTTAAGAGGAAGGGAAAAAATGAAAGGGAGGAGGAATGACAAAAAGACGGGAAAAAAGGAAAAACAGGCATGAAAAAAGGGAAAGAGAGAGGGTGAGCAAATGGCAAAAGGAAAGGGAAAAATGGCATGGGAAAAGGGAAAAATGAGGGAAAACAGGCACCGAAAAAAGAGGAAGAGGGAAAGGGTGGGAAAAATAGATAAAAGGAGGGGAAAGGGGGAACGAGAAAAGGGTGCAAAGAAAGGAAGGGAAAAAGTGCATCGAAAGAGAAAGGAAAGGAAAAAGCGCATCAGAAGGAAAAGGAAAGGAAAAAGAGAAAGAGAGGGGGAAAGGGAACTTGTAAAATGGCACGAGGAAAAAGGGAAGAGGAAAAAAAGAAAGGGGGAAGGCACGAGAAAAATGAGAAGAGAAAAAGGGTGAAGAAAGGGGAAAGGGAAGTAAAAAAAAGCATGGGAAAATGGATTAATATGTTTTTTCTAATAAGTTTCTATGTTTCTATGGCAGGTGCACCCTTGATCCATCTTTATTCACCTGTCTTAAGTGGTCCTACTAGTCATTATAGCCCCTTTTGTGACGTTCCCCAGAAATATATGCCATAAATATGTATATTTCTGGGCTACGTCACTGTACAAGTCTACTTTAGTAGCCTTGTACACCATAGTTGATGGAAATGCGAGCATGATTAAGTTATTCATATAACTTAGCCAACATTAGGCATGGGGCCATTTTCACATGGCCCTGCCATATTGGGCACCCACCACATGGGAGCACCCCATTGGAGCCATGTGGCATAACATGTGAACCCTAACCTATAAAGGCCTAAACCCTAACCCTAGGCCAATTTTTTTTGCTCCAACAGTCTGGGAACATTGTTCGTGCTCGAAACTCCATTTTGAGAACCGTTTGCTGTGGCACAGCATAGCATAGCAGCCCCCAGAGCGTGAGCACATCAGTAGGACTGGGAGCTACTTCGAACACCTTGAAGGCCATGGAGACGCCGGGAGCAGGAGGGAGTTCTCCAGGAGCAGGTATTTGGAATAGAGTTCTTGGTAGATCATCTGGAAGCTAGGATTCCAGATGAGTTAGCATTTCATGTCTCTAGTAGAGCCATTCTAGAACCCTCAGTTTAGATCTTGAACCCTAATCAATGAACCCTAACTATAAGTTAGGTGTATGTGATTAGGTTTAGATATTATTCTCATTATGATCATGTTACGTGATATTATTATTATTATTATTATTATTATTATTTGATCTAGCTCTCTTGGGCCCTAAAAGGCCATGGAGCACTTAGTACATGTTAACATAAGATCTGAAGCAATAAGCTACGGTGTGAGTCCACCGTCTTAATATACTGTCCTAGACTATAATAAGGTAATGAAAACAATGCTTGAAAATTAAAAAACTGGAAATTAGATCTAGTTCGGATATCACTATATGCCGGACAATGAATAAACACATGATCTTCATCCTCAATACTGCCAGTTTCACACAATTTGCAGATCCGATCTTCCATTGGTATCTTATACCATCTACCTGTTTCCACTTCCAACCTGTGTGAGCTGGTCCGGTAGCGGGCAATGATATGCTTCATGGATCTTGGAATGTCAGCCAGCAAGTATCCCTGGTGCTTATATTCTTGCATTGGGTTCACATTAAGACTGTAATGTCTCATCCTGCTGCCAGGATTCTCCCATAATCTTCCTATTGCTAGCTTTTCTACCAGTGTTCGGGCATCTGTTTTACATTCTGGCCAATTGCTCGCCTGCACCCCCCATCTACTAGCCCATTGTATGACATCGTGCATCCATCCTTGTTGCTCAGAAGCCATCATTGCTTGATGAGACAAGCGATCATGGGATTGCCCACGAATCCTGTTGACAAAATTGATGGTTTGATATAATGCTTCTAATTCCAAAGGAAACATACCTGCTTCCGCCAATATTATTGCATATGGTGTTTGAATTTTGACGCCCAATTCTTCACGCAAGAACAGCTTCTGGACTGCTTCAATCTGCCCCCAAAGCCTTGCAGAGATGGTCGGCCCCCAGACCGGCACTCCATATAGCAGCACAGGTTGAACCATGGATTTAAAAAGCTTTTTCTTAAGTGCCCAATCATGGAGGGATATTTTGGAGCATTTGGCTTGCATGCTGTACAAAGCTGATTTCCCTCCTGTAGCTCTCCTCTTTACACATTCTTTCCAGTTATACCTTGCAGAGAAATCAATACCGAGATATTTATAACTCTCCACTATCTCGATTTCTTGTTCTTGGTATAAGAATGCTGGCTTGTCTCTTGTGCCAAAGATCATAATTTTAGACTTTGCAATATTCACTGTCATTTGTTTCGCCTCATAGAACAGCCGCAGATGATCTAAATGAGCTTGAAGCACTTGTTTTCTATTAGCTAACAGCACCACATCATCAGCGTATAACAACAATTGAAGAACATAAGAGCCTAACCTGGTCCCTGATAATGAACGTGCTCTGATCCATTCATCCAATTCATCAATGAAAAGGCCAAATAACGTCGGAGAAAGAGGGCAGCCCTGACGAACGCCTATTGTGTTCTTGACCACCGTATCCATTTTATGTGACAATCTGACTAACACCTCTGCATATAATTGGGAGACTGCATATCTAATTTCCTCTGGAACTGCAAACTGTATCATTCTTTCACTCAATCCTCTTCTTGACACAGTGTCAAAGGCTTTAGCAAAATCGATAAATGCTACATACAGTGCTGAATTTGGAGTCTTCGCCTTTTCCACCAGGACCCTGAGTGTCATGGCATGATCAAGTGTATTATGATGCTCACGAAAACCAGCCTGGCACATAGAGCGTTTCATGTTTTCCTCTGCCCAGGCATTTAACTTACTCTCCAATAGGCTACCCAGGATCTTCGAGAATATGCTACTAATTAGGATAGTCCTATAATTATGCACTGAGTTTCTATCGCCAGATTTATGAATGGGATGCACCCTATTCATTTTCCATTCAGTTGGCAGCCCTTGTCGGATACCCATATTCAATAGGCGTGTCAAAACATGTATTGTTCCTTCCCCTCCCCATTTGAACAGTTCGATACACAAACCATCCAAATCATGTGGCTTATTGTTCTCCATGCCAGAAATAGCTTCTTTAACATCAGCCTCAGAAAAAAGATCAACGTCCAAAGCTATTATTGGCATCCCTTCAGATTCACTCTTTGTATAAATATCTTGGACCATTTTTAGCAGAGCATCCATATCAAGCGCAGGCTGGTCACTTTTCTTATTCAGCAGATTCCAAAAGGCCTTTAGCGATTCTCTCAAATGTTCTGTGAGCTCAAGCTGCTTACCCTGGAGATATGAACGTTTCTTAGCTCTCAAGAGCTTTTTGTACCAGCTGGGCTTCCTGATACATCTAGAAGGTAGTTTGGATCTCGCTTCTTTGCATTCATTATCCCACCATGAATTACATGGTCTGCCCGGAACAAACTGCTTCGTGAAACCAAACACCTTCCCTGCAGCCTGGCGGATCAGATTTGTGAAGTGCTTGGCATCAGAACTTACCATGTCTGTCCAGCTAAATTGAGCAACCATTTCTTCTATTAGCACCCTGTATGGCCAGTTTAGTTTATAGTTTATTTTGAATCTCGGGTGGAAAGGGAGATGTGCAGTTGCAGCAACAATATGGTTTGATTTCAGCTTGACATGCAAGGGCATATGATCAGATTCCGGCATCTTTGTGCCCACATAACATGCATGGACCATGTCCAAACTACTTGCCAGTAGATAATCAATGGCGCTCGCCCCTGAATGGTTCATGCAAGTGAAACTTCCAGACTCTGGAAATTTTGAGATGCCGTTGACAATTTTCAGCTGGCAGATCGTGCCAAGCTCAAGCAAGAAGTCACCCATCTCGTTAGATATTTTATCCTCTGAGTTTCTACTATATAATGGCTCTGCAATCTCCTGCATCTGAACATCCGACACATCTACATATGTTTTGGACTGCTCACTACTTGTCCGTGCATTGAAATCTCCGAGGAGGAAAACTTCACCTCGAGACATGAACTGTAAGGTGTCTGCACAAAGCCTCTGGAAAGGGTCGTCCCTGCTGAATTCTTTACTGCGGTATATAGTAGCACTCAGAGGAGCAAAATAGCATGCTGCCATAAACAGATCCTTGCCCTTGGTCTTAACTTGCAGCCATATGTATTGTCTGTTCTTGTCTTCTGATATAATGTGTATGCTAGAGGCAATTTGCACTTTGCTGTATACTGCGATCCCCCCATAACCTCGGCCTGCTCCTGCAAATTTCTCATTCCACAGGTGCCCTACTAGCACAAAACCAGGCACATCAGGGAGTGATCTGGATTGATGCTCCCAAGTTTCTGTGAAGATTAAAATATCTTTTTCTTTCCAACAATCAAAGGCTGCATTGATCTTGGCCTGATGTAAACCATGAGCATTCCACAGGCTAACATTCAGGGCCCAATCTCCCTAACCGCGTTTCCTATTAGTAATTATGGCCTTTCCATTCTGATCTAGATAAGCAACATAACCTGAGTTTCTTGCATCTTTCACTCTTGCCCATTCCTTCTTTCTTACTTCAAGTTGTGAAGGAGTCAGGTCCAAATCCAGCCATATACCTTTCTCCCCTTTCAAAGCAGCCCTGTTATGCAGAATCCTATCCCTGGCTTCCTTGCTTGGGAACCTGACTAAAATAGGGCGTGTATGGTAGCCTGGCTTACCCAATCTCTTTCCAGAAAGGAAATTTGGTTCATGCAGGTGCATGGTTTCAGTAAAGAAATTTTTTATTACCTCTGATATGTTCTCGTCTTCCTCTTCGCTGATGCCAGATATTTTCAAATTCTTTGCTCGAGAATCCATCTCGGCCTGCTCTGATTGATCATGTTTGCTCCTCTTGAATGGGGAAGAGGGGTAGAGACCTAGAAGCCACTATTAGATGATGCTTCTAGTTAGACCCTTTAGTTCATGTTACTATGGAATGACCGAGCACTACATAACGAGGCTAGTGGCTAAAAGGATGGGGTCCCTGCTGAGCGCAGCTATTGGGGACCCATAGCAAGCTAGGTCTATGGCGGGCATGGGTTCGACACTCCCTGGATCAATGGTGCCGCCCTGATCCTCAGGAGTTGCAGGTGTCGGCCTGGCTCCTATTTTGGGGGGTTCAGTTGGGGAAGAATCGTGTGTTGCCACGATTCTCTAGCTGCCTTTGGAACCGCTAGGCCTCGAGAAGGGGAGATGGAACTCTTCCTGCCTCATTGGACCGGGGAGATGCAACCTGGAGTAGCCTCGAAGGGTGATATCTCGAGACTATGTATCCAGCAGGCTATAGTACTGCCAGAGTCCAATCTAGTCAGTCTGCATAGTGTGCACTGGAGGGGCAGATGGAGTGGTCAACCCTAGCCATTGTCTATAGCCAACCCCGCCATTGTTATGTCTCAGTCTGCTCCATCTTGTGGCCTAGCCGTCAATCTACCTCCCTATGAGTCTGAGCCTGGGTAGGAGCTCTCACGTTTATGGCATATTGATACCTCTATCGTATCTATGGCTGTATAAATGTGCTACCCTTCAGGTAGTTATATGTATTGTTGGTTGTTAGTGCTGACATTGTTTATGCTTCCGCTGTTATAAGAGCCCATAGGGGAAGGGCATCAAGGCACCTTCGTGTCCCCTTTCCGTACTAGGGATACCTGGGGTGCGGGATAGACGGAGGGCCGAGTGCCGTATATTGAGTAGGGAGTGTCACACCTTTCATATGCACTCATACCTTAAAGCACTCCGCTCTTCAGCTTCACCATCATAGCATATTTGCACTTCCAAGTGATCAAGCCAAAGGCACATATTCTTTTGTTTTGGCGAGTTCTTCATACCAGTACACTCACTCCACCTCATTGCACATATGCATCCTACACTTTCCATCGCATACATACCATTCACCTCATTTTCACAAGTACTTCAATTTGCACCCCTCATGCACATCATAATTCCATCATGCTCATACTCACTCCACCACACATGCATTCTACACTCTAGGGCATAGAAAAAAGAGAAGGGAAAAAGGGCGAGGAAAGGGAAAAAGAGAAGGAAAAAATGACATGGATAAGGAGAAAGAGAAAGGGAAAAAAAAGGGATCGAGGAAAAGAGAGGAGAAAAAGGACACTAAGAAAATGGGAGAGTGAAAGGTTGGAAAAATGAGGAAAAGGAAAGGAAAAGGGGAAAAAAAGAGGGGTAGGGAGAAGGGAAGATGTAAAAGGGAAAAAGAAAGGAAAAAAAGGGAGGGGAAAAGGAAACTGGAAAAAGGGCACGAGAAAAAGGAAAAGAGAAAAAGGGTGAAGGAAGGAAAAAAGAATGGAAAAGGGAAAATGAAAAAGAAAAAAGGAAAGAGAGAAATGATGGAGAAAAGATGAAAATGGGCATAGAAAAAATGAGAAGGCATTAGAAAACGGAAAAGAAAAAGAAAAGGAAGGGGAAAAGAGAGAAGGAAAGAGAAAAAAGGCAAGGGGAAAAGGGAAAGAGGGAAAGGGTTGGGAAAGGAGGAAAATGAAAAGAAAAAAGTCCATTAAGAAAAGGGAACGGGAAAAAGAGGAAATAGAAAAGGGAAGGGAAGCGGATGGAGGAAAAGGGCTGTGAAAAAAAAAGAAAAAATTAGCCAAAAGCACATTTGATTACTTTTTACAGTAATTACATGTCTTGATAATGTTCTTTTGCCTCTATAATTTGTAACATGAAATTCCCTATATCAATGTCATCAAAAGCAACGCTAATTTCTAATTACAAAATGAAAAATGAAAAATGAAAAATGAAAAATGAAAAATGAAAAATGAAAAATGAAAAATGAAAAATGAAAAATGAAGAATGAAGAATGAAGAATGAAAAATGAAAAGGTTCATGTAAGAATCCACAGAAACCAAGTATCCTGCAACCAACAAACATACTAACTTTCCATCATTTCAAACAGCATTATAACAAACTTCCATCACTAGAATATGAGAGGTAATATTTAGAGTTGTTCATTTGCGGTTGGATCTCTGTAATAAGGATTAAATATATAACCTTTGTACTCCATGCCCCATTTGAGCTTCACAATGGCGGGCTTCCCAGTAAGGTCCTTGAGGAACGGCTTGGGATTGACGGGTATGGTATGTAAACAATAGCAGAGTCAGAGATTACATTCTTCGCATTAAGAAAAGTTACTCAAGCAAGAATAAAAGCCATCCAGACTTACCGCCATAGAGGATTTGAAGTAGGAGGAAAGCCATATCTCAGAGCCGTCGTATTTAGGGTTTAGAAGGTCTCCAATGAGAAAAGCTAAAAGGGCATCGTTGATACTAAGAAATGCAACAGAGACTAACGATGCTCAAATCCAGTTTTCCAAAGTCGGAATTGATGCTCTGCAGAATTTTGCCACATGATTCTCAAGTAGCACAAGAGCGCAAAAATAAAACCAACTCTAAAGACTCTCCGAGGCGGGTGGCATAACTTCCAATGCCACCCATCAACACGCTACAATTTCCACGCTTTCCCTCCACCGTAGATCAAATCTAACGATTATGAGGCTCTCCACGTACACAAATTTCCTAGTTGGAAGCAACGTGGACAACTTCAAATTGCTTCAAAGTGTCAAAAGGAAAACGAGAAAAAAGGAAAAGGAAAAACAAGAGTGTGTAGGAAAAAGAAAAAGGGTAAAAGCGAGGTAGAGCAAATGGCAAAGAAGGAAGGAAGGAAGGAAGGAAGGAAGTATATTTTAACGTCCACGGAGACCAACTGGCCTATGAGACGGTTTTACAATATAGCGAAAAGTTTCCAAACACAAAATAAAACCACAGAAACCCTGTACAATGTGTCTCTACCACTGGGATAAAAAAACCTCCCATGTAGGAGGAAAAACCCTTGTAGTAGGCGTTGAGAGGCCCTATTGGGGCGCTCAAATTCCCTGTGCTGTGAGGGACTCCCTGACGGTGGAGACTTGCAGAATGTAGGACGCAAGACGTGCCACCATTGGCGAAGCCAGCAGTTGGTGAATTGCTATCTCAGAGCATCTGAGATCGGCATGAGCTGCTCGGATGTGTGCATATGCTGGGCATTCCTGTAGAGCATGGTGTTCATCTTCTACTATCTGCATGTGACAGCACTGGCATAATCTCTCATGCCGGGGGATTCCCTGCCCTCCATCCGTACCCCAACGGCCTGTCTCAATTCTGAGATGGTGGGACCCTGTCCTTATTGCAGCTATAGCTCTTCGTTTCTTGGTGGAAATGTGTGCCTTCAGATACTGGTGGGGGCCGTGTTCAAGCGACGGATTGACCTGTGTGTGGTAGTGCTCTGTTTTGGGCTTTGCAAGAGGACAGGAAACAGTGTCGAATGCTTTAATAATGGAGTACTTTTGGGTTATTCTCTCATTGCTACAGTAAATCATTTATAGTTTCTCAACTTATAGTTTCCTTTTTGGTATAAAGTTCTTAATTTCTATGGGTTATTATATCTTTTTATAAACCCCGTGGACAATTTCTTTACAAAATGAGCGCAAATGAATAACATGTTGCCTTCATTTGCATATTTCATGTTGCTTTCCATGATGCTGTCCTATTTGATTGCAGCCCTAGCCTGTGGATCTATAGCTGGTTAACATTTAGGTCTCAATAATAACGTATGCTTCTCACCTGACATGTATTGCTAGAAATGCACATACCTTACACTCTACATCTTTATCCATCTTCCCTTCTCCATTACACATATTTGTAAGTGCATCCTACACTTTAATTACATCTACTAATTTCCACAAAGCCAAAAACCCAAGTAAATAAGAAACCACTACCATTCCACCTCTCCAATCCATCCAACCTATCTATTCCATTCATCCCATTCCCTTCTATCTTACCTATTACATTATACCAACATCCTATTCCATTCCACCTATGCATTTCATTATATCTAGAGATGATTTTGCATGTCTACGGCTAATGGCCGGCATCGCCTGGCACATGTTTCTAGTAGAATATGGACAACTTTTTTCACTACCGGTTCAATGTAAAGGTTGAGCCATGCATGCAGAAGTCAAATTCAAATTCGCGAGGGTGCAACTCTAGCTATCAAAACAACACAAGCAAAGGATCTTCGACGATTTTACCCAATTTCATAAAAAGATTTTTCTGTGGCATTAGCTAACACTCGAGCTACTCCAGCTTCAAGAAAGAGAGCCATACATCATTCATATTCTCTCTTCATATTGTGGTAAGGTAATCTTATGAAAATGTGGATAAGACATCATTCTTTTCCAAGGTATAAAGGAAAGAATGTAAATACCTTGATATAAGACTTTGCAACTCAAGAGACGAGTTAAATAGTGGTAGATCACATTGGCTAAAGCTTGGATGCAAGAAAATATTTAAAGACATGCCAACAAAAATGCAGGGGGAGAGGGGGGCTTATACACCAATCCAACATCCTCAACGGTGTAAGCTTTAGAGGTTGTACTACCCAACTCTTCTTAGACCCTACTTAATGTAAGCACAAAACTCTTGCTACAATTACACTGTAGCATTTCAGAAACAGAGGAAGATGGCAATTGACATGCCACGATATGGAAAACACCCAATTGAAATTTTGGAAAAGGTAGGATCCTCTCAAACTTATGGTGATGCTCTGTAGATACGTTTTTTTTTCTTTTTTCTTTTTTCTTTTTTATGTTAGTACTTATATGGCTATAATAAGCTACAATTAAAGGGTTTTCTTTAAGAGTACCATAGGAAGTATAAAACTATAAAGGTAGAGTCCTTATAAATTTTAAGTTTGGCCTTTAGGTAAGAGCATTTGGCTCACTACATAGGATATCTATGATATTGTCTAGTAGTTATTAATATGGTATGGAAAGCCATCACAGTTTAATGAAATATCTTGGGTTATAAAAATCTTTGACTCGAAAGGAAATATCTCGAACTGTCTGCCACTGGCATGCAGCCAGACTTTAAGGGAGGATCCCATTCCAAAAAAGTTATCCCCAGGGAAGATGGGATTCGATTCCAATGGCATGTTTGGAAGTAGTAATTATGAGGAAGAAGCAACGCCTCAAAATGAACTAGAAAGGGAGTTGTTGTGGTGCGAAAATTCTATGAATCTCGAGGCTTTGCAAATGGCACAAAGAGGTGGAGGGAGAGGATATGATCCCAAACGCAGTTATGATGATGGGAATCGTGGTTATGCCATCAAAAGAGGTGGTACAATAAAAGGCCTACTGATTTTCATAGGGATAATGCGAATCTGGAGCACTATGTCCCAGAAACACAGTATAATGAGGATGGAGTTTCAGAAGAGGAGGAGTTTCAGGTATGGTTTGAATGTCTCATATTATAAACCCCTCTTCATAAGAAAAAGCGATAACAGAGCGTAGGGACCAATAAAAGAAGACTATTCCTTTTTCTAAGATAAAACAAGTTAAGCAAAAGTGAGGATGTTGTCCTATGAATATATACAGGGAGACTTCTTTTTTTCTGAATTCTAGGATGCATGATACTCCTTAGACTAAAGTGTAGCTAGTTAAAGAAGAACCACTTAATCTGATGTTAAAAATCAGAAACACGGATTTGTGTTTTCGCGGAGTTTGGCCTTTATACTTGATTCTTTATTTTCTTAGTAGGCTTTAACTCATCAAGAGCAAAAAGATACAATGGGTAAAGGGCGAAGAGCCAAGAAATACCCATAGTACCTCTTGGCCCTTCTATAGTTACCAAGATTATTGCTAGCTTATACATGATTGGCTGCAGGTACGTGGTATTTCTAGTCTCATTGTGTTGTTTTTGCTGTTATGGTTGGTTTCTGCTCAAAGGACTGCAAGGATCGTACAAATGGCTAAGGGAAGATATTGTTAATTCAAGCTTACAATTACTTGATGTTTGGTTTATGAAATATTAGTTCATTTTGATAAATACTTACTGCTGTTTTATTAGAATATCTAGCATTATAACAGGGGTTTTTTTTGTGGTTTTATACGGTTTTTCACATGGTTTTCCTATGATTTCGGCATTGTATTCGTGGAGGCATACTAAATAGTATTTCTAGAGTGCGCCCTTTTTATGATTTAGGTTGGCTTCAATAATCCGACGGTGGTCATTTACCCCTGTTTCTAATTTTTGGTTAAAGAAAGATGAAAAAAAAATGCTAGGCATGCAAGGCTCGGGCTCTTCCACTTTAGGGGTTCTGAGAATGGCAGTACGTTCATGCTTGCTGTTTTATGAGCAGAATATGGATTCGGGTAACTGGCTTAAAGGGCTCTGGTTTAGGATATTGGTAGGATTCTGGTTCAGAGCAAAGCAGAGGGGCATTACGGTAAAGGTTTTTGGAGATGTTGGTCTGACGAAGCGTAATTACCGATTTTCAAGTCTAGTGGAAATCCCATGGTCTCATAAATATGCATCACGGCATATGCTTGGCACTCGACCTCTAATTAGTACTGAGACTGAAACAACCCTGGATGGAAGAAGTTTTGAGAAAGTAACACTTGGTCCCTACTCTTAGCTCTCCTATGCTGATGTTTTTAAAACAGTGGTGAACTTTGCATCTGGACTTGTAGCTATTGGACACCAGAAGGGAGAAAAAATTGCGATATTTGCTGAGACAAGAGCAGAATGGTTCATTGCATTACAGGTATTCTATTCTGTCCCAATCAGAGAAGAAAAACTTGCATCCCAAAGTGGTTCATTTGAAAATGTTCGAACTTTTTGAAGTAAAAGCATTATACCATATATATAATTAGGCTGAGTAAACTTGATTATGATTTTACATATGGAAAATTGGTTGTCATATAGTAGAACCTTGTACCATAGCTCCCATTCAGTAATGTTTGGTAAGCATTTGGGAAACAGAATCAGAGATGGGAGTCTCAAGAATATCAAAGGCAGTGCCATGTGAGTTGTAGCGTAATTTAGGGTTATGCAAAACCTGCAGTTTCATGATGTTGGTTATATGCAGGTCTAGTTTTTCTGCTGCTGAAGCTGCCACGGCTGGAGTGCCCCTTTTAATCCCTGTCAATCATGGATTAGATTGTTATGGCAGATAGATTTCGCCTTCGATGATGTGGATATTGTTCAAGAAGGCACCTTATATGCATTAGTTGGCAGAGAAGGTGCCATTGGACGTGAATCCATTATCAAGGAGAAAGTAAAGGTTTATCCTTCACTATATGTTTTTTGTGCTCTTTATTTTTCATTCAAAGCATCATATTTCAACATTGCAGAGCATTGCAAAAGCAGCAGACCAGTTAGTCTTTATTGTAGATGAAGCAAGGTTTGTTGCAGAACTAGATGGCGCAGTTCCTATAGTGATTCAACAGGTTGCTCATTACATTGTATGCATTTGGTAATATGTTTTCCCCATGAGTTTGTCAATTTCCTGCTGCAGAAAAACTGGATGGATGTTGCAGAGGAAATTGATGACCTTTTCCTTGGGGATGCTGAGTTAAATATGTCGGACAGCTATTTTAATGGCTATGTGACTTGGTAAGCTAAAGCACGCAGTATCCATCCAAGTATGGCAGAGACCAAGTCATGGCGATGCTAGTCCTATGGGAGGTGACTTTCCCTTTATAACAAATGAAGGCCATTTTATCCTAGATGTGATTTTCTCATCCCCCATTGCAAATGCAGGTCCTTTCCTTACATCCTTTACCCAAAAGACTCTCTTTTTTTATCGATGTATGAACCCTTGCTTTTTTTCTTAATTGTCTCTTGGTTTGGTCATTGCAGCACAGATACTGGAGGAAATAGAATCTGTTGATGGTGTTGTGGAACATGGGTTCATCTTGGATACAATACAAGGGCCAAGAAAAATGGTTTTCAAACCTTGGGCAAGCATCTTCCCCTTCACGACCATTTTGCAATGGTAAAAAGCCCATTGATTTATAGCGATGAACAACATTTATTAGTGATTGTTCAGACTGATTCTTGTAGAATCTTGCAGTTGTTGCAGTTCCTACCTAGTCTCATAATTCTCTTTTTATTTTGTATTAAAAGACAGGACACTAGCTTGTGCAATCAGGCCTTTTCTACCATTATAAATGCTTGCCTAACCCAAAGCTATATGCATGTATGGATGTGTACAACTTGGAGAAAAAACGACGAGGATTTAGCTCTTTGTTCATTATTAATAAATTCTATTATTACATGCTACCTCATATATTAATATTGGTATATTGGTATAATATTATATATCTAATTCTATGCAATGTTTCCGTTTCCATAATTTGAGCACCTCTAGTTTGTTAGATTTGTGAGGCTATGATACATCATCCATCATTAGAGTATTAGGCAATGTCTATATCTACACCCCTACACCATCCTTAAGGCCCCGAAGGGAAAATTTTTTTTAGTTAACATAAACCATTCAGACACAACTACGATTAACGTTATTAACAGCATTTAACACATTTAAATTAAAATCCCCCTTAAACCCCCTTTGGTTTGGGTGCATATTCACACGGGGGGTTACGTAGGGCAGCGAGAGCCCCAAAAAATTTACAATACATGTACAAAATTAACACCATTAAGTACATTCTCTCAAACCTTATAGTATTTTGCAAACCTTAATATACAGTATACAAAAACTTGTACATGCATACCCCACAAACGAGGATCGCTATGTACGGTCCAGATCTTGGAATAAGAAAGCTGCTGATATATATAACCATAATATCCACGGTTTTTTTCATCATGGACAATCTGAACATGCACAAGAAAAAGAAAATCTTGTGTATCAGACTTTTGCTTTAAAGGCATCTGAAAAAAAAATTTGTGATCATAATAGCATGGAAAACTTTGGTGGCCATTTGGTATAGGGAATTGGAATCAAATTTACTACATATTTTTGCAAGATGGTCTAAAAACATAGTAATAAACCAGTAAATAATATGTTTCAACTGAATGAAAAATGTTTGTCTATTTACACTTCTCAAACTAGAAAAAACTGTCAGTTAAAAGGTTGCGAAAACTGAGCTGTTTTTTTAAGAAAAATTGATGACTTGATTTAACACAATGTATTGCACAAGGGATACTTGTATAAACCTTTTCTCGTTTTCAGAAAGAAGCCATAGGCCTAATGATGTAAATAAAATGTGATTCTTAAAATCTAAGGAGATATATGGATAAAGAAATCCATTTATGGATAAAAGTTGATGCATCTGCCATTTATGCATCTGCATGAAGACATGCAAAAAGGAAAGTGCATGCAAAAGTTATAACTGAAAGATAACGTAATTATAGTTTGCACATGTATAAATCAGGGGTTTGACCATAAAATAAGAGATTTTTTTTTAAGTCATATGGTCCAAACAGAAGATTAAGATAAAATGTTTATATAGAAAGTTAAATCTGAAGCATAGATTATAGAAAGAATATGCAGATGTAAAGGTTTATTTGACCAATATTTAAAGTCATCTGACTTGTAGACCATAATGGAATGTACTGTCTTTAGTGTGTTCAACCAAAGTTGAAGAACGGGAGTTCTAGCAGTCAGTGATCCTTTGCACCTCTTTTCTTTGCAGATGCCACGTAGCACAGCATCATAGTTTGGTTGTTTGCCGATACCCCATAGGAACTTGAGTCTGTCGTGTCTTTTCCACCCATCAAGTGAGCCCTTCAAGGGCCTACGTCGAGGACTTACACATTGACTTTGACCTTGCTCTTTTGCCCACGGGGTTGTTGCCTAAACTAGTTGTTTCCTAAGGGTTAATTCTATTTTTTGTCCATGCTGCCAGTTGCTTGATTTCTGCTTAGTAGGTCTTCGCTTATTCAAGCCTTTTGACTGGTGGAAAGGCCATAACGAGTATAGATGGAATGAATGTGAGCAATATTACGTAAGTTACATGTTAGGCAAAGTTAAAAATGAAAATATGGTAGATGGGCTTTTGGAAGGAATGCAGTCATTTGGTATTCAGCCTACTGTAGCAACACCAATAGCAGTAACTACGCTTATGCAAAGCTTGGATTTTTATAAAGGAACAGACCAAATGAATAGAATAGAATAGAATAGATTTTTTTAACGTCCACGGAGACCAATAGGTCATGGGACCCATACAATGGGCTAGTACAATCATTACTTTTTTGCAACAATATCTCAATGGTCGTTTTTCTCAAAAGATATGGGACGCAGTTACTTTGGCCCAAGTGAAAACTGGTCATTATCATGCACACATAAATCCCACCTTGGCACCAGGGCCCCAAGCTTATTTGCTTGCTTCATTGTCCAGGAACAAGCTTGTAGCTATTGCATCAATTCGCACGGGGTCTCACATGCTACGGATTGAGACAGGTAGATGGGAGCGGCCGCAATTGCCGCGAGAAGCGAGACTATGTGCCTGTTGCCAGTTACAGGTTATTGAAGATGAAAACCATACTCTTCTGAGTTGCCCTGCTTTTGAGATAGTCCGGAATCATTTTTTGACCTTAGCATTCCATTCCACGCTTCCACAACTTCTCAGAGCACCATCTGTGCATGACTTGGCATTATACATACTTGAGGTTCTAGATAAACATCTGCAATTACTGAGCCCTCAGTAGTCATTATCTCCGCTTGTATAGTATCATCATTACTGCAAAGGTTTTTCCCTTGAAAACCTTTCGAGGCAGGGGTTTTTTAATCCTAGTAGTAGAATAGAATAGAATAGTTTTTTTTAACGTCTACGGAGACCAATAGGTCATGGGACTCATACAATGGGCTAGTACAATCATTACTACTAGGATTAAAAAACCCCTGCCTCGAAAGGTTTTCAAGGGAAAGTAATGATGAAATTTTATTTGGTTCCAACTGTTGCTATCTATACTACTCTTATGCATTTTAATACAAAGAAATCCTTATACAATCAGATGGCTATACGAAACCTTAATCCCTACACAATGTATTCTTCACTTTTTATTTGGTTTAGCCCTAGCACTTGGATTGCGTAAGGAATATCCCAATTACATTTCTCAAGCGTGGCACTAGCACATGGATCACGTATCCACATTTAGACATTATGAATATACCATTACATTTCTCATATGTATACTATTATTAACTAAATAAGGATATCCAAATGTTATACCTCTATCTTCTTTCTCTTACTTACTCTCCTTTCTTTTTTATGAGACCCTATATTGGTCATTTCCTCAATGGTTGTGGTGCGTCGTTCTTCTAGTTTTACTTGCAACTATTACTCTAAAGCATACAACGTGTTCATATTCATTTTCTCATTGCCCCTTCGGTACCAACTCCATGAGGGCAATCCCCTGTGCAACAACACCTTGTTGTGATAAGGAATTAAAGAAACTAAGGGTTCGAGTCAATAAAAGAAAAAGAAGAAATTTCTTTTTATATGGTACGTGATTTCATACAATGCATGCAATTAAATTGAAGTTTAGCAACCCCTATCCTTTTTTAGCAAAACTACATGATTTCATACAAGGCCATGACTTTCCAACTAAAAGGACTTGATTCAAGTGTCAACTTTCAAGAGCTACATAGCTTGATATAGTAGTTTAATCTCATACCACATAAGCACCAAACATTCTTACCAAGATTGAAACAAGAAACTAAAAGTAAGATGCCATAGCCTGCCACTAATTCTCTTAAAATTCTGGATATATCACACATCTTAACTAATCAACGAATCCCTGGGATGCAAAATGTAGGGTGTTGCATTGTTAAGGTCCATACGTAGTTCCAAACTCCTACATATATATAAGATTCTTCTTGAATACGAAATGCCTCTACCTAAGCAATATCAACTCAACTCCATTTTTTCTAATCAACCTGCATATAAGATGGAAGTTGCCAAAGTAATATATTCTTTCCACTAGTCTTAGAATACGTATGTCTTGCATTCAAGATCGCCCAAGGTCGCACTATGTATAGATCCGTCCCATGGCCCGTTGTAAGGTCCCCGTAGACATTAAAACAATATCTATCTATCTATAAACAAGCCATAAAGAAAGTGTCAAAATGTAACCACAAAGATGTTTCAAATTTGCCACTCTGCTTAAAACTTCAATGGCGCCGACTGCAAGGCTTGAACTACAATGCTTTTATAGACACTCATAAAGAAAGGGCTAATCTTATAAAGTTCATGAATTCACCTTAACTTCTATGGTCTCAAGTGGACATTAATTTTTTTTTATTGACAAACATCATTTTATATATCACAACATCATGAGTACATTCTGCATACCACAGGAAAGCCAATCCACTACTTAAAGCGCGATATGCTAGAAGGCGCTTGAATATCTAGTACATATGACGAGTTTAAGGTCTCTATCACAGGACCGGTAGGCGATATGCTAGAAGGTCTCTATCACAGGACCGGTAGGCGATATGCTAGAAGGCGCTTGAATATCTAGTACATATGACGAGTTCAAGGTCTCTATCACAGGACCGGTAGGCCGTACTTGAACCCGTGACCTCGGGACAATGAATTTTTAAGATCCCTATTACTAGACCGATGTTAAACCGCGACTTCGAGTGTGGCGAATGGATATTAAAAATGCTTAAGAGTTAGTTCAAGCTCTAATTTTGATGCTCTTGCTTATATTGCAAACTCAACTCCGTGGCATTTCTTTGTTCTAGCTGTGGTTTTTTTTTTAATAATCGTTTCATCTGGGACATTGCTTAATGGAATGCTCCATTCAATATTCAATATGGAGCAACCACAACCATCTCTCCAAAATCAAGATGGGTCAACCCTGAATTCCCATGTCACCTTAGAAACCATGGGATGAAGTCAACAATGCAATAAACCAAAGAAACTACAAAGAAACTAACACTTGGCAGAAAATAAGTCAAGTGCCAAAAACAATAGAAGAGATTTGCATGTGAGAATAGAGATTTGAACACCACCAAGTTTAATCAGTACAACAATGCCAGATTTGAAGAACCAGTTGAATTAGTACCTGCTTAAGCGCCGAGTTGAATCAGTACCTTACCTACTTAAGAACAACACCAGACTTAAAACGGGAGCACACCATTAAAGAAGCCCAAAAGCTTCACTCAAACACAAAGAACCACCCAAATCCTATGGAAAGAAGCTTTGAATCAGTTGGGTGTTTTCCTAAGAGCTCCATGGATACAAACTGCGCCGTAAAAGCAGAGATAAGCAAAGAACCCAAGAGGAAGGAGGAAAACATGGGCTACAGATACATCAGACATAAGAAGCAAAGCTTATGAAACAAACATTGCGAAAGCTTCTAAATGAACGTCGTGAAACGATTTCTGTTTATCAGACTGGATTCAGAGATAAGCAAACCCAACTCCAAGAAAATACACTTGCATTCTAAACAGTTTAGCTCTTGTAAACAAACTCATCAGATGCGTGCACTAATTTGAAAAGTCTTACTTCAGTTCATCAGACTGGATTTAGAGATGGGCAAACTAACATAGTGAAGTGACCCGGTTGATTTTATTACTGAATTCATAACACTTGAAACATGTAAAATGGCTAAAGATATAAGCTTGCAGCTAGTGCTATAAACTTGAAACTAAACGCTATGGAGGGTCCAGTCTGTAGCATTCTAGTCAGCAGACCATTAAGCATGCAGATTCTGATTTCAATCTCTTCATCCAGCGCAAGTCCTGAATAACAAAGAAAAAAATTCCCCATTCTAATTTAAGATAAACTATCTCACAATCCTATCCACGGCAAAGACATTGAATTAGTCCAAAGTTTGAGATCTTTCTGTTGATGGAGAGTCTAAGCAGTGAGACCAAAACTGAAGGCGTGATTAGGCAATGGAAGAGAATTTATGGCTCATAAATCCGTTAACCTGATCTATCTGAAAAAAAAGGAACTACTAATCAACGTGGAGTCGTGACGGTACATACCTAATAAGCTGGATGGCTGCCGGATCTGCACAAAACTTCAGAAAGATGAGGCGTCAAATTCGAAATCTTATCAGGCGGCAAAGCCATCCGTGAAAGGGATTCCAAAAGATAATCCAAATAAAATAAAAAGGACAGTTAGGAAAGCTCAAAAGACACTAGGTATGGCGGCAGAGCCGCCCATTATTGTGTTCAGAAGAGCTCCCCCACCATAGCTCTAGCTCTGGAACGGGTACAGACCCTAAACGAAATTTATAAAAATAAACCCTAATTTTGATTCAGTTCAAGACAACTTGCATGACAACTCTTGGACTAGCAATTCCATGCTTTTTTTTTTATCATAATCATCATGGATAACTAATCTATTATATTCCCAATTAGCAAAAAGTGGGTCATATCACAACAACTAGCCTTGAACAACATGGAAGATGGGTGGCTGAAATCAAGCCATGTGGCAGTCCACCACACTACGGAATGGACATAGGCGCTGCCATTCCACTCATCCAGTGAGGATCCAGTATCTTCTCTTCAAAAATCTCCAAGAAGAGCAAGATCTGGTGGAGCTCCCATCTTCCATGTTGTGGGGGGAGGGAAGCTGGGACCCCCCTTCCGCAGTGGAGGATGGGGGTTGGATAGGGGACCCACTCCCGGTTGCCACCGATTGCGAGGCTCCGCTTGTCCACTGCAAAAGGGGGTCCCAACTTCCCTCCCTCCATCCCCTGCCCACCCCACTGCAGAAGGGGGTCCCAACTACCCTCCCCCCATACAATAATATGCCCACATAAAGTGCAACATGTGGGACATCAAATGTCATTATCAACTTTTCATGTTAATGATGATGTATTATGCTTTTGCTCCGAACTCAGGCAGGTGGCAAAGCAGGCTCTCCTCCATAAATGGATGTGCCAAGACTATCAATCAGTGTTGGACCCTGCTAGATTGTGATTCTTGGGGTTGCCGTGTGTTGGCCTTCCTAGATGATGACTACAGTGGAGCTTCTTCAAGCTGCCCTCTGCAACTTAGGTCCTTGATTTATTTGCTTACCACTTCAATTAAATTGCTTTCTTCATGTCTTTGTTTTGTAGGGCCTTGGGTTTGACCCCTCTATCACGACATGAATAAATCAATAAAATTCTCTTTCACCAATGTTTTCTCTAACATTTCCTCTAGACAATACAGCTTGAGGGATCCTGGACATACATCATCCATGATATATGGCATATAAATTGCTACTTACATATAAATCATATAGCTAACTCGAAGGTGGAAGTTTTCTGTTTGCGCTAGACCATACAAAAAAATGTAAAATTGGGATTGTACATCCATAGGACCTTATCACTAGAGACGTCAAGGGGGTTGCATTTGTATTATGCGTATAAACCATCTGATTGTACTCAATGGGAGTTTCTACTTTCCTATGCTTATGTATACATACTAAAAAAAATACACAAGTTCTGTAGTGGTTGCATAGTACATACGCCATAGGGCCCTTATAAACTAAATTGTTTATTGTTCCATATAATTTCATTTCCAATGTTCAAATGTCTAAAAAACCACTAAAATGAGATTATTCCTAATAAGTTTTGAACAAAAAGTTGATTGTTTTAGGTTTTATATGAAATATCTTTTTGGAATGGGTAGAAATACTTATGGGGATATAAGTAGATGCAATTGGTGTTAGAAAATAATATTAATGGTTAAATCTTGACCAAGTTAAATGTCTAGACTGTCCTTTTAAAATGCAACTCCACACATAAACACATTGAATGTTTATAGAAGAACATGAACACAATGAACATGTATTTAATACATTATAGTGCAAAGCAGAAAACTTCGATGTAGGAGTTCTTATATTTGGTAGCGATACCGCTGTCACATTTAAGGATCTGAACGGGACTTGAACCCACTACCTCTGGAATGGTAGCTGTGCATCCTCACCGAAAAGGCCACGATGATTTGGATGAAACCAAATCACACGCTCCAGACCTGATGGTTAATCGTGGCCTTTTCGGTTAGGATGCACAGCTACCACTCCAGAGGTAGTGGGTTCAAGTCTCGTTCAGACCCTTAAATGTGACAGTATAATTTGGATGAAATCAAATCACATGCTCCAGACCTGATGGTTAATCGTCACAACCGCCACTAGAGAGGGAGATATCGTCAAGCGCAGGAGTTCACCATTGACGTTCCTGTAGGAAAGGCCATATTAGGTTGCGTGATTGATGCATCAGGAGTGCCTATTAATGGGAAGGGTGCTCGCCGGGCCGACAAAAGAAGACATGTAGAAGTGAAAGCTCCTGAGATTATTTCACGTGAATCCGTGTGCGAATCCATGGAAACGGGATAAAAACTAGTAGATAGTCTGATTCCTACAGGCCATGGTTAATGGGAACCAATAACAGGAGACAGACAAACAGGAAATACGACTATAGCTATTGATACCATATCAAACTAGAAAAGAATCAATGCACAGGGCACCTCTCGTAGTAAAGAACGGTCTTGGCTCCAATCCATTCGTTTGAGATTTTTCCTCTTTAATTTTTAAAGCAAATACCATAAATAATACGGGTTTTCCCTCCAATGGTTATTTGTGTATAACTTTCTTTCTTTTTTTTGTAGAAACGGCAGTGGTATTATATTACATGCAATACATAATAATACAAAAGAACAGAGTGAGACTCTGTTATACAGGCCATGACACAGTAAAAAATTGTCCTATCTCTCCCGAGGAGGAAATATTAACTGAATTGAAGCACTGTTTAAAAACTTAAAGCAGGAAAAACTGAAAATATAATTATATGCAAGTCATTGGGTGATAGAATTCTTCAGAATACTCTGTTACTGCTGTCTCATTCATCTATAACTCCATCGAGAGTTATAATAGCAAAGGCTCGATCCGTATACTTAAATAACAGGTAATCCAATTCTACTGCCCCATATGCAGAAGCATCCAGGATATGGAGAATCCATGAGTCCCGCGCCGCCTCACATATGCCGAGCTTTTCTTCAAAATATGGCTTGAGCTCTTGCTTGAACTGCCAGATGTCTTCATCCTTCAATACTCGTTTCAGAGTTCGGATCATAATGGTTTCTGTTTTAACCCAGAGGAGGGCTTCAAGAACCTCCTGATGAGACATGGGCTTCGTACCTTCCGGAACCTCCCTGACATGCCCACCTTCATGATGCTTCTTGACCAGGTAATCTGTCAGCAACATCAAAAAGGTGAAAAGAATGAATAGAACCCTTGAAAGGAGCCCAAAGCATCCCAGTTTTTATCATAATTGGATCCTCTGTCCATTCTGTGAGCCATGGCCGCATCAGCCAGCTCTAATTGGAGGGTTGTTTTGAGGAAATTCAAATCTGGAATAGAATGATTTATGGCCATAGTATTCCTATGTTTCTAGATTGCCCACAAACAGAGAGTTCTGATTGTATCCACAAAGGGAGAACCATTTGCAAGAAATTCAAATAAGTCAGACTCTGTAGCTGGGGTAAAACCTATGTGGGTACCTATCCAATTCCAAAAAGGAGTTAGCCAAGGACAAGTAATATGGCTTGAGGATTCAGCCTGGCTACAGCTTAATGGACATCTATCGGAGATCTGGTCATTATACTTGGCTCGATAGGCATTGGACTTAAGGCTTCTGTTCAGAAGAAGCCATCTAAAAAGGATGATTTTTTTTGCACACTGTAATTTCCAACCTTTCCTGATAACCCGGATGGCTTCTAGTTCAGAACAATCCCACTGATTGGAAACTTTTGTCCCTTGAACATTCAGCAGAATGGAATAAATTTTGGCCACACTATATCCCTTCCCATCCAGGGTCCAATTCTGCTCTTTTATTTCAGCACCTGTTCCCTTATGGTGTGTAGTTAAAGCTTTATAAATGTTTCTATTACAAATGGAGTCTTGCACCAAGCTGGAAATTTCCTGCCATGTCCTCCAACCTTCATTATTGACCATGCTTCCAACTGTGCATAACCCTTGCAGCTTCCACTCTTTATACTTCCTCGGATGTTTTAAAGCCAAACATCCATCATCCTCATCTGCCAAACCCTGGTGCCAAAAGAAATTGAAGTCATCTGAAACACTTTCTATTGGATTAGTCTTGAAGCACACAGACACCCTGTTCCATGCTTGTATGATTCTTCTCATGATAGATGTTCCTGAACTAGGGTTAAGCTGGTAGAATGCTGAGTCAGGCAAATGATGAGGGATAGATGGACTACCCACTAAGGAAGTTTTCCCAATCCAGTATTTAGCAAGGAGGAGGGCTGGGGACTTTGATGATGAAACTAGAGACCTCCAAACCAATTTTGCTGCCAAGACCTGTGCCTGGAGGAACAGATCCTTACACCCCAATCCTCCCCTTAACTAGGAAGGGTTAAATGTTGCCAACCTACCATATGAGCGCCCTGCCAAATGAACTCCTTCATAATAACCTCCAGCTCCTGATAGGTTTTCTTATCTGCAATTATTGCTGATGAAAAAAAGACATGAGAACTAGCAATAACACTATTAATTATCTCTACTCTCCCAGCCAGAGAAAGTGTTTTGGGATACACTTGAAGTTTCTTCTTTATTTTGGTGACTATAGGCTCCCATAAGCCATGCAGACTCATATTGAGGGCCAAAGGCAAACCCAACAGTTTTGTGGCAGATTGGTGACCACAAACCTTAATCTCTTCAATATAGACCTCAGAGCTATTAGAAATAATTGCACATTTATCCCTGTTCAACATAACCCCCGATGCTTTCCCAAACATATCCATAGCAGCAAGAAAATTCTGAATGTGATCCCCTTGTTTTTTTTAAAACACAAATGTGTCATCTGCATATTGCATTACTGACAATCTCTCACTCATACTGGAAGCTTGAGGCAGCTAATTTTGTCATTTTGTTACAGTTTCACAATGACTCTGGTTATCATCTCAGCTACTATTAGGAAAAGGTAAGGGGCCAATGGGCAGCCCTGCCTAACCCCTCTTTTACATTCAAAAAAGGGAGAAGGGGAACCATTCACCAAAACTGCTGAACATCCTGCAACATTGAATCCAGCTACCTTATTTAACACTGCCTCTGAAAAACCTAGTTGAGCCATGGCCTTGTAAAGAAAATTCCAATCAATGGTATCATAGGCCCTTTTAAAATCCAATTTCAGGAGCACACCCTTGATTAGTAATCCTATTCCAATGTAGACCTTCATATGCCCCAATGAAATGATCCAGGATACTTCTCCCTGGTAGAAATCCAGATTGAACTGGGCTAATCTTTTCCTGAAGAATCTTCTTAATCCTATTAGCAAAGATCTTAGCCAAAATTTTGTATGTTACATTGGTCAATGAAATTGGCCTCCAGTCCGAGAAGATGGAAGGTTTGTCTACTTTTGGAACTAAGGCAATTAAGCCAGCATTAATAGCTGGGTGCAACTTCTCAGCCTGCCAAGCACCCTGTATAAATGTGGTGAGGTCTTTACCCATTATATCCCAGAAGTGTTCATAGAATTCAGGGGGCAATCCATCAGGCCTCGGGCTTTTCCCATGAGCCATACTCCCTATAGTTCTCAGAATCTCAGCCTCCATTGGAACATCCAAAAGTTGATCATCTTGAATAGATTCATCTTCTGGACCAAGATAATCGAAGAACTCGGACATTTTACAGTTATCAATGTATCTAGCTGGGTGTAAAATCGCTAGTGGGGTACAACTTTTGGCGAAGCGTTTAAGCACTTTAAGTGCTGAAACTCGCGGACGTTGAAGCCCGTCACACCCTTCTCCCTCCTTTTCCCCTGGGCGCGAAAACTCAGATCAGTGTTTGACTGTTGATGATGGAGGCATGGAGGTCTGTGCAATTCGGGGGTGAAGCCCCGCGAGGAAGAAACTTGGTTGGAAAATAATGTCACGGATCGAGATTGGGAATCTGTTTGGACAAAGAAGTTGAACAAGGGAAAGATAAAATGGCACTGTGCAAAGGAGCATCTTCAAGAGAAGTTGGAGACACTCTGCCGAAAAATCTACAAGAATTGTCACAACAAAGAAGTAAGAAAGCAACTGGTCCTTGCTTTTGCATTTGAAAATTACAGAGGAAAAATGAGATCACATTTTGTCCCATTAAGGAATGCTTAAAATGCCATGTCAGCTTTTTAAACTGTCCAATAAGAGAAGAGCTCCAGTATATCTCGTTCCAGTATTATGTGGCAACCTGTAATTAATGCAGTTGCAACTAACTTCTGTAGTATCATTTTTTCATTATAACTTTTGATCCAGAACTCCGATTCAAAAACATTTTGTAGCAATGGGTTCGTCTTCACAAGATCTATCTAGTGATAATCCATTCATACATCTTTTACGATATAAATATATAAGAAATAAGCAAAAAAACATATTTTTTTAAGGTTAACGCATGTGACCATATTGAAATACATCATAACCATATATCATTGGAAAGATCTTTTCATTCCGCATCTAATGCAACAAACGCCGCAACATTTTGACGAGTGGATCAAAAGTTATGGGGGGAAAACAACAACAATGAAGTTGTTGGTGCTGCATTAATTGCAGTTAATAGAGGGTAGCCATTCCATTGGAGGATTCTTATGGGGATGAAATGAGATCTCAAATTTCCTCTAATGTGCACCTGAGGAACACAAAGTAAACTGGGCTGCATTTGCTGTGCAATGCCAAAGATACCACAACAATAGACAAGTAAAAACAGAGGCAGATGTTGTAGCACATGTTAGGAAAACTGAAATGAAGGCAAAGCCAAAGGTGGCAGCTGGATCAAATGAGATCAGTGCATGTGATGAAAATATAAAAACCTTAGAGAATGCAGTACAGGAGATTGGAAAAGTAATTTTACTTATCACAAAGAATCTAGAAGCAGTAGGAAGTGAGTTGAAAGGCAATGAGAAGGCCTCTGAAGTACAGAAAATGATGTTGGAAGAGGCTGAGAACAGTTTAAGACATGCCACAAATGATTTGGCTACAAAACAGGGGAGGAGTTCAAGCTTAATCCAAACCGTGAGTTGGAGGCGTAAATTAAAGATTTGGAGCGGTCGTCCGGATGGAAACTTGGCACGAGAACAAGGTACAAAAAGCAATGAACCCTACATCCGTTAATGAGCGGGTAAAATGTAAAATCAAACTTGAGGAGGAGTTAAAAGTTCTCGAAGAAGAAACGATCCTTACGCATTTCTACATAAACAATTTGTGGAAGCTGAAAATGGATATACGCAACATTTAGCATCTCTACTATTATATGAGATAAGTTGTTAGTGCAAGATCCATTTTATACATGTTCAAAGATGTGGTCCGAATTCACTAAAGCTTCGAGTTAAGTTTAGCAATCAATTGCCAACATGAGTATCATATAGCATGTTGTTCATTGTTGAGAGGAGGACAATGTATTCATGGTTGCCCCGAAAGGTGCCAGTGGGTGTATTTGACGAGCTAGGTTTTGGCCATCTTGCAGGTACTTCAAATAGTACACCAAAAAGGATGTGTTAATCCGTCCCCGCAATTGAAGTCTCACCCTACATGGTTCAAAGAAGGACAATGGTTTCATTTGAAGATGCGAGAACACCACAAAAAGTCCTCAGAGGAATCTGATCAATTGTGACTGATTTGAATGCAACAATGAGAACCACCACCACCACCCAAGAAGCATCCAAGAAGCTATAGAAGAAGCCGTAAACACAAAGACCGGTTGTAAACACAAAGACCGTTGTGGAAAAAACAACAGGCCCGAGTGTACACATTGAAGCACTTAAGGAAGTTGAGGGAGTAATTCCATTGGATGAGGGCAACTTGGGTGAATTTTTGCCAAAAGGAAAGGGCAGAAGAACAAAGAGGGGTAAGCTGGAGGATAGCAAAGAAGTTGTTCAGGGCTACAAAAGAGAACAAGAAGCAAAGACCGTGAAAGATCACGTAGCGCCTCAATCATGACACCACACCTATCAAAGTGTGTTCTCAAGAAAATGCGACCCGGGCCCTCAAGTTTCAGGTGAGCCTGATCTTCAACAAGTGATTGATGCCCTTACAAAACCTAGAAAGTCAGTGTGGGAAGTGCTGGCCAAGGCCACAACTTAGTGTTGCTTAAAACATTGAATATTATTGATTTTCTTTTGTTGTATTCACTGTAGGATTACCAGTTGATTCTGTTAGGTCAGAGAATCCTGCTGTTGATACAGAAAGGTTTCCACATTCAACCCATTTTTCTTTTCATCTTCATCTATTTATTCATGTAGTAATTCCTGTTGTGTAGGTATTCAGGATGTTCCAACGTACTAAATATTGATTTGGCAGCAAAAGATAAACTCATTGTCTTGGATTTAAATGTTGTGTTGGTAAAAACTTTTGGTGCAAATGAACACATACACTTGGAAACAGGATTGACAATGACATACACTAGCAGAAAGAAAGTGATATTCAGACCAAAAGCAGTGTTCTTCTTGAAGACTTTGTTACAGAAGTGTTGTGTTGGTATATGGTCATCAATGCAACTCTCTAATGTGGAAGATGTGCAAGTACTATGTCTAGATTTGAGGGACGGATTTCTATTTGTATGGGGACAGGAAAAATGTGTGAAGACCAGTTTTCACCACCCTAACAAACCTGGCTGTCCAGTCATGATGAAACCACTTGGGAAAATATATGAGTCATACCCAAGATTCAAAGGTAAGACTTTGCTTCTTGATGATTCATTATACAAGTCTTACCTTAGCAGCCCCTGGAAACTTCTGCTAGTACCTGCATTCAAGATGGATATCTGTGATGAAGTGCTAACAGTACTCACCCCAAAGATAGAAGGAATACTGCAGGCCAAGACTGAGGAAATAATGAAGTTACTGGTGAAGAACACACACAATTGCAAGCCCTGGCCTATGACAGATAGAAAGATTATGAAGCTATGCTTGGAAAGACTTTCTGGAAAACAATTGCAGTTGTGCACCCTTGTGAATGAGGAATTGGAGAAGGTTTATGGTGATGAACATTATCATCCTCCATTACTGTGATTAAGCCTGAGACATTTATGATTATTGGCCTGATTGTCATTTATTTAGGTCAAGGAATCCTACACTTTTCATGTACCATCTTTATCTTATATTAATTTAAGAATGTTTTTGCTATATTGTTTATACAGTTCAATGCAGACTTGTCTATAAGTTTTTGCTGTCAGATACTGCTTACTGTAATGTCACTAGAAAGCCATTGCAGAAGTGTTAATGTCATCAAGTGCTTACTGTCATGCAGTTAAGGTGCAGTGCTTACTGTTATACTATATAACTGTTTAAAACTAGTTGTTCATTACATAAGTGCTCGTGTTAACCAGTGCTTACTCACAAGCACTGCTGAAACTAATTAAAGTGCTTAGTGTTTGAGCTAGAGCATTGTTACATTCAAGCAGAATTTGAATGGACTGTACAAGAATTCAATGTTTTGTCATATGCATGGATAATAGAAGTAAGAACGTTTTCAGATGGAAGTAGAATCAAAAACTTTTTTTCATTCAAAATATTTTCAAAGCCTGTTTGCTGTACATAACAATCTTTTTGAAAATTAAATGCCCGGAGGCTTCAACTATTCACAATAAAAAAGCCCGGAGACTTGCAGTCATATACAAAAAAGCCCGTAGGCAATCTGGAGGCAATCTGGAGGTGACATTCCGCAGGCAATCTGGAGGCAAGCTGGAGGCAAGAACAATTAAAAAAAAAAAGCTGGAGGCAAGCTGGAGGCCCTAACAGATTTCATTCATTTGCACCATCTGCAACACAAAAAATTAATTGATTAAGAAAATTGATTAACAAAAAATTGATTAAGAAAACAAATAAAACATGCATGTACCATTTATCAGCGCCATGAACTCCTCGAAGTCGGCGGATTCGTCTTCAATCTCTTCATCTGCTTCGTCTTCTTCATCGGCTTCTTCTTCTTCACTAGACCACTCTTCACTAGACCCGTCCCACCCTTCAAGAACGACCGTGACATACTCCTGCTCAGAAAGTTCTTCCGATTCCTCATTTTCTGATTCCTCAGAGGAATCAGAAAATGAGGAATCGAAAGAATCAGAAGATGATGAGGCAGTAGAGTCGGCAGTAGAGGAGGCAAGTAGAGTGGGCAGTGGTGGGAAGAGTGGAGGGAACACCTCTTCGAGGCTAAGTAAGCGCCTCTTGGAGGTCACCTCCGGCTCCTCGCTAGCTGCACGTTTCATGGCGGATTGGGAAGGATTGGGCGGAGGAATTGGGAAGGATTGGGAAGGATTGGCGGAGGAATTGGGCGAAGAATGGGCGGAAGCGTGAGCTTGTAAGAAGAGCTTATGATTAGGCGCCAAGTGCTTAAATCCTATACTTAGGCGCGTCAGTGTACGAAAAACCTCACACGCGCCAGAACAATTAATTCGTAACCAGGCTTAAATATTTTGTATGACCATTGGAATTGACACATGTCACATCGAGGAAATGCCTTGACAATATATTTTTGCCAAGAATGTTGGGATAGTGATGGTACCAAAATAAATAATTGAATGTTATTCCAATGTCACAAATATACATTCTTAAACAACAATTCAATCTTCATTTCGAAGTACGTGTCCATGCACACCATCCTTGTGCATCCTCACTATTATTAATATATATACAAATGCGTGCTTAGGTGCTGGAACAACAAATCACTTGCAAAGAATTACATCAATTTGGTTAAGTGTCAAAGAATTACAATGTTATTGGGAGACTGGCCATAATTTTTTCATGGGTCTCCTGTGAAATTTTGTACATGTCTGTGCTTTCTATTTTGTCCATATCAATTTTAGGATATCTTACCATGTGGCTGTGCACGGAGGCTTCAGGTTGTTTAGTGAGCAACATGTACTTGAAATTACCCAAGAATTGATAATACAGTCCACTTAAGATAACCTCATGCACTCCAAATTTTTGCCCCCATCCATCTTTGTATGAATCTTCAAGTGTGCATTTGGGTTCTGTGCACTTGAGGATGTAGAAGTCCACACCCTCTGAATTGTCTACCTCAGCATTCACTGCAAAATTGTCACCTACCTCTACCAAATTACTGATCCATTCATTGGCTTGTTCAAGAGTCTCCTTTTTCTTCTCAACTCCTGGTTTTAAGTCAGTTACCTCCCACTTTCCAAATCTACCTGTATTGATGCAGGAGTCCCAATTCTGATCCATACAAAACAAGCAGAAACATGACAGGCATCTATGAGCAAGCCTGTTTGGTCTACTCCTGCTGACAGGTCTGATACAGTGTATCTTCTTTGTGCCTTTAAGTGTTTCAATTTCATATTCTTGCATGTTTGCCACAACAGCAAGTTCAATTTCCCAAAAATATCTTTTGATCTCATCTGTTTCATCAACTGGTAGACTGCTGAAATATGTACACAGAAATTTTACAATATCTTTAGCATGCCTCAGTTGCACACCATTGGGTTTGAGTTGTTCCTTACTTAGCAGCCTTTTGATAACAGCACCTGCACCATGCTGACTTGAATTGTGATGAGCAGCCATCACTCCAAACCCAATGCTTCTCATACTCTATTTCCTGTTCCTTAAGCCATGCAGCATGCTTTTGTAGGCAGTGTTCCACAAATAATGAGTCACATGCACTTTATCATCAGAAATGTAAAAGTGAGTCTCTTTTATGATCTTCCTACCATTGTTTGATCTATTCTGATCTGCTCCAATCTTACGTTCTTTTTTTTTCTTTGGGCCGGTCTTCTTCATACATGCGCAGAACAGGAATATCGGCACTTTTGTCATGTCTATATGTTATGTGAACAAGTATAGAAACTTGAGTACGTATGCGGTTCATTGGCCAGGGGCTCATTACGGATCTTGATGCTTGTAATTTTACGCAAAAGTCAATACTTGAGATACAATTGTATCTTAAAATGATGACACACACTTGTTTAAAACTGATTGGCCTGCCAATGTGCTATGTAATTATGTGGAACAAAATCTGATATTACCTTCTTCATATCCTCTTGAAACTCTTTGGGACTTCTCTCCTTCTGTAGTAATCTTAAGACAGGTTTGTACCTCAAAGCCTTTCTTGGATCCCTGAATTCTCTGTCCTGGTCCACAGGTTGCTTTTCAAATGTCTTCCAAGTAACTAGTAATGAACCTGTGCCATCCATTTCCTGTGGACATTTTCTAATTCTATCCAACCCACATTTTTTACACGCCAACATCAAGCAGTTATGATCAAACCACTCCTCATCATCACCTTTGCTGCAGACCACTTGTCTCCATAAATCACTGATGCACTTGATTGTATGCTCCTTGGCTGCACATTCTGGGCCAGGGCCACAAATATCATAGTGGTAGTTGCAATTGTCATGAACTCCACCCGATTTTCTCAGGCTGTTCAATCCCTGCATGATGTATTCAAATTTCAAGTGGTAGATGCAACAAAGATGTATGCCTTTCACGCATCCTCCTTACAAAACTTCGGTTTCAACCTTTCAAAAGTCGCAAAAGCAATTTTGATATGAGGATTCTCCTCTCTAAACCTGAGGTAGAATTGCAAGCTAGGGGAAATCGTGTGAATGCCAAATAAATGCTACATATAATGAACCCTACAATATAGGATGAATACTTACTTGGTGACTTCAAGAAGGTGAATTGGATGTTCCATCTTTATTCCCTCTCTCGATACATACCTCCTCCGTCTTTCTTGTATGGAGAAACTCTTGTATTTTCTGTCCAGAACTTGAGAACAGCTTCTCTATTGTAATCTAACATGCTATCCATCCGCTTCCTCCTCCTGAATATTGACCAAGGTCCTTCCCCTTTATTAGCTTGTACCCTTCTTTGAAAAGCATTTGAAATTGTTTTTCTGGGGATCTTTGAAACAATCGGCCACTGTTTGATTCAATGGCTTGACACCATTTGTACCTGTTGCTGCCATTATCAGGGTGGACTTCCTCTCATACTTATGTTCTTGCATTGTTTCCTTCAAATACTTCACCATTTTCTCGGCCATAGTAACGTGCTTAGATTTCTTTATAGAAGCAATTGGTAAATCCCTTGCCCTCCAAAGAAGACGGCCTTTGTCATTGTCATCAACATTTGTACTAATTTGGTTGAATACTTCAAAAATTTCTCCTGAAATTTCTCTTATTCTGCGGTCACTCAGTCTCAATTTCTTATTCTTCTTTGAAGGCGAATCTTTAGAAGGGGAATTCTTCTTCATTGCTACCTTCTTTGCATACAATCTCTGCCTCTGATCTCTCTTCCTTGCTGCATCAATGGCTTTGTAAAGTGAACGGGGAGAGGAATTGGGTTTCATCTATCCCGGATTTCTGTGTATTGCAAAATTGGTGAGGGCAAATTGTTGAATTTCGGTTCAGGCAATTTTTGGAAACAATTAGTCCCTCCATTTTGCTTGAATTCAAGATGGGTAAGCCCGCCATCCACGAATATGGCGGGCTACAGGCATTCATGTTTCCGGCACCATTCAAGCTCATGATTCTCTCAGCCTGTCATTTGAAGGGCGCGCACCCTACATGTTAATTGATCAATCACGCACGTCGTGTTTAAAACACGCCGATTTTAAGCACTTGTAAGCGGCGTCCGGACGGTGATTTCTGCTACTCAGTACCGATTTTGCACCCAGCTGCAAAAAGCTCCTTGTACTTATTGTAGAACAAATTCTGAATGTCTTCCTGCTTGGACAACTCATGTTGACTGTCTTGGGATGCAATTACCTTAACCCAACTCATGCAATTACCTTAATCCATGTATAACTTCACCTAGGTTAAAACTCGATTAATCTAATTACCTTTTCTAGGTCAAGTTACCTAGGCATAATCTTCAGAGCACCTCAAACAAATTATCCAAATAATATATCTGTGGCTTTCATAACTCTAAAGAATATATTTGTGATCTTCATAGTTCTCTGTTCACTTCAATAATTTAACTATATACTTCCCTTGAACCACTACTTGTGCAATTCTCTAGGAGGTCTGTTCAATCCATTTAAGTCAAACCAAGGAATAACAAGTTGTGATATGAATATCTCCAACATTCGTTTTTATATCATGAATTTGTTATCATTTTACAGTTTAATCCTTCTACTAATCTTTGAAACCTATTGTTGCTAAGAAAAGAATAGAATAGAATAGAATAGAATTGAATTTTTAACGTCCATGATGACAAGAGGCCATGGGACCCATACGATGGCCTAGTACAACCATTAGTACTAAGATTAAAAAACCCCTACCTCAAAAGGTTTTCAAGGGAAAAACCTATGCAGTAACGATGATACTAGACAAGCAAGAAGAACATATAACTAGGTCATGATGACTACATATATTTTCTTCATCTAGAACCTCAAGCATATATAATGCCAGTCATGCACAGATAGGGCTCTGAGAAGTCGTGGGAGCGTGGAATAGAATGCTAAAGTCAAATAATGAATCCTGACCTTCTCAAAAGCAGGACATCTTAGCAGAGTATGGCTTTCATCTTCAATAACCTATAACTAGCAATATACACATAATCTTGCTTCTCATGGCAATTGCGGCCGCTCCCATCTACCTGTCTCAATTCTTAGATTGTGAGACCCTGTGTGAATCGATGCATTAGCTACAAGCTTATTCCTGGACAAGGAAGCAAGCAAATAAGCTTGTGGTCCTGATGCCAAAGTGGTATTTATATGTGCATGATAATGACCAATTTTAACTTGGATTAAAGTAATTGCATCCTACATCTTCTGGGAAAAACGACCATCGAGATATTATTGCAAAAGCTCAGGATTAGAACTAGCAGGCACCATGCAGTGTTCTAGTTGCATAGACCAGCAGGCAAACCATGCATTACAATTCTCTTTCCAACATCGTTTCAAACGTTGAGGAGATTCAGCCATGGCAAGCGCGAGAAAAGGGTACCTATCATCATCCATGTGATGCACCTTGCTGATATAGTGGAAATGGCGCTTCATGGCGGGATATTAAAGAGGACAAAAACCTATCTCTTGTAAAAGAATAGCATAGGGCACTATAGTTTTGACTCTTAGGCTGTAAGTGAGAAAGGACTTTTGCACCCGTTCTAAGCTCTCCCAAGCACTAGCACTAATGGCACCCATACTTCAGAACCATACAGTAAAACAGGTTCTACCAAGGCCCGAAACAAGTGGGCTTTCCATGACCAATCATGAATCTCTGCACGAAAATAATTGTTTTGCATCGCATAGAGTGCCCTCCAGCCAGCAGTCATATGCTTGGTAATACATTGTTTTCAAAGTATGTTTTTACAGAACTCTACACCAAGATACTTGTAGCTATCTACAACTTCAACTTTGTGGCTACCATAGTGCAAAGTTGGAACAGTATGCCGAGAAGATTGACCTACCAAGGGCTTGGTCTTTTGGAGATTAACACGCAGACTTGTGTTCTCATAAAAACTGTACAGAGTATGTAAATGTTGTTGCATGCTAGCAGCGGTATGTGCCATAAGCGAAACATCATTAGCATACATAAGTTGCCTGATGATATACGAACTGCCAACTGCCAACTACTAAAGCATCTGCCAACTGTTCTTCAGACTTGGCATATTGCATTTAGATATACTCTTTGATCACCATGTCTCCAATAAAATGCAACTCCATCTCTATATGCTTTGTTCTCTCATGTAATATTCCTGTAATATAGGGTTCTTTGTCATGGCAATGCAACTCAAATTATCACAAAAGAACTTTATATCTTTTGTTTGAGCAACTCCAAGTTCTTCCAAAAGTATTCTGGTCCACACTATTTCTTTGGCTGTAAGAGTAGTTGTAGCATACTCTGATTCTACTGTTGACGAAGCAATAAAGGATTGCTTCTTGCTTCTCCAGCTAATTGATCCACCACCAAGCATTACAAATAACCTGATGTTGATTTTCGTTCATCCAAGTCTCCACACCAATCAGCATCATTATATGTTCTTAATTTCAAGTCTCGAGAGTCATATACTACACCTACATTTATTGTTCGCTTCAAAAATCTTAGAACTTCCTTTTGCAAAGATGCCGTGACCTTTTCCAGGATTGTGATTGTACCTACTTAAAACATTAACAATAAATGCAATGTTAGGTCGAGTATTATTAGTAATAAATAACAAGTTGCCTATCAATTGTCTGTATGGAACTTCTAGCATTTCTTCCTATTCTTTCTTTATCTTTGGACACATCCTTTTAGAAATCTTGGTTCCTAGTGCTAAGTTACCTTTACTGTAATACATTTTGCCATATTAAATCTATTTGAGCAATTGAGCACAGATTTCATATATTTCACTTGTGAGAGTGTGATTCTTTTTCTGCTTCAGTCACGTGTCACCTCTATCTTCAAGAATTGTTTCAGTTCAGCTAAATCAAATATTTTAAACTTGTCTTTCAAGATGCCCTTACATTCATTTAATACACTTGCGCAATTAGTAGCCATTACACACTCATCTACATATAGGTCGATTATGCAATAGTCTTCTCCATTCCTAAAAATGTATACATTTCCATCATAGTTTAGCTTTGAAAAATCTTGTTCTTTCAAATACCCATCAATGCATTTCTACCATTGCCTAGGAGATTATTGCAATCCATAGATGACCTTGTTTAACTTCCAAACGCTATCGGCATCTACTTCATATCCAGGTGCTTGTCTCATGGATATCTCCTCTTTCAAGTCTCAGCATTCAAAAAAGTTGTGCTGACGTCCATATGAGAATATCCCTGGGCAACCGATCTTACTTTATACTTTGGACTTCCATCTACATTTAATTTTAGCTTATATATTCATTTATTTCCAACGCAATGGTTTTCCTCTTAGGCTAGTCAACCAATTGATAAGTTAAGTTCTTTCAAATGATTCTATTTCATCTTTCATTGCTTCTCTCCACTTGTTTGCATCCAAGCTATTAATGGCCTCTTCAAATGTCTTAGGTACATCTGTTTCAAGTATCATGAAGGCTTCTGCCATCTTTTCCCTATGAGGTTGGAGTCTACTACTTCTTCCATTATTCTCTCTTCCATACTGCTCTATATCCAAGTGTGCTTCTTCCCTTACCCTTTCCCCTTCTGCTTTTCTTTTCCCGTGTACTTGACTAGGTTGTATCATTGTTTCACAGTCCATTCTCCTCGATTCTTCATTATGCTCTGATTCAACATCATCATTTTTTTCTTCTTCATGATCTTTCTGACTCATCAATATCTTCAATATCTGCTACTTCCTGCTTAAGGTCAACATTCATTCCCCTTGGTTTGTATAGTTCTTTCTCAACAAACTTGACATCTTTAGTAATCCTTATTTTCTTGTTTTGCGGGATCATAAACTCAGATCCTTTTGACTACTCGTCATAACCTACCAAATGGGTTGTGACCGATCTATCATCAAGTTTAAGTCTCGCTTCTTCCGAATATGAGTGTATGCCAGATAACCAAACGTCTTGAATTTTTCAAAGTCTGGAGTTTTTGCCTAACCAATATTTCTTCTGGACTCTTATCTTTTAGAACATTCGGATTCATCACACCAGTTTTTATAGTTTCTTCCCAAATATAGTTTGAAAACCTGCATGTTTAAGCATAGCCCTAACGACATTTAATATGCTTTTGCTTTTCCTCTCTCTCTATCCCATTTTATGGGGAGTGTAACTACAAGTATATTGTTTTCTCGATTCTCCTATCAATGCAATATGTTTTAAATCTTGAAGAGAAATACTCACCCCCGGTCCGATCTCACACACGCCTAGTTCCACATTCCACCTCCGCGACAAATGTTTTGAAGGCTTTTAATGCCAAGTATTTGGTCCTTAAGCAATAGACCTTTGTTCTCCTCACTGAGTCATCAATAAAAATTACACGGCACCTTTTTCCCCGGTATTCTTGTTATGTTTAAAGGACCACAAAGTTCCATATGTGTACGAGTTTCAAGATCCACTTCTATAGAATGAATCGCACCTAATGACGATCGAGATTTTCAAATTGAAGATCCAACGGTCTGAATGGATGTTCCATATGAATATGCACTAAAATAATGGGGGGTGCTGGGGTTTCCATTTAATGATCCAATTCCCAACTATGTGGGGTTCTGTTTTGGTGCTATGTGTACGAAATGTCTACAGAAACATGTACAAAATATGATATGCATGTGTATATAAATCCTCGCTGCAAAATCATGGCCAACTTATTGTTGGCAAAATTGCTTGCTGAAATTTTCGAGTAGCAATTGACGGCATAAGCAGAGGAAACATAGTTGTGCGCACTTGCACAGACAAGGTTTAAGTCTAAACGCTTCACCATATACCATAGTGGACAACAGAAACAAACAACATGATTTATATTGCTTCTTTGTAGACTTCGCCAAAGCTTTTGCACATGGTCCCTAGGGAGAAGCTGTGAAAAGATTAATGCAGTTGGGAGTTCCCTAGGAGTTCCATGCAGTAGATAGGCTCTATAAAACATTCTCAGCTCGAATGCCACCAACATGGGAGTTATCAACAGTAGTGTTGGAGTTCGCCAAGGGTTCCCACTCATTGTTTGGATTTTTCATTGATCAGCTTGAGGATTGGCTTACATAGTATGGAGATGGAGAGGCCAAGCTTGCTCACCATATCATCTGGTAACTAATATATACGCAGTAGCATCTGGATGCATTAGATACCCTTTGTCAGGCCACTGGTCGAATGCACATCAATTTGGCCAAAACCGAGGTGCTCCTGGTGTTGTCTATGAGCTAATAGAAATATTCTTGCTTTACTTGCCTGGATCAAGATGTGGAAGTAGTGAAAACATGCAAATACCTACGATGGAGTTCACTACTATCATGCATTGGACACTTGTATTAGGCAATGGGTGAGGACAGGCTGGCAGGCTCCTTTATACAATGCAGAACAATTGTTACAGAACATAGCTTTACGACGGGTCACATCGCATCATTCTCACTTGTTCAAGGTGTTGGTGGAGCCGGTGTTTCTGTATAGAGTGGAAGTATAGAAGCCAGTTATATCACTTTCCACTTGGGAGGACTTGGAACGACTACAAAAAGCCTTTCTAACTCGAGCACTTGAAGTCAGATCCACAATTCCATATCAAATTCTTCCACAAGAGACCAAACCTCACCTATACAATATCCATAGGTCCACAACATCTTAAAGCCTGCTGGAAGGAAAAGCGAACCATCTAGTACTCTATATGGAATATGCAGGAATAGGAGTGTATATAAGTGCATAACAATGAGGATCACAATTGCCTGAAATAGTATCTAGACCCATGTTTCCTAAGTAAGCTTTGGGATAATAGTGCTTTGGAGCTGGTAAAGACATCGCACTACGAAAATTCAATTAATCCCATGCTTGCCGAGAGTCCACAACAATACATGTTAATACGTTTACCCATGAAAAAAGCATAGGTGATTGCATCTATTTGAATAGCAGCACATCGCCTTAGAGTTGATATAGGTAGCTAGACCTGGGAAAACTGAGAAAATGGGGTCTGTCAATGCTGCCAACTAGAGGTTATTGAAGATGAGTGCCACACTCTTCAGAATTGCCCAGGATTTGTACCCATCCAAGCACGATATGCCGAACTAATTAACCGCTACATGTGATGATGAACACTCCTTTAGTAGGGGCAGCTGCATCTTATATTCAAGAGGTACTAGACATGCAGACACAATTTGCCTTTGATCACTATATTGACATGTATAAACGTACAGATGTAGCAAGCTTATTATTGATAACGTTCTTTCCGCGAAAAACCTTGCTCTTACCCTTTTACATTTTGTCTGTCATCTTCTTATAGAACTTGCAATGTTCCTATGGATGAGTCCCTCATACTATAGTTTTTTTGCAAAGGGTGGTAATATTATGGCTAAGGGTTGGCCCCTCTCTCTAGATATATTTTTGTAAAATTATAAATTACTGTTGTGATGAATGACATGCCTATCTATCAGCCGATTTTCCCTCCTCCAAAAGAGTTTTCCCATTAATTCAAAACAACTTGCCTTAGGGGATACAATAGATACCATGAAGTTCTACATTGTAGCAACTTGTACACTAGCAACTCTGTACTTCTTTATCATAATCATGCCTAATGCTAATCTATTATATTCCCAAATAAATTAGCAAAAAGTCGTTACAACAATTAGCCTTGCCAATAACAACGATGTCCCACATAAAGTGCAACATGTGAGACATCAAATGTCATTATCATCTTTATGTCAACGATGATGCATTATGCTTTTGCTCCGAACTCAAACACGTAGAAAAGAAGGCTCTATGCAATAAATGGATGTGCCAAGACTATCAATCCGTATTGGACCCGCCTACATTATGATCCTTGGGGTTGCCTTATGTTGGCCCTCCTAGATGGTGACTATAGTGGAGCTTCTTCAAGCTGCCCTCTGCAACTTAGCTCCTTGATTTATTTGCTTACCACTTCAATGAAAATGTTTTGTTCATGTCTTTATTTTCTATATCCTTGGGTTTGAGTCCTCTATCATGACATGCATATAAGTTGAGTGTGGATGAACAAATTAATAAAGTCTCTTTCATCAAAGTTTTCCTTAGTATTTCCTCTTGACAATATTGCTCGAGGAAATCTAAGACATTTGTCATCCATGATATATGACATATAAATTGCTACCTATATATAAATCATATAGCTAATTCGATGGTGAAAGTTTTGTGTTTGCACTAGACCATATAGAAGATGTGAAATTGGAATTATACATGCATAAGGTTAGAGACCCTTTAAGCATCATCAGCAATAGAATGTGAAACATCTATATAATATTGTCATATAGAATTCAAATTGTGCCAATTTACATGAGTCAACCAAAGCGTTCTTTTATAGGAAAGAGAAAAAGTGAAGCCACATACATAGAATGGTATACTTAAATGCCACATATATGTAAAGCCATATATATCTAAATCATTGTATACTTTAGAAATAATAATAAGATATGCTCATCTGAGTAGAGATCTCTACCAACAAGGCAAAAAGAACAAGAAGTGGTAAGCGAGGTGCGTGGAAGATATATAATGCTTCCCATATCTTAAAAATTATAGTTGGAAGAAATGAAAGTGGTTAGGTTCACATTCTTGCACTGCGACTCGCATGAAACCAACAACATCCTGATAGATAGGCTTTCATTCATCTCAGCAGTTTTTTTCTACAATAGGGTGGGTAGCTGCACATCGCAGGCTACCCAAAAAATGAAAAGGGAATATCCAGTTATAACACCTGGACCCCAAATAAAATTGTATGCTACAGATGTTGGCTAGTGTACCTGCCGAGAGCTTATCGCCAGGATTAAAAAACCCCGCCCTTTCGGGTTTTCGAGGAAAAACCCTAGCGATAAAATCTCTAAGCAAGGGGCTTGACACCACAATGTGGTCGCTAAACGCTCCCACAAAAAACCACGCCCACCACAGAGAATACCGGTCGCCAAGATCACCCCTGGACCTGCACATCACCAACAGAAAAACTAATAGCGAAAAAACCTCGAAAAGCGAGGGGCTGGTCACGCGTGCCACGCGACAAAAAACAACATTTACACCTTGAAAAAGCGAGGGGCTGGTCACGCGTGCCACGCAACAATTATAACAAATATGAGCATATAAATAACAATTTTAAGGGGGAAAAGGGTGGGAGCCATGGATACTGCTGAGAGATGAGAAAGCGCCGATGAAACGTCGATGAAGAACTCTGCAATAAATAGCGATCCTCCAACCTGATGAACGGCCTAAAAATGCATGTGATGCATGCATGCGACGCATGCAATGCATGCATGCTCGTCTTGTGCAAGAATGTCGATCCGCTACGCGAATCGATGACATTCTTGCACTATGAAACCAACAACATCCCGAGGAGAAAAGTTGAAGATTGTCCTATGCTGGACAAAAGGGCAAAGATAGAAGAGGAATAGAATAGAATAGTTTTTTTAACGTCCACGGAGACCAATAGCTCATGCAAGAAGAAGCCCCTCCTCTGCCTGCATGAGATCAAAGAATAGAAGCCATGGATACTGCTGAGAGATGAGAAAGCGCTGATGAAACATCGATGAAGAACTCTGCAATAAATAGCGATCCCCCAACCTGATGAACGGCCTAAAAATGCATGTGATGCATGCATGCGACGCATGCAATGCATGCATGCTCGTCTTGTGCAAGAATGTCGATCCGCTATGCGAACCGATGACATTAGTGTAGAATCCCAAGCATTAACATGATTCTTTTTGGCACTGGACATGGGATAACATGCTTTAATGTATTCCATTGATTCCCAAAGAAGTTCTAGAAGTATAAGGAAGGACGATTAAAAACTTACAAGTTTTTTACAAATACATAATTGTGAGGCAATGATGAGGGCCAAATATGACAAAATCAAGCAAAGAAGAGAAATAGGGCATTTCAAAGATTGGGTAACATTAGCACTGTTCAAGAAAGTAGAGCATAAAAATATAAAATCTTTCCAGGACAGAAGGCTTGAATGGCCAGAATGTCAAATTGAATATCTAATTGGGACCTACTAGAGGGCCAAAATGGAAAATGGAACATATGTTGTTTCTTTTCTTCTTTCGTAGTCTTTTTGTCCACATTCATGTAGATCGTGAAAGATCAACTAGTCTATGGGTCAAACACACAATACCAACATTATTATAAGTAACAATTAGACCTCAATATCCATCCTCATATCTGATCTAAAAGAGAATGTTTTACAGTGGTCCTAACTTCTCTTGAACTATCAGATCTTCAGTTTCTATGATCTTCACATGGTCTTTAAAATCTCCTTAAGATAGAATCAACACTCCACCTTTAAGTCCTCATAAGTGTCTGAATTCTTAAAAGGTTAAAAGTACATTGGAGTAGCTGTATCCACAAAAATGTGACTGCATGATAACAAAATGATTACCATAAAGTAGATCATGGGTCGCCCAATCCCCAATCAAACTGGTCAATGTATAGCCCAAATAGTGTTGGACAGAGTGGACAATCCTGTCATATGCCCATAGAGCATGTAGTATGTACTACAAGAATTTTTTCAGTGGAAATAAGGAAAATTGTTAGAGACATTATGCAGTCTGATGTGAATAGACCATAGATGCATGGCTTCTATTCATATATGTATACTTTTAAAGGTGGCTTTATATTATACCAGTAATGATCCACAACAATACAAACATTCGGTCGCCATTTTTGTGTGGCATGTAGTTTGTAAAAATAGTCATTGCGCTCTCTCCAATGCGGAATGGAAGTTAAACACCACATACAGGTAAAATCTTTCTATTATTGTTGGAATGACTTAGAGGATGATTCCTAAAGGATCAATGCTTCGAATGCCTTGTCTAGCTCTTTATCTTTGAATCAACATGGTAGCTTGTCGTCAGATCTATGTGAAATAGCATAGGGTTATCGTAACTTGAGCTTGCAAAATTGGCCCAATAGCTTCCGGAAATCCTACCACATAATTAAAGAAACTTCATTTTCTATGCTAAAAATGGCTCCAAAACATCTGCCACAAGGAAAACCTCTCCCGGCTACCACCATCTCCAGCATGTCCACTCCTATTTGTTTCCCCACATACAATAATTCCTTTTTTGAAATACATAGTGTTAGTATAAAAGGGCTAATTAGTCTAGGCTAGTAAAGTCAAGTAAATCCGTCCCTTATATAGCATATAAACTACTCATGATTGCCTTTGGGGCAGAATGCAAGTCCTTTCCCTTTCCTAGGTAGAGGAAGATTAGGATCGAAGGGTAATCCATGACTGGACAGTATGGGCTAAGGAAGAAATTAAACAAGGAAGTTTCGGGTAGGAGACCAGGCTTCCTTAACAGCTGCTCACTTATTGAGCCATGTTTCTTGCATTCCAGGGGGAACCTGAACTAGGAACTTTAAGTGAGCTTCATCCTCCTGATGTTGAAGTACATGCAATAAGGTGCAGCAGCACTAGAGAGCAAGTGGACACCCCTCTTGGGGCAAGCTTGAGATGTGCTGCTTTGCTTGAAGAAGGTGCACACATCCCATAGTACACAAATGGAAGGGAGAATCACTTATAGTATAGGCGTAGCATGATTGTCCATGCCTAGTTAATGCGCTAGATGACATTTGCTTCTTGGTGCTCTTCAGCTGCTTGTGTCTTGCAGTTGTGAGCTTCAGATGGCTTTAACTTCGGACTATACAGTAATCTACGATTTCCTCCTGACTGAAAGGAATGGTTCTTGTCCTGGGATCTTTAATCTTGGACTAACGGGTAGACCATTGTATTTAGTTTTGTATCTGGCCTATTGTGGAGCCACTCCAATAAGGTCTGTGTACCTTCTTTTTCGGTTTAATAAAATCAAAACATCTTGCATTCAAAAAAAAAAAATTACTACTATAGCTCAACAATTCTAGGGTCTATTCGCATGCAGTATATGGAAAATTATAGTGCCTATAAATCACTATAGCTCAATAATTCTAAGGTCTAATCACCATGATCAGTATATGAGATCTTAGCATGCTAGTTGGCCAAAATCATATGCTATAGTGGTTTCTAATGATTTATTTGATTTGTATATCTTCATGGCCATTTGAGTCCAATGAAAACTAAAGGATGTCATATGCAACTTGAGTTTTTCACGAACTGGAACTTTGTAATATGGTATTATTCTCTTACCAAGTGATATTTTTACATTTATAAACAAATATAATAATCTAAGACATATTTTATGTGTTTTTAGAATAAACTCCAAATTGTCCTAAAGTCATCAAGAAACTCAAATTTACCTAGTATACTTTGAAAATAAAGAGAATAGTTGATATAACACTTCCAAATCATAAGGAGATGAATAACTCATCATAAATGAGCCCAAAATATTATAGATTGTTTAAACTTTTCACATGGCATTTGGTTTTGTGATAGACCATTAGTCTAAATAAGAATAACTCTCTTGTTCTAACCTATTCACAAAGATAATTGCAATGTAATATGATTAGCGATCTGCATCTTGTATGCCCCTTGATCTAAAAAATGCTCTCTTCTTTTATTCTCTTCCCTTCCCAATACATTAAATCCCTCATGATTAACTTAATGGTTACCAACGAAGCTACTTCTTAGTATTTTAAATGGATTGACCTGCTTTCTTATTTCAATACTGTACAAAAAGATACTAGAAATGTTAGATCTATTATACTAAGTACTTATCATGCAAGCATTCAATTAGTTTATAGGAAGACAAAGAACAATTAATATTTGTTTTATCAAACATTGTAAGAATCTGAAAAATAGACTCTAAGACAAATAGCAATTAATATTCGTCTTTGTCAAACATTCTAAGAATCTGAAAAAATAGACCCTTGAGAAGAGCAACAACCACTATTAATAAAAAGTTGGCACAATAAAGATGGCTTTGAAAACATAGGTTATAATTTATGGCACAAATTAAAATGTCATGAATTGGAACTTTATTGGAACTTTATTAACATTAAATAGCAAAAGACAAGTATGTTACTTTTGCTAGTGTATAGAACTTGTCATGTCTCGAACGTGTATTAAAAGAGATATACCTATCAGCCTACTAACAAGTTGTTGAGGGAAGGATATTGTCTTCTAGGGCAATTGCATCTAGTGGCAAGTGTAACTTGGGGATAAACGGGACCACTATGATTTGTATGAGAATAGGTGCACCTACTAAAGAAAGCCAACTAGAAACCGTCTTCTTATGTTTATATGATCTAGCGTACAGTAATCTTTGTAGTCTAGTTGGATCTTGTCAGAGCTTTTGTTCATAATTTTTATTGTACTAGGATGGAAGGGTGCCCCTTAGGAAGAGATATGATCTATGAGATAATCAAGCGAGTAGATGCGGCCACTCTGGCAATACTGGCTCGGTGTGCGTGGTCGGGTGATGTTGTAAGATGCATCGCAGACGACAATATGTGGGAATCTCTTTGTGAAGAATATTGGCCATCTACTAAGAATCCCAAAGTGAAGTCCCTCATAAAATCGATTGATGGCTTCAAAAAGTTCTTCACCTACAGTTTTCCACTAGATTGGAAGCATTCTAGTTATAAGGACGCAAATAAATGCATTGCAGGCGATAATGCTTCGGAATGGGTTTGTATTGTTGATGTGTTATATAAGGGAAAGGGAATATTTTCAAAGGTGATTGAAGGGCTAGGTACAATCATGGAGGACGATCATTGGTTTCTCGATGTTTCATTCCAAATGGATGCAATTACCACACGAGGTGAGGAAATTTTAAAGGATAAGGTTGTGCTTGGTGATGAAGATGGAGAAGAAAGCAAAGCCAGATTCTTTAACGATGTAAGAATAAGTTGGATACTGGTGAATAGAGTGACCAAGCAAATCAGGAACCTTTTGGGTTGGAAGGCTTACATGAAGTGGTCTGAGAAGGATGACATAAATGCAAGGTTTGGATGTATTTTTCCTTCATGTGCAAAGCTTGATTCTGATGCAGACATCATGACTACAATGACAATAAAAACCAATTGGAGCAAGATCCATAACAATAAGATTGTAGTGGAAATCAAGAATTTGGTTCTTCGGATGCAGAGATTGGGTTCATCAGTGTACCTAAATGAAAGTGAGGCTTTGGTAGCTTTCCAAGAATTGTCAAAGGGGCCACCACCTATTAATTACTCTCCTCAATACATACTTCAGAGATTGGAAGGAGAAAGAACATCGAATCCTTATTGCTATTTTGCAATGATAATGCTTGTTTTAGTTGTTTGGTTGTTTTTTCTTGTGCTATTCATATCAATTCGTTGTCTACTAAGACAAATATAGGAAGAAAAAGAAGAGGACATGATTTGAGCAAACGGTTTTCTAAGTTCAAAAATTCTTCGAAAACCTCAAGGATCTATAAGAAATACCGTGTAAAAAAAATAAACGATTGCTAAATCCCATGATATTTATGATTTATGGTGTCCTTATGTGAATAAGCTCTCCATTTTCTTTTATTGCTTACTCTTCTTATCTTACTTTCTCCAAGGAATTAGCGTTGTTTTTTCTTTTAGTTTAGTTAATATGCCATGAGAATACATTGCATAATAATAGATTGTATTGATAGCACTATATGATTGCTTGAAAATATTGCCTTCAATACTAGAGGAAGAACATGAAACATTTATTTTCTAATTGATTGTTGTAGAAGCCCTGGCCCTCCCAGGCACTTTGCATCTTCAAGGGGACGAGCTTCAGGTGGTTGCAGCTTCAGGAAGTATTGTGCTCTCTGTCCTTTCTTTGATCTGATAGAAACTTTATATGTGATAGAATCTCTTCTTGGCATCTCAATTTGACGCCCCTTTTGAGGGATGAATGAGATGTCTCAAACTAAGCATGATTTCATTAATTGGATAAAATAACGCAATTTTGAGAATTTTGAGCACACCTTATTTGCTCAAGCACTAATACTTTCACCTAGTACTCGACCCCAACAAACATGAGGTAATTATTATTATTATTATATAATGTCTAATGCTCACTTGGGCCTCGAGAGGCCATGGAGCACATGAACAACAATTTACAATTTCAATAGCAAGGAACGGTGTGCGTCCACCGCCCTTATATATGGTCCCAGCGTCATTGGTGGTATATGTAACAGTGAAGAGAAATCCTCGGCCTGGATGCCAAAGTTGTGTCTAATATCTGCATATTCAGAACAATGTATGAAAGTATGATTTTCGTCTTCCACACATCCTGTCTTGCATATTCTACATAGACGGTTTTCTGCTGGTATTTTTGCCCATCTGCCTGTTTCTATTTCCAGATTGTGTGACCCGGTTCTATACCTGGCTATTAGTTTCCTTTGTGCTGGCGGGATGTTAGCCTTTAAATATAGTTGGCTCTCGTATGTCCTCATGCAATTAACATTCGCCCGGTACTGTTGCATTCTCTTCCCTGGATCAGCCCATAGTTTTTCCAATGCCATCCTTTCAAGTAAAGCTCGGACTTCATCTTTCTCTGTTGGCCATGAAGAGCTCTCTAAACCCCATTTACCAGCCCATGTCGACAGCTTCTTTTGCCATTCTGAGTTTTCCAGTGCTTGATGTGATAACCTATTCGGATCTTGTGCTTTAACCCTGTTATAGAAATTTATAGCATGAAAAAGCCCTTCTAGCTCAAGCGGGAACATACCTGTCTCTGCTAGAGTTATGGCGTACGGAGTCTGTGATCTTATCCCAAGTTCCTCCTTTAGATACATCTTCTGGACCCCCTCTATTTGTTTCCACATTCTTGAAGAGATTTCTGGCCCCCAAATTGGAGCACCATACAGCACAACTGTCTGAACAAGAGTTTTGAATAGCATCTTCTTCAGGTTCCAGTCAGTGAGGGAGGCTTTTCTACACTTCGCCATCATGCTAAATAACGCTGCCTTACCGCCTGAGACTCGTCTATTTATGCAGTTCTTCCAATTGTAATTGGATGCAATGTCAAGTCCTAGATATTTGTATGAGTCAACTGTTTCTAAAATCTGCCCCTTATATGTGAAAACAGGCCGCTCCCTTGTCCCGAAAACCATGACCTTTGATTTCGAGAGGTTTACACTCATCTTTTTTGCTTCGCAGAACTGCTCCAACTTCTGTAAATGATCTTGCAAGGTTGCCTTCTTACTAGCAAGAAGGACTACATCATCTGCGTATAGGAGAAGCTGCACTATGTATGTGCCTAATTTTGTTCCTGCTAAAGATCCGGCTCGAAGCCAATCATCTAACTCATCTATAAAAACTCCGAACAGAGTCGGGGAAAGGGGACACCCTTGCCGAACCCCTATGGTGCTTCTGATTTCAGTGTCCAAGTCCCATGCTACCTTAATCAATACTTCGCTGTATAACTGGGATATTGCGCTCCTTAGCTCCATAGGGACACCTATCTGAATTAATCTGTCACTGAGTTCCTTGCGTGAGATCGTGTCGAATGCCTTTGTGAAGTCTATAAAAGCCATGTACAGGGACGCGTTTGGAGCTTTGGCTTTCTCGATCAACGCTCTAAGCATTAGCACATGGTCCAATGTACTATGTTTCTGCCTAAAACCTGCTTGGTAATGTGAGCGAATATTATTTTGCTCAGCCCATGAGCTCAATTTTGCTTCTAACAAGCTGCCCAAGATTTTTGAGAACACGCTGCCAATTAAAATTGTTCTGTAGTTGCCTGCAACTTTTTGGTCTCCTCCTTTATGGATCGGGTGGACCCTATTAATTCTCCAACTTAATGGTAGCCCTTGAATTAAGCTATTATTGAGCAGATCTGTTAAGGTAGCTAATGTATTTTCCCCGCTCCATTTAAGAAGCTCCATACACAAGCCATCTGCGTCCTGTGCCTTATTATTTGCTGCTTTGGATAGGCATTCTTTAACTTCTGCTACAGTAAAAAGGGCTGCTGTTGTGGCTAGATTTGGCATGCTTTCAGCGCCATCTATCTCATATATAGCCCTGACATGTTTTAACAGTGCCTCGGTATCTAGAGCAGTTTGTGTATGGCTGTCCTGCAGTCTACTCCAGAAACTTTTGGGAGATTTCAGAAGTTGTTCTGATAGGTCTGATTGCCTTTGAGCAAAGTAAGCGCGTTTTTTGTTCCTAATGAACTGCTTATACCATTTAGGCTTGCATATGCAATTTTGTGGCAATCTTTTTCTAGCATCCTGACATTCTGAATCCCACCACGAATTGCAAGGTTTACCTGTTATGAATTTCTTTGTGAGCCCAAATGCCTTTTTCCCTGCTGCAAATAGGAGCCCTTGAAAATTTCTTGCATCGGTCTCCAAATCCCCTGACCATGTAGCAGCAGCCGCAAGCTCTTCTATGTTTTTCTTATATGTTTCATGATGCTTATAGCTGATTCTTAAGCGAGGATGAAAGCTGGCTGCAGAGACCTCTAGCTTAGCAAAAGCTTTAAGTGTTATATGCAAGGGGGCATGATCTGACTCATGTAGCTGTTCTCCCACATAGAAATCAAAAATAAGGTCTTTGCTTCTTGCCAAAAGATAGTCAATGGTGCTTGCCTCCAAATAAGTGATTCCTATATGTCGACCTTTCCGATTGTGGAAAAGCTTTTATTCCATTGATTATTTTCGGTTGGCGGTGGTGCTCAATTCAAGCGACTTGTGACCCATTTCATTGGATATTATATCCTCACGAAAATCTGTCATATCACGGGTCTTCGTGCTCATCAAGGCACACATTTGCTAAATCCTCAAAGATATTAAACTTCGGGTGCCCGGTTACGCCATTGAAATCACCCATTATAAATATATCCCCTTGGGATGAGTATTCAAGGATATCCGAGCACAAATTTCCGTGACGGGTTCTCCTTGTCTAGATTATGCTTATGATATATGCTAGCATTTTCTCGAGAGCAAAGTAGCGTGCAAACAAAAGTTAGTGGTCGCCTTCCATTAACCCGAAAACCAAATGTATTGGTTGCTTGGGTCTTGCCTCAAGATCTGAAAATCATATCTTTGATCCTTCTTCTTGTGCGGGGGCTATGCCTCCAAAACCACGCCCAACTCTATTTACTTTCTCGTTCCGGACTTGAGATAATAAGTACATAACCCCGATATGTCGGTAAAGATCGAAACCGATGAGTCCATGTCTCGTGAAGCATAATAGATCTTGGTGTTGCCAAATTTCCAAGTTGTTGCATTTATTTTTTCCTGAGAGATAGTCCATGTGCATTCCATAGACTAATTCTCAAGGCCCTTGCTTCCTAGCCTGTGTTTCTGTTTGTGATGATGGCTTTTCCCGCTTGGTCCGGATATGCAACTAATCCTTTATCCCTGGCCTCTTTTACTTTTGCCCATTCAAGCTTTTCGCAGATTCTAAGCGGCTTGGAGTAAGGTCCCGATCCAGCCAGATCTTCTCTCCCTTAAGCACATTTCTGTTATGTAGAACTCTATCTCTAGCTTCTTTTGTCTGGAATTTCACTAGAATTGGGCGAGAGTATGTACCTGGTTTTCCCAATCTTCGTGACGACACATGAAGTGGGTCATGAAGACGCATTGTCTCTGAGAAAAAGCGCCCTACAAAGAATTGTCGGATCTTCTCCTTCTACCTCTTGCAAACCTGATATCTTCAGATTTTTGGCCCGTATTTCTTGCTCTGTTTGCTCTGATGAAACTTCAGCTTGGTGAAGTTTCATTTGCTCCTTTGTGGTTTCCGCTACCAAAGATGCTAGCTTACTCTCCAACTCTGTAATTTGTGCTTTGAAATCTGCAGGTTTTAGGTTTGAAGACATTTCTGCATTTTGATTTCTCAGATTTTGGTTTTGGGTAAGCAATTCGTCCAGGGTTCCCTTAATCGATTTGACCTCTGACCGCAAACAGTGTATCTCGTTCTTGAGCTCGTTGATCACCGCTAACAGGTTCGCTGTGTCCCCATCATATTCGATGGGGTCTTTCTTCTTCGCGGGCATTTCCCCTACGAAAACCCTCCTGTGTTTGCACGAGCGCTGGCCGCTAACCTGGCCGATGTATCATACACATACACATACAAATTTTGTGTTATACTTGTACGTGTACATGACACTCGTATAAGCTCAATAATGGCTGTACATTGTACGCCAATAATTCACATCAATAATTTTACTTCACTATAAAAACGGCTTCACGAGGGGGTAGAGGCCATTCATCTTCCATGGCTTCCTTGGCTCCTCGTCCAGAGCACATCCGCTCTTTCAAGTGTTACTTGAGCTACAACGATCTGGGCGAATGCGCTAGAAATAGCGTTAAGCTTGATCCATGGCTCTTATCTAAAGCCGATGGACCTGCTAGTGCTTGCAGGAAGCTCACTCGCGTTAAAGTCCATATTTACTGGCTTCCTGATCAGGAGATCTATGAGCTGAATGGCATCACGAGCTTTGATGTTGACGACGAGTGAATCTGCACCTGCTAATAATGTAATAATGACATGGGTACCTAATAACTAAGTAAGGATGTAATAGCATTCTGATTAAGGATGTAATATCAATGCATTACCTTAACCGAAAGTATATTGTAACGATGTGCTATCCCACCTCCACTTATTCGCGTAAGCGTCATTGAATTCAATCATAGCTAAATTCGTCAAGCAAACATGTTTTGAAACATACGCATATTAGTATGAAATAAGTATTATTCTTGTATTATACTTGTATTTATACAACGGTCTAATACACGAGCAATAATGGCGCCGAAGTCAAGCCCAATAATTCACCTCAATCATTCTACTTCACTATAAAAGCTTCTCACTTCGGGGCTAAAGTTCACTCTTCTCCCATGGATTTTTCGCCATCATCAGTTCACCACATCGAGGCGATCAAGTGCTCAATGAGCCACTCTGATCTTGTTGGTTGCCTAGACAGGCATCTTCTTCTTGATCCCTACCTGCGAAGAAAAGCTTTGGGCGCTGAGATTCGTTGCCCTCACGTCAATTAGGTGTAATGATCCATCGATTTGGCTTCTGGCCCGAAATGAGCTATGAGATATCGGGGATCACTACTACTGATCCCCGAAGATGAATGAATCACTGCTTAGCATTGTATAGTGTAAGAGCTCTTGTGTTGAGATGGAAAACGCAGAGCGTAACAAATAATAACTAGTCTATTGTAACTTTCATGTTATGAATGATATAGTAATTATGTAAAAGAGCATTGCATACCTCAAGAGTTCTCATCATCGTCCTTAGCTTCTTTAGCCACTAATTCTTGCAACTGAGCCCGAACACTACTGGGGATCACCACTGACAATGGCCTGGTCTCTACGGCCCAACCATAGTCTATTGTTTTCAAAGGTTGGTAGCGTGGCGGGTCATTAGGATTGGGTCTCCAATTCTTGCTCCAGCAATCCCTATACTGCATTGCATATGAGGTTCCCTTTCTGGCAATAGGCTCAAACCAAGAGACAAACACCTCTTCGTAATGTGGGAGATTAGGGTCCTCTATTGGGTCCTCTTGGCAAAAACCATCCATGTCGGGGCGGTTATCATGTGGTCCGATTAGCAAGAGCATTCCCTTCTTGACATCTTGGTAGGGGTCGAATATTTCAACCGGGTTCTTGGGTCTACCCGAAAGGCCCAACGTAATGAGATGCTTCAATGTGCTCATCCACAAACACTCTTTCGGGTTCTTCCAATGCACTTTGCACAGTCTTTGGGCGAGAAATCTGAATGAGAGCTCTCTACCGGGCTGCACGTCACCAAGCACTCGCAACAAGGTGGACCCGATTAGTCAATAACTTCATTCATATATGTGTTGGACCATGACTTATCGCCCGGCTCTAGAAATAGCTGCCCAAAGCATCATGTACTTGGCAATAGAAGCTCTTAATGCACCTATATCTTTCAAGCTCCCATATGGTCTGCGGGACCTTAGGTGACCCTCTCTCGAATCATAGGTAAACCTTGGGCATCCTCCTTCCACATTCTGATTCCCTTTTAGGGGAGCCACTCCCTATGCCCCGGCCTCATCTTGTAGAACATTAGTGGCCATCCATCCTTCATGCAAAACTTGAAGAGTAGAGGTTCCAAGTGACCACATAAACGGTCCTTCTTATCGGGGATAAAACCTTTCACGAATTCCTTCCAATCGGGAACCTCTCATCACAAGGTAAGGCTTAAGGAGCCTTTGAACTACACTTTGCTCAAGAGTTGCATAAGCTCAGGAATAGTCAATGCATCGATCTTCTCATTAGAGTAGAGTAGTTTCCAAATAGGGCATCTATGTCATCGTGGGTGTGTCCAACCATCATGAATCCCAAAAGCACTTGATCAAATACACCTAACCAAACCAAGTATGACAAGTAAGAGAAAAGATATCTATTCTTATTCTGACCTGAGCAATTATCTAGCTGCAAGTAAAGCCTCCTAGGCAACTTGTTTGCTACCATGGGGCCTTTGATAGGAGGCAACTTGTTTGCTACCATGGGGCCTTTGATAGGAGACATCTTAGCAGAGTATGGCTTTCATCTTCAATAACCTATAACTAGCAATATACACATAATCTTGCTTCTCATGGCAATTCGGCGCTCCCATCTACTGTCTCAATTCTTAGATTGTGAGACCCTGTGTGAATCGATGCATTAGCTACAAGCTTATTCCTGGACAAGGAAGCAAGCAAATAAGCTTGTGGTCCTGATGCCAAAGTGGTATTTATATGTGCATGATAATGACCAATTTTAACTTGGATTAAAGTAATTGCATCCTACATCTTCTGGGAAAAACGACCATCGAGATATTATTGCAAAAGCTCAGGATTAGAACTAGCAGGCACCATGCAGTGTTCTAGTTGCATAGACCAGCAGGCAAACCATGCATTACAATTATCTTTCCAACATCGTTTCAAACGTTGAGGAGATTCAGCCATGGCAAAGCCTAAGCGAAAAAGGGTACCTATCATCATCCATGTGATGCACCTTGCTGATATAGTGGAAAATGGCGCTTCATGGCGGGATATTAAAGAGGACAAAACCTATCTCTTGTAAAAGAATAGCATAGGGCACTATAGTTTTGACTCTTAGGCTGTAAGTGAGAAAGGACTTTTGCACCCGTTCTAAGCTCTCCCAAGCACTAGCACTAATGGCACCCATACTTCAGAACCATACAGTAAAACAGGTTCTACCAAGGCCCTAAACAAGTGGGCTTTCCATGACCAATCATGAATCTCTGCACGAAAACAATTGTTTTGCATCGCATAGAGTGCCCTCCAGCCAGCAGTCCTATGCTTGGTAATACATTGTTTTCAAAGTATGTTTTTCTGAGAACTCTACACCAAGATACTTGTAGCTATCTACAACTTCAACTTTGTGGCTACCATAGTGCAAAGTTGGAGCGATATCTTAGAGAAGATTGACCTACCAAGGGCTTGGTCTTTTGGAGATTAACACGCCTTGAACTTGTGTTCTCATAAAAACTGTACAGAGTATGTAAATGTTGTTGCATGCTAGCAGCGGTATGTGCCATAAAGCGAAACATCATTAGCATACATAAGTTGCCTGATGATATCTGAGCGCCAGCCAGCGCCAACTACTAAAGCATCTGCCAACTGTTCTTCAGACTTGGCATATTGCATTTAGATATACTCTTTGATCACCATGTCTCCAATAAAATGCAACTCCATCTCTATATGCTTTGTTCTCTCATGTAATATTCCTGTAATATAGGGTTCTTTGTCATGGCAATGCAACTCAAATTATCACAAAAGAACTTTATATCTTTTGTTTGAGCAACTCCAAGTTCTTCCAAAAGTATTCTGGTCCACACTATTTCTTTGGCTGTAAGAGTAGTTGTAGCATACTCTGATTCTACTGTTGACGAAGCAATAAAGGATTGCTTCTTGCTTCTCCAGCTAATTGATCCACCACCAAGCATTACAAATAACCTGATGTTGATTTTCGTTCATCCAAGTCTCCACACCAATCAGCATCATTATATGTTCTTAATTTCAAGTCTCGAGAGTCATATACTACACCTACATTTATTGTTCGCTTCAAAAATCTTAGAACTTCCTTTGCAGCATGCCAGTGACCTTTTCCAGGATTGTGATTGTACCTACTTAAAACATTAACAATAAATGCAATGTTAGGTCGAGTATTATTAGTAATAAATAACAAGTTGCCTATCAATTGTCTGTATGGAACTTCTAGCATTTCTTCCTATTCTTTCTTTATCTTTGGACACATCCTTTTAGAAATCTTGGTTCCTAGTGCTAAGTTACCTTTACTGTAATACATTTTGCCATATTAAATCTATTTGAGCAATTGAGCACAGATTTCATATATTTCACTTGTGAGAGTGTGATTCTTTTTATGCTTCTGTCACGTGTCACCTCTATCTTCAAGAATTGTTTCGATTCGGCTAAATCAAATATTTTAAACTTGTCTTTCAAGATGCCCTTACATTCATTTAATACACTTGCGCAATTAGTAGCCATTACACAGTCATCTACATATAGGTCGATTATGCAATAGTCTTCTCCATTCCTAAAAATGTATACATTTCCATCATAGTTTAGCTTTGAAAAATCTTGTTCTTTCAAATACCCATCAATGCATTTCTACCATTGCCTAGGAGATTATTGCAATCCATAGATGACCTTGTTTAACTTCCAAACGCTATCGGCATCTACTTCATATCCAGGTGCTTGTCTCATGGATATCTCCTCTTTCAAGTCTGCATTCAAAAAAGTTGTGCTGACGTCCATATGAGAATATCCCTGGGCAACCGATCTTACTTTATACTTTGGACTTCCATCTACATTTAATTTTAGCTTATATATTCATTTATTTCCAACGCAATGGTTTTCCTCTTAGGCTAGTCAACCAATTGATAAGTTAAGTTCTTTCAAATGATTCTATTTCATCTTTCATTGCTTCTCTCCACTTGTTTGCATCCAAGCTATTAATGGCCTCTTCAAATGTCTTAGGTACATCTGTTTCAAGTATCATGAAGGCTTCTGCCATCTTTTCCCTATGAGGTTGGAGTCTACTACTTCTTCCATTATTCTCTCTTCCATACTGCTCTATATCCAAGTGTGCTTCTTCCCTTACCCTTTCCCCTTACGTTTTTTCTTTTCACGTGTACTTGACTAGGTTGTATCATTGTTTAAATCGGGTCCATTCTCACGATTCTTCATTATGCTCGATTCAACATCATCATTTTTTCTTCTTCATGATCTTTTCGACTCATCAATATCTTCAATATCTGCTACTTCCTGCTTAAGGTCAACATTCATTCCCCTTGGTTTGTATAGTTCTTTCTCAACAAACTTGACATCTTTAGTAATCCTTATTTTCTTGTTTGCAGGATCATAAACTCTGTATCCTTTTGACTACTCGTCATAACCTACCAAATGGGTTGTGACTGATCTATCATCAAGTTTAAGTCTCGCTTCTTCTGGAATATGAGTGTATGCGAGATAACCAAACGTCTTGAATTTTTCAAAGTCTGGAGTTTTTGCCTAACCAATATTTCTTCTGGACTCTTATCTTTTAGAACATTCGGATTCATCACACCAGTTTTTATAGTTTCTTCCCAAATATAGTTTGGAAACCTGCATGTTTAAGCATAGCCCTAACGACATTTAATATGCTTTTGCTTTTCCTCTCTGCTATCCCATTTTGCGGGGGAGTGTAACTACAAGTATATTGTTTTCTGATTCTCCTATCAATGCAATATGTTTTAAATCTTGAAGAGAAATACTCACCCCCTCAGTCTGATCTCACACACGTCTAGTTCCACATTCCACCTCCGCGACAAATGTTTTGAAGGCTTTTAATGCCAAGTATTTGGTCCTTAAGCAATAGACCTTTGTTCTCCTGCTGTAGTCATCAATAAAAATTACGAAGTACCTTTTTCCTGGTATTCTTGTTATGTTTAAAGGACCACAAAGTTCCATATGTGTACGAGTTTCAAGATCCACTTCTATAGAATGAATCGCACCTAATGACGATCGAGATTTTCAAATTGAAGATCCAACGGTCTGAATGGATGTTCCATATGAATATGCACTAAAATAATGGGGGGTGCTGGGGTTTCCATTTAATGATCCAATTCCCAACTATGTGGGGTTCTGTTTTGGTGCTATGTGTACGAAATGTCTACAGAAACATGTACAAAATATGATATGCATGTGTATATAAATCCTCGCTGCAAAATCATGGCCAACTTATTGTTGGCAAAATTGCTTGCTGAAATTTTCGAGTAGCAATTGACGGCATAAGCAGAGGAAACATAGTTGTGCGCACTTGCACAGACAAGGTTTAAGTCTAAACGCTTCACCATATACCATAGTGGACAACAGAAACAAACAACATGATTTATATTGCTTCTTTGTAGACTTCGCCAAAGCTTTTGCACATGGTCCCTAGGGAGAAGCTGTGAAAAGATTAATGCAGTTGGGAGTTCCCTAGGAGTTCCATGCAGTAGATAGGCTCTATAAAACATTCTCATTTCGAATGCCACCAACATGGGAGTTATCAGCGGTAGTGTTGGAGTTAGCCAAGGGTTCCCACTCATTGTTTGGATTTTTCATTGATCGACTTGAGGATTGGCTTACATAGTATGGAGATGGAGGGCCAAGCTTGCTCACCATATCATCGGTAACTAATATATCTGCAGTGTTAGCATCGGATGCATTAGATACCCTTTGTCGGGCCCCTCGGTCGAATGCACATCAATTTGGCCAAAACCGGGGTGCTCTGGTGTTGTCTATGAGCTAATAGAAATATTCTTGCTTTACTTGCACGGATCAAGATGTGGAAGTAGTGAAAACATGCAAATACCTACGATGGAGTTCACTACTATCATGCATTGGACACTTGTATTAGGCAATGGGTGAGGGGCCACGGTGGCGGGCTCCTTTATACAATCTGAGAACAATTGTTCTGAACATAGCTTTTCTGACGGGTCACATCGCATCATTCTCACTTGTTCAAGGTGTTGGTGGAGCGGTGTTTTACGTATAGAGTGGAAGTATAGAAGCCGGTTATATCACTTTCCACTTGGGAGGACTTGGAGCGACTACAAAAAGCCTTTCTAACTTCGAGCACTTGAAGTCGGATCCACAATTCCATATCAAATTCTTCCACAAGAGACCAAACCTCACCTATACAATATCCATAGGTCCACAACATCTTAAAACTGCTTTGGAAGGAAAAGCGAACCATCTAGTACTCTATATGGAATATCTTGAGGGAATAGGAGTGTATATAAGTGCATAACAATGAGGATCACAATTGCACGAAATAGTATCTAGACCCATGTTTCCTAAGTAAGCTTTGGGATAATAGTGCTTTGGAGCTTTGGTAAAGACATCGCCTCTGAAAATTCAATTAATCCCATGCTTGCCGAGAGTCCACAACAATACATGTTAATCGTTTACCCATGAAAAAGCATAGGTGATTGCATCTATTTGAATAGCGACACATCGCCTTAGAGTTGATATAGGTAGCTAGACACGGGAAAAGCGAGAAAATGGGGTCTCATCAATCTTTGCCAACTAGAGGTTATTGAAGATGAGTGCCACACTCTTGAGAATTGCCGAGTTTGTACCCATCCAAGCACGATATGCCGAACTAATTAACCGCTACATGTGATGATGAACACTCCTTTAGTAGGGCCAGCTGCATCTTATATTCAAGAGGTACTAGACATGCAGACACAATTTGCCTTTGATCACTATATTGACATGTATAAACGTACAGATGTAGCAAGCTTATTATTGATAACGTTCTTTCCGCGAAAAACCTTGCTCTTACCCTTTTACATTTTGTCTGTCATCTTCTTATAGAACTTGCAATGTTCCTATGGATGAGTCCCTCATACTATAGTTTTTTTGCAAAGGGTGGTAATATTATGGCTAAGGGTTGGCCCCTCTCTCTAGATATATTTTTGTAAAATTATAAATTACTGTTGTGATGAATGACATGCCTATCTATCAGCCGATTTTCCCTCCTCCAAAAGAGTTTTCCCATTAATTCAAAACAACTTGCCTTAGGGGATACAATAGATACCATGAAGTTCTACATTGTAGCAACTTGTACACTAGCAACTCTGTACTTCTTTATCATAATCATGCCTAATGCTAATCTATTATATTCCCAAATAAATTAGCAAAAAGTCGTTACAACAATTAGCCTTGCCAATAACAACGATGTCCCACATAAAGTGCAACATGTGAGACATCAAATGTCATTATCATCTTTATGTCAACGATGATGCATTATGCTTTTGCTCCGAACTCAAACACGTAGAAAAGAAGGCTCTATGCAATAAATGGATGTGCCAAGACTATCAATCCGTATTGGACCCGCCTACATTATGATCCTTGGGGTTGCCTTATGTTGGCCCTCCTAGATGGTGACTATAGTGGAGCTTCTTCAAGCTGCCCTCTGCAACTTAGCTCCTTGATTTATTTGCTTACCACTTCAATGAAAATGTTTTGTTCATGTCTTTATTTTCTATATCCTTGGGTTTGAGTCCTCTATCATGACATGCATATAAGTTGAGTGTGGATGAACAAATTAATAAAGTCTCTTTCATCAAAGTTTTCCTTAGTATTTCCTCTTGACAATATTGCTCGAGGAAATCTAAGACATTTGTCATCCATGATATATGACATATAAATTGCTACCTATATATAAATCATATAGCTAATTCGATGGTGAAAGTTTTGTGTTTGCACTAGACCATATAGAAGATGTGAAATTGGAATTATACATGCATAAGGTTAGAGACCCTTTAAGCATCATCAGCAATAGAATGTGAAACATCTATATAATATTGTCATATAGAATTCAAATTGTGCCAATTTACATGAGTCAACAAAGCGTTCTTTTATAGGAAAGAGAAAAAGTGAAGCCACATACATAGAATGGTATACTTAAATGCCACATATATGTAAAACCATATATATCTAAAATCATTGTATACTTTAGAAATAATAATAAGATATGCTCATCTGAGTAGAGATCTCTACCAACAAGGCAAAAAACAACAAGAAGTGGTAAGCGAGGTGCGTGGAAGATATATAATGCTTCCCATATCTTAAAAATTATAGTTGGAAGAAATGAAAGTGGTTAGGTTCACATTCTTGCAATGCGACTCGCATAAAAACCAACAACATCACGATAGATAGGCTTTCATTCATCTCTCAGCAGTTTTTTCTACAATAGGGTGGGTAGGCGCACATCGCGAGGCTACCCAAAAAATGAAAAGGGAATATCCGGTTATAACACACGGACCCCAAATAAAATTGTATGCTACTTCTGGATGTTGGCTAGTGTACTGCTTAGAGAGCTTATCGCCGGGATTAAAAACCCGCCCTTTCGGTTTTCGAGGAAAAACCCTAGCGATAAAAATCTCGGCAAGGGGCTTGGACACCACGGGGTGCTAAGCGTTCCCACAAAAAAAACCGCGCTCCACGAGAGAATCACGAAGATCACCCCATCACCCACGGACACGCACATCACCAAATGTAAAAAAACTAATAGCGAAAAAAAACTCGGCGAGCGGTGGTCCGCAGCGTGCCGCGCGAAAAAAACATTTTTACACCTTGAAAAGCGAGGGTCAATGGTCACGCGTGCCACGCAACAATTATAACAAATATGAGCATATAAATAACAATTTTAAGGGGGAAAAGGGTGGGAGCCATGGATCTGGCTGAGAGATGAGAAAGCGGTAGATGAAACGTCGATGAAGAACTCTGCAATAAATAGCGATCCTCCAACCTGATGAACGGCCTAAAAATGCATGTGATGCATGCATGCGACGCATGCAATGCATGCATGCTCGTCTTGTGCAAGAATGTCGATCCGCTCACGAATCGATGACATTCTTGCACTATGAAACCAACAACATCCCGGGAGAAAAGTTGAAGATTGTCCTATCTTTGGACAAAAGGGCAAAGATAGAAGAGGAATAGAATAGAATAGTTTTTTTAACGTCCACGGAGACCAATAGCTCATGCAAGAAGAAGCCCCTCCTCTGCCTGCATGAGATCAAAGAATAGAAGCCATGGATACTGCTGAGAGATGAGAAAGCGCTGATGAAACATCGATGAAGAACTCTCGCAATAAATAGCGATCCCCAACCTTGATGAACGGCCTAAAAATGCATGTGATGCATGCATGCGGCGCGATGCAATGCATGCATGCTAAATCTTCAATGTGTAAGAATGTCGATCCGCTATGCGAACCGATGACATTAGTGTAGAATCCCAAGCATTAACATGATTCTTTTTGGCACTGGACATGGGATAACATGCTTTAATGTATTCCATTGGATTCCCAAAGAAGTTCTAGAAGTATAAGGAAGGACGATTAAAAACTTACAAGTTTTTTACAAATACATAATTGTGAGGCAATGATGAGGGCCAAATATGACAAAATCAAGCAAAGAAGAGAAATAGGGCATTTCAAAGATTGGGTAACATTAGCACTGTTCAAGAAAGTAGAGCATAAAAAATATAAAATCTTTCCAGGACAGAAGGCTTGAATGGCCAGAATGTCAAATTGAATATCTAATTGGGACCTACTAGAGGGCCAAAATGGAAAATGGAACATATGTTGTTTCTTTTCTTCTTTCGTAAGTCTTTTGTCCACATTCATGTAGATCGTGAAAGATCAACTAGTCTATGGGTCAAACACACAATACCAACATTATTATAAGTAACAATTAGACCTCAATATCCATCCTCATATCTGATCTAAAAGAGAATGTTTTACAGTGGTCCTAACTTCTCTTGAACTATCAGATCTTCAGTTTCTATGATCTTCACATGGTCTTTAAAATCTCCTTAAGATAGAATCAACACTCCACCTTTAAGTCCTCATAAGTGTCTGAATTCTTAAAAGGTTAAAAGTACATTGGAGTAGCTGTATCCACAAAAATGTGACTGCATGATAACAAAATGATTACCATAAAGTAGATCATGGGTCGCCCAATCCCCAATCAAACTGGTCAATGTATAGCCCAAATAGTGTTGGACAGAGTGGACAATCCTGTCATATGCCCATAGAGCATGTAGTATGTACTACAAGAATTTTTTCAGTGGAAATAAGGAAAATTGTTAGAGACATTATGCAGTCTGATGTGAATAGACCATAGATGCATGGCTTCTATTCATATATGTATACTTTTAAAGGTGGCTTTATATTATACCAGTAATGATCCACAACAATACAAACATTCGGTCGCCATTTTTGTGTGGCATGTAGTTTGTAAAAATAGTCATTGCGCTCTCTCCAATGCGGAATGGAAGTTAAACACCACATACAGGTAAAATCTTTCTATTATTGTTGGAATGACTTAGAGGATGATTCCTAAAGGATCAATGCTTCGAATGCCTTGTCTAGCTCTTTATCTTTGAATCAACATGGTAGCTTGTCGTCAGATCTATGTGAAATAGCATAGGGTTATCGTAACTCGAGCTTGCAAAATTGGCCCAATAGCTTCCAGAAATCCTACCACATAATTAAAGAAACTTCATTTTCTATGCTAAAAATGGCTCCAAAACATCTGCCACAAGGAAAACCTCTCCCGGCTACCATCGGTAGCATGTCCACTCCTATTTGTTTCCCCACATACAATAATTCCTTTTTTGAAATACATAGTGTTAGTATAAAAAGGCTAATTAGTCTAGGCTAGTAAAGTCAAGTAAATCCGTCACTTATATATCATATAAACTACCTTTGGGGCAGAATGCAAGTCCTTTTCCTTTCCTAGCTAGAGGAAGATTAGGATCGAAGGGTAATCCATGACTGGACAGTATGGGCTAAGGAAGAAATTAAACAAGGAAGTCTCGGGTAGGAGACCAGGCTTCCTTAACAACTGCTCACTCATTGAGCCATATTTCTTACATTCCAGGGGAAACCTGAACTGGAAACTTTAAGTGAGCTTCATCCTCTTGATGTTGAAGTATATGCAATAAGGTGCAGCAGCACTAGAGAGCAAGTGGACACCCCTCTTGGGGCAAGCTTGAGATGTGCTGCTTTGCTTGAAGAAGGTGCATACATCCCATAGTACACAAATGGAAGGGAGAATCACTTATAGTATAGGCGTAGCATGATTGTCCATGCCTAGTTAATGCGCAGGATGACATTTGCTTCTTGGTGCTCTTCAGCTGCTTGTGTCTTGCAGTTGTGAGCCTCAAATGGCTTTAACTTCAGACTATACAGTAATCTACGCATTTCCTCTGACTGAAAGGAATGGTTCTTGTCCTGGGGTCTTTAATCTTGGACTAACGGGTAGATCATTGTATTTACTTTTGTATCTGGCCTATTGTGGAGCCACTCCAATAAGGTCTGTGTACCTTTTTTTTCGGTTTAATAAAATCAAAACATCTTGCATCCAAAAAAAAATAAAAAATTACTACTATAGCTCAACAATTCTAGGGTCTATTCACATGCAGTATATGGAAAATAATAGTGCCTATAAATCACTATAGCTCAATAATTCTAAGGTCTAATCACCATGATCAGTATATGGGATCTTAGCAGGCTAGTTGGCCAAAATCATATGCTATAGTGGTTTCTAATGATTTATTTGAGTTGTATATCTTCATGGCCATTTGAGTCCAATGAAAACTAAAGGATGTCATATGCAACTTGAGTTTTTCACGAACTGGAACTTTGTAATATGGTAGTATTCTCTTACCAAATGATATTTTTACATTTATAAACAAATATAATAATCTAAGACATATTTTATGTGTTTTTAGAATAAACTCCAAATTGTCCTAAAGTCATCAAGAAACTCAAATTTACCTAGTATACTTTGAAAATAAAGAGAATAGTTGATATAACACTTCCAAATCATAAGGAGATGAATAACTCATCATAAATGAGCCCAAAATATTATAGATTGTTTAAACTTTTCACATGGCATTTGGTTTTGTGATAGACCATTAGTCTAAATAAGAATAACTCTCTTGTTCTAACCTATTCACAAAGATAATTGCAATGTAATATGATTAGCGATCTGCATCTTGTATGCCCCTTGATCTAAAAATGCTCTCTTCTTTTATTCTCTTCCCTTCCCAATACATTAAATCCCTCATGATTAACTTAATGGTTACCAACGAAGCTACTTCTTAGTATTTTAAATGGATTGACCTGCTTTCTTATTTCAATACTGTACAAAAAGATACTAGAAATGTTAGATCTATTATACTAAGTACTTATCATGCAAGCATTCAATTAGTTTATAGGAAGACAAAGAACAATTAATATTTGTTTTTATCAAACATTGTAAGAATCTGAAAAAATAGACTCTAAGACAAATAGCAATTAATATTCGTCTTTGTCAAACATTCTAAGAATCTGAAAAAATAGACCCTTGAGAAGAGCAACAACCACTATTAATAAAAAGTTGGCACAATAAAGATGGCTTTGAAAACATAGGTTATAATTTATGGCACAAATTAAAATGTCATGAATTGGAACTTTATTGGAACTTTATTAACATTAAATAGCAAAAGACAAGTATGTTACTTTTGCTAGTGTATAGAACTTGTCATGTCTCGAACGTGTATTAAAAGAGATATACCTATCAGCCTACTAACAAGTTGTTGAGGGAAGGATATTGTCTTCTAGGGCAATTGCATCTAGTGGCAAGTGTAACTTGGGGATAAACGGGACCACTATGATTTGTATGAGAATAGGTGCACCTACTAAAGAAAGCCAACTAGAAACCGTCTTCTTATGTTTATATGATCTAGCGTACAGTAATCTTTGTAGTCTAGTTGGATCTTGTCAGAGCTTTTGTTCATAATTTTTATTGTACTAGGATGGAAGGGTGCCCCTTAGGAAGAGATATGATCTATGAGATAATCAAGCGAGTAGATGCGGCCACTCTGGCAATACTGGCTCGGTGTGCGTGGTCGGGTGATGTTGTAAGATGCATCGCAGACGACAATATGTGGGAATCTCTTTGTGAAGAATATTGGCCATCTACTAAGAATCCCAAAGTGAAGTCCCTCATAAAATCGATTGATGGCTTCAAAAAGTTCTTCACCTACAGTTTTCCACTAGATTGGAAGCATTCTAGTTATAAGGACGCAAATAAATGCATTGCAGGCGATAATGCTTCGGAATGGGTTTGTATTGTTGATGTGTTATATAAGGGAAAGGGAATATTTTCAAAGGTGATTGAAGGGCTAGGTACAATCATGGAGGACGATCATTGGTTTCTCGATGTTTCATTCCAAATGGATGCAATTACCACACGAGGTGAGGAAATTTTAAAGGATAAGGTTGTGCTTGGTGATGAAGATGGAGAAGAAAGCAGTGCCAGATTCTTTAACGATGTAAGAATAAGTTGGATACTGGTGAATAGAGTGACCAAGCAAATCAGGAACCTTTTGGGTTGGAAGGCTTACATGAAGTGGTCTGAGAAGGATGACATAAATGCAAGGTTTGGATGTATTTTTCCTTCATGTGCAAAGCTTGATTCTGATGCAGACATCATGACTACAATGACAATAAAAACCAATTGGAGCAAGATCCATAACAATAAGATTGTAGTGGAAATCAAGAATTTGGTTCTTCGGATGCAGAGATTGGGTTCATCAGTGTACCTAAATGAAAGTGAGGCTTTGGTAGCTTTCCAAGAATTGTCAAAGGGGCCACCACCTATTAATTACTCTCCTCAATACATACTTCAGAGATTGGAAGGAGAAAGAACATCGAATCCTTATTGCTATTTTGCAATGATAATGCTTGTTTTAGTTGTTTGGTTGTTTTTTCTTGTGCTATTCATATCAATTCGTTGTCTACTAAGACAAATATAGGAAGAAAAAGAAGAGGACATGATTTGAGCAAACGGTTTTCTAAGTTCAAAAATTCTTCGAAAACCTCAAGGATCTATAAGAAATACCGTGTAAAAAAAATAAACGATTGCTAAATCCCATGATATTTATGATTTATGGTGTCCTTATGTGAATAAGCTCTCCATTTTCTTTTATTGCTTACTCTTATCTTACTTTCTCCAAGGAATTAGCGTTGTTTTTTCTTTTAGTTTAGTTAATATGCCATGAGAATACATTGCATAATAATAGATTGTATTGATAGCACTATATGATTGCTTGAAAATATTGCCTTCAATACTAGAGGAAGAACATGAAACATTTATTTTCTAATTGATTGTTGTAGAAGCCCTGGCCCTCCCAGGCACTTTGCATCTTCAAGGGGACGAGCTTCAGGTGGTTGCAGCTTCAGGAAGTATTGTGCTCTCTGTCCTTTCTTTGATCTGATAGAAACTTTATATGTGATAGAATCTCTTCTTGGCATCTCAATTTGACGCCCCTTTTGAGGGATGAATGAGATGTCTCAAACTAAGCATGATTTCATTAATTGGATAAAATAACGCAATTTTGAGAATTTTGAGCACACCTTATTTGCTCAAGCACTAATACTTTCACCTAGTACTCGACCCCAACAAACATGAGGTAATTATTATTATTATTATATAATGTCTAATGCTCACTTGGGCCTCGAGAGGCCATGGAGCACATGAACAACAATTTACAATTTCAATAGCAAGGAACGGTGTGCGTCCACCGCCCTTATATATGGTCCCAGCGTCATTGGTGGTATATGTAACAGTGAAGAGAAATCCTCGGCCTGGATGCCAAAGTTGTGTCTAATATCTGCATATTCAGAACAATGTATGAAAGTATGATTTTCGTCTTCCACACATCCTGTCTTGCATATTCTACATAGACGGTTTTTCTTGGTATTTTGCCCATCCGGCTGCTTTCTATTTCAGTTGTGTGACCGGTTCTATACCTGGCTATTAGTTTCCTTTGTGCTGGCGGGATGTTAGCCTTTAAATATAGTTGGCTCTCGTATGTCCTCATGCAATTAACATTCGCCCGGTACTGTTGCATTCTCTTCCCTGGATCAGCCCATAGTTTTTCCAATGCCATCCTTTCAAGTAAAGCTCGGACTTCATCTTTCTCTCATTTGGCCATGAAGAGCTCTCTAAACCCCATTTACCGTACCCCATGTCGACTTCTTTTTTGCCATTCGAAGTTTTCCGATTGCTTGATGTGATAACCTATTCGGATCTTGTGCTTTAACCCCTGTTATAGAAATTTATAGCATGAAAAAAGCCCTTCTAGCTCAAGCGGAAACATACATGCCTCTGCTGGAGAGTTATGGCGTCTGAGTCCGTGATCTTATCCCAAGTTCCTCCTTTAGATACATCTTCCGGACCCCCTCTATTTGTTTCCACATTCTTGAAGAGATTTTCCCCCCAAATTGGAGCACCATACAAAGACAACCTGTGCGAACAAGAGTTTTGAATAGCATCTTCTTCAGGTTCCACGGTGAGGGGAGGCTTTTCTACACTTCGCCATCATGCTAAATAACGCCTTCTTTACCGCCTGAGACTTCGTCTATTTTTATGCGCTTCTTCCAATTGTAATTGGATGCAATGTCAAGTCCTAGATATTTGTATGAGTCAACTGTTTCTAAAATCTGCCCCTTATATGTGAAAACAGGCAGCTCCCTTGTCCCCAAAACCATGACCTTTGATTTCAGAGGTTTACACTCATCTTTTTGCTTCGCAGAATCTGCCCAACTTCGTAAATGATCTTGCAAGGTTGCCTTCTTACTAGCAAGAAGGACTACATCATCTCACAGATAGGAGAAGCCGCACTATGTATGTGCCTAATTTTGTTCTGCTAAAGATCCGCTCGAAGCCAATCATCTAACTCATCTATAAAAACTCGAGCAGTCGGGGAAAGGGGACACCCTTGCCAACCCCTATGGTGCCGATTTCAAAGTGTCCAAGTCCCATGCTACCTTAATCAATACTTATTTGTATAATCGGATATTGCGCTCCTTAGCTCCATAGGGACACCTATCTCGAATTAATCACATCACCGAGTTCCTTTGTGAGATCGTGTCGAATGCCTTTGTGAAGTCTATAAAAGCCATGTCACAGGGGGACGTTTGGAGCTTTGGCTTTCTCGATCAACGCTCTAAGCATTAGCACATGGTCCAATGTACTATGTTTCTGCCTAAAACCTGCTTGGTAATGTGAGCGAATATTATTTTGCTCAGCCCATGAGCTCAATTTTGCTTCTAACAAGCTGCCCAAGATTTTTGAGAACACGCCAATTAAAATTGTTCTCAGTAGTTGCCTCGCAACTTTTGGTCTCCTCCTTTATGGATCGGGTGGACCCTATTAATTCTCCAACTTAATGGTAGCCCTTGAATTAAGCTATTATTGAGCAGATCTGTTAAGGTAGCTAATGTATTTTCCCCGCTCCATTTAAGAAGCTCCATACACAAGCCATCTCGGGCCCACGTGCCTTATTATTTGCTTGCTTTGGATAGGCATTCTTTAACTTCTCTCTGAAAAAGGGTCATTGTTGTGGCTAGATTTGGCATGCTTTCAAAGCCATCTATCTCATATATAGCCCCGACATGTTTTAACAAAGGTTGCCTGTGGTATCTAGAGCGGTTTGTGTATGGCTGTCCCTGCAGGTCTACTCCGAAACTTTTGGGAGATTTCGAAGTTGTTCTCGATAGGTCCGATTGCCTTTGAGCAAAGTAAGCGCTTTTTGTTCCTAATGAACTGCTTATACCATTTAGGCTTGCATATGCAATTTTGTGGCAATCTTTTTCTAGCATCCCCGACATTCTGATCCCACCACAATTGCAAGGTTTACATGTTATGAATTTCTTTGTGAGCCCAAATGCCTTTTTTCCCTCTTTGCAAATAGGAGCCCTTGAAAATTTCTTGCATCGGTCTCCAAATCCCCTCGACCATGTAGCGGCGACCTTAAGCTCTTCTATGTTTTCTTATATGTTTCATGATGCTTATAGCTGATTCTTAAGCGAGGATGAAAGCTGGCTGCAGAGACCTCTAGCTTAGCAAAAGCTTTAAGTGTTATATGCAAGGGGCATGATCGACTCATGTAGCTGTTCTCCCACATAGAAATCAGAAATAAGGTCTTTGCTTCTTGCCAAAAGATAGTCAATGGTCTTTCCCTCAAGTGATTCCTATATGTCACCTTCCGGATTGTGGAAAAGCTTTTATTCCATTGATTATTTTCGGTTGGCGGTGGTGTGCTCAATTCAAGCAGACTTGTGACCCATTTCATTGGATATTATATCCTCCGAAAATCTGTCATATCACGGGGTCTTCGTGCTCATCAAGGCACACATTTGCTAAATCCTCAAAGATATTAAACTTGTCGGCCGCCAGCCTCGCCATTGAAATCACCCATTATAAATATATCCCCTTGGGATGAGTATTCAAGGATATCCGAGCACAAATTTCCGTACGGGTTCTCCTTGTCTAGATTATGCTTATGATATATGCTAGCATTTTCTGGAGCAAAGTAGCGTGCAAAAAAAGTTAGTGGTCGCCTTCCATTAACCCGAAACCAAATGTATTGGTTGCTTGGGTCTTGCCTCAAGATCTGAAAATCATATGCTGTATCCTTCTTCTTGTACAGGGCTATGCCTCCAAAACCACGCCCAACTCTATTTACTTTCTCGTTCCAGACTTGAGATAACAGTACATAACCTGATATGTCAGGTAAAGATCGAAACTGATGAGTCCATGTCTCTGTGAAGCATAATAGATCTTGGTGTTGCCAAATTTCCAGTGTTGCATTTATTTTTTCCTGAGATAGTCCATGTGCATTCCATAGACTAATTCTCAAGGCCCTTGCTTCCTAGCTGTGTTTCCTGTTTGTGATGATGGCTTTTCCTGCTTGGTCCAGATATGCAACTAATCCTTTATCCCTGGCCTCTTTTACTTTTGCCCATTCAAGCTTTCGCAGTTCTAACTGGCTTGGAGTAAGGTCCCGATCCAGCCAGATCTTCTCTCCCTTAAGCACATTTCTGTTATGTAGAACTCTATCTCTAGCTTCTTTTGTCTGGAATTTCACTAGAATTGGGCGAGAGTATGTACCTGGTTTTCCCACGTGACGACACATGAAGTGGGTCATGAAGACGCATTGTCTCTGAGAAAAAGCGCCTAACAGTAATTGTCAGATCTTCTCCTTCTACCTCTTGCAAACCTGATATCTTCAGATTTTTGGCCCGTATTTCTTGCTCTGTTTGCTCTGATGAAACTTCAGCTTGGTGAAGTTTCATTTGCTCCTTTGTGGTTTCCGCTACCAAAGATGCTAGCTTACTCTCCAACTCTGTAATTTGTGCTTTGAAATCTGCAGGTTTTAGGTTTGAAGACATTTCTGCATTTTGATTTCTCAGATTTTGGTTTTGGGTAAGCAATTCGTCCAGGGTTCCCTTAATCGATTTGACCTCTGACCGCAAACAGTGTATCTCGTTCTTGAGCTCGTTGATCACCGCTAACAAGGTTCATTTGTGTCCCCATCATATTCGATGGGGTCTTTCTTCTTCGCATTTCCCCTCACGAAAACCCTCCCAGTGTTTGCACGAAAGGCCGGGCCGCTAACCCGGCCGATGTATCATACACATACACATACAAATTTTGTGTTATACTTGCGTGTACATGACACTTTCAGATAAGCTCAATAATGGCTGTACATTGTACGCCAATAATTCACATCAATAATTTTACTTCACTATAAAAACGGCTTCACGAGGGGGTAGAGGCCATTCATCTTCCATGGCTTCCTTGGCTCCTCGTCCAGAGCACATCCGCTCTTTCAAGTGTTACTTGAGCTACAACGATCTGGGCGAATGCGCTAGAAATAGCGTTAAGCTTGATCCATGGCTCTTATCTAAAGCCGATGGACCTGCTAGTGCTTGCAGGAAGCTCACTCGCGTTAAAGTCCATATTTACCGGCTTCCCCGATCGAGATCTATGAGCTGAATGGCATCACGAGCTTTGATGTTGACGACGAGTGAATCTGCACCTGCTAATAATGTAATAATGACATGGGTACCTAATAACTAAGTAAGGATGTAATAGCATTCTGATTAAGGATGTAATATCACGTACCTTAACTGAGTATATTGTAACGATGTGCTATCCCACCTCCACTTATTCTCAAAGTTGCCATTGAATTCAATCATAGCTAAATTAGCCAAAAAACATGTTTTGAAACATACGCATATTAGTATGAAATAAGTATTATTCTTGTATTATACTTGTATTTATACAACGGTCTAATACACGAGCAATAATGGCGCCGAAGTCAAGCCCAATAATTCACCTCAATCATTCTACTTCACTATAAAAGCTTCTCACTTCGAGCTAAAGTTCACTCTTCTCCCATGGATTTTTCGCCATCATCAGTTCACCACATCGAGGCGATCAAGTGCTCAATGAGCCACTCTGATCTTGTTGGTTGCCTAGACAGGCATCTTCTTCTTGATCCCTACCGCTAAGAAAAGCTTTGGGCGCCGAGATTCGTTGTTCTCGTCAATTAGTAAATGATCCATCTGATTTGGCTTCCTGAGCGAATGAGCTATGAGATATCAGGGATCACTACTACAGATCCTGAAGATGAATGAATCACCTGTTTAGCATTGTATAGTGTAAGAGCTCTTGTGTTGAGATGGAAAACGCAGAGCGTAACAAATAATAACTAGTCTATTGTAACTTTCATGTTATGAATGATATAGTAATTATGTAAAAGAGCATTGCATACCTCAAGAGTTCTCATCATCGTCCTTAGCTTCTTTAGCCACTAATTCTTGCAACTGAGCCCGAACACTACTGGGGATCACCACTGACAATGGCCTGGTCTCTACGGCCCAACCATAGTCTATTGTTTTCAAAGGTTGGTAGCGTGGCGGGTCATTAGGATTGGGTCTCCAATTCTTGCTCCAGCAATCCCTATACTGCATTGCATATGAGGTTCCCTTTCTGGCAATAGGCTCAAACCAAGAGACAAACACCTCTTCGTAATGTGGGAGATTAGGGTCCTCTATTGGGTCCTCTTCGGCAAAACCCATCCATGTCGGGCAGTTATCATGTGGTCTGATTAGCAAGAGCATTCCCTTCTTGACATCTTGGTAGGGGTCCTAATATTTCAACCGGGTTCTTGGGTCTACCCGAGAAAGGCCCAACGTAATGAGATGCTTCAATGTGCTCATCCACAAACACTCTTTCGGTTCTTCCAATGCACTTTGCCCGGTGTCTTTGGGCGTAAATCCCGAATGAGAGCTCTCCCGGGCTGCACGTCACCAAGCACTCGCAACAAGGTGGACCAAGAGTCAATAACTTCATTCATATATGTGTTGGACCATGACTTATCGCCACTCTAGAAATAGCTGCCCAAAGGCATCATGTACTTGGCAATAGAAGCTCTTAATGCACCTATATCTTTCAAGCTCCCATATGGCTCAGGGACCTTAGGTGACCCTCTCGGAATCATAGGTAAACCTTGGGCATCCTCCTTCCACATTCTGATTCCCTTTTCGGGGAGCCACTCCCTATGCCCCGCCTCATCTTGTAGAACATTAGTGGCCATCCATCCTTCATGCAAAACTTGAAGAGTAGAGGTTCCAAGTGACCACATAAACGGTCCTTCTTATCAGGGATAAAACCTTTCACGAATTCCTTCCAATCAGGAACCTCTGTCACAAGGTAAGGCGAAGGAGCCTTTGAACTACACTGCCTGAAGAGTTGCATAAGCTCCGGAATAGTCAATGCATCTGATCTTCTCATTAGAGTAGAGTAGTTTCCAAATAGGGCATCTATGTCATCGTGGGTGTGTCCAACCATCATGAATCCCAGCTGCACTTGATCAAATACACCTAACCAAACCAAGTATGACAAGTAAGAGAAAAGATATCTATTCTTATTCTGACCTGAGCAATTATCTAGCTGCAAGTAAAGCCTCCTAGGCAACTTGTTTGCTACCATGGGGCCTTTGATAGGAGGCAACTTGTTTGCTACCATGGGGCCTTTGATAGGAGACATCTTAGCAGAGTATGGCTTTCATCTTCAATAACCTATAACTAGCAATATACACATAATCTTGCTTCTCATGGCAATTGCGGCCGCTCCCATCTACCTGTCTCAATTCTTAGATTGTGAGACCCTGTGTGAATCGATGCATTAGCTACAAGCTTATTCCTGGACAAGGAAGCAAGCAAATAAGCTTGTGGTCCTGATGCCAAAGTGGTATTTATATGTGCATGATAATGACCAATTTTAACTTGGATTAAAGTAATTGCATCCTACATCTTCTGGGAAAAACGACCATCGAGATATTATTGCAAAAGCTCAGGATTAGAACTAGCAGGCACCATGCAGTGTTCTAGTTGCATAGACCAGCAGGCAAACCATGCATTACAATTCTCTTTCCAACATCGTTTCAAACGTTGAGGAGATTCAGCCATGGCAAGCGCGAGAAAAGGGTACCTATCATCATCCATGTGATGCACCTTGCTGATATAGTGGAAATGGCGCTTCATGGCGGGATATTAAAGAGGACAAAAACCTATCTCTTGTAAAAGAATAGCATAGGGCACTATAGTTTTGACTCTTAGGCTGTAAGTGAGAAAGGACTTTTGCACCCGTTCTAAGCTCTCCCAAGCACTAGCACTAATGGCACCCATACTTCAGAACCATACAGTAAAACAGGTTCTACCAAGGCCCGAAACAAGTGGGCTTTCCATGACCAATCATGAATCTCTGCACGAAAACAATTGTTTTGCATCGCATAGAGTGCCCTCCAGCCAGCAGTCATATGCTTGGTAATACATTGTTTTCAAAGTATGTTTTTACAGAACTCTACACCAAGATACTTGTAGCTATCTACAACTTCAACTTTGTGGCTACCATAGTGCAAAGTTGGAACAAGATGCTTGAGAAGATTGACCTACCAAGGGCTTGGTCTTTTGAGATTAACACGCAGACTTGTGTTCTCATAAAAACTGTACAGAGTATGTAAATGTTGTTGCATGCTAGCAGCGGTATGTGCCATAAGCGAAACATCATTAGCATACATAAGTTGCCTGATGATATACTGAATCCGCTAACCGCTAACTACTAAAGCATCTGCCAACTGTTCTTCAGACTTGGCATATTGCATTTAGATATACTCTTTGATCACCATGTCTCCAATAAAATGCAACTCCATCTCTATATGCTTTGTTCTCTCATGTAATATTCCTGTAATATAGGGTTCTTTGTCATGGCAATGCAACTCAAATTATCACAAAAGAACTTTATATCTTTTGTTTGAGCAACTCCAAGTTCTTCCAAAAGTATTCTGGTCCACACTATTTCTTTGGTCAGTAGAGTAGTTGTAGCATACTCGATTCTCTTCATGACGGCAATAAAGGATTGCTTCTTGCTTCTCCAAAATAATTGATCCACCACCAAGCATTACAAATAACCTGATGTTGATTTTCGTTCATCCAAGTCTCCACACCAATCAGCATCATTATATGTTCTTAATTTCAAGTCTCGAGAGTCATATACTACACCTACATTTATTGTTCGCTTCAAAAATCTTAGAACTTCCTTTGCAGCATGCCAGTGACCTTTTCCAGGATTGTGATTGTACCTACTTAAAACATTAACAATAAATGCAATGTTAGGTCGAGTATTATTAGTAATAAATAACAAGTTGCCTATCAATTGTCTGTATGGAACTTCTAGCATTTCTTCCTATTCTTTCTTTATCTTTGGACACATCCTTTTAGAAATCTTGGTTCCTAGTGCTAAGTTACCTTTACTGTAATACATTTTGCCATATTAAATCTATTTGAGCAATTGAGCACAGATTTCATATATTTCACTTGTGAGAGTGTGATTCTTTTTCTGCTTCTGTCACGTGTCACCTCTATCTTCAAGAATTGTTTCAGTTCAGCTAAATCAAATATTTTAAACTTGTCTTTCAAGATGCCCTTACATTCATTTAATACACTTGCGCAATTAGTAGCCATTACACAGTCATCTACATATAGGTCGATTATGCAATAGTCTTCTCCATTCCTAAAAATGTATACATTTCCATCATAGTTTAGCTTTGAAAAATCTTGTTCTTTCAAATACCCATCAATGCATTTCTACCATTGCCTAGGAGATTATTGCAATCCATAGATGACCTTGTTTAACTTCCAAACGCTATCGGCATCTACTTCATATCCAGGTGCTTGTCTCATGGATATCTCCTCTTTCAAGTCTGCATTCAAAAAAGTTGTGCTGACGTCCATATGAGAATATCCCTGGGCAACCGATCTTACTTTATACTTTGGACTTCCATCTACATTTAATTTTAGCTTATATATTCATTTATTTCCAACGCAATGGTTTTCCTCTTAGGCTAGTCAACCAATTGATAAGTTAAGTTCTTTCAAATGATTCTATTTCATCTTTCATTGCTTCTCTCCACTTGTTTGCATCCAAGCTATTAATGGCCTCTTCAAATGTCTTAGGTACATCTGTTTCAAGTATCATGAAGGCTTCTGCCATCTTTTCCCTATGAGGTTGGAGTCTACTACTTCTTCCATTATTCTCTCTTCCATACTGCTCTATATCCAAGTGTGCTTCTTCCCTTACCCTTTCCCCTTCTGTTTTTCTTTTCCTGTGTACTTGACTAGGTTGTATCATTGTTTCGTCAGGTCCATTCTCTGATTCTTCATTATGCTCTGATTCAACATCATCATTTTTTTCTTCTTCATGATCTTTCTGACTCATCAATATCTTCAATATCTGCTACTTCCTGCTTAAGGTCAACATTCATTCCCCTTGGTTTGTATAGTTCTTTCTCAACAAACTTGACATCTTTAGTAATCCTTATTTTCTTGTTTGCAGGATCATAAACTCTGTATCCTTTTGACTACTCGTCATAACCTACCAAATGGGTTGTGACTGATCTATCATCAAGTTTAAGTCTCGCTTCTTCTGGAATATGAGTGTATGCCAGATAACCAAACGTCTTGAATTTTTCAAAGTCTGGAGTTTTTGCCTAACCAATATTTCTTCTGGACTCTTATCTTTTAGAACATTCGGATTCATCACACCAGTTTTTATAGTTTCTTCCCAAATATAGTTTGGAAACCTGCATGTTTAAGCATAGCCCTAACGACATTTAATATGCTTTTGCTTTTCCTCTCTGCTATCCCATTTTGCGGGGGAGTGTAACTACAAGTATATTGTTTTCTGATTCTCCTATCAATGCAATATGTTTTAAATCTTGAAGAGAAATACTCACCCCCTCAGTCTGATCTCACACACGTCTAGTTCCACATTCCACCTCCGCGACAAATGTTTTGAAGGCTTTTAATGCCAAGTATTTGGTCCTTAAGCAATAGACCTTTGTTCTCCTGCTGTAGTCATCAATAAAAATTACGAAGTACCTTTTTCCTGGTATTCTTGTTATGTTTAAAGGACCACAAAGTTCCATATGTGTACGAGTTTCAAGATCCACTTCTATAGAATGAATCGCACCTAATGACGATCGAGATTTTCAAATTGAAGATCCAACGGTCTGAATGGATGTTCCATATGAATATGCACTAAAATAATGGGGGTGCTTGGGGTTTCCATTTAATGATCCAATTCCCAACTATGTGGGGTTCTGTTTTGGTGCTATGTGTACGAAATGTCTATAGAAACATGTACAAAATATGATATGCATGTGTATATAAATCCTCGCTGCAAAATCATGGCCAACTTATTGTTGGCAAAATTGCTTGCTGAAATTTTCGAGTAGCAATTGACGGCATAAGCAGAGGAAACATAGTTGTGCGCGACTTGCCTACGCACAAGGTTTAAGTCTAAACGCTTCACCATATACCATAGTGGACAACAGAAACAAACAACATGATTTATATTGCTTCTTTGTAGACTTCGCCAAAGCTTTTGCACATGGTCCCTAGGGAGAAGCTGTGAAAAGATTAATGCAGTTGGGAGTTCCCTAGGAGTTCCATGCAGTAGATAGGCTCTATAAAACATTCTCAGCTCGAATGCCACCAACATGGGAGTTATCAACAGTAGTGTTGGAGTTCGCCAAGGGTTCCCACTCATTGTTTGGATTTTTCATTGATCAGCTTGAGGATTGGCTTACATAGTATGGAGATGGAGAGGCCAAGCTTGCTCACCATATCATCTGGTAACTAATATATACGCAGTAGCATCTGGATGCATTAGATACCCTTTGTCAGGCCACTGGTCGAATGCACATCAATTTGGCCAAAACCGAGGTGCTCCTGGTGTTGTCTATGAGCTAATAGAAATATTCTTGCTTTACTTGCCTGGATCAAGATGTGGAAGTAGTGAAAACATGCAAATACCTACGATGGAGTTCACTACTATCATGCATTGGACACTTGTATTAGGCAATGGGTGAGGACAGGCTGGCAGGCTCCTTTATACAATGCAGAACAATTGTTACAGAACATAGCTTTACGACGGGTCACATCGCATCATTCTCACTTGTTCAAGGTGTTGGTGGAGCCGGTGTTTCTGTATAGAGTGGAAGTATAGAAGCCAGTTATATCACTTTCCACTTGGGAGGACTTGGAACGACTACAAAAAGCCTTTCTAACTCGAGCACTTGAAGTCAGATCCACAATTCCATATCAAATTCTTCCACAAGAGACCAAACCTCACCTATACAATATCCATAGGTCCACAACATCTTAAAGCCTGCTGGAAGGAAAAGCGAACCATCTAGTACTCTATATGGAATATGCAGGAATAGGAGTGTATATAAGTGCATAACAATGAGGATCACAATTGCCTGAAATAGTATCTAGACCCATGTTTCCTAAGTAAGCTTTGGGATAATAGTGCTTTGGAGCTGGTAAAGACATCGCACTACGAAAATTCAATTAATCCCATGCTTGCCGAGAGTCCACAACAATACATGTTAATACGTTTACCCATGAAAAAAGCATAGGTGATTGCATCTATTTGAATAGCAACACATCGCCTTAGAGTTGATATAGGTAGCTAGACCTGGGAAAACTGAGAAAATGGGGTCTGTCAATGCTGCCAACTAGAGGTTATTGAAGATGAGTGCCACACTCTTGAGTGCCCCCGATTTGTACCCATCCAAGCACGATATGCCGAACTAATTAACCGCTACATGTGATGATGAACACTCCTTTAGTAGGGGCAGCTGCATCTTATATTCAAGAGGTACTAGACATGCAGACACAATTTGCCTTTGATCACTATATTGACATGTATAAACGTACAGATGTAGCAAGCTTATTATTGATAACGTTCTTTCCGCGAAAAACCTTGCTCTTACCCTTTTACATTTTGTCTGTCATCTTCTTATAGAACTTGCAATGTTCCTATGGATGAGTCCCTCATACTATAGTTTTTTTGCAAAGGGTGGTAATATTATGGCTAAGGGTTGGCCCCTCTCTCTAGATATATTTTTGTAAAATTATAAATTACTGTTGTGATGAATGACATGCCTATCTATCAGCCGATTTTCCCTCCTCCAAAAGAGTTTTCCCATTAATTCAAAACAACTTGCCTTAGGGGATACAATAGATACCATGAAGTTCTACATTGTAGCAACTTGTACACTAGCAACTCTGTACTTCTTTATCATAATCATGCCTAATGCTAATCTATTATATTCCCAAATAAATTAGCAAAAAGTCGTTACAACAATTAGCCTTGCCAATAACAACGATGTCCCACATAAAGTGCAACATGTGAGACATCAAATGTCATTATCATCTTTATGTCAACGATGATGCATTATGCTTTTGCTCCGAACTCAAACACGTAGAAAAGAAGGCTCTATGCAATAAATGGATGTGCCAAGACTATCAATCCGTATTGGACCCGCCTACATTATGATCCTTGGGGTTGCCTTATGTTGGCCCTCCTAGATGGTGACTATAGTGGAGCTTCTTCAAGCTGCCCTCTGCAACTTAGCTCCTTGATTTATTTGCTTACCACTTCAATGAAAATGTTTTGTTCATGTCTTTATTTTCTATATCCTTGGGTTTGAGTCCTCTATCATGACATGCATATAAGTTGAGTGTGGATGAACAAATTAATAAAGTCTCTTTCATCAAAGTTTTCCTTAGTATTTCCTCTTGACAATATTGCTCGAGGAAATCTAAGACATTTGTCATCCATGATATATGACATATAAATTGCTACCTATATATAAATCATATAGCTAATTCGATGGTGAAAGTTTTGTGTTTGCACTAGACCATATAGAAGATGTGAAATTGGAATTATACATGCATAAGGTTAGAGACCCTTTAAGCATCATCAGCAATAGAATGTGAAACATCTATATAATATTGTCATATAGAATTCAAATTGTGCCAATTTACATGAGTCAACCAAAGCGTTCTTTTATAGGAAAGAGAAAAAGTGAAGCCACATACATAGAATGGTATACTTAAATGCCACATATATGTAAAGCCATATATATCTAAATCATTGTATACTTTAGAAATAATAATAAGATATGCTCATCTGAGTAGAGATCTCTACCAACAAGGCAAAAAGAACAAGAAGTGGTAAGCGAGGTGCGTGGAAGATATATAATGCTTCCCATATCTTAAAAATTATAGTTGGAAGAAATGAAAGTGGTTAGGTTCACATTCTTGCACTGCGACTCGCATGAAACCAACAACATCCTGATAGATAGGCTTTCATTCATCTCAGCAGTTTTTTTCTACAATAGGGTGGGTAGCTGCACATCGCAGGCTACCCAAAAAATGAAAAGGGAATATCCAGTTATAACACCTGGACCCCAAATAAAATTGTATGCTACAGATGTTGGCTAGTGTACCTGCCGAGAGCTTATCGCCAGGATTAAAAAACCCCGCCCTTTCGGGTTTTCGAGGAAAAACCCTAGCGATAAAATCTCGGCAAGGGGCTTGGACACCACAGGGCTGCTAAACGTTCCCACAAAAAAACCCACGCTCCACAGAGAATACCGAAGTCGCGCATCACCCCTGGACCTGCACATCACCAACAGAAAAACTAATAGCGAAAAACCTCCGGCGAGCGGGCTGGTCACGCAGCGTGCCACGCCGACAAAAACAACATTTACACCTTGAAAAGCGAGGGGCTGGTCCGCGCGTGCCCGCGCAACAATTATAACAAATATGAGCATATAAATAACAATTTTAAGGGGAAAAGGGTGGGAGCCATGGATCTTCTGGCGATGATGAAAGCGCCGATGAAACGTCGATGAAGAACTCTGCAATAAATAGCGATCCTCCAACCTGATGAACGGCCTAAAAATGCATGTGATGCATGCATGCGACGCATGCAATGCATGCATGCTCGTCTTGTGCAAGAATGTCGATCCGCTACGCGAATCGATGACATTCTTGCACTATGAAACCAACAACATCCCGAGGAGAAAAGTTGAAGATTGTCCTATGCTGGACAAAAGGGCAAAGATAGAAGAGGAATAGAATAGAATAGTTTTTTTAACGTCCACGGAGACCAATAGCTCATGCAAGAAGAAGCCCCTCCTCTGCCTGCATGAGATCAAAGAATAGAAGCCATGGATACTGCTGAGAGATGAGAAAGCGCTGATGAAACATCGATGAAGAACTCTGCAATAAATAGCGATCCCCCAACCTGATGAACGGCCTAAAAATGCATGTGATGCATGCATGCGACGCATGCAATGCATGCATGCTCGTCTTGTGCAAGAATGTCGATCCGCTATGCGAACCGATGACATTAGTGTAGAATCCCAAGCATTAACATGATTCTTTTTGGCACTGGACATGGGATAACATGCTTTAATGTATTCCATTGGATTCCCAAAGAAGTTCTAGAAGTATAAGGAAGGACGATTAAAAACTTACAAGTTTTTTACAAATACATAATTGTGAGGCAATGATGAGGGCCAAATATGACAAAATCAAGCAAAGAAGAGAAATAGGGCATTTCAAAGATTGGGTAACATTAGCACTGTTCAAGAAAGTAGAGCATAAAAAATATAAAATCTTTCCAGGACAGAAGGCTTGAATGGCCAGAATGTCAAATTGAATATCTAATTGGGACCTACTAGAGGGCCAAAATGGAAAATGGAACATATGTTGTTTCTTTTCTTCTTTCGTAGTCTTTTTGTCCACATTCATGTAGATCGTGAAAGATCAACTAGTCTATGGGTCAAACACACAATACCAACATTATTATAAGTAACAATTAGACCTCAATATCCATCCTCATATCTGATCTAAAAGAGAATGTTTTACAGTGGTCCTAACTTCTCTTGAACTATCAGATCTTCAGTTTCTATGATCTTCACATGGTCTTTAAAATCTCCTTAAGATAGAATCAACACTCCACCTTTAAGTCCTCATAAGTGTCTGAATTCTTAAAAGGTTAAAAGTACATTGGAGTAGCTGTATCCACAAAAATGTGACTGCATGATAACAAAATGATTACCATAAAGTAGATCATGGGTCGCCCAATCCCCAATCAAACTGGTCAATGTATAGCCCAAATAGTGTTGGACAGTGGACAATCTGTCATATGCCCATAGAGCATGTAGTATGTACTACAAGAATTTTTTCGGTGGAAATAAGGAAAATTGTTAGAGACATTATGCGATCGATGTGAATAGACCATAGATGCATGGCTTCTATTCATATATGTATACTTTTAAAGGTGGCTTTATATTATACCAAGTAATGATCCACAACAATACAAACATTCGGTTAAGCCATTTTTTGTGTGGCATGTAGTTTGTAAAAATAGTCATTAAGCGCTCTCTCAATGCGGAATGGAAGTTAAACACCACATACAGGTAAAATCTTTCTATTATTGTTGGAATGACTTAGAGGATGATTCCTAAAGGATCAATGCTTCGAATGCCTTGTCTAGCTCTTTATCTTTGAATCAACATGGTAGCTTGTCGTCAGATCTATGTGAAATAGCATAGGGTTATCGTAACTTGAGCTTGCAAAATTGGCCCAATAGCTTCCGGAAATCCTACCACATAATTAAAGAAACTTCATTTTCTATGCTAAAAATGGCTCCAAAACATCTGCCACAAGGAAAACCTCTCCCGGCTACCATCGGTAGCATGTCCACTCCTATTTGTTTCCCCACATACAATAATTCCTTTTTTGAAATACATAGTGTTAGTATAAAAGGGCTAATTAGTCTAGGCTAGTAAAGTCAAGTAAATCCGTCCCTTATATAGCATATAAACTACTCATGATTGCCTTTGGGGCAGAATGCAAGTCCTTTCCCTTTCCTAGGTAGAGGAAGATTAGGATCGAAGGGTAATCCATGACTGGACAGTATGGGCTAAGGAAGAAATTAAACAAGGAAGTTTCGGGTAGGAGACCAGGCTTCCTTAACAGCTGCTCACTTATTGAGCCATGTTTCTTGCATTCCAGGGGGAACCTGAACTAGGAACTTTAAGTGAGCTTCATCCTCCTGATGTTGAAGTACATGCAATAAGGTGCAGCAGCACTAGAGAGCAAGTGGACACCCCTCTTGGGGCAAGCTTGAGATGTGCTGCTTTGCTTGAAGAAGGTGCACACATCCCATAGTACACAAATGGAAGGGAGAATCACTTATAGTATAGGCGTAGCATGATTGTCCATGCCTAGTTAATGCGCTAGATGACATTTGCTTCTTGGTGCTCTTCAGCTGCTTGTGTCTTGCAGTTGTGAGCTTCAGATGGCTTTAACTTCGGACTATACAGTAATCTACGCATTTCCTCTGACTGAAAGGAATGGTTCTTGTCCTGGGATCTTTAATCTTGGACTAACGGGTAGACCATTGTATTTAGTTTTGTATCTGGCCTATTGTGGAGCCACTCCAATAAGGTCTGTGTACCTTCTTTTTCGGTTTAATAAAATCAAAACATCTTGCATTCAAAAAAAAAAATTACTACTATAGCTCAACAATTCTAGGGTCTATTCGCATGCAGTATATGGAAAATTATAGTGCCTATAAATCACTATAGCTCAATAATTCTAAGGTCTAATCACCATGATCAGTATATGAGATCTTAGCATGCTAGTTGGCCAAAATCATATGCTATAGTGGTTTCTAATGATTTATTTGATTTGTATATCTTCATGGCCATTTGAGTCCAATGAAAACTAAAGGATGTCATATGCAACTTGAGTTTTTCACGAACTGGAACTTTGTAATATGGTATTATTCTCTTACCAAGTGATATTTTTACATTTATAAACAAATATAATAATCTAAGACATATTTTATGTGTTTTTAGAATAAACTCCAAATTGTCCTAAAGTCATCAAGAAACTCAAATTTACCTAGTATACTTTGAAAATAAAGAGAATAGTTGATATAACACTTCCAAATCATAAGGAGATGAATAACTCATCATAAATGAGCCCAAAATATTATAGATTGTTTAAACTTTTCACATGGCATTTGGTTTTGTGATAGACCATTAGTCTAAATAAGAATAACTCTCTTGTTCTAACCTATTCACAAAGATAATTGCAATGTAATATGATTAGCGATCTGCATCTTGTATGCCCCTTGATCTAAAAATGCTCTCTTCTTTTATTCTCTTCCCTTCCCAATACATTAAATCCCTCATGATTAACTTAATGGTTACCAACGAAGCTACTTCTTAGTATTTTAAATGGATTGACCTGCTTTCTTATTTTTCAATACTGTACAAAAGATACTAGAAATGTTAGATCTATTATACTAAGTACTTATCATGCAAGCATTCAATTAGTTTATAGGAAGACAAAGAACAATTAATATTTGTTTTATCAAACATTGTAAGAATCTGAAAAAATAGACTCTAAGACAAATAGCAATTAATATTCGTCTTTGTCAAACATTCTAAGAATCTGAAAAATAGACCCTTGAGAAGAGCAACAACCACTATTAATAAAAAGTTGGCACAATAAAGATGGCTTTGAAAACATAGGTTATAATTTATGGCACAAATTAAAATGTCATGAATTGGAACTTTATTGGAACTTTATTAACATTAAATAGCAAAAGACAAGTATGTTACTTTTGCTAGTGTATAGAACTTGTCATGTCTCGAACGTGTATTAAAAGAGATATACCTATCAGCCTACTAACAAGTTGTTGAGGGAAGGATATTGTCTTCTAGGGCAATTGCATCTAGTGGCAAGTGTAACTTGGGGATAAACAGGACCACTATGATTTGTATGAGAATAGGTGCACCTACTAAAGAAAGCCAACTAGAAACCGTCTTCTTATGTTTATATGATCTAGCGTACAGTAATCTTTGTAGTCTAGTTGGATCTTGTCAGAGCTTTTGTTCATAATTTTTATTGTACTAGGATGGAAGGGTGCCCCTTAGGAAGAGATATGATCTATGAGATAATCAAGCGAGTAGATGCGGCCACTCTGGCAATACTGGCTCGGTGTGCGTGGTCGGGTGATGTTGTAAGATGCATCGCAGACGACAATATGTGGGAATCTCTTTGTGAAGAATATTGGCCATCTACTAAGAATCCCAAAGTGAAGTCCCTCATAAAATCGATTGATGGCTTCAAAAAGTTCTTCACCTACAGTTTTCCACTAGATTGGAAGCATTCTAGTTATAAGGACGCAAATAAATGCATTGCAGGCGATAATGCTTCGGAATGGGTTTGTATTGTTGATGTGTTATATAAGGGAAAGGGAATATTTTCAAAGGTGATTGAAGGGCTAGGTACAATCATGGAGGACGATCATTGGTTTCTCGATGTTTCATTCCAAATGGATGCAATTACCACACGAGGTGAGGAAATTTTAAAGGATAAGGTTGTGCTTGGTGATGAAGATGGAGAAGAAAGCAGTGCCAGATTCTTTAACGATGTAAGAATAAGTTGGATACTGGTGAATAGAGTGACCAAGCAAATCAGGAACCTTTTGGGTTGGAAGGCTTACATGAAGTGGTCTGAGAAGGATGACATAAATGCAAGGTTTGGATGTATTTTTCCTTCATGTGCAAAGCTTGATTCTGATGCAGACATCATGACTACAATGACAATAAAAACCAATTGGAGCAAGATCCATAACAATAAGATTGTAGTGGAAATCAAGAATTTGGTTCTTCGGATGCAGAGATTGGGTTCATCAGTGTACCTAAATGAAAGTGAGGCTTTGGTAGCTTTCCAAGAATTGTCAAAGGGGCCACCACCTATTAATTACTCTCCTCAATACATACTTCAGAGATTGGAAGGAGAAAGAACATCGAATCCTTATTGCTATTTTGCAATGATAATGCTTGTTTTAGTTGTTTGGTTGTTTTTTCTTGTGCTATTCATATCAATTCGTTGTCTACTAAGACAAATATAGGAAGAAAAAGAAGAGGACATGATTTGAGCAAACGGTTTTCTAAGTTCAAAAATTCTTCGAAAACCTCAAGGATCTATAAAAATACCGTGTAAAAAAAAATAAACGATTGCTAAATCCCATGATATTTATGATTTATGGTGTCCTTATGTGAATAAGCTCTCCATTTTCTTTTATTGCTTACTCTTATCTTACTTTCTCAAAGAATTAGCGTTGTTTTTCTTTTAGTTTAGTTAATATGCCATGAGAATACATTGCATAATAATAGATTGTATTGATAGCACTATATGATTGCTTGAAAATATTGCCTTCAATACTAGAGGAAGAACATGAAACATTTATTTTCTAATTGATTGTTGTAGAAGCCCTGGCCCTCCTGTGCACTTTGCATCTTCAAGGGGCGAGCTTGGTGGTTGCGGCTTCAGGAAGTATTGTGCTCTCTGTCCTTTCTTTGATCTGATAGAAACTTTATATATGTGATAGAATCTCTTCTTGGCATCTCAATTTGGCCCCTTTTGAGGGATGAATGAGATGTCTCAAACTAAGCATGATTTCATTAATTGGATAAAATAACGCAATTTTGAGAATTTTGAGCACACCTTATTTGCTCAAGCACTAATACTTTCACCTAATACTTTCGACCCCAACAAACATGAGGTAATTATTATTATTATTATATAATGTCTAATGCTCACTTGGGCCTCGAGAGGCCATGGAGCACATGAACAACAATTTACAATTTCAATAGCAAGGAACGGTGTGCGTCCACCGCCCTTATATATGGTCCCAGCGTCATTGGTGGTATATGTAACAGTGAAGAGAAATCCTCGGCCTGGATGCCAAAGTTGTGTCTAATATCTGCATATTCAGAACAATGTATGAAAGTATGATTTTCGTCTTCCACACATCCTGTCTTGCATATTCTACATAGACGGTTTTCTGCTGGTATTTTTGCCCATCCACTTTGTTTCTATTTCAGTTATTGTGACCGGTTCTATACGGCTATTAGTTTCCTTTGTCTTTGGCGGGATGTTAGCCTTTAAATATAGTTGGCTCTCGTATGTCCTCATGCAATTAACATTAAGCGTCTTGTTGCATTCTCTTCCCTGGATCAGCCCATAGTTTTTCCAATGCCATCCTTTCAAGTAAAGCTCGGACTTCATCTTTCTCTGTTGGCCATGAAGAGCTCTCTAAACCCCATTTACCAGCCCATGTCGACAGCTTCTTTTGCCATTCTGAGTTTTCCGGTTAGCGATGTGATAACCTATTCGGATCTTGTGCTTTAACCCCCGTTATAGAAATTTATAGCATGAAAAAAGCCCTTCTAGCTCAAGCGGGAACATACACATCTCTGCTAGAGTTATGGCGTCTGGTCTGTGATCTTATCCCAAGTTCCTCCTTTAGATACATCTTACGGACCCCCTCTATTTGTTTCCACATTCTTGAAGAGATTTCGCCCCCAAATTGGAGCACCATACTGGCTGGCCGGTGCGAACAAGAGTTTTGAATAGCATCTTCTTGAGTTCGGTCGGTGAGGGAGGCTTTTCTACACTTATGCCATCATGCTAAATAACGCCTTACCGCTTTGAGACTTCGTCTATTTATGCGAGTTCTTCCAATTGTAATTGGATGCAATGTCAAGTCCTAGATATTTGTATGAGTCAATTTGTTTCTAAAATCTGCCCCTTATATGTGAAAACAGGCCGCTCCCTTGTCCCGAAAACCATGACCTTTGATTTCGAGAGGTTTACACTCATCTTTTTTGCTTCGCAGAACTGCTCCAACTTCTGTAAATGATCTTGCAAGGTTGCCTTCTTACTAGCAAGAAGGACTACATCATCTGCGTATAGGAGAAGCACTATGTATGTGCCTAATTTTGTTCTGCTAAAGATCCGCTCGAAGCCAATCATCTAACTCATCTATAAAAACTCGAGCAGTGGGGAAAGGGGACACCCTTGCCGAACCCCTATGGTGCTTCGATTTCGGTGTCCAAGTCCCATGCTACCTTAATCAATACTTATTTGTATAAGCTGGGATATTGGCTCCTTAGCTCCATAGGGACACCTATCACGAATTAATCATCCTTTGAGTTCCTTGCGTGAGATCGTGTCGAATGCCTTTGTGAAGTCTATAAAAGCCATGTGCGAGGGGGACGCGTTTGGAGCTTTGGCTTTCTCGATCAACGCTCTAAGCATTAGCACATGGTCCAATGTACTATGTTTTACGCCTAAAACACGCTTGGTAATGTGGCGAATATTATTTTGCTCAGCCCATGAGCTCAATTTTGCTTCTAACAAGCTGCCCAAGATTTTTGAGAACACGCCAATTAAAATTGTTCAGAGTTGCACGCAACTTTTGGTCTCCTCCTTTATGGATCGGGTGGACCCTATTAATTCTCCAACTTAATGGTAGCCCTTGAATTAAGCTATTATTGAGCAGATCATTAAGGTAGCTAATGTATTTTCCCCGCTCCATTTAAGAAGCTCCATACACAAGCCATCTGCGGCCCCGCCTTATTATTTGCTTTGCTTTGGATAGGCATTCTTTAACTTCCTTTCTGATAAAAGGGCTGCTGTTGTGGCTAGATTTGGCATGCTTTCGGTATACATCTATCTCATATATAGCCCCCGACATGTTTTTAAAGGCCTCGGTATCTAGAGCGGTTTGTGTATGGCTGTCTGCAGTCTACTCGAAAACTTTTGGGAGATTTCAGAAGTTGTTCTGATAGGTCTGATTGCCTTTGAGCAAAGTAAGCGCGTTTTTTGTTCCTAATGAACTGCTTATACCATTTAGGCTTGCATATGCAATTTTGTGGCAATCTTTTTCTAGCATCCTGACATTCTGAATCCCACCACGAATTGCAAGGTTTACCTGTTATGAATTTCTTTGTGAGCCCAAATGCCTTTTTCCCTTTGCAAATAGGAGCCCTTGAAAATTTCTTGCATCGGTCTCCAAATCCCCTGACCATGTAGCAGCAGCCGCAAGCTCTTCTATGTTTTTCTTATATGTTTCATGATGCTTATAGCTGATTCTTAAGCGAGGATGAAAGCTGGCTGCAGAGACCTCTAGCTTAGCAAAAGCTTTAAGTGTTATATGCAAGGGGGCATGATCTGACTCATGTAGCTGTTCTCCCACATAGAAATCAGAAATAAGGTCTTTGCTTCTTGCCAAAAGATAGTCAATGGTCTTTGCCTCCGGCGTGATTCCTATATGTCGACCTACGGATTGTGGAAAAGCTTTTATTCCATTGATTATTTTCGGTTGGCGGTGGTGCTCAATTCAAGCGACTTGTGACCCATTTCATTGGATATTATATCCTCACGAAAATCTGTCATATCACGGGGTCTTAGGTGCTCATCAAGGCACACATTTGCTAAATCCTCAAAGATATTAAACTGGCGGGCTGCCGGTTACGCCATTGAAATCACCCATTATAAATATATCCCCTTGGGATGAGTATTCAAGGATATCAGAGCACAAATTTCCGTCACGGGTTCTCCTTGTCTAGATTATGCTTATGATATATGCTAGCATTTTAAGGAGCAAAGTAGCTTGAAAAGCAAAAGTTAGTGGTCTGCCTTCCATTAACCCGAAACCAAATGTATTGGTTGCTTGGGTCTTGCCTCAAGATCTGAAAATCATATCTTTGATCCTTCTTCTTGTGCAGGGGCTATGCCTCCAAAACCACGCCCAACTCTATTTACTTTCTCGTTCGGACTTGAGATAATTGATACATAACCCGATATGTCGGTAAAGATCACCCCGATGAGTCCATGTCTCTGTGAAGCATAATAGATCTTGGTGTTGCCAAATTTCGATGTTGCATTTATTTTTTCCCCGAGATAGTCCATGTGCATTCCATAGACTAATTCTCAAGGCCCTTGCTTCCTAGCCGTGTTTTCTGTTTGTGATGATGGCTTTTCCCCTTGGTCCGGATATGCAACTAATCCTTTATCCCCGGCCTCTTTTACTTTTTGCCCATTCAAGCTTTTCGCAGTTCTAAGCGGCTTGGGTAAGGTCCCGATCCAAACCGGATCTTCTCTCCCTTAAGCACATTTACATTTATGTAGAACTCTATCTCTAGCTTCTTTTGCGGAATTTCACTAGAATTGGGCGAGTATGTACCGGTTTTCCCAATCTTCGTGGACGACACATGAAGTGGGTCATGAAGACGCATTGTCTCCTCGAGAAAAAGCGCCCTAACGGTGGTTGTCGATCTTCTCCTTCTACCTCTTGCAAACCCTGATATCTTGATTTTTGGCCCGTATTTCTTGCTCTGTTTGGCTCGATGAAACTTCAGCTTGGTGAAGTTTCATTTGCTCCTTTGTGGTTTCCGCTACCAAAGATGCTAGCTTACTCTCCAACTCTGTAATTTGTGCTTTGAAATCTGCAGGTTTTAGGTTTGAAGACATTTCTGCATTTTGATTTCTCAGATTTTGGTTTTGGAAACAATTCGTCCAGGGTTCCCTTAATCGATTTGACCTCGACCGCAAAACCATGTATCTCGTTCTTGAGCTCGTTGATCACCGCTAACAGGTTCGCTGTGTCCCCATCATATTCGATGGGGTCTTTCTTCTTCGCGGGCATTTCCCCTACGAAAACCCTCCTGTGTTTGCACGAGCGCTGGCCGCTAACCTGGCCGATGTATCATACACATACACATACAAATTTTGTGTTATACTTGTACGTGTACATGACACTCGTATAAGCTCAATAATGGCTGTACATTGTACGCCAATAATTCACATCAATAATTTTACTTCACTATAAAAACGGCTTCCGCGAGGGGTAGAGGCCATTCATCTTCCATGGCTTCCTTGGCTCCTCGTCGAGCACATCCGCTCTTTCAAGTGTTACTTGAGCTACAACGATCAGGCGAATCGCTTAGAAATAGCGTTAAGCTTGATCCATGGCTCTTATCTAAAGCCGATGGACACCTTAGTGCTTGCGGGAAGCTCACTTTCGCGTTAAAGTCCATATTTACTGGCTTCCTGATCAGGAGATCTATGAGCTGAATGGCATCACGAGCTTTGATGTTGACGACGAGTGAATCTGCACCTGCTAATAATGTAATAATGACATGGGTACCTAATAACTAAGTAAGGATGTAATAGCATTCTGATTAAGGATGTAATATCACGTACCTTAACTGAGTATATTGTAACGATGTGCTATCCCACCTCCACTTATTCTGCAAGCTGTCATTGAATTCAATCATAGCTAAATTCGTCAAGCAAACATGTTTTGAAACATACGCATATTAGTATGAAATAAGTATTATTCTTGTATTATACTTGTATTTATACAACGGTCTAATACACGAGCAATAATGGCGCCGAAGTCAAGCCCAATAATTCACCTCAATCATTCTACTTCACTATAAAAGCTTCTCACTTCGGAGCTAAAGTTCACTCTTCTCCCATGGATTTTTCGCCATCATCAGTTCACCACATCGAGGCGATCAAGTGCTCAATGAGCCACTCTGATCTTGTTGGTTGCCTAGACAGGCATCTTCTTCTTGATCCCTACCTGCGAAGAAAAGCTTTGGGCGCTGAGATTCGTTGCCCTGCGTCAATTCGTGTAATGATCCATCTGATTTGGCTTCCTGAGCGAATGAGCTATGAGATATCAGGGATCACTACTACAGATCCTGAAGATGAATGAATCACCTGTTTAGCATTGTATAGTGTAAGAGCTCTTGTGTTGAGATGGAAAACGCAGAGCGTAACAAATAATAACTAGTCTATTGTAACTTTCATGTTATGAATGATATAGTAATTATGTAAAAGAGCATTGCATACCTCAAGAGTTCTCATCATCGTCCTTAGCTTCTTTAGCCACTAATTCTTGCAACCGAGCCCTAACACTCTTTGGGGATCACCACCGACAATGGCCTGGTCTCTACGGCCCAACCATAGTCTATTGTTTTCAAAGGTTGGTAGCGTGGCGGGTCATTAGGATTGGGTCTCCATTCTTGCTCCAAAGAATCCCTATCTTGCATTGCATATGAGGTTCCCTTTCGGCAATAGGCTCAAACCAAGAGACAAACACCTCTTAAGTAATGTGGGAGATTAGGGTCCTCTATTGGGTCCTCTTCGGCCAAAACCCATCCATGTCGGGGCGGTTATCATGTGGTCGATTAGCAAGAGCATTCCCTTCTTGACATCTTGGTAGGGGTCGATATTTCAACCGGGTTCTTGGGTCTACCCGAGAAAGGCCCAACGTAATGAGATGCTTCAATGTGCTCATCCACAAACACTCTTTTCGGTTCTTCCAATGCACTTTGCCCAGTCTTTGGGCGAAAATCTGAATGAGAGCTCTACCGGCTGCACGTCACCAAGCACTCGCAACAAGGTGGACCAGTAGTCAATAACTTCATTCATATATGTGTTGGACCATGACTTATCGCCAGCTCTAGAAATAGCTGCCCAGTGCATCATGTACTTGGCAATAGAAGCTCTTAATGCACCTATATCTTTCAAGCTCCCATATGGCTGCAGGACCTTAGGTGACCCTCTCGGAATCATAGGTAAACCTTGGGCATCCTCCTTCCACATTCTGATTCCCTTTTAGAGGAGCCACTCCCTATGCCCTGGCCTCATCTTGTAGAACATTAGTGGCCATCCATCCTTCATGCAAAACTTGAAGAGTAGAGGTTCCAAGTGACCACATAAACGGTCCTTCTTATCAGGGATAAAACCTTTCACGAATTCCTTCCAATCAGGAACCTCTGTCACAAGGTAAGGCGAAGGAGCCTTTGAACTACACTGCCTGAAGAGTTGCATAAGCTCCGGAATAGTCAATGCATCTGATCTTCTCATTAGAGTAGAGTAGTTTCCAAATAGGGCATCTATGTCATCGTGGGTGTGTCCAACCATCATGAATCCCAGCTGCACTTGATCAAATACACCTAACCAAACCAAGTATGACAAGTAAGAGAAAAGATATCTATTCTTATTCTGACCTGAGCAATTATCTAGCTGCAAGTAAAGCCTCCTAGGCAACTTGTTTGCTACCATGGGGCCTTTGATAGGAGGCATAAAATCATTTCTACTGCCATTCATCATTTTTGTCCTGAGGTTATCGTGTTTTAAAATTGCTGCACCCCACCGCTTCGGGGCGATCGGTATCTCTCAAATGGCCCCAATTATCCTCGATTTATTCTCCAAAGTGTCTTCAAGGTATGATTCAAGGATCCCACATGAAAATTAGAATCATCGGGCCGGAGGTCCAGTGGAGAAGTGGCCCAAGGCACCTATACCATGGCCGTGCATGAGAGCACCTGTAACACCGACCTTCAATCGCTCACCCCTCCGCATTTACTTTGCTAGCTTCTCTAGGCGAGGGACCATGGTCTTATTCTGATCCATCTTATCATGTATAATGGTTAAAGCGTGCTCGGGGAGATCTATGCGACAAAAGCTCTCTAGGACCAAAAAAGGCTCCTACTTGAAATCTGGGCCGTCATATGCGATTTCCTCTCTATTGCAAGTACCCTTCTTTCGTTTGGATCTCTGGTCTTAGCAAGCTTTTCCTTTATGACAATACAGGTGTTACACTTGGAAAATGCTATCCTCTTAGCTATTGATACCTCTGAATGATTCTCTTTCCAAGCAGACAGAAATGACGAAGGAGAAATATGCTTGCCTGTCATCATCTCAGAACGGAAATATCTACTTCTTGGTGTATATCCTTCTTAGTCAAGACTGAAGGTAGCCTCTTAACATTTTGTCTGGTACCCTCGCTCGTAATTTTCGAGCGGTGTGGCATCGTCTCTGCGTTTTCATCTATGAACATAGATAGCACAGCATTGCCAGCCAAAGTATGAGACCGTGGCTTCTTAGTCCCAGTATTTCCGTGCTCAGCAATTCTGTGGCCATCATTGAAGAGTTTCTTCCACTTGTAAAAAGTGGAAATGGGAATGCCATAGGCTTTATGCCATGCTTTCACGCACACCTGTTTGTTATTCAACACCGGTTTGCGGACTACACCATTTTCGTGAGCAAAGATCTAGCATGTTAAATGCAAAAGTTGTGCGCCCAGAGGACTTCATGTTCCAAAGAAAAGGTTCTCATGCAAGCTATCTCCCGGGATGTAAAATTTGCACAAAGATCGTTTCATGCAAAGACGTTGATGACCTGAAGTCTAGAATAGCCTCAAACTAGTTTTTCTTTCACATTTACTCGTCTTTGGCGTGTTCGGGTCTCCATTGACCATCTTTGTAAGGTCTCTTTTGGTGATGCCAATTTCGGGTCTAATGGAGTAAGGTTCATTCTCCACATCCTTCTCCTTCACCGCAACCACAAGAGTAGAAACCGGAATGTTATCAACGAGCACGAGGGCTATGGGCCATCTCACAAGGTCATGCGGTTGGGGCATTTACGCACGCATTGGCCCGGCAAATGATAGAGATCTTTTTTTGGGCATTGGAAAAATGTTCATGATAGTAGCGACTATCGAGCCTTCCCCTAACTTCACGTCAGACACAGCATGGTTTGGATCGGCAAAAACGATAACACCATGGGCATAAGCCATGTAGCAGCATTCATGCATGAGTGTGCACGCCTTCTCAACTAACTCATCTCTAGAAAGCCCTTGCACATGATTCGCTCTCATTCTTGGCTAACCCCTCATTCCCTCTCGTCCCCGCCAGTCTATCGTTTTATCCGACTGGAGGGTGCATGCTTCCTCATCTATATCAAGTTGAGCAGCAATGTCCTTCTTGTACCACAAGACAAAAGTCCCCACAGCTTCACCCATTTTTTCTATTTCCATTTCGGGAATTGGTAGCGGTAACTGTCCATCCAGAACATTCACAATTGAAACAACAACCATACCCTCCGGACGGTCGAATTGTGATGGCGCTTCGAAATTGTGGACTCTTCCTTCGCCACCTTTTTCCCCGCCAGATCTGGCCGGAATTACATCAGCCATCCTGCAAAGAAGAGGTCGCGTGAATAAGCGGCGCGATCCTCGTTAGCGTAAAAGCACCGTGATCACAAACCACTAAAAAAATAGGAACTGAAAAATAAAAATGCTGGGGACTAAGCGCCACCGCGATCTTATCGAGCATGGGTAAGAACGCTGTCGCGCTTTTGCAAGCATTCACACTAGCTGTTTTAGATAAGAACTTCGTGCAAATCACATTTCGAGGCTAGCTAGTGGTTTCAACTCAAAGTTATCGATAGGCTGGGAGTTCATTGGTCAATAGCAAGTGTAGATTCGTTGAAGGTATCGCGGCCAGCGATCTTGTGGAGCACCAAAGTTAAACGACCGACTTACGAATAAAGCATTACTCATACCTCCACGTATCAATCTGATGGCGTCAACGTCAACTTGTAGCCGGGACCCGGTCGAAGTGCGGTGTCATAAAAAAAAACGGTGTTTAGTTTCATCCACATGGAGAAAGAAAGCATATACCAAAACACGTTTACATTGTATAATAAACACACCCGAGTGTGCAGTTTTTGCTTTGAACATCTATTTTTACGTAGTTGCAACAAAGTATCAGGAGGTATCTTATCAATCCATGCAATACATAGTGATGTTAGTGCAGAGACTCGGAGGTCGTAGTTATAATTGAAATTCAGTGCAACATAGACGTTGAGTTCACTTCAGTGAGGGATATGCATCAGAATAGGCCTTTTACCTCGCCCGAAACCCTGAATTCGATACAGTTGCAGAATTCTGAATGTGTAGTGGCGGATTGCAAGCGGATTATCAGCGCCCTCGTCAGCGCCTTCAATGGATGCGGAATTCTGCAGCAAATCCTTGCCCGAACTTGCCCCAGCTTAGGCGCAGCTCCAGCGCCTCGAAGATCTTGCAAAACAATGAAATTTGAATTGGCTTTTCCCGCTTTCTCGAATTGGTTTGTTCTCGATTTCAAATTCTACAGTCACTGTCCGTCCGTAAACCGGTTTTTTTTGGGGCATTTATGGCTGCATAATGTGTCAGGTCCGAAATTACGCCCCTAATTTGAACGCGGACGTCCAAGTGGATAAGGACCTTTCGTACGGATTACTTGCCTTTTCGGACGGGAATATTCGCACGACCGCATTTATGTCAGGGAATAAATACGGCGGGCGGCGGTATTATTAATCGCCGTCACGACGCCATTATGGCCGGCACGTTTTTTCACGCGCAATTATGCGGGGCGGGCAATTAATTTCCGCGGCCGCGTTCTATAAATTGAAACTTCAGACCTTTTAAATCCGTATTTCGACTCTGCAATTTTAAGTTTTAGCGCCTAAGCGCCCTTCCCCCCCGAAGCCTTCTCAATCCCACTCAAAAAACTTCGTGATTTCGAACTTCGGCCCGGCCACCAGCGATCCCATGGCACCTAAGGACTCCATCAGAGAAGGTATTTTCTAACATTTCAGCTCAGCAAGATCGCGGCCGCGATCTTGCTTACTCGAACTTCTATTGTTTTCATAAGTATAGCTGCTCAGCAAGATCGCGGCCGCGGTCTTGCTTGACAGGTTTTGTAATTTCTAGATAGCGGTCTTCATAAGTGTATCTGCTCAACAAGATCGCGGCCGCGGTCTTGCTTGATAGGTTTTGTAATTTCTAGACAGCGGTCTTCATAAGTGAAGCTGCTCAACAAGATCGCGGCCGCGGTCTGGCTGAGTATAGATTTTCCTTCTTTATATGTTTCATTAGTACTAGTGTAGTACGTCATTAGGTTCGCGATCGCGATGTTTTTTTGCTGTGCTTAAGTCCTACACAACGTCGCGGCCGCGATAGTGTGCACTTCTATTTTAGCTGCTCGGCAGGATCGCGGTCGCGTTTCTCTACAGTAGTTTATACCTTTTCCTTGCACCACATTATGCAGCCTACCAGGCACTCACCACAGGCTTTTGTTTACAGCACTTGCTCTCTTCCGAGGACCAGATGTCGAGCCCATCCGTATTATAACCCCTTCCAATGAAAGGAAATGGTGTATTGAGATTGCACAGGCTATACCGCACATCAAGGGTGATCGCAGAAAGGACCTGTGCCTGTTCCTGCGGACTGGAAAAAAAGCTGAGGACGTTGAACAAGTTGGCATAGTGGTGGCAATGTGGGAAGGCACGAAGAACAATGTGCAAGATGCTATCATATGCAGCATTGAGGACACACAAGCATTGCGGTTTAAGAGTACATTTTGAAATGGCGCAATTATGACCCGTCTATGATGACAAACCGAAGAAAAGAACAAGCCACCACAGGGAAAAACGTCCCCACGTCAGCTAAGGGTTATGGCTGGTTGTTGCCATCCTATGAATCTCTCTCTTTGTCAGGTATAAAGGGAAACAGAGACATATTGCTCGGGTTCTCGGCATGCAGAAATGGTTTGTCTACAGACAAGAAGCCTCCGAGCTGTGCCTTGAAAGCAGTTCGGGACGAGAAGATGCCCTCCGTGATGGACACTAATTGGCTAAGAGCCGTGGCCAAGAAAAAGAGTGTGAAGCCTATTGCTGCTTTGGGAGAGACATCAGCACCAAAAGAAATTGCTCAAGGACCACAATCCACGATAAACCCCTCCGGTATTGTTAACCCTACTCTTCCTATTGCTATGAAGGCCCCAGATAGCACTACATCTGGTGGATTTATTCCAAAAAAGTTCCCTACTTTCAAAATTAACCTCGTGAATCGACACCCCATCAAGATAGCCCGCGTTGCCCAAGAATTCACAAACCCCCTCGCGATTCACGGAAGTTTCCTCTAGACTAGCATTGCCATGGCACCACGCACCTGCCATTCCAGTCGAGTTGAAGTTCAATCCCGAAGAGGAACGCAAGATGGCAGAGCAAACCTCTCAGAAGCTTGAACAGTTCAAAAGATTCTACCCCTTAGGGGTTAATTGGTTTACAAAGATTTCTATTTTTGATTGTGAACCTGCACCAAAGAAACTTGACACCGAGAATCGCGGTCAAATGACCATGTTCAAACTCACGGTTAAAAGCTTCAAGACATACCCGACAGAGGTCCTCACCCTGGCGGCGCCGTTCGCTTTGACCCTATTACGAGGTAACTAATTCTTTATCTTTTGGACACTCGTTATGTAGATTTGACCTCGACGTTGTCTATCTTTCGGGGAGGAGGGTGACATGGAGCAATCCGTAAGATTTGAAGGGCAAGAAATTTTATATTATTTCGCAACCACGGTATTTCTTGCACAACTCCTTTGTTCTGTCATCTACGAAGTTCGAAAGCAAAGAACGAATTTGCCAAAGTATATCTTAGAAGAAGATCGAGGGTGCTCAACGGAAATCTTACGAACAAGGAATATATAGAGTTGAGTATTCGATTAACGGTAATTGCAAACACCGCCTCTCTGAGAGAGCCACCGATTGAAAAAATCGCAACAACTTCGTCATCGGCACAAGGCTTATGGTTGCCCTCCACAAGGACCTATAGGGACCGCTAAAACTTCAGCTTGGAAGGTGTTTATTTCTTTTCTACTCGCGCCAACATCGCGCCCGCGATCTTGATGACCTTTTGCTTCTCGCAGGATTTCCATGAAATTGCAACGACCACCTTGAAAGTACAGAGCTTAAGGATGAAAAACAATTCATCTTTATGGATGAGAAGGTTTTCAAGAAGTTAATGGAAGTTGCGGTATGTGGGTGAGTCGTAAACTAAGTGATCGACCATGGTGACTTTCCGACAAGCCATCGAAGAGACTTCTTTAACAAGACCTCGGCCCGGTTGCTCACGAGGTATGTCGAATCTGCGGAGGTGTCACAAATTTTCGATGAGATTATAGAAGGCAAGACGTATTTAAAGGTCTTGATCGTTATAGCGGGAGATTTGATTGCAAACAACGGGCAATCGACATCAGAACCCTCACTTTTATGAGGCGAGAAATTTTATCTTATGCCACAAATTTACTTGCAAAAAGGATTTCGATAGTGGGAGGAATTGCTTCCGTGCTTTTCCCCGATTTGATGAAACAGAGAATCTTGGATATATCGAATCTGCGTACGAGAGTGCGTGAAAGGCTAATTATAACAAGGATCATACACTAGGTAACCTACCCGTAGCCTTTCTCTCGAGCCAATCGGAATATTCTAAAGCCGGAAGAGGCTAGAAAAAAAAAAGGAAAAGAAAAAATATTGTCATAGCAAAGGACAAAAGGATGGCATCCCTACTTCCTCCCAAGTGTCAGAGAATGCGACATTGATATTTATTGACATCCGAGGGATGAACAAGGTATGGGATTGCAAGAAATACACAGATCTATTTACAAGGATAGCTACCATGACGATTGCCAAAGTTTATCACTTGGTTATTATCATGCGCTCAGTGAATTTGCCAAATTGCTTGTACAGTCAGAAGCAAATTCAGGGCGGTGGCTACCTATCTTTAGGTTCCTATGAAGAAACGGGATGGGAGAGCAAACGAAGGGGTGAAAGAACATCGATTTTATTAGTCATATGTGCATTAACAGGAGTGATGTTCGTGTAACACCTGTGCAACCAGAGTTGGAGCTTCACCTATCTCCACACGGCAAGGCTCCTAAGTCAACACCATTGCCTCCAATGCCGCTAACAGGTAATGAGGATGCCGACGAGAAGATTAAAAAGAAATATCAGACTCTTTTTACAGGCAAACCAAGATTCAAATGGGCGGCAATGGAAGGAGATCTTGTATTGAAATGCCAGCTGAAAACCTCCTATGCCTACCATATTGTTGAACAGCTGGTGCCGACTGATGGTTGTGTTCTGGATTTCTTTTCGGCTGGGACGGCTTCTCGTGTTGCTCTTATGCAAGGCAAAAAGAGCGTGGCTTTCGAAAGTTCAGGTAAAGTGTGCCGTTTCCTGAGGGCGTTCTTTGAAACGCTTGATAAAATGGCCAATCCAAGTGCCGATGGGTTTGAGGAAGAGCCGAAAGCAGAGAATGTTGAGCCTGATCCAGCTCAACCCGACATCAGTATCACCCAAAACACAGATCTATCAAACCTGGATTCCATTTTGGACAACCTCGATGCTAAGTCCTACGAAGAGAGAATGCAAGAAACAAAGCGCTTGCTTGAACAGACGGAAAAAGGTATAAAAGCCCTGGAGCCCACTTTTCAAAAATTGCGTGCACTTAATGAGAAGTTTGATGGGTACATGCCTTTCTTGACAGGCGAACATCAGTTTGAATACGTGGGCGTAGAACACATGGAAGCAGACCAACAGCACATGGAGATTGACCAAGATGAGGCTCTTGGGTCACAGGAGCATGAGGTACACAGCAAGAAGCAGAAGCTCTCTCATCCACAGCATAATGCTACTGCAGCGGAGCTACTGCAAAAGGAACTTATAGGCGGGAGCAGTGCAATGGACAGTGAAGAATGGGAGCCTGATTCACATGTGCAGTGCATCGCAAATGCCATGGGTGTTGTAGTTCCAGAGGTCACAGGTTATTCAGAGATGGACACAACACAAGCTATGGAATTGGGTAGAGAGCATGTCAATCGCATGGCCAATGAAATGGGTGTGATACCTGATAAAGTATCTGAAACACAATCAGAATAATTATCTACTTCAATCAGTAACTATGTTGTATATTACTTCCTTCAATGGAAATTTTTGTTTCGGGAACTTTGGTTTTGTCTTTACCCATATCTTTTACCATATGTTTAATGCTAAAAATAATCGCGACCACGATCCTCTGTAGCAATTATATGGCTTTAAATACTGAATTTTGTGTGATATCCTTGCTTCTCGGTACCTTCTTTTAACACAATGCTCTCATATGGTTTTAATAAAAGGCAATTATTTTGTCTCCTTTTAGCTGCGAAACATCGCGTTCGCGCTTCTTGCGAGATGTTTTAACACTCCCTCCTACTACGTTATACTCGCGGTGAACCTTTGCATTAGCAGTAAATACTATATTTCCGAATAAGACTGAAGCCTTTGCAGAATTTGTGCAAAAAAACGCCAACTTTTACTCAATTGGTAGTAGTTTTTGCACTATATGGCTACCCGCTAACCTATTTCATGCTAAACGAGAATTCCAAATTTCTCTAATTAATGAATTCATGCATAAACAGGTGGAAAGATCCAGGGGTTGTTCCCTTAGTATCTGTTATTCTTTAGAAGAGGTGTAGGTTTGTGCCAGAGTACTCATCTTTGAGGAAAAGGGATGGGCCTCCGTTAGTATGAGGAATAACAGAGAAGAAGTAGAGCTACCCTTGCTCAAGTACTAAGTTTGTGCATCTTATCCACCCCTCTTCTTGGGTGTGGTTTGAATACTTCCTATCTAGCCTATTATGAGGCATGTAATAAGGTCTTGTACCATTTTTTTAACAATAAAATATAAATATCTTGCCTCCCAAAAAAAGAAAAAAAAAGAAAAAAAAATGATTGTTGTAGAAGCTTTAGATTTAGTGTATAGATATTTAAACATCTAAATGTTTTATTAACTAGTACCCCTTGCTCAACATTACTGGGCTTTAGCAATTAATTGAACTGAACTTTAATAAATTTTACTGTAGGTTGGCATGTAGACACTGATGGAATTGACTAGACATTAGCAATAGTCTTTTATGTTGGTGTTGATGTGCAAATATTGGTGAAAGTCTATTTTGGTGAGAGAAAAGTGAAGTAAAGCTATCCATTCTATCAATCCCACGTAGATATACATATATATACTTTTTGTTGGGTGTTTTCCAAAATGATAAAGAAAATATAAATTGTTTGCATGTCCAAAAGAAAAAATAAATTTCATATTTGAAGGCTTTAATAAGTCTTGAGAACCATTCTATCAATCCTAAAAATAGGTAATCAAGGCTCAAAAACTATCCTTTCACAACCTATGGCTTCATGACCTCTTCATTCTTTGTGGTCTTGGCCAGATTGCAGTGGAACTAAATGGTAAGTTTTGAAATTACAAATTGATCAAGTTATTCTTTAAATTTACATTGAAAGATTTGTGTTATGAAATTCTTTTCGATGTATGCTTTAAAAGGGTTAGATGGATTCAAAATGGATTTAAACTCTCAAGGAATATTGATCATAGTTGAGCTTGATGGATCTATAGTTATTTGATAGTCTCACATATTTATACTACATATAGCACCTTTGTTACATGCCACTATGACAAATACGATGCGATCTTTTTACAAGAATTGATCCTTCCCTTTAGTGAAGGGTATTTAGATCTACTATACACTAATATTGCAACTAATAATTCCTTTCACATTTTGAGCAGCTGCCACAGTTCTCTTTATTAATGCTCAAGGTCTTGGTGGAGGCCGTTCGTTTGTATGGGGTGGGGGTGCGGGGACCAGTGGTTTCACTTGCCATCTGGTTAGATCTGGAGCAGGTTCAAAAGGTTTTTTTGGTCCGGGCACTTCGGGTAAAGTTGACGGTTCCGTATCAGATACTTTTCCAGGAGACTGGTTTTTTGTCTGCACAGAGGCTGTGCTCAGACGTCACCTCATATATTTTTGAAAGGTGGTTAGTACGCAACACTTGCCTTCCAAACCTCGCCTATACCATGGCCATGGATATGCAGGGCCTCAAAGCCTGCCAAAAAGAGAAGCAACCTAATTGGCTTTCTTGCTGGAATGTGCAGAAGCCTAGGTGCATATAAGTACAAACTAAGAAGGCCAATTTGGTCGCTGTGGACGTTTAAAAACCTATCTATCTATCTATCTATCCATCCATCCATCTATCAATACATGCTTTCTCGACAAAATCTTTGGGATGCTAGGTCTTTGAAACGGGTAAAAACTGCACACTACAAAAGCTAGATCAATCCCACGCTCGAGTAGGATCCACAACGATACCTGTGAACACATTTACCTATGAAGAAGCACAGACTCATTGTGTCCATTCGCACATGTGCTCACCGCTTTTGAATGGAGACAAGCAGATAGATTTCGGAAGTGTAAGGGCAGGCTTTGTCATCATTTCCAGCTTGGAGTTATTGAGGAGGAGTATCACACTTTTCAGCACTGACCGACATTTGAATCTATTAGGGCATGCTATGTTGAGTTGGTTCCGCCTAATCAGCTACTCCATATGTTGCTGCACACGAATTCAGTGGGGATTCTAGGATCATATCTTCAAGAGGTGATGGATCTGCACACTTAGTTGTGTCTCTCACCACTTCATTGATATGTACCACTATATAATTTGTCATCACACTTATTACTGCTAAGGTTTTTCTGGAAAATTGTTTGAGGTGGGGGTTTCTTAATCCTAGACAGTAATACCTTTCCTGTGCTCTTTTTTGTTTGGGATCCATAGGCCTATTGGTCTTCCAAAAGATAAAAACCCATTCCATTCAATTCAATTCAATTCAATTCTTTTGCCCCGTTAATTTAAGAAGGTAACTGAAGTGAAAATAATATGGAAAATAAAGCCTCTAAATAAGTAATAATAGGATCTTCTTTCAGAGCTCATTGCAAATAAGCTCGGTCTCATTGCAAGTAAGAAATTAATGATGCAATCCTTTATATATTCCTTAAGCGAGCTTAAAGTTGCCATAGCCATGCCATTGAAAGTTTATGGTTTTTCCTTTTATAGAAGAATGGATATAAGCCAAGAAATAACAATTTCAAGACTGGGCCATAAACGCACAAGAGCATAGTAGCAATACCTTGCCATGTTCGCAAAAATGGCATAGCTATAACTACTCTCTATAAAATGATTCTTTATGTTTTATACAAAACTCTTTTCAAATTGATACACTGGGTAAGGAGTTGAGGAAACTAAGAGTTAGAAAAACAAGATGATTTAACTGAATTCTTTTCAAAATTTGGTAATGGTCTACAAACCTGGAGGTATTGAGGCAGTGAAAGGTATAAAAAAGATGACAAAAATAAAAACAAACTAGGGTCATTTTTAATGTGATATGCAAGACTACTTGGAAGTTTATCATCCTAGACTCAAGGATATAGACTGCTGTAATTGTGGAGGTAAAGTAACACTTTGCTAACAAGTGTTCGAGTCTAAAACAGGCTGGAAGAGGAAGAGCAAGTAATAGAGGAGGAAGAGGATAAGAAGGCCAAGGGGTGCTGTTGAAGACACGACAGTAAACTTGACACAAAAGGTTGCCTGGATGTGGAAGAGGATGAAGTTGTTGATAGGCATAATCTTCGGTCTATTTCTAAAATCAAAACTAAAAATTAGTGATATATTGGTGTTAGATAATGGAGCAGCGAAGACACTTGATGTGAGATGTTCATATCAAATCCTGTACATTTTACCAGACATTCATTCAACCTAGGAAATAGACTTATTGCACTGCAGCCGGTTCAAACGATCTAGCAGTGCCAATTTTCGGAAAACAAACCAATTCTTGCTCCACTCGGTTAGCCAAGAAACAGGGGGAACAAAATGGAGGGAATTTTTGGTACACTCGAATAATGACATTTTCTTTAATGATGGCAATCAAAAACTTGCTATAATTAAAATACATAACGTTATATGTAATGTATTCGAATGGCCCTTTTTTTTATCACCCTAGCGTGCTTATACCCGGAAACTACATAAGGAGTGGTAATTTCCTTCCCTCCTTTAGAAATAACTAACAAGTGTTTTTTCCAATCAATAGAAGGATTAATCATTTTAAGATAGAAGAAGTTTTTTTGGTCCAATAATTTGGAGCCAGTTTTCGTTTGAAAAACTGCAATAAAATTTTGTGACGGATCTTAATACCTAGTTTGAGGTAATATTGAGTTTATTTTAGGTTAAGATGCTACAGTAACTGAATCATTCCCAAATGAAGAGTGTCAATTTAATGGCATGAAATTGAATATGTGTGAAACATAGAAAATAATTTGGTAGTTCAACTTGTGGCTATTATTTCCTATTTTAGAATGTATTGATTAACAAGGATATTAATCCAATCTAAGGTGTGAGAAAGTTGCGGAAAACACATTGAATTGTGTATATTGTAATCTTATTAACTAGACTAAAATATGTGTGAAACATAGGAAATAATTTGGCTAAGTTCAAGTTGTGGTTATTATTTTCCTATTCTAGAATGCATTGAATAACAAGGATATTAATCCAATCTAAGGTGTGAGAAAGTTGTGCCAAACACATTGAATAGTGTACATATCTTATTAACTAGAATAAGGTTACTGGAAAGTAGTTTCTTGAGACTAAAGAATTGCCCTAGATATTATTTTTTAAAAAACTCAGTGCAGCCAATTTTTTCCCAAATTACTGGTCGAATGTCATGCTATGATGCCCCTCCACAGTCTGTTGTGGTTATGTTTTTTTCACTTTCTAAGGTATAGCCTATGAGTTAGGTATTCATGTGCAATTTCTCGTGTTCCTTGGACTATCTGGTAATAGTTATTTGCTTTTACTTTCTAGTCAAACATATGATGTATTAATCATTTTTCGTATTTTTTGCAAGCATACAAAGGAGAATTGTTGTTGCTTCTCTTAAGTACTCGCTTTGGCTAGGGAATGGAGGATTGCAGTCAGTTCAAGATATTGGCATGTTGGAGAAAGCTTTAATATTGAAAGATGTACTTATAAGGAATCTGAATTCAGTGAGTCAATTAATAGATTTGGAACTCTTTCATAACTTGCAATGTTCTTCTATATTTGTTGTCCATATAGGTTTGCTTGTGGCTCCTAATAAATTTGCTGCAAATGATGTCTCAGAGCAAACTTAAAAGGTAGATATTGAGGTGGGAGTTGAGAATGGGAGTGTAACCTTCTCTACCAGAAGGGACAGTGGAACATGATCGTACACATCCAAGGGATGAGCAAGATCGTGGCATGTATACTAGATTCCTAAATCTGCGTATCATAGGGTTGCAGAGACGACAACAAACATTCACTCCGATCTGGATGAGGTTCATTTCTTGAATAATGTCATGCATGTACATGTTAATAGTCTCTGCTTGTCGGGTAGGAGCCGCCAGACCCAATCGCCCTCGCCATCTTCTGGTACGATTTCAAGATGCACTTACTCAACTCCATATTCTTTAGCACGACAATCATCTCATAGGTACGAAGTTCTTAGTACAAGAAGACCTCTCTCCTCTTCAGCTCTGCAAGTAGAGAGAGGAGTTATGCAAAATGAGAGAAGCGCGGATTCAAAAGAAGTGGGCCGTCTATCGTGGAGGTATAATAATTATTCTAGACCACTAGCCATCCAACCATTGTTTTAGTTATATAAAGACAACATGAACCATATACTATTACATAGAATCTAAACTCTGATTTGATTGTCTGGCCCAAGGGGCCAAATCATAGTTTCATTTGGGCTTTTTTCCAAGCTTTGTGATGTTCCCATTATATTTGGTGATGTTCTAGGTTGTTCTAGCCCATTGTATAGATCCTATGACCTATTGGTCTCCGTGGACGTTAAAAAATCTATTCTAATCTATTATATTCAACAAAATTCGAAGTACCTTCTAAGGTTCAAAAATTTGTGGAAATAAAGAACATAACAAGCTTGTTGAAAGCCTTTCATACTGCAGTATAGGGAAGGTGCCAAAGCTAAATGAATCATGTACAAAACATAGTCGATAACAAAAACAGGCCCCTAGCCTATGCTACACAATTTACATAAGCCCTCAGCTTCTTAGGTAATGGGAAGAAAAATGCAAACAAACCTATTCTTTAGTATTAACACCAAGCAAGTTAGATTATTACCTTATCCCGATCATGAATATCTAGTATAATAACAGGAGGTTATTTTTATATTTTTATATGCTTTTACACATGGTTTTCCTATGATTTTGTTGATGTATTAATGCAATTATACTAAACAGTATTTCTAGAGTGCACTCTTTCTAAACCGTTGATTTTGAATGTAATCATGTGGTTGTGGTTTTGGATTCATGAGGTCGATCAACAGGTGGATTCATGTGGTTTTGGACGCATAACACACTGTGTTGTGTATGCAAAGTTTTTTCGTATATGCAAAACAATATAAATCGGGACGAGCTTTTTCTTTTTATTTTTTGTGTAGCGAAATATGTTATTTTGCGTACACAAAAAAATTTCAAGTACGTAAAACAATGTATTTTGCGTACACGATTAACCATACGTACATGAATCTTAATGTACGCAAAACTGAAGTGTTCACGTAGGTGAAAACAATTTTTTTTTTTGTTCACATACGCAAAACTGAAGTGTTCGCGTACGTGAAAACTTTTTTCCTGCGATGCATGCAAAATACGAAAAGTATGCTTTTACATCAAAATTATATATTTTCAGCCTTATATGTTAGGAACTTGTATTTCATACATATGAAAAAACATGTTTCCATATTTAACATGTTGCATAATTAACATGTTGCATTCTTATATTGCAAAGTAATATCTTTTCTTAGCGAGGGATGTCTAACCCCATACTCGTCCAACCCTGGCCCTTGATCCAAGGAATATTCCATGGAATATTCTAGATCCATAAACAAGGGCCGTTCATCCAAAAATAAGATGGGATCAAACCCCATTTTCCACGTCACCCAAAGGTTACAATTGCATTCTCATGAAGTCAAACATGTACATACTGAGTAGTCAACACCAAACATACATACACTATGTTCAAAAACACCAGCTCGAACCAGCAACTTGTGCCCTTGAATGGCAAGAAACCTGAACATGGTCACCATTGTCCACAGCTTAAACGAACTCCATTCCTATTCAACACTACAGATGGCTGCCACAGCATTCTGTTACATACCCTCCATGCCTGAAACAACAACAAAATTGTGCTCATCCACATATACGGCATCCAGCCATAAGAACCTGAAAATGGACGAAACAAAGAGCAATGCAGATTCAGCAAAACAACTGGGGATGATTCAATAAAATAATTGGAGATTTGAACCCCCTGCCATGAAACGGCAGTACCAATGCCTTGCCGTGAAAAGCAATGAATATTGTTGCAATTCCTAAACTCATCACTATTGCAACAACAGAAGAAGGACTACCGTGGCAAAAAAATCTGGAAAGAAAATGACTACGTCACTCTACTCATCTGATACTCCGCTTCCTCAGAGCTTGGTACATGCTAGATGTAAGAAGAATAGAATAGAATAGAATCATGCAACAATCTCGCTCTAATGTAGAAAGAAGCATGCAACAATCTCGCTTTGCCAGATCATGCAAGAAGGCATCAAAGGAAGGGTTTTCGGGAAGGGGTTCTACTTCTGGTGATGCCACAGAAGTATTGATGCATTGTAAGCTCCACAATGCAGGATTCCTTCGCAGTCAAATATGGACTCATCAAATGTCTGCGGATCCACCTTTTTAAAAAAATCTGTTTCTGGTGGCAGAAATCCCGCTTGGACTGAAACTAAAAGAGCCGATACCTGCTTACGGCATTGGTTCTTCTGCACTCTGTCTAACTCTGTTTCTTGGCAAAACCCCACCATCATATCCATGCCGCCCTCCCCTGTGCCCTAAATAGAAACCCTAAATTGCCTAAAAACTTCTAAAATAAACAAATCACAAGACCTTAAAAAACTCAAAACTATATTTTTGACATCAGCACTATACGGTTTTGGCACACTTATACTTGCCAAAACCATATAAAACCTTACGTAATATTTGCTGCTTTCAACAATTGCAGAACTTATCCCATTATCCCATCACACTAAAAACGTTGCATAAGTAGCTCACTCCCCCAAATGTAGTGGAGTCATTTCTCTTTTTCAGCCTCTAATAGATGATTCTATTAGAAAGGTGGCAACACACTTATCCTATCACACTAAAAACGTTGCATAAGTAGCTCGCTCCCCCAAACGTAGTGGAGTCATTTCTCTTGTTCAATCCCTAAAGACACCACCTTTTGCATCTTCCACCATTTTCCCTTCACTTGTTTCTTCATCTTTAGGCACAATTTCTGTTACTACTTCTCCTATAATTTCAACTTCAGTCACCGCTTCTCCTATATCTACATCTTCTTTTGTCTCTCCTTCAGTGAGTTGTTCTCCAATCTCTCCTTTGGTGTCCTCTTTACCTAAAGCATGTTCAATTCCAATGTGATCTGATGAGGTATCATATGCTATTGTACAACCACCTCTCTCTTGCTATCTTTGTCTCTTGGTATCTGATGTTGCCTAGTGGCGTGACTTAAAACAACTATCTATCTATTGTACAATTTATTACACCTATAACCACCTCTTGTGTGCAAGACATTGTAGCACCTAGTATGGCGGTTGTGGCAGCACACGCTATGGAGGAATCTCAGTTTGCACAAGTGGAAGCTCCACTAGCTTCTTCTGCAACTGTTCCTTTTGCATTCAATGTGGTTGAACTTGCCCGGTGCAATGGGCAAGTTAAGGGCCATAATGATGGTTGGACGCATATTTCACTTAAAAAGGCAGCCCAGCAAAAACAAGCTCCAACACTTCATGTTGGTGATTTAGAATCTGAAGTTTATTTTGCACATAGGTATTCTGAGACTCCCGGGTAGCTTTGCATAGAGGGAGTATTTCTTCCTCTGGGTTTTAAACCTGTACCTCAGACTTTAGTATTTATTTTCATGATTTAATAACGAATATATGTCTGTTGTCCTTCAAGGAAAAAAAATAAGAAAAATAATGGAGTGAAAAAATACACTCAGGGAAATATTTGTTGCTTCACTCAGCAATTGTTATTGCCTCCCATAGTACTCTCAGCAGATGGGAAGAAGGCCATGCCTACTTAGTATCGGGCAGCTTAAAAGAGAAGGCTTGTACCCTGTTGCAATGATGAAGAAGAGGTTGAGAAAGTCTGGATCAAAGAACAAGGGCATCATTCAATGGTAGTCTGCTAGCTTGACGACTGTTATATGAGCTTCATCTTTTAGGCATCTGGCTACTAGAGCCATTTCTGTTATAATTCTTCCTATTTGGCCTTTGTGGGTACTAAATAAGGTCTTGTACCATTACTTATTATTAATAAAAATCTTGCCTTACAAAAAAAAAAAAAAAAAAAAAAAATGTTTACGGCTGATTTCTTATATATGTAAAATTGGAAGCAACATTGTTGGATAAATTTATTTCACCCAAGGTAATTAGACTTACAAGGGATAGCACCGAACAACTCCAAGGAGCTCCACCCTAATCATGATCTAGGTGGGCTGACATCGATCGATAATCTCTATACAACTATTTATAGACAGAGTTGGATTTGTCACCTGTGTAAGTTCGAGGCAAAAGCATAAATTTATACGAAATGGTGGTGATATTTCAATGTCCCACATGTTGCACTTTATGGGGGTATATTGTTATTGGCAAGTTGTCATATGATGTACGAGGATATGATATGATGGTGAAGAAGTTTGGGCTTTTATATAGTATAATTGCTCAACGTCGAATCAACATGATATAAAACTTTAAAGTAATACAACCATAAACAAGGTGCTGCGCACGGAGGGTTGCCCTTCGGTGGCCCGAGAGTGTGTTTTCATGTTTCTTGCTGTCATTTCGTTTCATGGTTCTTGTTGGGTCATTTGATGTGTTTGGGGTTATTAATGGTTTGAAAGGGGGGTTTTATTTTGTGTTGTTTTATTTTCCTTTGTTTATGAATTGTGCATGGACCAAGCCTATTTCTAGCATGGTGCTAATGACTTGAGATTCCTGACATAGAGGCTAATGACTTTGTAGGAAGAGGCGTTATTTGTTGTTTTTATGTTCTAAAGCATCAACAACAGTTCCAAGACCTAGATATGACACCTTTAGAGATTGTAGCCATATATGAGCATTGATGCAGGGGGTGCGGTGCAGTGCAGTGCAATTTCTATGTTTTAAGTTTGGACCAGTGGATGACCAAGACCAAGAGTGCTAATTTGAAATTTCATTGATATGGTGTAAGAATGGTATCAATATGATCTCTGAATGGATTAACCTACCCCGACACGCATTTGGAGCCATTGCACATGCTTTGAAAATAGCAACATATACATGAAAGTTCCATCATGCGGGATAATTCAAAGGCAGTCTGAGGTTGATCATGATTAACATGAGATGAATCATAGTTCAAAGTTTTTAACAATCAATTCAAAACCATAATCCTGAACATTTGGAAGCCTTCTCTGGTTATATCTGCTTTGTCTGTACATAAAGAACTCGGGGACTCATTTTCTGGCTGTACAGATAGAAATCGTAAATGCTTATGTTGCAAGTAATAACAAACAACCTCAGCTCTGATTGGGAAAACGGTGTAAAAATAAAAAAATCTTAAACCATGCTTTATTTGGTGCCAAGTAGAAAATGCAAGGTGCTCCATGATAAATACTCCGAATAGGAGACCATAATTTATATAACCTTAAGAAGATATATCCATGCATTATCTCCAGAAAAAAAAGAAACGGACCAAATACTGCAAGCATGCCTATAATCCTTGCTAATTTCCATCTCCACATTGTCTATTCTTAATGGAGGTCTAAGGCATTGTTTGTCGAATCCATGAACGAAAATAATTGCAAATTTCCATATTGATGATGGAGAGAGAAAACATTGATGAGAAAAATAACATAAAAATAGAACAAATCAAGCCGGCAAATATAAATTAAACCAAGCCGGCAAACATTATGTTTTTGGTATCACTGATACTGACACCGACACCAAAAACAATGCCAGACTTGCAGAGGATAAAACCAAATATAGAAGGCATACTCCCATCTCGTAGAAAGCAAACCAAAAGCAGCGCTAGACTCTAGAAAGGGAAAAGACAAATAGCAAATCGATTGATAGACCTAGCTTTCAGAAAATCACTGCCAAATTTTGACCTCTATACAACAGATCAATTGGCAAACTTGAACTTCCTGAAGACCTCTGTTTTGACATCCCCAAAGCCGAAGCTAGCATAATCGAACATGCAAAAAAAATATTACATGCAAAACACAACTCCGACTCGACTTCACTACAAACTCACTACAAATAGAAAGAAAGTGGTGCAAACTCACTACGAATCTAGTGAACCCAAAAATTATAACTCTCCCGACATCTCCACCTTTGAACTGGAATATGAGGGGCATATCCCATAGCCACACCACCATCTCTAGGGTTTGTCCTTTGGGAAACCCAAAAAACATAATATAGTTTGATCCCATGACGGTGCAATGCATTAGAAGAAATGAAAATGGACAAAAGCATATTGATTAGAAGGAATGAGATGCAGCTCGAATAACCAAATAACCTACCAGCCTCTGTTACAACATACGATTCAAGGGCAACCCATCGTTGGCGTTTGGTCTAGTGGTAACACACTAGTTCCTTAGCAATGTGGTCTCGAGTTCGAGACCGTCCAGAATCGCACTCGGTACTGTTGGGGGTCAAATCCCAACAGACGCAATGTAAGGTGGTTGGGGGCAGGGCCCAACCGAGCAATGTAGTGTGGTGTGTGGTCACATGTCCAGTTGGATGCTGCCTAGTGGCGTGACGTTAAAACTACTATCTATCTATCTTAAGTTTTTGGCATTTACAATGAGACATAAACTATATTGTACAGGAGAAATAAGTATAGGAGAAACAAGTGCACAATTATTATTTCACACAATGTTGCCAATGACTAAAATGAACGTCTACTTCCAAAGAGCCAACAAGTTCTCCCTTCCTTGATAGTACTTTCAAGCAACCAGTGATTCCTGCAAAGAACGGGATCTGAGTGTACATTCCACACAAGAACGAAATGAAAGAACAAATTACCTCGTTTTTTCCTGATCAAATCTACGCAAGAGGCAGTCGCGGTTGCAAGCCAAATATCCATTGGATACAAATGTGGCACTCTATCATCCTTACGTTCTTGTGGAGCATGATGCCATACCTCAAATTTCATTTGAGATACCTTGATTCGCTCAAAACTTCGCATCAATTGAAATTACCATCGCGACCGCTTCGTGAGGTAAGAAGGATTTCCAAATGATACAACACAATTTTTAAATTATTTATAATAACTAGCTAGCAAAAGATCATTTATGCAGTTTTGTCCCTAGTTAGAGAATGGATAGCCGAGCCAAGAAGTTGTTTCGCTCCCCATGTCATTAAAATCAAAGAAAAGAAAACTGTCTTAATGGTTAAGGATTTGCAAAATGTAAATTTTGTAAACTATGAATCGAGATAGCATACCATGGAAGGAGTGGCCATTGGAGGATAAGTAAGTTGGAGGATATGAATTCAACCCACCACTATCACTTTCGGTTGGTGTATTGTAAGGGAAGTACGATATCCTCAAAGTTGCCCGCCATTAAACCATCAGCATTGTCGTTCACTTCTCATATGTAAAACTATACAAGAGTGAATCGCCTTCGTTCTAATTATAATTGTAGGAATAATCAAAAGGCAGGTTGAATACTCAAAATAACCGCCCTTAATGGCAACTCAAAGTGGACCGCATGTTTAGGAATAGATTAACCTACCAAAAGTTCACAAAATGAGCATTTCCAAGCATACTTTAGAGAACAAACACTTTTTGTAAAGACTGGATTCAATCACATTGGGAGAGGGTAAAACCTTCGCCTCGCTTTCTCGAGAATTTTCACCTCCCGTGTTGCTTTTAAAGGTGCCCATGCATCCTCGGCATGTATGTTTTCATCCTCAAATATGGTTCCCTTTAAAAGTTAAGTAGAAGATTCCATGCAAAATATAAGAAATTTCTACAAGCAACTTCAAGAAAAGAAGTTGATAAGATGGAATCTTGTTCTAGCATAATTGGAAGACAGGAGCTTTTTGACCTGCAAAAAGCTACAATCCACATTAGTGGAAATTTATTGTAAGGAATGTATAGGCAAGTTAACTTACAAACCTTCTGATTTCTAGAGTCCCAAGCCTGTGTGTCTCATCAAGTAAACTTAGCAAACTAGCTTGAGATAAAGATGCAAAACCAAAATATGCATTAGAGACTGCAATCTCCTGCCATATTGAAAGTCTGTTCTTCTGCAAAGATTCTATCAAGAGACAAAGACACATTGTTTGTAGATATTACATTGTGCCTCTGCTCCAAAATCTCTAATGCGACCAGAATTCACCAAAGTCACAAAGTCCGGCCCGTGATAATCTGAATTTATGAGAATCACCAAAGAATTCTGTATTAAAATCTACAACAAAATATTTTTTGACGACACAGAATACAACGCAGAGCATACCTTACTGGTCTTTCATCAATTTGTGGGCGAAGAAATGTACACTGAAAAATAAAATGAGGTTGAGTGCAACAAAAATTTCAAAATCAATACGCTTATAAAATGTTGTAGTTTTGTCACCCACATTGCCAAAGTATCGCCGAATTTTACAATGGCGGCCGTCATCCCGTGTGTATTCGTCGTTGCCACAAACTGCGGTAAACCCTAAATCCGGGTTGTAAAGGGCATCAATCATCTTTCGAATGCCATAGCCGAATATTAAATGCCCTTTTTCAAAGAAAATAGCTCCGTGAATTGAGATAGAGACCCGTTTGTGAGGCTGCATCTATTAAGTCCAGAAAGGAAGAGAGAAAACAGAGCACTTCTTACTGCCATAGCCACACCTCGCAAACTATTCGACATAATAGAGTTCTCCTTACAGCCATAGCCACAAATCTTGCAGCTTCGGTCTGTCTTCCCAGTTAGCCGGTTCAAGCATCCCTGACCCACAACGCAGGTGACTGAGCTTTTACAGGGAAGAATAGGTTTTTAGCAGTCACCAGCATATCCTAGGGATATTCTAGCATATACCTAGGATATGCCAAAAACCCATATAAACAAGGGTTGGCCCCCCTAGGGGCAACCCAAAAAATACATATAAACACACTATGCATTTCCTTAAGAACCCATTAATTGATGAGAGCGATTAAATTACTCACTTTAGTATTGCCAATTGCTAAGAGCGATTAAATTACTCACCTTAGTATTGCAAAAAGTAGCCCTAAACCCAGTAGAGTAAACCTATCTATAATCTCAGGAATAATCCCTGGCTCTGCCAGAACATTAGCAACGGTCTTTTCTTCGTCAGGATGTGGGTGAATAATTCCCTTTCGCTAGATTATATCGATATAATCATAAAAAGCTAATGTTTCTGGAATTTTGGACCAAGCTTCTGATAAACTAAGATTTTCGGCCCTGCAGGATCGAACCCTCCGATATCTCTTGTTGAAAGAATCCTTGATCCCACTGATAACCAGTATGACTGAATAATTCTACCAGAAATAGGCTCAGGAATAAGAGACTACACCTCCGCAAGAGCAGTTTCTTCAAGTTCGGCAAGTAGAAACCCTATTTGATACTAACAAATTAGAAGCCCAATCATCAAAAGCCATGCTTTCTAAGGCAGCCGCAATGCCATTATGAGGATTCACCTCTAAAGCCTCAAGGTCTTCTTGCAATCTCCCCAAGCTCAGGCCTTGCAAATGCCCTAGAATATCTGGTGAGGATATAATTCTCCCCTTCTAGATATGCATTATAAGGGATGGTAAAATCCCCAGACTCCAAAGGCAGAATAGGCGCAAATCCCTTGGCAGCAGCTTCATCCACTGACTGATGTTTGAGCCCCAGAGGCAGGCCCCAGTAAGATGCCGCTGTAGCTACATGTATAGCGAGTTCTAGATCTTTTGGAATAGAAGCATGGTTCAGTTCCCCAGTTGAAACATCCGCGATCCAGAACGCAGGAGACTGCCAGTTTACAGGGAACAATAGGTTTGGAGCAGTTACTAGCATATCCTAAGTATCCACAAACCCACATAAGCGAGGGTTTGCCCCCCAGGGACAACCCAAAAAAAAGAAAAAAGAAAAAAAAAAGACCATGTTAAAAAAAAAAATAATAATAATAATAAAAAAAGGTCGTTTTATCCAGATACATGTTTCGACCTTAAGGAATTTGCACCCAACCTAATTATTTTCCAGATTATATATATGGGGCACTCAACCTATTGTAAAGAAGTCATACTAAATTCCCCTGCAACACCACCATTATGAAGAAGTCACGCTAAATCCCCATGCAACAGTTCAATGGTTGCAATCCATTTACGGTTCCGAGCCAAGCAACAAACTAATGACGATACAAGAGAGTTAAAAGGGGGAATTTATGTCAAAGATGTCTAATGGTGCTATTGCATTTGTGGGTTGCTCGAGATTATCTATCATGTGTTGATTGAAGTAAGAAGGAAGAGGGAAACCTGGTGATGCATTGTCGGGATGATAGTTTAGACACGAAGAATTGTTGGGAGGATAGTTTAGACATGCAGATGGACGTTGAAGCATGACTACAGAAAAATGATAGAAGTACCTATAGTATAATGTGTATCATTAATCGTTAGAAGTGTCGAATTGCTAAGATGTGCTCACGCCTATTAGGCTTTTTGTAGGTTTTTTGTTGGTTCTTACAAGTTTGATCTTTGGTTTTGTTTGAGCTCTTCTTTTGTATGTGGGATTTTTAAGTTCATAGCCTCGTTTGATAGTTTCTTTGTGTTAAGGCAGTGCTCATTGCATGCTCGATTAACTTTTTAGAACTGCACGCTCAAATATTTTTTCCCTATGTCGACAATCATAAGATAAAAGCTTTCCACCAGTAATATCGAAACTTCGCCATTCTCCTTTCTTGGCAGTTAGCCTCTGAAATTATGAAATTAAAAAGACAATAAAAGAACAGTGCTACTTTTTGCTATCAAAATATGTTGCTTTGGTTGCCCCTGTTCTAACCACCCACTTCTATAAATGTTATTACTTATATTACATGTAGAAAAGCAGTACTTTGTGTCATTGAAGGCACAGGGCCTCAACTGATGTTCAAAGGTGGATAGATCTTTTTTTCCTTTTGAATGAAATCAAAACTCTACAGCTCAGAAGGCGCTTAACATGCAGCAAACCCAAGTAATATATGTGAAGATTAATGTGCTGGCTGAAGGTTAATGTGCCGGCTGAAACAACAATGCATCAACAAATTTAACCCAAGCCAAAAAGCATACTCAACTCACTTTCTTTTGTTGATTCTTCAAATTCTGCTGCATGGTCCCCTAGCTGAGAATGACTTTGGCAGATAGCTGCAAGTCAACATATCACATGAAGGCGCTATTTTTTTATTTTATGACATTCAAAATAACTTTCCAACTTTGAAAGAAAAGAAAAAAGCTACCTCTGTGATATTTTGACCAGTATTGACAGACACATGCAATGCCCCAGGAGGTCCAAACAATTGATAATATTCTCTTCATCCATTAGCTCTCTGGAATGCATCGTGCATTCTGGAAGTAGGTCTACCTTGGATACTGCATCCAGCCCCTACAAGGCACAATGTAGGAACATGTAGGTGTACAACTGGCATTGCTCTTAAGACCTGAAATTAAAACAGCACCCTTCAAAACGAGCCATGAAAATAAAAAACTCATCGTTTTCTTATAAAATGAACCTATCTGCATCTCTCTTTGCTGCAAACTCCTTAATAATACAATCATTCAGAGGGTTTCTATCCTTGTTGTATGTTTTCATTTCCATATAGGCATTCCTAGTTCAACACTTGAAAACCTCACCTTAGCAACCTCTTTTAGATCATCAACGGCAATTCCAAGTGTCTTGAAGACCTCTTCAAGCTTCAAAAAACCCTATCATACAGGTTGTGGCATTAAGTAGGGAAAAAGACAAAAGCTTACAATTCCTGAGTTCAAAACAACCCAAAAAAGAAGCTATCCATGAATGACTCTGAAAACAAGTTAAGCATGATAGCATTTAACAACAGCAAATGTTCAGATCAATACATAATACAATGATACTCGATACCTCAGCTTCCCGCTCGTTTGCCTCCCATTTTGTAGTTGACTGTACATAAGTAATTAAAATGCATCAGTATAGAATAGTTCTGGATTTTATTCCAGCGAGTGCACAATATATCTGCATGCATTGAAGAGGGTTGTTTTCCTATGTGATTCATGCAAAATAAATATGCCAGAATCTTCCCTAAATGGATAATCTTTTTGCGGATAGGTTATCAACACTTTCTAGAACCTGCATAAAATCCAATTATACTACGCATCAAAAAAGTCTTCTACCTCTTGATCTAAGCCAACAAATTAGACAAACATTATTTTTGTAATTCCATAATACATAGACCTCTTAAAATATTTAACTTCTACAAAAGAATATTTCTGTTATGCTTTAATGTGCTATGCATTACTCTTATACAACATGCCAAATCAGCTTTTAGATTTGCACCCCTATACCTCTTCATACTTGCCTTCTCCAAGGGTCAATTCACATTAGGGTTTTTTTGAGATTAAAAAAGGGCCTTCAAAACATGCCAACTAAGCCAAATGAAGATAAATGAACTACCAATCAGAAATCAGAGCCTGACGGGTCCAGTCAGCAAGACTGTTATAACTAACTCACTGGATCACATTTTCTAGCATAACTATTGATAGAAAAGTCCAAATGAGCTCTTGTTTAGTGCAATAGATAGATCTCGTTGAGATCTTTCCAACCTTAGGTGCTTTGTACATATTTTAACCACTTATGATTGTCAAAACTCCAAGAAATATGATTTTTACCATTTTTTACTATCCTACGGGGCTAAAAGATATGCAAACCACCCAAGATTGGAAAGATCTCAATGAGATCTATCCATTGCACCAAACAACAGCTCATTTGGACTTTTCTATCAACACTTATACTAGAAAATGTGATCCAGTGAGTTAGTTATAACTGTTTTGCTGACTGGATTACCAGTTCTATTTTCTGATTGGTAGTTCATATAGCTTAGTCAGCAGCTCTTAGAAGGCCCTTTTATGATCTCAAAAAATCCCTAATGAGAAGAGATTGTTCATAAGGATGAAGATGATGTGGCTGAGGAAACATAAGATAATTCCTGCAACACCACAAAATTTAACTTCTTATAAAAACAAAAAAGTTGCCAGTCAACCTCCAATATTTAACTTCTTGAAAGATCTTCTCATCCATGAGAAGCTATCTTAAAGATATAAACTATTGAATAAACGGGTTCCTTTTAGTCTATTAAGATCAAATAGATCTGTCTTTCAAAAAAATACGAAAAACATTTGCATGCATTGCTCTTGCATAGTCCTACAAATAGAGTATACGGTAAGAAACATCAGACTGTAAAAAGTTACAGCCTTGCAATCTGTAAGCCAAAGCCTATTTATATCAAGGGAAAAACTACAATATACCCCTAACTTTTTGCAAAATTCACAGTATACCCCTAACTTTCTAAAAATTCACAAAATGCCCCTAAAAATTCACAAAATGCCCCTAAAAACCTATACGTTAGGGGCATTTCATGAATTTTTAGAAAGTTAGGGGTATATTGTGAATTTTGCAAAAAGTTAGGGGTATATTGTAGTTTTTCCCTTATATCAAGCACAGTAGGAATGGTGGAGATATGCCGGTTAACCATGCTGCTGGCCAACTGATTCATGTGGCATTAAAGAAACAGCTGATTTCAAGTACCATTCATACCTTCATTAAAGCATCAAGCTGTTTTGCACCACGATTACGTTCACGTTTTGCAATTTGTGATACCGGGGTTGTTGAGGAACATAACATGCCATAAATTATGCGAAATTGAATACCTTTCGTAGCTTAAACCCTTCTTGCTTTCCGGAGTGCTGAACCAACTATTTCATCTGTAGGAACAACCATCGGCAACCATTGAAATGCACCAACATTCTCCTTCTGTAATAAAAGCATTAAATTTTAGACTTCTGATTTTACCTCTGAAGCCTCAAAGGTCTTCTTGCAATCTCCCCAAGCTCAGACCTTGCAAACGCCCTAGAATCTCTGGTGAGGATATAATTCCCCCCTTCTGGATATGCATTATAAGGGATGGTAAAATCCCCAGACTCCAAAGGCAAAATAGGCGCAGATCCCTTGCCAGTAGCTTCGTCCATTGATTGATGTTTGAGCTCCAGAGGCAGGCTCCGGTAAGATGCCGCTCCGACTACATGTACAACGAGTTTTAGATCTTTTGGAATAGAAGCATGGTCCAGTTCCCCGGTTGAAACATACTCGATCCAGAACGCAGGAGACCGAGAATTTACAGGGAACTATAGGTTTGGAGCAGTCACGAGCATATCTTAGGTATATTCTAGCATATATCTAGGATATGCCACCAACCCACACAAACAAGGGTTTGCCCCCCTAGGGGCAACCCAAAAACAGGTAGATGCATTCAACCCTTATCCCCCAATTGCGCCTTGCCATGTGGCATGTTTCTTTTGCAAGAATGTTAACAGAAAAAAATACAGTGGCATCAAGATTTTACAGTCGCTTCTACCCGGCATTTTGGATCTTTATCCTGTATTTCGAGCTATTACTTCGCATTCTGGCGGGCTGGAATGCACCACCTTCACGTTGCAGCAATGGCAATCTACTTGCCATCCCTGGGACAGGGCTCCGCGCTTCGTGCGTCGCCCTGTCTCCATCCTAGGGATGGCAAGTAGATTGCCATTCCTGTATACATATAGTCGTTAAGTCTTTCTTGCAGGTTTTATTTTTAAATCTAAAATATCCACTTTCTATCTATTTTGTTAAGGCATATTTTATTTTAGGATCTATAAATAGGCTACACACCTATGAACATGATAATGTCCAACAATTTCATCTCTAATGCAACATTAATGGTTCAAAGAAAAAGCATAATACTACATCAACATGGTGTAGATAACGCCCTGGCTCGAGGGCATTATTGAAAAAAGAAGATCTGAGGCCCATCAGTGGCGAAGGTGCGCATGCAACGCACTCTTGAGCCATTTTGATGACCCAAAAATTGTTTTTGCTATAACGCCCGAGGGCCAGGGCATTATCACCCGTAACACTATGGCTCGAGGGTTTGCATTGTTTGGAGATAGCCAGTTCTGTCAAAGCCAATTTCGCCATAGCCAGTTCTGCCAGTTCTCTGTCTCTTTTGTTTAGCTGTGTAGCAGAGTTTGGGCAAAGAGTTTTTGGGCAGAGTTTCAGATGGAGCAAACCAGCAATGTGGGCCAGTGAAGCTGTTACCAGCTGGTAACAACACTCTAATCAGTGGCTGAGATCTAATCTCAATCTGTAAACATGAGAGCCGGGCATTAAGGAAAGATTCATTTCGATGTCCCACATGTTGCACTTATATATTGTTGTTATTAACAAGCTGTTTTGTGAACACTTTGCAATGTAGATCTATAACAATGTATATATGATGAATTGAACTAAATTGTATTGAACTTTGGTTGATGAGTATTATTGCTTAGTAGATAAATCATTAGTGCACATTGCAATACAATATTAAGTCCTTACAATATGTTATTTTATTTAATCAAATTGCTTCAAAATCTTGATGTGAAAACTAAATTTTGCTAGCCCCAAGCTATGTAGCCAAATTCACACTATGTGGAGTGGTCTTGGGACAATATTTCAATCCGTCAAAACAAAGAACCCAACCAGGGGCGATGTGTTTTGCTTAAAAAAATTGTACATGCCACACTGGTGGACTGGTGCCTTGTTTGCTTTACCTTACAATCAAAGTTGACCACACACATAAACTTCTTTTGATCACTCTGCTCGATCTAATGAAGTCAACATGTCATGTTTTGGTTTTTTTTTCTTGATTGTAAAATGCATGCATTTATGAGTTCGCTTGCTATTCCACAAGTCCTTGATGTTTGAACATTGATTCTTTCGGTCTGTTTTGTCCTTGCTTCTGTAACTTCAACTTTCTTCCTCCAATGCTTCTTTGCTTGTTTTCTTCATTGTTATCTTCTTGTTTTAAACTCTTTTTGTTATGTTTATATTTTTACTAGTTTTTATACCTTGGACTTATTTGTAAATCCATGTCTTTTCCTGGTACTTCTGAGATTTTTTTGTTCTCTTACGTCACATCATTGGACAAGAAATCTTTAGGTCTTATCTCATATGAGCTTAGAGGCAAAAGTCCACTTCAAAATGATACAATAATATCTCAATGCTTGTCGATTCTATGCAAAACCATCTGAAGGCCCGGATGATATATCATTTGATAGATTGGTGCTCAGTCCATACACTCAGTGATACCACTCCAATAAACTAGATTCACAGTGCCCAGTTTGTGCTGACAATCCCAAAGAGCCAAGACAAGACATCTTCAGAAAAGCCCAGGCCGCAACAGAAGACATGGCTAGCCAGATCTTCAAAACTTCTACAAAAAAGTAAACGTCGAGGGACCAGATATGCTAAGGAACAGTGGCTCCAAAGAAACCCAGACTAAAGTTACGCATTACAATATTTGCAGAATACTTCAAGAATGGATCTGAACTTCAAGAATGGTCGTTCTTGGATCTAAACTAGTGTGTTACATTCATTTGGGAAGTTGACCATAGTAGATGGGTACATTTATCTTCACCCAGATGCACCATGGTAGGCTAAAGGGTAAGAAATTAGGGTCTGGTTTACCGATTTCGTTAGGCACGTTTTAATATAGGGTTCGGTGGGGAAGCTATGGTGGGGGAGCTCTTCTGAACGGATAATGGCAGGCTCTGCCGCCGTATCTAGTTTCTCCTGAGCCTGCCCGTGAAATGATATGGCTGGCTGACTACCTTATTTGTTTCTTTGCACTCATCTTCGGAAACCTATCACGGATGGCTCTGCCGCCTGATACGATTCCCAACTCCAGAGCTCGTCTTCCTGAAGGTTTTGGCAGATGCTGTAGCTGTCCAGCTTATTTCTTCAGGTATGTGCCATTTACCCTATGTCTCGTTTGATAAGTAGATCATTTTTTGCAGATAAACACGGCATCTATCAAAAGAGTGTATATTTGATATAATAATGTCTTCTGCGCTTTATAAGTAAGCCTTCAGTTTTGATGCTTACTGCTTAGACCTTGCCTCAGCCATTAATCAGAGGGAATGGATGTTGCTGTTGTAGATTGAATTTGAGATGGTTTATATCTTATTAGAATGTAAAGTAGAATGTGAGGGTCTTTCTTCGTTATTCAGGCCTTGCGCTGGATCTGAGTGCTCTGTTGAGACAAAAATCTACAAAGTGAAGAAATTTCAATAAGATCTTGAGAGAAATCTAGTTTGTATGATGAGGTCGAAATTATCACTTCATAATATAATGTTACTTTCGCTGGATTATTTTCAGTCCGTCAACAGAATTGAAGTAAGACTCTCGCATCCGTATATGTATTTGATTATTTTCAAATAAGCTCCAGCAGATGAGTTACATGGTTTAGGAGTTCTTGATGATGCAACATGCAACAAGATTGGTGGTCAACGATTTTTAAAGACTATAATGCTTAATGTTTGCTTCTAGAAGGCGCTATCTCTACTCTAACCTATGAGAGAAAGGGAGCAAAAGTTCAGTCTGCAATATAATTAAGTGGAAAATTACAGCCTCAAATTATCTGGAAATCTACACTAGAGCACAAAGAAAGATAAAGAAGATTAGAATGCAAAGTACGAATTTACCACCTTTAAAATCATATTATTGAATAAACCTGTTAGATCCTACTACTTGTTATGTAAGGAAAGTTGCCCTTAAATGGTTAAGTTGACAACCAACAAAAAATGGCTCTCATCTTGAAGAAAATTTTGCACGTTTCATTCCCACTATTTAACGTGGTTTCCCATGGGGCCCTCGGACCTGAAAGCTCATCTCAAGGTCAATATGGACCTTCTTAAACTGCCCATTTTCCGTGGATGCAAAAAACCTTAAGGCACGAGGATGCCCGTATTCCATGGATGCAGAAAACTTGTCATCTATAGCAGGTTTGCCAGGTGATGTGCAACAGGCTCCTATTGATAAGGTTGATCAGCTCATTTGCAGTGATGGAAAATCAGAGATGGTTAAGAATGTCGCAGATGGTGGTTTAGCTGGTACAGTCTATTTTGACTTGGTTCAGGATGAATATGATGTCCTGAGAGTGCAGGATCCTGAGAGGAGCAATTCTGGAGGTTTTACAGGGTGTGCTTTATATTTTGGGATGGATTGAAATCAGCTGCTAAGTATCATTTCCTTTGTTGTTATGGAGGAGAGATAGATTTTGGGAGTGAAGTTCTGGGATCGTGACTTGTGATTGTGGTCTTATTCTGAATTGTGACTTTTTGTTAGAATTCTGAATTTGGTGTAAAAATTTTGAATTAAAAACTATGAATCCGAGTTCTATGTATAAAAATTTGGAATTTGAATTTTGAATTTGGTCTGAACTTTGGAACTTAATTGTATAATGTGGTAGAACTGAACTAAAAGAATGTGATAGTATCCGAGTGCTAGAATTGAACTAAAAGTTTGAAATTCTGCCAAAAAATAATCCTGATGGAGGTGGAATGACACCTCTTAAAAGACAAATGATAGGTATGGAGCTGAGCAAGTGTTTGCTGCACCCTTGCTTTAACTTTGGTGCTCCCATCCCCAAAATGTGAAAGCACCTTGTTTTAAAGGCCAAACATCAAGTTTCGCCGTTCCCATGGAAACCTTACCTTGCCTTGGTTGTCTTGGTTTATGACCTGATTTCCAAGTGTTTTCAAAATATTTATCGACCCTCAGGTCCAACTAAATGTACTTGGATGTTGTGCTCGAGCAAAGGAATCTCGAAGCTTCCAGTCCTCCTAGTGCCTATATGAATGGAGTAGCAGTTCGTTCAACCTCCTCAAAAGGAGTTTCTCAATTGGCACAAAAAAGTCACCTTTACAAAGGTCATTTTTGAATGCCTTCCTCCAGTAATCAAATCTTTGCACTCTTCGAACGCTTGCGTCCACCTAACAATGCATCAGACAAAAGATTCTCTTCAAGTGGAATCCACTCGTCTTTTAGAGCATCCTCGTCCTCACTAACTCTTCCGTTCCCAAAGTTATGCCAGAATCTTCACGCTCTTCGCTGCGCCTTCGGAAAGCCTCACAATGGCTCCAAACTTGCCATGCATGGATCGAAAATAAGGGGTTTCTCCCCGAAAAATCCGCTTAAAAATATCCGACCTTCTGAAAATGTTTTTGGCAAATTTCCGGCATATAAAACAAAAAAATCCAGTAGGATACACGAAAAATAGCACTTTCAAATATTTTTCCGGTAGTCTGAAATACGAGGCGGCATTTTTACTGGTTAAAAGCATCACTATTTTCAAACCCTATTGCCATGAAATACGAGGCGGCATTTTTACTGGTTAAAGGCATCCCTATTTTCAAACCCTATTGCCGTGGCGTCGGAGATCGTCATTGTAAAAAGACATGATCTCGCTGGAAAAAAAAAAAGAGTTTTGTCACGTCACAAAACACTTTTATATGATCTATCACGTCACCGCCGGAAAATTTTCAGGTACGTAATCTTGGGTGGAGATATCTATGCTTGATATCTTCCGACCATCAAGATCCTGGCCGAAAAAGTTTCTCGATGCCACTCGTGAACCGCCTCGAACTTTATTGCCCGGAATCACTGAAAAGTTATCTATTGCATAATGCTTAGATTGAGCACTCATGTGTGGACAATATAACTACACACACATAATGCTACATCTTTCACATCACATGGCTAGCCTCCAAGTTAACACTAATAGTGAATTTTCCGTAGATGACAATGTAAGACCAAAAAGTTGTTCTTCCGCTGCATCGAGTTAACACTAATAGTGGATCTTTCATAGGTGACAAACCAACGGGGATGCAAGACGACATTGAAGAAAAAAGTCTATGGTGAATTATCGTATCTATGAATTGGCAGAACTTAATTAGCATTGAGTTACAGAGGAGTCACCATTTTTCTCTACGGTGTAGTTTGGCAGCGATATTTGGGATTCCCCAACAACCCTTAATGGAAGTTGAGTGTGTCGTGCAATTTGACAACGACATCTGGCATTTCTCAACAACCGTTAATGGAAGTTGGGTGCGTCAGTCGCGGGGCCCCTCCCGCTATGGTGGAATGGGGTTCCATCTTCTGTTCCCCTATACACCAGGCTTAAATTTTCTGTAATCTATAAAGATATTTTATACCATCCACATCGTAGTCAAATGCTTCTAAAAGATAATATAGGAAAAGATTAACTCACTAGTTTCTCTCGTCTTTGGAAATTAATGGCAAATAAGATTTTAATGAAGTATAGCTAGAGCATATAAAGGCGTCATTAGTCTTCTATGGAAAAGAAGATGGAATGACTCATCTTCTCTATGATGCTAATGGTGTTAGCATGCACATCCATGGCTATGGAGACTAGTCTTCTACGGAAAAGAAGATGGAATGACTCATCTTCTCTATGATGCTAATGGTGTTAGCATGCACATCCATGGCTATGGAGACTGAGCTCAGGGTGATCTATTCAAATGCCCAAGCAAGCAATGAGGTTACCACTTCTAATCATTGCCTCCGTATATGGAGGTTCAATAGAGTGTAATTAATAAAATATGGTAATAAATCTTGATCGATAAAGATGCATCTTGACCACCAATATTGTCTGCCAAGCTAATATATGTTCACAATTGGCTCATAAACCTTCCTCTTGGTTCCCCTATTTCAGAAGCCCAAACGTTAAAAATATACATTTCTCCTCTTCCTCTTTTTATGAGTCTTTGCTTTTAGAACAAAGTGATCTCATCTTTACTCCACTTTTCGATTGGTTTATTCTCAACCTTGACTTTTTCCTAAACAAGTACAATTTAGGTAAAATGATTGCCTACGATTCTTGCACAACTTATATTTCTCCCTAGGCTTGTCATATGCATGTATATGGTCAATTCAATTATGGCATTCCAAAACCATGCCAATATATGATTTATAACAGATTTGTGGCAGAAAGGACTAATGTTGCTACTATTAACTTCCATTCCTTTGGCTTCTGGTTTATTTCCATAGATGGACTGATATTCCTTGGCTATCATTGCCTATTCTATTGGATCTTGGAGTCAGTGACATGGTAGATGATGATATATGGTTTCAAGCTGAAGACGCTACACTATATGATATAGTTTGATTTCTTGTGGTTGTGGTTGTGTATAAGTTTCTTTACGTAAGGACCCTTTTTTTTGTTGAAGGATGTCAACTTTATTTAATCAGAGTCAAATACAAGTATAAATGCAAAGACAGGAATAAAATCTTGGCATATAAGTGGAGACCCAACGAGTGAAACAACTTGACTAAGCATAAGAGCGCACATCCAAATACTTCTCAATGATCAATCGCCTCTTACGAGGAGCAAGTGAAGAATAATAGTACGACTTAGCAATGTGACATTGAGCTTCTTGGAGAACAAGGTTATCTACCACATCCAAACCTTTGAAGACTTTAGGTAAGGACTTGTCTCATTTCCCTTTCAAAGTTTCTATTCAATGCTTTATTTTCTTAGAAATTGTCAAAGGTAAGTTCGCCTTGATAACCACTGTACCCTTTTCTGTTGAGTAACTACAAGCTCCAACACACACACAAAAAAAAAAGGGAAGGAAATCTATGATAACATAGTATGATTACACTACTAATATATTCTATGGCATTGCCATATTATCATTTATATTTTTAAGAGCCTTTTTTTATTTATACATCTTTTTTTTTCTACACATATGTAAAGTGATTTGGCAAATTTTGATTCTTTTATTCCCGCATGCAAAAGAAATGGGCAGTGTACAAGGGAGGCGCAACAATTATTCTAGACCAATGGCCTTCCAATCCTTGGATTGGCTTTAGAAGCACAAAATTACCACTAGCATTAGCATTATCTTCTTTTTGGTAGTCTTTTAATATTTGGTTATTGTGTTTGGTGATGGGGCCTAGTCCCCAGATTTTCGATGAGCTGTTGCCTTTGCATGTGCCGTCCCATAACCCGTTGGGTTCCCGTGGGGTTTAAAAATTCTCTTATCTTATCTTATCTTATCTTATCTTATCTTATCTTATCTTATCTTATCTTATCTTATCTTATCTTATCTTATCTCTTGCCACAACACATATAAATTTATTTTCCATGGTACACTTTTTCGGTAAGCTTTTCTGGTGGAGTTTTTCTATTGCGTGAGGTTGAAGCCATTGGCCTTCCGATCTGTTTTCACACTCTGCCGCCATAGCTGGTGGGGTTCTGAGAGAATGATAGGTGGCAGCGAAGGTGGATCTTCATATGCCTTTATTTAGGGATCCAACAAGTCGTTGGTACTAGTGTTGGGAAAGTATGCCGTTGAACGAGCAAATAATCTTGTGATCGAAGTTCTAAGGGAGGTTGCAAAGGTCTTGTTCGGACATATGAAGTTAGTGTGGTTCTACTTGCAGCTCTATTTACATACTTTCGCAATGGTTGACATTCTGATGACGTGTTATGAATCTGGAAGAGCATGGTAATTGTAAGGAGTTTAGATGGCCTAGATTTGATGTTGAGTTGGCAAGATCTAGTGAACTTATGGAAGTTATAATTTGGATCTAAGGTTGAGATTTTCCCAGATCTGGTGGCTAGGATCAAGTGCAGCTTTGTATAAGATAGTCAAAATTCGTGGGGGGCTCAATTTTGGAAGATGACATCTGGCAAAGTTCTTGAAGTTGTGAGTATATTTTTTTATTAGTTGAATAATATTATGTTGAAGTAGGAAATTTTGAGTATGATTATGTGGTTCTCTCATGTGTGATCTCAATTTCTCTAATCTCAAATGAAGTTAAGTTTATGATATGAATTGGTGCAAGAATTTATGATGGAATGATTAAGTTGGTGATGATGATGCCAGAGTGAGGCTTAGCATGTCTCATATACTTTGAGATTTGCTTTGGTTCTTTGGTCTTGAGTTTGCCCTGGTTGCATTGATCAAGCTAACATGTTTTGGGGGGCATTCCGAGAAAGCAACACTATGCTGGCATGATATTTCCTATTTTTAGTTTAAGATGGTGGTGATACTAAGTTATGACGCAATGTGTATCTTTGGAGTATCATTTGTGCAAAATATGTTCAAGACATGGTGTATATCTAAAGTCTTTGTCAAAGAGAAACAAGATGGTAATAATTGAAAAGATCTGTCGAATCTGGAGCCTATTGCAGAGGTATGAATCTACTTTATAATTTTGAAGATTTGAGGAATTTTAAATGAATGGCTTCTATTCTTCCTTTGCCTGGCTAGCAAAGATTGAATTGTTTGCTAGAAGAACTACAGAGTATTTGACAAATCCTGCCAAATTCTTGCTTCCACATTTTAACTGCTTTCTAAATTGCTCTTGCCATTTGCTTCTTGTTTTCTCAATTGCTTTAATATCTGCCACTCCTCTATATCTATTGAATAAGTTAAGGATTGAATCCGATGTTGCTAAGAGAAGAGCGGCAAAGGAAATGATTGAAGCACAAACAGATAAAGAAGAGAGCTTGGGTGCATCAGAAAGCTCAAATGGCGAAGGGGGCACAGAAATCTACAGTACGCATGTGAAATGAATGCTCTGTTCTGCCCTCCATTGCCCAGACCTGCAAGAAAAAGGGAAAAAAAATTTCTGCCCGCACGCACGAAGAAGAGGAAGAAAATTAAAAAAAAAAGGGGGCTATTCAAAGGAAGTAAAGAAATTTTGAAAGATAAATTTCAACATCTTGGTAATGGCTCGTTGGATAAGATGCTAGTTTTCAACTATTGCTTTCGAGTTCAAGTCGATGTGAAGTGCTTTATTTTTCGAAGATGTTTGGCTATGGGAAACTAGTTTTTGAAGACTAAATTTTTGAAGACTAAATGAGGTTGAAGATATATCTATATGATCATGTTATTTTCACTTGAGACTTTATTTTCCAATAAGACTATTTATTCTCCAACAAGCTTATTCAAGTCAAACACCGTATTATGAAGATCAAGATTATATGGTTAGTGCGTATGCTTTTACAATTTGATTGGATTTAATTTCCAAGTTTTTCCAAGAATTCAAGCTATCAAAGGAAGTTGTATAAGTTTTATTTTTTATTTAAGTGATTATGGATGGCATGATGGATGTGCTGACCTAGAAAGGCAGCAGCATCCCATGACCTATATAAAAAGTGATGAAAAAGTATAAGTGATATGAAAGGGATAGAGCGCCATACCAGGCAGTAGAGCGAGGGTGCCACTGACCTGGATGGGACTTGCCACTCTATGGTTGAGGAAGAGAAAATGATGTTAGAAGTTTTTAGTATTTTTTTCCCTTGGAAGACTTCTATAGATGCTTTTGAAGACTTGAAGACATTTTGACATTGGATTTTTGTTAAGTTGTGATGCTATTTTGAGGAGCAAGTTGTGGACACGAAGATCAAAGAAAAGATTTTTGAAGAATTCATCGAGACATGAATAGTCTTGGGGGGGAATAATGTTGTGTGTTTTATCTTGACTATTTTTGCATGATGTGCTTAAATTGGTGAAATGTGCGCATAAATGGAGAACAATATAGGTATAATGTGGAGAAAATGTAAAAAATGTACAAATATTGTGGAGGAAGAATTTATGATGTACTGAAGTGGAAACTATGGACTTGAAGGAGTATTAAAGTCCTTAAGAAATATTTTCAATGGTTGACATTCTGATGATGTGTCATGAATCTGGAAGAGCATGGTAGTTGCAAGGAGTTTAGATGGCTAGTTTGATGTTGAGTTGGCAAGATCTAGTGAACTTATGGAACTTAGAATTTGGATCTAAGGTTGAGATTTGCCCAGATCTGGTGGCTAGGATCAAGTGCAGTTTTGTATAAGATAGTCAAAATTCATGTAGAAGGGAGGCCCAATTTTGGAAGATGACATCTGGGCAAAGTTCTTGAAGTTGTGAGTATCTTTTTTCATCAGTTGAATAATATTAAGTTGAAGTATGAAATTTTGAGTATGATTATGTGATTCTCTCAAAGTATAACTCGAGTTTTTTTTTCTCAAATTCCAAATGTTTGATCAAAGGGTTAATCACTTCCCAGGACAAAAAAGTTGACCTTTTTGTACTCATATATACATATGTATTTCTATGTATAATCTACTAATATAAATACAGCCTTCAATTAAAAAAAGATTATGTGATTCTCTCATGTGTGATCTCAATTTCTCTAATCTCAAATGAAGTTAAGTTTATGATATGAATTGGTGCAAGAGATTATGATGGTATGATTATGTTGGTGATGTATGATGCCAGTAGAGTGAGGCTTAGCTCCAGCGACACATATGCAGAATTATTGGGCAAAACCCATGAACTGGCCAACCTGAAGTTTCCGGTCTGTAACATGCATCTGATGGTATGGAGGAGAGACACGCCCCAGAATTTGCCGCCATGATAAGGCACAAAATGCAATGCCTTTGCCATGATATTTCAATTGTCAAGCACCATCAGGTGTTTTATCTCTCCAGCGCCATACAATGCATACAACTCTTTGCCTGTACTGATTTGCTCTGAAGTCACATTATGGATATACGCTCTAAAATGTAACTTCCCAATATCTTTGAGGCAGTATCCCACGATCCCCTCAAAGCAGTGCAATTTACTACCACGGAGAGCTTTGCAGAGGATTATAGCCCCAGCGGGCTTACAGATATTCCAACCTAAGAAATTCTTTATCCTTACATTCAAATTGGCAGGGGTTTTTGCATCACATCGCATGACCGTCTGTATATGGAGATGTTCAAGGGATGACTCCCTCTCTGCCACCACTCCCAACTTGCAATTTTCCTTCAAAAAAACTATCATTCTGTCATACAGCGCGAGGGGAACATCACATCCACCGAATATTATCGTGACAGACGCATCCAAGAAGCATGGCAAGTCTATAGCTTCCTCGCCTCTGCCACCACCAATATCTGTTCCCAGGTGCTCCTCCATGAAAGTCACAGCCCTCCTTCCTCTACCCCTTCCTCGATTCCTTGCTCCACCCCTGTTTGTCTGCATCTGTGGACAAGGGGCCTCCTCATCCATAGCCCCATCCTCCACTCTCACTACAGAAGACGACAAATTCACATCCGCTCTTCTACCAGTAGCCCTCATGCAGGAGCCTCCTCGCCCTCTCCCCTTGCCCCTACCTCTCTTCGCACTTCCCACTCTCGCTGCAGGCATACACACATCAGGAACTATAGCTCAAATCCTATCTTCAAACACATCAGCCTGCACAACTCTTGATTGCTCTTTGCCATCGCAGCCCCCAACTGCAATGTGGTTTTCCCCATCTCCGATCCCCAAACCATCCATTGCACCATCTATCCTGGCCTCTGCAGGTGCTGCCCGTGTCACATCTGACATCTCTCTGCACCTCATGTCTCTCATTTCACCAGCCCTGCTACACTCTGGAGGACGCCCCTGCCAATCCAATGAATGGAAAATTCGGCAGCCTTCCTTGTCCTTGCAAGAGCCACAGGCCCTGCTTAGCAAGAGGATTCTCTGCTCCACCAATTTATAAACTCTAACCTTCAGCCTAGCCTCTCTTCTCAGATGCATTATGCTCGAACACTAACAACAAGTTCATGCATAGCAATCAACAAAGGATTTCACTGCTTACCTGCTCGCTCCATGCCGAAATCCATATGACAGAAATTCAGGCCCGCTTCCATCCGCCGAATCCGGCATGCCCACGCCCAGCAGGTGCTCTCATATCCGTTGCCCGGCCGCCTTCACATGCTTTCCCATTTTCGGACCTTTGAAACAGACCAAAAAATTCTTTAACTAGCCCACCCAAAATTTGAACATCCCCCCTTAAGCCAATTAAGCTCTACAAAACAAATTGGGAAAACTATATAGCACTTGGTTTTATAGGCTCTTCTTGTTTATAGTGCTTCTTCACAATTCGAAAGTTTTTTCGAGGCCGCCTAATTTAGAATGCTTCATGCCAAAAATATTTTGCAAAATAATTTGTCTATTGATTTCTATGTGCCATGCATAAGCCTTTTTTCCCCGGGCTTGCTACTGACAACATTCTTTTTTGTGCAAGCTTATTCTGGTAAATCATACGCAGACTTGGGGTTCATCAAAGGAGGGAATATGCAAACAAATATTCCCTACATTAATGGCAAGGATTAAGCGAGATTTTGCATGTAAAAACATGCAAGATATTTGGGCTAAAGATTCCTATTGGTGGTCTAATTTAGGAGACACAAATCCAGAAGCAAATTCCATGTATTTTATGTTAAAGATCCAACGAATATGAAAGTACTAGTGTATTTCAATAAAAAATTTCATAGAATACATGCGTACACCCATTCAACAAGTGTAGATGCTATAATAATTGACGTTTCTATTTTGCAGGATACTCAAGTGTATTTCAAATAAAACAATACATGCATACACCCATTCAGCAAATGTAAACGCTCATATAATAATGACATTTCCCTTTTGCAGCAAGCCTGCATTTTCAGCACTGATATTTCTTTCCTTTCCGACCTGATATCCTCTTTCTCTCTACTACAAGATACTCCGCACAACCATTACCTTTAGACATTTGTATCTGTTGGGCATTCTTTGGCTGAGGAATGACCAACTTGCACACATCAAAATTAAATTGCCTTTAACCATCCTCTCTAACAACCTACATCAAAATGTCATACTTGGAGACTGAGAAGGATACAATAACCAAGTAAGACTACTTTCCCAGCCAGGAAAATCTACCACGGGAATGCGCCATCCTCCAGCTGTCCAATGGCTTCCCTTTCAACTATGACACATTGCATATGGAATGTCATTTGCTGCTATATTATCTTGTTTTGCCCATTCATGTCTATCAAGCCCAGTTTGTCTTTCCTTCTCTCGTACAAAACGATGCTTCCTTGCTTCCTCATTTGCTCTTTGTGTTCCTTGCTTCCTCATTTGCTCTTTTACGCACAAAATTTGACGCACAAAATAAGAACGCCTTGATTGTCTAGGTGGTCATCAGCTCCTAAACAACATACATATGTGTGATTGCTCCACAGTTTTAGCTGTTTGCATTGATAAGATGTAAGAGACAAATGTAACATGTTTCTCTGTGCAATGTTAAAAGTCTACAAAGCACAAAGTAGTTAGGGAACAAAAGCGTTAGCAGGAACTTGGGGCTATTCTGGATTATCCTGCCCATATACTTGCCATAGTTGGATGATGCAAAGTCACTATTTATTCAATAATCATCTTTCCAGCTTCTCAGCTCTCCACAACAGTCAGAATTTTCTGCTCATTAAAGAGCATGTTAGCTGACATCAATGCCTATATAGAATAGGACAATCAAGGCATAAGGTGGAATGGCAAGCTTGCAATAAGTCACAAGTGAATGGGATTTTAAACTGGAAACGGAACAAAGCTCTGTTTCAAGAAACAATGAACTTGGACGAGATACTTGACAGAGTCCTGTACGTGACATGCAAAACTTTGAAATCCTAAAATCCCGGCGCTTGTAGCTATGTGCTCATCCTCGTATACTTAATACTTTCTCTCTGCAGCCACATCGTTATGGTGACAAAACTTTTGGACTCAAAGTGTCCAAAGACTATTTGACATGTCAATTTAACAGTCCGCAATCTTAGCAACTTTAAAATGCTTGAAATGTTCAATAAAATTCGCTTTTAAAGAGGAATTTTCGCAAACGTTGTAAAGGAAGCCCATCAAATCTGCATGAAGTAAAATTGAGCTGTTCCAACATCAGACAAGTCCGTAGATTGGCAAAATCTTACATGATATTGGAACAGATCAATTCTGCTTGTTGTAGATTTGATGGGCTGCTACTCGAATGTTTGCGCAAATTCGCGGTAATCATCAGAATATTCTTTCAGATTCTGCCATTTCTCGTGCAGCACACATACCAGTTTTACTTTTTTTATTAAAAAGTAGGAAAGTTCTGCGCCTGAACTGGATTGTTGCTTTAGATGAATACTAGATTGTGCTTGTTAAATTTAGCATCTTATGAAATTAATCCTTCATTGCAAAATTCCATAATACGACAAAGAAAGTCTTACCTTGTTTCCTCGGCAGGTACCTCCTCTGCAATTGGTATGCAAACTCTAGAGGTTGCAGCAACATTCTTAGAAGCACCTAATGGCTTTCCACAGCCCCAACCTAACAAATTGGTGATAGCACGGCTATAACCACGATGCTCAGCCCGTCTTTTTGTCTTTAAAATCGATTTTGAATGCTGTACAAGGCTGGTGAGATCTGGGAACACCTTGCTCGACCTACAACAGCCTTATTGTCTTTATATTGTACAATTCTTCAAATACAAAAAAACACTAAACAGAAAAGCAATTCACTCTTATGCAAAATCATAATGTACTCACCCAGTTCCAGAAGCAACACAAACAAGACAAAAGAAGGAACCACAATTGCATTGTTCCTCATAAAGCTTGCGAAGTTCATTGTTATCCACAAAACACCGTGTGAAAAAACTATATGCTCTCGTTTCTCTATTTATAATCATCTCTTCTCGCTCCTTTGCAACATCATCATCCTCATCCAGGTCATCCACATCAAAAGTTTCAGGGTCAGATTCTTCTGCATCAACCTCTAGCTCCAGTAATAGTTTCTGGAAGTTGAGACCTATGCTTTGCTGTATGTTGTGAGGCTTCTCTCTTTCTCTTTCTATTGTTTCAGGTAATATTTCCTTGCATTCGACATTGGCCAAGTCACTTTGCCCTTTATCTGTCCCCAATATTTCATCCCAAGTATAGCTCACCTCCTCCGCGCTGAAATTATGTGCTTCCCACCTGTTCCCCCCCTTGGCTGCTTCTAACCTAATATTATGAGCATTATCCAGCTCCCCTTCATGCATAGAATTGCTAGCATTTTCTACTCTATCACTGATCTTTAGGTGTTTAAGAGGCCTGTCTGTCTCATTCTGAGAAGTCCCAAGACGCTTCGACTTGCTATTGTGTAATTTTAACAGCTCCTCAGCTTTGGACAATGTATGCCCTTTCTTTCTCTTATTGGCAAAAGGCACCACTACAGAAGACTTTGATGGTTGATGACCAATTCCAGGCATAGGATTAAACACTTCCAAAGGACCAAAGCCAGGAAAGATCCCATCAAACCTATATTCAGGAACATGGACAGAAAAATTGCCATCTCCAGGACATGCAGGAATAAGACTAGCTTCCTCTTTAGAAAACATATGTTCTGTGTTTTCCTGTGTAACACCATAATTAAGAATAAGTGTAGCAGCATGGTTCTGAGATACCTCAGGATCTTCCAAAACATGGCTTAGACAAGAAGAATCATATAGCTTTCTGTAATGCTCGTCCAAAACATCCTTATATTCCCCATTGGTCTGACGATGCTGCAGACGTTTCAAGCATCTCTCCTTGAAAAGTCTCTTTAAGAGACTGGTACATCCCCCATCCCGGGGCTCTTCAGAGGAACCTAAATATTTATTAGACAGATGAGGTTGCATGTGACCTCCTATACTCTGCATGTGCCCTGTGTTGGGTGGATTCTCAATAATCGTTATATATTCCTAGTAAATCCAGCACCGGAAACAGCCTAAGAATGGCCGACCCCAGGCATGCAAATTGACGGACCCACAACAAGAATTCACCCCATACTCAAATCAAAAGGAAGAAAATTTGGTTTTGTGCAAAAAGTGGACATGGCAAGAGACATGCTTCAAAAAATGCATCCTCAACATTTTAAAACTTCAACTTTAGGGCCGCACACGTGGCAAGAACCTCTGGCGTGAGCAATAAACGGTGTTACCAGCTTCCACTAGCCCCTTGCCAACGCACTTAGGGTACATCCCCATTAGAGCAAAACCGAGTTTCTAAGCCATGCAAGCAAAATGAAGGCCCTCATACCACGGGCATTCCCATTGCAAATAGTTGCAAAACCTATTAAAAACAGAGTCACAGAGTTTCTAATCTATTAAAAACTCGAACATACTAACCTTTAGGCCCTTTTTCCATGGCACCCATGTCTTATATTTCTGCTGATCTTATTGGGCCACGTAAGAATATAAGTCAAGGTAGTTTTTCCACGGCACACTTTAAGACACGTCTTAAATTGGTTCCGTACAGTTTTGGAGGAGCATTTTATTCCGGGGGAAAGCCCCCGCCAGAAAATAAGGTTGCAATCCTAACCAATCAGATGCCTACTTTTCCGCAATCCAAGGCTGTCTTAAAAAAAGAAGAGTAGACGGAAGTGGAACTGCAATCGATTAGAATGAATTGGAACAGCAATCGATTGGTTTTGGAAGTGCGATCAACTGCAATGGCAAATACAAATATCAGAAATCTTCAAGCCCCAGGTCGATTTCAGCATCTCTTCTGGTAGGATTCCGCTGTTCATAAGCTTCAGATTCCGCTGTTCCGCTGTTCACAGCTCGGATTTTGGTCTGTCTGCTGGATTATCAGGTCGATTTTGTACATTGGAGCTCGGATTTTGGTCTGTCTACTGCTTGTTTGGGTCTGTAATCTTTTCCCATCTCGATTTCTCTCACAGATCTGGATTTAACAGTGGCTTCACAGGTCTGGATCAACAGTCTATTCAACAGGTCGGATCATAAAATTGTGGTCGGATTTGCAGTCGGGAATCAACAGTCGGGACCAACAATTCAGTCGGGATCATAAAATTGTGGTCGGATTGTCAGGAACAGTCGGATCAACAGCTTCAGAGTCGGATCAACAGGTCGGATTTGTGTGTCGTTTTTCTAGCGTTCAAATCTCTGCTTTTTCTACTATGGTTCTGTAATGAGAAATTGGAATTTCGATTTCTAGATATCTCTGTTTTTCATATGTTTTGTACATGGTATCTATGTTTGTTTTTTTACATGGTATCTATGTTTGTTTTTGCTTGTTTTTCTTTCTATCTACATGGTTTCTATATGGTATATACATGTTCGATTTTGCAAAGGTTGTTTTTGCTTGTTTTTGTTTCCATCCACATGGTATCTACATGTTTGCTTTTACAAAAGTTGTTTTTGCTGGTTTTTGTTTCTACATGGTCAACTTTGTACATGGTATTCATGTCAACTTTGTGTGATCTATTTTATATTGGCATTTTGTATTTTTTGTCTTGTTACTAGATATCATTTTTTGTCTTGTTTTATAAAGAGTTTATGTTTTTGTTGCTTATAATATTGTTTTTAATAATAAGACATGTCTTATTTTTGTGTAGTGGAAAAGTGTGAATATAAGACACGTCTTATATCAATAAGACGTGTCTTATAATAATGTAATGGAAAACTGTTTTTTTTAAGACATGTCTTAAGTATGACATGGAACCCAAAAGGGTGTCTTATAATTATGTGACAGCCATAAAATAAGACTGCCGTGGAAAAAGGGCCTTAGTTGCTCTATCGAAGTGGGTGAACCTCTAGAAACTGGAATTAAGCTCTGTTGCAGCTCGAGAAGCTCAGGTGCAGCTTATTACTAAGATAAGCTCAAATTGAGCCGGAATTTTTGTAAACACGCCGGAAATGAAGTAGGATACCTCAAATTGAAGGTAGCGCTCGAGAAATTTCGCTCGATTGAGAGATCGCTCAGTGCAAATGTGTCAGAAAGTAAGGCCCTCGAAGCAAAACGTCGTGGAAGAAATTAGGAATGAAAAAATGGGATTCAAATTCGATTGAAATTAGAAAACCTGTTCTAAAATTTATAGATGCCAGCAGAGGGGCTTGGAACTCGATCCTTGGCTACAGGGAGTTGCAATGGCCTCTGTTGTCATCCACCTTGTCTGGATTCTAGAGCAAGGTATTTATGAAGTTAAGAGAGTGACCGTGCCGCCTGCTCATGATGAGCCTGGTTGGTGAAAGAATAGTCCTCTTCTTTTGTAACTGCCATGGTTTTTCCTTGTTGAATAAGAAATCGCCTACATCTAGGCAAGAACTTAATTTGAAGTAACATCCCAACTTCTTTGGTATTGTTCATTTGTTATATTTTGTCTGTATCTTGAAATGCCAAAACTGTCTCTCAATGCGAACACCCTCATTATCTATATATACCACTTGCTACATCAATGAGTAGTGTACTGACCTGTATGTAAGTCGTATTTAATTAAAGTGGGACAAATCTTGAATTTTGGGACTCGGACTGAAAATGGGACTCATATTGACATCAAAATTTCACATCATATAACAAGGACTGGTTCATAATATTTTCTTACAGAATTTCCAAATAAATAGTTGAGAAAGTTGAGCGAGGTGAGATGGAAAGGGGAGGGAAGGGGAAGACGGGAGTGAGAAAGGGGGGGGAAAGAGGGGCAAGGGAAGGGGGCAAGGGAGAAGAAGGGGCAAGGGGGAAGGGGAAGGGGGCAAGGGGAAGGGGAAGGGGCAAGGGGAAGGGGGCAAGGGGCAAGGGGAAGGGGCAAGGGAGAAGAAGGGCAAGGGCAAGGGAACGTATCTATTGAGATTAAAAATACATATTATCAAAATATAAGTAATAATTAATTTAATTAATTATACAATAATTTAATTAATTTAATTAAATAAATAACTAATAAAAAAAATATAAATCATTCTCCTCTTCTCGACTAGTGAGTCGAGAATTGGAAAACACCATTTTGATGGAGCTTCCAATTTTGATGGAGCGCATGATTGATGCTTATAACCCGAGGGAACCGACATCGATGCCGTGGATACGGGTAAATCACATAACATACTCATTGCTTCCACATTTCCACATCTTGTAGCAAAGTGAAAGGGCATCGCTCCATATACAAACACCACAAGCGCCTCCATTCTCGACTCATCGAGTCGAGAATGCCTAGTTCCCAATAGAAGGGCGAACACCACAAAGAACAACTCACCCCCTCAAACCGGGTCTAGAACCTATCTATTTTTAACCTTTGAAATTTTAGCGATAAAGGGAGCAACCGGAGCGCCTTTGAATTTCTGGCAGATAAGAGATAAGGGAGCGGCCGAAGCAGATAAGAGATAAGGGAGCGGCCGAAGCAGTGCTGCTCCTCCTATTCGTGAGCTTTGAAGTTTTAGCAGATAAGAGATAAGGGAGCGGCCGGATTCTCAAGAAAGCAGCCATAATCAAGGGCATGGAGTCGTGGGCGGCATGGAGTCGTGGGCGGCATGGCAGAGCTGGGGCATAGGCCCAAAATCAAAGAGCTGGGCTGGGCACAGGCGTTCCTGTGATGATTCCGACCCATTCCGCTCCTTTTTTGGCATTCTAGGGTCTCTGTTTTGATTGTTCAGATTTGGGCATCAAGCAATAAAGCATTATTTGATGGGATTTCTGTCTGAATTAGGTGAGAAGAATACAACGACTTGTGGAATCAGCAGACGCATTAAGAATTCGAAACAGAAAGCCAAATCCAGCTGATACGATATTTCTTGATTCTGCTGCATGAAGATCCAAATCCGGCTCAAAGCAATCCCCTATTTCTTGACGTGCTCTGTTCCTTTGCTCTTATTTTGGTGTCTGCAGCTGGGCTTCTACCACAATAGCTTCTTATTTTGGTGTCTGCAACCGGGCTTCTATCACAATAGCTTCTGTAATTCCAGAAGATTGAAATGGCTTTGGTAAACTGAAATGCGTTCTTGTCTGCACCGTTAGCCAATAGAGATTTTATTACCTTTACTTGTCCATTGCCTGCAGCATAGTGCAAAAGCGTCCTCCATAGCCTCCTCCGCTTGATCCTCCATAGCCAGGACCTCCTCCATAGCCACCGCCTCCTCCGTATCCCTTTCCTCCTCCATAGCCCGGCCCTCCGCCATAGCCATGCTCGTATCCCCCTTTTCAGCCTTTGTCCTTGTCGTGGAAGAAATGCGCCTTCGGATCGAACTTCGGATCCCCATGAACTTCGGATCCCCATGAACTTCGGCTCAAAATGCAGGCTCCGATTAGTGACATCAACATTTTCGTCGAGGCCGCCATAGCTAGACATGTGTAAGGTACGTTCTTGAAACAGAGCAGAATGGTCGATTAAGAAAGGAATGCTCGATTGCCTTCCTACGCCCATTTGATCCGAGCTTAAATCTCGTTGGCGTGTTCCTTGGTTCCATAGCACGGTTTTGAGGATCAAGGCATGCCGGTGGGAGCTATGGCGTTGGGGAGCTTCTTCCAAGTGGTACAAAAGGAACTTCTGTCTCAAAGGTATGTACCAAAGTTTAAAATTCAACCATGGGCGGGAAAAAAAGGCGGGGTATTAGAAAAAAAGGGGTAAAATAATACGTTGAAAAAGAAAGTGTAAAATAAATAATTTTAAAATTCAAGCATGGGCGGAAAAAAAAAAGGCGGGTATTAGAAAAAAAGGGTAAAACAATACGTTGAAAAAGAAAGTGTAAAATAAATGCTAATAATATAGGATTATATTTTGACGTGTCCCAATTTCCTCTTTTCATGTGTGTGCTACTATGTTCACACGTTAAACATTATATTGCCATGGTGCACGTTTTCTAGGCATATATTCTTATTCTAAGGTAAAAATTTAACTTTGCTAAGATCATGATATAATTTACACCTTGTGTAACCCATTTTGAAGGTTCAAGACACAAAATGGGGACAAGTACATATTAATATATAGGTCTAATGCTTATTAATAGATTTAATGCATAGTAGGTTATAATGTGCATTATAGGTGCATATGTTGCTATTTACATGTGCATTAGGCATTACTCTTTACATAGCTAAATATGAGCCCAATGGTCCCCTCTTCATATAGCTATATGGTATGGTCCATTAGAAAGGGGGAGGGTCCATTGGATATGTGTCCATTAGATAATACATGGGGAGGGTCTATTTTTTATGGAAAATACGTAGGAAATTTATGGGGAGGGTATTTTTTCATAGAAAATACATAGGATGTTTGAAGGTTATTCATTTTCGACCTTCTCGGACTCTGAGCTTTGAAATTGCCCTTTTTACTCTCGAGTTGCCTTTTTTCGACTTGAGTCGAGAAAGGCCCTCAAACTTGCATTTTTCGCTTTGAGTTTGCCTTTCGACTCGCTCATGAAATCGAGAAAGGCCTTCCCGACCCCTAAAACTTGCATTTTTTCGCTTTGAGTCGCCTTTCTCGACTTCATGAGTCGAGAAAGGCCTTCCTCGACCCCTAAAACCGTTTTTTCCCTTTGAGTTGCCTTTCTCATGCCCTCAGTTTTTTCAAAAATGGCCCTAAGAACTATGTTTTATTTTATTTTTATTGCATGTAGCATCACTTTCGACTAATTTGATTTTGTCTCTTGCAAAATCCTTATCACGACCAAATAGTACATGCTTGGGAGCAATGAAAAGATCATTTCATTAAAGAAAGGTGCCGAGAAGAGGGTGGTGACATCAGTTGGACATACAAGCACGTGGCCCATAATGTAGTGTGGTGTGTGGTCACATGTCCAGTTGGATGCTGCCTAGTGGCGTGACGTTAAAACTACTATCTATCTATCTATCTATAAAGGAACTCCTCATACAAATTTCTATCGTCTGTAAGTTGCTCTGTGACTAGGAGAGAGCTCCACGCGCCCTTTGCACTAGGTGGTTCATGTGTGAAGAGGGTGTAATGATTGTGCCCATACGACCACTATGGTCTCTTCACCCACTGTAATATATATTGTAATGAGCCCATTTATGAATATAAGGTATCTCAAAACTAGTATTTTTGGGTGATTAAGTAAACGATTTGCATAATTTTTGTTGGAATTTGTGATCTATTGTCTACCCACCTAAGAAAATAGAGCCAAAATGTTCAACTAAGAATCTTTTTCAATTAGAACTTGATAGGTCTAATGCATGTTTGCGTTGCATTGTTCTTGTTCTCGACACGCTATCCTAGAAAACTGGAAGAAAAGCTTGGATGCACACTAATAGACAAAAATTCCAATTATGGCCAGTTTTCGGGTCGGGGTGCTTCTTTTTGTGTAAATTAACAGGGTTCCGAAAAAAAATGGGAATGGAATGAGTCCCACTTTAATTAAATACGACTTATGTACTCTGTAGTAGTTTTTTTTTTTTTTTTTTTTTTTTGTGCTGCGTTAATTAACTAAATGTAATATGTACAGTAAATCTAATCTCCTTTAAGAAATAAATTTTAACAAACTGGAGTTCAATCGCGCCTAGTGCGAGAAGTTAATATGGTTTTCTATGAAACACTTTTAGATATGGCTCGTTTCCTTGAGTAGATTGACTCGTTCTCAGCAAACATCCTCATTATCTATATATCTCACTGGCTACATCATTGAGTATAGTGTACTGATCTAATCTTTTATAAGAAATGAATTTTAACAAACTACTGTTTGCTCGCACCTAGCGCGAAAAGTTAATATAGTTTTCTATAAAACATTTTTATATATGTTTCGTTTCCCATATCTAAAAGTGTTTTATAGAAAACTATATTAATCTCTCGTGCTCAGCGCGAGAAGAAAAAGAACCAGAAATAACACATACTTGAGTTGACAAATTGTGTAAGTAAAATTTTTTTTATTCCAAAACATTCATACAACAGAGCTTTATAAAAGCTATTCGGGTAAGACTGGTAGGAGCGGTTCAGAATCAACAATTACTGTCCTCTGTACAATATAATCTAGTCTATTTGCATCCAGGTTTGTCATCATCAGCAGGCAGTTCATTTTGGCCTCCAGCATTCCTGAATGGTAGGTCCTTAGACTCTAACAAATTTCTTTGTCCAGCTTCTAGGACTAAGAAATGGCTCAAAACAAAGGTAATGCCAATTGATGCAGCTGCATGGAGGACTACTTCTGCTATCTGGGCATTGAACTCGGCGTCTGTTAAGCCTGCCACTTACTGCACTGCACTTCCACATCCATCTCTCTCCTCAGAAACAGGGAGGAGATGGTCGAACTTGTGGACCAATCTATGAAAATCCCTGAATAGGGTAGCTTTCGAGATATCTCTGTGAAGTGCCCTGTCCTGGGTTTTGATGATGCTCAAGGCCAAGCCTTGCTCATGGACATGGACTCCATTGGTAGCATTGACATCCACCAAACCGGTTTGGTAACCCATTGAGCAAAAAAAAACTGCAGAGATTGGAATGGCAAAATGATATTTGTATTGATTCAGCAAATACGAAATGGGATATGTGCTACGAAATGGGATCTGTGCTGACGTGTCTAGACCTGTTATGTCACAAACAATATTGGATATTTTTGTATGAGTCGGGCCCAGCGCGACATATCTGTATTAAGTAAATTAATATGTCTTTCTTATGTATTTCATATAAATATTGTCCATACGCAGTGTAGGCATTGTATAAATATTTCATTTATTGTTATTGCATACAATACTATGTTTTCCTCAACCTTTCTTCTAATTTTCAGATTTCTCTTGAAGCTAGTGCTGAGGAACCCTGTGACCAAGAACCTCGAGCAGAGAATGATGTTGATTACTTGGATATGGAAGAGATCAATGCAAATAAGAATGAGCAGCCGCCTGAATTAAATGCAAAAAATTTTAAAAACCCAACTGGTGCTAATGAGGAAAGAAGAATAGTAGTTTCTAGGTTAACATGGAAGGATGAGAAAGTGAATTTGCATCATCAGTGCAACAGAGGAATTGTTGGTGAAGGTGTGCTTATACTATGGGATCCTATGCACTGCTATAATGGACAGGCTATTGGTGATGACTTTGTGGAAGTCTCCATTTCTTCAATACAGCTTTATTCTAGGGAAAGGTCCTTATGCACAAATATCAACATCCATAGCATAACTTCAGTGTTGAGCTGAAGGACAAACATTGCTATGCTTGCAATAATATCAATAGTGGTTTAGAGTTGCCAGCCTTGTTGCTTTGGCCAGTGGACTCCATTGAGATAATAGAAAAAGGGTTGCTTCAAAGAACTGAGCATGTTGGAGAAAATAATGTGGTGGTGGATGAAAACATTCCTTCCATACCTCCTATGGATGTATCCATACCAGAAAGAAGGGTCTATAACTTCTTGAAGAGGAGGAAGAAGAAGGAAACGGTTCAGACTGTGAAAGATACACTGCAGTGAAGAGACCATGCAAGCCATCAGAGGGGGGATTGTGGCTACCCCAACAACTGTTTTAGTAGATTCACAGTGAAAGAACTTGTGGAAGCCAGATCAATCTACAAGGAGAAAACTCATAACGCTAGAAAAACTTATATTTACAATATCATAGAACATGCATTTGGGCCATCACCTTATGTTAAGAACAGGGGATCTCCTATTGGTGGGAAGTGGATATGTAGCAGTGCAGTGACAACCATACTAGGTATATTAGCCTCTACATGGTGGAGATTTAGGTGGAACTAAAAGAGGGGGGCTCAAATAGGTTGGCATGGTAATTGGGGAAAAGCGAGAACAACCCCCAGAGTGCTTGCAACTCAGAGTTTATTCGAGAGGTTTGTTAACTATCACGCTGGGAGAATGCCTCACAAAAGTGCGGTTGATGAAGAGGAGTGCAGAAAAGTAGTTCGAATGTTGCCTGCATATTCCACACAAACAGTGATTTTACAAATGATCAACAATTTTCTAGAGGAAATGGTTGTGGACAAGATTTCAACAATCTGGAGTAAGCATTTTTTAGACAAAAGAATGCAATATAACAACTTCTCAAAGTGCAATATATGTGTGGATTTGTTAGATAAGCTCGAGAAGTCGAAGCTTGAGGTGGAAAGATCAGCGGTGCAGAAAGAAATGAGAATTCACACGATGGAGCAAATGTCATGTCGATCAACATACTGAATGTGGAGATGCTTGTCTACAATGGAACCAGAGAATTTTTTATGTGTCATTCATGATAAGATGGATCAGCAAAATGTTTCCCTCAGTTTAGGGCTATACCAAAGTCTGTTGCGAGATCCTTCCCATTGCAAATATCACTAGCTGGATTCATAACTCATGGCAGTGCATCACGGCCATTTTATGTTGGACCTAGAAAAGAGCATTCTAAGTATTATGGACTTGCTCCATATGATCCTAAGATGGATTTGAAGGATGACCAATATTTGATCGTCAGGCCATCAGATGAAGATACTTATCCTATTTGGTTAGGGTATACCGTCTCAAGTGTTTGTAGGGAAGCTAATAACCCTAACAGAAACAAGGTGCATGTGGAGTGGTGGCACCCAGTAAGTGGAAAAGGAGTCATTACTGAAAAAGAACACTACAAAGATTGTTTTAAGAAACAATGGAAATATGATGCAAGTGATTCCCCCCAATGGGTGGAAATGATATCTGTGTTGATGTCATGGAACCCCAAAATAGGCAAGGTGGATCCGAGAAAGGGGTACATGAAGATTCCAATCTCTGTGAAGGATAAAGTTCTGAAGTCACTAGAGAAGATAGCCGAACAAGCAAAATAAAGTATGAGAGTCCATGAGTATCTTATGATGTGAATCTTACTTTCATTGTAATCCTAATTTCAGTGCATCTTATTTTTCATTGTATTCGTGCTTTCAATGTAATCTTACTTTCAGTGTATGAGTATCTTACTGTACATGAATGTGGAATACTGGCTTGTGGTTAACTAAGTGTTAACTTGTAATTTGAGACCTGTTAGAATTAAGGCTGATAATAGAAAGTATTTACATGCAATTCCATATTGTTGAAATTGGGGTTGTCACTATTTGTAAATTTCAAAATGATGGAATAATTTCAAAATAATGAAATCGTGGTTCTGGATGACTATATAAGTCTTCAAGTCATGGCTGACTCGCTTTCAGCACAAGGTGCTTCGGGGTGTCTCACTACAAAGACCATATTTGATCCTACTAAATCGACATAACAGTCACGTGGATTTAGAAGTGATTCTAGTTGTCAAAGAACAAGGCATCCATTGTGCAATGCTTCTAGGTCATGCCTCCCATAGGTTGCAACCAGGGTTGCCCTTAAGGCCAAATTTCTCTAAGCATAATTTAGAAGGTCGGGCGAATAATAGAGTTGCAAGATTAGTTATGCTGGCGAATGTTTTCTAGACATGAATGTTTTTTTATGGAAATCTAGGCGAATCATGGCCAATATTATTTTGCCAAGATTTAAGTGTCTTTATTTTCCAAGTGCAATTTCTGTGGTGAAAGTTTATTCACCGGCATCCATATTTAATCAAGGACACAAACACATTATAACTATAGTTGCATGATGCAATACCACAACTTAACCTTTGCAAATGAGAACATGGCTTATCCTTGTAGATAAAACAAATCTATTAAAAGGGAGGTCTATAAAAAAATGCTCTCCAGTGCATCCTTAGAAGTATTTGAAACACAATAACTACAAAAATAACTCTTAAAATTATCATATGTACTTGGATGGATATGGAGAATAGATTAGGTTATGAAGAGCCTAGAATATTAGGCGATTCCTTAAGAAATATTCGAGAAGGAGGGTAGAGGATAAGGCGAATCCATACTTATGACGCTTAGTGGATGTGGCGAATTTTCAAGTGCAGTGATCTTTGTTTGTAAAAAAGTTGGCTAATTTTTTTTTTTCATCCATAACGGGCCCTATTGAACCATAGTGTCAAAATTTCTCGATACCCTTAAAAAATAGCCTTTTGGCGAACTTTTGTCCTTAAGGGCTACCCTGGTTGCAACCCTTGGATGTTGCAAGTTTTGCTCCCTTCACGGCTGCTTTCAAAAGGATGGGGAGCAAAGTACATGGTCATGAAGGGTAGGCATGAACCTAAAAGATAGGAAATTGCTGAGATAATTTCTTAACTCCAGATAACATAAGGTCTGGCTTCAAATCCACTGGAATTTTTCTTTTTGACTGCACTAAATTCATTGTCTCCACAATTGAAGGGCCATTTAACAGCCATCATTCATTTATTTTGGGGTTTTGTTGTTCCAAAATCACGCCACTTTGGTGCATTTTTGAAGCAATAAGTTATTGTAGTGCTCTTTATTCTACAATCCGAATGTGCTACTAAATGTATCATAATACCTTATTCTTATGCACCTGTGTATTTGCACATTCCATCAGGAGAACTATTGAGATCATTTTTCGTTTCAGCAAGCTTTAAGGCACTGTGGACGAAGTGCCATGGCATAAGCAAGAGAGGAGATAAACATCACCCCACCAACCACCTTCTGAAAGTGGATGATATGGCAATCTAAAGTGGTCCTTTGTAGGGGCAAGAAACCTATCTCCTGCAGCAAGATCTAATATGGAGCTATAGACTTCACCCCAAGTGCTCGCGCTAAGAAAGCCTTTTGCACCTGCTCCAATTCATTCCAGGTGGGGGAGGGGGGGGGGGAGGGTACTATCATGCCCCAAACCTTGACCCCGTATAAGAGAACATATTTCTTCTTCCTTGAAATTTGTTTTTAAACCAGGAATGAAATAGCAAAGTAAACACGATTGCAAATTAAATGGAAGTGTTGCATCACTCTCGTTTCAAAGATTCCCTTAAAAAAACACCAGGATTTAAAAAATGATCATTTTCAAAAGAAGTTGGGGATTTCAAGTGGAAGAAAATATTTTATCGTGCATTTTAGGCTCTTTTGAAGTGATGATCTTGCATTTGTAGAAAAGAGCACTTGAAAATGGCAAAATTCCAGACATTAATACACCAGGAATATTACTAGGAATTCGAGGACATCCAAAAAAACGTAAAAATAAGAATCTTTTTTTTATTAATTTCTTTCAGTACACCAAATATGGCAGTTTTTTTTAGCCAATAGTAAATAATTTAGCAAAAGATAAGTCAGAGGTCTAAATCGAAGTCCTCAGTATGTTGTGTGCTCGTCCCAGCTTTGTCTTTCTCTGCAGTTTGCTCCTTTGTCACTGTTTCATCTTTACTGGTGTCAACAGTCTCTTCAGGAATAGTAGCTAAAGCTACTTCTTTGAGCTCTGCAAAGGTAGCTTCATCTTCCAGAGAGCTTGTAAAAGGAGGCTGTATCTCAGAGGATGTCATCTTGGCAAAGTCTGATGATGATTTGGCTCCTAACTCTTGATTTTCATCTGATAGAGTTGGTAGAGCAGACAACCTCATCTTGATAAAGTCTACAGCCTCTTTATCAATGTCAACAGCAACACAATTACGGCCCTTTTTTAGTGCACATGCTATTGTTGTACCAGAGCCAGAGAAAGCATCAAGGACCCAATCTCCTGGACGTGTCACGTAAGAACATATCCAAAATATGGTTGATTAGTTTCTGTGGCTTCTGGTAATGATTGACAATTCTGCCCTGTGCACTTGGGTCCTAGAGCTTCTGTAATACTGCTGGGAACTCTAGGACATTAGAAAAATTTTGGCAGGCTGCTGTGTTGAAGTGCTCCATGGTACGCTTCCCGTCGAAACTCCAGTAAGCTACATGGAGATACTCAATCTTGCTCAGCAGCCTCGGTCCTCCACCATGGTAGTTAATATTAGTTTTGTACCTGCAAGATCGTATTCCAGAATAATAAGTACGTATTCCAGAATGGAACGTGACGGGTTACAATTGCAACCATGAATCAAAACTTGAAAGAAAGAACGCTTCAACTGCACTCGAGATTTGAAGACTCACCAGACCATATTTTCATAACCGGCTTGCACAGGAGAACCGAAGTGGTTCTTGAAAGTAGCTTCCACAAGGCCGGATTACATGCTGGAGTGGAACACAACAAGATGCCAGTGTTTTGTTGCGGTAACCTGCTTAATTCCGTCGACGAAAGCATTGAATTCTGAGTTCTTGAAAGGCTGATCGTCGTAGCGGCTATCCTTCAGCTTAAACCCATATGGCAAGTCTGCTATGACCAAAGTAAAATCTTGTGGCTTTATACTTCCTGGCAACTTAGTGCAGTCCCCATGAATGATAGAGTAAAGGTTGTTTTGATCAAACAAGGAAAACCTCTCGTAGTCGGACGGCTCAACATCTACAATACGCCTGTCCGCTAGAGTCCTCTCCTCTCTGGCCGTTCTTACCATATAAAACCTTCTGGTAGGTCCTTGTTCTTCTTCTTGCTCTGTTAGTAAATGAAGTCACGCCGACAGCACAAAGGAAAAACATTAAAAACAGGAAAATGACGTACCCAGCCCTCAAATTTTGGAGCATATTGAATAATACGCTCGTCGAATGTAGCAATGGGATAGAGCTCTTTACATCTGTCCCAGTTGTCCACGTTCAGCTGCTCCATTAAACATGTTTGGCACGTAATGACATTTTTTTGGCTGGAAGTAAAGAACAATGAAACTAGGTGAGTATTGTTTTCCGAGAAACGCAAACACCAAGAAGAAAAAGCCAAAGTGTATTCTGGAATACACTTTGGCTTACTAGACGAAGCAAAAGTGTATTCCGGAATACACTTTCGCTTTTAACGTGAAGCAAAAGTGTATTCCGGAATACACTTTTGCTTCAGCTTGTAAGCCAAAGTGTATTTCGGAATACACTTTGGACTACCCACAGAAGTCGAAGTGTATTCCAGAATACACCTTGGCTTCCCGAAAACAAAAGTGTAATCCGGAAGACACTTCAGCTTACACGCTAAGCCAAAGTGTATTCTGGTATACACTTCATGCTACGGAAGCAAAATTTAAAAGAAAGTTCTGTCGTTCTTACTTGTGCAGCTCCTTGGACATCTCTTCAAGCGTAAATTCTTTATCTACGACCTTCTGCAGTAGCCTTTCGAGTATGTCCATGTCTGTAAAGCCCTGCATTTCTCTCCATACTGTTATCGTCATTTCCTTCTTTGGGACGTCAGAACCTTTCTTCTTTTCTGAGACCTTTTCTTTACTTTTTAGTTCACCATGCCAGTTGCATGCGGTATGAGAGACTGCCGTTTATTAGCCTCGTCGTACTTGAGGCAGCACTCCACAGCGCACGCTTCCTTCAGTTCTAAAGAGTATGCCGGTTTCTTTAAATCATCTCCATATCTTTCTTTAAATATCATGTACTCCCTGTGCATAAACTGGATCTTGTCGACGAAGCTCATTTTTAGTTTGTACTCGTTATCAGCATTGTGGGCGTTGGCAACGATTTTTGCTTCTTCGTCGGCGAGACCACAGTAAATGGCGCACAGGACGGAGAGGTACCTGGGGTTATTCTTTTCTTTGTACAGCTGCCTTCTTGCCTTGAAGCTATGATTTCCTCCCAGGACGTAGTGAGTGTATGTTTCTGCATTTTCTCTGTCATAGTCCTGGGGGGTTTTGCATTGCTCCCTGTCAACAAGGACAACTATTGGGGCCACATGAGCATTTGGATTGCTCCTAATTTGGTCCTTCAAGTTCCTTAACTGGTCGGCATAAATTTTTCGAACCTGAAGCGGCCTTTCACCAGCTTCATTCTTCGGGGGCAGCTTCATGCAAGTCACAGGAAGATATATCATCCCTTGTAGAAATTTCTCTCTGTTTATAACCTCCATTCTTTCGGAGGTCTTATCAACCTTCTTTTCTTTTATAGCTACCCCGAGAGCTTTTCCTTTTCCCTTTTGCTTTTTTGTGCTTCCCTCGGGGATTTCTGCAATTTCCAGCTGCTGCAATTTCTGCTTCTTCGGTTCCTTAGCGGCTATGGTGTCTCTTGGCCTGCTCTGGGGGGTTTTCCGCTTCTTCTTCTTCGGAACCTCCATCTGTTTCCCTCCCCAAAGTACCAGCAGAAGGTGATGATTGTGATCTTCCTCCATCTGATTGCTCGGACTCACTGACAGGAAAGTCCTCGCTCGTACTAGAACAAACATGTCTAATTATTGTAGCCAGGCTTCATTTCGTCCGGTAGTGAGAAATGAAATTGTACAGTGGCTGTGGTCGCACACTGATAATTCTGAAGCTTGCGATGTCTACCACAATGAATCCCTGGGAGGTCTTGAAGGATAGCCTCCCCGCCTGACCTCCTTGTCCGGCAACCTCGGAGACCTCTTTTATTGTCCCCAGGTTAAGAAACTCGGACTCCGCGTACCGTTTGTTCCCAGCACTCTTGCAGACATGTAGAAAGGTCAGAGTGCTATATTTTCCGCTTGCATCCCTGGTTATGAACCATTGCGTTTGGAAGTTTTCATAAATTGTTGGCTCGTCCGTGTCCGCGGTCTGCTTCATTGAGTGTGGCCGCCTGAGCTTGAGAGTTTTTTTTGGTGCCCTCTTGCTTCCTTCTTGCCTGCCAGTGAAACGTTTAAAACAACAATGTTAGGACATCAAACGGGACGAAAATTGTATTCCAGAATAAGATTTCCTAAACTTCTGCCCTGAAGGCCAGCAAAAGACATAAAAACAAGAGAAAACATTGTCGCTCTAACTCCATTTTTCATGCTTTAATTGGACTAAAAAGTGGTATGTTCAACCTAAAAAGTGGTCTGTTTAAGCTAAAAAGTGGTATGTTTAGGCTAAAATACAAGCGTTTTCAAAAGGACAGGCAAAGTGTATTCCAGAATACACTTTGCCCTTCCCCTGAATGGCAAAGTGTATTCCGTACACTTTGCCCTTCGCCTAAAGGGCAAAGTGTATTCCAGAATATACCTTGCCCTTCCCCTGAAGGGCAAAGTGTATTCCGGAATACACTTTGCCATTCATGGGAAGGGCAAGGTGTATTCCGGAATACACTTTGCCCTTCAGGGGAAGGGCAAGGTGTATTCTGGAATACACTTTGCCCTTCAGGAGTCAATCAGGAAACACACGAAAGACGTACTATGTACTTTACATGCTTACCTGTCCATTTTTTTTCGCTATGTAAATCGGAATACAGCAAATTAATATAGGTCGGAAGGCGCTCGGGCTGGCGACTAGAACTCTGAAAGCGGAATACGCAACTGAGGCGCTTAAATTTCCTTTTTAAAGGTAGGCCACTGTCAGTTGTGTTTTTCTATGTGATGCGGAATACGTCTTGTCCAAACACTCTGGACAAGTGTATTCTGGAATAGCATCCATGCACATACACAACAAATGCTGCACACAAAATAGTATTCTGGAATAGCATTTGTATTCTCGAATATCATTAGTCCAACAGACTTGTGAGTTACTGAGAAGTCCACAATTTTTTGCAGTTGTTTAACATGGTTAACTGCTTCGTGAACAAACTTCCACTACCATTTGTTTGCCCAAGTTTCTCTACTTCAGAGGGAACACAAGACGGAGATGCTTCTTCAACTCCTATCTCAACAAGGTCTTTGTTGCTTCTCGAAGACACTCCGAGTCCAGTAACTAGTAGACTGCCACCACCTTTCCAAGCCTCTCAAGTCCAGTAGGAAACCGGCTGCCACCTCCTTTCACAGCCTCACCTGTTGCACGTAGCAATCTTCCAGCACCATTTGTACCATCCCCCGACACTACACGACCTCAGCAAATTTTTCGAAACAGACTACCTCAGCCATTTGTAGTTTCTCCTTCTTCACTTATACAAACAAGCAATACAGCACGTTCCGAAGACTGCGAGATTCTCCATCGCTTCTCCCACCACGATTTCACTACAAATGAAGATGACCTTGCAGCATCTACTCCTCTTCACACAACCGTGGTGACACATGGGTTTGCAGAATTTCAGTCGGCTATATGGGACATGTTTGAACGAATTCCTTGTGAAGAAGCTGCAACAACTTTCGCTGGCACATCATATGTTGGCCCATCTCCTTCATTCAACACAGTACCTCTGCCTTATCTGGGTACAGCTTCACGTGGTTTGTTCTCCTCTACAAGAACACCACTAAGGGTAGAGGAGGTCACCCCCAGAGTAGAACTCTCTTCAGACGATGAAGACACCAACGAGGTGCAACGAGACTACACATTCTCTAGCCAGTCCACCAAAAAATTCAAGGTGGATTATAGTTTGAGAGCATGCTCCTCTGTAAGAAGAAGAAACCTTATGGACGAGCAAAAAATGAGAATTAAGAAGTAAATGCTGCTCATTGGGTTGCATCAACAAATTTAACATGTCTAAGTTACGAGCAATTAGAGACAACTACAGTTCAATGACATTGGCTGACCAGAATGCCTACTTGGCCTATCATGTAAGACCAGACCGCAACACCTTCTTGCACTACATTAACCATGAAGAAGTTTGCCAGAAATGCTTTATGGTTGTCCACCGTTTAGGGTCCACCAGAATGTCTAGAATACACAAAAGACTGGACAAAAATCCAGCAATTAATGATCATTGTGGACCAAGAAGAGCCTTGCTGCTGTGTCATGGATGGAGAAATATTTCAGAGAAACATGTGCGAAGCTGCCTAACAGCAACATGTATCATTTAACTGATAACATCACCAAAAAAGATGTTTTTAATGAGTACAAGGAGACTTGCACTCAGCTTCAGCACATCTCTTACTCACACTTCACAAGACTGTGGAAAAGTGAATTCGGTCTTGTGAAAATTCCCAGGAGACATAGAATGTCTGTTTGCTCAAGGTGTGCAGAATTAAAAAGTCAACGAGAGACTGCAAAGACAGAGGTCGAAAGAAGTAAGTTCATGCTCTCCAATCTCTCACTTATTTTAAAGAAAATGCTTTGACCTGATTTCTTTTACAGATATTGTGCAACAGAACCTTGCCAGACATCGTGAACAACAAGCAGCAGAGAGAAGAAAGCTTGCCAAGCACAGAAAAAAAGCTCTTGAACGTCCACTGCAATATATGTCTGTTGTGATTGATGGAATGGATAAAAAAAAAAACTACTCTACCCTATTTCTTGAACATTCCTAAAGATGTGCCAGAGGAATGTTTTGTTAAGGTCCACCTTGTAGGAGCTATGGTCTTCAAAGGAAGTCTAAAGTGCAAAGTATTTTTGACGTATCCAAACTTGCATGGTGACCCGAACCTCACAATTATAATTCTTAACAAGGTCCTGTGCGAGCAAGAGCAGTTACCACCAGTGCTTTACCTGCAACTTGACAATACTACAAGGGAGAACAAGAATCAAACACTCTTTGCTTACTGTGCCATGTTAGTGGAGCTAGGGATCTTTAGAAAAGTGAAGCTCGGTTTCTTACTTGTAGGCCACACTCATGATCAGATTGACCAAATGTTCAGCAGATTTTCTGTGCGCCTTAGAAGGAAGAAGGCTTTTTCTCTTCCTACTTTAGTTCGAATTATTGAAGATTCTTACACTCCCACTCCAGTGATCGATCTTCTTAAAGAGACTGCTGATTTTAGAGAGTTTGTTTTCTCTCAACGTTCAGACAGAGAACAAGCTGTGAACAAGTTGAATGATCTCACCTTCCAACATCACATCAAGTTCTACTTGAAGGATGGCCAAAGCTTCTTACAGGGGAAGAAGTATACCACAACTAAGGACTGGAGTCCACCAGATTACGCTTCCTTAAATATATTCCAGACACTTCCTTCATAGAACGTGCTGAGTAACTTCCTCTCAAAAATCCTAAGGAGTCCAAGCAGAAGAAAAGTACTCCAGCGTCATCCTTAAAAGCCATTGAAAATGGAATTTCCTCAGGCTTTAAGTACTTCTTAGAAGAAGATCGGATGTGGTGGAGTAATTTCTTTCTCGAACAGAAAATTGTTGTACAAAATATAGCTCTAAGACAGTTGCAAGAACCATTTCAATGGCCTAACACCTTCCATCAACCCCAGCACCAAGCAGGTCCAAGCAATGCTACATTAGCACCTGCAGTAGAAGAAGACGAGGATCGAGTCATGTACCTCGGACCAAGACGCAGGAATCAGCCTCAAGGTAATATCACAGAAATTACCAAAGGTATGCTAATTGCTCTTCCAACTGAGGAGGATGACAAAGGTCGACTTTTTTGGATAGCAAAAGTGCTTGACACAGTCAAGGAGGAAGGCTTAGTCACTAAACTCAAGATCCATTGGCTTGCAACACGCTCAGAAAATGCTTTTGAAGGTAGATATGAGTTAGAAATGAGAAGCCAAGGAAAAGGGAGAAAGTCCAAGAAGGTGGGTTGTAGGGATGGGCTGAACCTTAATGACGTGACTATATTGTGCTATGATTTTAAATTGAAATCTGACAATCGTCTACGCCAGAGGACTATCAATTTGCTTAAAAAAGCTTGTAATTACGAAGAAGAGGATGAAGAAGGTGGTGGCAATGCTTCACCATCTGTTGATAGTGATGAGGAAGATAACTCAAGCACTTCATCGAGTGACAGTGAAAGAAGTGAAGGTGATAAGGATGACATAAATGAATATGATGACGTCCTGGATCCCTCTCTCATCACTCCTCACACTTTTGTACATAATCGAAGTCTTAGAAAAAAGATCAGAAATTTTGCATGTGAATATGAAGATTCTATCTTCAAATTTTGAAAATACTACAGTTTGATTCTGAGACTTACTTCAATTTTTGTTAAATATTTTATCCTCTGAAATTAGAGTTTCTTTCTTAAAACATACTTCAAGAACATTCTATTTGCTAAGAAAAGTGACACTTTAAAAAAGTCAATTCTTTCGTCGCACAAAAAAATTAGTCATTTGGGGGGGGGGGGTCAAAATAGAATTTCATGCATCTTTTTTTTTTAACCTCGTTTTACCCCCTTTTTTTGTTAAAAAAAGGGAATCTTTGAGGAATATTCCTTTTGTTCTCGTTTCGATGGTTTGCTCCCGTTTAATACGCAATCTTGTTAGTAGATGGTATAGAATCTCTCACAAAAGTGTTGCACATCTTCACGCTCCTTCAAGACCAATTTGGGTAATTCTTGAATTAGTCTCTCTTGTGTGACAGGTGTTCGCCACCTATTGATGAATTTCTTCTTTAATTCACTCACTTGATTCACTCCCATAGTCTTCACATATTCACACCAATAGATTGCTTCATCTCTTATACATATGCCAAACACATCTATCTTTTTACCACTTCTTTTGCCATAATCATTAAAGTAGTCCTCAAATTTATGAAGATACTGTTGAGGCTCTTTAATACCATGATAAAGAGGAGCTTGAGTAGGCCAAATCACATCAATTTGTATGGCAATTGGTGATGTTGGACTATTCTTGCCTTGGCAACTTGCTCCATAGTAGCACTTCAACTTTTAGCATTCGAAACAATGAAGAACAATCCCAATTGCTGGAACTCACAAACATTAAGTTCCATAGCCCAAATCAATTAGCAAGAAGAAGATCTTGGTAGAACCTCCAAAAGGTTGATCCAATGCCTGGCACTTAGATCAACCTTAGTGGATTCTATATGGTTAGAACCTCGAGGTTGCTTGAGGCAACCATTTGTGAAAAATTGGCAAATCACTTCAGGATTCCTAAAGCAAAATGAGGCAGTTGCACTCAGATTTGAATATTTGAAGCTGTACTGATCTTTTTCAAATGAGGAAGAACAAATCAGAAAAATTCGTAAGATATGGGAAAAAATTTGGCTCAATTTGAATTTGGGATGACTGAGAAATTAAGGTTCAAAGTTGGCAGAAAATTTAGCCAGTGGACTTCCGTGAAACAGAAAAACGTAAGCACACTCAAATGATGATATCTTGAGTTTAACTAAACACTAGTAAACGTGTGCCCGGCGTTGCCGGGCTATGTTCTGGCATATTTTTGGTTGATTATGAAATGATCATCAGAGAAAAGTTGTAGGAACAAACGCGAAAAAATTTAGCCTAATTTGTGACTGAATGATGGAAAACAACGAGTTCAAAGTAGATCAAAATTTAGGTAAGTGAACTGTCAGCAAAAAACAGGAAGCTGATTTTTGCAAATGAAGCAAATGACAACTAGTTCCACTTCTGACACCTAGTACTATCTCTAACAGACCTATTAAATAAAGTGCATCAAGTGTTTCCAACAAAAAGAAGGCTAATGTGATAGAAAAAATGGTTGTTTTTGCTGGTAGGCTGTCATAATACTAAAGCAAATTAAAACTCAGGGATTTTTGTGTATTTTGAGGATACCTTTTGAATTTTTTTCATAAATATGTTGTAAACAAGATGTTGAACACGTGCAAAGACCCTTATGCTATATGCTTCCAAATTTGAGTCTACTTTATTATGACTAGCAACTATAAATGCTTAATTACTCATTTCTTGCAAATTTTATGGCTTTTGTATGCAGCATCCGTACGGGTGCTAGGATCATACCTTCAGGAGGTTATGGACATGCGAGATCAGCTATGTCCTCGGGCACACACTTGACATGTATATATACATTGATGTATACTTGTACAGTTTGACAGCATTCTTATTACTGCCACGGTTTTTCCCTCGAAAACCCTTCGGGGCGGGGGTTTTTTTAACCCGGACAGTAATAAGTTTGCTGCGCTCCTTATGGGTCCCATAGGCCGATTGGCCTCAGTGGACGATAAAAAATCATTCTCATTCTCATTCTAAAACTTGTCTCATGCATGTTGGTTGCTACGACGCGTACGTACTCTCTGTTGGCTTGCTTCTTATCCTTCTTCTTCCTCTCATTAATATTAATGAAATGACTAGATGTGTGTGTTTGTTAGAGCCTGAACTCTAACCTTGCAAGAAGGATGAAAAACCCAACAATACAAGCTCAATCTATCAGAACAAGGCAATGCACAACACAAAGAATCATCATCTCCATAGCTAGATCAATGAAAATAATCTCTCCCAATACACCGTCTCTCTGTTCTTCTCCCTCTCTGCTCAGATAATACTGCTCATCATGGATACGTGCAAATATCCTGCACGCGTGCATGTGCGTACATCACTCCATATACGGTATATGATGAGTGTGGTGAGTGGTGACAAGTGTGGTGAGTGGTGACAAGTGTGGTGAGTGGTGAGTGGTGACGAGTGTGGTGAGTGGTGACGGATGTGGTGAGTGGTGACAAGTGTGGTGAGTGGTGACAAGTGTGGTGAGTGGTGAGTGGTGACGAGTGTGGTGAGTGGTGACGGATGTGGTGAGTGGTGACCACCCCAACAGTGGCGACCACAGTGGGAAAATATGCCACTCCGTGGCGGAGAACCCACAACAAAACATACTACTATGGTCCTTGGGACATGTCCCCAAATGACACATTTACATGTTTGTTTAGAAAGAAAATTACCCTCCCCAAATCCAAATGACTGATAGAAAACAAATTGGTCCAAAATGACAGTGACGAAACAGAGTCTCTGTAACTATGGCAAACTTTGAAAGCTGATATCTTGAGTTCCAGACCTCCGTTTGACCTGCACCATAGCTCGTTAGATTCGTATCGCCGAAACAAATCTTTTGATATAGAATAGATGAAGTATTATTGAACTGTCACCATCTGTTTTTACAGAAAAACGACCTGCTGTAACCCAAAAGTTCTCCACAAATTCTCTGTAATTGGAGCTATACCAAATCTGAATCTCTTACAAAAGCACTTCTCTTTCAAAGTAAGGCCTGAGATCCTTGCCATTTCTGGGATTAGGCAACAATTCCCCTTCTGGAGTCATCAAGTAGAAAGCCCCACCTGGTACCTCTTTATCAATCAGAAATGGGCCTTCCCATGGGCTTTGAAATTTGGATAGATGCTTCTTAGTGGTCCTGCACAACACCAATTGCCCTTCCTCAAATGGATTGACAACCTGTAACTTGTCTTTGATAAGCTTTACTTTCTGTTTATGCCTCATATTGAAGTCTGCTGCTTCTTGTCTCATCTCTTGCAATTGCAACAAATCATCCATCCTATTATGCACTTGATTTGGAGTTGGAACTTCTCCCAAATTCTCATAATAAGGTGGCTCCACAAATGAACATAAAGGAATGTCCAAATGAATAGGCATCACAGCTTGCACTCCATAAACCAATTCAAATGGTGTAAATCCCAGAAGCCAACTTGTAAGTACACCAAACTCCATAAGGCACCCGTCAAGGCTTCATGCCAATTTCTTTGATTATCCTTCACCGCTTTGGCCAAGATAGCTTTCAAATTTTGTTAGTAGACTCAAATTGCCCATTGCCCCGTGGATAATAAGCAGAAGCTTGCACATGTTGAACACCAATCTTTTCTGTTAACTGAGCTACTACTTTTCCCATGAAATGAGTTCCCCGATCCGACAAAAGAATGGTTGGAACACCAAACCGAGAAATCAAATTGTGATAAAGAAAGCTTACTGTGGTATTTTCTGTAGCATGCTTTGCTGGAATTGCCTCTACCCACTTCGTAAACATACATGTGGCTGCCAAGATATACTTATGACCTTTGGAAGATGGAGGATTGATAGGCCCAATGTAATCCAATCCCCACATATGAAACGGACCAACACTCAAAATAGGATGGAATGGCATATTATTGTGGCCTGTTAATTGTTTATGCCTTTGGCACTTCTCACATTTGCTAACAAAGTCTCTAGTATCCTTGTAAAGAGTTGGCCAATAATATCCCCAATGAAGGATCTTCCTAGCTGTGGTTCTTGCTGCAAAATGTCCCTGACAATCATGTGCTTGCTGCAACAAATCATGAGTTTGCTGACCAGCAACACACCTTAATAAGAGACCTTCCATAGTCCTCTTATAAAGAATAGCTTCATGCACCACATAACCAGCTGCTTGCACTCTAAGAGCATGCTTTTGTTGCTTTGAAAATGATGAAGGATAAGTCTGATCCTGTAAATACCTGTATATATTGGCATACCAAAGATCCACGGTCTCAATGAACCCCTGTAATACTCCATTATCCTGAAATGCTACTTGATGGTCTGTTTCCTCTTCTATTTCAGCACCACTACTCAAATAGGCACTTGGATTATGAGCTCCTTGAGCCATCTTAACATACTTCAACTCAAATTCTTGTATGATAAGAGCCCATCTTGTAAACTTAGGATCTTGGACAGTCTTGTTGTAAATGCATGGCAACGGGTTCACATCCATATGAATGTAAACATACTGTACATTTGCTGAATTCCATTGTGAAGGAAGAAGATAATGTCTAAACTTGTTCAAGGCCCACTTCAATGCTAACCCAAGATGCTCCACATGAGTCCATTTCTGCTCTTGTGGAGTTAACAACCTGCTAGCATAGTAATTCACATCATAATGCTTTTGCTGATTTTTCTGACATAATGTGACAGCCAAAGCTTGCTCCCAAACAGTAAAGAATAAATAAAAAGTCTCACTCATTCTTGGAGGAATCAACAAAGTTCTCTCTTTCAATTGTCCAAGACACCATTCAAATGCTTCTTGAGCATCCTCCTTCCATCTAAAATTCTGCCCTTGCTTCATACAATCCACAAGTGGCTGGGTTACTTTAGCAAAATTGTGCAAATACCTCCTACTAAAACTGAGTTGGCCATATAAGCTTCTCACTTGTGATACATTTGTAGGTGGTTTGACCTTCTCCAAGGCTGCAATCTTACCATGATCCACTTGTAATCCCTTTTCTGAAACATAATTGCCCAATAGTTTCCCTCTTCTAGTGAAGAAAATACACTTAGCAGGATTCAAACTTATGCCATACAATCGGCATCTTTCAAGAACTTTTCTGAGATGATCCAAGTGATTCCTTCTTGGATTCGAAAACACTGTCAAGTCGTCTATAAAGACTCTCAAAAAGTCTAAAATATCATGAAAAGCATATGTCATAGCTCTCTGAAATGTGGCTGGAGCATTTGTGAGGCCAAAAGGTAATACCTTATAAGCATAGATGCCAAAAGGTGTTCGAAAAGCCGTCATTGCTTGATGTGGTGGATAGATTTGGATCTGATTATATCCCGAGTAACCATCCAAGAAAGAATAGGCCTGATTTCCTGCAACAATATTCAATAAGGTGTCTATGAATGGTGTAGGAAAATGATCTCTTTTGGTAGCTTTGTTGAGATCCCTGTAATCAATGCATACTCGGATTGAGTTATTTGGCTTTCTCACTGGTACAATAGAACTGATCCAATCTGAATTTGGCACTGGTACAATAAATCCCGCCTCCAAAAGCTTCATAACTTCAGCCTTTACTTGCTCCTCTATTGCTGGACTCATTCGCCTTTGAGCTTGTTGGACTGGTTTTGATCCTTGTTTCAAATCAATGGTATGGACCACGACCTCTGGTGGAATGCCTTTCAATTCTTTGTAATTTCTTGCCAAAACATCCCTGAATTCTCTTAATAAAGATATCAAATCACGTTCCTCCTCTTGAGTAAGATCTTCTCCAATAGTAACCAATTCTTCTTGATTTCCTTGAGAAATATTGATGTTCTTGACTGAATGTGGTGACTGTAATGAAGGTGAATGTGGTGACGAATGTGGTGAATGTGGTGACTGTGGTGAATGTGGTGACAGTGATGAATGTGGTGCGTGTGATGATTGTGGTGACTGTAATGGATGTGGTGGATGTGATGATTGTGATGAATGTGGTGCATGTGGTGACTGTGATGACTGTGGTGAATATGGACTGATCTGATTTACCTCATCCTCCAGAATGTGCGCATGCCACCAAGCTGCTTGTACTTGTATAGTGGGCTGATTTCTGTTTACCCCATCCATGCTTGACGTCAAAATCAACATCTCTACTTGATCTTGATCAATACCTTGCTGAAATAAAGTCTCACCAATGGGTCTTTGAATGGACTCCTCCTGCATGTTTACAAGAGTCTCTTGTAGCTCATCTTCACCAATACTTTCAAGTCTTTGGATATACTTATCTGCAACTTGCTGCTGTAAATGACATATTTCTGAAATTTGGGTACCTTTTAACCACTTGAACAAAGTCTTATATTCCCTGTCACCCACTTCCAAGACATGAAAACAACTAAGACCTTGCTGCCCTGACACCATAGCATTCTCTTTGCTGATTTCTAACTGCGGGCTGCTCAAAGAAGGGTTGCAAAGAAAGGTACCTTTTGCTGATTTCAGAGGATGATCTATAGTAACCTTGTGTTCCCCTTGAAAGATGTTCATTTCACGCTTCCTCCATGAAATCTCAGCTTGTACGGCATCTAACCATGTACGACTCAGCAACAAAGTATAAGTTTCAGCATGCACACTCTCTGGAAATTTCAAAACCATGAAATCTAAGATTGCTTCCACCTCATAGACCTTGCATAAGACATTTCTTATGACTCCCATAGGCTGCACCTTCATTTGATTGAATGCTTTGAGCATCATAGTTGTCGGTTCCATCATTTTTAATCCAACTTGAAGCATGATGTGGTAAGGCATTACATTCACTCCGCTGCCGGTATCTACGTTGGCATCCTTGATTAAATACCCATTGATACTCACATCACAAAGAAATGGCCCTGGATCCTTGGATTGCCGGGCTGGTGGCTCCATTCTACTTTTATTGGTATCATTGGATATGATTTGTTGGACTGAAATTTCTGATTTTGTTCTTCCCCCTAACTCTTGCAACAAATTTGGAGAATAATGCATCAATTGCTCAAGAGTAAGTGTGACTTTAGTGGCCAAAACTTGGCTGATCACATCATCTTCATTTTGAACTTCTTCATCCACCATAGGAGGCATCACTATGGGTTGATTTTCTTCTATAGACTGAAACTGTTCTGTGGGCAACACATTGAATTGCACCTTCTTAGGTGCTGATACCTTCAAAGCTTGTTCCTTCAAGGCCTTTGGAAAAGAGGTCTTAGTCTTCTCCGCAATTGGCACTACTCTTGGTTCTTGAACCACCTTTTGTGATCTTGTAACTGCATTTACTTCTCCAATCTCTTCTTCTTGCTGAAATGGGTCAGTCTCCACCTCAACAAATCCACAATTTACTACTGATTTTGCCTTCTCTTGCTTCTTAAGCTCCTCAATAAGAGCCTTAACTTGAGGATTTTCAATGTACTTTGCATCTTGAATGCGAACATCATTATTAGGAAGAGGTACTGATTCAAACACTTGCTGCCTTGGTGGATACTTGTTGGTTGCCCATTCCGGTTTCCCATGAATTTTCCAACAAGTAGTCTCATCATGCTTGAATTTATCACATAACTTGCAATACAAATGAGCCTTACTTGGATACCATCCCTGTTTTGGCTGCACCATTGGTGTGGAACCCATTGGAACTTGTTGGGCAATTGGAGCTTGTGGCATCATTGGAACTGGTGGTATGATAGGTGCTGCCTGCATTGGTTGAATAGGAATAGGTGGTGCTTGTTGCATAACAGCAAATACTGGATTGGCCCTCTCAAAGAATCTCTTCTCCCTACATTCTTGATCATTATGGCCCTTGATTTGGCATCTTGAGCAGAATTTCAGCAATCTACATGTAGTATCAGAATGCCCAATAGACCCACAATACTCACAAGTAATAAACTGCACCTCCCTTGGCTTCTCACCAATTGTAAGCTTAGAAATCTTGGCTGCAATATCCTCTGTTTTATGCTCTGGAGCAGCAACTTCATGAATGTATCCCAGCTTATCTTCAGCCTTGAGAGCATACTTTTGTGCCTCTAGCAATGTTGTAGGCTGTTTGGCCTTCACCTTATGAGCAATAGCTCGTTTCAGCCCCTTCACATACCATTGGATATCCATTTCATCACTCCTTGCAATCTTCCAATGAACCACGGCTTTGAGAACCGCAATATACCTCTGATTATACTCTCTAATTGATTCATCTTCCTTTTGTGTGAAATTGGTCCACCTTTCCATAGTCTTATCCTTACCATGGACTTCTTGATAATCTTATATTATAATGTTATTGTGTAAGTGTTGGACCCAGCCCTAAATTGGAGGGCTGAGATTCATCCTCCTAGATCTGACGGTTTGGGGTCTTCTATTACCTCGAGCGTGGCGGATTCTTATTCTCTCACTCCCTCGATTTAGTGTCTGGGCTCAATACAATGCAGATTTGTATCGGCTTCGAATCTCGCTGTAATCTCAGGTAAGCCGACAACCTTATCGCCAGGAGCATCTATTGTTAGAAGTGTAGGCTGATTTGTGACTATTTTGACTGTAACACCAGGTCAGTGTAGCACCGGGTCAGTGTAGGAGCAGCAGGTATAGTTCTACACTCAACTGGGTCACGCACATGCAGATTTTGCAGGAGGTATGATGCAGATCTAATTGCCTTTGCATCGAAAACAAGCTGTGGAGATTTGTGAACGGCACAAAGGGCATGTGCAGTTCCTTTGAAGCCAATCATCAACACAGAAAACATGAAAAGCATGGCCGCACTTTGGCAATATTCTCAGATTCTCACCGTCTCTAAATTTCTGTAAACATACGCTACAACTTTGGATTTGCAGGCCGTTATTTTTAAAGCAATAAATGGGGATTTCTTGAATGGCTCGATATATGGCGCAAGGAGTGCTCCAATTCTCCTTGGTAACTAGATAGCGGATGGTTGAGCTGGCCACTGGCCATAGCAACAGAGTTAAGTTGCCATACTTCTCTCAGATTTGTAGCATCCTGTTTGGTCAGTTTTTGGCCCTGTGTGAAGTGCAGTTGTAGCAGCCCAAGCGACCAGTAAGCATCCATCCCTACAGTACAAAGATGCATCATCTAGAATCAGAGGTTTAACCAGTGTTTCATTAGTTTGACACGGTATTCAAGATGTGAGATTCTAAACTCAAGTAACAATCTCTGGGGCTGCGGGATGCGGACAATCTCTGGGTTGGGCTGCTCATAGGATCTCTGGCTCCAATGCTATGGAGCTTTTCAAATATTTTTGCCATGCAGCTAAACATCTTAGCAGCTAAGCAGGGCTTTTTTCCAGATTGAAAATTCTCCCTTCTTTGTTGATCAGAAGGATTATGCAGAATTTTTGTTTGATGCCTGCAACATGAGTGATAAAGTAGATCTCAAGGGGTGAAAGCATGTTAGGGCCTACATAAAAAATTACCAAAAAGGTACTTTTCTGTGTACTTCTGTGCAAGTACATAATTGTATTTTAAAGTACCTAGACTACAAGATTGACTAAAAGAAATTGTGTTATGTTCAAGAGTAGTAGTACATACATGTTGTAAGGTACTTTGTGATGTCAAGAAGATGTTAAGAGCTCAAATATATCATCATCTTTGATTACCCAGAGTATTTTCCAGGTAGTTTCCAAAACATGTAGGCCCTAACATGCTCTTACCCCAAGAGGAAGTTCTCACGCATCTGTAAGCATACAAAACGCCACTTCTGATTTCTAAAATTGCAAAAATAGGTATTTCTCTGATTAAATTTAGGTTTTGTTTTATGATCAGGCGAGAAGTCTGGAATCAACAGGCGCCATTACATGACCAAGGAGATACTTCAAGCACATCATCAACCCATGAAACCCATGAATAGAATGTAGGAAATCGTTTATCTGGACGTCCATTCTTTGCAAGAAACAGGTACATCTACATCTTAGAAGTGCATTGGTTCTTATACATGCAAAGAGAGAAAGTGCATCCGTAAACTTATCTGCAGGCATTTCCCTTCAAGAAAAGTCTTAGACTAAAGTGCAGCTCTATCAGGAGCTTCCGTCCATACTTCCATTGATTTGATTTATCAGGAATCAAGAATACGCCCTTGAAACTTAGAAGAATTATATTATACGTCTCATGTAAGGATTGATCAAGGTTATGTGCAAATTGGCTAGGCCAAGGTACATGTCTTTGTGCTTGCACTGAAGCATATGTTTTAGAAGCAGTGGTTCAAGTAAATCTTTGCAATCAGGTATGGCAGTGCTTTTTGCAATTTATTTTGCTCACATTAGATGAGGGCTCTGTTCTGAAGGCCCTTTTCAGCAAGAAAATGACCATATTTGCTTCACATGGCGTGCCAAGGTATGGCAATGCTTTTTGCAGTTTATATTGCGCATACTAGATGAAGGCTCTACTCTAAAGGCCCTGTTCTGTATGGTTCACATAGTCTGCCAAAATATTGTTTCAGGTATGGCAATGATTTTTGCAGTTTATGTTGCTCATTCTAGATGAAGGCTAGGTTTTGAAGGCCATTTTTTGCAAAAAAGATGATTATACTTGCTTCACATGGCTTGCCCAAATATGGTTCATGATTTGTATGCCAAATGTCTATCAACTTAAAGGCAACTAACTGTTATAGACGTGGAGATACAAGAACAAGGTTAACAGTACAGAAATGAACTCTAATCTCTTCAATTTAAACTCTTGGCATTTTATGCGTTCTATTTCTTTGTTTTGTACATCTATTGCATGCCACTAACAACAATTTGAAGATAAATAAACCTCCACTTTAGAGAGGGAATTTACTTACCAATGTGTTCCCTCGGAATAATTATAGTTTGGAATAGCACTGATAGACATTGCTATAGTAGTTAATCACTTAATTCGAACTGTTCAAGCTACGTTTCATACTTTCGGAATAAAGGAAGCATAGGCCAGAATGTAAATTTTTTATATAAATCTTGAGCCAATCCAAACAATTCAACATTAAAAAATGCACAACATTTGTTGGAACATGATGTTCATACAAGAGTATTTATTCATTGCTATTTAAATAAAAAATGATTATAAAGTTCTACTTTAGTTCCATTTTACAAAGACAGAGAAAAAATCATAATTCAATTGAAAAGTTACAAAAATTTAGAAAAGAAAATCATAGTTCAATCGAAAAGTTAGTTTATTTTAGCTCTCTCTTCTTGATCCGGCCTAATGTGTTTGGCTAGGATGGCCCCTTGAATCGAAAGCATAGATTAGTCATGCCAAAAGAAAAATGGGGGCACAAAAGGTGTCTGGTAAAAAAGGCACATCCTTTAACCTTTTACCTTTTCATGCTATAAATTCACCATCTTAAGCTTGCTTCCAACACTCAAGGAGACATAGCATGAGGAGCAAGCACTTATCTATGACAAGCTTGAACAAAACGAGCAAGGCTTTAACAAGATGTGCACCTGATATATGACAAGGTTGTCTCCACACCAAAGAGTAACAACACACCGAAGATCAATAACAAGGTCCGCCAGAGGTTATGTAGACACTCCATACATACATGAACATAGATCATCAATCATCCAACATAGTAGAGGATACTCGAGAACATAGTAGAGGTTAAGATCATTAACCAATAGGACCCTCTGAAAAAATAACAGACCCCAAAATTGCTACAAAAAAGCACCATCATGTTCTCCTCAAAGATTTTAGAGATACAAAGGCAATACTATCTAACATGAAGAGGTTAGATTTCTTTTAAACTCTGTTAAACCTTTGAATTTTTGTTATAAGAAAGAGTTAAAATAGTTGGATTCCGACCAAAATATTTACAAGCCCCCAACATATCCCAGCAACGCTGGGCACCATTACTAGTTAGCAATGAAAGCTTCCTTTAATTCCTGATATGTCATGGTATCTGGCTGAGTTTGTGCCCATTCCTCCACTGAATCTTGCAAAGAACTATGAAACCAAAGCAAATAATCACCAGCCGGTAACTTACATTGCTGGCAATACCTCTCAAACTTCACAATATGCTTCAAAGGATCCCGATCCACCAGATCATCAAACTTTGGAATCCCCATTGTCTGCAAACCCCATACCATAGGTGGTAATACAGCCATCTCTGCCTCTTCTTGGGTTTCTTGAAATTGGAAAAACGAAATTGAATCTCCCTTCAATTTGAAAAATGAAATTGGATTACCGTCTAGATCGGTAAATGGAATCAAAACCTCCTGGATCTGAGAATTAGACCCCAGATCTGCTCCCAAATCTGAAAACGAAATTGAATCTTGATGCAATTTTGAGCCCAAAGATTGACTCACCGGTCCCCTTCTTGTGACGATGGAGCTTATTGGGATCTCCTTCTTACTTCTCTTGGGCATAAAACTATGCTCCCCTTGTCAAATTCTACCCCACAAATCAATTACGGCAAAATTCCCTTCACACAAGAAATTGCTCCTTTCTCAATGGTGTCGCTTCCACCGAAGCCAACACCAATACCAATGGTAACAACTCCTTTTTCAATGGAAATTCTTGCCGATCAATGGTCTGTCGAGCACCGTGGTCGCCAAATTGTTAGAGCCTGAACTCTAACCTTGCAAGAAGGATGAAAAACCCAACAATACAAGCTCAATCTATCAGAACAAGGCATCATCTCCATAGCTAGATCAATGAAAATAATCTCTCCCAATACACCGTCTCTCTGTTCTTCTCCCTCTCTGCTCAGATAATACTGCTCATCATGGATACGTGCAAATATCCTGCACGCGTGCATGTGCGTACATCACTCCATATACGGTATATGATGAGTGTGGTGAGTGGTGACAAGTGTGGTGAGTGGTGACAAGTGTGGTGAGTGGTGAGTGGTGACGAGTGTGGTGAGTGGTGACGGATGTGGTGAGTGGTGACAAGTGTGGTGAGTGGTGACAAGTGTGGTGAGTGGTGAGTGGTGACGAGTGTGGTGAGTGGTGACGGATGTGGTGAGTGGTGACCACCCCAACAGTGTTAACTTACAGGTCTGCTCTACGCCTTCTAGCCTCTACATCGATCCATATCCCTAATTGGTCCCTAGTTAGTCAGTCTACAGATCATGCATGGGCCCCCCACGCACGACCTCTTAACACAGCCGGACACCAAATAGGATTCAAAGATAGATGCATGCCATGTGGTGCCCACCATTTCTTCTTTTTACTGTGGGGAGAAGGGTGGTGGATATATAGATTGTCTGCCTACTGGAGTAATGTGGGAACTACATCACACTTCGAGCCATCAGACATTGAAAGAAAGGTCAACAAAAATGCCTCAATGGGATCAATTTATATATTTCACACATAACAATTTCCCGAAAAGATGGCCATTTTCTATGAACCACAAAGATACAGATACTCTACATCGTATTTTTAGTGCCATTACTAGAGTCATGGGTCCATGCCTTTCTGTACCAATTTATATGGAACCAGCACAACCTGGCCATCAGATTCCTAGTGGAAATCACTAACTTCATAATTTTCCAATAACAACTCATGCTTTATCAATGATCCCCTTTATGGCTACATGTGGAGGTGATGTGGATGACACATGATGAGCACCAAGATGGTTGATTTTTTATATTTCTTAGATCAATTCTTGTCTTTTCAAGATGTATGATGTCAAAAGTGCACTTTCTCTTTCTATCTTTGTTTTTAAGTAGAGAAGATGATCTTAGACCTTAGAATTGGCCAAATTTCATGGAATTTTATCATTTTCTCATATATGATGGATGAATGGTGGATGTGTGTATCTTCTTGACTGGGAAAAATAGTTTTTTTTTCTAGCTTTGATTTTGAAAAGTGGCAATGGTGTATGAATGGAGGAAAATAAGATGTGAAAGATGGTTTTTGGAGTGAAATCATGATAGCAAAACCTAGAGAAATGTGAATCATGCCTTGGGAAGTGAAGCATCATGCCAAAAAACTTGAATCTAGTTAGATACCAATGTATCTTGAGGGGTCTTCCAAACTGTGACATAGGGGTCTTCAAGATTTATCTCCAAGTCTTCGTAGATGCTCTAGTTGATCAATATCTCTTCTTGCAATGCCCATATGATGTCCAACCAATATCGTCCTTTGGTTCTCATAACAAATATCTTCTACAAGTCTTCAAACATAGATGTTTTCAAGATCTACGCACCACTAGCTCATGCACCTACATATCAAGTAAAATAATTATTAGTAAAAGTGTGATGTATGCACATAGCTCTTCTATGCTGCCAAAATGTGGCAGTAATAAAGATTTGTCTAAGTTTTTGGATTTGTTTATCCAATACTGCCAATTACCACCAGGAAGTCTATCTTACAATTAGGAAAATACATATTGCCCTAACTATTCCATTGTGCTAGTGTTGTCGAATGCGCTCGGTACCTTTATAAAGCCCCACTCAATGCTACTATAATTGCTTGAAGGTGTGACTTCTAACAACATTGAAATGCAAATTTCCATATGGACAGTAAATTTCAAATAAATTTCCAACAAATATTTTTCAAGCTACTAGGCAATTTCATAGGATCCTTCCTTTCATAAAACTTTTCTGACACTTTGCCCAAGCCTACTGTACTGCAGTTAGTACATATTTAATATAGTATGCAATGCATGAGCTTGATATGGTGGAGAGCATTTAAGTGGCATATGCTATGTTATGTATGGTATATGTGTGTGAGGTCTAAGTTAGTTAATTGATGAAGATGCTATCTAGATGATGCATGTGAATGCTATTTATTATACACGCATTTTTGTTGCAGACTATTTAATGGTTGAGCCATTAATATGTGCTATAAATCGGATCGAGATCCATTACTTGTACTTGCTATCTCACTACCTTGTAGAGTTAAGCTTGCTCATATTTTATATATAGAATATGACTTGAAATTCTATGTTAAAAATTTGATTCATAACATTTTGCAATCAATTTGGAGTTCTATCTCATTACCTTGTAGAATTCAGCGCATATTTTATATATAGAATATGACTTGAAATTCTATGTTAAAGATTTGCTTCATAACATTATGAATGATTACCAATACCAACAATAGAAATTGACAAACAAGTTTAGCCTAAGGGGAAGGGGGCATCACTCTATTTGCCCACCTCCTAAATGCACTTCATACCATATGGAACTTGGTCAAACGAAATATCAAAACGAACAATTCTAAGTGCACTTTAGGGAAAATATATAAAGAGAAGAAATATCAAGAAACGTAATAAAGAAGGCTTGAACACATTTCCCCATTTTGGTTGCTTAACATATGAAGAACACATTGGTTCAAGGCTAGGCTTACTGTTCAAATAGGCAAGTTCTGGTCATTTCAAATGAAGTAACAGAGTGCAAGATTGTGGAATTGTATAAAGGTCCAATTCTCATGATGAGGACTTACAATATACACACACAAAACTGCCCGAATAGATAGGCTTTTCATTCAATACAGCAGCAGTATACATTGAGAGTCTATGGATGAAAAGTGAGTGGGGTAGCCGACCATAGGCACAACGTCAAACTACACTAATAATGCAAAATACAAGAATAGTGCTAAGCCAAGGATGAGAGGAATGGTGAAAAGGATGCATTTCTACTGTGCACCAAGCCATGAAATTAGGTCCCTTGCCCTTTCTTATGAGATTATGGTCTTTGTGCTAATTGAGGGAGCATATACATGGTAGCAACAGGTTGTGCTTGGGATCCCAGTCATCTCGAGACCGTAAATTGATGCCTTACCAACTTCAAATGTAGTTGACATTTGGCTGCCCATGCCTTCCATATCGCAATTGATGTCTGACTCCAACATTGAGGGTGAACATGCTGCTCACCCGATTTCACATGCTCAACAAGTGCCATATTGAAAACCAGTGGTCATATGCCCTTCCTGTGGATCAAATGGCCAAGATAAAAAACCTCGTACCTCATGTGGTCCACCTCATCACTCTGCACTGTACAAGTCAGATCTTCCTCATGCTACCTATGGTCATCATGCTATCTATTTCCTTATCATCATCTTCATTTTTACATGCTTCATATACATGTTTAGCTAGACTTGGCCAATCCCTCTGCCCTACAACCTGGTTAAACAATCATTCAATTAAATTGGAATTATGTCTTAATTTTGGGACATTTTTATGTTGCAAGTTTTTTGTGATTTACATTATTATAAATATCCATTACATTAATAATGCAACTCTTTGATATATTTCTTTAGAAAAGAGAAGAAGGAAAAAAAAAACATTCCTTTTTTATTTGAAGATTAGATAAAATAATAAAAACAAATGAGTTTCATAAAATTGAACCTCACATACAAAAAAAAAAAATTTCATTCTGGGAAGGAACTCGCAAAGAATACAAAAAAACTTGTCTTGTCATTCATCACAATAAAAGTATACAACCTTTAGGAAAGATGAGTGGGAGCTGACCATAGGCACAATGTCGAGCTCCCTTATAAAATGAAAACAAATTATGTATAGGAAGGAAGGAAGGAAGGAAGGTTCTTTAATCGTCTGCGGGACAAGAGAGAGGGCAATGGCGACAATTTCTCACTGGGATAAAACAACAAAAATGCATGCACAGTACCTCTTAACCGTTAGAAAAAAAGTTAGGCATGCACACAGTTAGTAGTATATGTAGGGAAAAGCATCAGCTATAGGTGGAAACAGAAAAAACAGCACCACCCAACGGATAGAAAATATATAATATCACCTAGCGAGTGGAAAATAATTCGCATCACCCAAAACGTATCACCCAGCGAGTGGAGAAGAAATGAGAATCACCCAATATCTAGCATTATAACAGGGGGTTTTTTTTGTGATTTTATACGCTTTTTGGTATGGTTTTCATATGATTTCATAGGCGTATTGCACGAGGCATACTAATCAGTATATCTAGAGTGCGCACTGGATTCTCATATTTGAATGGCATTTTATCTATAGTTTTGCAATGGTTTTGCCTTGCATGTTTGTATTCTTTAAAAAATTAATTAATTTAATTTCATAAACGCCATGCAAGCAACGAGGCATTCAACTTTAGGGTTTGGGACTGAGGGGAATTTAGGTTTAATTTGTATTATTAGGAGGACCGTGATTTCCAATGGAGGATTCTGGTTAGGGTCATCAGATTGCAGGAGTCGTGGATTTAAGGCAAGAGCTCTACCGTTATTGAGTTATACAGGAGAGATACATGGTGCTTGGTAATTTACACTGAATTTAAACTTGGATATCTTGGATATGACTAGCAACGAACTATATGTAGAAATCGGCAACCAGCATCAACATTTTATTAAGTTTCGTGCTTACAGAACAGATGCCGCACAGGTCAGCCATTTTCCTTCCGGGTTACAGTCAGGCCACATTCATTTTCATGCAATCTGTTACTTACCCATCGGCCGTTTTTAGCAAGTCACATGTCTGGCTTCCACGGTTTCTCTTCCACGGTTTCCCTTCCAGGGTTTTCTGATTGCCATTGCTTGCCCAGACAATGTTGTATCATATAACCACCTCGTCATCAGTATACTCTCCAATCTAGCATTTCTGGCGTTAGTACCTTCGGATGATGGGTTCGGCTCTCTATAATTTCATGCCCTCCATTTTTCAAGTTTATAATGATTATGCATGGCTGCTGGTGCTGCCTTAGATTATAAGGTTTATTGGTGTTGCCAGCAGGGCCACCCCTTGATTTGGACGATTTCATAGTTTGGTGTATTATCCTTGTGCAGGACCATGCTAATCTCCTCCATATGCTTTGCAAGACTGTTACATGCCTTTCGTTTATCATGCCTTTCGTTTAGACATTCTTTAGTGTGTTGGTCACATGCAGTGATGATTACAAGAAATGTCAGACAAGAGTAGAACATAGATTCAAGCAAAAGAACATACATGGGGAGAAAGTAAATGGCATAGACTACTTTGGGCGAGGATAATCTTTATCTGCAATCTGAAGATTCTGTTGATTAGATGATTTGAACATCATCTTTGGCTAACTTCAATTGGCTGCATATGCCATTTTGGGTAGATAATTACGGGTTAAAATCAGTAATCATTATAAATTCTTAGGCAAACTTGGACAATTTTGGCTTTCCTTTGAATGCTTTGTTATAAACCAAACTACTGCTTATTGAAGTGTTTTCTGTTTAACAGGTATCCCTTTGATTCCTCAAAATGGGGCAGAATATGCAACATCTTAGTCGAGCAGAACAGAGTGTACTGTCAAAGTTCCCAAATACTGGTAATTTTTTGCACTTGTCTACCATACAAATACCATGCATTTTAGTAACAAAAGCTGTTTCTCCGATCTGGATTTATATATGGAAAGAGACGAGTGAATGGTGTGGATGTGCCCTAGATGTCATCGGTCCACCTTTAGAAAGTTTTCTTTTGACCGTGGAGAAATATGTGAAGCCATTAAATTCTTTGCCAGGTTCTGATTTGCTTCTTACATCTCCAGTGAGTGTCGATGATGTAGCTGGAGCTGCTTTAAATGCAGTCTTAGATGATTCCATGTTTGGGGTCTTCAATATTGAGCAAATTTGGTGAGGCTCTCATTTCTGGCGACCAGAGCTTCCAGTTCATGCAAGGAGGTTGCTGGTTCTAGTTCATGGGTTACAATACAAGTTCTGAAATGGCTAGGAGAGCAAACGAACGAGTATGACTAATTATGTCTAAATGGCAAATTTGTACAGAATGTTAGAACTGTGTTTAAAATGGTGGCTTCTGCAACTGCTGCTCTCAGTAAGTGAATAACTATATTTATGTCAGGAAGAGACTGAAGCATTTCTTGTGGGAAGTACAAGCTTATGTGCAAAGCCATCAAAGCTATGAAGATGGTTTGTTTTCCAAGCGGTATTCTTAGTACATATTGTCTTGGGTAACCAATTGTATCCAGTATATGTAGCTTGAAGAAGGTAGGTATCAGTTATTGTGATTTGACTTCCCGGGTGGTTCATTTTATAGGCAAAAAAATTTACAGAAACAGAAATTTCCATGATGGTCGTCTTGTCATTGTTAGCATGTTTCTAAATTCTTAATTTTGTTGCTGGACTTGTTCCTTTCAGATTTGGTGTTGAACTAATGTTTTCTGTCTTTTAAATGTGTTACCATTTGTCTATTATCTATCATGGTATTATGTCACACTTAATATTAGGACTTCGAATGTAATAGCTTGTTTTTAGCTCTACTACCATTTTCTATTATGATTCATATGCACTAAGGAATCTCCATGCACAGATATTATATGTACAATATTACATGCACTAAGGAAACTCCATGCACAATATTACATGCACCCCTACACCATCCTTAAGGCCCCGAAGGGGCCAAAAAATTTTTTAGTTAACACAAACCATTAACACACAACTACCAGTAACATTATTAACACAAACCATTGCATTTGACACATTTAAATTAAAATCCCCCTTAAACCCCCTTTGGTTTGGGTGCATATTCACACGGGGGGTTACTCCGGGCAACGAGAGCTGTCGGATGGGCATATTTGCCCTTTATTCCAAGATCTGGACCGTACATAGCGATCCTCGTTTGTGGGGTATGCATGTACAAGTTTTTGTATACTGTATATTAAGATTTGCAAAATACTATAAGGTTTGAGAGAATGTACTTAATGGTGTTAATTTTGTACATGTATTGTAAATTTTTTGGGGCTCTCGCTGCCCTACGTTAACCCCCCGTGTGAATATGCACCCAAACCAAAGGGGGTTTAAGGGGGATTTTAATTTAAATGTGTCAAATGCAATGGTTTGTGTTAATAATGTTAATGGTAGTTGTGTGTTAATGGTTTGTGTTAACTAAAAAACAATAGCATCACCTAGCAGGTGGAAAAACAATAGCATCACCTAGCAGGTGGAATAACAATAGCATCACCCCGCGGGTAGAATACCAATACCGTCACCCAACAGGTGGAAAATATAGCATCACCTAGCATTTGAAGAATAATAATAACCAACAGTTACCAAAAAATAAATTAAAACAATCATACCAGTAGTAATGTCAACAAAAATGACCAGAAAAATATAAGGAAGGGAAGGGAGCGAACCGAAGGCAATAAGGAATGCTGTTGTTAGAAGATGCCCATAACCGACGAAGTGAAATACAAATACATAAATAGATATCCAATGGCTCGGATCGATTGCATTATAAATGTTTTATAAAGTGACAAGGTTTCTCTACCCATTGCCGCAATAACGTTTATAGTTTGTAATCGTTGTAGTATTGTTGATTGCATCTTTTATGTATTGGGGCAGGGGAGGATAAGGTTCAAAAGTGCACGAAATTCAAGTTCATGAAACACGTTCAAAATGCATGAAATGTTAATTTTGAAAACACATTATGCTTCTTTTTGTGCTTTCTCTTGTACTTTCTTACTTAATCAATGGCTTCTCCTTCCATCCCTTCAGGCTGCAGATGTGATCCTTGTATTTGTCATCAACTATACTCTTTGGATTCGTCATCAATCATTTGGTTGGGTGGGGAGACACACCATAGTTGCTAATTTAAGACTTTAGATGCCCATTCCGCATACAAGAAAAACAATGTCAGTTGATGTTATTTAGATTGAATCCAGATAAAATCAATTGAATCTCAGTAAAAGCCCTCAGGGGCATGGTTCAAAAATAGGGGAGTTTCTCCCCTAAAAATCCGTCGCCTGCTATTAAATTTTGGTCATCCTAAAAATTTTCGGCAAGAAAATAAAAAATTTTCTAGCAGAATAAACTAGAAAATTCACTAAGATATATTTTTACTGTTAGCATCAAATACCAAGCGATATTTTTACTAGTTAGACATACTGCTATTTTCGATCTCTCCCAGAAGCAGGGGCAAAAAGGAAAGGAGCGATGATGCAACTACGGTGAATAGACAGAGAATAGGAGAGCTCCAAAAAGCATATAAGTAAATACATGGAAGTAATGGCATGCAAATGATAGATGGTTCTATTTTTTTTTTCTAAATGAGTTTTTGCAAATTTAGTTGGATAAATTCTTGAGCATCAAGATCTTGTCGGAACAGGGCTGTTATAACTCCAAACTTTGAATAAAAGAAACCTGGCTCATTACTATTGTAATTTTTTATTGTAATAAATTTGTTTCTCTTTACATCAAAGCTATCAATTTCATTGATCACCATTACTTGAGGCAAAGGCAACACCTTGATGCCTGCTTCCTTAGCAAACTCTGGATTACAGATGCTCTGGCATAGGCTAGACGACACACTACCAGGAACAGATCAATCCCATGCTCACATGAGGTCCACAGCATTATTGCATGCACATTTGACCCTAAAAAAGTGCAAATTGATAGCTTCCATTCGCATGGATATGCATCGCCTTTGTATTGAGATAGGCAGATGGACTCGGAAAGCACGTGAGGACAGGATTTGTTAGTGTTGCCAACATGAGCCATTGAGGATGAATGCCATGCATTTTAGCATTCGATCATATCTGGCCACGGTATATTCAGTTAATCCCACCTAACCAACTTCTACATGTGCTATTACACACGGCCTTTGTGGGTTTACTGGGATCATATCTTCAAGAGGTCATAGATATGCTGCACTCAAATATGTTCTTGGACACGGTATTAAATTCTACGCTAATTTTCATTGTATAGTTTGTCAGCGTAACTTATTACTGATAAGGCTTTTCCCTCGAAAACCCCTCAGGGTGGGGGTTTTTTTAATCTGGACAGTATACATTTTGTTCTTTTTGTTTATGTCCCATAGGCCAATTAGTTTCAATAGATGATAAAAATGCACTCTATTCTTTTGCCAATTTTACCACTCCAAGTATTTTTTTTAGTAACTTCTCTCAACATATCTTGCAACCATTCCCACGCACACGAGTTCATCACTATCTATTTTTTCAAAGGTCACTTAAAAAGATTTCTTTCCTCTTTTCTCCAATTGTCTACATAAAAGTAAAACATACAATATTCATATCCTTTCTCACATTTTGTCATTTTTGGGTTGCTAGAAGGGGCAACCCTTGTTTCATGGTATAATATGTGGAGATAGGATATTCTCTAGATTTGCAGGTCAAGGGTAGGTCTATGGTGTATATAGTACTTTTGAACCATCGATCTCAGTTTTTTTGGTTTCATGTATTCTTCAAATTTTATCCCCTTGTTTCATGTATACATTATTTTTTAACCATCGATCTCAATACTTTTGGCTTCATGTATTCTTAGTTTTATTCACCCTCTGCGTCTATTAAATTGACTTGGCAGATGGACTTTAACAGCTCACTTACATTTTGGAGATAATTGACAAGTATGGATCTACTCAAAACTAAATCAACATCTCTTGCTACTGCGATTGTAGTTTCTACGCAAACACATCGGCCTACTTGGCTATAAAAATGAGCAATGCTATTTTGTACATTGTTTTGTCGTGTAGTTGGTCATTGTGCTTGAAGGCTAATACATTGAGGGTCTTTGAGAATACATGGCTCAAGTACACCAAAAAAGGAACCGGAACCTAGTGTCACAGATATGCAACGTGAGAGTAACTCTATTTTACCCATATGAGTAGGATTGTGATACCTGCATAAAATAATAGATTGATGTGATTTAATTTAATCTTTATCATCCGCAAAATCATTTGTATTCAATAACTAACAAGTAATGGGGAAAAAATATGCTTGAAATATTATGGTTGCATCCAAGTAATGGGAAAAAAATAGTGGTTAAAATATTATGGTTTCATCCAAGTTCGAGCTAGAGACCTTTAATGCGTAAAACTATTATGGTTTCATCCAAGGCAGGACTAGAGATCTTTAATGTGTAAAACTAATGTGATAACCAATTACACCATAAAACAACATCAAAAGTAAATGAGAAGGACACAGTATACTACAATTTAGTTTTATCTTCCTGTCGACCAGTTGGAAAAGTGTTAGATATAGCGTATAATCTAGCTTTTGACCTCCACCTTAACTCTATCAATATAGCTTTTAACTTTAACTTTGACAAGCTTAGTCGTTAAACTCCTCTTCCTCCTAAGACCATTGCCAAGTGCATATCCATTTGGATGGCACATGACTAGAAAATTTGTCCTAGAATAACCTCAAACTGTTCATTACATTGAACCAAATACATCTAATTCTTATGCACTCACAACGGACATATACGACAATACAACTTAAATGTAGCATTTGCTCAAGGATACATTCATCACAAATTCGAGTGCCCTGTTGCTTGCACATTAGTTTGATACCATTTCAAACTAATCATTAGTTTGTTCTATTCTATTCATTTGAATTTTAATGAGGTACATTACAATCATACACCCTTCTACTATTAGCTCGTTGGTAGAACCCCTCGATGCATCAACATATTGTTTCTTTTGTTGTAACCAATGGTATTCAAGTAGCCACATCTTTTATTGTTCAACCTCTCCATATTTTCTCAATCATTGTATTTACATCATCATACTACGGATTTTAATGGTATCAAGGGGTAAATCTTTAAGCTTAGCAATTCTTTTCCTAGCAATGATCCAAGTCTATATTATCAATTCTATATCAAGTTTCAAGATCCACCCCATGAACCCTCAACCTATGCACATATGAACTTTTATCAACCTATCAAGCCCTCATTTCCATCCTCAATTTTCCTCATTTTTCAAATTTGAACTTTATTTACTTTGAAAGGAAGGGCGATGAGGTGTCTTGTTGTATAATGGCCAAAGATTCAACGTGATCAATAGGATTTGCGAACTTTTAAGAGTGTTGTAAACAGCTTTTTAAATGGAGATTTGATTGGCAATATATACATGCTCAAGTTTGTGTTCTTAAGAAATGTGGTTTAGTTCTTTGTAAATGATGGAAGCATTGTAGTGAAATTTATAAGCAATAATTTAAAAACAAATAGATGGAATAGCCTCTAATGCATCAGGCCCTTCCACTTTGATGAGAAGAGTCCTTATGCAATGGGGAGTTTTGGCAGCATAAGAGCATTTGCAATTGTCACCATAAGTGGGTAAGGTGCTTTAAGAATGCTTTGGGGGAATGATACGTGAACAACCTATTATGCATTACCACAAATGCAAATGGAAAGCTTTATTGTGGTCAAAGTCTTATTATAATGGGAGTTGCAAAGAGAACTATTCAAGTGTGTCATGATCTATGAATGAGAAAATATGCTGCAAACTTATTGTTTTCTCACAAATATGAAGGTAGGGTGTCTAGTGTAGCAGACAATATAGATGCATGTACCTTTGTTTTTGTGAAGCATAAGCTTAGGACATTTGTTCTACAAGCAAGGTTGCATCAAATAATATAGACAACCAATTGCTCTGTCTATTCTACGCGCTAATGTCTTGATAATACAGTTAGTAGATTATTCTAGTTAGTAGATTATTCTATTCGATTCTATCAGCAATCTTATTTGAATTTGAAAGCAAGGTTCAATGCCTTATTAACTTACAACAACTGTCAAAATAATAGTCGTACACTTCCAAATTGTCAAAACAAATTTAAAAATTTTTGGCGTATGCTCCATCGTGTTAAACAAAAATACTTTAAAATATAGAATATATTGGCTATCTTGCATGTTCCAAACTAATATTAATATGTCACTTTTGAGAACAATCACATTAAAGGCTATCTTGCATGTTCCAATATAACACATTACTACCCCACACATTATATCCCACTTTTGCAAACAATCATATGAAATGCCCATGAAGATGATGGGCAATTTTCTAGTAGTGATATTGTGCTCAATTTGCTACACCAATCCATGTATTCGGTTGTTTATAATCAAAATTTATTAACATGGCACTCAATCATGTTTAAACTTAGACATGAGTGTCCTACTGGAACAATGGAAGGCAAATTATAAATGGAAGGGCCTTGCTAAGCCAAAAATATATCAAAGTGCATCCTAGTGAATGGACATCGTCAGAACCAGAAGGGAACATTCTCAGGGAACATTCTCACTGTGATGTGATTTGTTAGGCAAGAAGGTTCTAGCCTCTATACTTTAATCATATTTAAATGAGTATTTTAACCCCAACAATGGAATGGCCTTTGCAAAGCCAAAAATATATCAAAGTGCCCTAGTGCAAGGACATCCTCAATGGAGGAACCAAAATACAGAACTAGAATGAGGGATTCTCACTAGGATTTGTTTGGAGAACCAAAATAAAGAAGTAGAATGAAACAATCTCACTGGGCTGGGATTTGTTAGGCAGGCTAAGGATCTAGCCTGTAAACTTTATCCATCACAATGTTGGGCCAAAATTTAGAGATGGCAAGATTGGGATGCAAGATTGGGATGCAGGTATGGAGTGCCAACATTGGGATGCAGGTATGAGTGATGTCAACAGGGAAAATTTGGTAAGAACAAAAGCAACGCTTTCCATCATAAAAAATGGAACTTTTGAGCTGTTAGACTCGAACAAACTCTAGCATGGTCTCCATAAGCTCAACAAAAAGCATCCATGGAGCCGCTTAACACAGGCAACCTTGTACTCTATGACAGCACAAAATAATACACTATGTAGAGCTTTGGGCACCCTACTAATGTCATTCTTCTAGGGCAGAACCTTACCCTAGGAATGAAACTAGTAACTTTTCCTCCTCGAATGTTTCTTCTGGATACAATTTAATGATCATAAAGCAAAATGGTCAAACGTTTTATGACCCATATAATATGTGGAGCCTTTGGGGTAGAAATGAAAAGGCCACTAATCCTCCCTGCGGCTTATTCCAAGCAGTTTTACTGTGCAATATGTCTAGAGCACTTTTGGAGGCAGTAAATAATACAAGTTCCAGTGGAAATGATAGTCAAGCCTGCCACCCAATGATGCAGCTCACTAGTTGGACATATGAGGACTCTGCATTTGGATTACTATGTTCACAACATGCTGAAGATTCATGAGACTAGAGAGAGATGGAATTTTTGTAGCTAATTTGATAATTCAAAAAGATGGAGGGCTTCTTACAACATTTTCTCAACCTGTCAGCTTCCAAATCCCTCTGAATCTTATGGTGTGTGCTCCACTGCTAGTCAATGCGCTTGTCTAAATCCACATGACGAAAATTCTGGCAAATTATAGTAATCCAAGTCAAGATTGCATTACAAGAAAAGGGCTTACGTTGTTTTTCCACTTCCCAAAGAATGCTTGAGGTCGCAGGGATAAATTATATCTCTAACAGCTTTCTTGAAGCTCTGCAGGGGATTTTGAAGTTTTGTCTCTCAAACTGTTCTTGCAAGGCTACTTTTTCTTGATAAATTCTACACTCTCCTGCTATCACGTAGCAACTGTAAGAAACAACGTTTCAATCAGGTAAGAACACTCATATGGCCTTTCTAAATGGTTCAAAATGGAAAGACAAAGAATTATGCGGTAATAGGCCTTACAATTGGATTGGCACTGTTAACATTTTGATAATATGCGTGATGATTTGGATTAAAATTAGCAACAGAAGAGGAAAACTGAGAGCAGCCTAGCAGAAGAAGATGCTTCTGACTTCAATCAGGAACAAATGGTGCAGTATATGAAGGAGCATTTAAAGACAGAACGCCTGCGGAGCAGTAAGGAAGATAGAAAGCAGCATGTATATTATGAAACAGTTAGTAGCAGAGGTAGCCACACTTAAAAGCATCAGTCAGTATATCTAGTTAGATTATGTGGCTTCTGTTTGGATGGTATGCATCATTTAGTTGTTTATGAGCTCTTCATATGTTTTGAGGCTTTATATCTGAGCTGATCAGACGGGATCGAAGGCTTCTTGTCACAAGCATAGGAAGCACACCAGGCTATATAGCCAGAATACATTCTGTTGTGACAAAAAAAAAAAAAAATGCGATGCTTACACCGATGGAGTACTGCTAGAGTTAGTAGGCGGTAGAAGACGTTTTAGGTCAGAAATGGAAACTAACGAAGATATTTACCTGCCAACATAGCGAGCTCCGGAGGCCAGAAACACCTTCTATCATAGCCGATTTTACTTAAAATCTGCCGAACAAAGCATCGGACTTAGTGGCTCCGCAGCAAGAACAGCACCCATTTTCGCTATTGGTAAATTTCCAGGCGAAAAAAATATATATCTCGATTTGTATAAATTGATTTTTGCTAATATTGGTAAATTTTCAGGCGGAAAAGAAATAGGCCTATACCTCGTGTCGATGTCGATTATATATGAATTGATATGTTATGACAACCTAGCAGTTACTCAGGTGGCGGAAAAGGAAAGGAATGAAAGTAAATAAAAAAAGTCCAACAGAACAACTGATTTTTGCTATTGATAAATTTTTAGGCGGAAAAGAAATATATCTCGATTATATATGAATTGATATGTTATGACAACCTAACAGTTACTCAGGTGGCGGAAAAAGAAAGGAATGAAAGAGAGTAAATAAAAAAAAAAAGGTCCAATAGAACAACTTGTACTTGACGGTCGCCGCCATTGTCAAGTGTTCAAATATCTAAAATGTGGGCCTATAATTCAAGCAAGGCAAATCAAGTTGAACACGAGACTATGACACGTAGTCAGAATCAGAAGAATCTTCTTGCTTTTCAATAACACGCATTGAAGGCCCTCTCTGTAAAACTTTAACACTGATTTCAACATTATTAAATAGACACATGATCAGCTGGTGATGGCATGTCATCAAAATTCCAGATTTGTACAGTGTTGTGCAGATCATATGGTCCATCATCCTCGTAGATATTTGTATCAGACGAATGGTATTGATCTATAGGAAAATCTAGCATGTAATTTTCATGCATATCAAAAAATGTGGACGGATCTACGTGTGGTTGCAGGTACGAATCCTCTGCATTGCACAATGTATTTCCAGCAGATTGATCTGTGTTTGCTCTCTGTAGTGAGGCTTTGGATTCTTGAATCATCAAGATATTCATTTGAAACTGTTCTTCAGAAAAATTCAGCTTGGCTTTCTTGCCCCTGATCCTTTTGGCCTCTGCATCATATGCCATAGCTGCCTCCTCTGCAGTCTTAAAGCTGCCTAGCCATCTTCGATTTTTTCGCGCCGGATCCCGTATTTCTGCAACCCATTTGCCAGATTTTCTCTGCCTCACTCCCACGTATCGGCCCCTTTCCTCAGCTCCTTCTTCTATGCCCTCATTTTCTCTATTGCTCATAGTACTCGAATCGCCAGATTTGTTGCCTACATTGAAACAGAGCACTCGGTATTATAGTAGAAGAATATCACAGAAGAAGAAGAAGTAACATCCACTGTAAGCAACACATATACATCATCAATACAAGAAATGACAAGGTGGAATACCATAGGTTGTCATTGTAGTCCTCCTCAAGAAAAAGTATATATGGAGAATGTGCATGTCTAAAATATTGCTCGAAGACGGTATGTGTGACACATGAAAACTTGAGTGCATGCAAAAGAATGTTACCTCATGAAGTGGCCCAATCAAATATTTTCTTGAATGGTTTGGATTTAACCCCAATGGACGTTGAACGAGCCTTTATCTCAAAGTGAAATAGCAAGTGTGCACTACTCTACTATTTGGTAGTTAATAGTGTAAAAACGTCTTGATCTTCCTGTTTCTATTCTATTCTATTCTATTTAGAATATTTTTCACAAGTATTATAGTCAGGAGATCTACTTCCAACACAAAAACCACCAATCAAACAATCACTATTGCTTTTTTTTTTCGAAGAACTGTGTCATCAATATATTAAAAGAATGGTAATGTTACAAAGCAAGTGAGGAGGAAGGAGAACTGCCCCAAAGAGACAGCGATACCTCGACACTCCACAACAAACTCACAAAAAAACTGCAACTCTACTACTGTACAAACCGACCATCACCATCTACAACACCCAAGAAGTCCCGCCAAATGGCAAGCTTCTGCTCTACTAATCCCGGGAACACCAGAAAGCTTTAAAATAGCTTGTACCTGAGTCGAGGAACCAGAGAGGTTGCAGGCTGCTGAATCCCCTGAAAGATCCACAACCGCCGCCGCTAGTATTTTAGTGATAGAGTGATGTATATTGCCTTGTTCATAGCATCCTTGGATATTTCAAGGCTCTTCAAAAGCAAGAAACACTAACATCACTTCAAAACCAATTTCTACAACTAATGGCAACCTTGATATTGGAAATCGTGTCATATGAATAATTAATTTATTCATATAAATCTTTTTCCATTTGGAAGCATCGGAATCTAGGCAAGGAACCATTTGTTAGATCTTTAAAATCAAAAAATTAGAAAAAAAAAAAGATCAAGCTGGTTAGCTCAAATATCCACAGGACGTTTGGGCGTCCTTTTGGATGTACTCATATCCTATGTGCAATTGTGCCATTTTCTTAAAAAGCATTGTCTTACTGTGCAATTTATTGTGAAATCAAAGCAAAAAGAGATAGTTCTTATCTCGACATATAGTAGAGCTATTGATGTTTCAGCCGAACTATTTTGGCTTATGCTTCCAAGTTAAAGCTACTCTGGCAATTTGATAAGAACTATAATGCTCATATAAGAGAATACAAATTAGCTTATTAGTTTTATTCCATATGTTCGTCAGAATGCATTGTGCAAGATCATGGTGTTTGTATGTTTCTTGCAAGTAATGGGCCAAAGGGGAAGCGGCCGGAGAATAGGAAAGGGCAGCTCAAGAAATCTTGAAAATATTCTAAGGAAGCCACAACGTGGACTTGCATATAGGTCTAGATCTCAAACTCCATGAACGTCAGGGATCAGGCAATCTGGAATATCTTTCAGACCTTGTCACCTCAAGGTAGGGATGGGATATTTCGTTACAACTAAAGTCGTGTTGACCCTAACCTTCCTCGACGAAATACATAAGTACAAAATCCCCCCTCCACACACACCCCAGGGGCCCCCCAAAAAGGTTTTGATATTGGTTCTCACACTCATGATCCCATAGTTGTGACATTCCAAGCCACTCTCATGCATATATTATACTGCCACATCATGATACATGTCAAGCCAAGTGACATGTACAAGGGTAGAAGACGTGTACTATCGACACATGCATGCCACATGGGAGGAGGAGCTCAAAGGGTTGGAAAAGGGTAGCAATAGGTGGAAGGAATCCTTGCAATAAACGCCCAACTTAGGCGTTCCTCATGGAGATGGAGAGATTCCACGGTCAAAGCGCCAGTCTGGAATTAGGTGGGGAGTAGTTCTAAGTGATATTGTATAGGTAGTCAAGCTGGACTGTCATCTCCTTTTAGCCTTAGACGCTTTTTTGAGCTTAGAGACTCTAACCCTAGAATGCGACTGACTAATGAACCATAATCATTGGTTTACGTCTAATGAGGATAGGTAGGCTAGAACTATTGTTCTATTTTAACTTTGGGGGAGGGAGGCGCTAGGGAGGATGAGGTTGGTTAGAGACATAAGAACATATGTCTAGATGACTCTATTAGCCCTCATTAATTCTCATTAGATTCAGCCTATGCATAGAAGGCTGCTTGATCGTGGACAAAGAAGATTAGCTGGCATTTAAGTGAGGATTTGTCCAAGTGCAGTTGGTCCCTTAGTGTGGAATGTCTGTTGGAGGATCATTGCTTGCTAGATCCAATAGCTTGCCACTATGAGAGGACAAGGTATGGATTTGGCCCCTCTTAGGTGATGTGTCGCCATAGTGAGGTTAGGCTGAGTACGGGCATGGGCAACCACGTCTCTCTAGCTGTCTGTATTGGCATGATCTGTCATGAAGGGAACACCCATCTCACTGGCTGGAGGAGATGCAACCCTGGAGTAGTCTCTATGGCTATCTATCCGGCTAGCTAATGACCCAATGTTGTTCAATCTATCTACAATGTATGCATAGGAGGGATGGATGAAGTGGACTATCTTTCCCATTGTTCTACGCCATCCAATATCATTGCCATAACTTTTGTTCGTTGGTATCTAGAGGGCTAGACCGTCAGTTATGTCATGCATATAGCCTAGGTACCATCCTTGCCAGATAGTGATGATGCTATGCGCTTTCTCGTTATGTTGGATTATGGTGCTCCATCCTTTATAGCGGGTATATTGTTATTATGTGTTTATTGCTATGTGCTTATATTCATAGGCTTCCACAATTAGAACCACCCGAGGAAGACGAGGCAAAAACACGTTCATTGCTTCCGCATCATCCCTTAGGCATCAGCAAGGGGATGTCGTATCGTGGACGACCTCATGCTGACTATCGAGTCAAGAGGAGGGGATTTCCATCGTATATACGACCGGGGTGTTGTATAGATTATTTATCTGTCTGCCTGTCTGTCTCAAGGATATGTTGTTTTCGTTTTTTTCAAAACTTCTATACGTATTTTTCCAAGAAACTTATATTGAAAGTATAAAACGTATTTTTGGCCATTTTAAACCTTAACATAAAAACAAAATTTCGGACGTCCGCATCACCTACTGGACACGTCCGCTCAGAAATCGGTGCGTCCACAAGACCAACTGGACAAGTCCATCAATCATTTTCCAAAAATATTTTTCCTTATGCTGACGCATCTAGTTGGTCTCTAGGAAGCGCTGACCTCTGTGCGGACATATCCAAGTAGGTCTCCCTGCTTACTGCCGCGAGATCTACTAGACTCCGAACAAAAATTGATGCATCTGCGAGATCAATTGGACGCGTCTGCCAATTTTATTTTCCAAAAGTTTTTTCCTTCATTTTTGGGGTTTTCGCACGCTACGGTGGCATAAATGACGTCATTTTTAGCCCTAAATAATAGCACTAATTAACGGGGTGTAACTGAACTTTTAAATTTTATTTTAGCACTAAATCCTGCCATGGGATCCTAAACCGTCGAACCTTTTTCCCTTTTCGTCTTTCTTGGAGTTTCGTGGATCGGATTCAGAAACATGAGATCCCCATACCCTGCTTGGTTAATTGGCCAGATCAAATTGCTGTGACTGTATTGCTCTTACAGCAGTAATTATCGAAATTGGTTATTTGTACCATTCTAAACAATCGATTGCCAGTCAAGATTCAACAAAAGCCCCAATTGAGATCCCATTACCCTGCTTGATTAACTGGCCAGATCAAATTGTTGTGACTGTGCTGCACCCACAATAGTAATTATCGAATTCGGTTATTTGTACCATTCTAAACAATCAATTGCCAGTCATTAGATTCAAGAAAAGCCCCTATCGAGATCCCATTACCCTGCTTGGTGAACAATTTAGATCAAATCGCTCATCTGAACAATTTTTCAGACTCAAGAAAAGTTGTTCCAGTGGTAAACATAATCTTTGTTGACAAATCTTTAGAATGGTAAATAATGTGGAAATGGTTTCATTCTATTAAATTTGATCCTTTTATATTGCGAACAAAGGTTAATGTAGCAGGTGTGGAGGATGCATTCTATCTCACTTTGATTCATCTCTTTATTAATATGATATTTCGAGCTAGAATCTTTGGGCTTGGCATCAACAGAAACGCAGTAATATTTGGTCGTGCAAGTTTAGTAGATGATGCTAATGAGTTAAGCATTTGGTACTATGTTTGTAGGCAATAGTTGCCAGTTAGCAAATTATGCTAACAGGTTATATTGGTACAATGTTTTGTAGGTAGTACTTGCTAGTTAGTATGTGCTGTGTACGAGTTAGTGATTTGGTTCTATGTTTGCAGGCAACATTTGCTAAGTAGCAAGTGACGTTAACAACGCAAATTTGGTGCTACACTTGCAGGCTCAATTTGTTATTAGTAGTGGTTTCTAAGAAGATGAAGTTCAGCGCTAAGTTAAAAAGAGTTAGCTGCATGCGTCTCTAACTAGAGGTGGGGGCTAAAGGGACCATTTAGTGGACGGTGGAAGGATATCACCACTTAGTGGACGGTGGAAGGATATCGCCATTGACAAGCAGCCTATACATAGAGTTCACAAGCCTATGCTCGTGAACACTCTGGTGGAAAATCCACATGCAACCTTCAATAGCCTCTGAAGCAACCAATGGCAGAGTACTAGCAATCTTTTGCCAAATAGGTATGTCCCATCGAGACAATAAGAATTTTGTTTGAAAGACGCTAACTGGCCAGAATTATACCATACCGCAACTGTCAAGATTCCTGCTAACATCTAACGCCCTTGAGTTAATGGATGAACTAAGGTGCAAAGTGGAAGGTAATTTTCCACAGGTATCCACCAACAAGGAGCACTCAACTGATGACATGCAACAAGATCGATACGAAATAAGGTCCGTACTGTCTCCCAAGCCTCCAGCAAGCCTTTCAAAACACTACTTCATCCTAAGGTGGCTGTACTTTGGTGGCAGATTCTTCGCAGATGCCCTCGTGTGAATAAGATTGTCTACAGATTCGATCCTCGAGTGCAGCATTCTGCCCACTGTGCAAGCAAAGGGACGAGACTATTGAGCATTCTTTTTATGCTTAGGCAAAGTTTTTTTTTTTTCCGGCCGGCGAGGGAAAAATACGAAAAATATGTTTTTAACCTGAAAATACGTATTTTTAGACTTTATACGTCCAAATAAGTACGCAGACAAACTATATAATGAAAATTAACGTAGAATTTAATACCGTGTCCAAGAACATATTTGAGTGAGCATATCTATGACCTCTTGAAGATATGATCCCAGTAAACCCACAAAGGCCGTGTCTGCACATGTAGAAGTTGGTTAGGTGGGACTAACTGTATATACCGTGGCCAAATATGATCGAATGCTAAAATGCATGGCATTCATCCTCAATGGCTCCTGTTGGCAACACTAACAAATCCTGTCGTCACGTGCTTTCCTAGTCCATCTGCCTGTCTCAATACAAAGGCGATGCATATTTATGAGAATGGAAGCTATCAATTTGCACTTCTTTACGGGCAAAGTGCATGCAATAATGCTGTGGACCTCATGTGAGCATGGGATTGATCTGTTGCTGGTAGTGTGTCGTCCAGCCTGTGCCAGAGCATCCGTATTTCAGAGTTTGCTAAAAGCAGGCATCAAGGTGTTGCCTTTGCCTCAAGCAATGGCGATCTTCCTCAGTTTGAATCTGTACGTACCTGCATATCTGCACATTCCATCGAGAGAACTACTGAGCTCATTTTTTGTTTCAGCAGGCTTTAAGGCACTGTGGACGAAGTGTCGTGCCATAAGCAAGAGAGGAGATAAACATCACCCCTACCAACCACCTTCCGAAAGTAGATGATATGGCAATCTAGTATGGTCCTTTGTAGGGGCAAGAAACCTGTCTCCTGCAGCAAGATTGTTAGTCCTGTACGTCCTAGTACAGGACTATTCATGCACACGACGGATCAGGTCAAGGCCAAGGATCCAGAGTCAGGCACGGGTCAGTCATCAAAGGCCCCGCAGAAGACCAAGCCGCCACAGACCACGCAGTCAAAGCCCGTGACCGGGACCAAGAGGGGCGCTTTCGGACAAGTGGCCAGGCGATCCACACTGCCGACATCGGCGTCGGCGTGACTTTAGGCACCTAAAAAGAGGCACCGCGCCGGCATTCCTGCAAATCGGGCCTCCTTCCGAGTCGACCGAAATCGGTCCAGTGTCTATATTGGGCCAAAGGCCATTGTACTATATATATGAGTAGAGTTAGCACTCGATTTTTAGATGAGTTTTGAGTCTTGTCTCACTTCTGTTTTCTCTCGATTAGAGCTCATGTATCTTCATTGACATCAAGGAGTTGTTCTCATTATTGTGATCTTATTGTTCTCTTTTGTTAAACTTTTTCTCTTTTCCCTTTGTTCTTTTTGCAAATCCGCGTGACATAGCTCCCGGATTCTCTGTTTGATCAAAGGGTCCTCCACGGAGAGGCTGCCTTGCGGAGTTCCGAACCCGGACCCCAAACAACATGGCTGCCGGTCTGATCTTTCTTTTCCTTTCTTTCTATCATGTCGAACGAGGTTTCACTCCCGAGGAACTTCTTTGCCAAGCGGCGGCTCGATTGGAGTGCCATCAGCGGCGCGGGTCGTTAGGGATATGTATGATACTGCTTATGACATTGAGGGTGGTCGTGTCCGCTCCAGAGCTCAGTCGGCACCTCCTACCCCTCGTGCTCATTCTCGACTAGGGTCTCCCCCTGTGTGTCGGCATTGTTCTCAACCTCAATCTCCGCAGCATACCCCTGTTCAGCCCACGCCTCACTATTTCCAGACTCCTGAAAGCACCTATATCCATATCCCTTCAGGCCACACCCTCAGCCGTCACAACCTTCTTCACCTCCTGCTGGGATGGGCTACCCTCAAGTGTCCTTAGTGTTAACCACCTAGTGGTTAACATTGTGTACATGTAGGTGGTTAACATTGCGCACATGTTAGTGTCAGTGGTGGCAGACTGACACTTGGCATGCTTAGGTTAAATTAAGTGTATGGCTTAGATTTAGTTAGACGTACGGCTCAGATTTGCGGTCTACATTATATTAGACAGGAGCCTCTTCAGATGTACTCAGGTTTTATCTCAAATTTGGAGAGTCTCATTTGGCCACGTTCCCTTCATTCTTTGTACATATTTCTTTGTCTTGTTCTTGCTTTGTGATCATGAGCATGACAGCTTTGTAGCATCCGTGATCATAGGCTGGCTGCTGCGAGGTGCATGCCAAGAACTCAACATTAACTCTTGGCGCCCGTTATCTGGGGTTAAGCTCATGATCACTTTCTTGACCTTCTTTGTTGTTCTTCTTTGCTCTCATCATCATCAGTTCTTGAATACTCCTTGTATATTACTCTCAACCCTCTCAACTCCCTTATTTGGCCCAACCAGTTGTTGAAATGGTCCGGCTGGAGGCCCCTTCGTCAAATCCTTTCGTTTGCAATTAGTCTAGTTATGAAAGAGTTTTCAAAACTCTGTTTTTTATGGTGCAGCAAGCGCAGTATTACAGTCAAGGGTCTTTGGAGTGGTGACAGCACTCCTTTCTGCCAAAAATATCAGCAAAATCAAGTGTTTGTTTTTCTTATCTTCTATCTGCTGCAAAACTATCAAAAAATGATTATCCTTCTTGTTATTTTTCTGCTATCTCTGCTTATCTGCTAGTTTGTGCACTTTGCACAACCAAAAAAACAAAAAAATCCATTCTGTACCACATCTCATGACGAGCATATCAGTTTAGAATCTGCCAATCTTGAGCTTTGCACGAAGCTTTCTTTTTTAAATTATTTGGCAGAGGGCCAGCACTTTGGCTAGCCCTCCCTTATGATTCACAATCCATCATCTGAACATATTTCTCAAGGGGGAGTTATTTGGTTCTTCGTGTCGTTCATCTGCAAAAAAAACTTGTCCCAAAACAGCAAGCATCAGAGTTAGCATCAGCGTTGTTCTTCATATCGTATGCAGCATGTCTTCTCGAGCATCTATTAGTACCTGCATCAAGCATCTTAGGGCTCCCAGAAATCATTTCAGCATCTCAGGGATTCGCCTCTGGCCTACCTTCAGTTTGCACATCAAGAGAGAAGCATCAAACAGACATTCCATGTTCAAGCTCTATCAAGTTTTTCGGCCGCAAATTAAAAGCAGTTCACGCCACGACTATCATTTTGCACTATGTTTTTCAGCACCCTGTGTGCAGAGACGGATTTTCTTCAAATCTTTCGGCCTTCTTAAATTTTTTCACAAGAGCCAGCTCTGTGGCTAGCCCCCATCTATTATTCACCAGTAACGACTCAGCCTCTGTACCTGCATCACATCCACTGGGTTAGCAGATTTTCTAGAGCATATTTGGAGCAGAACAAGTCACGCATCATTGTTTCCAAGCAAAGCCATCAAATTTCCAAGCAAAGCCATCCGATTCCTGCCCTGTTTCCAACGTTGACACTTGCATGAAAAACTGCAGCACATTTTTCCCATTCTCCTATGTTTATGCAAGCAGCAGCATTGCTTTTGATCCGGCCGCTTCTCAAGCCAAATCCGGCACAAAATAGCATCATTGCTTCAATTCTGGCATTCTATCAGGGCCCGGCCTCCATTTTTCAGAGCTTTCTATCAGCGGCTTCGCAATCCTACTATATCAGGGCCCTTCCTTCTATTTTCAAACTTTCTATAAGAGATATCCGGAAGTCTTGGCCGACATACCTCTGTTACAGCAAATCTGGCAGCCATACCTCTATTTTCTCCATCTGACTCACGCTAGGGTTGCAGCTCACGCTCTGCTAGGGTTTCTTTTCCAATGGCTATGATTTGGCCGCCTAAAATCTATGGCCCAGATACAATATTGTTTTTAGGGCTCACGGGAGTCCACGCCAATCTTTTACAGTTTCCACGCCACGGGCACGCTACTTTTTGCTGGCTGATAACCACCCACGGCCACGGCTACGCCTCACGGCCAAGGCCATGCTACGCTCTGTTTTCCAAAACCCACGCTCTGTTCCCAAACCCCACGCTCTGTTTTCAAAGACCCACGCTTCTTCATGGTTTGCCACGCTCTTCATGCCTTTTTTTATTTCCCATTCTCACGCTGCTGACCCACGGGCCACGCTTGACCCTGCTGAAGAGGGTGCTTCCACACTTTGTTCTCACGACCCCGCTTTTATGGTGCTTACGTTTTAAAGCCCCTTATCATAATTGTCTTTAAGTGACTTATTGGGCAATCTTTGTTAAAATGGGCTTCCCCATAATATAAGGGGATGTTCTTCATGTTTTTTTGGCCCAAAGTTCTTATGATCCATGTTCTGCATCGACATTCCTTCGGATCCTCTTCATCATCAATGCCTTCATGAAGATCTTTCGGCGACAAAACCAATCACCATTACCATCCTTTTCGCCCCTAAAATTTTTGGCACCATGTTGTAATTGTCGGACTTGTCTTATAAAAGTCTGTACATATTTTTGTGCTAAAAAACTTTTAGGGGGAGGCAGTGTTAACCACCTAGTGGTTAACATTGTGCACATGTAGGTGGTTAACATTGTGCACATGTTAGTGTCAGTGGTGGCAGACTGACACTTGGCATGCTTAGGTTAAATTAAGTGTATGGCTTAGATTTAGTTAGATGTACGGCTCAGATTTGCGGTCTACATTATATTAGACCAGAGCCTCTTCAGATGTACTCAGGTTTTATCTCAAATTTGGAGAGCCTCATTTGGCCACATTCCCTTCATTCTTTGTACATATTTCTTTGTCTTGTTCTTGCTTTGTGATCATGAGCATGGCAGCTTTGTAGCATCCGGCAGTCATAGACTGCTGCTGCAGGGTGCATGCCAAGAACTCAACATTAACACTGGTGCTGCTTGCTACTTTCTCTGGCCCACCGGGTTTTTCCGTCCCACCCCCATGTTCTCAGCCCCCGGCTGTTCCACCTCTCTATGCTTCTGCATATCCTCCACCGAATCCACCTATCTATGCGCCCATTCCGCCTTCATCTCCAACTCATAATTTGAAGCTGACTTATCCAACTTTTGGCAACACTAAAGGCAAACCCCTGGATCAGAGTGCTCAAGCCCACATGGAGGAATTCGAAGCCTTGGCCATTCTAAATGGTCATGCGCAACCACAACTCAAATTTCATATCTTTTCGACCACGCTCAGAGGCGCCCCTCATCAGTGGTTAATGGCCAACAAAAGCCACTGGAAGCAAATCTGGCATGAAATGAAAACAACATTTCTGTCTCATTACGGTACCACGGACGATGATCAATTACTACTCAAGCAACTAAATGATCTGCAGCAACAACCAACCGAGTCTGCGCGTGATTTTACCGACCGTCTTCACATTCTCATCAGTAAACTCCAGGAGTACCCCACACAAAGCCCGATTCTCATCCGGTTTTGCGCAAGGCTTCCTCCCGCCATTCGACCGATGACCGAATACCTAGCGTCCAAAGTCTGCGGAGCGGGCGATTGAATTGGTCAATCAATTTCGGTCAATGTCTCTTCTTCGGGTGTTGCTCTCTGGAACTCCCTTTCATACCCCGTCATGGTTCCCCGAATCTGCGATCCGACCTCGGCAAACCAATCCTCAACGATCACGGTGGTGTCATATTTGTAAATATCGGGGCCATCGGCCAATGAATGCAACTCCTCCAATGGACCTCCTCATTGTAAAAGGTGCAATATGTGCAATCACATAGCGGAAGAATGCACTTTCGTTCTCATCCTACACCCTTCGAAAATAAAATGGTTTTTCAAGTACAGACCACGCCTCAACAACAACAGCCATATCCACCTCAGCAATATCAAACTCAACCACCTCAGCAGTATCAACCCACGTAGCAATCTCAGCAGTCACGAGGACAAGGCTCCCGTCCTCCATTTGATCCTTCCAAGGCTCAATGTTATCATTGTCATGAATGGGGTCACACCACCACGGCGTGTCCTCAACTTCCTCAAGTTCAAGTCCAACTTCCAGGTTCCAATCAACCAGCTTCAGTACGCCTCACGGCTTATCAACTGTGGGTGGCCAACGGTAAACAAGGCCCCCGTCCTGTTTTGAGGAAGCCTCCACGGCCGCCTCAACAACAGCGACCTCAGCAATTTGCATCTACCTCCAATCCTATGGATCAACAAGCTCAAGAGGAGATTTATCAGGCTCTCAACCCTCCCGTTCAGCAGTCAAAGTGGGTTGGCCTCGTCTCACGTCAGACACGGGCTTCACGCCCCTTGACAATCATCCCTCACGACACGCAACCCGCTTTTGCTGTGGAAACAGTCCCTCATGAAGATGAAAAAAAAGTTCATTTCGCGCCTGATCTTGACAAACTCATGCCTCACGTCATGCCTAAAGTGAGACACAGTATTCTTAAACTCATGCAGGCTGCGGAAGGCCGCACACTGGCAAATGTTCACGCCACCACTAGAGCTCAGCAGCGTCAGACAGCGCCGTCGTCATCCACAAGTACCCGCTCTCAGCCGTATCCAAACATTGCTGCTGAGGTAGAGCTTCTCAAAGAAGTGTCCGCTTCTTTACCACAGACTCCGGCTCCACTAGATCCGGCGGACCCTTTTTCTCATGTTCCTTTAGAACTTCAAGAAGAACTTGCCAAGATCAAGATTCCTTTGAGCCTGGCCACCATTTTGAAACTCTGTCCGGCTCTCAAAGATCAGTTACCTCTTCCAACGGTTCTGGTTGGAGCTGTTGCGACCTCCACACCCACGGTGCACGCCACGGTGGGCAATCAGCACATCAATCATGTTCAAATTGATGGTGGTAGTGCCGTCAATCTTATTACTGATAAGCTCTGAAAGCAATTGGGCATCAAACAATTATACCGTGCTCCCTATGACATCAAGTTGGCAAATGGCCATATCACGCGCCCCCAAGGTGTCACTCCTCTTCTCCATATCAGCATTGGAGATCTCAAATTCCCCTTGGAATTTGGCGTTTGGAAAGCTGGAGAAGACCCTGGTGATTATGAAATGCTGGTTGGTAGACCTTTTCTCCGCCAGGCTAAGAGTATTCATTACTGGGCCACGGACCAACTTGTCATTACAGATGGACATCTCAATCCCGGGGGGTGCACCTATCCTATGGGGGATATGCCACCTGCGTACGTAGGGTTGTAAAAAAACCCCTATGTACGACACTTTTTTAATAAAAAACCCCTACCATACGATTTTCAAATTTTGCAGGCATATACCCCCTCCCAATTTTATACGTCATTTATCAATTAAAAAACCCCTCGTATACGACCTTCTGTGAACATTACATATACCCCCAATATGTATACGTAACTTCCTTTAAGTATATATAGTTATAGTTACTAGAAGATTGATGTTGAAACTGAATTGAAGTATCATGTTTGATAATGTTTGCTCATATGAGTCTCGCATTCTCCTTCACATCTCAAAACATTAAGCTTCAGTAATCATATGCAAATATCAGGTGATTCACTCAAAACCATAGTTTTTACAACCCAAGAAAATCATGACATCCAACTAAAGTGGCATTGAGGTAGCATGAAGCAAAATCCAAGGCTGTTTATACTTGGCCAAAGACTAAGCAACCTTGTTCTTCCCTTTGTCACCTGCAAAAATAAAAACACACACCAAGTTAATCAATATATTAAAAATTAAAGAAACTATTAAAATAAATATAAAAACAAACCTTTTATTTGATTGGCCACAAAGCTATCAAAAAGCACTTTATCTTCTCTTTCTAAACTATATCTATTTGTTTCAGCATTCGTGACCCATCCTCCAAACAAGATGAAAAAAATCTCAAGAGGAAGCCAAATCGTTTTCAAATTTGTAATCCCATCCAAGGAAAAAAACGAGTAGAACAAAATAAAAACATTACCAGTAATCTTAGTGTTGCAATCTGATTGATGCCCCCTACGAATAGGCTGCCGAATCACTTAGCCCTTCTCCGTATCATACCATGTTCGGTTCCCCGCCACGGAGCACCCCTCTCCGTTAGTATACGAAGAATTCAAAAAAAAAAGGTACATTGTACCGTAGGTATACATACTAAGAACCCACAAAAGTACCCCTTCATGTTTACGCACGTGGTTTGGGGGGTTCTTCTAAGTGACTCCCCCTTGATCTCAATGCCACTATGGATTTGGAAACTGGCAAATTGATCTCTGTCGAGAATGCTGAACCTTCCATCTCTGACACTGACTCTGAAGAAGCACAAAATATTTATCATGTTCAAGCTCCACCCGCGGGTCTGCCTCTCTCATCCCATCCGGAGTATGCTGATCCTTGGGGTGAGATGACGCTGGATCAGGACCAGGCTGTGGCTGCTCTCTTGGACCCTTACCTGGCTTCCTGCAATCGCATTCAACGTCTTGATCATTTTTCTGACACAACCCCTTCTTCGGAGACTGTTGATGTTAATGCCGTCATGCATCAACCCTTGCTTGATGCCACTCAGCAGCCTCTTTTCTTCACCACTCAAAATGCTGCTCCTCCTGTGATGCTTCAACCTCCTGCTCATCAGGTTCAGGACACGGAGGTTGTTCCTCATATTCAAACTCCAGAAGTGGACATCGTGGACATTGGTAACAATCAACCCGTCCGCTTAGCTGCTAAACTTCCATCCACTTATAAAGCACGCGCCGTGACGCTGTTCAAGAAGTTCAAACATATTTTTGCTTGGAGCTACAAAGACCTTCGAGGTATCAAAAAAGAGTTGGGGGAACTCACCATCCCTACCAAACCTGATGCACGCCCCATCTAGCAACGACAGTACAGGCTCAACCCAAATTACCGTGACCATGTCAAGGCCGAAATTGACAAACTCTTAGCTGCTGGCCTGATTTATGAGGTCAAACACTCTGAATGGGTGAGCCCCATCGTCATTGCTCTCAAACACAATGGTAAGATCCGCGTCTGCGTGAATTACAGAAAACTCAATCAAGCTACGGAGCGTGATCACTTCCCGCTTCCCTTCACTGACCAGGTTCTTGAAGAGGTTGTTGGTCATGAGATGTACTCTTTCATGGATGGTTTCTCTGGGTACAATCAAATTTCTATCAAGCAAGAAGATCAACTCAAAACTACCTTCACCACCCGGGGAGAACCTTTTGCCTACAAGGTGGTCCCTTTTGGTTTATCAAACTCTCCTTCAACCTTTCAACATCATGCTCTCGTCTTTCAAGACTATATGAAGGATCAACCTTTTCTCGGATCTTTCAAGATGATTTTTCAGCCCTCTGACTCCATGGATGATCACTTGGAGAAGTTAGAGCTTGTCTTTCAAAAATATGATGAATCTGGCATCAGTCTCAATCCTGAGAAGTGCACTTTCTGCGTCACCTCAGGTGTTCTTTTGGGTCATGTGGTTAGCAAAGATAGGATCACCACGGATCCCGCTAAAATCAGTTGTGTATTGAAGGCTCAAGCACCATCTAATATCAAAGAGACACGTTCCTTCCTGGGTAAGGTTAATTACTATTCCACCTTCATTCCTGGACTTGCAGCTATAGCTGATCCCATTCATAAACTCACGGGTGATGAATCCACTTGGGCTTGGAATCCCCAAGCGGAAGCTGCTTTTCAGACGTTGAAGCTGTTACTTACTCAGGCCCCGGTACTTGTTCCTCCTCAATGGGACAAGCCCTTTCACGTTCATGTTGATGTCTCTGCTTTTGCCATTGGTGCTGTTCTTTCTCAGGCCTATGATGAACACACGGATAAACCAATCTGTTATGCCAGCCGGAAACTCAATCCTGCTGAGCGCAACTATTCTGCCACGGAACGGGAAGCCTTGGGCTTAGTTTTCTGTGTCCAACATTTCCGACATTATTTGTTGGGCACCCAGATCAAGTTCTTTGTTGATCATCAAGCTCTTCTTTATTTAATCAACAAAGCCACGCCCACGGGTAGAATTGCTCGTTGGGTCCTTCTTCTGCAAGAATTTGCTCCCTTCGAAATTATTCATAAGGCAGGCAAGTCTCATGTGGTGCCTGATTATCTTTCGCGCATTCACACAGATGACCCCTCCACGGGTGTTTCTGATGCCTTTCCAGACGCTCAATTGTTCCTGGTCACGGCCACGCCCCATTGGTTTCACAACTTTCAGCAATATCTTCTTACTGGTGCTCTTCCTCCTGAAGATCCGACGCTCTCTCCAGACAAGCTTCGCTCCCGCCGCCGTCAGTTTCTCAGAGAGGTCCGTGACTATACCATGGTTGCAGGTCACTTATACAAACGCGGCAAGGACATGGTCCTCCGTCGTTGTGTCCTCCCTCATGAGGTGCCCGATATTGTTCGACAAGCCCATGACGGGCTTGGTGGTGGTCATTTTAGTGGTGACGCCACGACACGCAAAATTCTTTTGGCAGGATATTTCTGGCCCACACTCTTCAAAGATGCCCACGCTTATGCTCGCACGTGTGACGTCTGTCAGCGTGTGGGAAAGCCCATGGCCCGTGACGCTCTTCCATTGACGCCGGTCGCCACGCCACTTTCCTTCAGCAAATGGGGAATGGACTTTGTGGGGCCCATGGACCCACCGGCGCGGCACACCCGTGCTTGCTATATTCTGGTCATCACTAATTATGCTACCAAATGGGCGGAAGCTTGTGCACTTCCAGACAACACTGCTGCGTGTTTTGGATGTCCCACGGAACTTGTTAATGATCGTGGCGTGCATTTTGTCAATCATACCATCAAGGAGCTGACGGATTATCTTCAAATACAGCACAGGAAGAGTACACCTTACTATCCTCAAGGCAATGGATTGGCTGAAAGTACCAACAAAACTCTCATCACTGTCCTCAAGAAAATCTGTGATGCTTCTCGCACAGATTGGCAAGAGAAGTTGCCTACTGTTCTTTGGGCTTACAACACTAGTTTCAAAATTGCTACTGGCCACACTCCTTTCAAATTGGTTTATGGTCAAGAAGCTCTCATGCCCTTTGAATATATTCTTCCGACTCTCCGTTTCCAACTTGCTACAGCACATAATCCACCAGCTGCACTAAAGGAAAGGGTTTATCAACTGGAACAGTTAGATGAACTTCGACGCGATGCTTACATTCGTGTTCTTCATGGTCAACAGTTGCAGAAATCCTTGCATGACAAACGTCTTAAGACAAAAACATTCAAAGAAGGTGATTTGGTTCTTCTTTATGATTCTCGTTACAAAAATTTTCCGGGCAAGTTAAAGTTCAGATGGCTTGGTCCTTATCAAATTATTCAAGTGGTTCAACCAAGTGTTTTCAAGCTAGCTGAGTTGGATGGCACTCCATTACCTACTCTGGTTAATGGCTTTCGCCTTAAACAATTCCATACAGAAGCTACAGACAGTTCTACACAAGATGCACCACACAATTCTGACTCCACAGATAATGACTAAAAGCGGCATATTTATATTAGTAGAGGCAAATTACAAAATGTGAGCAGTGCTCACTTACTTCCGCTATGAGCAGAGCTCTATGGGCACAGCCCTATATACAAAATCCTAAGTTAAAAACCCCTCTACTCCGGGTTTGGAGCAGAGGTTATGCGGAGGATATGGTAGTAGTTCTGCTCCGGATCCCAGCGCAGATGCACCACCACCTCCATGGGGTTGGTCAGCGGGTCGGAATGCTCAGCCATCCCACTGCACCAGCCATCCATAGGGATGCCACGGTTGTGGCATTTCCACAGGTCCAGACAGTTCATCTTGCAGGTGATCCATTCCTGGCAATTCGAAGGCATCGTGCAGTTCTCGTTCAAACCAGCTGCTGCCATACTCATGGTCGCCAAAGGGTGTCTCAGCTTCGCCCACTGCTCGTCTTATATAGCCCAACCAACGGGAATCCTGTCGACGTGGACCAATCAGAAAACTCGCCGACGTGATTGCAATGCAAGGCCGTTTCTAAATTGGAATCTTTTCTCCCGCCGCATATCTAGCCATGGTACCTTCTGACACCTTCGTTTTAATGATATCCCACTTCGAGTTGCCCGCATTAAATGACATTCCTTCCTTTCACGCCCGTCGGACATTAATGCTTGTACCTTCGCCAGCTGTCACCTCCGATTGTTCCTTCCGGTCTCATCTCCACCGTTCATTGCTATTCCCTTAACTGTTTGGGGACTTGGCCAAATTTTTGCCTCTCAATCGCCTCCTTCGCATCTATCGCCACCTGGCATCATCAACGGTTGCTGTCTCCTTCTCATCACGACCCTTCGACACACCTTGTGCGCCCTAAAACCTTTTCGTCTATCTTCGTTTTCGTCTTCTGCTCTCCGCCCTCCGGCTTCTCAAGACAGATCTTCCTGTTCCTTTTCGACGCTCTTCGCCATGGCTGCTTCACCCAAACAACTTCAAGCTTCTGCTCCACGGGATCCGGCTCTCTTTGAGTCCGTGACCTTCTCAACACCCACCTTTCGCGAAGCCCTAGTTGGTCCGAGTCGTGAAGTAGCGGAACGCCATGGGCTTTATGAATTCTCTCAACAGGACCTTCCCGCACCAAATCCGGAGCAATTGAAGCAGTTTGTCACTCATATAATCAACAGCCCGGAAGGATACGCCACAACGGTCGATGGCACCACCATTTTGCTTACTCAGGCTCTGATTTCTGAGGTATTCCACATTCCTCTTAAAAGACCTTCTTTATCTTGGGCTGCCTTACAGGACCAGGATGTCACTAAGCATGGCGCAGCTCCTTATCAAGCCAACATGCATCGCCTCACCAACATTGCCAAGACCCACGACACTTTTGTAAAGTTTCTGTGGCGAAAATTGCTTGGGTATTCCATCAAGAACACCCATATCAATAAACAGTTCTACAATGTTGTCATCATGGCCATCCACTCCCCTCACCATATTGATTGGCCACAAATGATGTTCTTCAGACTTCTTCATGAAGTTGATCGTATTCGGGCTGCCCCTTCTTCTGGCTTTGAAGCCTCTGTGGGTGCCCATCTTCAAGCCATCATCCGTCATTACCTTCCTCTCCCTGGGTCACCTTCCACTTCTCGTGCCTCCACTCATCAATCCTTTCATTCCCTTCCTCACAACCAACAGGCTGAAACTTCACGCCCACCTTCTCCTCGTAATGTTCAACACAACACCACGCATGTTACTGTCTCTTCTTCCTCCACAGAATCCATGCCTCCCACTTCTCATCATGTCTCTCAGACGTCACAGACACGGCCACAACAGGGCCCTGCACCTCTTCCTCCCAGGCAGGCCCTCTATCAATATCAACAGGATGTTCAAGCCGTTGTCCTCAAGTTACAAGACTCCCAAGAAGTTTTCATGACTGGCGTTCAAGCGTACCTGGAGGCATCGGAAGCTGTTCACAAGGATCTTCAAGCTGCCACCATGCAAGTTCAAATCCTGGAAGAAAAAGTTCAACAGAAGCACGAGGCTCTTTTACGGGCCCGTGAGGATCTCAAAGGCGCCAGCGATCGGACTAGCACGCTTTGCGATCAGCAGGCTCGATTACAATCCACCATTCGAGAATTCTTTGGAGCAGGTCAAGGCCAAGGATAGCCTCCTAGGCGACAAGGATAAAGACATTGCCAAGCTTAACACCCTGTGTACAGAGCTCTCTCAAAGTTACACCAATCAAGTTCACGACCTTACTGTGCGAGATGCTCGAATCACCTCTTTAGAAGCTCAGCTTTCCACGGACGACCCGGTCGACTCATGCCTCTCAAGATCACCTTCACGAGGCTAAGAAACGAGAAGATCATTGATGATGCCGAGATTGCCACGCTTCGACTCCATACTCCTGGGCAATCTTCTTCACATGGCACGCTTCCTCACAAACGGTTCCGCGATCAATCCCGTCTCCTCCTTGAAAAAGAGAATCAGATCCGTGACCTTGACTATCAACTTCAGGAAGCTGTTCAATCTGCTGAAGACGCACAACATAAACAGGAAGGTTACATTAATATAGCTCTCCACATTCCTGTGGATTTCGCTCCTCCTTCCAGTTACCTGGATTATGTGGTTGCCCGACGCCACCTCTTTCTTCTGAAGTGGTACGCGGCAGATGGCCAGGTTAATGCACAGCTCTGCAGTGAGGATTTTCTCAGGATTTGGCCGGACCTTTCAGTCGAAGACAAAGGCTTACTCTGTGCCTTCTTAGTCTTCGACCTAATCCACTGTGAAGATCCTGATTTGATCATCTTCCGAGTTGTTCAGCCAATGGTGTATATCTTTCATGACTTCTATCTGGCTCATACACAGCATAAATTCAGAGGCGGGCCACATCGAAATTTTTCTGGCAACCCTGACGCTCACTGGTTGTTACTGGATAACAACCTTTATTTAAAGGATCATGATCGCTCTCACACTCTTGGCCAGGAGTACATGCCTGAGCTGGCTCATCACTTACCCTTGTGGCAAGGAGAAACACTTGAACAAGTGCGGACATATTTAGCGCATCCTGAGGATCTTCAGTTTGCACAAGTTTATATGCAGCACTTGGCATGCTACAATCAACTGCGTGCCCTTCTGGACAGTAAGACGATACCCACGGATTGGGATAATCCTCCAGTCTCTACTCCGCTCTCTGCTTCAGATTGGGACCAGTGGTGCCGTGCTCTTGATCAAGACCTTGTTCGAGAATTCAGGGAGCAGGCTCAGCAGCCCACGCCCACGGGCCTGACTCCCTCTCCATATGCTTCACTTGGTGTCCCTCCACGCCCAAGGTTTCTCACCTCTGATTGGCGTCTTCCTTTTTGGACCAAAATCCTGGAAGGCCATGCTGGGTGGACTCCTCCTCAGATTTCCACGGACCTCCGCTGGGATCCACGTTTTGTCAGACGCTCCAATTGGGAGGATGGTGCCACTTTGGACCACACCGCAAATTGGATATATATTGCCAATGAGCGTGGTTGGCAAACGCCCGCTCATGCTGTCCATGGCCTTGATGCCTTCTTGAAGAATGCCGCCACTTTACCGGATCCTTCAGTTCACCGTCAAGCAGGTTTCTGTGCTGCTCTCAAGTGCCTCCTGTTAAGCTCGCTAAATCGGCAGCGTCCTATCTTTTATTGCAACCCAAATGCCAGCGTCAGTGCATTTGGCCTCCAGACCTGCCTTCTCATGGAATGCCAGTTTGTTCCTTCTGAGGCACATGCTGCCCTTGAAGACATGGTACGCTCCAGATTTCTCATTGATGCAGATCCTGCACTTGGGCTCAACACTCCAGACGCTCTTCAAACACGCCAGGATCTCATAGGCAATTACCACAATGGTGCCCGTCCTCATTCACGTGAGGACGACTTTCAAACTGCTGGGTTCCCGCCATCAGAAACACTTCCTCCTTTTCTTCACTCTGAGTGTCGTTTGGTGGGGGGGAGTGTTAGTCCTGTACGTCCTGGTACAGGACTATTCATAGACACGACGGATCAGGTCAAGGCCAAGGATCCACAGTCAGGCACGGGTCAGTCATCAAAGGCCCCGCAGAAGACCAAGCCGCCGCAGACCACGCAGTCAAAGCCCGTGACCGGGACCAAGAGGAGGCGCTCAGACAAGTGATAGGTCATCACCGCCAGCATCAGCGTCAGCGTGACTTTAGGCATCTAAAGAGGCACCGCCAGCATTCCTGCAAATCAGGCCTTCTTCTAGGAGTTGGCACCGAAATCAGTCAGAGTATCTATATTGGGCCAAAGGCCATTGTACTATATATATATGAGTAGAGTTAGCACTCGATTTTTAAATGAGTTTTGAGTCTTGTCTCACTTCTGTTTTGTCTCGATTGTGAGAGCTCATGTATTTTCATTGACATCAAGGAGTTGTTCTCATTATTGTGATCTTATTGTTCTCTTTTGTTCGCTCTTTTCTCTTTTCCCTTTGTTCTTTTTGCAAATCCCGCGTGACATAGCTCCCGGATTCTCCTGTTTGATCCAAGGGTCCTCACAGAGGGCTATCTTGCAGGAGTTCCCGAACCCAGACCCCAAACAAAGATCTAATATGGAGATGTGGACTTCACCCCAAGTGCTCGCGCTAAGAAAGCCTTTTGCACGTGCTCCAATTCATTCCAGGTGGGGGAGAGAGGGGGGGGGAGTACTATCATGCCCCAAACCTTGACCCCATATAAGAGAACATATTTCTTCTTCTTGTAAACCTTGAAATGTGTTTTTAAACCAGGAATGAAATAGCAAAGTAGATGGGGAATAGGCCACTCTACCTCATAATTCTTGCATCTGAGGATGTAGGTATAGAATCTCTCACAAAAGTGTTGCACATCTTCACTCTCCTTCAAGACCAATTTGGGTAGTCCTTGAATGAGTCTCTCTTGTGTGACAGATGTTCCCCACCTATTAATGAATTTCTTCTTTAATTCACTCACTTGATTCACTCCCACAGTCTTCACATATTCACACCAATAGAATGCTTCATCTCTTGTACATATGCCAAACACATCTATATTTTTACCACTTCTTTGGCCATAATAGGCCAGTTGGCCTCCGAGGATGCTAAAATATACTTCCTTCCTTCCTTCCTTCCATTAAAGTGGTCCTAAGTCGTATTTAATTAAAGTGGGACTCATTCCATTCCCACTTTTTTGCGGAACTCTGTTAATTTACACAAAAAGAAGCACCTCGACCCGAAAACTGGCCATAATTGCAATTTCTGTCTATTAGTGTGCATCCAAGATTTTCTTCCAGTTTTCCTGGATGGCGAGATGAAGACAATGCAACGTAAACATAAGAATTTCATTACCAAAGGTTCTAATAGAAAATGAATTTTTATTAATAAATTGAGTCGAGAACAAGAACAATGCAACTCAAACATAGGAATTTCATTACAGATTGAAACCAAAGTTCTAGTTGAAAAAGATTCTTAGTTGAACATTTTGGCTCTATTTTCTTAGGTGGGTAGACAAGAGATCACAAATTCTAACAAAAATTAAACAAATTGTTTACTTAATCACCAAAAAATACTAGTTTTGAGATACCTTATATTTATAAATGGGCTCATTACAATATATATTACAGTGGGTGAAGAGACTATAGTGGTCGTATGGGCACAATGATTACACCCTCTTCACACATGAACCTCCTAGTGCAAAGGGCGCGTGGAGCTCTCTCCAACTCATAGAGCAACTTACAGACGATAGAAATTTGTATGAGAAGTTCCTTCATGGGTCACGTGCTTGTATGTCCAACTGATGTCACCACCCTCTTCTCGGCATCTTTCTTCAATGAATTGGTCTTTTCATTGCTCCCAAGCATGTACTATCCGGTCGAGATAAGGACCGCAAAAGACAAAATCAAGTTAGTCAAATGATGCTACTGAGCAAAAAATAAAATAAAACACAGTTCTTAGGGCCATTTTTGGAAAATGCGGGCTGAGATTTTCTCGACTTCATGAAATGAGAAAGGCTTCGAAAGGGAAAACATTCGAGAAGGCATTTCTCGACTCGCGAGTCGAAAAGGCAAACCAAAGCTAAAAACGGGTTTTAGGGGTCGAGAGGCCTTTCGACTTCGAGTCGAGAAAGGCGGCTGACTAAAAACGCGAGGTTTTAGGGGTCGGAAGGCGAGTCGAGAAAGGCCTTTCGCCCCTAAACTTCGCGTTCGCTGTAACTACTTCAGAAAGGCAAAGGCAAAAACGAAAAACGCAGGTTTTAGGGGTCAGAAGGCCTTTCTCGCGCGAGTCGAGAAAGGCAGCTTAAAGCGAAAAACGCAGGTTTGCCAGTCGAGGAAGGCAGCTCAGAGTGAAAAATGCAGTTCTAAGGCCCTCCAAAATAAAAAAATGAATAACTTTCAAACATCATATCATAATACTATACCTTTGTTCAATGTGATCAAACATACAACAAATGTGGCGAACCTACTTGCCTACAAACATAGTTTTCTACCTCCAATATCATAGAGTGCAAATCATTATTAGTTGCACCATATCCTATGTATTTTCTAAGTGCACACCATACCTATGCATTTTCTATGTATACATAGACCAAAAAATAGAACCCCCCTCCCCCCTCCCTTTTTTAGTATGTCAATGTTTTCTAATAAATACAATATCCTATCCTATATATTTTCTAATAAATACAGTATGCATTTTCTAAATGCCAAAACACCATACTTCTAAAACATAGAAAATACAGCTCTAAAACACCATAGTTTATTATTTTTTCTCATCTTAGTTTATTGTTTTAGCACACCATAGTTTATTGTTTTATCTTATGTATTTTTTCCAATGGACACCATATATTTTCTACGAAAAAATAGACCATCCCCTTGATTCTTGAAAAGTTAAATTTGTACCTTAGAATAAGAATACATGCTTAGAAAACGTGCACTATGGCAACATAATGTTTAACAATGTTTAACGTGTGAATACTTTTTTTTTCAAACGTATTTTTTTACCCCGCTTTATTCTAATACCCCACCCTTTTTCTGCCCATGCTGGAAATTCAAAAAAAAATTTCAAACGTATTTTTTTACCCCCTTTTTTCTAATAGCCCGCCTTTTTTTCCCGCCCATGGTTGAAATTCAAAATTTGGTACACACCTTTGAGACGAAAATCCTTTGTACCAGTTGGACTCTTTCTTTCCGAAGAAGCTCCCATAGCCATAGCTCCCACCGGAATTGACCCCCAAGGAGAAAAGCTTCACAGCTATGGAGAGCCGACATAGGCCTCTAAATTTTTTATTTTCCCTTTGTTTTTTAAGCCGAAGCCATGGTCTAGCATTCAAACTCCCTCGATCCGGCAGAGCAAAGGAGAGAAAGAAGGAGGCAGATGAAAGAATGCAGATCAAAGGATCCGTCAGATCAAAGATGAAAGAATGGAGATGCAAAGAATCCAGCAGGGCGGAGAGAAAGAAGGAGGCAGATCCTCCACTGTCGGCAGATCCTCCACTGTTCCTTCTTGCAGGCGTCACAGAAGCCAGAAGTGGTTGCCGTCTCCTCTCCATCTTGTTCCCACCATGTGGATCCCGAAGGCCAATGGATCCCGAGGCCACCAGAAACGCCCAAATGGATCTGAAGCCCAGCGGATCCCCGGCGGACTTGGATATGGCGGATTTGGGCCGCCCTGTGAACGCCATGCAACGAAGGAGCAAAAAAAAATAATCCACAGGAATCGGCAGAAGCAGAACAAGAAACCTTGCTCATTTGAATCCTTACCGGCAGAAGGATGAAGAACCTCAGGGGCTTGGCGGAGGAAGAGTCGACTTCCAGGTCTTTATATATGGCTCTTATTGCCTTCTAGCTCAAATCAAACTCTAAACCGGCACTCAAATCTCCCAAATCTCTTATGCTAGCAACTCCATGATCTGCTCCTTTCCGAACACACTGAACAGAGCCCTCAAAATCTTGCATTTCGCATCGGTCTTGAAGAATCCAGATTGGAGCTTGGATCTTGGATTGGAACTTGGCGAGATCTTGGATTGGAGCTTCTGGTACAGGCGAGATCTTGGATTGGAGCTTCTGCACTGGCGGGGTCTTGAAGAACCTACAAATTGCAAGCCAGTTAGGTAAAAGAATCTGCAAGGCAGAGAGGTTGCTCAGATATGCTAATCCAGCCAGAACGCATTTAGGGCTTCAAGATCTTGCCGAACTTGGAATAATCGGCAGGAATCGGCAGAATTGCCAGAACTTGGGCTGCCATAGCCAGAGCTTGGGCTGCCAGAACTTGGGCTGCTGCCGGAACTAGTCGTTGGGCTGTTCTGCGGTCAGAGTTGGGCTGCCATAGCCGGAGCTTTCGGCCGCCGGCCAGGCGTCACAGGCTGCGGGCCGAGCTTGAGTTGCATCTCCTCCGCTGCCTCCATAGCAGCTGAACTGGGGCCCGAGCTTCAAATCTCTATTGGCTAACGGTGCAGAGAAGAACGCACGTGATGTATATGGAGCGATGCCCTTTCACTTTGCTGCAAGATGTGGAAATGTGGAAGCAATAATGAGTATGTTATGTGATTTACCTATATCCACGGCATACTATCAGTTCCCTCAGGTTATAAGCATCAACTACGCTCGATCAAAATTGGAAGCTCCATCAAAATGGTGTTTTCCAATTCTCGACTCACTAGTCGAGAAGAGGAGAATGATTTATATTTTTTTATTAGTTATTTATTTAATTAAATTAATTAAATTATTTATTTTTTTATTAGTTATTTATTTAATTAATTAATTAAATTATGCCCCCGTCCCCCTTGCCCCTTGCCACCTTCCCCCTTGCCCCTCTTCTCCCTTGCCCCTTGCCACCTTCCCCTTGCCCCTTGCCCCTTGCCCCTTCTCCCCCCTTGCCCTTGCCCCTTGCCCCTTCTCCCTTGCCCCCTTGCCCCTTCCCCTTCTTCTCCTTTTCCCTTCCCGTTCCCCTTGCCCCCTTGCCTCTTTGCCCCTTCTTCTCCCTTGCCCTTCTTCTCCTTCCCCTTCCCCTTCCCCTTGCCCCTCCCCCTTTCGTTCCCCTTGCCTCTTTGCCCCTTCTTCTCCCTTGCCCCTTCTTCTCCTTCCCCTTCCCTTCCCCTTCCCCTTGCCCTCCCCTTCGATCTCACCTCGCTCAACTTTCTGAACTTTCAGAGTCCCATTTTCAGGCCGAGTCCCAAAATTCAAGATTTGTCCCACTTTAATTAAATACGACTTTCCTCAAATTTATAAAGATATTGTTGAGGTTCTTTAATACCGTGATAAAGAGGAGCTTGAGTAGGCCAAATCACATCAATTTGTATGGCAATTAGTGATGTTGGACTATTCTTGCCTTGGCAAGCTTGCTCCATAGTAGCATTTCAACTTTTAGCATGCGAAACAATGAAGAACAATTCCAATTGTTGGAACTCACAAAAATTAAGTTCCACAGCCCAAAAACATCAATTAGCAAGAAGAAGATCTTGGTAGAACCTCCAAAATGTTGAACACCTGGCACTTAGGTCAACCTTAGTGGATTCTATATGGTTAGAACCTCCAGGTTGCTTAAGGCAACCAATCTTTGTAAAAAATTGGCAAATCACTTTAGGATCCCTAAAGCAAAATGAGGCAGTTGCACCCAGATTTGAATATTTGAAGCTGTACTGATCTTTTTCAAATGAGTGAAGAACAAATCAGAAAAATTTGTAATAAGACGTGGGAAAAATTTTGGCTCAATTTGGATCTGGGATGACTGAGAAATTAGGGTTCAAAGTTGGCAGAAATTTAGCCAGTGGACTTCCGTGAAACAAAAAAACATAAGCACACTCAAATGATGATATCTTGAGTTTAACTGGACATTTTTGGTTGATTATGAAATGACCATCAGAGAAAAGTTGTAGTAACTTATGCGAAAAATTTTTAGAATAATTTGTAACTGGGATGATGGAAAACAACGAGTTCAAAGTAGATCAAATTTTAGGTAAGTGAACTGTCAGCAAAAAACAGGAAGCTGATTTTTGCAAATAAAGCAAATGACAACTAGTTCCACTTCTGGCACCTAGTACTATCTCTAGCAGACCTATTAAATAAGGTGCATCAGGTGTTTCCAACAAAAAGAGTGCTAATGTGATAGAAAAAATGGTTTTTTTGTTAGTAGTCTGTCACAATGTTAAAGCAAATTAAAACTCAGGGATTTTTGGGTATTTTGAGGACACCTTTTGAATGTTTTTTCAGGAATAGGTTGTAAACAAGATGTTGAACACGTGCAAAGACCTTTATACCATATGCTTCCAAATTTGAGTCTACTTTATTATGATTAGCAACTATAAATGCTTAATTACTTATTTCTTGCAATTTTTATGGCTTTTGTATGCCTCAAAAGTCTCTAAAACTTGTCTCATGCATGTTGGTTGCTACGACGCGTACATACTCTCTGTTGGCTTGCTTCGTATCCTTCTTCGTCCTCTCATTAATATTAATGAAATGACTAGATGTGTATATTGATTTACGAGTTTGCTCTATGCCTTCTAGCCTCTACATCGATCCATATCCCTAATCGGTCCCTAGTTAGTCAGTCTACAGATCGCACGACCTCCTAATACAGTCGGATACCAAATAGGATTCAAAGATAGATGCATGCCATGTGGCGCCCACCATTTCTTCTTTTTTCTTGCGGGGGAGAAGGTTGGTGACAATGTTGTCCCGTACGTGTACCGTTCCGTACGTTTTGGACGTATTTTTTGAAAAAATACGTATTTTATACAATACGTACTTAAAGTGCTTAAAATACGTTTTTTGAAAAAATTGAGAAAAAGCTAAAATATAACAAATTATGCAATATAAACACAAACAGACTGTTGGAAAGTTGGTTAGCATGTTTGTTTGCTATCTGGGAGGCCCAGGTTCGAATCCTAGTGGGTGCAAATTGAGTTTGTTTTGAGAAAAATGTGTCTGTTTTTTTGAAAAAAGCATTAAGCGTATTTTTTAAAAAATATGTGTACGTGTATGGTACGGTACGGTACGTATGGATTTTAAAAAATACGCGTATTAGTACAACACTGGTTGGTGAATATATAGATTATCTGCCGGAGGGAACTGCATCACACTTCGAGCCATCAGACATTGAAAGAAAGGTCAACAAAAATGCCTCAATGGGATCAATTTACGTATTTCACGCATAACAATTTAGCAAAAAGATGGCCATTTTCTATGAACCACAAAGGTACAGATATTCTACATCACATTTTTAGTGTCATTATTGGAGTAATGGGTCCACGCCTTTCTGTACCAATTTATATGAAACAGCACAACCTGGCCATCAGATTCCTAGTATAAATCACTAACTTCATAATTTTCCAATAACAGCTCATGCTTTGTCAATGATTCCCTTTATGGTTACATGTGGATATGATGTGGATGACACGTGATGATGATGTGGATAGTTTATGATGGATTTTCATATGTGTGCACCAAGGTGGTTGAATTTTTATATTTCTTAGACCAATTCTTGTCTTTTCATAATGTATGATGTCAAATGTGCACTTTCTCTTTCTATCTTTGTTTTTAAGGAGAGAGGATGATCTTAAACCTTAGAATTGGCCAAATTTGATGGAATTTTGGCATTTTCTCATATATGATGGATGAATGGTGGATGTGTGTATGTTGTTTTTTTTTTTTTTTGAAGAACTGTGTCATGAATATATTAAAAGAGATGTGCGTATGTTGTTGACTGGGAAAAATAATTTTTTTCTAGCTTTGATTTTGAAAAGTGGCAATGGTGTATAATGGAGGAAAATAAGATGTGAAAGATGGTTTTTGGGTGAAATCATGATAGCAAAGCCTAGAGAAATGTGAATCGTGCCTTGGGAAGTGCAACATCATGCCAAAAAACTTGAATCTAGTTAGATACCAATGTACGTTAAGGGGTCTTCCAAACTTTGACATAGGGGTCTTCAAGATTTATCTCCAAGTCTTCGTAGATGCTCTAGTTGATTAATATCTCTTCTTGCAATGCCCATATGATGTCCAACCAATGTCGTCCTTTGGTTCTCATAACAAATATCTTCTACAAGTCTTCAAAGATAGATGTTTTCAAGATCTACGCTCCACTAGCTCATGCACCTACATATCAAGTAAAATAATTATTAGTAAAAGTGTGATGTATGCACATAGCTCTTCTATGCTGCCAAAAAAGATTTGTCTAAGTTTTTGGATTTGTTTATCCAATACCGCCAATTACCACCAGGAAGTCTATGTAACAATTAGGAAAATACATATTGCCTTAACCATTCCATTGTGCTAGTGTTGTCGAATGCCCTTTATAAAGCCCCACTCAATGCTACTATAATTGCTTGAAGGTGTGACTTCTAACAACATTGAAATGCAAATTTCCAAATGGATAGTAAATTTCAAATAAATTTCCAACAAATATGTTTCAAGCTACCAGGCAATTTCATAGGATCCTTCCTTTCATAAAACTTTTCTGACGCTTTGCCCAAGCCTGCTGTATTCATAGGATCCTTCCTTTCATAAAACTTTTCTGACGCTTTGCCCAAGCCTGTTGTACTGCCAGTTAGTATATATTTAATATAGTACGCAATGCATGAGCTTGATATGGTGGAGCATTTAAGTGGCATATGCTATGTTATGTATGGTATATGTGTGTGAGGTCTAAGTTAGTTAATTGGTAAAGATGCTATCTAGATGATGCATGTGAATGGTATTTATTATACACGCATTTTTGTTGCACACTATTTAATGGTTGAACCATTAATATGTGCTATAATCGGATCGAGATCCATTACTTGTGCTATCTCATTACCTTGTAGAGTTAAGCTTGTTCATATTTTATATATAGAATATGACTTGAAATTCTATGTTAAAAATTTGCTTCATAACATTTTGCAATCAATTTGGAGTTCTATCTCATTGCCTTGTAGAATTCAGCTTGCGCATATTTTATATATAGAATATGACTTGAAATTCTATGTTAAAGATTTGCTTCATAACATTATGAATGATTAACAATACCAACAATAGAAATTGGCAAACAAGTTTAGCCTAAGGGGAAGGGGGCATCACTCTATTTGCCCACATTTGACTTGCACAACATATCCTCCTAAATGCACTTCATACCACATGGAACTTGGTCAAGCGAAATATCAAAATGAACAATTCTAAGTGCACTTTAGGGAAAATATATAAATAGAAGGCTTGAACACATTTCCCCATTTTGGTTGCTTAACATATGAAGAACACATTGGTTCAAGGCTAGGCTTACTGTTCAAATAGGCAAGTTCTAGTCATTTTAAATGAAGTAACAGAGTGCAAGATTGTGGAATTGTATAAAGGTCCAATTCTCATGATGAGGACTTACAATATACACACACAAAACCGCCCAAATAGATAGGCTTTTCATTCAACACAACAGCAGTATACATTGAGAGTCTATGGATGAAAAGTGAGTGGGGTAGCCGACCATAGGCACAATGTCAAACTACACTGATAATGAAAAATACAAGAATAGTGCTAAGCCAAGGATGAGAGGAATGGTTAAAGGCTGCATTTCTACTATGCACCAAACCATGGAATTAGGTCCCTTGCCCTTCCTTATAAGATTATGGTCTTTGTGCTAACTGAGGGAGCATATACATGGTAGCAACAGGTTGTGCTTGGGATCCCAGTCATCTTGAGACTGTAAATTGATGCCTTACCCACTTCAAATGTAGTTGGCATTTGGCTGCTCATGCCTTCCATATTGCAATTGATGTCTGGCTCCAACATTGAGGGTGAACATGTTGCTCACCCGATTTCACATGCTCAACAAGCACCATGTTGAAAACCAGTGGTCGTATGCCCTTCCAGTGGATTAAATGGCCAAGATAAAAAACCTCGTACCTCATGTGGTCCACCTCATCACTCTGCACTGTACAAGTCAGATCTTCCTCATGCTGCCTATGGTCATCACGCTATCTATTTCCTTATCATCATCTTCATTTTTACATGCTTCATATACATGTTTAGCTAGACTTGGCCCATCCCTCTGCCCTACAACCTGGTTAAACAATCAATCAATTAAATTGGAAGTATGTCTTAATTTTGGGACATTTTTACGTTGCAAGTTTTTTGTGATTTGCATTATTATAAATATCCATTACATTAATAATGCAACTCTTTGATCTAACTCTTTAGAAAGGAGAAGTGGAAGAAGAAGAAAAAAACGTTCCTTTTTTATTTGAAGATTAGATAAAATAATAAAAACAAATGAGTTTCATAAAATTGAATCTCACATACAAGAAAAGAATATTTCATTCTGGGGCAAAGAATACAAAAAAACTTGCCTTGTCATTCATCACAATAATAGTATACAATCTTTAGGAAAGATGAGTGGGAGCTGACCATAGACACAACGTCGAGCTCCCTTATAAAATGAAAACAAATTATGTGTATACAAGAGAAAGGGGGCAATGGCGACAATTTCTCACTGGGGCAAAACAAGAAAAATGCATGCACAATGCCTGTTAACTGTTAGAAAGAAAGTTAGGCATGCACATAGTTAGTAGTATATGTAGGTCCAGGCTACTCTATACAAAGTTTGCTCTAAAAATTGGTGAGCATGCTTTGGTGATTAGTATGAATGAAGAACAATAGAGCGATGTCGATAAAATTAGTTGATTTCATTGGTGATACAAATTTAAATTATTTTCTCTTGTAATACATTTGAAAAGTTGGTTATACTACGAGTTTATAATGGAAGTATGGCTTGATATATTGTCTCTGTCATTTGGAATTTTTGTCTTACATGAAAGTTTAAAATTTATGGACTTTCTATCACGTGAAAGGCAGAATTTTTCCCTATCCCAAAAAAAAATTAGGAGCAGCCCGTCATTTCAACAATGTCTGTCATGAACCTATGAACAAAGATACAAGAACATACTACAGATACTCGAGGGGAATGAATAATCTATATATCACTAGGTAAGTGAGCCCGGCTATGCCGGGCATATGTAGGGGTATGCGTTTACTTCGTGCTGGCATAGGGTGGAGTAGAATGGAATGCGGAATGGACTTGGGTAAAATATAATGGTGGCATGTGATATTTCATGTAGCAGATGAATATATCTGTACAACTAACATAGCATCTGATAATGGAAAGAGAAGATGCTATGTGGCTCCATCATAAAACATTCTTGTGTATTTACTCTATTTGCTTTGTATTGTGAAATGGTGAATGGTTTACAATGCTAAATATATGTAATGGGCAAAAAGTATACATGGCTATGAGGTGGAAAATTTTCTGATTTGGCAAAATAAATATGACATGGTATTATGGTAAAGTAGGTCAAACTCACTGGCACTATGGCACTCCACCCCAATACACTTGCAGTACCAAAAATGCTATATTCTATAACAATCAAATCATTCAAATCCACACACATGTTTAAAATGTAATTATCTTATAGCTTTGCAAGTTAAATTACTTTGTTTTGAGTCTCCAACTAAAGAATATAACTTTATATTCATTTGTTTGTGCAATTGTTCAATGTTATAATTTTCATATGCCATGGAAAATTGAATGCAAGTAGTTCGCCCATGCTGGGATGAATGATGATATGCATTATATATAGTGACGAAATTTAACATTGGGGAAAGCAAATCTCGTAGAAGAGGTCTATAACAAAGGTCTGCAACAATTTGCACATCAGAAGCAGCCATTAGAGAAGGATGACAAATTGCTCACCTTTATGTTGAAGTGCTTTGTGAAAGCACCAAAAAATGCTTAGAATCTTTGAAATCTTTATTCTGAATTGGAACTGTATTATCTCAAGACTCCCTTTTTCACATGAAATCATTTGCGATAAGCAAAGCACTGAGATTGATAAAGTCCTATCTAGAGGCAGTCAGAGACCAATGATGATGCTAACCAGAGTTGAGAAATAATGAGCCTGGCCAGTGGAAGCATATACCAAGTTATTATAGAACAACTTAGGTAATCCCATCGATCCGAGACATCGGATCGACATTCTAGAATGGGGCGAGCATGCATGTCTTGCATGCATGCATGCGGCGCATGCCCTTTCTGGTTGGGAGTTCGCTATTTTAGGCGCGGTTTGGCATCAACGTCTCATCGGTGCTTCCTCTTCTCTCAGCAGTACCTTATTCTCTTTGAATTGTTTCCAGGCAGGGGAGGGGCTTCTTCCTGCTTGGTTTGGCCAATTTGGCGTTTCTTTCATGCTGTGGCATGTCCTTTCTCGGCCTTGGCTCTTCTTTAGCCTTCATCCTGTGACCTTCGTCCTCGATTCCAGTTTGTTAAGGAAGTTCTCTGGTATTCGGGCGGTTTGTTGGTTTCATGCGAGCCCCATTCTAGAATCCCATCGATCCGAGACATCGGATCGACATTCTAGAATGGGGCGAGCATGCATGTCTTGCATGCATGCATGCGGCGCATGCCCTTTCTGGTTGGGAGTTCGCTATTTTAGGCGCGGTTTGGCATCAACGTCTCATCGGCGCTTCCTCTTCTCTCAGCAGTACCTTATTCTCTTTGAACCCACTCTCCCTCCCTTCTTTTTTATTGTATTTGTCGCCTGGCATGCGTGACCAGCCCCTCTATTTGAAGAGGTTTTTGTTTTTTGTCGCGTGGCACGCTGCGGATCAGCCCTCCACTGGGAGGTTTGTTTTGTCTCGTTTTGTTGTGTTGGTGATGTGCGGTACGTGGTTGGCGGCGATCCGCTTCGACTTCTCCATGCGGGGTTTTGGGAGCGATTTCTATGCCTTACGTTTGTCCAAGCCCTTTGCCGAAGGCTTATCACTAGGGTTTTTCCTCGAAAACCCGAAAGGGCGGGGTTTTTTAATCCCGGTGATAAGCTTTCGGCAGGTACACCAGCCACACATCTATTAGCATTGTATTTTTTGGGGTCCAAATGATATAATTGGATTTTCGCTTTATTTTTCGTGGATAGTTCGCATGTGTGCGGCTACCCACTGTCCACCATTGTAGAAAATCTGCTGAGATGAATGAGAAGCCTATCTATGGGCGGTTTGTTGGTTTCATGCGAGCCCCATTCTAGAATGGGAGTTAATGGACTCAATCATCCTGTTGGTAATTGATAAAGCGGCTCAAATATTGCTGCAAGGTCTGATTACTGCACTCTACGTGTCTATTACGCTCTCCATGATGGCACAAATTCAACAAGCACTTGATATGCAATATATTCACTTCCAAAAACATGTGATGAATTGAGATCCGCGCGCGATTAGTGATAATGGGGTCTGGCAAGCCAGCCTAACTACTTCCCAAAGAAGTAAGTCAATTGCTCCCTCACTCTTGATGGTGTCGTTGCAAGGAATGAAACGAGCCATCTTCAAAATCTATCAACAATGGCCATGATGGCATCGTGACCTCGAGATAGTGGCAGATCCACAATGAAATCCACTGAAATGCTCTTCCAAGGTCCAGCTGGAAAGGCAATGGCTGAAGGAAACCATTAAGAAGATGTTTTAGATCCTTCGCTCGACAATGAGTATCACAAGAATGAATAAAAGCTTCGACAAAGTATTGCAACCCAAGCAACCAATACTCTCGACACATAAGTTTGAGTCCTGGCTACTCCAGTTTTTTTTTTTTTTTTTTTTTTTTTTTATGAACTTGACATAAAATCGGCAATGGGGCATCTATTTTACTAGTGGAGCATGCCCGTTTACATTAGAAACATAATGGATTTCATGTAAGAAAATTATCTGATACTTTGTCCATTGAATATCCACGCATACTTTACACTTTCTATCCCTATTTATTTTATATATCCTTGTGAAATACATGGTTGCCAAGTGGTGGCTTTTGCCTTTTGTAGCTTTCATGCACTCTAGCCACTTTTCTCCCTAGCCACTTTTCTCACGTTAGATATGACAAAAAGGGATCCACATAAATAGGATTCACATGCATGAACTCTTGAAGAGGGCTCCGTTGTCACATCCTTTTAGCTCCATGTATCTTGAATATACATGCATGCATGTTTGCCATATTTTGGCTTTTTAACCTTCATAGTATATGGAAGCCATGATAAATGTGGCTCTACGTAGATACATTTTATATGCAATGCAAGATGCGAAAAGAAAAGATGGAGAAATCATTTGAAGATGGGCTTATTACTTTGGAAAGGTTCGTTTCCCAAATACAAGGTATTTTATTAATATTTTCAATTTACTATCACTTACCATTGGTGCCCTAAATAGTTTCGTTGCCCTAAAATGTTTATCTGACCTAGCCGCTTCTTCATTTGCTTCGTCACACTGCACGCTATGGCTTCTTGCTTCATTGCCATCTCTCTTCGCTTCATCTGCTTTGTTTCATAAGGATTGAAGAGTGTATTCCACCACAATGTATGCTGTAATGTTCACCTCTACACAGATATGAGACTGCCAGCAAGTCCGACCATGGCCTCTGTTATAAAATCGTTTGGGGCAGCTCCAATATTCAAAAGGTGCAATGTTGCTGATATATATTTTACAAAAGGCCTCTTTAACTTCATGTTCTGCACGGTGCTAGTCTTAAAGACTTGACATTCATGCAACAAGAAAAATGCAGAAGTGTTTTTAGCTTCCAGTTGGGGCTTCATAACAGGTTCTTATCACTAGATTGTTTATATTCATCTGCTTTTTTATTATATTCAAATACTGGCTATGAACAGTCTACATTCTATTTTTACATTTGCCATTCCATTTTCCTCTAGAATCTAACTTTGGGCAAAGGGTTACAAAGGGTGATCGGTTATAAGCCGAGAGGACCCAATGTACCTTTTGGCCCTTGCTATGTTACCATTTTCATGCTAACGTAGTATTGTTTGGCTGCAGGTACGGGTCCTCTCTTCCCTTTGTGATTCCTTTGCTGTTTATGTTAGTATTTTGCTGGAAGTGGATATGGAGCATCCAAGAAGCTATTACCAAACGTCTCGATATGATAAGTTCTTCCTTTTGTCTGGTGTAATGCTGGCTGAAAATCATTGTTAATGGCTATCACTTGTGGCCTTAACTTCCATGCAGTTTGTGAGAAACAATATTCAAAATGCTTTAAGTGAAAAGAACTCTGCTTTAGCTTAAGTGAAACGAACTCTGATTAGAAGTTTGAACGAGCAGGGGCATATAGTAACCATGCTCTGTGAATTTTGGATTGGCTTATCCATATATTAAGATTTATTCATTTTCTTCTAAAGCATCTAAGCTGATAAAAATATGCTGTTATAGTGGTATAATATGAAACAGACTACAACATGTGTATTAAGACTAGATCTTTCGCTTGATTAATACTAGTGAAAAATCTGATCATTGGTTTAATATTGCAATAGCTTCTAAATGTTATTGATATGAGACATAGATGTTTCATTGCCTGGTAACCCGAATTCAAAACAGTATGCACTGGCTACAGTTTGAAGTTTTCGTGGTTACATGATTACAAAGTTACCCTTGTCTCAAGTATTGTATAGGATAATGGACTAAAGGAACACAAGTACCAAGTTTGAATGCGTTCAAATTTTTGGATTGATAATACAGTGGATGGATTCACTGAAGCTGATGCTGACCTAGGATACTAGGTTGGGCCGGGTTTTTTTTTCTTGAGAGTAAGGGTAGATTTTTTCATTAATTAGATAAAGCCATACAATCCATTTGTTAAACTGCCAGAAAGCATGGCAAAGGAGAAAATTTGATACTCATATTGAGCATCAAAGAGAAACAACAATAATTGTATCAAGATAGTGATGGTAATAATAACAGTGTTTCAACAGTATCTCAATTGTATATCAAAGTTTCCAATGTGAAGTAAGAAAGTGAGCTCTGATTTCTGCAGACAAATCTCCAGAATGAAGTCTTCAAATTCCTGTAAAAGCAAACAAAAATACCAACCATGATCTTCAAAAGTTGATTTCTGGAAATCATGAGGATGATCACAATTGGTGGAAATGAGAAAGGCTTTGAAAGGCAATTTGAAAGACTGCATTGGAGGAGTGTAGGACTAGTGTTGGCTGTTAAGGCTTTTATTGAACCAATCATTGTAATGCTGATAGAATTCTGCTGTCGAACCATGAGTGTAACTACCTTTGCCACTGTCATTCTGCATGAGTAGCATTGTAAGGCTTTCCTTCCCCATGAGTAGAAGTAAAGTACCATATAAATTTGTCAGAAGTTTATGACTGTAGTACATTTCCCTGTACCTACTCAATTGTCTTTCTGTCATGCTGAAATGAGTATTAAAAAGAAACTCAAACAAAATATGCATCTGCATGAATTCTCTGGTGTAGAGTTCTGCCCATACCGCTTCCCTTTTCCTGGAACTCTCAACCTCTTGTATGAATTCGTCTGTCATGTCACATAACTGCTTCAAGGTTAACTTTTTCCCAACTTGCTGGCTTTGATGCAATGATATCTCATAGCTGTCAATGTCTGTGTCCAGTCTTGTGGATCCTTCCCCCTTAAGAAACATTAGATATTCTGTCACGATCAGAATATGAAGCATTAGAATCAATAACATTGAAGGAGGAGACAAATAAATCAAAATGGCCCCTCTATAGCCCTATGGAATTCCAGCAACTGTTGTATTTGTCTCCAAATTTCCTTTTATGACATGTAGCAATAGCTTCAATGTCTAACTAAAAGTGCATTTTAATCCAGAAAATAGAGAGAGGTTTAGAAGCATAAAGGATTCTATTTCTAGATTTCCAGATGTTCCACAAGGCAGTATAGACAAGAGTATCACCTTGTTGCAGAAAATCTATAATGCTATTGATATTCCTGTTTTTAAGGTTTGAACCAATCTTGTCTAAGAACCAAGTCCAAAAGGGTCTTAGCTTAGAACAAAGGAAGATATGCTCCAAAGTCTCGTCCTGTAGGCATCCAGAGTGACAAACAGTAGATACATTGCATCTTTTAGACAAAGACACCAAATTTGTGAGACTCTATATGCGATCAACCAGACAAAGAAGCAGATTTTTGGGGTGCAATAAGAATTCCAGACGTTCTTAAAAATAGATAGAACTTGGGATTGATCTAAGGACCATTTCTGCATAGCTTTAAGTGGAACATCAGCAACATTAATCAAGGAATAAATTTCCTTGACCATGTAAACTGTCTCACCATTTATAGAGCAACCAATCGATTTATTGTAGTCATTGAATTTATTAAATGGGGCCAGAATAGTCTTGACATAAATTTTCTTGTCACTGGAGGTACCTTTAAGCACAGATTTCAAAGCAGTCCAAGTTATGAATGAGTTATTGCTCCTGTAGAGATCTTTTATAGTAGTGACTCCCTTGCTAGACCATTTATTATAGGTTTTTGGATGCTTAATGGCCATAATTTTAGAATTCTGATCAGAAAAGATTGGTGACCAGAACAGATTTGTGTTCATATTAGCATCTGAAAAATTATTTCTTTGAAGCACAGGATGGATTTTATTCCAAGCCATAATCAAATTTCTCATCATAGGGGAAGTATTAGGAGCAGAATGAATATCAACAAATGCAGATTCTGGAAGAGAATACTTAAGAGAGGGATGTCCAGAAGGATAGGAAATATTTAGCCAGTAAGCAATAAACTGAGAGGCAGGAGAGTTGTTTCCCATAATTGTTCTCCAAATGTATTTGCCTGCCAAAGAACAAGCCTGAAGGTGAAGGTTTTTGCATCCTAGACCTCCTAAGTTCTTAGGCCTTGAAATTGAGTTCCAGTTTACAAGGTGAGATCCATTCCAGATGAAATTTCGAATAATCTTCTCCAAATTTGAATAAATTGATTTAGGGGCAACAAGTGCAGAGGAGAAATAAACATGGGAAGAAGCAAGAACAGAATTTGCTATGATTGTCCTACCAGCAAAGGATAGACAATTCCTGTAGTTATTCAATTTCTTTTTTATTCTTTGAAGGATTGGATCCCAAAGACCTTTCAAACTAGGACTGAGAGAGAGAGACATATCTAATAATTTGGATGCTTGATTGGGATTGAGCACAGAAATGTCACAAATGGAAGACTGAGTAACATCCCCAATGATCTTACTTTTTTCAAGATTAAGATGGACACCCGAGGCAGCAGAGAATTCTTTAATAAGATCAAGAAAAATATTGACATTGCTGGGCTTGGAATCCAAAAAAGCAAATGTGTCATCTGCATATTGAGAAATTGTGAGAGAATCCAAATTATTTGGGAGTTTGAGACCAGTTAATAATCCGGAATTTTGCAAGTGAAGAACACATCTCGTGAGCATCTCAGCAACAATGAGAAAAAGATATGGAGCTAAAGGGCAACCTTGCCTAACTCCTTTTGCTAAAGGGAAGAAATTAGATGGAGATCCATTGATCAGGACAACTGAGTTGGACATAGAATTTAAACCATGAATGAGAGATATGAGTTTGGACTGAAATCCCATTTTTTTTAAGGCAACATCAACAAAGTCCCAGCTCACAGTGTCAAAAGGCTCTCTTAAAATCTAATTTTAGGAGAATGCAAGATTGATTTGAAATTCTGTTCCAATGCAAGCCTTCCATTGCACTGATGTAATTGTCCAAGATGAACCTGTTAGGCAAAAAAGCAGATTGGTTGACACTAATATTTTTCTGGAGGTAAGATTGAATTCTCCTTGCAATAATTTTAGCACAAAGCTTGTATGAAGAATTTGTCAGGGAAATTGGTTTCCATTCATTTAAGGAACTCGGATTATCAACCTTTGGCACTAAAGTAATGAATCCAGCAGAAATTGAGGAGTGTAAGTGATTTGAATTCCAAAACCCATGCACAAGGCCAATAATGTCCGTCTTCATAATGTCCCAGAATTGAACATAAAATTCTGGAGGAAATCCATCAGGTCCAGGAGATTTGTCCTTGGAGAAGCTCAACAAGGTTTTATAGATTTCCTCTTCACTTGGAATAGCAATCAGAGAAATATCCATACAGTCAATTGGATTAGGCAAGATAGCATCTAATCTGGCAATAAATTTATCTCTGTCCAGAATTTCAGCAGCAGAGAGATCATTTCCCTTAAAGAGAGAAGAGTAACTGTCATAGAAGAATTTTTTAATGTCAGGACTCGAGTTGAGAATAGTGCCAGAGCCATTATTAACCTGGTTTATGGAATTCTTTAGGAGCCTGCATTTAGCCACTCTGAAAAAGAATTTGGAGCTACCATAGTCAATTTCACTATTATATTTAATTTTGCATTTAATAGCTGAAAATCTGGCTTCCCTCTCCTCAATGTTTTTTAAAAGTCTCTCAATTAATTCCTCCCCAATATGAAGCTTGGAATTATAGGGATCTATTTGAAGTAAGGATCTGATTTCTTTCATCTTGTTCAGAAGAATTTTTTTTCCTTGAACCTTTGTCTTATGTTTATTTTTGGCCCATGTCTTGATCCAATCTTTAGCTTGTTCAACCTTGAGATAGAAATTCTTCATGGAAGAATTTGGAAGCATGGAATCAATAGATAAATAAAAATCAGCAAACTCTTGTTGGAAAGAAATATTATGAAGAAGAGAACAATTGAACTTGAAGGGAATATTTCTTTCTCTGGGAGAATTCAGCAGATGCTTAGTGCAAAGAAATTGAGGCTTGTGATCCGAGATGGATGTTCCTTCATCACTTGTCACATAACAGTTGTCCCAAAAATCAGAATTTGGATTAGAAACATAGAACCTATCAAGGGCACAATAAACTCTGTCTAGATTTTTTTGCTTATTGGACCAAGTATAAATAGAGGTAGAGGAGGGAATGTGAATAAGGGACGAGTCAACTATAAGATTATCCCAATTAATTCTCTCAGCAATGGTCATGTTAATTTTATTTCCAAGCTTCATATCCCAAGTAGGAGTATTATTAAAATCCCCAGCTAGAATCCAGTCAATAGCCGAGTTACTTGTGATCCAAGAATTAATTATAGGCCACTCCAAAATATCCGGCCATCGGTGAATCATGATAAGGCTAGAGCACTCGAAGCTTAGAAGCACCAATAGGAACCAAAGTCAATCTCGAACCTTAAAATGATTACAGTCTGACTACATATGTCGTGAAGATGATGCTAAGTTAGGATCCGCCCAAAGCAACGTGAGTCACAGGATCTCAGACCGACGATTCAGATTGAATCAATCTAGACCATAGGATCGATTACATACGTTACATACAAACTCCCAAAGCCGTGTGGGTCGTAGGATCTATCCTAAAGTGACGTGGGCCACAGGATCTGAACCAACGATCTTTTTTTTTTTTGAGGGATAAAAAATAGACTTTATTTACTTTAAGAGAACGATACACAACCACATGGCAGGGGTGCACCCATCTGCAAATCTGAGATGGGGATAGCTACATGGCTCTCTTGGACGTTCTAGTGTAGACTTAGGTAGGTGCCCCATATTTCAACCTTTACTTCTTCTTCGCTTTCAAACACTAGCCTGAATTTTTTTAGCCTTTCCAGTATCGTATGTAGAAGCTGATTTGGTGATTTGACCTCTTGATTCTCTTTGAAGACTAAGGCATTTCTGCTTTTCCATATTGACCAGATTGTCCAGGCTCTAGCTATATGGAAGGCCACCTTCTTCGTGGTGCCCCAATCTAGGGGAAGGATACCCAACAGCAGTTCCTTGGTACCTAACAGGTATTCAAAGCGATCCAGGCTCCATGCCCATACTACTTGCAGCTTCTCACATTCCACCAGACAATGTTCAATGGATTCCTGTTCAACCTCACTTGAACCAACGATCTAGATAGCGCAAACATAATATTAGATGCCTTATACTATTTCATGATAAAGATTAGTTCAATTTTCTTTTTGACATAGACTTTCTTTTCACTATGTAACAATTCCACCACATCTCAATTTTGATATAGCTCCATTTTCACATATCTTCTTTTGGCACAACTCGGATCATTACACAGGTTTGGACTATGCTAATGGCCAAAGCATAACACACAAGGATGAATGAGATGAATTTGGCTATTCAAGATTTATTATGCCATTTGAGCTATGTCTCGAGCTTTACTTATGCTGCAATGACTCTAGTCAGATAAGGGACAAACTCGAGGGAGTGGTTGAAGAGACTAGAGGATGAACACATAAGCCAGACATGAGATACCTTTAAAAGAGGGAATTCAAGACCATAAAAAAAGGCTAAAAGCCACATAACTATCTATATATAGAAGCAATATTTTAGAATAGAATAGAATAGATTTTTTAGTGTCCACGGAGACCGATTGGCCTATGGGACCCAAACAAAAAGAGAGCAGCAAGCGTATTACTGACAGGATTAAAAAACCCCCGCCCCGAAGGGTTTTCGAGGGAAAAACCTTAGCAGTAATAAGTATGTTGGCATGCTGTACAATTGTATAGGACAGTTCAATACCATCCCGGAGGACATCATCCATAACCTTCTGGAGGTATGACCCCAACAAACCCACTGACGCCGTATTCAATAACTCATGCAATGGTTGGCCAGGCACGAGTAATCGAACATACCGCTCTCGGATATGGGCAAACGCTGGGCAGATCTGGAAGGCATGACATTCATCCTCAATGGCGCCCTGGTGGCAACACTGGCAAAGCCTTTGCTCTCGTGCTTCCCGAGCCCAACGTCCTGTCTCAATGCAGAGGCGATGTGCACCCGTGCGGATGGAAGCTATAAGTCTGCGCTTTTTCATGGGTAACTGGGTGTACAAGTACTGGTGTGGGCCTCTCGTGAGCCTAGGATTGACTTGCTGCTGATAGTGTGCCAGCTTAATGTGCGTCAGAGCATCTGCATCTCAGAGCTTGCGAAGGAAAGTAGCATCTAGGTACAGCTTAAGTGCCTTGTGATCTTTCTTTGTCCTTACATGTACGCATCTGTTTTCCTGTACACCCCAGTGTGAGAACCACTGAGCTTGCTTGTCCTTCCAGCAGGCTTTCAGGTGTTGGGGACAACATCGCCATGGCCAAAGCAAGGTTGGGCAAACGTGTATCACCCATAGCAACCACCTTCTGGAAGTAAATGATATGGCGTTCCAATGCAACCCGTTGAAGGGGTAGAAAACCTGTCTCCTGGAGTAGGATATGGTATGGAACTGTGGACTTTACCCCAAGGGCTCGTGTCAAGAAGGCTTTTTGCACCTGCTCGAGGTCATTCCAGGTGTTGAGGGAGAACCCCACACTTCTGCCCCATACAAAAGGACCGGCTCGACCAAGGCCCGAAACAAGTGTGACTGGTGGCCCCAGGCATACAACTCTGCCTTGTGGCTGTTGTTCTGCATGGCATATAGTGCTTTCCAACCTGCCATGACCCGCAATCTGATGGCAGCATCCCAATGGGTGGTAGTAGAGAACTCAATCCCCAAGTACTTGTAGGTCGGAGCCACCTCTACATCTTGTCCCTGGTAAGTGAATGAGGGAAAAGCCTTGGCTGACAGGATGATGAAACTAGCAGCACCCTAGTTTTGACCAAGTTAACTCGCATGCCAGTGAATCGGCAAAAAGTGTCAAGAGCATCCAGGTGACGTTGCATGTCCTCCGGAGTATAGGCCGAGGTTGACATCGCCAAGATATATGAGTTGCGGATTGTGTGATGCATGAGATGGGCCCGCACCTCCATGCTCGTAGAGAGCCAATCTTCCAGCTGGTCAATGTATAGGCCAAAGAGTGTGGGGGAGAGGGGGCAACTCTGACGCACTCCAATACTACTGATTACCGGTTGTCCTGACGATGTGATACGGCCTGAACATGCCTCGTATAGCCTATATATTGCATTCGGCAAGTCAAGGGGGTCCCCAGCTGCCGCAATCTGTCCCATAACCTGTGCCGTGGCACTCTGTCAAAAACTTTTGTAAAATCTACGAAACAACAGTACAGGTTTTGTCAGTGATTCCTGCTATCCTCAATCAATGTGCGCAGAGTGAAGATATGATCAATGGTGGAATGCCTGGGCCAAAAACCTGCCTGTGTGAGAGCTCGCACATCTGCTTCCTCTACCCATATTGTCAGCCACTGCTCAAGGATGCCAGCCAACAGTTTTGCAAAGAGAGAGCTGACCATAATAGTACGATAGTTGGCCGGGCATTGAGGGTCCCCTGCCTTGTATATGGGCACAACTCTACTAGTGGTCCACTGCGGAGGGAAGCCTTCTTGCAATGCTTTATTGAATAATGCTGTGAGGACAGGCACCAGTGGAGGCCCAGCCCATTTCAGAAGTCCCGTCTGCATGCCATCTAAATCTACTGCCTTTCCATTAGCTAGACCTTGTAGGCCCATGATGACATCCCCCTCTGTGATGACCAGAGCCATGCCTATCTGGCGGGTCATAAAGCTATTGCAAGTACTGTACCGATTGCTCCGAGGTGATGTTCCCTGTGGGTTGTGCAGTCTTGCTCAAGACTCTTCTCCAGAATGTCTTGGGGTGCCGATCCAGGAGACCAAATATCTATTGCTGATGCTCTGCGAGGTATCTGGCTTTCTTGTTCTTGAGGAAGGAGCGGTATTGAGTGATGGCCTGTGGGTGGGAGGTGGGATCAATGACTTGCCGGAGTGTGCGTTTGAGCTCCCGACACTCATCATCAAACCATCTGTTGCGGGAGAAGGTGGTAGCACCCAGGTTCACCGTGGCAAGGTAGTATCTTTTTTTGAGGCGCTGCTATGCCACTTGCCTTGCAATTTGCTTCTGTAGAGGAACTTAGCTTTAGCTACCGATTGATGTCCTTTTTGATGAATTTGCCCCATTTTCAGCTGCCTTTCAAGTGTTTTGGCAAGTGTGTGTGAGCTCTATTTCTTGCTATGCTTGAGCTTGTTTCTTGCTATGGTTGGAAATCGTAGTCCTTTACCATATTCTTGAAGATCTGCGAAAAGATGTGTCGTGTTTTTGAAGGTTCACATGTCTAGGGAAGAAACATAAATGGAATTTGATTCTATCTTTGAGACTGTCAATCTCGAAGATGTTAAGAAGCGTATGGATAGTATGGCAATATGAAACACTTGCAAAAAGCAAACAAAATATCAGTTCATCCCACAACAAGAAAAGGGTCATTTAGCGACGCCAATAGCGACGTCTGCAAGACGACGTGCTACGACGCCCCGACGTCGCCGCCGACGTCAGCAAGAACGTCGTTAGACATACCGCCGCATCGCGACGTCGGCGCCGCGATGCGACGCCGGCGGCGCCGCATAGACGCCGCTAGCAGACGCGATTGACCGCATCGCAGCGCAGACGTCGCATGGCACGTGACACGTGAAATATACACGTGGAATATACACGTGGAATATACACGTGGAACATCACCAAAATCCACGCGTGCCGTAAAAGCCACATGTATACGTCGCATGCGACGTGACACGCGGGAAATCGCATTACCGCGGAATATACACGCGGCATATACACGCGGAATATACACGCGTAAAAGCCACGGTAGGCGCCGCGATGCGACGTGACACGGGAATATACACGGGAAAATTCAAAATCCGGCGTATAGAAAAGCCACGCGTGGCAAAAAAAAGCCACGGGATACGCCGCATCGCGGCGTGTAGGGGAAAAAAAAAAAAAAAATAAAAAATATTTATATAAAAAATATAAATATAAAAATATTTTTAAATAATCACAAAAGTGTTTTATATTCATATTTTTAAATAGTCACAAAATTATTTTTTATATTTATATTTTTAAATAATCACAAAAGTGAATTGTATTTATATTTTTAAATAATCACAAAAGACTCAAGTAAGAGGAGTATCCACCCTCTTAGCCTAGAGCTACTCTCTCTCGATTCAAGGAGTAGTCATCCGAGTACGTAGTTAGAGTACGCCTCAAACCGTCCCGCGACGGCTATTGCGATTGGATGGCTCTCCAAATGACGCTTTGCGCATCCCTCACCCCAAGCCCCCATGTCATGCTCTAGACCTTCATTCATATCCGCCAACGCTTCCTATAAAACCAAAAGAATATGGCGTTAATGTAGTTCATAGAATTATAATAATTTTCTACAACGCACCCCGCATTCCCGCCGGCGGGGAGAGTTCCCTCAGATAACCGTTGATACAGATAAACAGCTCCACGTTCCGTGGCTACTTGTACCTGCTGCTTGTCAGGTCTAAACCCGTATAGATGTTCCTATGACAATATAACGAGTATTAGCTAGTGACATTTAAAGTTCTTATTAAAATTAATGTGAACTAATATAGCTCTTACGAATCTATAGAGAAACCCTTTTCGATCACGAGTCCAAATGAGGCGGCTTTACTCACTTTTAGTTGCTTTGTCGGTCCGAGCTCTATGTTTTTTTCGGATCCTTTGCACGCTCGAATGCAATCTGATTGCAAGGCACACAACATTATCACAAGTTAAAGTGAACGAATGACAAAAAAAATAAGAAATACCTTGATATCTTCCTTGTGGAGATTAAGTGGTTTAGGGACTTTTGACCAATCGCCTCCTTCTTTTTCGCAAGTCTGCTTCAGTTCCTTGACCACATTGTGCCTTTGACATACATCGATAGATCAACGCAATATCAAAATAATAAAAACAAGACTATGACTAGGTCATGTACCTCCTTTTTCGTATAAGCTCGCCCATCATCGGTGAGCTTCTTCCGCTAAACGCCTTTGCTTTTTCTATCTCCTCGGGAAACTCTGTTTCATTTTATTTTTGACGCTCTCTATTTCGCGTTGGTCATAAGCACCAGGCCACTCCCCTATACCGCGGGGAGGCCATAAACGAGAGATATTATTTGTGACCGCGTCCCTCAGTGTAGTATAAAAGACACTTCCCTCATCATCCTTCTTAGGAAGATCGTCCCTGAAGCATAAATGGTGGGTATATAAAAGCGTGTTTATGTCTACCGTCAATATACATATCCCGTCCCGATTAAGAACCTTTTGAGCACTTTACAATGTATTCTAAGTGAAGAGAATGAACAAAACAACAAATTTAGATGACAAAGTACTAATATTTAAGGTTGATATCTTAAATAATATGTTCACATAACTTACATCAAAAAATTATTATTAATATGATAGTCGGGTATATTCGGGGCCAAATCACCCGCAGACTTACGTGTCTAAAACAAAGCGAAATGGACGCTCTTCTTCAGTGACACGTGGACGTCGTCGGGATCCTTCCCTCTCCAAGTCAGGCGAGCGACCATGTTCTTCGGATCCCGAACCCTGTGATGATCGTCGCGATCTTGAACGTTGTGAGTCTGTTGCTCCACTACTTCTTGACCTGGGAAGTAATGAGAGAATGAGCATCTTTAACATGCTGCAACCAAAGAAATGTTTGGTACGTAGTGGATATATATTTACCTGTTGAAATCTTCCTCCAAGTTCCTTGCATTAGAAAAATCTGTTCCCGTCTCTTGCCTAGAACGGGAGTCCATACTACGTCTAGCATTCTCAATATTCTCGCGAGAACGTGGAGGCCGATAATCAACACTATGTCGTTGGGGAATAGGAGCGGGAGGCTGCCTAACTGGCGTTGGTGTCAAAGAGGCAAAATATGCTGCAATTTGGTCTCTCTCGGCGGGAGACATGTTTGCGAGGAAGGCGGGGAGCGGCGGAGGAGCTGCAGAAGCACAAATATCATGCAAAAAACAATTCATTTATTTATTATTTTTATAAAAAGCTATCTTAATACCCAAACCTGCTGGTATAGTGATAGGTGGAGGTTGGCGTCTTAGAGGAACATCAGCATGATTGCCCCTACCTCGTGGAGTCCTCCTCCTATTTTCTCTAAACTCGTCCCTTTCCTCTACACAACAAATTAAAACTCCATGCATAAACTCACATACCTAATTAGAGGGTAAAGCGTATAATAAAAACTATATAAATACTTACCTTCGCCTTGCTCATTCTCCTCCGTATTTACGATTGCGATTACCTCTATTCATCGCCGAGAAAAAGAGCACACCTAGATCAAAAGAAATTGTGAGAGAAACATTTGATAACCATGAATGATATTGGTTGCAATAATAGAATGATACTTACAAACCATAGAGATGAAAAATAGTATTTTTATGGTTCAAATGTGCCACTAATGAGCCCCTACACTTATCGAGCTTTGACCGCCTTGACCGGGGATCGAGGGGGAGACGATAATGCCATGAATATTGCATCAGCGAAAAGAGGGCCACAATGAGGAAAACCGCTAAGAATTGAGCCTCGCCATGACTATATATATTAATTTGAACATAACGAATTAGCGAGAAAAAGCTTTGAACAAGTGTCTTTGAATAAATACCTAAATTTATATTCTTATCTTCTTATTTATATTAGAAAAGTATCTCGTATATAGGTATGGGGTGCATATCGAACTCTAGGTTGCCATATTATCGTGCCATGTATCATGTCATACAATCAACCCTAAATTATCCCATTGGCATTTTTAGTGCCACATCATGAAACCCTACGCTATGTGGCACATCATCAAACCCTAGGTTGTGTCACGTCGCGACTTCCTATGCCACATCATAGTAAGTGCCATGTCATCAAACCTAGCTTGCGTGTGCCACATCATCAAACCCTAGATTGTGCCACATGGCATTTACAATCTAGGGTTTGATGATGTAGCACACAAAACCTAGGGTTTGACGTCTATGGAATGACACTTTATCTACAAGTTATGATTAATAATTTATTTACCATTAATAATAATAATTTTTTTGATTAATAAATTACTTTTTTCATTAGTAATTTTGACTAAAAAACATTTATTGGTTGCAACAAGCCTCAAATAGGAAGACAAAATTATATTAATCACTTCTTGCAAGCATTTAACAGTAGCTTAGCCATCTCAAGTGGATCACCACACTTCATATGTCGTCTCTCTCTCACAACTATATCAGAAGAAAGCCCTGCTGTTTTGAACACATCGACGACGCGAGCAATAGATGGGCGATCCATGTGCACCAGCTCTCTATCCATCATCATTTGGACCTTCATATGTTGGATGATGTCCAATGTGCTAGAGTATCGGTCGGTTGGGTTTATCTCAACACACAACCCCATAAGCCGCATTGCCTGGACAAAATCAAGGAGCATCTCGTAAATGTAGCCCAGGGAATATATGTCAGATATCTCATGCCCCCATGATGCTTGGTCATCTGATGATGATGTAAAAACTCTCTTCTCCCACCAAGGATATCGCACCGCTTCCATCTTGTAGTGTATAACGGCTCTTCAATTTGGGCATTAAGCTCCTTGCAAAAAAAAAGGGGCCGTGGTCCCAATCACCAATAGCCACCCACACATTTGTAAGCGAAGTCATCAAAATGGAGTTTGACCCTTTTGCAATTGAGCTTTGTGTGTGTCCAACCTGGAGCGTGGATGGCATAGACTCCTTCTGCAAGAGCGAGAGCTATTTACGGGGCGTACTTATACACGAGTCTCATTTTGGCTTTCCACTCGCACTTATCTTCATATCAGCCCTTCTTGGAGCACTATGCATTGCATTTGACCATCTCCTATAAGAAGAGAATTGGCTCGGAAGATGGTCAAGTAATTCTGCAAAGGTTCCTCCATTCATGAATGGCAGGACTACCATTGGTCCCTGTGGCTCATCTCCACAAAAGACCTCAGGGGCAAGTCCAAGGGGTGTGGCCAATGCTGGACTTGGGCTCTTGAAACGGATATACTTGTCGATAACAACCATGATGCAGCTCTATCTTGGCCTCTCCACATAATGCCGTTATAATAATCATCTTGATTAAAGTACGTGGTTCCCAAGATCCGGATTTGGTATATCCGCGGGCTCTTGTTTACTACCAATGCACTTTACAACTCCAACAGCATCCACAGGAATGCTGTCAATAAATGCAGCACATTTATCATGAGCATGTAATGATAATCTAGCCCCTGCACCAATAGAGCTCCCACCATGGATAAGACTATCTAACTCCTTCACATGTTCATCATTGAGACTGCTACTGGCCATCTTGTGATCTTTGCGTCGGACCTTTGCACTTCGCCACGAATTAGCCCATCGTCCCCACGTATGCCTCAAAGATAGGGGCTCATAAGTGGCACTTTATACTTAAGTAGCATCCTCAATTCTGGCTCAGGATTGCAAACCCAAGACTTTAAGTTCTTTCTCATCATATCTTCCAACTCAGACTCATGCTCTGGCCACCTCCCACATAATTCAGACCGACATTCTTTCTCAACTGATGCTACAAAACGGTTAATTGATCATCGGTTTGCATATGTCGTTCGGCCTCGGTCTGCCTAAGATATGTGATTGATGAGGATGCGCCTAATTTCACTAAGCATCTCTCGTCCTTCATCGAGGCCATTTTATGCCTACAAACAAAACAAAATAATGAATACAAAAGCCAAGCATGCACAAAGTAAATGCAACATAATACGACAATATCAAACATGTATGCGCACCATATAATCATTACTTATAACACTTCCTATGGCGACTAATACCTTATCCGGCCCCCCCAAAAAGCAAGAAAAAAAAAGAAGAAACAAGAAAAACTAAATAGGTTAGATTAGGGTATTCGGACCCACGGTCAATTTACATTCAGATTACTAGTTAATTAGTTAGCAGATAGTCCCAAAATTTAGTTAACTTTTTAACCAAAAACACTACCTAAACTTATCTTCGCACCTTGTTCGGATTAGTTAGCAAAATTAACTAAAAATTAACTAAATTAGAAATTAGCACTATAGAGGTCACTTTAAGTTTAGTTAATTGTACATATAATTTTTTATGCCTTTGACTAACTTAACTAGACATGTTCGAAATAATTTAGTTAATTAGTTAAGTTATTTTTTTACCAACGCTTTTAGTGCGAATTAGTACTACATTAAGTTAGCCTAACCTATTTTTTTTTTTAACTAGCACGGTGTGAAGGGAATCATCCGATTCATCGTTAACTTAACCTAGCCCTAGCTACCTCTAGCTAAAATCGACAATAAACGCGTGAACTAAGGTTCAACACCGGTCCTCCCCACTCGCGGTGGAGCCGACCATGTCCTTGCCGTAGCCACATCTACCTAAGAATGAGAAGAAAAGTGGACTTGGACCCGGACACCTAGTCCTCTCCACGCAAGGTGGAGCCGACCGTGCCCTTGAACAAGCCACTACAATTTTATTTTAAACCTAAAAATAACAAGTGGAACTGAAGTGGACTTGAACCCGGCTACGTGGTCCTCTCCACTCTAGGTGGGAGCCGACCGTGCCCTTGAACAAGCCACTCATTAACCTAGGAAACATTTATGATTGTAGTGAAAGTGGACTTCGAACCCGGGTACATGGTCCTCCCCACTCTAGGTGGAGCCCGCCGTGCCCTTGAACAAGCCACTCCATCAATTTTTTTAACCTACTTAAAACTATAAAAATAAAATGCAAGTGCGATCAACTACTTACCAAAATAAGGACGCGTGTACAAGATCCTGTCGGGTCCAAATCGTAATAGAAAGCTGCAACAGAAGTAACAAAGCATTAGAAGAATAAGAACAAAGAAGAAAAACATCGAAGAAGAAATAAGGATAGAATAGAGAAGAAATAAGAGAAGAAACAAGAAAGAATGAAGAAAAATAAGAGGAAATAAGAGAAGGGAAGGGAATAGAATGGAAGGAAGAAATAAGGGAAGGGAAAGAAAAGGATCGAATGGAAAGTGAGGAAGAAATGTGAAGAATAAGAAACAAATGAAGAATGAAGAAATGAAATTAAAAAGAATGAAGAATAAGAAATGAAAAAAAAATGAAGAATAAGGAAGGGAAGAGAAGAAAGAAATGAGGGAAGGGAGGGGAAAGAATGAGGAATGAGAAAGCATGAGAAAGAATGGAAATGAGAAACAAATGAGAAAGCATGAGAAAGAAATGAGAAAGAAATGAGAAAGCATGAGAAAGAAATGAGAAAGCAAGAAATGAGAAAGAATGAGGAAGAATGAGAAAGAGTGAGGAATAAAGAATGAGAAAGCATGAGGAAGAAAGAAATGAGAAAGAATGAGGAAGAAAGAATGAGAAAGAAATGAGGAAAGAAGAAATATGGGAAGAAAGAATGAGGAAAGAATGAAGCATGGAAGAAGGAGGAAGAAATGAAGCATGAGGAAGAATGAGGAAGAAATGAAGCATGAGAAAGAAAGAAGGAGGAAGAATGAACGAGGCATGGAAGAATGGGAAGAAAAAAAATCAAGAACAAAGAAGAAGAGGAAGGAAAGGAAACCAAAAAAAGAGGAAGGTTGGGCATGCACCATTCAATCCAAAAAACCTATTCAATCTAAAAAACATGATATACTAACCTTAGAATAGTTGCTTGCAGGTAGATCAGGGTACTAGCGCCGCGGATCGCCCAAGAACCTCGAAGAAGTAGGGCAAAAAGAAGTTCCGGAAAAGCCGGCCGCCCGCGGTTTCAAAATATTACAGAGCGTCGCATGCGACGTCACGTCGCATGCGACGTTATTTCAAATCTGCGTCGCAACGTCGCTTTGACGTCGCATGGTGACGTTATTTGCGACGTCACGTCGCACAGACGTCGCAAGCCCACGTCGCTAAATGTCCATTCTCTTGTTGTGTCCTGTGGACATGGTATAATTTATATATGATGAACTCTGGTTGACCGCACTCTGCCACCATGCCAGACCTGTAATCGTCTTCCTCAATGCCTACAAACCTCTCATCCTGATCACTAAGACTACATACGTCATCATAGTATCTCTTCTTAGCCCTCCCGATCTACTCCGTATGCTATATCCTAGCCAGAATGCCAAATATAATACAAAGTATGCCATTTGACATAGCATGGCCTAGGTTCAAAGTTAATTCTCCATGCCGTCTTCATGCGATGCTCTGAAATAAATGCACAGACAATTCAGCCAGATAACTTCTTGATAACAAAGTAGTTTACGACTCTAGCTAGGTGTCTTCAAAATCATCCTTAAGACTTGGCAATGCAAATGGTCCATCTCAGACCCTTTATCAAGAGCAACTGCTCTGCAACAGTCCGTTGCACATGAATTCCACTAAGTTCAAACATCTTAATCCGGAGATCTATACCAACGTAACTCAAAATTATGTTCACATCAGGAAGGCAACTTCCCTACTCCTCATCAACCATTTATCATTTCCCCCCTTAATCTTCATGTTTCTAAAGAGAAGACGTCATCTATAGGGACATGACCTCAAAGGGCACTTTAAACTTCTTAGACATTGCTGCTCTTTTTAACATTTTACCTATAAAGGAGGGCCCGCTCCAAATGCTGCAACGTCCAAGGACATAAGCAAAACTGCAGAAGATAACCACAGGATCACAGAGATGTTGCAGCAACAAAGCACACAAGTAAAACCACATAAGATAAACAAAGATCAAAACTAACTTGAAAAACCCGAAAGAAATAACTTGACCCATTGCATAACCATATTTATGCCATAGCTTGATTTAAAAGAGTAGTGATGATTGGAAGCAATAGCGGACCCCCCATTTAAGCAATTCTGCTTGCAAACCTTGAAGATCAGGAGACTTGCCATTAGATAGCCTCCATGCACTAAATCCTTCCCTACAAAGAAAACAAAAACCCCCTGGCCACCTTTCACATATGTATGCTTCGATCTATAGAGGAAAATACAAATCAAAATAAATTAAGACCCAGCTTTAGAATTTCCAAAACTGCTCGTTAACATCATCAAAATATGATATTCGCAAATAAATGCCAAAAGCATTACAAATATTATATTATCTTGACGTTCATGTCTGTGGCCTGGCATAATGTATGCAGAGCATCTAGGTGAGACTGCATATCCTCTGGAGTGTGAGCCAATGGAAAAATGGGTAACCAGGTGCATATCCTATTCCTCAACCAGCAGATAATCCACCATACTGGAGCCGCCCCCTTGGTTCTCCTGTCTACAAGTGCAGCAGCTGGAAGATGGCCATTGTGCCAACCCATTATATATAACCAGGTCAAAGATACTACCCAGCAACAACAACTGCCTGCCATAGTGCGAAATATGGTTGTCGTCTGATATCCTTGACCAAGCCACCTCTACGGGGTTCAACTGCAAGACGTCCTCTGCCGGGGGCTCAAATTTTGGGACCTGCTCGGCTCCTGTGCATGCATTAAAGTCGCCAAGCAACATAACCTTGCCCAACTATTTGTGCTGCTGTATGTCATCATATAGATCGACATAGGGCTCCAATCTATCCACATCCGAATGAGTATTATAAAAGTTGCTCTCGGCATGTGGAAAGTAGCATGCTGCTATGAAGAGAATGCTGCCACTGTCATGCTCCACGCGCACCCACAAGTAGCGATTGTACCTGTCTGTTTTGTGCAGCGAGACTGAGTGCCCCAAGGTTGCACGATAGTAGCAGGAAACCTGCCATGCCCTCGCTTGCCGGTGCACTCATTGAACACCGAGAAATGCAGATAGCCCGAGGTTCTGGCGATCAGCCACTGCGTGATGTTCGCATGTTTCCATGAGGAAAATGAGATTTATATCTGGTGCAATGGAGTTGAGACTCTCCCCTTTCTGCCAAGGGAAGCCCAGACAGTTCCAAGATACCATCTGGAGGCACAGTTCTTATTTGTTGGCATTTGATATAGACGCTCGATGATCTGTTCCGCTGTGGGGGAGCAGCGCGGCGCTGGCGATGAAGCGGGGGCGGTTAGCAGCTTTGAGCAGCGGGAGGTGAGGTGCGAGGGGTACCGATGGCGAGGGAGTGGCTGCGGCTTGACGCGATTGCATCGGTGACCTTAGCGGTAGCCGCCTAAAATCGCGGCTTGCCTCGAACCGGGCCTGTAGCACCCCTCGGCGACGGACGCCCTCGACGGAGCTGCCACCGTGGGACTCTGTTGCATCGGAGTAAGATCCTGATCGACATATAGACTAGTCCCCTTCAATTGCCTACTCTGAATTGCCTCACGCACTCGCATGTCTGCCATCGTGAAGGTGACAACGCTACGCGATCATCGGCGTTGAGCCCCAAGGCGGCTTTGCTTTCGAACAATGTGCATCAGTAGTGCGAAATGCCATGCGAGATAGGATCTGATCCTAGATGCGCTTTGGTGAGATCCTCTCCCCGCCTCCTACGAGTCCACGCACCACCACATTATGACGCGCTGCCCCGCTCCTGCTGCTCACTGAGTCGCGAGGCAACATTAGTTGTCCCATCAAGTGATGCCTGTTGTCTGGAGTGTGTGGGCTGTTCACAGCAAGGGCGGTGTGGTGTGCGAGATGGAGCACGTGGTGTCCGTCTGCCTATTTGGCGACTTGTGGGCTGTGGGGCATGTGTGCTTGTCTGGCCCCGTGTTGCGGCCTCTGCTGCCTGGAGTCGGGAGCCTAGCTTCTGTTGAAATCTCTGCTGCTTGGCCAACTCATTTGTGCACTGCCGTAATTGTTCATGGACCTCGCATGGTTGCTCGGAGCTCCTGTATCTCCTGATCTTGTGTCTCAGCCCTACTTTATAGGGTTCTTAGCTCTGCCAAATGGCCGATGGCTCTCGGACGCCGTAGACATGGTGGCGGACCCCTCGACCCGACTTGGGGGGATAGTTGCCACATCGTATCTGCTCAACACCCTACTTGTTCCGTGTCATAGTCTTTATGGTGATGAGAAGGGAATCCACGCGAGCTCGCTAAGTCAGCAAGGCCCTGCTTATCCTGTTGCCTCTCAAAGTGTGCCAAGCGAAGCCCGTCTTCTAACTGCTGCATGCGGGTCCCCATCTCTGCAATCCGTTGCCTTTCTGCTGCCAACTGTCTTTTGAGCACGTGGGACCCTGAAGATTGTATCTTTGCTGCCAATCCTGCAATCCGGGTTCTGTTGCTCTCAATCTGTTCCTCCATTTGTTTCATGGCCCCTCGTCTGCTGCGTCGTGGGGCTTGAGCGACCTTCATCCATCTCTCGGGTCAATCTCATAGATTGGGCCTTGCGCCCTCCCTCCTCCTCATGGAAGAAGTTTCTCCCTTGTCCTTGTTATCCGAAGCTGGGGGCGTTTTGTGGTCCCCAGTTCTCCTGTGTGGGGGGTGGGGCCGGGTCGGGAATGTCTCCCTCCAAATGGGGGTCTGGGCAAGGGGCCACAGAAGCGGCCATGAGGTTGTATGGTATGGAAGGGGATTAGAGAGATAAAGGGCTATTAAGAATTGAGAAATGTTTAAAAAACATAAATGATGCCCGCCCTCAGTGGTTGGCGTGGGGGGGTTTGGGGGGGTTCAACCCTGTGGGGGGGAGGCTTGATTTTGGCTATTGTCGGAATTTTTTTGGGATGGGCTTGGTTTGAAGAAGCTTTTTAAAATAGGATTGGACACAAGAACACAAGGAAGAAGCAGAAGGCGACTCACCCAGCGAATTTTAAGTGTGCTAGAATTGGAACTAGGACTCACCTAGCAAATTTTGAGTCTGCTAGAATTGGAACTAGGACTCACCCAGCGAATTTTGAGTGTGCTAGAATTGGAACTAGGAGTTATTGCAACCATCAGCCACTTGTAGTTTTCATCTAGATCAAAAGGTTTACTACAACTAGGAGTTATTACAAACATCAGGCACTTGTAGTTTTCGTCTAGATCAAAAGGTTTACTACAAAATCATAATGTATTGGTGGATTTGACGTGAATTGGGGCCTTGTCATCAGCGACGTAGTTTTCATCTAGATCAGAAGGTTTACTACAAAATCAGAATGTATATGTATTGTTGGATTTGATGTGAATTGGGGCCTTGTCATCAGCGACTTGTAGTTTTCATCTAGATCAGAAGGTTTACTACAAAATCAGGATGTATTGTTGGATTTGATGTGAATTGGGGCCTTGTCATGTTCCCAAACTTGGGTAGATACTAAACTAGATCTTTTGTTTCTGTTTGTTGTATTTTATACATTCATGTTTCATCCATATCAATGTTCCAATCGTTAGATTGCTATTGCAAGGAACTACATAGACTTGGATTTAAGGGAGGTCAACCTTATTTTGCGTAACCCACTTGAGGCATCTTAACATCGAGGAATACCACATGGCCCCAGTTGTTTTGATATTATTAATCCCCTTCACAAGTTTCGTGAGGATTTGGTAAACTGAGGACCTGGGGATCACAAATTTGATAGATTATTAAATGATCTTCTTTTGATGGACTACATTGCTTGACTAGGCCAACATCCTAGGGTTATTTGTGGCTCCCATGTCGAGTTGTGGCATTCAAGGCTCTTGTGGCTGGGGATCAAACTCTCATCTGCCTAGGCCATGCTGGTGAAGGAAAAAAAAATGACTACGTCCTAAGGAAAATAAAGAGGTAATAAAAAAAACAAAAAAAAAAGCTGCACGAATTTATGTATCTAGTCTAGCTAAATAAAAAATTGTGCCGCACTGTCTACAAGTAAGCTTGCAAATGGGTTGTATAGGACAAAACCAGCCCACGATACTGATATTTTGCCAGATCCGGCAGGCAATTCAAACATTCTTTTAACATAGCCACACAATTTAGATTCAAGTTAAATGCAACAGAAACATGAACAGGGCGATGGCAGATCATCAAAGTTCCAAATCTGCACTGTGTGGAGAGGATCATACGAGTCATCATCCCTGTATTCTTCATGCTTGATGAAAGGATCAAATTCGAATAGAAAATCTTCCTGCAGGTTCAGATATGCAGAGGGGCTGCTGTCACAGGCTTGAAGAGAAGAAGGGCAGTATTTTGGAGCCTCAGAAATGCATGGGTTTTGTGCACTTGATATTACTGCAACCGATTCTTCGGGTCTGCTTTGGACTGGGTCGTGATTTTCTTGGGCAAAATTGAGCTTCGCTTTCTTGCCTCTGATCCGTTTAGCCTCTGTATCATAGGCCAGGGCTGCTTCCTCTGCAGTCCTGAAGGAGCCTATCCAGCGCCGGTTCCTTTGACTTGGATCCCTGATCTCTGCAATCCATTTGCCCGATCGCCTCCGCCGCACTCCAATGAACCGTCGCGCTTCTGCATTGCATTCAACTCCAGAATCTTCTGAAATGGTTGCTCCACTCTTGTTCATGAAACTTGCCTCATTAGTTGGTTGGGAACCTGGGATCAAAAGAGATCAGAAATAACGAGCAATCAATAGATAGATAGATAGATAGATAGATAGATAGATAGATAGATAGATAGATAGATAGATAGATAGATAGATTAATTGATTTAGTTTTGGGGGACAGTTTCGTTTTACAGCCCCCCTCCCTAACGTGGCATAGATCCACACCATACAATCTGAAAATCAAGGGCCCAGATGCATGCGCGTCAGAGGGGGGGCTGTAAACCGAAAACTAGCTTATTTTTGCATGAGTACAACGATATCTATGAAAATAACATAGCAATAGCAATATTGTAACACATAGATGGGAAAGCACTCACCATTAGTGGAGATGAAGGATTGAACCATGAGACAATTTGGCAAGACACATTGCGTATTGGAATCATAGCACAGTTCTTCGAGGCGCATGCATGTAGAAATTGCAGAAGAGGATGTAAATGGACACATGATGAGGAAAGTTTGTTCATGCGCTTTCCATGTTAAATACTACCTTTCTTGGACATTCCTAACGGCAGATTCAACCCTATGAATCATGACCGTTGAGAGCACTGTCATGATAAACCTTGAGGCAATATTATTTCAAAATAATTTGTGAAGAATAAAGTATTGCAATCTTTAAATTAGCATTTTGTATTGTCCGCGCATAGAACTATCAACATAAATGTCTAAATTGTTTCGAGTTGGATCTTAAGGAGCCCAAACAAGTGATCAAGCTTGTTTAATATATCATAATGGAAGCTTTGGAATTTCAAAGTGAGAAATATGCACTGTAGACTTACATTCTCCCCCGAATCTCCCAAAAGTAGCATGATCTAGATTGTCCACCCAACTATAAATGCAGCTTCTATGGTCTTTTAAAAGTCTCACAACTAGCCACGGACATAAAGGTACTACATTTATTCTCTCCATGTACCAATTGCATATGATGCCAAAACTCAAATTTTAACATAAAAAGTGCTACATAGATATTATCTTGCTCCACCAACACTAACATGTTACCACTCCTTATCCATCCTTGAATATGATAGATATCATATGACAAAAGCACAATTATGAATGAAAGTTACATAATGTACAAGATTGAGTCTAAACATTGAGTCCCTCTAGAATTCCTTATCAGACTCTTGTGTGTAAAAGATAGAGTTCTTGTTTTTCAGTATCGTTTGAAGTACTGATAACTAGTTATCAGTACTATTCCACCCATATAAGCCCAATAAGGTGGTTATCAATCTTTGCCTCGGTTGATAGCAAAAAATGCGTGGTCTCAGAGTAGCCTCGGTCATGCATTTTTCGTTATCAGCCTTGCCCAAACTGATAACCTTACCTTATGAATTGTAATCCTATAGGATGTTTTTAGGAAGATCATCAAAGACGTTGAATATCCCCCCTCCCCTGGGTTCCTTTTTGTTAAATGGTACCCATTTTAGCATGCCAGCAACATATATGTGTTAATTACCATTTCGATTTCCAAATGCCATTTATTGCCCTTCGTAAATCTATAGGGAGGATATTGATGTTGTGAAACGTGTGTAAAAACTTTATTAATACGTAGAAATGAGTTGATTGATTTCTATTGTCCAGGAAGACCAAGCAGACTCTATTGGTTATGATATGTTTGAAGATTTGGAGAAACTTATAGTCATCACATATTGCTTGGATAATATAACTCAACTAGCTTGCATCAGATCACATGTTTGTTTCACAATTTACGTGCCATCTACATAATCCTTAAATTAAACTACAACTTTGACAATATTGTCGAAGATGTAATTTATAGTCTATGTATAGGCTACTTGTCAATAGTGATATCCTTCTGCCATCCACTAGGTGGTCCCTTCAGCTTTCACCTCCTAATTGGAGACGTATGTGGACTTGGGCTTGGGATAAACTACTCCATCCTAAGGTGGCTGTGCTTTGGTGGCAGATTCTTCACGATGTCCTCGTGTGAACGCGTTAGCATCCACGATTTGATCCTCGAGTGTCGACCGCGCCCCTTTGTGCAAGCAAAGGGGACGAGACCATTGAGCATTGTTTCTTTTATGTGTTCATCTCCGGCTGTTTGGTCTTGGTCGCTTTCTCTTTTCATGTGACATTGACAAGTCGCCAAGTGCTTCCGGGCTATCCTGATACTTGGAATAAGTTGCGGAGCCAAGCATTTCATTTAGCATCAGGATGGTTGTTATGGTCCATCTGGAAGCGCAGAAGACTGTCTATCTTTCAGGGTTTGGATATTCCTCCTGCAGTTGTCCTCCAAGACGCACAAGCTAGAATTATTAAGGCTTACCATTGCTCTTCGCTTGCTCCTGCCAAGCGACAATTGATATTTGAGTCCTATTTGAGTGTGTTGTCTTATGCATAGGCTGGTGGTTCTACTAGTGGATCATGATTATCCTCTGAGACTTTATTCCCGCCTCTGCATTTGTATTTTGCTTTTTGGCTTGGAGTTTCAATAAAGTTTGTCGTCCTTCAAAAAAGAAAAAAAAAAATAGTCAAGATCAAGAGAGGTGTGTGACGAATAAATGACTCAAGTCTTGGAAGGAGACGAGCTATGAGGGCTTCAACTTTCCGTGGAACGCATGGTTTGGCAATCAAGGTAAAGAGCTAAAAAGACAACCTAGGCTAGTGCAAGCTATGAAGTCGTAGAAGGATTTTCTCAAAGGGAAGAAGTTTTAATACTTGGTGCAAGATCAACAAGGCACGTTCTTCTTTCTAGCGCGCAACCCTAAGGCAAGCTCCTCACACTATCTCTCTACATCAGTGGATGTATTTGGCACAACTTATAATAATCTATATAATCTATATAGAGTTCTATATAATCTAGTGCAAGCTCCTCACACTATCTCTCTACATCAGTGGATGTATTTGGCACAACTTATTGATCCTCATAGCATGCCACTTAATGTCAGTATTTGACACAACTTATTGATCCTCATGGCATGCCACTTAATGTGCCATGACCCAACTTGACTATCAACGATGAATGATGTTTAATGCGGCGTCGCGACGTCGCATGCGACGCCGTGTGTTTTTTACAGTCCCGCGGGCCGTCTTTTCCGGGACCATTCCTAGGCTTCCTTCTATCGACTATTTTGGGCGATCTTCGGCGCTACGACCTTGAACGACTTGCAAGCACTCTTTTTAAGGTTAGTAGATCATGGTTTTTGGATTGAATGGTTTTTTGGATTGAATGATTTAGTGTAGATTTCAAATTTTTTTTTCTATTTCTTTTTCTTCTTCTTGTTTCTTCATTCTTCTTCTTTTTCCTTCTTTCCTCATTTCTTTCTTCGATTCTTCCCTTATTTCACTCTTCCATTCTTCTATCTTCTTCCATTTCATTTTCTTATTTCTTCCATTCTTCTCTTTCTTCCCCTAATTTCTTTTTTCTCCTCTTTCCCCTTCTCTTCTTTCTCCCACCCTTCTCTTCTTCTTTGATTCATTCATTTTTTTTCTTTCTTGTTTTACTATTTCTTCATCTTCTTCTTTTTTTTGTTTCTTCTTCTTCTTTTTTTCCGTTGTTCTTATTCTTCTAACTCTTTGTTGCTTTCTATTTCGATTTGGACCCGTCGGATCTTGTTACACACGCCCTTCTTTTTGGTAAGTTGATCGCGCTTGCATTTTATTTTTATAATTTTAAGCGGGTTAAAAAAATTGATGGAGTGGCTTGTTCAAGGGCACGGGTCGGCTCCACCTAAAGTGGGGAGGACCATGTACCCGGTTCAAGTCCACTTCACTACATCATCATATATTTTCCTAGGTTAAGGAGTGGCTTGTTCAAGGGCACGCCACGGCTCCACCTAGAGTGGAGAGGGCCACGCATCTGGGTTCAAGTCCACGTGACCACTTGTTATTTTTTAGGTTTAAAATAAAATTGTAGTGGCTTGTTCAAGGGCACGGTAGGCTTCACTACGAGTGGAGACGACCAGGTGTTCGGGTCCAAGTCGACTTTTCTTGTAATTCTTAGGTAGAGGTGGCCAAATCTAGCTTATAACCCTAAAGCGTATGTTAGCCAACTCTAGCTTTTAATCCGACTAATCCAGTTTTGAAGGGGCTCATTTCGATGATGGGGGAGCCGCTTCAAAAAGAAGGTACATTACCTAGTCATAGTCTTATTTTTATTCTTTTGTTTTGTGTTAATCTATCGATTTATAGAAAAGGCAAAGAGTGATTGCAAAATTGAAGTCGAATGCCAAAAAATTGGGAGGCGATTGGTCAAAGGTCCCTAAACCACTTAATCTGTCCATAAGGAAGATATCAAGGTATTTGTTATTTGTTGTCATTCGTTCAATTCGAAATAAGACATTTAACTTGTCATGTTGTATTCCTTGCAATCAGATCACTTTCGAACATGCAAAGGATTCCAAGAAAAAACATCTGCCTCACGGACTGCCAAGGCAACTTCAAGCAAACGAATTCCGTCTCACTTGGGTTCTGGCGGCCGAAAAGGCTTTTTATATAGATTCGTAAGTGCTATAAACTCTTAGTTCACGTTAACTTTCAATGTCATTGTCTAATATTGGTCGTATTGTCTAATATTGGTCGTCAATGTCATTGTCTAATATTGGTCTGTTAGGGTTTTCCCCTAACAGGGAACACGTAAAGATAGCCACTACTCGCCTCTTGCCTCTTGTATATGATATTGTAACTAACTATTAAAATTCTTTTTTTTTTTTTTTTTTTTTTTTTTTTTTAAATTTTTTAATTTTTTATTTTATTTTTTTTTTTTTACACCACGCCGACGCTGCGACGTCCACGTCCGCATGCGACGTCTGAGCGACGCCCGAGAGACGCCTCGAGTCACGCCCGAGTCACGCCTCGCGGCGACGCGGCGACGCCGCCGACGCGTCGCATGACGGCGACGCCGCATGCGACGATAATCCTGCGAACGATACCGCGGCGACGCCTGCGGCGACGCCGTCAGACGTCGCATAGACGTCGCTCAGACGTCGCTATAGACGTCGCTAAATGACCCTTTTCTTGTTGTGTAGATTGCTATTGCAAGGAACTACATAGACTTGGATTTAAGGGAGGTCACCTTATTTTGCGTAACCCACTTGAGGCATCTTAATAATGAGGAATACCACATGGCCCCAGTTGTTTTGATATTATTAATCCCTTTCACAAGTTTCATGAGGATTTGGTAAACTGAGGACCTGGGGATCACAAATTTGACAGATTGTTAAATGATCTTCTTTTGATGGACTACATTGCTTGACTAGGCCAACATGCTAGGGTTATTTGTGGCTCCCATGTCGAGTTGTGGCATTCAAGGCTCTTGTGGCTGGGGATCAAACTCTCATCTGCCTAGTGAACTACGTCCTAGGGAAAATGATCTTCTCTTGATGAACTACGTCCTAAGGAAAATAAAGAGGTAATAAAAAAAACAAAAAAAAGCTGCACGAATTTATGTATCTAGTCTAGCTAAATAAACAATTGTGCCGCACTGTCTACAAGTAAGCTTGCAAATGGGTTGTGTAGGACAAAACCAGCCCACGATACTGATATTTTGCCAGATCCGGCAGGCAATTCAAACATTCTTTTAACATAGCCACACAATTTAATTTTAAGTTAAATGCAACAGAAACACGAACAGGGCGATGGCAGATCATCAAAGTTCCAAATCTGCACTGTCTGGAGAGGATCATAATGAGAAGTCATCATCCCCTCAGATTCTTCATGCTTGATGAAATGATCAAATTCGAATAGAAAATCTTCCCCGCGAGGCTCGATATGCGAGGAGGGCTGTCATCCACAGGCTTGAAGAGAAGAAGGGCGTTTTTGGAGCCTCCCGAAATGCATGGGTTTTGTGCACTTGATATTACCGCAACCGATTCTTGGTCCGCTTTTGGACTGGGTCGTGATTTTTCTTGGGCAAAATTGAGCTTGGCTTTCTTGCCTCTCGATCCGCTTAGCCTCTCATCATAGGCGTGGGCTGCTTCCTCTGCCCTGAAGGAGCCTATCCAAATTTCCTTTGACTTGGATCCCCGATCTCGCAATCCATTTGCCCCGACGCCTCCCGCCCGCCCAATGAACCGTCGCTCTTCGCATTGCATTCAACTCCAGAATCTTCTCAAATGGTTGCTCCACTCTTGTTCATGAAACTTGCCTCATTAGTTGGTTGGGAACCCGGGATCAAAAGAGATCGAAAATAACGAGCAATCAATAGATAGATAGATAGATAGATAGATAGATAGATAGATAGATAGATAGATAGATAGATAGATAGATAGATAGATAGATAGATAGATAGATAGATAGATAGATAGATAGATAGATAGATAGATAGATAGATAGATAGATAGATAGATAGATAGATAGATAGATTAATTGATTTAGTTTTGGGGACAGTTTAGTTTTTTGACCCCCTCCCTAACGTGGCATAGATCCACACCATACAATCTGAAAATCAAGGGCCCCGGATGCATCCGAGGGGGTCAGAAACCCAAAACTAGCTTATTTTTGCATGAGTACAACGATATCTATGAAAATAACATAGCAATAGCAATATTGTAACACATAGATGGGAAAGCACTCACCATTAGTGGAGATGAAGGATTGAACCATGAGACAATTTGGCAAGACACATTATGTATTGGAATCATAGCACGTTCTTCGAGGCGCATGCATGTAGAAATTGCGTAAGAGGATGTAAATGGACACATGATGAGGAAAGTTTGTTCATGCGCTTTCCATGTTAAATACTACCTTTCTTGGACATTCCTAACGGCAGATTCAACCCTATGAATCATGACCGTTGAGAGCACTGTCATGATAAACCTTGAGGCAATATTATTTCAAAATAATTTGTGAAGAATAAAGTATTGCAATCTTTAAATTAGCATTTTGTATTGTCCGCGCATAGAACTATCAACATAAATGTCTAAATTGTTTCGAGTTGGATCTTAAGGAGCCCAAACAAGTGATCAAGCTTGTTTAATATATCATAATGGAAGCTTTGGAATTTCAAAGTGAGAAATATGCACTGTAGACTTACATTCTCCCCCGAATCTCCCAAAAGTAGCATGATCTAGATTGTCCACCCAACTATAAATGCAGCTTCTATGGTCTTTTAAAAGTCTCACAACTAGCCACGGACATAAAGGTACTACATTTATTCTCTCCATGTACCAATTGCATATGATGCCAAAACTCAAATTTTAACATAAAAAGTGCTACATAGATATTATCTTGCTCCACCAACACTAACATGTTACCACTCCTTATCCATCCTTGAATATGATAGATATCATATGACAAAAGCACAATTATGAATGAAAGTTACATAATGTACAAGATTGAGTCTAAACATTGAGTCCCTCTAGAATTCCTTATCAGACTCTTGTGTGTAAAAGATAGAGTTCTTGTTTTTCAGTATCGTTTGAAGTACTGATAACTAGTTATCAGTACTATTCCACCCATATAAGCCCAATAAGGTGGTTATCAATCTTTGCCTCGGTTGATAGCAAAAAAACGCGGTGGTCTCGAGTAGCCTCTATTCATGCATTTTTCGCTATCGTACCTTGCCCAAACTGATAACCTTACCTTATGAATTGTAATCCTATAGGATGTTTTTAGGAAGATCATCAAAGACGTTGAATATCCCCCCTCCCCTGGGTTCCTTTTTGTTAAATGGTACCCATTTTAGCATGCCAGCAACATATATGTGTTAATTACCATTTCGATTTCCAAATGCCATTTATTGCCCTTCGTAAATCTATAGGGAGGATATTGATGTTGTGAAACGTGTGTAAAAACTTTATTAATACGTAGAAATGAGTTGATTGATTTCTATTGTCCAGGAAGACCAAGCAGACTCTATTGGTTATGATATGTTTGAAGATTTGGAGAAACTTATAGTCATCACATATTGCTTGGATAATATAACTCAACTAGCTTGCATCAGATCACATGTTTGTTTCGTCAATTTCTGGTGCCATCTACATAATCCTTAAATTAAACTACAACTTTGACAATATTGTCAGCATGTAATTTATAGTCTATGTATAGGCTACTTGTCAATAGTGATATCCTTCTGCCATCCACTAGGTGGTCCCTTCAGCTTTCACCTCCTAATTGGAGACGTATGTGGACTTGGGCTTGGGATAAACTACTCCATCCTAAGGTGGCTGTGCTTTGGTGGCAGATTCTTCACAGATGTCCTCGTGTGAACGTGCTTGTCCACAGATTTGATCCTCGAGTGTCAGCACGCTGCCCACTGTGCAAGCAAAGGGACGAGACCATTGAGCATTGTTTCTTTTTATGTGTTCATCTCCAGCCTGTTTGGTCTTGGTCGCTTTTCTTTTCATGTGACATTGACAAGTCGCCAAAGTGCTTCCGGGCATCTATCCGATACTTGGAATAAGTTATGAGCCAAGCATTTCATTTAGCATCGGGATGGTTGTTATGGTCCATCCGGAAGCCTTGAGACCGCCTATCTTTTCGTGGTTTGGATATTCCTCCTGCAGTTGTCCTCCAAGACGCACAAGCTAGAATTATTAAGGCTTACCATTGCTCTTCGCTTGCTCCCCGCCAAGCTTACAATTGATATTTGAGTCCTATTTGAGTGTGTTGTCTTATGCATAGGTCGGTGGTTCTACTAGTGGATCATGATTATCCTCTGAGACTTTATTCCCCGCCTCTGCATTTGTATTTTGCTTTTGGCTTGGAGTTTCAATAAAGTTTGTCGCCCTTCAAAAAAAAAAAAAAAAATAGTCAAGATCAAGAGAGGTGTGTGACGAATAAATGACTCAAGTCTTGGAAGGAGACGAGCTATGAGGGGCTTCAACTTTCCGTGGAACGCATGGTTTGGCAATCAAGGTAAAGAGCTAAAAAGACAACCTAGGCTAGTGCAAGCTATGAAGTCGTAGAAGGATTTTCTCAAAGGGAAGAAGTTTTAATACTTGGTGCAAGATCAACAAGGCACGTTCTTCTTTCTAGCGCAAAACCCTAAGGCAAGCTCCTCACACTATCTCTACATCGGTGGATGTATTTGGCACAACTTATAATAATCTATATAATCTATATAGAGTTCTATATAATCTAGTGCAAGCTCCTCACACTATCTCTCTACATCAGTGGATGTATTTGGCACAACTTATTGATCCTCATAGCATGCCACTTAATGTCAGTATTTGACACAACTTATTGATCCTCATGGCATGCCACTTAATGTGCCATGACCCAACTTGACTATCAACGATGAATGATGTTTAATCGCGGCGTCGCGGACGTCATGCGACGCCAAATGTTTTTTCAGTCCCGCTGGTAGTCTTTTTCAGGGACCATTCCTAGGCTTCCTTCTATCGACTATTTTGGGCGATCTTGGCAACGACCTTGAGAACCACTTGCAAGCACTCTTTTTAAGGTTAGTAGATCATGGTTTTTGGATTGAATGGTTTTTTGGATTGAATGATTTAGTGTAGATTTCAAATTTTTTTTTCTATTTCTTTTTCTTCTTCTTGTTTCTTCATTCTTCTTCTTTTTCCTTCTTTCCTCATTTCTTTCTTCGATTCTTCCCTTATTTCACTCTTCCATTCTTCTATCTTCTTCCATTTCATTTTCTTATTTCTTCCATTCTTCTCTTTCTTCCCCTAATTTCTTTTTTCTCCTCTTTCCCCTTCTCTTCTTTCTCCCACCCTTCTCTTCTTCTTTGATTCATTCATTTTTTTTTCTTTCTTGTTTTACTATTTCTTCATCTTCTTTTTTTTTTTTTTTGTTTCTTCTTCGATCTTTTTTTCCGTTGTTCTTATTCTTCTAACTCTTTGTTGCTTTCTATTTCGATTTGGACCCGTCAGGATCTTGTTACACACGTCCTTCTTTTGGTAAGTTGATCGCGCTTGCATTTTATTTTTATAATTTTAAGCAGGTTAAAAAAAATTGATGGAGTGGCTTGTTCAAGGGCACGGGTCGGCTCCACCTAAAGTGGGGAGGACCATGTACCCGGGTTCGAAGTCCACTTCACTCACGATCATATTTTTTCCTAGGTTAAGGAGTGGCTTGTTCAAGGGCACGCAGGGCTCCACCTAGAGTGGAGAGGGCCCGCGTGCAGGGTTCAAGTCCACGACCACTTGTTATTTTTTAGGTTTAAAATAAAATTGTAGTGGCTTGTTCAAGGGCACGGTAGGCTTCACTACGAGTGGAGACGACCAGGTGTTCGGGTCCAAGTCGACTTTTCTTGTAATTCTTAGGTAGAGGTGGCCAAATCTAGCTTATAACCCTAAAGCGTATGTTAGCCAACTCTAGCTTTTAATCCGACTAATCCAGATTTGGAAGGGGCTCATTTCGATGATGGGGGGCTCGCTTCAAAAAGAAGGTACATTACCTAGTCATAGTCTTATTTTTATTCTTTTGTTTTGTGTTAATCTATCGATTTATAGAAAAGGCAAAGAGTGATTGCAAAATTGAAGTCGAATGCCAAAAATTGGGAGGCGATTGGTCAAAGGTCCCTAAACCACTTAATCTGGCATAAGGAAGATATCAAGGTATTTGTTATTTGTTGTCATTCGCTCAATTCAAATAAGACATTTAACTTGTCATGTTGTATTCCTTGCAATCGGATCACTTTCAACATGCAAAGGATTCCAAGAAAAACATCCGCCTCACCTGGATTTTGCCAAGGCAACTTCAAGCAAACGAATTCCGCCTCACTTGGGTTCCAAGCGCCGAAAAAAGGCTTTTTATATAGATTCGTAAGTGCTATAAACTCTTAGTTCACGTTAACTTTCAATGTCATTGTCTAATATTGGTCGTATTGTCTAATATTGGTCGCCAATGTCATTGTCTAATATTGGTTCATTAGGGTTTTCCCCTAACAGGAACACGAAAGATAGCCACTACTCGCCTCTTGCCTCTTGTATATGATATTGTAACTAACTATTAAAATTCTTTCCCTTTTTTTTTTTTTTTTTTTTTTTTTTTTATTTTATTTTATTTTTTTCAGACACCACGCCGCGACGCGACGTCACGCCGCATGCGACGTCCGGAAAGGACGTCCGAGAGACGCCTCGAGTCACGCTCGAAGTCACGCGTCTGGCGACGTCGAAGCGACGCCGCCGACGGCGTCGCAGATGCGGCGCCCGTCGCGATGCGGCGATGTCTAACGACGTCTGTCGGCGACGTCCGTGCGGCGACGCCGGGACGTCGCATAGGCGTCGCCGCCGACGCCGCTATAGACGTCGCTAAATGACCCTTTTCTTGTTGTGTAGATTGCTATTGCAAGGAACTACATAGACTTGGATTTAAGGGAGGTCACCTTATTTTGCGTAACCCACTTGAGGCATCTTAATAATGAGGAATACCACATGGCCCCAGTTGTTTTGATATTATTAATCCCTTTCACAAGTTTCATGAGGATTTGGTAAACTGAGGACCTGGGGATCACAAATTTGACAGATTGTTAAATGATCTTCTTTTGATGGACTACATTGCTTGACTAGGCCAACATGCTAGGGTTATTTGTGGCTCCCATGTCGAAGTTGTGGCATTCAAGGCTCTTGTGGCTGGGGATCAAACTCTCATCTGCCTAGTGAACTACGTCCTAGGGAAAATGATCTTCTCTTGATGAACTACGTCCTAAGGAAAATAAAGAGGTAATAAAAAAAACAAAAAAAAGCTGCACGAATTTATGTATCTAGTCTAGCTAAATAAACAATTGTGCCGCACTTGTCTACAAGTAAGCTTGCAAATGGGTTGTGTAGGACAAAACCAGCCCACGATCTCGATATTTTTGCCGATCCGTGAGTAATTCAAACATTCTTTTAACATAGCCACACAATTTAGTTTTAAGTTAAATGCAACGAAACACGAGCGTGGCGATGGCGGATCATCAAAGTTCCAAATCACCTTTGTCTCGAGAGGATCATCTGAGTCATCATCCCTCAGATTCTTCATGCTTGATGAAATGATCAAATTCGAATAGAAAATCTTCCTGCAGGCTCGGATATGCGGAGGGGCTGCTGCCACAGTTTGAAGAGAAGAAGGGCGGTTTTTTGGAGCCTCGTAAATGCATGGGTTTTGTGCACTTGATATTACCGCAACCGATTCTTGAATTACGCTTTGGACCGGGTCGTGATTTTCTTGGGCAAAATTGAGCTTGGCTTTCTTGCCTCCTCGATCCGTTTAGCCTCATGTATCATAGGCCGTGGCTGCTTCTCTCCGATCTGAAGGAAGGAGCCTATCCAAATACCGGTTCCTTTGACTTGGATCCTCGATCTCGCAATCCATTTGCCCGTCGCCTCCCAAGACTCAATGAACCGTCAGGCTTACGCATTGCATTCAACTCGCAAATCTTCTCAAATGGTTGCTCCACTCTTGTTCATGAAACTTGCCTCATTAGTTGGTTGGGAACACGGGATCAAAAAGAGATCGGAAATAACGAGCAATCAATAGATAGATAGATAGATAGATAGATAGATAGATAGATAGATAGATAGATAGATAGATAGATAGATAGATAGATAGATAGATAGATAGATAGATAGATAGATAGATAGATAGATAGATAGATAGATTAATTGATTTAGTTTTGGGGATACGGTTTCGTTTTTACAGCCCCTCCCTAACGTGGCATAGATCCACACCATACAATCCCGAAAATCAAGGGCCCGGATGCATGCGGCGTCGGGGGGTCATGGCCTAAAACTAGCTTATTTTTGCATGAGTACAACGATATCTATGAAAATAACATAGCAATAGCAATATTGTAACACATAGATGGGAAAGCACTCACCATTAGTGGAGATGAAGGATTGAACCATGAGACAATTTGGCAAGACACATTGCGTGTATTGGAATCATAGCACACTCTTCTTGAGGCGCATGCATGTAGAAATTGCGAGAAGAGGATGTAAATGGACACATGATGAGGAAAGTTTGTTCATGCGCTTTCCATGTTAAATACTACCTTTCTTGGACATTCCTAACGCAGATTCAACCCTATGAATCATGACCGCTGAGAGCACTATCATGATAAACCTTGAGGCAATATTATTTCAAAATAATTTGTGAAGAATAAAGTATTGCAATCTTTAAATTAGCATTTTGTATTGTCCGCGCATAGAACTATCAACATAAATGTCTAAATTGTTTCGAGTTGGATCTTAAGGAGCCCAAACAAGTGATCAAGCTTGTTTAATATATCATAATGGAAGCTTTGGAATTTCAAAGTGAGAAATATGCACTGTAGACTTACATTCTCCCCCGAATCTCCCAAACGTAGCATGATCTAGATTGTCCATCCAACTATAAATGCAGCTTCTATGGTCTTTTAAAAGTCTCACAACTAGCCACGGACATAAAGGTACTACATTTATTCTCTCCATGTACCAATTGCATATGATGCCAAAACTCAAATTTTAACATAAAAAGTGCTACATAGATATTATCTTGCTCCACCAACACTAACATGTTACCACTCCTTATCCATCCTTGAATATGATAGATATCATATGACAAAAGCACAATTATGAATGAAAGTTACATAATGTACAAGATTGAGTCTAAACATTGAGTCCCTCTAGAATTCCTTATCAGACTCTTGTGTGTAAAAGATAGAGTTCTTGTTTTTCAGTATCGTTTGAAGTACTGATAACTAGTTATCAGTACTATTCCACCCATATAAGCCCAATAAGGTGGTTATCAATCTTTGCCTCGGTTGATAGCAAAAAATGCGTGGTCTCAGAGTAGCCTCGGTCATGCATTTTTCGTTATCGCCTTTGCCCAAACTGATAACCTTACCTTATGAATTGTAATCCTATAGGATGTTTTTAGGAAGATCATCAAAGACGTTGAATATCCCCCCTCCCCTGGGTTCCTTTTTGTTAAATGGTACCCATTTTAGCATGCCAGCAACATATATGTGTTAATTACCATTTCGATTTCCAAATGCCATTTATTGCCCTTCGTAAATCTATAGGGAGGATATTGATGTTGTGAAACGTGTGTAAAAACTTTATTAATACGTAGAAATGAGTTGATTGATTTCTATTGTCCAGGAAGACCAAGCAGACTCTATTGGTTATGATATGTTTGAAGATTTGGAGAAACTTATAGTCATCACATATTGCTTGGATAATATAACTCAACTAGCTTGCATCGATCACATGTTTGTTTCACAATTTTACGTGCCATCTACATAATCCTTAAATTAAACTACAACTTTGACAATATTGTCGCAACATGTAATTTATAGTCTATGTATAGGCTACTTGTCAATAGTGATATCCTTCGCCATCCACTAGGTGGTCCCTTCAAATTTCACCTCCTAATTGGAGACGATGTGGACTTGGGCTTGGGATAAACTACTCCATCCTAAGGTGGCTGTGGCTTTGCGGCGTGATTCTTCACGGATGTCCTCGTGTGAACGTGCTTGTCCACGAGATTTGATCCTCGAGTGTCGCCGCTGCCCATCGCGTGCAAAAAGGGGCGAGACCATTGAGCATTGTTTCTTTTTATGTGTTCATCTCCACCTGTTTGGTCTTGGTCGCTTTTCTTTTCATGTGACATTGACAAGTCGCCAAGTGCTTCCGGGTCGCCTATCCCGATACTTGGAATAAGTTATGAGCCAAGCATTTCATTTAGCATCGGGATGGTTGTTATGGTCCATCCGAAGCCTTGAGAAGACCTGCCTATCTTTCGGGTTTGGATATTCCTCCCTGCAGGTTGTCCTCCAAGACGCACAAGCTAGAATTATTAAGGCTTACCATTGCTCTTCGCTTGCTCCTGCCAAGCGACAATTGATATTTGAGTCCTATTTGAGTGTGTTGTCTTATGCATAGGCTGGTGGTTCTACTAGTGGATCATGATTATCCTCTGAGACTTTATTCCCGCCTCTGCATTTGTATTTTGCTTTTTGGCTTGGAGTTTCAATAAAGTTTGTCGTCCTTCAAAAAAGAAAAAAAAAAATAGTCAAGATCAAGAGAGGTGTGTGACGAATAAATGACTCAAGTCTTGGAAGGAGACGAGCTATGAGGGCTTCAACTTTCCGTGGAACGCATGGTTTGGCAATCAAGGTAAAGAGCTAAAAAGACAACCTAGGCTAGTGCAAGCTATGAAGTCGTAGAAGGATTTTCTCAAAGGGAAGAAGTTTTAATACTTGGTGCAAGATCAACAAGGCACGTTCTTCTTTCTAGCGCAACCCTAAGGCAAGCTCCTCACACTATCTCTACATCGCTGGATGTATTTGGCACAACTTATAATAATCTATATAATCTATATAGAGTTCTATATAATCTAGTGCAAGCTCCTCACACTATCTCTCTACATCAGTGGATGTATTTGGCACAACTTATTGATCCTCATAGCATGCCACTTAATGTCAGTATTTGACACAACTTATTGATCCTCATGGCATGCCACTTAATGTGCCATGACCCAACTTGACTATCAACGATGAATGATGTTTAATGCGGCGTCGCGACGTCGCATGCGACGTCACGTGTTTTTTACAAATTCCCGCTGGGTCGCTCTTTTCCTGACCATTCCTAGGCTTCCTTCTATCGACTATTTTTTTATCTTCTACTTGATTACGACCTTGAACGACTTGCAAGCACTCTTTTTAAGGTTAGTAGATCATGGTTTTTGGATTGAATGGTTTTTTGGATTGAATGATTTAGTGTAGATTTCAAATTTTTTTTTCTATTTCTTTTTCTTCTTCTTGTTTCTTCATTCTTCTTCTTTTTCCTTCTTTCCTCATTTCTTTCTTCGATTCTTCCCTTATTTCACTCTTCCATTCTTCTATCTTCTTCCATTTCATTTTCTTATTTCTTCCATTCTTCTCTTTCTTCCCCTAATTTCTTTTTTCTCCTCTTTCCCCTTCTCTTCTTTCTCCCACCCTTCTCTTCTTCTTTGATTCATTCATTTTTTTTCTTTCTTGTTTTACTATTTCTTCATCTTCTTTTTTTTTTTTTTTCTTCTTCGATCTTTTTTTCCGTTGTTCTTATTCTTCTAACTCTTTGTTGCTTTCTATTTCGATTTGGACCCGTCAGGATCTTGTTACACACGCCCTTCTTTTGGTAAGTTGATCGCTTTGCATTTTATTTTTATAATTTTAAGCGGTTAAAAAAAAAAAATTGATGGAGGGGCTTGTTCAAGGGCACGGGTCGGCTCCACCTAAAGTGGGAGGACCATGTACCCGGTTCAAGTCCACTTCACTACGATCATATATTTTTCCTAGGTTAAGGAGTGGCTTGTTCAAGGGCACTCGGCGGGCCCACCTAGAGTGGAGAGGGCCACGCACTCTGTTCAAGTCCACGACCACTTGTTATTTTTAGGTTTAAAATAAAATTGTAGTGGCTTGTTCAAGGGCACTGTAGGCTTCACTCACGAGTGGAGACGACACTGTGTGTTCGGGTCCAAGTCGACTTTTCTTGTAATTTTAGGTAGAGGTGGCCAAATCTAGCTTATAACCCTAAAGCGTATGTTAGCCAACTCTAGCTTTTAATCCGACTAATCCAGTTTTGGAAGGGGCTCATTTCGATGATGGGGAGCTGCTTCAAAAAGAAGGTACATTACCTAGTCATAGTCTTATTTTTATTCTTTTGTTTTGTGTTAATCTATCGATTTATAGAAAAGGCAAAGAGTGATTGCAAAATTGAAGTCGAATGCCAAAAAATTGGGAGGCGATTGGTCAAAGGTCCCTAAACCACTTAATCTGGTCCATAAGGAAGATATCAAGGTATTTGTTATTTGTTGTCATTCGCTCAATTCAAATAAGACATTTAACTTGTCATGTTGTATTCCTTTGCAATCGATCACTTTCAACATGCAAAGGATTCCAAGAAAAACATCCGCCTCACCTGACCGCCAAGGCAACTTCAAGCAAACGAATTCCGCCTCACTTGGGTTCCGCGGCCGTAAAAAGGCTTTTATATAGATTCGTAAGTGCTATAAACTCTTAGTTCACGCTTAACTTTCAATGTCATTGTCTAATATTGGTCGATTGTCTAATATTGGTCGCCAATGTCATTGTCTAATATTGGTCTCATTAGGTTTTTCCCTAACAGGGAACACGTGAAAGATAGCCACTACCGCCTCTTGCCTCTTGTATATGATATTGTAACTAACTATTAAAATTCTTTCCCTTTTTTTTTTTTTTTTTTTTTTTTTTAAATTTTTTTATTTTTTTTATTTTATTTTTTTTTTTACACCACGCCGCAGACGCGACGCCACGCCGCCGATGCGACGCCCTCGAGCGACGCCCGAGACGCCCGAGTCACGCCTCGAACGCTCGCGCGACGCCCGAAGCGACGCCGCCGACGCCGCGATGCGACGCGACGCCGCGATGCGACGTGGTTCCGGGGAACGACGCCTGCGGCGACGCCCGTGGCGACGCCGCCGACGTCGCGATAGACGCCGCCGACGCCGCTATAGACGTCGCTAAATGACCCTTTTCTTGTTGTGTAGATTGCTATTGCAAGGAACTACATAGACTTGGATTTAAGGGAGGTCACCTTATTTTGCGTAACCCACTTGAGGCATCTTAATAATGAGGAATACCACATGGCCCCAGTTGTTTTGATATTATTAATCCCTTTCACAAGTTTCATGAGGATTTGGTAAACTGAGGACCTGGGGATCACAAATTTGACAGATTGTTAAATGATCTTCTTTTGATGGACTACATTGCTTGACTAGGCCAACATGCTAGGGTTATTTGTGGCTCCCATGTCGAGTTGTGGCATTCAAGGCTCTTGTGGGTCGGGGATCAAACTCTCATCTGCCTAGTGAACTACGCCCTAGGGAAAATGATCTTCTCTTGATGAACTACGCCCCAAGGAAAATAAAGAGGTAATAAAAAAAAAAAAAAAGCCGCATCTAATTTATGTATCTAGTCTAGCTAAATAAACAATTGTGCCGCACTTGTCTACAAGTAAGCTTGCAAATGGGTTGTGTAGGACAAAACCAGCCCACGATATCGATATTTTGCCAGATCCGTGAGGTAATTCAAACATTCTTTTAACATAGCCACACAATTTAGTTTTAAGTTAAATGCAACGTAAACACGAATCGGCGATGGCGGATCATCAAAGTTCCAAATCAGACTGGCCGGAGAGGATCATACGAAGTCATCATCCCCTCAGATTCTTCATGCTTGATGAAATGATCAAATTCGAATAGAAAATCTTCCCGCAGCTCTCGATATGCGGAGGGGTCATTGCCACGTGCTTGAAGAGAAGAAGGGCGTTGTTTTGGAGCCTCGTAAATGCATGGGTTTTGTGCACTTGATATTACCGCAACCGATTCTTCGGCCCCGCTTTGGACTGGTCGTGATTTTCTTGGGCAAAATTGAGCTTGGCTTTCTTGCCTCTCGATCCGCTTAGCCTCTCGTATCATAGGCCGGGGCTGCTTCCTCTGCGATCCTGAAGGAGCCTATCCAAATACGGCCCTTTGACTTGATCCCTCGATCTCTCGCAATCCATTTGCCCGACGCCTCCTTGCCGACTCCAATGAACCGTCAACTACGCATTGCATTCAACTCTTAATCTTCCGAAATGGTTGCTCCACTCTTGTTCATGAAACTTGCCTCATTAGTTGGTTGGGAACCCGGGATCAAAAGAGATCGAAATAACGAGCAATCAATAGATAGATAGATAGATAGATAGATAGATAGATAGATAGATAGATAGATAGATAGATAGATAGATAGATAGATAGATAGATAGATAGATAGATAGATAGATAGATAGATAGATAGATAGATTAATTGATTTATTTTGTTTTTTGAGATAGTTTAGTTTTACCCCCCCTCCCTAACGTGGCATAGATCCACACCATACAATCTGAAAATCAAGGGCCCGGATGCATGCGCGTCGAGGGGGTCAGAAAACCTAAAACTAGCTTATTTTTGCATGAGTACAACGATATCTATGAAAATAACATAGCAATAGCAATATTGTAACACATAGATGGGAAAGCACTCACCATTAGTGGAGATGAAGGATTGAACCATGAGACAATTTGGCAAGACACATTATGTATTGGAATCATAGCACGCTTCTTCTTGAGGCGCATGCATGTAGAAATTGCGTAAGAGGATGTAAATGGACACATGATGAGGAAAGTTTGTTCATGCGCTTTCCATGTTAAATACTACCTTTCTTGGACATTCCTAACGGCAGATTCAACCCCTATGAATCATGACCGTTGAGAGCAATGTCATGATAAACCTTGAGGCAATATTATTTCAAAATAATTTGTGAAGAATAAAGTATTGCAATCTTTAAATTAGCATTTTGTATTGTCCGCGCATAGAACTATCAACATAAATGTCTAAATTGTTTCGAGTTGGATCTTAAGGAGCCCAAACAAGTGATCAAGCTTGTTTAATATATCATAATGGAAGCTTTGGAATTTCAAAGTGAGAAATATGCACTGTAGACTTACATTCTCCCCCGAATCTCCCAAACGTAGCATGATCTAGATTGTCCATCCAACTATAAATGCAGCTTCTATGGTCTTTTAAAAGTCTCACAACTAGCCACGGACATAAAGGTACTACATTTATTCTCTCCATGTACCAATTGCATATGATGCCAAAACTCAAATTTTAACATAAAAAGTGCTACATAGATATTATCTTGCTCCACCAACACTAACATGTTACCACTCCTTATCCATCCTTGAATATGATAGATATCATATGACAAAAGCACAATTATGAATGAAAGTTACATAATGTACAAGATTGAGTCTAAACATTGAGTCCCTCTAGAATTCCTTATCAGACTCTTGTGTGTAAAAGATAGAGTTCTTGTTTTTCAGTATCGTTTGAAGTACTGATAACTAGTTATCAGTACTATTCCACCCATATAAGCCCAATAAGGTGGTTATCAATCTTTGCCTCCTCGGTTGATAGCAAAAAAATGCGGGTCTCGAGAGTAGCCTCGGTCATGCATTTTTCGTTATCAGCCTTGCCCAAACTGATAACCTTACCTTATGAATTGTAATCCTATAGGATGTTTTTAGGAAGATCATCAAAGACGTTGAATATCCCCCCTCCCCTGGGTTCCTTTTTGTTAAATGGTACCCATTTTAGCATGCCAGCAACATATATGTGTTAATTACCATTTCGATTTCCAAATGCCATTTATTGCCCTTCGTAAATCTATAGGGAGGATATTGATGTTGTGAAACGTGTGTAAAAACTTTATTAATACGTAGAAATGAGTTGATTGATTTCTATTGTCCAGGAAGACCAAGCAGACTCTATTGGTTATGATATGTTTGAAGATTTGGAGAAACTTATAGTCATCACATATTGCTTGGATAATATAACTCAACTAGCTTGCATCAGATCACATGTTTGTTTCGTCAATTTCTGGTGCCATCTACATAATCCTTAAATTAAACTACAACTTTGACAATATTGTCAGCATGTAATTTATAGTCTATGTATAGGCTACTTGTCAATAGTGATATCCTTCTGCCATCCACTAGGTGGTCCCTTCAGCTTTCACCTCCTAATTGGAGACGTATGTGGACTTGGGCTTGGGATAAACTACTCCATCCTAAGGTGGCTGTGCTTTGGTGGCAGATTCTTCACAGATGTCCTCGTGTGAACGTGCTTGTCCACAGATTTGATCCTCGAGTGTCGCGACTCGCCTTTGTGTGCAAGCAAAGGGGGCCGAGACCATTGAGCATTGTTTCTTTTATGTGTTCATCTCCAAACTGTTTGGTCTTGGTCGCTTTCTCTTTTCATGTGACATTGACAAGTCGCCAGTGCTTCCCGGGTCTGTCTATCCTGATACTTGGAATAAGTTATGAGCCAAGCATTTCATTTAGCATCGATGGTTGTTATGGTCCATCCGAAGCCGTAAGACCGCCTATCTTTCGGGGTTTGATATTCCTCCCGGCAGCTTGTCCTCCAAGACGCACAAGCTAGAATTATTAAGGCTTACCATTGCTCTTCGCTTGCTCCTGCCAAGCGACAATTGATATTTGAGTCCTATTTGAGTGTGTTGTCTTATGCATAGGCTGGTGGTTCTACTAGTGGATCATGATTATCCTCTGAGACTTTATTCCCGCCTCTGCATTTGTATTTTGCTTTTTGGCTTGGAGTTTCAATAAAGTTTGTCGTCCTTCAAAAAAGAAAAAAACAAGGTGCTGCGCACGGAGGGTTGCCCTCCATGGCCGGAGGGTGAAGTGGCTTAAATCATAGTTCAAAGTCATATTTTGACAATCAATTCAAAATCATAACCCCGAACATTTAGAAACGAAATCCTCTGTAGCCAACAAACTACCTTTATCTTCCAAAATGCAGCTAAAGAGTTTAGCAACCTGTGAAATAAAGAACACACGAATTTCAGAACTATAAAATATACGGGGCTATTTGGGAAAATATTTAAAATTTAAGGGCATTTTGTAATTCCTAAGCTGTTGTAAATCTAAGTTGAAAGAACGTTGGAGCTAAAGTCCCCAGTACAGACCTTGATTTGAATGAATGGATAAATGTGAGGGAAGCAATTGACATCTATGTTATAGGGTGAGTTTGATTTGACATTACATTGACGAGACTTTGGCGTTAAGCTCATAGCAATTTTGAACTTGGCCTTTTAGTTTTTTAAGATTTCACTCTTTTAAGTGCTGATAATGTCCTTGGTCTAGCAGATGAAGTCCCCAGCCAAATATTGGTTGGTCGGGAAGGGCCATAGAAAGGCCTACAATATATCTGGTTTACAATTTTCCGTTGGATAATCAGAGGGTGATGTACATGAATGCGGTCACACATGCAACCCTACAAATCTGTTTGCTACCATGACTCCATTGTCTTTATTAGCTTCTCCTAATGGATGACCTCAATAGCAATAGGATTGAACACGATGTTATGTTCGGATATAAGAGCTGACCTGTAAAATAAAAGAGTATAATGAGCATATCTTATGTGCATATGCATAGCAAGAATGTACTAGCCGCGGATGTATGTATTTGAGTTCTTCGATTGAAGATTCTATTTTGCAGCTTTGTCGTTCGTGTATAATTCCTTCAATTATTTAGCTTAAATTTGCAGGTCCAGCTAAATATAAAGTCGGGTGAGCCTTTGAACCCTTCGTAGCTCAAATTTTAGAATGGAACCCTTTGTGGGCCTTCCTATGCATGGTATGTATAGCCATGTCTAGAATTTCAGTCTTTAATTATGAAATATTTGGTAAAACCCACTTTATGCAACCTCACTTATGTTTTGCAACTTCAGTTTGCAAAAATGTATATTTTTCTAGACTTAAATGATTAGAAATGGTAAGCATGTCAATGATTAATATGCCAACAACAGGATACCTTTGCATGAACTACCATGCTTTCAGCATGTGCTCAGAGAGGACAATTGAAAGAGGTGGTAAAGACATTCGAGGCTATGCCGCAGCGCGATGCAGTGTCATGGAATGCCATGATTTCTGCTTATGTCCAGCAAAGGCAGATGGACAAGGCTTTTGAAATGTTTACACAAATGTCGCGACCTAATGTCATTTCATGGACTGCAATGATTTGTGGTTATGCAAGGGAGGGACAGCTAAACACCGCGCTTGCACTGTTTGAGCAAATGCCCTGTAGAGATATTGTTTCCTGGAATGCAATGATATCCGCACATGCACAGCATGGCCAACTGGACAAAGCTTTTGAACTTTTTAGAAAAATGCCTGTCAGAGATTTTGTCTCTTGGAATGCTCTTATTGCGGGTTATGCACAAGAAGGGCAGTTTAGCAAAGCCACTTATTTTCTTCACCAAATGGAATTGGCAGGCATGAAACCAGATAAGGTGACCTTTGTGAGCATCCTAGATGCATGTGCCAATTACTCAACCTTAGTTGAAGGCAAAAAGATACATAACAAAGTTAAAAGAAGGGGATTAGAGTCGGATGTCGTTGTGGCAACTGCTCTCATCGATATGTATGGGAAGTGTGGAAATTTGGTTGATGCACTTGAAGTTTTTAATAAAATGTCTGACTGGGATCTAGTTTCATGGAATGCTTTAATTGGAGCATAATTATTACATGACTACAGCAAGGAGGCATTCTCAAATTTTCAATCATTGAAGTTGAATATGATGCCCAGTGGCCCTACTTTTGTGAGTCTCCTCGCGGTTTGTAACCATGCTGCTTTGGAAAATGAAGGTTGTTTCTTACTTGTTTCCATGGTGGGAGACTACCATATTGTACCATCTGTAGAGCATTTTAACTGCATGATTGATTTATTAGGACGAGCTGGACAACTTGATTTGGTAGAAGCCTTCCTTATTAGCATGCCATGTCAACATGACGTTGCCTCCTGGACAGCTTTGCTTGGCTCTTGCAATACCTTTGTCGATTTAGAAAGAGGGCAGCGCATTGCAGGGCACATTCTTGAATTAGATCCAGAAGATGCAGGATTATATGTTTTGTTATCAAACCTATATGCAGCAGCTGGTCAATTGGATGGTTCCATGTTACTGAAGCGGATGAAGTATACTGTCACACATGAAAATGGTTGAATTAATAAAAGAGGGCCGAAGTGCACAAGATGCCTGGCTACACAAAGGGAAACTCAATGCTCAAGATTTGTGACCAATGCATGATCAAATGGTGCAAACGGCATAAATATAATCAAGTCAAATGGAACATAATGACTTGATCTTGATGGTTAATGATCTGTTCAATTGCTTGGTACTGATGTATGTATGATCTATTATTTGTGTGGTCTTTACACATGATCGAATGATAACAGAACCTGGATAATTCAACATCAATTTTTACATCTCAAAACTCACAAAACGACGGTATTAATAACCCCGCAATGAAAAGCTCATTAATTTCACAAGGTGCAAAAGCACCCGATCGAATAAAAGCTGGTTCAATTGATGCCGAGATGCAAAATCACCTTATAGCTTATATTTTGTTGAAAAGCCACGACAAATATTTCCTTCATATCTTCTGCAAAGTCATATACTGGGTGTAGGCAGATCCATTCTCTCAGCATAAACGCTTCAGGCATCCCTTCAACAAGTTCAAACTTCCAAAATTATACCATTCATTGTCAGCAAATGATTTGTTCCCTTTGACTTTTGCAGGTATCAATTCTTCCTCACTAGTAGTGATGGCTGTGCCGCAACACTGTAGGATGTGAGAAATTTCTTTGTCCTAACTAATGTGCTGAAACAGCAAAAAACACCTCTGCAGCATCTAACAAACTTATTGGATAACGCTTCTGTAGCATGAATGCTGCAGGAAGAGCAAAAGTAGCCAGATTTTCCTTTGTGCTTTCTAATGCGGAAACTGCAGCCGTGCTAGGTAAGGTACCCTTCAAGGCTTTCATAGAGCTTTCTGAAGTGGATGTAGCTCCTATTTTATTTTTCTTTGATTGAGCAATTCCACTTTCTATGTTAACTACAGAACCTAAGCTCCGAACAGTTTTTGCATGTGCACTTTTTGTGCTATTTGATTCTCTGACTGAATCTCCATCATTCATGGTAACCTTTGCCCCAACTCTGGCAGCTCGTTTTGCATTTGGAGTTCCAGAACGCTTGAGGAATCATTGCTGCTCCTTCACCAACATCTGGGATGATGCGACGCGGAAATGAAAGAGCACCATATGTAGAACTGCCTTTAGACAAGTCTTGAATGGTACGACGTGCTGCAAGAATACTTCTGTGGATGCTATCTAAATTCTCCTTGGGGTCATCTTCAGCGACCGCTATCTCGTCATTTCCAGATGTAGATGGAAAGATGCTCCTGATATTCTATTCACATTCTCGGACAAGTTTAGATAGAAGCTCTGTGGTGAAAAACGGTTGATGGAGAACACTCTATAAAATTCAAACGCAATGACGATCCCATGCGTCTATCATGCTTCTTCAATATCTTGACCAAACCTGTAAAGGATGTGAGAGTTATAAAAAATCTGGACTAATATGCATAGGTAACTGTTCGGTTATTGCCTGTATAATTCAAGGAGCTATAGTTTTCCAACAAGACCATTTCCCCGTATAAAGTGACAACTGCCTTCCATATATTTATCAACTCCTGACCACTGTTCTCATCATTAGCATCCCGCCGCTCTTTTATCTTCTCTGTTCTATCCTTCAGCTCCTGCAAATAATACCAAGGACTATTACATAAACGACTTAGCGAAGACTTTCACAACAATATAATGCATGTAAAGCATGTGTGCCAAATATGCTACAGACAATAGCAACATGAAGAGCTATGCTGCAGTTGCTCTTTCATCATGTAAATGCCAAACATTGCATGTGAAACATCAGCTTGCTTGCTGATCATTTTGTTGAGAAGACAATCTAAATTGATCAGATCAAGAATGTTCTGATTTAACAAAAGTAAACACAACATTTTCAATATGAGTACAACCAATGAGAATGTACTTGAAACTGTTAATAGCCAAATAAAATCCCCAAGATAGGACCCATACATATCAGCCCGTCTTATATTAGGATGAAGAAAATAGAGTACATCCAAGCATATGCATCCAAACTTAAGAGTGAGTTGAGGATTGTTACCTAGTCTAATCACATACTCCTCTTCTTTTCCATAAAGAAATCATGGAACTTCTCGAGCTCCACATCTAACAAATTGAGTAAACTCAAACTCTCCTACTTTTCCTTCTATGCCCACATATATTCTTCCTCGTGGCGGATCACCATCCTCTCGCTATGCTTTAACTCCCCGCATGTTGTTTTGTTCTCAAAGATTTTCTATCTTGCTTTCAAAGAACCTTGCATATTGTTTCCCGATCCCTTGTTTCTAACTCTTCCTTATGGAGTACCTGGTCTTTAAAAACACCCTCTAATAACTCCTCATCTCCAAAGAAATTTATCCCACAAGCCTTGCAAATCTCCACCACTTTTGGTTTTGCATCTTCGTGGATGGCTTCGGTTTGCCGCTTTTCTTCCTAAGTTCTTCAACCGCCACATCCACAGCCAGAGGAGACTTCTTCTTCAGAGCTTGCCCCGAGGGACTGGTGCCTCCTCAAAAGCCGCTGCTACAAAAAAAAATGCAGTGCGTAAGAGCTTCAACCTCTTCTTCAGATGCTTATAACTCAAAAACTTATCTTTTCAATCCGGCATCATCTCATCAATTTGACTTTGCAAGCGCTTTCCAAATTTCATCTTGCTCAAGATTCAATCTTCAAGAGCAAAAAACAAACGAGGGATAATTTAAATCTTCAGTCCTTGAAGTATTTCTGGGACAAGACACACCGGAAGACCTGGATACCATTCTCACTGCCTTGTCTGAGTAATTCAAGCTGCACAGAAAATTCACATAATCTTCAACACCCAGATCAAGCGCTGCCAGAATATCTGAGTCGAAGCAGCCAGAGGTCTAGTTGCTGGGAATCATTGGGCCCCATCTTCAACTCGGTAGGAATATCTACCTGCTGCAAGTCCTCCTCAGATTCCTCAACAATAGCTTCCATCACTATGCTTTGCCTTTGGAATGCATTTGGAATTATTTCACCAGACTTAGTTTGTTTCAAAGCTGTGTTGGACATGACATCAGCCTTTGAAGATTGGAAAAAGGAAAGAAACATTTCCATGCTCAGCTCTTGTTGGATCACATCCCGATTACGTTCACTTCCGTAACATACTGCCAAAAGTGTTCCTACCAATATCGGAATCAAATGTGCATCACTGAAAAAAGCAAATGGCAAGTCGCAGATCTGCATAGGGCAAAAAATTGATTCACTAAAGCAAATCAAATAGACGCAAGTGTAAAATAAGAGGGTTACCTTGTGGAGTATAGTTGGACTTTTACCCCAACGAAGAACTGCCTGGTTCTCTGGATGAAGCAAACCAAAATACCCAAGCACGAGCAGTGTCTCCAGTAACAATGATGCAACCTATCAAGACAGCACAGTAATTAGGAAGGATATAGTAGTTCTTCAGTAATTAGGAAGGATATAGTTGTCTTCTTTAACAGTTACATGTATTCTTATTTCTAATCCACTTTCCTTACTAAGATTGCTAGTTCTGAATGTTCAGCCCCAGGGTTTAGAAACAAGCAGAATCAGATACATTGATTGAAAACCTTACAGCAAACAACTTTTATATCAACTCATGCACTTTAGGGTATGCATACTACTGCAACCTGCATACCTGATCGGTAGCATTCTTCCATTTGCATGTGCAGTATGAAAGGAGAAAGCTAACAAGGTGGAAAAACTCCATTCGCAAGTGTGGCAATCCCTGCATAAAATATGCAATACATTTAGTGTGTCGAGCCTGTCTATAGAATGCATTACAGAATAAAATTCAAAACTGGTAACCTACAAATTTCAAACACTGTTTGAACAATCCTTATCCCTAAGCATTCAACTTCCAGCAATGCTTAAGAAAAGTTGCAACAAACATTGACAAACAAAAACTATATACTAAATAACTTACCAGCATATTTTGTACAAGCGAAAGGTCTAATCTTGCAGATTATTTAGAACTCGCAAAACACTAGTAGCCACCTCCTCGAAATTATCTGGAACTGCTGATGCAGCCTGCAACATAAGGAAGAGCGCCCAGGTTTCCTATTCTACCATCATTCAAAACGAATTATATACTCCTTACCTGCTCGGGAGAAGATCGAGGATTTGCCTGAAGAAGAACAGCTGTTAGAAGGGAGGGAAGGCCAATTAGTCCAGTTTCTGCAACTGCAACCATTAAATTGCTCATGCGCCTCTTGGATGCCAGTCCATTTTGTGTTTTTTTCACGTCTTTACAGGTCATATCAACTGATACATTCGCGTCTTCGGCACCATTCCCATGACCAATGTCGTACCCCTCTTTTGTCTTGTTAACATCCTCCGATGCCATCTGTAGAGTCTTCTTTTCTACCATGCCATCCATATTGACAGAGAAATTCGTGGTTACAGAAGATTTCGGGCAGAGCAGGCCTCTCCGGTTAGCCAGTTTCAACAGTGGCTGCCCAACAACGAAAACGACCGAGAGTTTACAGCAAATAGCGGGTTTTGAGCAGTCATAGGCATATTCCAAGCATATACTGACATATACCCATAATATGCCACAAACCCACATAAACAAGGGTTTGCCCCCTTAGGGGCAACCCAAAAATAGTCAAGATCAAGAGAGGTGTGTGACGAATAAATGACTCAAGTCTTGGAAGGAGACGAGCTATGAGGGCTTCAACTTTCCGTGGAACGCATGGTTTGGCAATCAAGGTAAAGAGCTAAAAAGACAACCTAGGCTAGTGCAAGCTATGAAGTCGTAGAAGGATTTTCTCAAAGGGAAGAAGTTTTAATACTTGGTGCAAGATCAACAAGGCACGTTCTTCTTTCTAGCGCGCAACCCTAAGGCAAGCTCCTCACACTATCTCTCTACATCAGTGGATGTATTTGGCACAACTTATAATAATCTATATAATCTATATAGAGTTCTATATAATCTAGTGCAAGCTCCTCACACTATCTCTCTACATCAGTGGATGTATTTGGCACAACTTATTGATCCTCATAGCATGCCACTTAATGTCAGTATTTGACACAACTTATTGATCCTCATGGCATGCCACTTAATGTGCCATGACCCAACTTGACTATCAACGATGAATGATGTTGTTCAAGGTTTGAGGTTCAGATCCCCTTTAGTGGATTATAAAAGAATCAAAAGATTAATTCTACTCTAGCGATTTATAGTGCATAGCAACAGACTTTTTGAACTTATTTACTATGCAAATCCCCCGGCATTCTAGCATGCTACAAACAGAAACCGCCATACTCAATTACCCAAACTAAAAAGTGATGACAAAAAAAAAAAGCTCAAATAGGAGACACCAAGATAATAAAAGCGTTACCCCGAATAGCTCATTCTCTGGAGTTAATGATACTTTTTCTCCGTGACCAAACAAGCAATCTACTATTAGAAACATCACTAGAGCATGACGTGATGTCATTAGCCAAAATAAAATCCTAGTGCAACTACAAAACAAATCTCTACGAAACTAGGTTTTGGACCTACAATTTTCCAAGCTCTTTAACATGTGCTTGCTCTTAAAACTCAACATTATTATAACCTAATCTATTTTTCCATACGATTGCTAGTTCAATGGGCATGGGTGGATGGGATTTAATTCTGAAACTAGTGTAGGAAGAGGAGGATAACCCTCCTCTTGAGATGATTATGGCAGATAACCATCGAGGCCGGCAGGCCGAGAGGGTTATCTGCCATAATCATCGAGAGGGGAGGGTTGGCCTCCCTCAAACATCTAGTGGAGGCGATTATTGTAGATCCTGCCATTGCTTGTTCCCTTGGAACTCAGGATCCAAGTAAAATGCAGCAGCTTGAATTGGAGATTGTAATCATCCCATCTTTTTGCACACAATTGATTCAATTGCTCAAACTTTTCCTCATTCTTCTCCAATTTCTTGATGTGCCCAATCATCTTATGCATGCCCTCATAAACCTTGCCAATGCAAGGAACATTGCTATCAATAAGGTGTAGCATCAAGATAATTGGCTCCACAACAAGAATGTGATGCTCAACATTAGCCCAAAAATCATCATCAAATACTATCTCATAGCAAGCTTTACCTGTAGCTGAGCGTGCGTGTTTAGACTTGCGATAGCCTTCATCAACAAATAAACATTTCAACACCCAATGCAATTCATGCAACCTTTCTAGCATAACGAAATTGTAACCAAAGCGTATCTTGCAATACTTAAGCAAACACTTACCATTGTGATTTTCTTGTGTCAGCTTGAAGAATTGTGCTTTGATTGTTGAATGCCCATTCACATAAGTAACTAATAATTTTCCCTCTTGCACCAAGGATGCAACATCTGGTAGGCTTCCAATGTCCTTTAACAAGTTATTAAGACAATGAGCAATGCATGGACAAAAGAAAATATGTGGATATTCCTTCTGAATTTCTCTTCTTGCTATACGATTTGCATTCTCACCATCAGCCACTATTAGCATGACATTAGAAGCACCAATATATAAAATACTCTCTTTCCAAATTGAAGCTAGATTCATAGCTGATTTACTTGTGGCCAAAATGTTATGTGATATAAGAAAGTAAGCATTGCCTCTACAATAAGCAACCGATCCCTCAATCTGACGCCCTTTCTTGTCCGTCCATCCATCAAAATTTAATGTAACTCCATAATCAGCCCATAAGCTACTCTTTTCCTTCTCCAAAAACTTGGTCCGAAGATCATCACACTTAGTGGTTCGTATCTAGGACCGTAACTACAAATTTCTTTCACCATAGCCTTAAAAAATTCTGATCTAACAATTTGAAAAGGGGTATGGTCATGATAAAACCACTTGGCAACTTGTCTATCTACTGCTTCCTTCTTATTGGTTTCCAATGGCTTTTTTATCTCTTGCTGCCCCATCTTCATTGCCCTCATTCTTCTTAGACTTTTCCTCATTCTTCTTAGACTTCTTCTGAGGTGCAATGAACTTTCAAATCCCACTACTAGAAGCCAAAATGCTTTTTTCAATGCTCTTTTCTGGGTTGGTTTCTTCTTCCTCATAATCTGAATCATCATTAGTATTGGGCGTTGAAGACATGATATGCCAAATGAGGTTGCCTCCCTGGAACAAGCTTGCATTTCCCTTTCTTCCTGTCTTACTTGCATCCCATTGCTTCCCAAATACCTACAATTCTTGCCTTTTATCCTCTGAAATTGGAAAACAAGCTACAACATCATGTCCCTCTTCCCCAAGCAAATGACCTCTTACTCCTTTCACCGAAGATATCCGAGTTTCTATACAATACGGGCAAATACATTCTCTAGTACCTCCTGCAAGCTTGTTGCCACTCTGAACTAGTTCCACCTCTTTCCACACAATCACCTGGTTTAGGCCCTGATGACTTTGGTGGTTTTCTTTTTCTAGTGGACATGATTCTTGCGCAAGAACAAATCTAAATTATGGGAGAACAAAGCAAGAACAAAGCAAAAATGAGAGCAAAGCATGAAATGCTATCGTTTTATCATGATATTCTATGAGGGCGTGCATATCTTGCCTTGAGTGGTTCAGAGAAATCATTATTAGGAAGCTCTAATGTGCTCTAATTTGGTCCAAATGGTAGCGGGATCTTAACAGAAGAATTAGGCTTATATACTATATATGGTCTAGTCTTCACAAGTTTTTCGAGTGATCCTGGTATAGATCCTTCCAACCTATTGCTTGACAAATCTAGAATAACTAAATTAGACAAGTTGCCAATATCTGAAGGTATATGCCCATCAAGTTTATTGTTATTCAGCCATAGTTGCTCTAGGTTCTGCAATCTACTGATTACACTAGGAATAGAACCCGATAAATTGTTAACTGATAAATATAAGCCTTTCAAATTGGTGCAATTTGTTAGCACACTCTTGGGAATGTTACCCTCCAGCTATTATTATAGAGAAGAATCCTTTACAGATTGGAAAGCATGCCAAATTCTGATGGGATGGGTCCTGACAGATGGTTTTTGGCAAGAGCAAGAATTGTAAGGCTAGTGCAATTGGAAAGAGATGGTGGAATAGTGCGGATGAGTCCATTATGACTGAAAGACAGATATTGTAACTTTGAAAGAGAGCAAAGACTAGGTGGAATAGAATCAGAAAGATGATTTCTTGACAGATCCAACACTTTTAATTGAAAACAACAAGAGAGTTGAGATGGGATTGTACTAGATAGGTTGTTGGTAATAGAAGCCTTTTATTTTGTGGCAGTACAAGCTCGTTGGATAGCGTCAAGGAAAGATTTTTGCTTCAGATGGTTGATTTCTAACTTAAGCACAAGAGTAGATTTCTTGCTAAGTCTGCCATAGCCACACAACAAAAAGGCTTCCTGTCTGGATTCGTCGAACATGAGCCATCCAAAACTCTCATCTTCTTCAAACGGATTGGTTAGAGTAAACTGGATAGTTAGAGCAGAGAAGAAACCAGCAAAGTTTAAAACTTCCGAAATACTTCAGATTTCAGAAGTTTGCTGCAGATTATTCGTTATTCATAGATTTATTCTTTTAGAAAAGGCATGCCAAGTTAAGCCAATGCCAAGAAATAGGTCGAAATACAAAGCTTTACCATTTTGAACGCAAAAATCAAGGCATCCCATGCCGTTGCCTACAAAAACAGAGATGGAAACATACCCCTTAAGCTATATTTGGCTTGTTAAATCGAGATAACCGTTGTTTGGAAGCGCCACAATCCAGTTCGAGCTTTTTTTGGGGGGTCTAGCTAGGTCTGATTTAGAAGAACAGGGTTTCAGAACTTTCGATACTGAAAACGACAGTTTTTTTGTCATTTTTCTCTAGAAAATGGTAAAAACGGTCCATTTTTAGTAACACTGTTTTATCCCATGCCGTTTTCCGTCTTCGCAACGACAGGCATAGAAAAGGCCGTTTTTTCTGGGAAAACGACAAAACGGCCGTTTTTTGTAATTATGCCATTCACTCCAAACTGCAAAATATCATCTGTTGCACAGAATGATGGAAATTTACAAAGCACGCTATGAATAACGCATGCCAATCGAATTGGCCAACATGCATGCGTCGATTGCTGCAAGAAGGGATAAAGGCATCCGCTAAAGGCTCAGAATGAATAAGACAACCCCAAAACCTAGAATTTGGAAATTATAGGAAAAGGCAAAAACCCAATTTTTGGAATACTTGTAAATTTTCCTGGTAGCTAAACGCTTTTATAATGTTCTAATTATTTTGTTTGGTATTTGTGGAGAGTATCTCACCGATGGTTGGGCCTAGATTTTGGGGGCGTATGTATGCGAAACCGTAGTCAAGAGTGTATTTTTTGAGTGTTTTGAGCTGCTTGTTGGCCAGTCAAAATAGCAATCCGAAATCGGCTGTGGGATGTGATTATTTTGGTGTTGATCTGCATGGTCTGAGGATAGAAGGATAAGAGCACACGCTGCTTTCTTTTCAGCAGGGTTTCGGCGGGGCGGGCGGGGGGGCGGGGTTTCAAAGAGTGCTTGCTTCTGAATGATAGGGCATTCCGGCCCAGGATGGCTCGAAGTCCGGTATGATTTCGGCTGGGCTATGGTCGGTTGTGTTCGGTGGCGAAGGTTCCGGCACGCCCTCGGTTTTCCTTCGGTGTCGGCATGCCTTTGGTTCTTCTTCTTGAGTTTTGCTGGGTTTTTCTCTTTGAGTTCTGGATTTGCTCAGTGTCTTGGTGAAGGAGTGGTGTAGATTTAGCCGGATTGGGGCAGAGATTGGAGCCGGAGCATGGTGAAGGTCTGGAGCATGGTTGCGGATGCGTTGCCTTCACCTTCACCTTCTTTTTTTTTTTTTTTTAATCTTCTGACCATGTGTGGCGTTTGGACCATCGGAAGTGGCGGGCGAATTATTGGCAAAAAATTTAATGGCCTTTGATTTGGCATAGAACAGAGAATATTCCAAAGATCAATGGTCAAAAATCAAAGATGAGAAAAAACCCGATAAAGCATGAAAAATAACGAATAAATACTAGACCCTAGAAAACTAACCGGGGAAAAAAAAAATTCTAAAGAATTTTCGGCATGTCGGAAAAATCAAATTTAAACAATACATAAAAGGACATTTCTAAATTGCCTTTTTTGTTATCATTCTCGGCTAGATCGATAACCTTACCTTGGCAACCCAACATGTATTACGGTATTAACTATATTTTCTGATGTGGCATTCCAGGCCAGAGCAATTTGCCAGCTGAGGATAAACCCCCTGTGGAGATTTGAGCTGCGTGCAACATTTGGAATGCTTCGGACATCTGGGCCATGGTCGTAAAAGGAATTCTCCCTATCTGTGTATATGTGGTTGTTCCATTCACAATAGTAGCAATAAGACAGGATACATGGCCTTGTGCGCTGGGCCTTCTTCAGGATTGCTGGGAGTTCGAAGGCATGGTGCTTCAGTCTTATCTAATAGGGTCCAGAATAATAAATGGAAGGGTTTTTCTGTAAGAAGGGATTGTGGCAGTTCCCTCCATGCAAGTTGTGCCCCATTGCATTGGATGATATGTGAAGAAAGTTGCAGTGTAGGCCTAATGCTCACGATTAATAGATGGAATGTGGCCAAGACAAGGTTAATGGAGAATATGGGGTCTTCTAAGGATGAATGCCATCGTAAGGGGTCTTCTCAGAGGAGATTGAGTTCGTGTAAAGGTAGAGTATGCTGGAGCAATCATCTTGGGGAACAGACTGCTGGAAAGTCACTGGCATGTAGATATACTGCACGAAGGGATCAGGAAACTCTCACTGAACTTCATGCTCAAGTCTTAAGTTTGATCAGAAGCGGAAAGAGGAAAAGGTATCCTGTTAAGTTGCACATAGTATAGTTGTAAGCCATATTTGCTAACTTGTTTTCATAGACAGGGTTGTTTTGAAGGCGAATGGAAGCGAGAACTGTTCTCCAGTAAAAGAAGTAGAATCCATTTTTCAAAAAGGAATTTTGATAGAGATCGAGAAGGATACCGGTAAAAGTGTTTGTGTAGTCGCACAAAGACCTGATGGAAAGCGGAACTGGATAGCTGAAGACCAGGTACCAAGCAATTTGGGTAGTTAATTGTAGCAGAAGCATAAAGTAGAATATGGCACATTTTACATCATTGTCATCTTCATCATTTACACATGAACAATTGCGGCTTAAAAGTTGTCCCAAAACAAAGGAACTAATACTGATGTATTATTTAGCATGGAAACACATATTCTGTTCGACCCACACAAGTTAGATATGTTGTGCCTGATGTCAAGGACTTCAAACCTGCTGATATAACAAGCTTCTTGGAAAAGGTCGAAGATTTGGAGGTATGATGTAGCAATCTTGCCTACCTTTCCTACTCATGTCTTTGACGTTAAGTATTTGCATATATAGGATGCAACACTTTTGGAAGTTGTATGGGAGGAGTTGCTGCTTACGAAGGGGACTGTTGATACAATGGCTCTCTCAGAGGTATCTAAGATGAATTGAATGCATCTTGTATGAATTATCTTTTTTAATGTACTCTTGTTGCTGGATTTCCAGATCCTCTTTGGCAGCACTGGTCCCAAAGAGTGCTATGCGTCTCACCGATTATTATCGTGCAATCAGATTTACTTTCGCTGTAAGCAGAAGGGCATGTCACCATTATATGAGCCTCGCAGCGTGGAAGAGGTAGAATAAGTTGTTTGTTGTGTTACTAGCTATGGCATATACTTGAACTATTATATGACACCACTAGCGTCCAATAATGTACAATGTCAAGTTGCTTTTCCTGTAAACAAGTCATAGCTAGTACAAGTTGGGTTTGTTGTTCTTGATTGTGTCTCAATAGCCCCTATTGTAAGGAGTCATGTTTGAATCAACTAGCAGCATAAAGTAGTGCTATTTTAGAAGAGAGTAAAGTATTCTTGTGGGCACCATTTTCCCCATGCCTTTCCTGCTAAAAGATATTTAACGACCATGTTATTGAGGTAAGTTGAGAAGATCATATCCTACAGGAAATGACTGGAAAGGCTTGCACGTGAGTCATTGTTATTGACATAGAGGGGACTAATCTCGAGTAGATATCTGTTTAAGGTACATGTTACTTTTTCAGGTCCAGGAGCTACAAAACCAAGCAGCAAAAGCAGAAGTTGCTCGGCAAGAGCTAAATGCATTTGTTAATGCTGCACGATCTGCGGTAAAGAAACCAGTAGGTTCAAAACCTTCACCAGATGACTGGAACTGTCAAGAACATTACACTAAGTGGATAGCTGCACTAAAAGCCTTTGCATTGGATTCTTGTGAGAGTCAAGCTCAGAAGAAATTGGCATGGGAGGTATATCCTAGGGCTAAGTCTTGTTTTGGTGCTTGTCAATTGTGAATTGTCCATTGAGTGGAGGATCACGTGGTATAGCTCATCATAATTTGTCTTTTTGTAGGTTTTGGAGTCCCTCTGCATTCCTAAGGTTCCGACAAACACTGTAGACCTGTTGATCAAAATGGGTGTTTTTCCAGTCCATGTCAACATAGAGCTGCTAAAATCTAAAGTGCGGGTAGAATTCCCTGAGAATGTACTTGCTTCCATAAGGCTTATGGAGTCCGAGCCTGATAAGGATGCGGTACGTAAATCTTCTACCATGTGTGAAGTTTATTTTCTGTGGCAGGGATTATAAGCTTTTGCTGCTTTGACCACGTAGAAGTACTCAACATTTCATTATAATCATTGAATGAACAATATGGACAATCTTGCCCTAGTCATCTACTTTTTGTTCGTACCAGCATTTGTCCCCATGTGAGCAGTTTATTCCAATTATGTGAAGTTGTATATCCGAAATCCATATGCCTTAAAGTATATTCTTACACAAGGTTGTGGGGAGTACAGTTAGAGGTGTGTGCAGTGCTACAAATATTTGACTCATCCAACTTGAGTGGACACTCCATAAATTGACCTTTAGACATGTACTTCTTAAAGGGAATGTAGAGCTATGGTGCCACCGTATAACCTATTTTGCTTTTGAGGTAGCTTAGTTGCCCAAATTATAGAAGACTGAAATCATCGAAGGTTCTAATGGCAGTTACATCCAATATGATAAAAGGAACTGATATATCAATGCTGCAAAATGTGTTTAGCCTCTACCAGCTGAAATGAAGCAGAATGATCAATATAACATTTAGGTTATGCACCGACTACTGCCGTGGGAATTTTTGCGGTTCTTTGTCTTTTGCATGATTACTGTAGACATTAGTTTGGATGCTGCACGCGTCGAAGAATCTTATGACTATCTGCCCAGACCATTACTAGGCATTTAGGAGAGTAAGCAGTTTCAAACTTTGAAATACGTTCAATACTTGCCTTCGGAGAATTTGCTGGAGAAAAAATGTATCTATTTTTAGGAAATTAGATGCGTGATCCAAGCAGCAGTATCTGGTATTTACATTCTGTATATTGAAAACAGAACATTTAATGTTACAAAACAATTGAGAACTTGATGGCCTTGTTGTGTCATTTAGAAGACGCAAGGTTTCAATGTCTCATTTGAAGGCATTGGATCTGCTAACGTCAACCAAAAATTTAGTATAAAGTTGGAGTAGATTCTTACACGGAATTTGGGAAACGACTAGTGTATGCCCTAACTTGGTACTCGTTTACCCCTTTGTAAACTGTCCTCTCTTGATACACTCATGAAGAGAGGTCTGTGAGTCATCAGTCAGCAGGGAGGTCTGTGAGTCACCTGTCAGCCCTTCTCCATGTTTATATTTTCATCATGATTTTACATTTTATTTAATGCTAGGATAAATCATAGTTCATAAAATGTTGACTTTTGCTCCTTTATTCTTTTCTATGCTTTCTGCTAAATGTAATAAATTTAGGAGAGACGGGTCGATTTAAGACATCTGAAGGTCTATACCATCGATTGCGAAGATCCTGACGAGGTATAGATTTACTGTAATAATCTTATGCATTTATTCAACTGACTTTTGAAATAAATGCAGATAGATGATGGACTTAGTGCAGTGAAACTGCCTGATGGTCAACTTCAACTCTGGGTCCATATAGCAGATCCAACGCGTTGGGTCCATCATGAACACTTGTTGCAGAAGTCAGTGTTTTAATTTAGTATTACTTTTCAGATACCCACTTTAATAAATCTAGGTAGGCATTGCAATTTTGATCTTTACAGGGAAGCGAAGATTCGTGGGACGTCCATATATCTACCAGAACAGACAATTCCAATGTTCCCACTACATTTAGGTGCAGGTCATATGAGTTTAAGGCAGGGCATTGAGTGCTGTGCAGTTAGCATATGTATTAAGCTTAACAGTGATGGCAGGTACAACAGCCTGTTCTCTTTCCAGTTTGTATTCTACAAACATTAACTGTTTGGTCGTCTAACTTGTTTCATTTGGGTGAAAGTATTGAAGAAAAGAAAATAATGTGCTCAACAATACAGCCATCCTACCAGTTAACATACGATCAAGCAACGGAGCTCATAATGTTGAATATAGAAGAAGAGGAGGAGCTACGACTTTTGGCCGATGCTGCTGCACTGCGTCGCCAGTGGCGACAATCACAGGTATCCTTAATGGTCATTATGTCATACCAGGGTGCATAAAGGATTTTATTGTTGCCATCTTGATAACAATCAATTCGTTTGTAAAACAGGGTGCCGTGGATCACTTTGTACCAATTGCAAATGCAAAGGTAACGAATGCAGAGACACCAGAACCAGACATCAAGATTTATGTCACAGACATGTCAAGCCCAGCAGAACAGCTTGTGTCAGAGATGATGGTGATGTGTGGAGAAGCTATAGCAGAATTTGGTAGAGAAAATGGTCTTTCATTACCTTATAGAGGACAACCTCAAATAGAGATAAATGACGAAGCCCTTCAGGGACTCCCACAAAGTCCTAGCCGTGACATAGCATTAATCCGAGCAAAGGGTCCTGTAGGTATGAACTTCAACGCCCCTCTGCCACATGCTGGCCTGGGCCTACCTGGATATGTCCAGTTTACATCGCCAATTCGCCGTTACACTGATCTTATAGCACATTATCAGGCATGGGCAACTGATCTGACTCTTTGTTTGATGTGCAATGTCATATTTGATGTGGTTGATGAGATGTATTTCCATTTAAATAACAGGTAAAGGCCATCTTGCGGGATGAGAAACCACCATTCACTGGTGGCCAAGTAGAAGCATCCATCATGATGGCGAATATGCGCACGAAGGAATCTAGAAGATTAAAGACAATTTCTACTCGTTATTGGGTCCTGGAATATCTTCGTAGACAACCAAAGGATGCAGTTTTTACTGCTTCACTGATCCGTAATGTGCGAGACGGAGAGGCGCTAGTACTACTTAAGGAGGTAAGATAAAGAATAGAACATGCGGTGTGGGATATTTATGGAGCAGCTAATATTGTGATTCCATTTTGCAGATTGGTATCCAGGCCACTGCTAGCTCATCGTCAAAGCTGGAAGTTGGTAGCGAAATTAGTGTGTCAGTTGTGGAGTCTCATCCTCGTAAAAATATTCTGATATTGAATGTTGTATAGTACAATACATTGATACAAGCAGGAGCATGCAGTTGCCCAACAAGAAATTCTGGAACCCCACATGGTTGGATGCAGTGGGGTCATGTGTAATACAACAATATTTGTAGGTAATGGATCGACAAAGCCAAATCGACTTCTAATTTCGTTTGCTAATTGTAGCTGCTTCATATGCAGGTCATCTCTTTTATCACATACCTGAGATGCTGTTATGCAGGTAGAACTCTACGCCAATTTTTCTACCCCTACGAATTGATCACTGATATTACTAAATAAATTCCTTGTTGACATGCACAAGTCGTGTAGCCAACCAAACTGTATTTTCTTGGTATCCATAGTCCTCTGGCATTAGGCTATTTATTCGGGTCCTAAACTGGGGACAGAGTCGAGCTTCAAATGGAGATTGTCACTGCTCGCCAGCAAAATGTTGAAACCTTATTGCACTTGAGAGAGATTGAGGAATTTTTATTGTATGCAAATATTTGATCCCGTGAATATATTCTTTTATTGGCAATGCAAAATAAGCAACCCAAGGGAAGGTGACATAAAAGATAATGATCCGATTGTTTCATTCTTGCAACATTTGATAACTTCAACATGCTGATAATCACAAACTGACTGGCTGTAACGAAAGTGTTGTGCCACGTAAGTTTATCTTATAGGAGCCATTTTGCCTAAATCAATCCAGGCACATTTTCTGTTTAAGCATGCAACATCTAGCATCTTATTCATCTTCTTCCCGCATGTTCTATAGGCACTGCACCATGTTGAAGACCAAAAAATGCCATTTTTATATCCTGTAGTTGCACTTTTTAGGACTGAACATAATACGCCATGTCGTTTGACCTCTCTCCAAAGAAAGATATGCTGAATTATTTGGACATTGTGTCTGTCGTACAGATTTAATACTAATAGATCAGTCCTCAACCTTCTTCCATGGTACAAACCATTGCATTTGACACATTTAAATTAAAATCCCCCTTAAACCCCCTTTGGTTTGGGTGCATATTCACATGGGGGGTTACTTTGGGCAACGAGAGCCTTCGGATGGGCATATTTGCCCTTTATTCCAAGATCTGTGTTTGGGGTCTGGGTTCGGGAACTCCTGCAAGACAGCCCTCTGTGAGGACCCTTGGATCTAACAGGAGAATCCGGGGGACTATGTCACGCGGGATTTGCAAGAAAAGAACAAGAAGAAGAAAACAGAACAAGAGAGAACAGTGAGAGGAAAATGATAAGCTTCCTTGATATCAATGATGAACATACATGAGCTCTCGCAATCGAGAGAAGACTGAAGAGAGACAAGACTCAAAACTCATCTAAAAAACTCATGTGCTAGCTCTACTCATATATATAGTACAATGGCCTTTGGCCCAATATAGAGACTCTGACTGATCTCGGTGCCGACTCCTGGAAGGAGGCCTGATTTGCAGGAATGTTGGCGGTGCCTCTTGAAGTGCCTCGAATCACGCCGACGCCGACGCTGGCGTGGCGGTCGTCACTTGTCCGAGCTACAGCTTTGTTGACTGACGCAGCTTTGACCAAGGTGGTCTGGCCGCTTGTTCTTCTCGCTGAGCTTTTGATGGTCGACCCGGTCGACTCGCGGATCCTTGAGCTTGACCTGGTCCGTCGTATGCATGAATAGTCCTGAACCAGGAGGCACAGGACTAACACTCCCCCCCCACCAAATGACACTCAGTCTGAAGAACGGGAGGAAGTGCTTCCGAGGGTGGGAAACCAGCAGTCGGAAAGTGATCTTCACGGGAATGAGGCTCCGCGCCATTATGGTAATGAGCAATAAGGTCCCGGCGTGTTTGAAGAGCGTCGGGGGTGTTGAGCCCTAGGGCGTGATGGGCTTCAATGAGGAAGTGAGAGCGCACCATGTCTTCCAAATAAGCAAAGATGGGCGGCAAGGAACAAACCGGCACTCCATGAGAAGGCGTGTTTGGAGACCGGGCACCGACCGGCATTTGGATTGCAAAGGAAAGATTGACGCCGATTTAAAGAGTCGACCAGGATGCATTTGAGAGCAAAGACGTAAAACCAAATTTTGACGGTGGGATCAAGGGTCCGGTGAGGTGGCGGCGATTCGCAAGAAGGTATCAAGACCATGCAAGGCATCGGCGGCTTTTGCCAACCACGCCATTACCTATGTAAATCCAATTTTCATTAGTGTCCAAAGTGGCATTATCCTCCCAATTGAGCGTCGACAAATCGGGATCCCACCCGAGATCCGTGGGAGATCCGGTATGAGTCGACCAGCCGCGGGCCATCCATGACCTTCGGCCCAAAAGGGAAGACGCCAATCGGAAGAAAGGAACCGTATGGGGGGGGGGCTCCTAAGGAAGCATATGGAGAGGGAATCATGCACGCAGCGTGGGTTGCGTGAGCCATGTCCCCAATGCTTGAACAAGATTTTGATCAAGAGCACGACACCAATGGTCCCATTCTGAAGTAGAGAGTAATTGATAGACAGGAGGATTGACCCAACCCGTGGGAATGGTCTTGCTTTCCAGAAGGCCACGGAGTTGATTGTAGCCTCCCAAGTGCTGCATATAAATCTGGGCAAACTCAAGATCATCAGGGTGCGCCAGATTTTTGTTTACTTGTTCCAACGTTTCGACCTGCCACAGAGGTAAGTGCTGAGCCAATTCAGGCATGTACTCCTGTTCAAAAGTCTGAGACTGAGCAGGATCCTGGAAATATTTGTTGGTTGGTGATAACAACCAAGCAGCATTGGAGTTGCCTCGAAAAACACGATGGGCCTCATCCCGGAATTTATCCTGGAGATCCGCCAGGTAGAAGTCATGAAAAACATAAGCCATGGGCTGGACAACTCGGAAGATGACTAATTCAGGATCTTCAACCGTGAGCTGATCAAAGACTAAGAGTGCACAAAATAAACCCTTGTCTTCTATAGAAAGATCCGGCCAGATCCGAAGGAAGTCCACACTGTTGAGTGGCTGTTGATGAACATTGCCATTGGCCGCGTACCATTTCAAAAGAAAGAGGTGCCGTCGGGCCACCACATAGTCAAGATAGCTGGAAGGAGTAGAGAAGTCCACCGGGATGTTGGTGGCAATGTCAAGATATCCCTCCCGCTTTGGTTTGGGCTTCCTCGCCAGATTGACCGCTTGTTGGAGCCGATGTTCAAGGTCACGGATCCGATGCTCCTTTTCTAACAAAAGACGGGACTGATCACGGCTCCGTTTACCAGGAAGCGTGGCATGTGAAGAGGATTGCCCCGGAGTATGGAGGCGAAGCGTGGCAATCTCCGCGTCATCGATGACCTTTTGTTTCTGAGCCTCCAAAAGCTGAGTCTGGAGGGACGTTAACCCGATTGGTGGCGTGGAAAGCCGAGCTTCAAGGGAGGTGAGTCGAAGCTTCACGCCGGTGAGATTTTGAACTTGAGTGTCAGTAATTGTCACAAAGCTCGAAAGTACAAGGTGTCTAGCTTAGCAATGTGTTTTCCTTTTCACCCGTGAGGGTATCTTTGGACTTGTTCTGCTCCAATAAGTCCCGAATTTCAGTTTGGAGTCACGCCCTGGATCCGTAAGTAGGCTGGTCTGATCCTTAGCAATGGTGAGATCTATACGGGCCTGTAATAGAGCCGCGTGCTTTTTTTTGAAGTTGGGCTTCTAAGGTTTGAACATGGGCAAAGGCAGCTTGAAGGTCTCTTTGAACAAAGATCGAAGCCTCCGTGGACGCCAACACCGTCATGAGAGCCTCCCGATGCATGTAGCCGCATGGCAGCCGCTTGAACATCTTGGCCGGAATTGTACAGAGCCGCCGAGGATGGGAGGGTGCAGGCCCCCCGCTTTGCCTTGTCCGAGATTGTTGAGAGGCATGACAGAATTGGAAGGCGGGCCTCGTGAGGAAGAAGAGGAGACAAAGGACATGCGTGGTCCGATGTTGAAATGGTGACGAGGGAGGTTTGGCGTGAAGGTACAAAATTTTGTTGAGTTTGACGCCGGGAATGCGAGAGCGCCGAAAGTGGAGGTATGGGAAGTGGAAGGGCTCTCAAGAACGGGAAGATAATGACGAATGAGGGCCTCAAGATGGCCACCCACGGAAATTTCGTAGACAGAGGAGGGGGTAGCCCACGCGGTCTACTTCTTTGAAGAAGACGGTAGAATAAAGTTTTCGAGGCCAATCGACATGCAGATTGGAGTGAATGGCAGTGATGACCATATTATAAAACGGCTTATTGATGTGGGTGTTCTTGATGGAATGCCCAAGCAATTTTCGCCACAGAAACTTCACAAAAGTTTCATGTGGTTTGGCAATATTTGTGAGGCGATGCTGGTTGGCTTGATAAGCAAGAGCGCCAAACTGAGTGACGTCGCCCAAGAAACCGAAGGTTTTTGCAAAGGGATGCGGAATACCTGAGAAATCAAATGCTGAGTAAGTAAAATGGTGGTGCCATCGACCACCGTAGCAAAGCCTTCCGGGCTATTGACGATGTGTGCGATGAACTGCTGCAATTGCGCCGGATTTGGGGCCGGGAGCTCCATTTGTGAAAATTCGTAAAGCTTGTGGCGTTCCGCAACTTCCCGACTCGGACCAACAAGGGCCTCTCGAAAGGTGGGCGTCGAGAAAGACCTGAGACCCAAAAAGAGTCGCATCCCTTGGAGCGTAAGCTTGAAGTGTAGAAAGTTTGGGGCGACCATGGCGAAAAGCGCCCGAACGTATGGAACCGCTTGAAGAAGGCGAGAGCGCAGAGAAACGTAAGACACAAAGCGCAGAGAGACGAAAAGGTTTAGGGCGCGCAAAGGTGGGCGAAGGGGCATGAGAAGGGCGAAGCTGCAACCGTTGATGGTGCCAGATGTCGAAAGATGCCAAAGAGGTGATTTGAGAGGCAAAAATTTGGCTAAGTCCCCAAACAACAAAGGGAGAAGTAATGAACGGTGGAGATGAGGCGTGAGAGAATAATGGGATGTGACAGGTGGCCAAAGGACACACATTAATGTTCGACCGGGCGTGAAAAGAAGGAATGGCATTTAATGCAAAACTTCGGTGGGATATCATTAAAAGGAATGTGTCGGAAGGTACCATGGCTAGATTTGGCGGCGGAGAAAAGATTCTCATTTTAGAAACAGCCTTGCATTGCAAACACGTTGGCGATTTGTGTGATTGGTCCACGTCGACAAGGAGTTCCTCAGTTGGCTATATAAGACGAACCGAGTGAAGCGAAGGCATCCGATGGCGCCAAAGATGGCTGCTTCTTTGGTTTGAACGAGGACCGCACTATGCCCACGAAACCGCCGGAGTGGATTACCCGCAAGATGAACTGCCGGACCTCTTCGGCGCCGCCACAATCGTGGGCGTGAGAATGGATGGCGGTGTGCCGGGATGGTGAACATCCCGATCCAAGACCAACGCAATGGAGGTGGTTCTGCACCTTCGCTGGGACCACTCGAAAGCGTAACCTCTACCACATCTCAAGCGCATCACCTCTGCTCCGAACCCGGAGTAGAGGGTTTTTCTTCTTAGGACGTAGTAGATAGGGCTCTGAGCCCGTTTTTGTATATAGGGCAGTGCCCATAGCGGAAATAGCTGGGCTGTGCCCACATTTTGTAAAAATTTCCACTTATAATATAATATGCCACTGTTTTAGTCACTTTCGGGTGTTGTTGTGTCTTGAACTGCATCTGTTTGTTGATTGTCGCTTGCTGTGGGATGAAATGTTTTGAGGCGGAAGCCATTAACCAGTGTAGGTAATGGAGTGCCATCTAACTCAGCCAGTTGAAAAACGCTGGGTCGAACCACTTGAATAATTTGATAAGGGCCAAGCCAACGAAACTTAAGTTTACCCGGAAAATTTTTGTACCGAGAATCATCTTATATTATAATGTTTTGTAATGGACCACGCCCTAGATCGGACGGCTGACATTCGTTCTCTCTGTTTAACGGTCAAGATTGCCCCTTGAACATTAAAACTATTTTTTTTTCTCTTTGCTCCCGCAAGGAGCAGAACGATGGCAGATTGGGCACCGCAATCTTCCATATCCACATGCTGGGCAGCTCTCAAGCCCCTTCTCTGTTATAAGCTTATTCGGCTTATGCCCCTTTTCTGTGCAGATTATTGCGTGCATAACTTTGTTCCTCTTTGGCCATGGCCTAACCCTATCCGTCGGAGTTGAGGCCTTCTTCACTTACACTCTTGATGCAGCACTAGCAGTTCAATAGAAAGAATGGAGGTCAAAGTGAATGTAAGGATGATACGAAGGCAACAAAGTATGGTATTGGATCAACTTTCGACTTTTTTCCCATGGCAAGGGAAGGGTCGCCATAGCTGCATATGCACAAATCTTTTTTAGTGCAAGGCTGCAGTGAGGTCTCACTGCCGGATACGCCGCCATAGCCATCCTCTGCTCTAACTTCGTGGTTGGAGAATCACAAACAACAGGCCAGGATTTGATGATTATGGCTAAGATTTGGTATGATTTCTATTTACAATTCATATTTTGATCTATTTCTTTTGTTTCTATCACAAGCCCTAACTCCCTCTGATCCTAGGAACAAATCCGTGGTTCTGGGTACCAAACTAAACTCAGTAAGGAGAGCTATGTAATTCGGCGGCCGCATAAACAAGTCGGTTTGAGCTTTTGCATTAAAACTCCATGTCTGTCAATTTCGCTCCCACATCGTATGTACGCTTTGTCCTCCTGCTATATGATATGTTCCAGTAAAAAATTGGAGTTAGCTTGGATTTTATGTCTGCACAACCAGTTTATTCTTCTACATGCATTCATATAAGATCTTCTGATTCTATAAATTTTAGTCCGGAATTCCAAGTTTTGATCAATTTTACATGATTTGCTGATTTGGCTATGGCTGCCATCTCTTGATATTCCAGATCTGTCAATCCAATCTTGAATCCTGTTTAACAGAATGCATATCCTTGAATTATGTAAGTCTTAATCGTTTTGCATTCCTATATCATATTCATTCTACAGAAAAGCATGGCAGCTACCTCTAACATATCCAGAGCCTCTTCAACATGTGCAAAAGATACACATCATCAGCATGTTTAAAAGACACAATATTGATGTGCATGTGGGTTTACTCCTAATTTGACAAATTGAACATGCAGATGGATTGCACTTGATAATGGGTTCAAGATCTATCCATTGAAGCAAAGAATGCTTTGATATATTAATGTTTGCAGGCCAGTCTTCATCTTGACATGTTCTTTATGTTCCAGGTAAAATATTAATCTGCCTTCATTGTTGCATTATAGCAGTACATAATATTTATTATTTACTGAATTACATAATATCTATTCTGGCAGTACACAATATCTACTGTTTGCATTACTTGAAATTCAAGACCTGCACAATTAGTATGCTAAGACCATTTGCCATTTTCTGTCTTATACGTTGCACGTCTAAAAACTGGCTGCTTTATTGCTTCGTTCAAATACTGTTAGAAGTTTTAACATGTTTCTAGCATGCGCAGTTCGATGTATAAATGAGGGCGTTAGATTTCCTTCTTATGCAGTAATTTCTTATGTGCTCTCTATTATGATCATTCATATTGCTTTTAAATGTATTGATTAATCAATCTATATAATTATGTTTTTGCACTCTGCAGTTGGAGTCCTGAAATTTCTAAAATTCAATCATGTTGTAAACATATATGAATGTGTAGAAATGCTTTTAAGTTTGGCCTTATACAGAACTTGATGATAGTCATTTTGCAGGGAAATTAGACTGATGTTATGATTCTAGATCGAAGGTCTATGTTGTATCTGCTTCTATCTTTGTGGGAGAGCCTTATAAATTGAGGTGGAGTTGTAAATTGTGATGACACCATGCATCATGCTGATTATTTCTTTTGACCTGTTTTAGTCTAGATTTGGACATTTAAAGGTACAAAGGTGAAACTAATTGGAATATATCTGATGCAACTTCAATACAATATATATTCTTATAATGCATCCATGCTATGATCAAGCACAATCAACAATACTATGGAGGCAACTGCAATTTGTAATTTGTGATTTGTGATTTGAAAATAGGAAGTTACACCAACCAATCATTTTTGTACCCCAAACCATACGTCTAAATCAACACAAAACAATTCGTACCCTAAACCATAGATGTAAATCAACACAAAACAATTTCATACCTCAAACCAACAAAAAACAATTTCCTGCCCTAAACCATAGATGAAAATCAACACAAAACAATTTCGTACCCCAAACCATACGCGTAAATCAACACAAAACAATCCTTTTCTTTTGGCCTTGGAGATGGCATGAATAGTTGGGGTTTGTATATGCATAGAAAAGCTAGGAAATTTCATTACAAAAACGTAAGCAATTTCATAGGGCCATAATTGTCATGACACAGAACTATAAATGAATGACATAGAATTCCGATCTAAAATCAACACTTAGAGTTGGCAGAGATACAATGCAGTAGAACAAGACGAATTCAAACACTTCATTTGTAGAACCATGAGCTCACAAGATTTCTCTATATTAGTATCCTATCTAAAATCAACATTAACAGTTGGCGGGGATCAAGTACAATAAACTATAGTAGAACAAGACGAAAATCAAAAACTACATATGTAGAAGTATGAGCTCACGAGATTTCTCTATATTAGAACCGTGAAAGTATGATATTCTATTCACATAAATACAAGCCCCATAAACACGAACCACATATAGCCCAGCAATGTTAGAGGCTTGGTTTTCTATTTCTCAATGATTATATTCTCCCGTTTGGGTATCCATTAAAAGAAGGTTACGTATATATTTCGAGCCAATCCTTTAAAACGTGTGTATAAATGCAAAAAGAAGAGACCAGTTCCTCCAATATATACAAAAAAGTGACTATTATGTATAACGATGTGTTTCCAACTTTGCCCATGAATTTCCGTATTAGAACGAAGAAGCTCTGCAGATTATAATATATCCCAAGTGAATCTTATCTCAAGATTACAAAGTTACGTTATGCCCCACTCTCCAATTAGCTACATATATCAACTTATGCCCAGCAACGCTGGGCACCATTACTAGTAAAGAAGAACCAAATCTCCTTCGGTGAATGTTTTTGTCTTCAGCCGTTTGTCATGTAAAGATTTTTGCAACTGTTGTCCATGAAGAACACGAATATAAGCATCTCTTCGAAGTTCATCCAACTGTTCCAATTGATAAACCCTTTCTTTGAGTGCAGCAGGCGGATTATGGGTAGTAGCCAGGTGAAAACGGAGAGTGGGGAGAATGTACTCAAAAGGCATGAGAGCTTCTTGACCATAAACCAACTTGAAAGGAGTGTGACCCGTAGCTATTTTGAAACAAGTATTGTAAGCCCAAAGAACAGTAGGAAGCTTGTTTTGCCAGTCAGTGCGAGAAGCGTCACAAATTTTCTTGAGAATTGTGACCAGAGTCTTGTTGGTGCTTTCTGCCAAACCATTGCCTTGAGGATAGTAAGGTGTGCTCTTGTGATGATGTATCAGGAGATAATCCGTCAGCTCCTTGATGGTATGATTGATAAAGTGGACACCACGATCACTGACCAGCTCCGTGGGGCAGCCGAATCGCGTGATGATTTGTTGATAGATAACCTTGGCTGTGCTTGCCGCAGTGTTGTCTGGAAGTGCGCAAGCTTCCGCCCATTTGGTAGCGTAGTCAGTGAGAACCAGAATGTAGCGGGCACGGGTGTGCCGCGCAGGAGGATCGATGGGTCCCACAAAATCCATTCCCCATTTGCTGAAGGGAAGTGGCGTGGCAACCGGCGTCAAGGGAAGAGCGTCACACAAGGCCCCCAAAAATAAACTACTATATTTAACCAATGCTAGATCATCTAAAAACCATGGTATATGTGGTTTTTTATGCACAAATTTATTTGATAGAAAAGAACCACTTACCATAGTGGTTTGTCAAAACTGATAGTGGTTTATGATATGGTTATTGGTACTAGTTATGAATGCTATAATGGTTTGCTAAACTTTATATAGTTTATGAGATAGCTTCGTGCACAAAATAATGGTTCACTAGAACTAGTGATGGTCTTCGAAAACCATCCTAAATTTTACATGGTTTTGGAGTCTAGTTTTATTATGTCCATATTGAACTGAAATGATTTATTCTTGCTCTTTTGAACTCTTAAGGTTATGAAATGAGATTTACAAAAAGTCATCTTTTAAAGCTTTAGAACTTTTCAAGAGAAATGCTTTTTGTCCTTCATATTGACATTTTCTACATATGGTGAATATTCCGTATATTAAACATTCAATTAAGGATTTACCATGAAGAAAGTTTTTTGGTATATTTATATGTTCAAACATTGATAAGTTGCAATCTAAAAAACAACTCCACAATTATACCACTACTTATTATTATTTTAATATATCTAAATTGAGGGCAACAATAAGGGATGTAATCTATAGTGCTTTCCACCTTACCATAGAGAATGTATTCCAATTATGGAGCTCAATATGAGCAAATGGTTAACTTGCATTTATTACGAGTCACACCTTTATTGATGTAAATGCTCCATAGTTGCATCAACATGGATAAGCCATTTGTTAATCTTAGTGCTTCACAATTCAGTTATATTTTTCAAGTTTACTGAATTATGGCAAGAAAATACAAAGGTCCAAGTTTTATTTTCAATCGTCTCAACATGCACATAGGGCATCTTCAACAACAAAAAAAAAAAAAAAAAAAAAAAGAGAGAGAGAATTGACTGAAATTGAATTTTACTATCCATGGAGACCAACCCGTACAAAGGAGAGCCAATAAGCTCATTATTTTGTCGAATTATCCCCACCCCTCCCAAGAAGAATTTCCAAGGGCAACTTGACAGCAATAGATCTAGTCATGAATAATTACGTGTCAATGTGTTGCATATTGACCCAATTGGGCATGTTGATCAAGAGCCCTCCATGATGCTTTTACATCACCTTAGATGTCCGCAGAAGTACATGCAATGATTGGTTAGATGTAGATAAGCTAGCATCAATTGTTGGTCAAATTTGAAGAATATGATGTTCATATTCACGGTTTCCATTTGGCAACATGCACTTATTGTTTTCACATAGTTCATTAGCGCCATCGATCCATTGCCATTTCAATTATGCAATCGCTATAGATGCAATTGTTCTACGTCTCTTTCTGCTCTTTATAAACAACTAATTCTTTATAGGGAAGTGTGGTAACATATATTGATGTGATCCACATACAAAGCCGACGCCGTTTTAGCTGCAGTCTACAAGAGTTTGGTTAGTTTGTAGCTTTTGGCACAGACTATGACGATTATGGTGCAGGTTTTGAGCCTGGGGGTGCAACTAATGTAAGAGACATAGGGCGTGTGCGTGCATAGGATCAAGAGAAATGAACCCTTATACAGAATTTTCTTTAAAAAATTTCCCTCATATTTCATATACCCTTACTATATTTCTCATATAATTTATATGGAATTTAAGCAAAAAAAGATAATCCCATACTAATGGTACGGTTGAGCGAAAAAAAAAAACCTCCCTTACATTCACATGGTTTCCACGATTTTTTCTGAGTGCATCCCCCAGGGTTTTGAGCTATAGCGACATGACAAAAACGCAGGTTTTGAGGTTACAGGTTCAAACCTGGCCAACCGTTCCTATGGCAGAGACCTTAAACCTGTGATATATACTCAATAGTCACATGCAAAGCAGCTCCTAGCATATTGTGCCTAGGCAGTGGATTGGCTTCCATGTGATACGTAGAATAAAGTGATGTGTCCGTCAATATTTAAAAGAAAAGAAAAAGTAAAACAAAAAACGCAAAATGTCAATAGAAGTTAGGTAAACGTCGATTTCAAACACTCGTTGGACTAGAATGCAATTTTTTTGCTAGATTGTTTTTATGCAGACTTACAACAACAATGTCGCTAGAAAGGTTTCTAACTTGATAGGATGAATAATGCTATAACTTGTACAATATGCATTATTAAGGAGAATGCCAAAATAAATATTGACATCCTCTAGATTTCATGTTGAAGGAACTAGGAAAAATGGCCCCGTAACTAATTGAAAATATGTAGAGAGGTCATTGCAATGGATATCCCTTGTTGTATCCTTAATTTGCCTTTTCTTTGTAACATATTGGGGGTATGTTAGTTAAGTGTATATATGCAAATGATGCAATGTCAACATAACACATGAGAGCTCTCTCTATAATGATGCATGTCCGATAAGGGTAATTTGCACGAAAGTTGTTTCATGACCCAATACTTGATTCTTGGTTTGGAGTGGCAATACGGGAGGGTGTGCATCATCTGTGACTTTTCTTGCATCCTCCTCCTAATGTATCTCGGATTCAATTTTATCATGTTGATCAAGAATGCTAGACCTACTTGTGGGCACCTTTCTAGCCATACAAAATTTAAGAATTACAAATAATCTCGGATGTGCTTTTATTTGGCTTTGTAAATATTATTAGATAGGGTATATAGGTTGGGCCGAAACCCTAATAGGGCAAAGCTCTTCTCTTTGTACGCCGTCCAATTCCGACAATGCTTTCCGTCCATTTGTTGGTGAGTTGCTATGTAGAATTCTTTCATTTTGCAAGGCTAAGTCGGAAGTATTGGAAGTCAAAGCTTGCTAATCTAAAAATTTGATGTCTTCCATTTGTTTTGTTTTAATCATGCGCTATCCGAGTTATTCTCAATCTTTGAGTGATTTTTATGAAATTCCTTGGTTATTTTGTCTTGATTTTGATTTTGCAGATGCATGGCAGTCGAGCGGTGGAGTAAAGCTTCATCACGGTGAGCCTTGCTATCCTGTGGTTTGTTATTCTTCCACGATTATTCCTTTTTTTGTCTTTGTTATGTCAAACAACCTGTGATTTGCCGTCAGAGCTCTAGCCATCAAGTAGTTTCATCGTTCTTGCCATGTTACATTCTTTCTATTTCTTTTCTTCTCTATCCACAGTAGATTGCTGGATCGGAAGATTTTTATTTCAAGGTTGTAAATAAGGCAAATGACGTGAAAACTAGGTGTTCGATGGCCTTGTTTAATTCGTTGCGAAGCTTGAGATAAGTTGTTGGGTTTTTATGGAGGCTCATGATGATTTCGATTTGTTTGTGCAAATGCTTGCATGTGATTTCTTCTTCTTCTTCAATTTCTGGATGCTATCGTCTTTATTTTCTTTGCTTATGATCTTGCTAATAGAGTTTGGCATAATATGATGCATTTATTGCATTCTATTCCTGTTGTTTTCTTCTTTTGCTATTAGATTATCTAAAGTGGTGGTTTTCAAGAGAAGCACTTTCCTAACAAGCAATGTTTAAAATTAAACAAAGTAGATCATCATGTGCGTCCCAGAGGTAAAAAAAAACATAACTATTTGCTCTTATTCTTGTTTGATTGGCTAGCAAAGACGAGACAGAAATATTACTTGCATTGAGATAGATTTTATATTATTCCATTTTTTCTCTAATCTGTCTTTGCATGCACTATGTGTTTCTTTCTTGCAGATAGATCTCTCATCATGGCAGTGGCCACAATGTCAGTATGGAATTGAAAAAAGTGCTATAAGTGTATCCTGCAAATAGTACATGCAAGGGAAATGATTATTGCAGGTATATTTGGCTCAAGGTCATGACTTCCAAGTGTTGACAATGGCAGAAATATAGAAGCAAAGCAGATGTCAGCCATTAAACAATGAGATTAGCTTCTGCCCAGGTTAGAACATTCCATGGTGTCTTTTGCATGGGTGAACTAATATTTGTAGTATCATCATATCTGTGGGCTTGCCTAAATTCCACTATTAGTTCTTTGTGGAAGTATGCTATGTTCTGCAGCTTCTCTTATGTGTTTGTAATTGTTCCACTAAAAAGCCGTTTATGTTTTGTTATTATTTGAGGTCTAATTTGTGGTGGCAATCAAATACCTTTATGTTCTAATGTGAATAAATTGTTTTTTACTCTACTGAAGCTACCCATAGTGGTCTATGTGTTACTACCATTAGCAATTTATGATCCAAGAAATTTTGGGATGTTTTCTGTCTAGGTTCATTTTTCCTTGTATTCTATTGGAATACTGTGCTGTGCTATATTAATGATTAATGACTAATTTTTGGTCCTAAATTATATAGGGATGAATCTTCTTAAAAAGTTTTAGAGTCCCCATTACTAGCTACTGGAAATACCAGGGTTCAAATCCTTGGATGCTTGATATATGCTTTTGATACACGTTCCTAATGCAAAAAGGTTCCCTAGTTTGTTTTTAAGGTCGTAAGGCATATAGTATGGTTAGATGAGAATTTCTGATTTTTTTTTTTTTTTTTTTTTTTTTTTTTTTTTTAAAGCCACTATGAACTACATAAGAAAAACATTAAGATTTTGATGGAAAACTTACATAAACATTAAGGTTTCGATGGAGAAACTTACGACATTGATGTCTTATAATGATAGTGGTTTTCATGCTGAATATGTGCTATTACTTTTATTAAACCAATACTAATTGCTTTGTTCAGACACCATTGGTTTTTCCTAATATCGAGTTAGGTTAAATGATGCAAATATCTACGATTTTGATGAAAAAACCATTAGCAGTTAGCCTAAGCTTTTTGATAAAGCATTGAGACATTTTATTATATGGAACAACGTTGGTTCATATAAAAAGATGTAAACAACTTCATTAGGCAACCATTTTAAGTTGCAAGAATAAATAAAATGAAAATCATTACTAGTTTATGGCCCACTTTTATAAAACATAGCAACAAAGCAAACCTAAACCATACTATTAAATCAAGCAAGTTAACTATCGTAAAATACCATAATGGTGAACTATGGAAAAGAACTAGAACAATAGATCACAAGAAGAACCACACTATATAACTCTTCATGCTTAATCAACATATTAACCCACAAACTTAGATTAGTTTATTATCGTGGTTTTATGAAAAAACTGCTACGAAAAACTAATAACAATTATTATTTGGGGGCCTTGTGTCACGGGCCGTGGGCCGTCCCACACGCTGGCAAGCATCACACGTGCGGGCGTGGGCGTGATCGTCTTTGAAGAGCGTGGGCCAAAAATAACCAGCAAGAAGGATTTTGCGTGCCGTGGTGTCTCCATGAAAATGACCACCTCCGAGCCCTTCATGGGCTTCTCGAACAATATCTGGGACCTCATGAGGGAGAACACAGCGTCGAAGGATGGTATCCTTACCCTTTTTGTAAAGATGGCCTGCAACCATGGTGTAGTCACGGACCTCGCGGAGAAATTGATGTCGACGGATTGTCGCTTGGCGGAGAGCGTGGGCGCCTTCTAGTGGAAGAGCTCTGTGAGGAGATATCACCGAAAATCATGAAACCAATGAGGTGTTGCCGTGACCGTAAAGAGTTGAGCCGCCGGAAAGGCGCCCGAGACTCCAAAGGAGGGATCATCCGTGGTGGATGCGTGAAAGATAATCCGGGACAACATGAGATATGCCAGCCTTGTGAACAATTTCAAAAGGTGCAAATTCTTGCGTAAGGAGGACCCAACGAGCAATGCGGCCGTGGGCGTGGATTTGTTGATCAAAAAAAAAAGTGCCCGGTGGTCAACAAAGAATTTGATCCGACCGCCCAAAAAGATAGTGACGGAAGCGTTGGACGCAGAAAAAATAAAACCCAAGGCTTCTCGCTCTGTGGCGTAGTAGTTGCGTTCATTGGAGTTTGAGTTTCCTACCGGGCGAAGCGTTTGGTTTGTCAGTGTGCGCATCATATTCTTGAGAAAGAACAGCTCCAATAGCAAAGGCCGAGACATCGACATGGACATGAAAGGGCTTGTCCCATTGAGGAGGAACAAGAACCGGAGCCTGAGTAAGCAAGAGCTTCAACTGTTGGAAAGCGAAGATCCTCCGGGAATTCCAAGCCTGTGGGATTCATCACCCGTGAGTTTATGAATGGGATCTGCAATGGTCAGGCGAGTCCGGGGAATGAAGGTGGAGTAATAATTGACCTTACCCAAGAAAGAGCGTGTTTCCTTTATATTGGTGGTGCTTGAGCCTTTAGCACACAAAATGATTTTGGCAGATCCGTGGTGATACCGCTTTGTCAACCACATGTCCCAACGTAACACGGAAGTGACGCAAAAGGTGCATTTCTCGGGATTGAGACTAATGCCGGACTCATCACATTTCTGAAAGACGAGTTCCAATTTATCCAAATGGTCAGCCATGGAACTGTAGGCAGAGAAGTCATCTTGAAAAATTTGCAAGAAGGGATTTTCCTTCATAAAATCATGAAAAACTGAGAGCATGATACGTTGAAACGTGGATGGAGAGTTTGATAATCCAAAAGGAACCACCTTGTAGGCAAAAGTGCCCCACGGGGTGGTGAAGGTAGTCTTGAGTTGATCAGACTCTTGGATTGAGATCTAATTGTAGCCAGAAAAACCATCCATGAAAGAGTACATCTCATGTCCAAAGAACCTCTTCCGAACCCCGGTGCGCGAAGGGAAGTGGAAAATGATCACGCTCCGTGGCCTGATTGAGTTTTCGGTAGTCCACGCAAACGCGGATCTTACCATTGTGTTTGAGTGCAATGACGATGGGGCTCACCCACTCAGAATGTTTGACCTCATAGATCAAACCTGCAGCAAGGAGTTTGTCAATTTCCGCCTTGACGCGATCACGGTAATTGGGGTTGAGCCGGTACTGTCGTTGCTAGACTGGGCGTGCATCAGACTTGGTAGGAATGGTGAGTTCCCCCAAGGTTTTGTTGATCCCCCGAAGATCTCTGTAGCTCCAGGCAAAAATGTGTTTGAACTTTTTGAAGAGCGTGACAGCCCTGTTACGATAGGGTGTCGGAAGATTGGCAGCAAGTCGGACAGGCTGATTGTTGCCAACGTCCACGATCTCGACTTCAGGAGTCCGAATATGGGGAATAACTTCCGTGTCCTGGACAATATGAGCAGGAGGTTGAAGCATAACAGGATGCGTGGCACTCTGCGTGGTGAAAAAGAGAGGTTGCTGAGGTTCCTCAAGCAGTGGTTGCTTCATGACAGCGTGTACATCTACAGGAGCTGCAGGAGGTTCAGCGTCTGAAAAGTGATCAACACGTTGGATTCGATTGCAAGGAGCCAGGTAAGGGTCAAGCAACGCAGCCTGACCGTCCTGATCAAGAGTCATTTCTCCCCAAGGATCAAATATATTCGGGTAGGATGACAGAGGCGCACTCGCAGTGGAGCCCCGAACTTGATAAATATTCGGGCGCCCCTCGAATCGGTATGGCGAGAGAGGGTTCAGCATTGTCGACGGAAATGATTTTGCTGTTCCAAGTCCATGGTGGCATTGAGGTGACCATCGGTGATGACTAACCGATCCGCGGGCCCGAAGAATGGATGCTCTTGGCCCGGCGGAGAAAAGGTCCGCCGACCAACATTTCATAATCACCTGGATCTTCTCCAGCCTTCCAAACACCAAATTCCAAGGGAAATCTGAGATCACCAATGTTGATTTGAAGAAGAGGCGTGACGCCTTGAGGTCTCGTGATATGGCCATTGGCCAATTTGATGTCGTATGGGGCACGATAGAGTTGTTTGATGCCCATTTGTTTGCGGAGTTTATCCGTGATGAGATTGACCGCTACCTCCGGCCAATTTGAACATGATTGACTTGTTGATTGCCCACCGTGGCATGTACCGTGGGAGTAGAGGTAGCAACAGCCCCAACCAGAACAGTCGGGAGTGGTAACTGGTCCTTGAGAGAAGGACAGAGTTTCAAAATTGTGGCCAAGCTTAAAGGAATTTTGATTTTGGCTAGCTCCTCTTGGAGTTCCAGAGGCACATGAGAAAAAGGATCGGCGAGATCCACAGGTGCTGGAGTGCGTGGTAAAGAAGCAGCAACTTCTTTGAGTAGGTCAACCTCCGCAGCGATATTGGGATATGTCTGAGAGCGTGGAGGTTGAGACGTGGAAGGTGCGTCTTGTCTTTGTTGAGCTCGCGTGGTGGCATGGACATTAGCCAACGTGCGGCCTTCAGCAGCTTGCATGAGGTTCAAAATGCTCTGGCGAACTTTAGGCATGACATGCGGCATGAGTTTCTCCAAGTCAGGTGCAAAATGGACCTTTTTGTCTTCTGCATGAGGAATTGCATCGACTGCAAAGGCAGGTTGCGTGCCATTAGGAATAATGGTTAAGGGACGTGTCGCCCTGGTCTGGCGTGAAACCAAACCAACCCAATTTGATGGCTGGACTGGAGGATTAAGAGCCTGAAAAATTTCTTCCTGTGCTTGTTGATCTAGCGGAGGTTGATTTGCAGGAGCTGGTTGATAGCGTGATTGCTGAGGCGCGCGAGGTGGCTTCCGAAGAACAGGACGCGGGCCTTGTTTGCCATTAGCAATCCAGAGTTGGTAAGCCGTGAGGCGGACTGATGTGGTCTGATTGGTGCCAGGAAGCTGCACCTGAACTTGTGGGAGTTGAGGACACGCCGTGGTGGTATGACCCCATTCTTGACAGTGATAACACTGAGCTTTCGAAGGATCAAAAGGAGGACGTGTGTTGGGTCCCCGTTGTTGCTCCTGTTGCTGATAGAGTTGATTGGGTTGCGCCTGCAGTGGTGGCTGCTGATATGGCGATTGGTGCTGAGGTGTTGTTTGCACTTGATAAACCATCTTGTTGCGGAAAGGTGTAGGATGAGTGCGAGTGCATTCTTCCGTGGCATGATTGCACATGTTGCATCGTTTACAATGAGGCGGGCCATTGGTGGAGTTGCACTCATTCGCCAAGTGGCCTTGATATTTGCAGATATGGCACCAGATCTGACTGCGCTGCGGATTGGCGTGTTGAGGTTGAACAGCAGTCTGTGGAACCATGACAGGTGGAATGAAAGGGAGCTCCTGAAGAGCCACGCCACGGGAGGAAACATTGACTGAGTGATTGACAAGATCGATAGCCTGCTCTAAAGTCTTCGGGCGCAGGTATTCAGTCATGAGTCTGATAGCCGGAGGAAGTCCTTGGAGAAACCGCACCAAGATCCGGCTCTGGTGGGGTACTCCTTGAGTTTGCTTGAGCGAGAATGTGAAGACGGCCTCCGCAAAATCCCGGGCAGACTCGCCGTGGGCTCTTGTTGAAGGTCATTGAGTTGCTTGAGATGAAGTTGATCATCATCCGTGGGTCCCATAGTGAGAAAAGAAAAGCGCTTTCATTTCGGACCAATCTTGTTTCCAAAGGCTTTTTGTTGGACATGAGCCATTGATGAGGGGAGCCACGCAATGTGGTAGAAAAGATGTGGAATTTCAGTTGAGGTTGCGCATGACCATTCGGACAGCCCGAGCCTCAAATTCTTCCATGTGGGCCTGAGCACTTTGGTCTAAAGGTTTGCCGCCTAGTGTTGCCAAAGGTGGGATAAGTCACCTTAAGGGTCCGAAAGGTAGAGGTAAAAGTCTTTGGGCGGGACAGAACATGATAGTGAGGATAGTGAGGTGGAGTTGGAGGGGGTATGGTCTTTGGAAAGACCCTGTTTGAAGGGGTGACCGAGGTGGGGGTCTTTGAGGTGCCCGATCATTTGGTTTGAGGTCCATAAGATTGTAAAATGGGAAGAGCGGTGGGAAAGGTAGGGAAGGGAAATTCCTGGGGAGGAGCAAAAGAGACATGTGGATATCCCCGTCCACCCGTAGGGATGATGGTTGTGAAGGCAGGGCGTATGGCGGAAAGAGTGATGGATGAAGGCATGTTCGGGGTATGAAAGTAAGGTTGAGCGGTGGAGCGGATAGGGCTCGATAGTGATGAGGGAGACCGAGGCTGTGAGCAATGTTTGCACGCTTGAGGTGGAGAATTTGGGCCGAGACATGACACGAGGGGTGGGTGGCGCCCGGTGAGCCCTAGACCGAATGTGGCCTCCCTCAATGTCGTAAGCGCATCCATACATGTCACGAACAGCTTCCCTTCGATGATGGCGCCCAAGCGAGACGTCCGCAGGGGAAAGAAGTTCTTCCCGGGCGTGAAGTTTTGGACGGAACATGGTGACGTAAGAAAGGGGAAATCGAATCCAGACCGGCAGCGGCGGTGTTTGGGGTCCAGGTTCGGAACTCCTGCAAGACACCCTCTGTGAGGACCCTTGGATCTAACAGGAGAATCCCAGGGGACTATGTCACGCGGGGATTTGCAAGAAAAGAACAAGAAGAAGAAAACAGAACAAGAGAGAACGGTGAGAGGAAAATGATAAGCTTCCTTGATATCAATGATGAACATACATGAGCTCTACGCAATCGAGAAGACCAAGAGAGACAAGACTCAAAACTCATCTAAAAACTCATGTGCTAGCTCTACTCATATATATAGTACAATGGCCTTTGGCCCAATATAGAGACTCCGACCGATCTCTCGGCCGACTCGGAAGGAGGCCCCGATTCTTGAGGAATGTTGGCGGTGCCTCTTGAAGTGCCTCGAATCACGCTTGACGCCGACGCGGGCGGTGGCGGCCGTCACTTGTCCGAAGCCTCTTGTTGATCTGGACGCAGGCTTTGACCGCTGCGGGTCCGCCGCTTGTTCTTCTGGCCGAGCTTTTGATGGCTGACCCGTGGTCGATCGCGGGATCCTTGAGCTTGACCTGGTCCGTCGTATGCATGAATAGTCCTGAACCAGGAGGCACAGGACTAACAATCTGGACCATACATAGCGATCCTCGTTTGTGGGGTATGCATGTACAAGTTTTTGTATACTGTATATTAAGGTTTGCAAAATACTATAAGATTTGAGACAATGTACTTAATAGTGTTAATTTTGTACATGTATTATAATTTTTTTGAGGCTCTCGCTGCCCTACGTAAACCCCCCGTGTGAATATGCACCCAAACCAAAGGGGATTTAAGGGGGATTTTAATTTAAATGTGTCAAATGCAATGGTTTGTGTTAATAATGTTAGTTGTGTGTGAATAGTTTGTGTTAACTAAAAATTTTTTTGGCCCCTTCGGGGCCTTAAGGATGGTATAGGGGTGTAGATATAGACAATTTAAGTAATTGCAATGACCTTACTAGAAATAAAGGACATGTTTCTGCCATCACTAGTCTCATTGTCCAAATTTAGCTCAGGCAGAATATGCAAAGCTAAAACCATATGGAGGTAGTAGGAAAAAGATATTGCAAATACTCAAAGTAAAATTTCTCTAAAGCACCGTAAATGAGATAATAGAATTACAGAATAGACCCTCTAATCCAACATTTCCATGCGTGATAGTGGCTGGATTATAATATAATATGCCTCTGCCCTATTATTCATGAGTGACTTGCCAAGCCCGGCTCCTTCAGAAGAAGATACAACAGCCAGATACTATACGGATCTTGCACCTGTGGATGATGGCAATACAGCTTCCATTTCTGCTTCAATTAGCAGCACTGACCAGCCTTTGAAAAGTACAAATAATGTGATTGAAATCATGAACATAAGAAGAATATTGTGGCATCATGTCCCCTGCAATAGAACATGGAAAGGACCTAAAGATAACGAGAAGAGAACCCTGCAAGGTAATAAATAGCAGAGATCCAAGAAGCCAGCTTGTGAGTCCAACATAAACTGAAATGAATAGCATAAACTAAAATGAATTTCTGAGGACGAACTCTGTTTGCCATGCATTCAGAATGAGCAACAAAAGAATGATATGAAGGAATATCACTTGCTTAACCTGAGATGCCTTTGCAAGTAATAAACCGTTGCCAAGAAAATTTAACGAAGCACAATGGGCTCTTCTCCAAGTATTCCTTTAGCAATGCGATGTAAGAAACCCTTTTTGCCAAGAACAACGTCAACTTTAGCATTTGTGTTAAATTCCATTATTTGTAGTCGACCAAGCCATTTCTTGTGGCCCTGTCGCCAGTGCACCCAAATTGGCCAAATTGATCTGCATAAAGCCAAGAAATCTAGAAATAAACATCTGCCAGCGAGCTCAGCAAATGCCTCTACTGAATAATTTCTCATTTGCAACAGAATGAGTAATCTTCAACTTTAGAATGAATAGATGGATCTATCTCACTGCTCCATTTAAAAGATTTCTTCAGATTTATGGGCAAGGATTTAGTTCAATCCATCAGTTTTCATTGCTGTTCAAGCCTATCTCCTTTTATACTGTTTTTTGATTTAGATCCAAAACAGCTTGTATAATCAAAAACCCATTTTATGGAAGCATTAATAGATTCGAAAAATACTCCATAGTATGCCCATATTTTGAAAATCCTCATGATGCCCATCTAAGCCGGAAAAACTATGATTTAGGCAAGAAAAACTCTATAGTGCCATAATATGCCAATCTTACCTGTTAAGCTTACTTTCTGAGTGTCCGCTCCCAACCTTCACACCTTTTGAAAGCAAAACTCCATCATTTACACTGTCTGAAAGAAGAAACAGAGGCAGGAATAATCTGACCTGACGATTTAGTGTAGTTGGATCATGGCGAGCCCAAAAGACATCCAAAAAAGTCTCGTATCGACAAATTTTAGGATCATAAAGAACTCTAACTACTTCAGCATGGCCTGTATATCCTTCACAAACATCTCTGTAGGTAGGCGAATCTTCATCCCCTGTGCAATCTTCAGCCCCATTTTATCTCTCAATGCATTAGAACTACGGTTGCCAAAACCAAGCTTGTTCAACCATCCGCGCTTCCCCATTTCAAATCAAATAATAACAGAGTCAAAAAATGAACAGATCCAGAGGCTTGATTAGATGATATAAAGGAAATGGACGCAAGTGGTCTACGAGGCAAATGAAGAAATCAAGAATCGATGTTTCAAGTGGGCTTGAATCGGAAAAGATCTGCGAGAAATTTGAAGAACGGATAATTCGAAACAAGTTAACAAGTTGCTCAAAACCCAAACCAAGACCTCGAAAACCCTAAAAATAATGGGAAGATATTCACACCCACCACAAAAGAAGCCTCCACCACAGGATTTGCCCCCTTTTCTAAAAGCAACGGCTAACAAAAGAGTGCACTCTAGAAATACTATTTAGTACACCTGGATGAATACGACCACCAAATCATATGAAAACCTTAGAGAAAACAGTACAAAAACAGAAAAAAACCCCCTGTTATAATGCTAGATATTGATGTGCTCAGGATAGTGAGTTCTTGTTATCAAGTATTATAACGTGTTTGATATCGCTAGCTCCATAAAGAGCTTATAAGTTCTTGTCGATAGAAATCCGCTTTTCAGAAATATTATGCAAGTGCACCTTGAAATGAATTATGCCTATCTCCTTTAGGCAGTATGCCACAATTCCTTCAAAGCAGTGCAATTTACTACCACGCGACGCATTCCACATGATCGTTATTCCAGCATGCTCGTTGGATTCCAACCAAATAATTCGTGGTCCTCACATTTACACTAGCTAAAGTCTTAAAATCTAGCTTCATAACAGATTGTAGATGCAAATGATATGACAATCTTCTTTTTAAAGCCACGACACCTGACACCTGCTTTACAATTCTCTTCAAGAACACAATCGTCCTATCATACAATGCCTGTCGCACATTACATCCACCAAACATGATAGTGATAGATACATCCATAGTGATAGCAGCTCCACTACTTCCCCCATCCCACAATATCCAGGCTAGTCTTCCTTACTCAACCCTCCTGCTGACATGGCATTGATCCGACCATTGAATGCTTGATTGGAGGGCTAGATTTTATGCCACAACACAATCGGAACTGAATAAGGAAGGTATCCCTAGCTCCATACCCAGTCACTCCTCAATAACATTGACCTACCATCTAGCCTAGTGGCCACGTCTTTAGATACCAAATGAATTGACTCAGCAGATCATATGTTCCCCATCACGCCTTCTCCATCAAATCTACCACCACTATTGGTAGTAACATCACTCGATGCTGTCATCGAATTTGTCCAGGTGACATGTCTTACTTCCCTTATAAAGGCTCCTTTGCAGCCCTGCTATGCTTACTTCGAGTTTAAGCTTGCTGTCACCTCCAGAAATGTACCAGTAAAAGCAATGAAGCAAAATACACAATCATATTAGCACACATCGACATGTTCCATGACGCCAAGGTTCTAACAGTACAAAATGAATGGAGAATCTTTCACAATCGCACAAAGATGGGCGTAGTAACTTCATGTCTTCAAATCCATGGCATACTAATCCTTCACTGCTATGCAAACACCCTACATGAAATTAAAAAAATAAAAATAAAAACAAAAATAAAAAAAATAGAACCACCACATGCAAGAAACAAACAAGCTCATCTTTCTCTCATAAACACACAATTTTTAACACTATACACCATCAAAATCTTGTTCCAACTTATGCAAGAAATAGTTTAAACCAGTACAAAACTGATTTTGCATATTTTATAGAGGTATATATGATTATTAGTGACAATAGTAAAAGGGAGGAGGGAGGAGGTTCCAAAAGAAAGATACATTAGGAACTGAAAAATACTTTTAATCAATCACGTGTGGCTTTCTCATCCACTCTATTTTTGCCATGTGGTTCTGTGGTACATGGTTACAACTTGCAATGTTTCATCCTTTGCTCCATCTATTGGCACATTCAACTTCTTAGATGAGATTACAACTTAATCCAACATATTCAACTTGCTCTTTTACGCAGATGATATTTTTGCTGTTGTTCCAGCTTTCAATATCTCTTCTGAAATTACAGCTTCTTTGGGTGCTAGAAAATATCGATGAGATCTTTAGTCTTGGTCCAATGAATGCCTCATTGGGCAGTCTTTGTTACAGATTTCCTCTCTTCCTTCATAGAGTTATAGAAATTTAATCCCAGCTTCCATCTTCGAAGGATGATTTTCAAAAATTAAGGAAAACCTGGTTTGTTTGCTAAGGCGCATCGCTGTTTTTGCATCTGCAAAGCTTAAGTTTTTAGTGACTTTCCTAAATTCTTGATTTCTATTTCAGTGTTTTGCTATCTAATTTTATGTGTTTATATGATGCTAGTATCTCCACTAAAGTTGTCTCCAACATCACATGCAGCGGCTGATCAGGTGTAACCAAGTTAAGATAACATGCCCCTGATACTTGTCTAGAAATATTGGAGTAGACTTCACAGGTGGAGAGCTCGTCGAGGATGAACCTTTATTGTACTATTGTAGACTAGCTTTGATAAACTTCTGCACAGATATCTTCGAGATACGAAATTGAGACATGGCCTGGACAAAGAAATTTGCCCTGGCCACATCAGTGGTAGGCCTAGGACTGGAACATAATTTGGCATAGATAAAACTAGAGCGGTAGGTACAAAGACAGGAGCAAGAGTCAAAACTGAGAGTCAGAACATGAAGAGAAATAGGAATGGAATCAAGATCAGAACCTGGGACATGATCAAGTTCAGGAATTGCATCATGAGTAGAAGCAGAGTCAGGATCAAGATCGGAATAGAAAATGTAACTAGGATGGAGATAGGAACGGGATCTGATCAGAAGCAAGAAGTAATACATGAACTGAAGTAGATATTAGCTCGGGCACAAAGACCAAAGATGAACTAGGACTAAGGCCAGAACCAGGAAAAATGATCAGCACTAGTGAATCTGTGGGTTATGTAACTCGAGCCAAGATAAACCCAAAACTACTGATATGTAGGCTGGCAATTAGAATGAACTCTTCCGAATAGAACCTTAAAGGGTGCCTTACTTTCTATGACTAGTCCAGAGAAAATCTCATGCCCATCAATCACTCCATCAACCTCCAAATGCTCAAGCTTGATTCAAGAATTGCATGCTTAGAAGCAAACATATTATCCATAAAGCAAGCATTTGCACTACAATAAAACATCTAATTTTCCACCTCTAACCCCCAAAAATATCGTATTTAGAAAGTCTCTACTGACCTTCAAAAGGAATAAAGCTTTTATCGAATGCCAACGGAGTTGGACAAATATCAGTCCATCATCGAGAGACTCCTACTACTCGGACCTACCTCCGATGTTTATACACAGATTTGCTTGTTTGATTGGGCAATCATATTTGTCTGTTCTATTTTTAGGTATAGCTTTTGAAGAAGTCCGTTTTCGTTTAGCATGATTTTCTTGTTCGTGGTCGTCTACGTCTCCAATGGGGGAGGACTGGGTAATTCGGCTCAAGCATTTCTTAAGAAAGATTTGGTTTTCACTTTTTTCATACAATGCTCAAACACCTCATCCTTTTTTATGTGTTTGCCTAGATTTTGACCTAATCTTTAATCTTTTTCTAAATGATGGAATACCACTTGCCGGTCACTTTAGCTGCAAGTACATTAGACCCTAATGAGTTGTTAAAAGGAGGTTGTAGGTACCTCCTTGCATAGGATATTGGATACCCTAGACCACCTTAGTGACATCCCTGGAGCGAGTGTCAAATGTCATCAAGATCTTGTCAAACAATGCCTAATGCATGTCGAACTATATGATAATAAATTTTGAGAGCACTAGGTACTTTTCATACAATGCTACCTTATCAATTTCCTTACGTATAGGGTAGGTGAGCCATCTATTCAACCTTGAGCTTTTAGACTTTAGGACGGATGAGCAGCATGCTAGAGACACAAGAGCATGCAACTAAGCACCTATATGATCATATAGTTGGAGATGAGATATCTTCATGATATATCCAGATTGACAGCTTCACTCATACGGCTACATATGGAATTGTTGAGAATGCCTCCTTCGATTGGGTGGGCAAGTTGGAGATCAAACCCAGGACCTCTTGCTTGCAGTTATGGCAGCACTATATGATAGACATACCTATCGAGAGCTGACAATTGCTATCAGAGTAGGCCTATCCTAGGACATCCTCAGAAACTTGGATCCAGGTGTTGGGGCAATACAAGTGAAGAAGTACCTGCAAGATCACCCCAACACTGATTTTGAAATGAATTGTACGACTATGTTACTGTATTATATATGGAACATGATATGAGCTATTTTGCATTATAATTGTTTTATTGATATTGTTTACTTTGACAATTTTTAAATACCAAACAACTAATACAACAATGAAGAAAAACTTATAACAAGTATATGCAACAAGGACCCCAAAGCACAGCAGAGTGCCTAGCTAGGAGGGCTCTACTTGCAGGGAATGCTAATGCTGAGGGGGCTCAGGGACCACAGGTGCAAAGCACAACCAAAGTAGCTGCAACGGATAAAGAAAAGCCAAGAAGCACAAGCATCATTGGTCATCAAAATCTGGATCATGCTCGGACTCATCAGACTCTGATACTGAAACAGAATTAGAGGATGAGAGGAAGTTGATGGAATTGGACCCGTCAACAGAGTTCCTAAGAATAGGGCCAAGGCCAGGATAAGGCATACCATAAGTAGATTACACTATGAGCAATGTGTGACAGACACGAAAGCTCGAGTAGTTCTCTAAGAGATCTGGGATGAAAGCTGAAGCTTGGCTAAGATGAACTGCAAGAATTTAAAAAAGCATATATGGAATCAAGGATAAAGATAAAGACGAGGTGGATACATCCAACCTCAAAGGTCTAGTCTGTATGTGATGGAAGGGTTATTCTTGTGCTCACGGCTTAAGCCGAAACACGTGCAGATTCAAGAAATTTACAAAAAAATTTAAGTGACATTATGTGCTAAGGTATTATAAGTGCCACATGATCCAGGACTTCTATCATTTTGAGCAAGGCCAAGGATCAGTCAGATTATATACGGAGGAGTTCATGCGATTTTCCATTTATGTACATGACATCAGTGAAAGGCGAGCAATGGAGAGATACATTGAAGGCCTTAATAAAAACATATAAAAGCTAGTAAAAGAACCAACTAAACCAGTGCTGATGAAAAGCAATTATTGTACTGGTTATCATAAGCAAGAGAGCAAGAAATAGATCACCACCAAAGATCAATTAGGTGATTCAATTTACTCTAAGACCATAAGGCACTTTCTGGAATCCATCCCAACAAAAAACAAGAAGAGTGTATAAGAAAGAAACTCTTTTTCTATGCCTGCAGTCTAGGCATAGGACCCATGACTGTCCTTTTATTATAGAGTCAACAATGATGGAGATGGAGAAGTAGACACCGACAGAAGAAGACGATGACGTTCCTTGTGACTGCATAATGCTGTATTTTCACACTGACCCCAATTTTTGGTCCACAGTTGTTTTTTCCTTGTACGGAAGTGTTGTTTTATGCCAAAAACAACACCAAAATGGCCCCAAAAGTCCACGTGGCCCGTTTATCCGCACAAAGAGACAGTGGTTTTTTGACAGAAATTTTCCACGGTGGTCTTTTGGCCATTTTTGTCAACGTGTCCTTTTTTTTCACTATTGTTTTTATCAGTTTTTTTCTACGTGTGGTTTTTTTGTCACTGTTGTTTTTGTAAGAAGTCATGCGTTGTTTTTTTGAAAAGTACACGCGTAGATTTACATATTACTACTAATGAAGAAGTAAAAAAAACAGATCTTTTTCTTTTTTTCTATGTGTTTTGTTTTTTTCCTCTACTTGTAGTTTTTAAAAGTTGTCATTGTTTTCTTAGAGAAAGATGTGTGGTTTTTAAAGAAATTCACATGTTGCATTTAAAAATAATTACTATTTTCAAATATTGTTTTCCTCAATATTATATGTAGCTATTAAAAAGTAGACACGTTATTTCTTAAATTGGTTGTTTCCAAGTGTTGTTTTTGCAAGAAAATTAAAATAAAATATCCGTGGACTTTTTTTAACTTTACAAAAACAACACGTTTGGTTTACACGTAGACATGTTTTTAAGCAATCAAATCTTGGCACGTGGCACTCATTCTTTATATGTGGATATCTTTTTAACTAATCAAACCTTGACACGTGGCAACCACATTCTTTTAAAAAAAAAACCCGCTTCTACTTTTTTTCTTTTTGCCTAGTGATAATTTCAATCTACAAAATATAGAGCACACAACATTTGAATGCAAACACAAGCAAAATGAATAGAGTCTTTTAGGGAAGGCTTTAAGAATCAAACCCAAACATTAACACAGATATTATGTATGATATTATTATATTGTAATCTAAATTTTAGATTTACATTGAAACATTCAATGGGTAAAACTCATCTTATATTATAATGTTATACCGTAAGTGCGTAGTGCATCGAGCCCTAATTTGAATGGCCGAGATCATCTGGATGCATCCGAAGGCCTAGATTTATTGCACGACTTACCAACACTGTGATTGGTCATGCTTCGATCTCTTAAGGGGAAAGGGTAAATGAAAAGGCGAAAAAGGAAAAGGGAAGTGGAAAGAGAGAATGTGAAGGGCAAAAAGGCATGGGGAAAAGGGAAAAGGGTAAAAGGAAAAGGGAAAAGGGTGGGGATAAGAGAAGAGAAAAAGGCATGGAAAACGAAAAAGGGAAAGGGAACCTGGGAAAAGGGCACGAGGGAAGGAGGAAGAGATAAAGTGGAAAAGGTAAATGGAAAGGGCATGAAAAAAATAAGGAAAGAGGAAAAGGTTAAAAAAAGGAGAAAATGAAGGAGAAAAAAAACATGGAAAAGGGGAGGAGAAAAAAAGCATGGGAAAAGGAAAGAGCATGGGAAAAAGGGAGAAAAAGAGAAGCGTTGAGGAAAGAGAAAAAAGGAAGGGACAAATGGCATAGGAAAAGGGAAAAAAAAGAGAGGGAAAGGGAAGGGAAAAAACGCATCAAGAAAAGGGGAAGAGTGAAAGGTTGGAAAAATGAGGAAAAGGGAAGAGACAAGGGGGAACAAGAAAAGGATGGGGAGAGGGGGAAAGAAAAAAAGGCATAGAAAAAGGGAAAGTGAGAAGAAAGAAAAAAGGAAAGGGAAACGGGGAAAAGGAACCTAGGTAAAGGTCACAAGGAAAAAGAAAGAGGGAAACGAGAAAAGGGAAGGGGGGAAGGGCATGAGAGAAAAGGGAAGAGGAAAATGGTGAAGAAAGGGAAAAAAGAAAAAAGGGAAAACAAAAGGGGCAAGAGAGAAAGGGTGGGAAAAAGAGGAAAATGGGTATAGGAAATAAGAGAATAAAACAAATGTGCAAAAGGCATGGAAAATGGGAAAAGGAAAAGGAAGGGAAGGGAAAAAGTGCACAGGAAAAGGATCGGCAAAGGAGGAAAACGGAAAGAAAAAAATCCATCAAGAAAAGGAAAACGGAAAAAAAAGGAAAGGGAAAGGGAAGCAGGGGAGTGATGGAGGGAGGGGAAAGGGAAAAGGACATGAGGAAAGGCAAAGAGAAAAGAAAAATGAAGGGTTGAAAGAAGGGAAAATTGCACGGGAAGAGGGAAAGGGTGGGAAAGGGTGGGAAAAGGAGGAAAAGGAAGCACGGGAAAAATAGAAAGAAGAAAAGGGTGGGAAAAGGGAAATAGAAAAGAAAAAAGAATGGAAAAGGGGGGAAAGAGAGAGAGGCAGGGGAAAAAGGAAATGAGGAAAATGGAAAAGGGGAAGAGAAAAAGGGAACATGGAAAAGGGAAAGAGGGAAATGGTGAGGAGATGGAAAAAGGGCAGGTAAAAAGGGCATGGAAAACGGGAGGGAGAAAAGAAAAATGGAAGGGAAAAGGGCACACAAAAAAGGAGGAAAAAAGTGGGAAATGGAGGAAAAGAGAAGGGAAAATAGGCATGGAAAAGGGCGAAAGAGTAAAAGGTTGAGAAAAAGGGAAGACATGGAAAAAGGGTGGGGAAAAGAGACGGCATAAAAAAAAGAGAAAGGGGAAGGGAAAAGGGCAAAGAAAAAAGAGAAGAGGGGAAAAGGTGGAAAAAGGAGCAAAAGGAAAGGGAAAAAAGTTATCGGGAACAGGGAAGGGGGAAGGAAAGGGATGGGAAAACAAGGAAACATGTGAGAAAGACGAGAAAAAAAAGGAAAAGAAAAAAAAAAGTAGAGAAAATAAGAAAAAATGAAATGCGGGATAGAGCAAAAGGGAAAGGGAAAGGGATAGGGCTTTTCTCACTGCATCCCAAAGCATTTACAGGCTCTCAACTTATGCCCAGCAACGCTGGGCACCATTACTAGTATCTGATTAATGGTTAAAGGTTCAGAACAATTAAATTAAAACATGACTTGTTATAATTTGAAAACACTGTAGCCCGGGTATTGACTCGGTTACTGTAGCACAGTTGACTGTGCCAATGGGGTTACATCCGATCCGACCATCTTATATGTGGTATTCTCCCATGGAGTGGGACCTCCCAAAGATGCCAAAGACGTGATATATGGCTGCTTCCAATCTTATGAGCAACCAATCTTATGGCTGGTTCCAATCTTATGCCAGAGACACTGACCTTGAAGCTTCTACCAGAAAAATGTATCACAGGAAAAGGCAAACCAGCATATCCTTCCTTGCAGCCATGAGTGAATTTATTCTGTGATAAAAAAGAGTTGTATTGATTCAATAATAATAGACGATGGAAAACTAAAATAGACTAAAATATCTTTTGCAAAACAGAAAGGAAAGGAGCTAAGGAGGCCAAGATTTGCCTAAGACAATGCTATGCTAAAACATAGCCACTTCAGAATAAATCAAAGTCTGATGAAAGCATATTACCTTAAATCTTGCTAACAGATGAACACTGACTGTCTAACCTGTATATCATATAGGGAGATCAGATTAGTTTTAAAAAATACCAATGCCATTAAAAGGGCATATTGAAAGCATTGAAAATAGAGAAAACCTTCATTTAGGGATTTGCCAAATATATAAACATATAAGGACACTGTACATAAAGCGGTCTAATTATATTGGAAGAACTGGTATAAGATGAGGGGATCATAAGTTTTGTAAAAAAGTGCTAAGGCTAACAGTGCTTACATTACACAAGGCCTTCAAAGTAACTAAACGATCAATCAAATGATGTCGAGCAAAATTACCAGCCTACGATCACCCTTTGAGCTGCAGCTTTGTCATGTAGCAGAGTGAATTAGAAGTTCGTGCCGGTCAAAATTCAGTCGCTTTTTCTCTGCTGTTCATAATAGCTACGCTTGACGTGAATAGCTCAGCTGAGGGTAACCACCAAAGGGATGTAGGCCATCGTCATAGAACCCATTCGTTTGGATGCAGTTCCGCCCAGGGCCGAAATCACCCTTGTGCCAAGCTCCCTGTCATTCTTCATTCAGCTTCATGGTAGAGTAGCCCAACAGCAGAAGCACATAGCAGAAACAGATTCGGCCAACATGGGAAGAGTAGCCCACAGCATAAGCAGATTCGGCCAAACGAAAAGCAGAGGTGGATTGAGAAAGCAGACAAGAGAAAAACATGGCAAACAGAGAGGTCGCAGCAGATTCGACCAAGAAACAAGAAGGATTCGGCCAAGAAGCAGAAGCAGAAGCAGATTGGGCCAAGAAACAGAAGCAGAAGCAGATTCAGCCAACAACTAAAAGCAGATTCGGCCAAGAAAACAGGCCTAGAACAGGCCGCAAGCTCCTAGAACAGGCCGCGAGCTCACCAACCAAAGGATTCGCGGCTGAACTTTGCCATCGCCATAGCTGGAAGGAGCAGGAAATCGCCATAGTTGCTGCAGCACAAGAAAAGCGGGAAAGAAGGGAAAGAAACACAAAATGGCCCCCAATAGGATGATAGGACCTGGATCAAAATCCAGGCCGTTCATCTCGACCCATCTCGGCCGTTGAATTGTTTCACATTTTTTAATTTCCCTTAATTTGCATGGTTCCTAAATGTGCTAAACAATTTTGCATGGTTCCTAAATGTACTATATAATTTAGGAAGGCCATTGCAGGGGATAATGCTGTTGCGGTGCTTCTAGATGAGGCAGAGGGCCGCGAGCCCTCTGTGGTGGCACCGCCGAAGCATCTTGCCATGCAATGGCCTGAAGCAAACAAAAAAAAGGATAGGTGTAATAACTTCAGTTGAGCACTATGTTTTTGGCGAGAATCGCCTCCTCTGGAACATATGCTCCCATTTGGCTCACTATTATTCCACAAAAGTTGTAAATACTAGGCAAAATGATCTATGTAACCTGCCAAGTTTCTAGCACTTGATTTGTCGAAATTATTAGGATACATCACTCCACCAGGGTTGACTATTTTATACTGAAATATGGGATCTTAGATAGTAAGTACCCCACAGTCTACAAAAGTTGGCATGGAATATGATGATGTGGCACTTCAAGCGGTGACATGCCATGCCAAGAGTAGGCAAGACCAACTTTGACTAGGCAAAAAATGAAGCGATGTACAACTTTTGCTTTCCATGGGTGATGGGCAATTTTTGGCTGACATGGCAAGATATGAGTGACATGGACTTGATGACTAGGCATTCTTATAAGAAATATGATGACTTTTTAGGATGTTTGTATAGGAATTTGGCAAGGAATATATTTCGAAAGAGTTAAAAATAACTAGTAAAATCTTATTTTCGAAGTTGCCATGTCATTGCCACATCAACTTTCATTTATTAACAATTATCATGGCTCAACCTACACTACCATGTTTGCCCCTTTGAGCAACAAAATCTCATGAAGTTTGTTCAATCTCAGATGGCTTGAAGATATCATTAAGGCACATTGATCAACAAGCCATAATTAAAAATTGGTGGTTTGAGCTATAGAGTTGAATATATGAACAAAAGTTGGTTGAAAACCTAAGTACATTTGAAAAAAACTTGATTGAAGATTGAAAGACCATGCGCCCTTCTCCATGCAAAGTGGTGTCAATTTATAAAAAGCCCCACATGTCAACCACGGCCATGGTGGACATGGTCATAACCTCCAATTTACTTAAGCTAATCACTCTTTTTTGAAAAACAAAAGCTGGAACCAAAAGGGTTTAATTTGTGATATTTACCATATGATTGGCATTACAGATTGTTAAACAATACATTTGTTTGGCGATGGATGCACATTGAATGGTCTTTGTGAAGTGTTGTTTACTGAAATCTAGGTCTAGTGTGATCTCATATTGTGCTACTTATGTGATAATATTGGAAAGATAGATTTGGTGACTTCGATTGGTCACAAATGGCTAACTGTAATCTGATACCAGTATTAATGCATGATAAGATTTTAATGTCACATTGTGGGTTGTTGGAGCATAGTGTTATGCACATTAAGTTAATAAGTGATGTTACATTTTGTAAGCTAATAAAGATCAAAGGATATATGGCGTACATCTATGAATGAATGGTGAATCTAAGATATTAAATAATAATGTAGTGCTGGATCTAGGATGACTAAATGAATAAGCATATCTTTTCTCAAAAAATAAAAATGGGAGTAGGAGTACTTTATGTGGCCTGGATTTAAAACCCAGGGTAGATATTTGGGGACATGTACTTACTAGTAAACGAGGCGTTTTAAAGTTGTGAACTTTATCTGACCGTAGTCGTAGTAAGAATATAGTCGAAGAAGAAATGCAAACGCCCCACAGGGCAGTATTCTGCAGGACTTTTGGGGCGAGCTACTTTCGGGGGGTTAGCATCAACACTCTCCCTCTACGTGATCATATGGTGAAAGGGCCTAGTCGAATCTAACTAGGATATGACCTTCGAAACGTAAACCATATGTGTTGTTAGGTTCTTGAAGGGTTTACGTTATGGAGCTCATTTTCCCTATCCGACCGTTTAATCTGTCGTTCAAGTAACCTGCTTCGAGCAGGTTCAAAAAAATCCAAGATCTGTTCGGGAGAACTTATCAAACTGTAAAGCGTCCTGTGGTCGACTGTGTAGAACCCCAAGTGTTTTGTCGGTCAGGCAATATACCTGCTCCGGAATGGAGATTCGACTTCGCCATATCATCCGGAATGCCAAAATTACCCCCGGAACCAAGTTATACGGTCATTTTTTGCAACAAAAGAAACACAAACCCTCTACATGGCAGTATTCTGCAGCCACCTCTTAGGCCAATTGACTACGAACCTATTGGACATGAGCCACTTTGGCACTTCTTGGAGAAGGGGTGGTCTTCTGCTCACGAAACTTGGTCTCCATGGTAATATCGACATTTTGAGTCCATTGGCAGTGTCAGTTCACAGGTCTGGATTGGGAGAGTTGCCCGTCTGTGGCCAGGAGCCTTCAGGAGAGGACCTTTGGGGCGAACTGCTTCCAGAAGGTTTTAAGGGTGCTTCTTCTAGCGTCAACACCCTCCCTCTACCTGATGACATTACGCAAGATCCTGGTCGAATCTGACTAGGATATGGCCTCCGAAACGTAAATCCTGTGTGTTGCTAGGTTATTGAAGGGTTTACGTTATGGAGGTGGGGAGTTTTTAGTCGATTGCACTTGGGACATGGTCTAGAAGGCTGCGGTTGAAAACTTCGAAGCAATAGGCCCGGCGGAATGGGGTTTGGTTTATCACGCTCCCCAATGTGGCAATTAGAAATCAAAAGTGCCTTTTTCGCGTTAGCAAAATTGTTTGGGATCATTAATGGCTAATAGATCCAAACTCTGTTGTTTCAGTTGACATGGCTCCGTATGTATGTTTAGAAAAGATGCACCTAGTTATCTAAGAAAACGACCACGTTTTGGCCTCTGAAACATAAACCCTACAATAACCTAGCAACACCGCGGGGTTTTGCGTTTGGGAGGCCAAAATTGGTCGTTTTCTTTGATAACTAGGTGCATCTTTCTAAACATGCGTCTTGAGCCAAGGCAAAAAATAACGAGTTTGGATCTATTAGCCATCCATCATGATCCCAAACAATTTTGCTACCTTGCAAAAGCTCTTGATTTTTAATTGCCACATTGGGGGCAGGATAAATCCAAACCCCATTCCGTCAGTTCCTATTGCTTCGAGTTTTCAACTGCAGCTTCTCGACCATGTCTCAAGTGCAACTGAGTAAAACTCGACCTCCATAATGTAAACCCTTCAATAACCTAGCAACACACAGGGTTTACGTTTCGGAGGTCATATCCTAGTCAGATTCGACCAGGATCTTGCGTAATCTCATCAGGTAGAGGGAGGGTGTTGATGCCAGAAGAAGCACCCTTAAAACCTTCCGGAAGCAGTTCCCCCCAAAGGTCCTCTCCCGAAGGCTCCTGGCCACAGACGGGCAACTCTCCCAACTGCCAATGGACTCAAAACGTCGATATTATCATGGAGACCAAGTTTCGTGAGCAGAAGACCACCCCTTCTCCAAGAAGTGCCAAAGTGGCTCATGTCCAATAGGTTCGTAGTCAATTGGCCTAAGAGGTGGCTGCAGATAATGCTATGTAGAGGGTTCGTGTTTCTTTTGTTGCAAAAAATGACCGTATAACTTGGTCCTTAGGGTAATTTCGGCATTCCGGATGATATGGCGAAGTCGAATCTCCATTCCGGAGTCTTTGTACTGCCCGAAAGATAAAACATTTGGGTTTCTACACTGTCAACCGCAGAACGCTTCGCGTTTTGATAAGTTCTCCCGGACCGATCTTGGATTTTTTTGAACCTGCTCGAAGCAAGCTACTTGAATGCCGGATTCAACGGCCGGGATAAGGAAACCGAGTTCCCGGGAGAAGGGGGTATTGGCATTTGCCTACAATAACCCCGCAAGGCCACGGTGGTTTTATGCGTTTTGGAGGCCATACCCTAGCCGATTGGGCGAGATCTTGCACAATGTCATGAGGTAGTGGGAGGGCGTTGGCGCCCGAAAGGCGGAGCCCTAAAACCTTCCGGAAGAAGTTAGGTCCCAAAAGGTCCTCTCGGAGGGTCCTTGGCCCGCGGACGGGCAACTCTCCCACCGGGCGTGATCGACTCTGCCGCGGACTTCGAAACATCGACATTACCACGGAGACCAAGTTTCATGGGCAGAAGACCACCGCCTCCCTGAAGCGCCAAAGTAGCTCATGTCCAACACGTTAAGTAGTGAATTGGCCTTTAGCGGAGGGTGCGCGGCATCTTGCCATGTAGAGGGTTAATTGTTTTCTTTTTTGCAAAAAATGGCCCAGGTGTAACTTGGTCCCTAGGGTAATTTCGCTATTTCCGGACGACATGGCGAAGTCAAATCTCCATTCCTGAGCCTTTGTATGCTGCCCGACGACAAAACACTTGGGTTTCTACACCGGTCGACTTCTGGGACACTTTTGGGAGGGATATGTTCTCGGGGCCGGATCTTGAATTTTTTAACCCGCTTTCGAGGCAAGTTACGAATGGAGAATTCAACTGGTGGGATAGGGGAAACCGGGTTCAGGAAGGGAGGCATTGGCATTTGCCCTCCAGGAGGAGCACCGGTAGGAAAGCACCTCGGTAACCTTTGTGATGTCCGTCTCACGGGGGTCCGCCACCTAGGCTATAACATGCCACACGGGCTCCAACATGCCACGTGAGCTCCAACATGCCAAGTTGGCTCCAACGTGCCACCTAGGCTCAAGCATGCCAAGGTGGCTCAAATATGCCACCTAGGCTCCAACATGCCACACGGGCTTCAACATGCCACGTAGGCTCCAACATGCCAACTAGGCTCCAACATGCCTGCGTGAGCTCTAGCATGCCACCCAGGCTCCCAGCGTGCCACCTAGGCTCCAACATGCCACCTTGGCTCCAACATGCCAAGGTGGCTCCAACATGCCACCTAGACTCAAGCGTGCGGGTGGCTCAAACATGCCACCTAGGCTCCAACATGCCACGTAGGCTCCAATATGCCACCTAGGCTCCAACATGCCACCTACGGCTCCAACATGCCACGTGGGCTCCAACATGCCACCCAGGCTCCAACATGCCACCCAGGGCTCCAACATGCCACCCGGGCTCCAACATGCCACGTGTGCTCCAACATGCCACATAGGCTCCAACATGCCAAGTTGGCTCCAACGTGCCACCTAGGCTCAAGCATGCCAACGTGGCTCAAATATGCCACCATCAGCTCCAACATGCCCGCGTGGGGAAGGTCGCAACATGCCACACAGGCTCCAACATGCCCGCGTGAGCTCTAACATGCCACCTAGGCTCCAACATGCCACCAAGGCTTCAACATGCCCGCGTGGCTCCAACGCATGAATGACCAAGGCAAGATATGAATGACATGGACATGGACTTGATGGCGTTAGGATATTGTTAGGATTTTAGCGTGGTCCTATGACATTAATGCTTAGGGATTTGTTGCGGCGGTCCGCACCCCAAATCAAGGAATACAAATCAAATTCTTAATGGTTTTGTTATGCAAAAATAGGCGTTAAGTAATTGAAGTAGTTGAAGTAACTTGTCTTGCATGGAATACTAGTATAAGGACATGTGATGGGTGCGTGTGCATCACATGTAGCAAATCAAGTACTACGTCCTACCACTATAAAGACCCGTGATATGGAAGGATAGGACATGTAGAGAATCAAGTATTCTTTCCTACTTCTATAAAGACATGTGACAATAGAAGTATTACACATGTAATGAAGTAATTCATGTATTCTTTCCTACAATGCCTTAGCAAATAAAGTACTCTGTCCTACTACTTTAAAGACATGTGAATGGAAGTATAGGACATGTAGAGAATCAAATATTCTTTCCTACATCTATAAAGACATGTGACAATAGAATTATTAGACATGTAGAAATTCAAGTATTCTTTCCTACAATGGATTGTATTATAAAATGACATGTCACAATAGAAGAAACTACAAAACAACAGTGGATGTTTTAGTCCACTAAAAAAAGAACACCATTATCGAACAAAACCATACCTCCACAAATCCACATGTAGGATTCTTTGAAAACAGGACATGTAGACCTACCAAAACTGATGTTTTCAACAGTGGACCAAAAACCGGGGTGAGTGTGTTTCGCTGCTATAGAGTTTGAGAATGTTGCAAGTCACTACGGTATCATTTCAACAGTCGATCACGTAGCTAATAAATCCATTGCCATTCTTATTGACATGGCTAGCATCCACAACTTTGTCTCGGCTACAATGGTCGGGATGATTAAGAATAGAATAGAACTAGTAATGGTACCCAGCCTTGCTGGGCATAAATTAGGAACCTTTAATTTCTTTCTTTTTTTATTCTCCCTTTTTGTTTTTCTAACCCACTTCTCCCTCCCTTTGCCTTCCCTTTCCCCTTCCCCTTTTTTTCTTTCTCTTTTTCTTATCAGCTTTTTCCCTTCCTTTTTATCTTTCCCCGCTCTTCCCATTTTTCCACTACTCTTTTTCCCTTTCTTTTTCCCCTTCCTCTTCCTTTTCCTTTTCCTTTTCCTTTTCTCTTTCCCGTTTCTCATGCATTTTTTTCGTTCTCTTTTGCTTACCTTTTCATGTGCCCTTTTCTTCCTTTCCCCACCCTCTTCCTCTTGATCACGTGCCCTTTTCCCCATCTCTTTTCCTATTTCTCTCTCCTCTTTTCCTCATGCTCTTTTTGCTTTCCCTTCTCCTTTTTCCGCTTCCCTTTTCCTTTCAACTTTCCATTCCCTTTTCATACTTTCCCCACCCTTTTGCTTTGAGCTGTTCCCTTTTTCCCTTTCCTTTTTCTTTCCCCTTCCTTTACATTTTCCCTTTCCCGTTCCCTTTCCCTTTTCATATGCCTCTTTCCATTCCCTACTCAACCTTTTTTATGTACCCTTTTTCCTTCTTTCCCCATCCTCTTCCCCCTTTTCCCCTTTCAACTTTCTCCTTTCTTGTTTCTTTTTTCTTTTCCCTTTCCCATACTCTTTTTCCCTTTCTTTTTTCTATTTCCTCACCCTTTCTCTCTTCCCTTTTTTCTCGTGCCCTTTTCTCCTTCCTCTTTTCCTCTTTTCCTATTCCTTGCTCCCTACCCTTTGTCTATTCTACTTTCCACCCACCCTTTTCCTCCTTTTTCCATCCTTTCCCTCTTCCTTTTTCTCGATGCTCTTTTTGCTTCCCTTTTTCTCTTTCTTCACCCTTTCTCTCTTCCCTTTTTTTCACGCCCTTTCCTTTTTTCTCTTTTTCTCGTTCCCTTTTCCCAAGTTCTCTTTTGCCCTTTTCCCCCTCTCTTTTCCTTTTTACTTTCCCTTTTCCCATGGACTTTGCAACCTTTTCTTATTTTCCCTTACCTTTTTCTCCTTTTCTCACCCTTACTTCTTACCCTTCTCGCGGTGCCCTTTTTCCTTTCCCTTTCCCCCTCGCCTATTCTATTCCTTTTTCTATTTCCTTTTATCTTTCCCTTTTTCCTTTTCTCTTTCTCTTTCCTTTTTCCTCTTACCTTTCTTTTATTCCTTTTCCCTTTTCCCTTTCATCGTTTTTCCTTTTCCCTTCCTCTTTTCCTTTTCCCTTTCATCGTTTTTCCTTTTCCCTTTTCCTTTTCCCTTTTCCCTTTTCCCTTTTCCCTTTCATCGTTTTTCCTTTTCCCTTCCCCTTTCCCTTTTCCCTTTTCCCTTTTCCTTTTTCCCTTTCATCGTTTTCCTTTTCCCTTCCCCTTTTACTTTTCCCTATTCCCTTTTCCCTTTCATCGTTTTTCCTTTTCCCTTCCCCTTTTCCTTTTCCCGTTTCCCTTTTCCCTTTTCCCGTTTGTCGTTTTACCTTTTCCCTTCCCTTTTCCCTTTTCCCTTTCATCGTTTTTTCCTTTTCCCTTCCCCTTTTCCTTTTCCCTTTTCCTTTTCCCTTTTCCCTTTTCCCTTTCATCGTTTTCCTTTTCCCTTTTCCTTTTCCTTTTCCCTTTCATCGTTTTCCTTTTCCCTTCCCTTTTCCTTTTCCCTTTTCCCTTTTCCCTTTTCCCTTTCATTGTTTTTCCTTTTTCTTTTCCTTTTCCCTTTTCCTTTTCCTTTTTCCTTTTCCCTTTCATATTGAAGCCATAGTCAAGATGAAATTTTAGTTGAAGACACGCACACATCATCTCCACCATTGGTCAATCAAATCCTCGACCGTCCGATTTAGGGCTCCATTGAAGACACACGCTATAATTTTATAATATAAGATAGAATAGGTTTTTAGCGTCCACGGAGACCAATTGGCCTATGGGACCCAAACAAAAAGAGAGCAGCAAGCGTATTACTGACAGGATTAAAAAACCCCCGCCCCGAAGGGTTTTCGAGGGAAAAACCTTAGCAGAGAAAGACTTTGAAGTGTAACTCTTGACCTGTAATAATGGCAAATGAGACAAGAAATAGCTTATATCTTCAAGCTGGAATCGGTAGATCCCGATACCAACAGCAACTTCCAAAGAGGTAACTTTGAGCAAGTTTTCCAAGCAAGTGACGAGGATAATATAGAAGTTCTATGACCTATTCTCGGATGAAATCAAGGAGCTTCTACTTTACAAGGTAGTCGAACACGAGATCACACTTTGCACCAGATACTGTGACGACCATACGGATATTTGTATCATACGAACATTATACTCGTATGTACAAAAGATGGTCGTCACATGGATGCAAAAGGGTAGTTGCACAAGACAGGATTTGAACTTTCCAGTTGCGAGTCACACACCCTTACCAAGTGCGCTACCAATATTTATCTAAAATATTTTTTCACGTCTTCCTCATATGTAGGACTATTTCCAAGAGGTTCTAGAATATTCTAGAACCTAAATGCATGCGCGACACTTGGCGCGATCTCATTCATTGGAGTGGCGCGATCCTGACCGTTGGCCTAGATATATAAGAAGGCACCTCCTTCTTGTCGAACCATTCCGGTTCAACGCCAGTCTTGAGCCTCCTAGGCATCTGTCTCGTGTTCCTGCTTGCTTTCGAGCCATTGTATTCTTGATTCCCGTTCATATATCAGATTCTTTACTGATCTTGGCGTATTTCTTGCGTATTTTCCACGTATTTTCCTTGTTTTCGCGTAAGTTCATGAGAGTTTGAACCGGAATCCCTTATCGGTTCTTGCCTGCTCTGATCCCAAGGATTTCTTTATCCATATTGGGCGATTCCCGTCTCTATGGAGGAGGTTTCATCCTTATTACAGCAGGTCCAGCAACTTGTTCAAGTATGCCAAGAGTTGCAGTTGGATAATAAGGAGCTCCAGGAATAGTTAACTTCTCATGAATCAGCCTCTAGCTCCGGGAGGAGGTCATCGGAACCTAAGATCAGCCCGCCAGAAAAATTTGATGGCACTAGATCCAAGCTCCAAGGTTTTTCGAATCAGATTCGTCTTGTTATTCGCCTCCACCCTCATAGGTATCCTACAGATCGAGAACAGGTCGGACTAGTTGGCTCCCTTCTTTCTGGGTCAGCCTTGAGTTGGTTTGCCCTCTGCTGGAGAAAGGGGCTCCCGAGTTGCAAAATTTTGCTTTATTCACTGCAGAGACTCGAGGCATGCTTTGGAGACACCGATCGTCAGCGCACAACAGTCACAAAAATTTGCAATCTAAGGCAAGGTTCTCGTCCAGCTTCAGTGTTTGCATCAGAATTTCGTCAAATTGCGGTAGATACTGCCTGGGATGATGTTGAACTTTGAGATTGTTTCCGAAGGGGGTTACGTGAGGATGTCAAAGATATGCTGTTGTCTAGAGGACCCTCAGACTTTGGAAGAAACCATCAGATTTGCGGTTCGATAATCGGCTCTTCAAGCGCAGGCAGGAGAGACGTAGTCAGGTCTTCCCAATCACACAAGCGCCTGTAGCTACGCCTTCCTCGGTTTCATCTGTAGAATCTAACAGGTCTAGACATGAGCCTATGCAGATTGATCAGGCAGTTCGAGAACCTATATCTGCCACCGAGAAGCAGCATCGGAGATGTTACGGCTTAAAGCCGGCTTGGGGGAGCGGCTCGGGTGCAAGCATCGGGAAACCATATTTTACTAAGGCTTGTAATTTATCGGTAGCTCATTTTTCCCTAGGGTCTTGGCTTGGTAGTTAAATTAGTTTATTGCCATAGAACCATTGGGTTTATTAAATTTAAATGATAAAAGAGGTCGATAACGTCCGCGGATTCGTTTAGCGAGAAAAATACCACGATAACGAAACGGTCTATCGGATCCCGGGCAAAATGGATCGATCCGACCGTAAAAAATTCGGTCTGAGGGATATTTACGGCGATTTCGGTTTTAGAAGATCTTCTACCTTTTTGATAGATATTTGAGGCCAATAAAGGGATTTCCGGAAATATCTTGATCCAGCCTATATAACTTCATTCAATCTCGGACAGTAGATCGGCTGAAGGCATGGAGTGAATCTTTTGTTCTGTCATAGCAATCCCGGTTGAGTATGTCCTCTGAAATAGAAGTCATGATTGCTTTGCTTACAACAGGAAAACGAATTCCTGAATCTAAGCCCGAGCCCGGTTGGGTGGTTACTAGCCTCTTAAAGATTGGAGAGCGTCCTTCTTTCTTTGATTTCTATTATTTAGATTGTAAGAGATTTCCTTTGTTGTATCAAGTTGGTATCAGAGCCAGTCCGCTCTTGAACCTGTGACTGTGACGATGGCACACCGTTACAACATCTCTGAAGAGCAATACCAGCAGGCCTTAAGGACTGCTGATTTCATCGCTACCCAGATAGCACTGCCACAACCTACATCCCCAGAGGATTACCAATACAAATTAGAGCAGATTGCTCTACTTTATGGTTTTCTTCCCAGTAATGCCCAGCCACCTCCATTACCTAGAGATCCTCCACCGCTCATCCACCACCACCCGAGAAAATCCACCCTTGAGAGAGGCAACCCGAGCCTCGATGATCTGGCTGAAACTAATACTCCAACTAAAAGGTAAAGGCTCTAAATGGTTGGAAAAAGTTGATCTACCATACTTTCTTGGCCCGGTGTCCGTCAAGCCAATGCAAGTAATAAGTTTCACGGGGATATGGGAAAAGTTCTTTGAGAGAGTTAGCAGCGGTAGAAGCAAGAGAAACCGCAAGCCATGGACACCTATTTAGATGAACAAGCACAACAAGAGAATGGACATTTAGCGGCGTGGGCTTGCGGCGGCGTCCCGGCGCGACGTGGCGTCGCAAATAACGCGTCACCATGCGACGTCAAAAGCGGCGTCACATCGCGAACACCACACAGCGCAAAGCGTCCACTGGCGTGTGTCGGGCGATCGCCTTACACGTCGCATCACGGCGTCGTTTATGTGGCGTATATGTGTCGTATGTGGCGTATGTGTCGTATGTGGCGTCGATGCGTATGTGGCGTCGATGCATATATGTGGCGTATATGACACGTCGGTATGTATATGTGGCGTATATGACACGCGTCGATGCGTATATGTGGCGTAGGTGGTCGCATGTGGCGTATATTTTTATACCGCGAAGGTTAATGGTTTTAGGATTACAAATTCAATACATGCGATTGATGCACGTGCGAAAAGACTCACGGCGACCAACTGCGGCTTCATTTAAAGCGTGTTGCTGGCATGCATCATCCGCGATAGATGTGCTCTTTGCTATAAATTGTTCATTATAAAAGCGGCGTTGTGCGTGTCAAAATCTAGTTGTTCCAAGTTTACAATCCTTGAAGGTAACTTGACAATAGGCTTGTTGTCAATCATTGTTCTTTGAGAGAAGAACGGGATAAAAGCCTTAAAATTTGTGCAAGAACACAAGAAAAATCCCACACTTTTACCTTTTGTCCGTAGAAGCATTATAGTGTTTAATATGACTTGCGGTAAACTTGTCAGACGTCGATGGCGGATTCTAGGTTTACCTCCTTCATCTAGACTCTTGAGAAACCGAACTAGCGGAAAAATGGTTTTTTGGGGGCTTTGAGAGCTTGCAAGAGCTGGAAAAATATTAATGCGGAACTATATCGACAAACCAAAAGAAGCACATATGGATACGTCAATACGGGGAAAAGAAGGTTATGATCTAAAATCTCATCTTTGGGTATACAAGTAATTCTAATGGCACTATGGAAGTTGAAAGATCAACATCAAGGTTGGAATCGGCGGCAATGCTTGAACTTGCAACTTTACACCAAACGCGTCTGGATGATTTTGTGATATATGATGGTGGAGGAATTTGCGTTTCAATTGCACAAGTTCCATATGAAGCCGACCCCATTGATGAGGATTTTGAAAAGCCGAGATACTATGTGGCTCTGAGATGATGGTTACGTTTTCGATTATCAAGGCATATGGATAGCGAGAATGCCCTTGTTCAACGGACTGCTCCCTAAAACTATTTGACATGGATGGCATAATTAACTTGTAATGAACTGAATTCGGGGCAAGCAACTTCCGGGGGGAGTTTAGGGTCCCAGCTCTGGCGTCAACACCCCCACTCCATGTCAAGATACGGTGCAAGGTCCCGACCAAATATGACAAGGAGAGGGCCTCCAAACGTAAACCCCAGTGACTTGCCCGATTCTAGAAGGGTTTTTTGTTTTGGGGGCGAGTTTTGTCTTCTGGCCCTGAGAACTTGGTCCCTAGGGCAAAGTCGGCGTTCAGTCCATTGGCGAGTCAAATCGCAGCTTCCTGGAGGGGGAGGTCGCCCGTCCAGTCCCCAGGGCCTTGGGGAGAGGAAAATCGGGGGCAGCGGCTTCAGGGATTTTATGGTCCGTGCTCGGCATCAACACCCCCCTCCACGTCAAGTGACGGTATGAAGGTCCCGCCTCGAATCGACAAGGAGAGGGCCTCCAAAACGTAAACCATGTGGGTTGCCGAGGTTCTAGAAGGGTTTGGCGTTTTGGGGGCGAGACTTGGTCTGTTGCACTTGGGACTGGCCGAAGCCGCTGCCGGAATCTGAACAAGGGGAACCGGCCGAGGCGAGTTTGGGCACATCCTCCTCCCGATGTGGCAAGTAGAAGTCGGGGCTTTTGCGGATGGCAAGACATTCATAAATTACATAATTAATGCATTGTGCGAAAATAAATTCTGATTTTTTGCCACCGGATTCCTAATCCATCTCCATCCACCACCCAATTTTGAAATTTTTTTGGCGGAGAAGGTCTAGGTCAAAGGGTTAGCTAAGGTCAAAGGAATGGAGTTTGTGAGATCGTTGTACTTGGGGTTGACCTTGGCTCGGGCCGGGCGTTATACTTGGTCTAAGATTGCATTGGGCGTAAACCACGTGACTTGCCGATTCTAGAAGGGTTTTGTTTTGGTTTTTGCTCCCTAAAGCTATTTGACATGGATGGCATAACTAACTTGTAATGAACTGGTTTTGTTTCTCCGAAACAATTGTACCTTGATGAAAGATTGCTTCATAGTTTCCAAGTGAAAATTTTTTAATGTGTCCGCACTTGTTATTTGCCCCCGGTCAAAGACTACGCCTTTTTTCGATGCACACTCTTTTAGTTATGCATTTTATTGCATTTATGGTTTATAAATTCGTAATTAATGCATGGCATGGAATTAAATTATGGTTTTTTGTCACCGGCTTCCATGGTCATCACCGGCATACAGAAAATTTCCAAAATTTTCGGATAAGGTCCGACAAGCGTTGGGGTTAGAACGGTCCCGCGGCCGTTGTTGGGCAAGCATGGTAGCACCCTTCCCCAAGTCAAACAAAGGCGACTTTGAATGGCCACCTCGGTAGGGGGAGAGTCCCGCCCCGGGAGGCGGACCCCAAAAATGTTCTCGAGGCAGCTGTCACAGCACGCCCCCCAGGGGATCTTGTATGCTAATGAACACCCTCCCGAAGCTTCGGTTCCCCTATATATCCGGTAGTTGAATCCTCCGCTCAAGGATCCAAAAGGGATTTGCTCAAATAAGCCTAGGGACAAACTTTAATGAGCTTCACATTAAAAAAAAAAAGATGCAAAAACAATAACGTCGCTATAACAAAATACGTCAGCGGGGGCGTTGCGTGCGGCGACGCATTTGAAATAACGTCGCATGCGGCGTGGCGCCGCATCGACGGCTCGTAATATTTTGAAACCACGCGGCGGCGGCTTTTTCCTTCTTTTTTTGCCCTACTTCTTGAGGTTCTTGGGCGATTATACGGCTAGTACCACGATCTACACCGCAAGCAACTATTCTAAGGTTAGTATATCATGTTTTTTAGATTGAATAGGTTTTTGGATTGAATGGTGCATGCCCAACCTTCCTCTTTTTTGGTTTCCTTTCCTTCCTCTTCTTCTTTGTTCTTGATTTTTTTTTTTTTCTTCCCATTCTTCCATGCCTCGTTCATTCTTCCTCCTTCTTTCTTTCTCATGCTTCATTTCTTCCTCATTCTTCCTCATGCTTCATTTCTTCCTCCTTCTTCCATGCTTCATTCTTTCCTCATTCTTTCTTCCCATATTTCTTCTTTCCTCATTTCTTTCTCATTCTTTCTTCCTCATTCTTTCTCATTTCTTTCTTCCTCATGCTTTCTCATTCTTTATTCCTCACTCTTTCTCATTCTTCCTCATTCTTTCTCATTTCTTGCTTTCTCATTTCTTTCTCATGCTTTCTCATTTCTTTCTCATTTCTTTCTCATGCTTTCTCATTTGTTTCTCATTTCCATTCTTTCTCATGCTTTCTCATTCCTCATTCTTTCCCCTCCCTTCCCTCATTTCTTTTTTCTCTTCCCTTCCTTATTCTTCATTTTTTCATTTCTTATTCTTCATTCTTTTTAATTTCATTTCTTCATTCTTCATTTGTTTCTTATTCTTCACATTTCTTCCTCACTTTCCATTCGATCCTTTTCTTTCCCTTCCCTTATTTCTTCCTTCCATTCTATTCCCTTCCCTTCTCTTATTTCCTCTTATTTTTCTTCATTCTTTCTTGTTTCTTCTCTTATTTCTTCTCTATTCTATCCTTATTTCTTCCCTTCTATTCTCTTATTTCTTTCTCTTGTTTTATTTCTATCTCTTGTTTTCTATCCCCCTTTTTTTTTTTTTTTCTTCTTCTTGATGTTTTCTTCTTTGTTCTTATTCTTCTAATGCTTTGTTATACATTTTGCAGCTTTCTATTACGATTTGGACCCGCGAGGATCTTGTACACACGCGTCCTTATTTTGGTAAGTAGTTGATCGCGACTTGCATTTTATTTTTATAGTTTTAAGTAGGTTAAAAAATTGATGGAGTGGCTTGTTCAAGGGCACGGCCGGCTCCACCTAGAGTGGGGAGGACCATGTACCCCGGGTTCAAGTCCACTTTCACTACAATCATAAATGTTTCCTAGGTTAATGAGTGGCTTGTTCAAGGGCACTGGTCGGCTCCACCTAGAGTGGAGAGGACCACGTGCGGGTTCAAGTCCACTTCGGTTCCACTTGTTATTTTTTAGGTTTAAAATAAAATTGTAGTGGCTTGTTCAAGGGGCACGGTCGGCTCCACCTTGCGTGGAGAGGACTAGGTGTCCCGGGTCCAAGTCCACTTTTCTTCTCATTCTTAGGTAGATGTGGCTCACGGCAAGGACATGGTAGGGCTCCACCGCTGAAGTGGGGGAGGACCAGGTGTTGGGGCCTTAGTTCACGTTTATTGTCGGTTTTAGCTAGAGGTAGCTAGGGGCTAGGTTAAGTTAACGATGGCTTCGGATGATTCCCTTCACACCCGTGCTAGTTAAAAAAAAATAGGTTAGGCTAACTTAATGTAGTACTAATTCGCACTAAAAGCGTTGGTAAAAAATAACTTAACTAATTAACTAAATTATTTGAACATGTCTAGTTAAGTTAGTCAAAGGCATAAAAATTATATGTACAATTAACTAAACTTAAAGTGACCTCTATAGTGCTAATTTCTAATTTAGTTAATTTTTTAGTTAATTTTGCTAACTAATCCTAACAAGGTCTAAGATAAGTTTAGGTAGTGTTTTTGGTTAAAAAAAGTTAACTAAATTTTGGGACTATCTGCTAACTAATTAACTAGTAATCTGAATGTAAATTGACCGTGGGTCCGAATACCCTAATCTAACCTATTTAGTTTTTCTTGTTTCTTCTTCTTTTTTTTTTTTTTTGCTTTTTTGGGGGGGGGGATAAGGTATTAGTAAGCCATAGGGCGTGTTATAAGTAATGATTATATGGTGCATACATGTTTGATATTGTCGTATTATGTTGCATTTACTTTGTGCATGCTTGGCTTTTGTATTCATTATTTTGTTTTTGTTTGTAGGCATAAAATGGCCTCGATGGGGCGAGAGATGCTTAGTGAAATTAGGCATCCTCATCAATCACATATCTATGACCGAATTTAACGACATATGCAAACCGGATGATCAATTAACCGTTTTGTAGCATCGGTTGAGAAAGAATGTCGGTTACGAATTATGTGGGAGGTGGCGAGCATGAGTCCGAGTTGGAAGATATGATGAGAAAGAACTTAAAGTCTTGGGTTTGCAATCCCGAGCGAATTGAGGATGCTACTTAAGTATAAAGTGCCACTTATGAGCCCCTATCTTTGAGGCATACGTGGGGACGATGGGCTAATTAAATGGCGAGAAAAAAGGTCCGCGCTAAAAGATCACAAGATGGCCGATGCTTGATCTCAATGATGAACATGTGAAGGAGTTAGATAGTCTTATCCATGGTGGGAGCTCTATTGGTGCGGGGGGCTAGATTATCATTACATGCTCATGATAAATGTCTTTGCATTTATTGACAAATTCCCGTGGATCTTTGTTGGAGTTGTAAAAAGTGCATTGGTAGTAAACAAGATCGCCAGGATATACCAAATCCGATCTTGGGAACCACAGACTTTAATCAAGATGATTATTATCTTGGCATTATGTGGAGAGGCCAAGATAGAGCTGCATCATGGTTGTTGGTCGACAAGTATATCCGTTTCAAGAGCCCAAGTCCAAAGATTGGCCACACCCCTTGGACTTGCCCCCGAGGTCTTTTGTGGAGATGAGCCACGAGGGACCAATGGTAGTCTGCCATTCATGAATGGAGGAACCTTTGCTTGCACTTACTTGACCATCTTCCGAGCCAATTCTCTTCTTATAGGAGATGGTCAAATGCAATGCATAGTGCTCCAAGAAGGGCTGATATGAAGATAAGTCTTGAGTGGAAAGCCAAAATGAGACTTCGTGTATAAGTACGTCCCCGTAAATAGCTCTCGCTCTTGCGGAAGGAGTCTATGCCATCCACGCTCCAAGGTTGGACACACACAAAGCTCAATTGCAAAAGGGTCAAACTCCATTTTGATGACTCCCTTACAAATGTGTGGGTGGCTATTGGTGATTGGGACCACGGCCCTCGTTTTTTGCAAGGAGCGAATGCCCAAATTGAAGAGCCAAGTATACACTACAAGATGGAATCGGTCGCGATATCCTTGGTGGGAGAAGAGAGTTTTACATCATCATCGATGACCAAGCATCATGGGGGCATGAGATATCCGACATATATTCCACGGGCTACATTTACGAGATGCTCCTTGATTTTGTCCGTGCAATGCGGCTTATGGGGTTGTGTGTTGAGATAAACCCAACCGATCGATACTCTAGCACATTGGACATCATCCAACATATGAAGGTCCAAATGATGATGGATAGAGAGCTGGTGCACATGGATCGCCCATCTATTGCTCAAGGCGTCGTCGATGTGTTCAAAACAAAGCAGGCTTTCTTCGATATAGTTGTGAGAGAGAGACGACATATGAAGTGTGGTGATCCACTTGAGATGGCTAAGCTCTTGTTAAATGCTTGCAAGAAGTGATTAATATAATTTTGTCTTCCTATTTGAGGCTTGTTGCAACCAATAAATGTTTTTAGTCAAAATTACTAATGAAAAAGTAATTTATTAATCAAAAAATTATTATTAATGGTAAATAAATTATTAATCATAACTTGTAGATAAAGTGTCGCTTCTGACGTCGAACCCTAGGTTTTGTGTGCTACATCATCAAACCCTAGATTGTAAATGCCATGTGGCACAATCTAGGGTTTGATGATGTGGCACACGCCTAAGTTAGGGTTTGATGACATGGCACTTACTATGATGTGGCAATAGGAAGTCGCGACGTGACACAACCTAGGGTTTGATGATGTGCCACACATAACGTAGGGTTTCATGATGTGGCACTAAAAATGCCACGATGGGATAATTTAGGGTTGATTGTATGACATGATACATGGCCTGATAATATGGCAACCTAGAGTTCGATATGCACCCCATACCTATATCACGAGATACTTTTCTAATATAAATAAGAAGATAAGAATATAAATTTAGGTATTTATTCAAAGACACTTGTTCAAAGCTTTTCTCTCGCTAATTCTCGTTATGTTCAAATTAATATATATAGTCATGGCGAGGCTCAATTCTTAGCGGTTTTCCTCATTGTGGCCCTCTTTACTGATGCAATATTCATGGCATTATCGTCTCCCCCCTCCCCCCGGTCAAGGCGGTCAAGATCTGGAGTAAGTCTCAGGGGCTCATTAGTGGCACATTTTTCAACCATAAAAATACTATTTTTCATCTCTATGGTTTGTAAGTATCATTCTATTATTGCAACCAATATCATTCATGGTTATCAAATGTTTCTCTCACAATTTCTTTTGATCTAGGTGTGCTCTTTTCTCGGCGATGAATAGAGGTAATCGCAATCGCATGAAAGAATGAGCAAGACGAAGGTAAGTATTTATATAGTTTTTATTATAATGCTTTTACCCTCTAATTAGGTATGTGAGTTTATGCATGGAGTTTTAATTTGTTGTGTAGAGGAAAGGGACGAGTTTAGAGAAAATAGGAGGAGGACTCCACGAGGTAGGGGCAATCGTCTTTGATGTTCCTCTAAGACGCCAACCTCCACCTATCACTACACCCAAAGAGGTTTGGGTATTAAGATAGCTTTTTATAAAAATAATAAATAAATGAATTGTTTTTGCATGATATTTGTGCTTCTGCACTCCTCCTCGGCTCCCCGCCTTCCTCGCAAAAGAGACCAAATTGCGGCATATTTTTTGCCTCTTTGACACCAACGCCAGCTAGGCAGACCTCCCGCCCTATTCCCCAACGACATAGTGTTGATTATCGGCCTCCACGTTCTCGCGAGAATATTGAGAATGCTAGACGTAGTATATGGACTCCCGCTCTAGGCAAGAGACGGGAAATGATTTTTCTAATGCAAGGAACTTGGAGGAAGATTTCAACAGTAAATATATATCCACTACGCACCAAACATTTCTTTGGTTGCGGCATGTTAAAGATGTCATTCTCTCATTACTTCCCGTGTCAAGAAGTAGTGGAGCAACAGACTCACAACGTTCAAGATCGCGACGATCATCCACGGGGTTCGGGATCCAAGAACATGGTCGCCGCGCTGACTTGGAGAGGGAAGGATCCCGACGACGTCCCACGTGCCCACGTGTCAAGAAGAGCGCCCATTTCGCTTTGTTTTAGACACGTAAGTCTGCAAGGGTGATTTGGCCCCTAATATACCCGACTATCATATTAATAATAATTTTTGATGTAAGTTATGTGAACATATTATTTAAGATATCAACCTTAAATATTAGTACTTTGTCATCTAAATTTGTTGTTTTGTTCATTCTCTTCACTTAGAATACATTGTAAAGTGCTCAAAAGGTTCTTAATCGGGGACGGGATATGTATATTGACGGTAGACATAAACACGCTTTTATATACCCACCATTTATGCTTCAGGGACGATCTTCCTAAGAAGGATGATGAGGGAAGTGTCTTTTATACTACTACGAGGGACGCGGTCACAAATAATATCTCTCGCTTATGGCCTCCCAGCGGTATAGGGGAGTGGCTCGGGCGCTTATGACCAACGCGAAATAGAGGCGTCAAAAATAAAATGAAACAGAGTTTCCCAGAGATAGAAAAAGCAAAGGCATTTAACTGGAAGAAGCTCACTTCGATGATGGGCGAGCTTATACGAAAAAGGAGGTACATGACCTAGTCATAGTCTTGTTTTTATTATTTTGATATTGCGTTGATCTATCGATGTATGTCAAAGGCACAATGTGGTCAAGGAACTGAAGCAGACTTGCGAAAAAGAAGGAGGCGATTGGTCAAAAGTCCCTAAACCACTTAATCTCCACAAGGAAGATATCAAGGTATTTCTTATTTTTTTTTTTGTCATTCGCTCACTTTAACTTGTGATAATGTTGTGTGCCTTGCAATCGGTTGCATTCGAACGTGCAAAGGATCCGAAAAAAACATAGAGCTCGGACCGACAAAGCAACTAAAAGTGAGCGAAAGCCGTCTCATTTGGGCTCCGGCGGTCGAAAAGGGTTTCTCTATAGATTCGTAAGAGCTATATTAGTTCACATTAATTTTAATAAGAACTTTAAATGTCACTAGCTAATACTCGTTATATTGTCATAGGAACATCTATACGGGTTTAAACGACAAGCGGCAAAGGTACAAGTAGCCACGGGCGTGGAGCCGCTTTATCCGTATCAACAGCTTATCGACGAGGGAACTCTCCCACTTCGGAATGCGGGGTGCGTTGTAGAAAATTATTATAATTCTATGAACTACATTAACGCCATATTCTTTTGGTTTTATAGGAAGCGAAGGGCGATATGAATGAAGGTCTAGAGCATGACATGGGGCTCGGGCGAGGGATCTGCAAACGCGTCATTTGGAGAGCCATCCAATCGCAAGCGGTGACGGTTTGAGGCGTACTCTAACTACGTACTTTCGGATGACTACTCCACCGAATCGAGAGAGAGTAGCTCTAGGCTAAAAGGGTGGATACTCCTCTTAACGAGTCTTTTGTGATTATTTAAAAATATAAATACAATTCACTTTTGTGATTATTTAAAAATATAAATATAAAAAATAATTTTGTGACTATTTAAAAATATGAATATAAAAACACTTTTGTGATTATTTAAAAATATTTTTTATATTTATATTTTTATATAAATATTTTTTATTTTTTTTTTTTTTTTTTCTACACGCCGCATGCGACGTATCCACGCGGGCTTTTTTTTTTTGCGTGGCTTTTCTATACGCTGCGGATTTTCTAATTTTCCACGTGTATATTCCACGTGTCACGTCGCATGCGGCGCCTACACGCGGGCTTTTTACGCCTGCGTGTATATTCCACGTATATGCCACGTGTATATTCCACGGTAATACGTTCCCATCGTGTCACGCCGCATGCGGCGTATACACGCGGGCTTTTTACGCTGCGCATGGATTTTGGTGATGTTCCACGTGTATATTCCACGTGTATATTCCGCGTGTATATTTCCGCGTCACGCGTGCCATCACGGCGTCTGCTTGCTGACGCCCGTGTCGCGTCTGCGGCGGCGTCTGCGCGGCGCTGCTGAAGCGTCGCATGCGGCGCCGCGTCGCATGCGGCGATAATGCCTGACGACGTCTGTAGCGGCGTCTGGCGGCCGCCGTCGACGTCGCCGCTTGAGGCGTCGCTTGACGCCGCTATTGGCGTCGCTAAATGACCCTTTTCTTGTTGTGAAGCTCAAGTTTGGTGGCAAGGTCGCAGGTTGATGCAGCCTGAGGTTAACTCATGGGCAGTTTTTCGTAGTGCATTCAAAGCCCACTATTTGCCAGCGAACTATTACAGGATATTGCAAAAAGAGTGGGATCTTGTTAAACAGGATGATGGAGAAACAGTGTCAGAATATTACATGAAATTTAGTCATCTAGGTTCACAAGTTAGGAACTTGGGTGAACACGAACTCTTAAGGAAGTTTGTGAATGGGTTAAGGGAGGACATATTTGCAGAGTTAGATCTTATTGAGCCAGTCAATATGGAAGATGCAATTAAGAAAGCAGGAGCTGCAGAACGAAAGTTGAACCCCAAGGCTCGTAAGTTAGTTATATGGGAAGGAGCGCCTTCTCGTGAACAGAAAAGACCGAAGCGAGAAAAATTTGAAAATAGAAGAGATAAGAAAAATAAAAGGGGCCGTGAAGAGCGTAAGACCAGGTTTAACGGGAGAAATGGAAAACGCTCTAATAACGGACGTAAGTCCAAACAGAAATGAGTAAATGGCCAAAGACTGGATGTTATAATTGTGGGGGTCCACATTATCAATTCAACTCGCCTCAAGAATACAAAAACCATACAAAAAAATACAAAGAAAGTCAGCTTTTAAAGAGCCAGCCTAAGGAAAGGCAAGTTGCTCAATCTCACCATGTGGAAAATAGACCAAACTTCCGGGGAAGGAGAGGAAAGAAATAAAGGAAAGCGTCGCGGCCATTGAGCAGGAAAAAGGGGAGACCGCAAATTGCATACCTAAAGAATTTGTTCTAAGGCGATCACGAGGTCTTGAAGCATGGTCGCTTAAAATGAAAGGTTGAAGAAAAGGTCAAGATGTGACTGTTTTTACTTGATGATGGTTCAACACATGATTTTATCTCGCGCAGGACTTGGTGTACAAATTAACATTACCTATCTGTGATTTGCAAACAAAAATCACAGGTGGTCAGGGTTTGAAAGGTCCTAGGAATCAGTGTGATAAATACATAGTAGCTCCCATCCAAATAGGGCAGTATTTTGAAGAAAGAATTTTGATTATGGCCCCTCTAGGAACTATGGATGTGATATTAGGAATTGGATGGCGAGAACAAAGATGATGCCCACCTAATTACGAGGAAAAGACAAGAACTATAATGGTTGAAGGGCAACCTTTGAAGTTGTGTACGATTCCACATCTCAGTTTGAACCCCTACCGACATACTCAAAACTAAGAAGTTAATATGTATGTGAATCATACTTTATTTACTTGAGAAACTCGACCCTCCATCACGAGTGCCTCTCGAAGTTGTACGGGTTTTAAAGAGACAATTAGACGATCTCTTCAAAGATGAGGAAACTTTAGATCTCCCTCCTCATCGTCCAGAGGATCATGCTATACAGTTGCAAGAAAACGCTAAACCTCCAAACAGGGCACCTTATAGAGTCAGCCATTTTGAGAAATTAGAGCTTGAGAAACAGATAGCAGAGATGTTAGAACGACAGCTAATACGGCCAAGCTGTTCTCCTTTTGGCGCACCTGTTATTCTCATCAAAAAGAAAGATAAGGGATATAGAATGTGTGTGGATTATAGAGCTCTTAATAAGTTGACTATTAAGGATAAATTCCCAGTGCCTAGAGCAGATGACCTATTTGATGAATTACGAGGTGCTTGCATATTTAGCAAAATTGATTTGAAATCAGGATATCATCAAATCCGAATAAAGGAAGAAGACATTGGTAAAACGGCATTCCGAACTCTGACCAATGCTCCGGCAACTTTCTGTCGACTTATGGGGAGAGTTCTAGCACCTGTCTTAGGGAAAAGTGTTGTAGTCTTTTTTTGACGATATACTTATATATAGTAGAACTATTGAAGAGCATAAGCAACACCTTCAACAGGTTTTTGACCTTCTGAGGCAGAATAAGTTGTTTTTTAATGAGTCCAAAAGCAGGTTCTTTATGCAAGAAGTTGGATATTTAGGTCATATCATATCCAAAGAAGGCATACGGATGGATCCCGAAAAGATTAGGATTATTATTGATTGGCCACGGCCTGAAAACCTCAAGGACTTACGATCTTTTGTGCAGTTATGCAGTTACTATCGAAGATTTGTGAAAGATTTTACAAAAATAACCCTTCCTCTTAGCAGGTTTTTAAAGAAAGATGCCCCCTTTGTTTGGAATCTGGAAGCCGAGGAAGCTTTCCGAATTCTGAAAAAGAACATGGCAACTGAACCGGTATTAGTGCTACCTGATTGGAATAAGCCTTTTACAGTTTGTTCGGATGCAAGTGGAAATGCTATTGGTGCAGTATTGATGCAAGATGGACATCCATTAGCTTATGTCAGCCGAATGCTTAAACCATTAGAGCAAAAGTATAGCACTTATGAAAAGGAATTCATTGCCTTAGTTCATGCACTCAAGAAGTGGAGACATTATCTTATGGGATCTAAGTTTGTAGCTCGCTTTGATCAGCAAAGTTTGAAACATATAGAAACGCAGGATATTATCAATGCGTGGCAATTGAAGCTCATTGACACTATAAAGGATTTTGAAGGAATGCAGCTTGAATATAAGCCTGGAAAGGAGAACCAGGTTGCAGAGGCATTAAGTCGGATAAGTATTCAAGCTATATCTGTAGCAGAATTTGTTGATTTGGAACCTATGAAAGAAGAATATGTGAACGACCTTTCCTTTGCTACTCCGTACGCACAGGTAGAAAAGGATGGAAGAGATCCTTTGGCAGAGTATAGAATCCATAATGGATTACTATTCTATCGAAATCGTACTTGTGTTACACAAGCATACAGGTTGAAGGTTATACAGGAATATCATGAACCTCCATACTCCGGTCATAGAGGAATTCAAGCTACTTTGGCAACTGTTAAACGACGTTTCTTTTGGCCAAAGCTTGAAAGAGATGTAAGAAAATATGTCGAAGCATGTCTTATTTGTCAACAAATAAAAGCTTCTACTGGTAAACCTGCCGGATTAGTACAGCCTTTGCCTATTCCAGAAAAACCATGGAAGCATATCACCATGGATTTTATTCAAGAGTTACCAAAGACTGTTCACAAGAATGATCAAATTTGGACAGTAGTAGACAGGTTGTCTAAACAGGCTCATTTTATTCCTTGTAAATCTAGCATGACTGCTCCGCAAGCAAGCAAGATTTTCTTGAAGGAAATATTTAAGGTCCATGGGATGCCAGATGCAATCATAACAGATAGGGATCCCCTATTCTGTAGTAAATTTTGGGGTGGACTTATGAAAAACTTAGGCACGACTTTAAAGTTTTCCACTGCATATCATCCCCAAACGGATGGTCAGTCTGAGGTTGTTAATCGAGTTATTGAAGATATGCTGAGATCTTATGTTGCTGAAAGGAAAAGCCAGTGGGAAGAATATCTTTGTCTATTGGAGTTTGCTTATAATAACACGGTGCACTCAGTTACCCAAAGAACTCCTTTTGAAGTAGTATATAGATATTCTTTGGAATCTCCAATTGCGAAGCTTGGAGGAGAAGTACCTGCTTCCGATGAAGCCACTACAGACTTTGCAGATATCTTGCGAGAGGTAAAAGCTCGAATCCAGAAAAGTCAAGAATTGATGGCTTCCAAACTTGCAAAGAAATGAAAAAGGGTTGTGTACAAAAAAGATCAATGGGTTTGGATTCATCTTCCAAAGAAGCGTCTACGGAAGATGGGTAATCGAGAATGGAGCAATCGGAACCTCCCAACATTAAAGATGACTAGTAATGGTGCCCAACGTTGCTGGGCATAAGTTGAGAGCCTGTAAATGCTTTGGGATGCAGTGAGAAAAGCCCTATCCCTTTCCCTTTCCCTTTTGCTCTATCCCGCATTTCATTTTTTCCTATTTTCTCTACTTTTTTTTTTTCTTTTCCTTTTTTTTTCTCGTCTTTCTCATATGTTTCCTTGTTTTCCCATCCCTTTCCTTCCCCCTTCCCTGTTCTCGATAACCTTTTTCCCTTCCCTTTTGCTCCTTTCTCCACCTTTTCCCTCTTTTCTTTTTTCTTTGCCCTTTTCCCTTCCCCTTTCTCTTTTTTTATGCCTTCTCTTTTCCCCACCCTTTTTCCATGTCTTCCCTTTTTCTCAACCTTTTACTCTTTCGCTCTTTTCCATGCCTATTTTCCCTTCTCTTTTCCTCCTTTTCCCACTCTTTTCCTCCCATTTTTGTGTGCCCTTTTCCCTTCCATTTTTCTTTTCTCCCTCTCGTTTTCCATGCCCTTTTTACCTTTCCTTTTTCCATCTCCTCACCCTTTCCCTCTTTCCCTTTTCCATGTTCCCTTTTTCTCTTCCCCTTTTCCATTTTCCTCATTTCCTTTTTTCCGTGCCTCTCTCTTTTCCCCCCCTTTTCCATTCTTTTTTCTTTTCTATTTCCCTTTTCCCATGCCCTTTTTCCCACCCTTTTCTTCTTTCTATTTTTCCCGTGCTTCATTTTTCTCCTTTTCCCACCCTTTCCCTCTTCCCGTGCAATTTTCCCTTCTTTCAACCCTTCCTTTTTCTTTTCTCTTTTCCTTTCCTCATGTCCTTTTTCCCTTTCCCTCCCCTCTTCCCTTTCCCTTTCCCTTTCCCTTTTTTCCCGTTTCCTTTTCTTGATGGATTTTTTTCTTTCCGTTTTTCTCCTTTGCCGATCCTTTTCCTGTGCACTTTTTCCCTTCCTTTCCTTTTCCTTTTCCCTTTTTCCATGCCTTTTGCACATTTGTTTTATTCTCTTATTTCCTATACCCATTTTCCTCTTTTCCCCACCCTTTCTCTCTTGCCCCTTTTCTTTTCCCTTTTTTCTTTTTTCTCTTTCTTCACCATTTTCCTCTTCCCTTTTCTCTCATGCCCTTCCCCCTTCCCTTTTCTCGTTTCCCTCTTTCTTTTTCCTTGTGACCTTTACCTAGGTTCCCTTTCCCCCTTTTCCCTTTCCTTTTTCTTTCTTCTCACTTTCCCTTTTTCTATGCCCCTTTTCTTTTCCCCTCTCCCCATCCTTTTCTTGTCCCCCCTTGTCCCTTCCCTTTTCCACATTTTTCCAACCTTTCACTCTTCCCTTTTTCTTGATACGGCATTTACCTTCGTTTCACCGAATAGAAGGTAAATGAGGTTCTAGAACTACGGAGGTAGTTAGGTAGTTAGTTTGTCGTTTTCCTTGTGCTTTGCTATTTAGCATCTTTCACGCTTCCTTGCTCTCCATCAGCTCCTCATGTAGCATCTCCTTTCTAGTGTTCGGTCCCACCCGCCCACCCCCTCACCCTTCTCCTGTTTTATGACTTGTTTGCAAACTAACACTTTGTTGGAGGCTTTGTGCCTAGTTGGAGGCCTAGTGCACAGTTGGGGCCTTTGTGCCCGGGTTGGGCGGTGTGCCCGGTTGAGGCCGTGTGCCTGGTTGAGGCTTTTGTGCCTGGTTGGAGGCCTTAGTGCCTGGTTGGAGGCCTTAGTGCCTGGTTGGAGGCCTTTGTGCCTGAATGGCCTTGGTGGCCTTTGGTTCGTCTTTTTTGTGTATGCAGGGTTTAGCGTGGCTATTTGGAGAAGAGCTTTGGTTTCGGAGCACAAGATGAAGATCAATGGAGAAGACAATTCAAACATGTTTCGTCTTTGGCAACTTCTTTGCTATAATGTATTTCACCCAATAAGGCTAGTCAGCATGAGGGTACAAGAACTATTATGTTTTTTGGACCTAGCATTGGTTAGTGATCCCATTATTGTCAGGGTTTTTCCTCGAAAACCCGAAAGGGCGAGGTTTTTTAATCCCGGCCATAATGGTTTCACTAGCTTGCTATCAGCATGTACTTGTGTTGGTTATCAAGGAGATGCCCATGGGCCAGCATTCAGCATTATGTATTTTTTCCCTTCCCTTTCCCTCTCCTTTTTTTCCCTTTTCCTATGCCATTTGTCCCTTCATTTTTCCTCTTTCCTCAACGCTTCTCTTTTTCCCCCTTTTCCCATGCTCCTTCCTTTTCCCATGCTTTTTTTTCTCCTCCCCTTTTCCATGCGTTTTTCTCCTTCATTTCAACCTTTTCCTCTTTCCTTTTTTTTTTGCATGCCCTTTCCATTTACCTTTTCCACTTTATCTCTTCCTCCTTCCCTCGTGCCCTTTTCCCAGGTTCCCTTTCCCTTTTTCGTTTTCCATGCCTTTTTCTCTTCTCTTATCCCCACCCTTTTCCTTTTACCCTTTTCCCTTTTCCCCATCACATTCTCTTTTTCCACTTCCCTTTTCCTTTTCCCCCTTTTCATTTACCCTTTCCCCTTAAGAGATCGAAGCATGACCAATCACAGTGTTGGTAAGTCATGCAATAAATCTAGGCCTTCGGATGCATCCAGATGATCTAGGCCATTCAAATTAGGGCTCGATGCACTACACACTTACGGTATAACATTATAATATAAGATGAAGAGGTGTTGGAACCGGAGAAAATATTGACACATCAAGATAAGGAGACTAGAAGTTCCTCTTATCGAAGGTATCTCGTGAAATTTAAATTTCATCCGTCCACCGATGCGGTATGGTATTCTAAGACTCAATTAAAAGAATACAATTCCTTGGTGGAAGAATATGAAAGAACTTTGCAAGAATAATAGGCAAAAGTTCACAGACCTTCAAACATTATATTTGGAATTCCATATTTATTATATTTGCAATTGTTTTATTTAAATACGTAAGTATTGCTATGCATAGTATTATTAAGTTCTTTACCAACGATTGTAAAGATGTTAAGACCTCTAACTGAATTGAGGTCATCCCTAACGGAAAAGGGAACGAAAATCCTCTAAAGGAATTGAGGTAAGGGAACGAAAATCCTCTAAAGGAATTGAGGTCATCTCTAACTGAATTGAAATGAGAAATCCGTAACCTCTAAAGGAACTGAGGTTATCGAATTAAATATCCTTAGACGAATAAGGATAGACTATTTTTCACTCGAAGTTAACGCGGACGTTTAACCTCGGGAATGGAAGGATTGTTACGGCTTAAAGCCGGCTCGGGGGAGCGGCTCGGATGCAAGCATTGGGAAACCATATTTTACTAACGCTTGTAATTTATCGGTAGCTCATTTTTCCCTAGGGTCTTGGCTTGGTAGTTAAATTAGTTTATTGCCATAGAACCATTGGGTTTATTAAATTTAAATGATAAAAGAGGCTGATAACGGGTCACGGATTCGTTTAGCAGAAAATACCCTGATAACGAAACAGGTCTATCGGATCCGGGCAAAAATGGATCGATCCGACCTGTAAAAGGGTCGGTGCAGGGATATTTCTGGCCGATTTCCAGTTTTAGAAGATCTTCTACCTTTTTGATAGATATTTGAGGCCAATAAAGGGATTTCCGGAAATATCTTGATCCAGCCTATATAACAGAGGTTTTCATTCAATCTCGGACAGTAGATCGGCTGAAGGCGTGGAGTGAATCTTCTGTTCTGTCATAGCAATCCCGGTTGAGTCTGTCCTCTGAAATAGAAGTCCTGATTGCTTTGCTTACAACAGGAAAACGAATTCCTGAATCTAAGCCCGAGCCCGGTTGGGTGGTTACTAGCCTCCTAAAGATTGGAGAGCGTCCTTCTTTCTTTGATTTCTATTATTTAGATTGTAAGAGATTTCCTTTGTTGTATCAGGAGAGAGGCTAATCTTTGCCTCTACTGTGGAGGAGCTGGTCATATTGCTCGTGGATGCCTTGTGACGTGCCCAAATCAGTCGAAAAATCGTTCGAGCCCCGTCTGAGTAGTAGGAGTCTCTCGACGGTTGCCTGACATTCCTTCAACTTCTCCTACATGTGATGAAGATTTTATTCCCTCGGACAAGGTCAGTAAAGAATTTTTTATCTCTATTTCATTGGAGTTGAAGGATGGGAGGATAAAGACGATGGCGCAACTTGATTGTGGTGCGAATGCCTGCTTCATGGATAGTATGTTCGCTACTAAGCACGCCATTCCTAGAAGCAGGGTTGAGCATCCTAGCTCTGTTAATGTGATTGATGGGCATGAGATCTCTTCAAGCACAGTCACAGAATGTACTGCACCTCTTCACATTTTGTTCGAGGGAGCTTTTTGTAGCATTTTCTTCAATCTCATTGCTAGCCCACATGCGCCAGTAGTCTTGGGTCTGCCCTGGCTCGAGCTATATAACCCATAGATTGATTGGCGTACTAGATCCTTTCGGTTTGCTTGTTCGAGCTCTAGTTCCAGTTCATCTATAGTTCAGGCCTCTGCATCAATATCTACTTCAGTCCATACAATGTCTCAGGTTCTGACCATATTCTAAATGATGTCCCAGCTCGAGTTCTTGTTCCAGTTCCTGCTCCAGTTCTTGTCCCAGTTGCTCCTACTTCTGCTCCTGTTCCTGCTTTTGCTCCTGTTCTTGATCCTGCTTCTGTAGAGGCTTCTTCGCACCCATAGCTCTGTATCTCGAAGATCTCTCTTCACAAGTTTATTAGATCTGGTAGGCAAAATCCCAGATCAGCATTTGCAATCCAAGTCCATCCTTCGACTTCAGAAACGTCTGCTCCTGTCCTTCCTGATAAGTACAAGGATTTTGGCGATGTTTTTGATAAGGTCAAAGCCAGCAAGTTTCCAGAGCATCGTCCTTATGACTGCCCCATTGATCTTCAGCCAGGGACGACCCCGCCATTTGGCCCTATCTATGGCTTGTCGCCAACAGAATTGGAGACTTTGCGGACCTATATCGAGGAGAATCTTGCAACTGGGTTTATTCGACATTCTCAGTCACCCGCAGGAGCTGCCATCTTCTTTGTTTCCAAGAAGAATGGTTCTTTGCGGCTGGTTGTGCATTATCGCAGCCTCAACAAGATCACTGTGCGTAATCGGTATCCTCTCCCTCTGATTCCAGAGTTACTTGAGCGGCTACAAGGTGCACGATACTTCACGAAAATTGATCTTCGAGGTGCCTATAATCTTATCCGCATCAGGGAAGGTGATGAGTGGAAGACAACCTTTTGAACTCGGTATGGTCATTTTGAGTATATATCATGCCTTTTGGCCTTACCAATGCTCCAGCGGTCTTTCAGCACATGGCTAACGATGTTTTTTGGGAGTTTTTGGATCTTTTTGTTATTGTCTATCTAGATGATATTCTGGTTTATTAGAAACTTTGGAGGAGCATGAAGAACATATCAGGAAGGTCCTTTAGAAGCTACGGGAACATGGACTTTATGCCAAGCTAGAGAAGTGTTAGTTCGAGCAGGACAATGTCAAATTTTGAGCTATCGTATCATGTCTCAGGGTGTTACCATGGATCTAGAGAAGGTCAGCACAGTTCTTGATTGGAAAACACCTTCCTCGGTTAAAGACAGTGCTTCTTGGGGTTTGCCAATTTTTATCGCCGCTTCATCAAGGACTATTCGAAGATTGTCTTGCCTTTGACACTCTCACCAGGAAGGATGTCCCTTTTAAGTGGACAATTGAAGTAGAATCAGCATTCATCACTCTGAAGCATGCTTTTACAGCAGCACCTGTTCTTACACACCCGGATCCTGCGCGTCCCTATATTCTCGAAGCTGATGCATCAGATTTTGCTCTTGGCAGCATCTTGTCGCAAGAGGGGATGATCATGAGCTGCACCCGATCACCTATCATTCCCGAAAGTTCCAGGCTGCAGAAATCAACTATCCTATTTACAATAAGGAACTTTTGGCGATTGTTGACTCTTTTCAGGAGTGGCGACGATTTCTTGAGGGTTCTTCTCATAAGATGACTGTGTATACAGACCATTGCAATCTGGAGTATTTTCAGTCTACTCGAGTTCTTAATTGTCTTCAGGCTCGGTGGCATACACAGGTGCTATCCCGCTTTGATTTCATCATCAAGTTTCGGCCTGCACGCTTCAAAGGAAACCAGATGCTCTTTCTCGTACATTTTATTTCGAACCCAAGGGGAGCCAAAGATTTGATCAAAGAATCACAGGTTATTCTAGAACCTGATCGTTTACAGCTCATGGCCATCACTTTGTTCAAGAGGCCTCATGATACATCCTTGTTAGAGTCTGTTCGAGCATCTCTTCCTTCTGATCCATTGGCGCATGACATAATATCATAGCTTGGCTCAGCATCATCTTCGCGACAAATGAGGTTGGACTATGATCATTTTGAGTTCGAGATGGACTTCTGTTTCATGATGGATTCTTGTATATTCCGGATGGTGCCCCTCGACTTCAAGTTCTGCAGTCCTGTCATGATTCTCCTCTCGCCAGCCATTTTGGCATTGTCAAGGCTCTGGAACTTATTGCTCGAGATTATTGGTGGCCAGGTCTCCGCAGCACTGTTGAGACTTTTGTACGGTCATGTAATATTTGTTGTCGTGCAAAAGCTCTCAAGCACCGCCTACATGGCCCACTTCAGCCTTTACCAGTTCCAGTCGGTCCTTGGAAGAGTATTTCGGTGGATTTTATTGTCGAGCTTCCATCCTTATTGTTGTTGACCGTTTTTCCAAGATGACACATTTCATTCCTTGCAGTACTCCTGGATATGACTCAGTGCTCTTTCACTACTCCTGGATATGACTCAGTCAATCCCAGTACCGAGGACAGGCTCGAGAAGCTCCGCATGCTCCAGGATGATCTTCAGCACCATCTCCTCCAGGCCATCAGGACACTCCTCATTTTGCAGTTGATCTTGTTTGGCTCTTGCGTCGGGATTTGCCGACAGCTCGCCCTTGTAACAAGCTCAACTACCGGTGCTTAGGTCCCTATCGGATCATTGAACGAGTTGGTGATGCTGCTTTCCGTCTTGAGCTTCCGCCATCAGTTCGGCTTCACCCAGTGTTCCATGTGTCTTTGTTGGAATCCTATATGGCGAATCCATTTCCAGATCGAGTACCTCCACCTCCACCACCAGTCGAGATTGATGATCATGAGGAGTTCGAGGTTCGAGAGATTCTGGACTCCAAGTTTCTTCGTCGACGATTATTACTTTGTCGATTGGGAAGGTTACTCGTCAGGTGATAGAACTTGAGAGCCTGCCGAGAATCTGACTAATGCACCTGACAAAATTGCAGAGTTTCACCGACGTTACCCGAACAAGCCAAGTTTGAGTACTCTGGCCCCAGCTTCGAGGACTCGTCGCCGTCGTAGGAGGGGGATGGTGTGACGATCATAGGGATATTCGTATCATACGAACATTCACAACAAGAGAATGGACATTTAGCGACGTGGGCTTGCGACGTCTGTGCGACGTGACGTCGCAAATAACGTGACCATGCGGCGCCACGCGGCGTCCGCGTCGCTGCAGACACGCCGCATCGCGGCGCGGTGGTGCGACGTCGACACCGCGGCGTGGCGGATCTGCTCCGCCAGTGGACGCTTGCGCCAGTGGGCGGCAGTGTCATGCCGTGGGCGCTATGGCGTCGCGTCGCATCACGGCGTCTGATGCTTGGCCCATCTGTGACGCCAGGTGGGTTTGGGCGCCTGGTGGACGACAGGTGTCTCGCCAGGTGGATGTTTAAGACGTGACGTCGCATGCGACGTCGTATATGTGACATATGTGACATATGTGTCGTATATGACACGTCAGTACGTATATGTGACGTATGTGACGTATATGACACGTCAGTACGTATATGTGACGTATATGACACGTCAGTATGTATATGTGACGTATATGACACGTCAGTACGTATATGTGACGTATGTGACGTAGGTGGTCGCATGTGACGTATATTTTTTATACACGAAGGTTAATGGTTTTTTAAGATTACAAATTCAATACAATATCGATTGATACATTGCGAAAAAAGACTCTGACGACCAACCTGCAGCTTCATTTAAGCGTGTTGCCTGCGCATGCATCATCACAGTAGATGTGCTACCGCTATAAATTGTTCATTATAAAACTGACGTTGTTCTGTGTCAAAATCTAGTTGTTCCAAGTTTACAATCCTTGAAGGTAACTTGACAATAGGCTTGTTGTCAATCATTGTTGCTGAGAGAAGAAGAGGATAAAGCCTTAAAATTTGTGCAAGAACATAAGAAAAATCCCACACTTTTACCTTTTGTCCGCCGAAGCATTATAGTGTTTAATATGACTTGCAGCCGCTTGTACCCCATAACATGGTTTCTTTGGATCTGATTCCTTATTTCATTGTTAAATACAGTTCTGTCATCATAAGGATAATACCTTAAAAATCGAAAATAACTATAGAGATCGTCAATTTGGTTTTGAATTGGAAAAACCTCTCTCTTCGCTCCTACATGCCAAAATCGGATCCTTTGGTGCGCTTTTTAACGCCATGCTCAGATTGTTTTCGCTTCATGACTCATGAACTTGTTCCGTTTGAGCGCCAAGATTTTTATGGGTTGCCACGGCATCGATTGTATGATCCGACAGTCACAACATACAGCAGCCAAAAATCATGCGCTTTTTTTTCGAAATCTCTTAAACTGTCTTTTTAATTTCTTCATTATGGCCATTCCGAGGTTGTCCTTTCAAATAACGTTTAATCATTCCCTATCCGCTTTTAGATCATGCTAAAAAGTGGAGGTCGTTGCCTTCTTGGACAAGTTTGTTCATCGAAAATCAAGAGAATTGTGGAGTTGGTTGAACCAAAATATTTTAATTGGTCATCTAGCAAAATGCTTTGGGAAGAAAATAAGTGTATTCTCTCAAAACATTCATTCTAGAACTTTCTACAACATTCTAAAAACACCATCTTCGTTGTGCCCTTAAGCCCCAAAGAAGCACGTGAACTTTTAGTGTGAGCATTTCGATGGATTGAGCTTCATCCGGAATAATTCTCGACTTGTAGCTGCGGGCGAATGCATTCTTATCAAGTTCGACCACAAAATAATCTCCAAAGTGGACGAAGATATTCGTAGTTTTCCCGATGGGGGTTGGCAAGGAGTATAGAAAATGATGCGCGTCATCTTTTGAGCTTGGATTCACGTTTGATAATGAGCCATGCGTGCCACAAAAGTTCACCTAGAGGATATTATGCTAGACACTCCAATCGATATTTACGTGGTGGATCTAGTTGGCTCTCAAGATAGTGTAGATTGGTTAGATAAGAAAGTCCTTGAGACTAGCATTTCATTTCGTGCTTGTGCAACCAAGTGGGCAACTTGATTTGATAACTGATTCTGCGTTGGATTTTTGTTTTATTTCGTCATTCCAAAAAATTCTAGGTTTAGGGCGATGGCGATTGGCTAATTCTAGGTTTAGGGCGATGGCGGCTTAATTCTCAAAACATAGCGTTAATTCTGAAACATCCCCGGCAAAAGGGATTTATTGATTATTGACTGATTGATCTGTCCATATCAATGCGGCTTCATTAGGTCTTTCTGGAAGTAATCTTATCTCTAGATGTGAAAGAGAATGGTCATTTAGCGATGTGGGTTTGCGACGTCTGAATTACCTCCTTCATCTAGACTCTTCAGAAACCGAACTGCGGAAAAATGGTTTTTTTGGGGGCTTTGAGAGCTTGCAAAAGCTGGAAAAACACTGTCTGGAACTATGCTGGTTGGAATCAGCAGCAATGCTTGAACTTGCAACTTTACCTCCCAAACGTCTGGATGATTTTGTGATATATGATGGTGGAGGAATTTGCGTTTCAATTGCACAAGTTCCATATGAAGCCGACCCCATTGATGAGGATTTTGAAAAGCCGAGATACTATGTGGCTACACCTGTACAGGTACAGGTCTTCACAAAAGGCTGGAGCAGGTTTGTCAAGGCAAAGAATTTGCAGGTGAATGATGTGGTTTCGTTTGAGAGAGATATCCAAGGTAAAAAATTTTACATCAGCTGGCGAAGGGATCCTTCTGCTGGTGCTGGAAATTACAGTGTTGATGCAGGATGCAACAGCCCTTTGCAGAAAGTTTTCAGGCTGTTTGGAGTCGATATTTGGTATTGAAGCAACTTAAATTCTATCTTTTGATATAACTATAATATGGTAGTTTTGAGCTCAGATTAGCTCCTGGTTGATCCGTAATTTTTGAGCTCGAATTTAGCTTCCAGTTGATCCGAAATTTTTGAGGCAATTGCCTTATGTATATAAGCATGACGTAGAATACAAAAAACTCGGATATATGATATGATATAGATTTCTCAAATCGGTTTTCAAAATGGAATTTGAAGATAAAAATATGAAGAAGATGAATATGATCAGGATGGATATCAAGAAGATGAATGCCACGATGAATAAGGATATGACAATAATATTGCTTGTTTTAATTTATATAGGCCTATTTGTGCTATGGGTATTTTGAAAAAGCAGATGAATTTAGTGATGGACATGGAGTTGGAGATGGAGGAGCTTATGTATGAACAAGGTAAAGAATCGGGTTTTGGGTTTCTGATTGCTCTAATCGTTGATGCAGGATGCAACAACCCTTTGCAAAAAGTTTTCAGGCTGTTTGGAGTCGATATTTGGTATTGAAGCAACTTAAATTCTATCTTTTGATATAACTAATATGGTAGTTTTGAGCTCAGATTAGCTCCTGGTTGATCCAGAATTTTTTGAGCTCATAATTTAGCTTCTGGTTGATCCAGAGAAAGAGAAAAAAAGAAGGAATTAGAAATGACATATGGATTTACCCCTAGAATTTCTACAACGAGAAGATTGGGTAGTCAAAAAGTGGGACTCCCATATCCTCAGTCCAACATCTTTAGAGAAGCAACAAAATGCAATCTGAATGAGGAACTTGGTGTCCAGCATAGTGGGAGAACTGCTTCTGACGACTCCTTGCAAATCCAAGGCATTAATGTCCCATGTGTCAAAGCGTCTGATCAAAATTTGCCTAAAAAACGCCATCGCCCACCTGGCATCGTCACGACAAATGTCACGACAAATGTCGGACACATCGCACTTTGCTCGCGGATGCAGCTAATCAAGCTATGTTCAAGTGTTTTGAGGTATGCAGATTTTAGGTTGTTACACAAAACTTGCTCTGATTTTAGGTTGCTCAGAACAGCATAGGTATACATAAATTTCATAACCGATGAGAACCTACGTGGTTTTGAGTGAGTAGAAATGCTCATAAAGCATATCTTCACCTGGCATCGTCACGACAAATGTCACGACAAATGTCAGACCTGTCGCGACAAATGTCACGCAGGTGGATGTCGCATGCGACGTCACGTGACATTACAGAACATAAGACACGTCGCATGCGACGTGACGCATGAACCCGTAGACACGCGTCGACGCGTATTTGCCACGTGTAACTTGCCGGTCGCATGTGATCTGGATTTTGACCGTTGACTATACGTCGCATGCGACGTGGTCTACAGAACGTATGACACGCCCTCATGCGTATTTCGTTACGTCTTACCCAAGTCGTAGGTGACCTGGCATGTGACCGTTGACACTACGTCGCCTGCGACGTCACGTCGCATGCGACGTTAAAGATTTCTATATAAACAACTCTTTCTCGGCCTTCATTGTTATTTTCTTTCGCTCCTCTTCCAAAATTCTAAGCGCTTTGCCGCCTCTACATGGATCGCCATGGTCATCGGCATGATCGACCGGAGATGGCCGGGAGACGATTGATGTTGTCTTACCACCGAGGGAGGTTGGATATGCGAACCGTCACATGTAAGTTACGATTCTTGTATTTAGTAGCCTAGACATATATAAACTAGGAGAGGGCGTGTAATGCGCGAGTAGTAAAAAAAAACGCAGTGTTTTTGGTCAAGGACACCTGTCCGCCTCCACCTTGAGTGGAGAGGACCCGGTGTGCCGTGCCCAAACTCACCTTCATACCTTACTAAGTACAATGTAGATTACAAAATTGAGGTGTCGTGTAGTCAAGGTCATATGTCGACTTCACCTTGAGTGGAGGGGACTCTATGTATCGGGGCTAGCGCGTCTCCAAAAGATCTTTATTGAAATTGAAACTTATATAAGGGTCGTACTCGGGAAAGGGCATGGTCGGCTTCACCTTGAGTGGAGAGGACTACGTCCCAGCCCAATTCTGGCAATTTAGGATTTAGGGTTTAGGGTTTAGGGTTTAGGGTTTAGGGTTTAGGGTTTATACTACCATATATTGTATCTATCACAGCCGTTCAAACTATTGTTCAGTATATAGTACTTACCTTTTGTAATTGGCAGAGGGACAAAATAGTTTGCGATTGTAAAAGATGTATGGGGCTGAAGAGACGACTTAGAACGGTTGTTGAAGACCATCTGATAAGATTTGGTACATTTGAACAACCCACCAGATCTGATGCTCGTCATGGATATCAGGTTGGTATACAATTATTATTTGTTTTTTTTTTTTTAAGAGTATCTCTCCCAGTTCAAGTATATATTCAAGATGTTTATGATATCTAAATATGTAGGTAGATGATGCTGATGTCTCCTCCAAACTAGATGTGGATTTTGGTTTAATGTTGTCCATAGAGGCATGTGAAACCGAAGCAGTAACCCGATTCATCAATAATGTGGATGGGTGCCGCTCAACGCTGAGTGTTCCCCTGCGTGAAAGAGGAAAGAACACGAAGGGCTACAATCATGAGAACATTGCATGTGTCGCACATTTCCCAAGAACGCTTGGCCTCACTGCCCGAGCGTGAAATTCCTGAAGAATTGCAAAGATTAGTCCGACCCTTTGTTAGGCACCGCAAGACATTTGGCTTGTGGCCAGTAGACTTACCTATCCCTATGGATCAAGAATTTGCTTATTGGGGAAGAAGATACATCATTATGCGAGCCGCATTTGTCCGTAAGCCGGATTCGCCTTATCTCCGCACGACGCCAGTATAGAAGTGGAGCGAGACACCCACATTCCATTAATGCCATATGCGGTCCCGAGTAATGCATTGGAAAACTTGGCAAACTTTGACTAAATATGCTTGGCGTATGAGGATTTATGGAATGAATTCCAATGCTGCGTCGATAGCTGTGGGGGCATGTGATGAGGAGTTGAAGTTTATTGATGGTCGGCCAGGGGTTCATGGCAATATTGCAGGGTTCATCAACAGTTCTATTGACAACCGTGAGCGATGCAATTGTGAATTTTTAGAGTGTCAAGGAGGGGAGGAAGATTTTTTTACAAGATGTGTAAAAAGCAGATATATCATGGTGTGTGCTATTAAAAGCATAAACATTGGAGATGAGTTATTCATCAACTATCGCTATGATAGACCTCTCCCATTTGAGATGGAACAATAGTATTGTTGTACTAAAAAAAAAGGAATAAAGAGGTTTTTTTTTAATATGTTTTTTGTCATTCGTGAGTCTATACAAATGGTTGTATGTATTTTATACTTATTACATTATTTGACATGATGGTTAATACGTTGTTCTGTTTAATGAACTCATTCGTAGCGGCCCCATCCCGATCCATTAGTTCTAAGTTACGTGCAAAGGGAAACCTATCGCCGTGAATTTCAAGCCGAGGCGCACCAATATGAAGATATTGCATACGATCAATATGAAGAGGATGAAACTATTGATCTAACCCGAGAACGAAGTCTTTAAAATGACGAGCCGATGCTCGATATGTTGCACGCTCTTCAAGAATTACCCGATATTGATTTAGATGATGTCGAGGATGGTGGTGGAGAGGATATGGTAGAAGATGTGGGATACCCTTCGAGGATTGGTCGTCTCGACGATGACCCTATTGTTATCGAGCGTAAAACGCAGCTTATTTCCCTACGTCTCGAACCTCTCGCTTGTCGGCGTGCACCGCTAATTCTCAATCTCCAAACCAAGTTCAAGTGGAGCAATGCAAGTGTCTCTCGCTCTATTGAGGTGACATACTTATCAAGTCTTTCTATCTTACCACCATCTCCATCTTTTATCTTACCACTCTTAGATGCGCAGTGTTATTGCACGAAAGATCCTTCCGAGAAGAACAATATGCCTACCGGCAGGCATCTCAAGTTAAGAAAATGATTCAAGCGACCGGCCTTGGTTATAAAGTCATACATGCATGTCCAAATGATTGTATGATCTTCTATCCCCCTGCCGAGCATGAGAAGTCCACTCATTGTCTCGTATGTAATGAACCGAGATACAGGAATGACCTAAAGGGAAAAACGGTACCTCAGAAGGTTATTCGACACTTTCCAATAATCCCAAGGTATATGCATCACCACTTCTTACAAATAGTTGTAAATTCACTTATTTTCGGTACTTATATGTTGCCTATAATTTATTCTATAGGTTAAAGTTGATGTTCCGTTGCAAGACATTGGCTAGCCTAATGGACTTCACGGCTACACATGCATCTAGTGATGATGTGATGCGAGTCCCGAGCGACAGTGCAGCATTTTGGAAGCATGTCGATGCGACATGGCCTGACTTTGGAAAAGAACCACGTAACGTGCGTTTGGGCTGGCCACCGATGGCGTAAACCCATATGGTACACAATCGATTTGATGGTCTACATGGCCGATGATGATAGTGAACTACAACATACCCCCATGGTTGTTGATGAAGAGTGGGCACATTATGATGACTTTATTGATACCTGGGAAGAAAAACCAAGTAATTTAGATGTGTACCTAAGAATAATTGTGGATGAGTTACTCCCTTTGTGGAACATGTATTCAGTCTACGCATGCCCATAAAAATGACGTTTTTAATCTTAGAGGTATACTATTGTGGACTATGCATGACTTTCCCCGGCTTGCCGAGTGTTCTGGGTTTAAGACATCGGGGCACTTCCCTTGCATGATATGTGGGGAAAAGTTGCAGCACCGTCACTCTAAGCATCTGAAGAAAGTAGTATACGAGGGTTTTAGGAAGTATTTGCCGCTCACGCACCCCTTCGAGAAGCAAATAAGTAGACAATTCGTGGCAATCAGACTATCTGAGAACCACCAAGCGTAATTACCATACGAGAATGGGGTGAGCGTTGGGATAAGAAGGAAGAGGGGAAAAATCCAAGGGGAAATCCGTAGGGGGGCACCTGCAGCTGAGGAGGTCGTAGCCGACCTAGACAGTGAGGATGAGGAATTATACAGTGGTGGCGAGGAAGCCGCGGAGGAGGAAGTCTTTACTACCAATATGAAAAGGAAGTCTGTTTTTATAGACTACCATATTGGACCCGACCTATTGATTCAACACCTTTTAGACCCGATGCATATCTTCAAGAACGTGGAAACTCTTTATGGAAGCATGTATTTGGTCAAAAGACACAACAAATGCCGGGATGAACCTTAAGGTAAGTAATACAAAGAAAGAGGCATGGATCCGGGTGAAGGGCAACCACTTCCTCCCAAGAAAATGGGTTATTGCTAGGGCTGACCATCGAGCTATTTATGATGATTTAAGGGCCCTTAGAACACCAACCGGTTATATGCAATCATTGCGAACCGCATTCACAAGTAGTGGGAGCCGACCGTTTAAAAGTCCCATGATTGGCATAAGTTCTTGCATGTAAGCAATTGAAGTCCACATATATGCACTACTATAAAATATAACCCATAACTTATATTTGGTGTTTGGATCATGCAGTTCTTCATGCCCCTGACCTTTAGGGGAGTTTTAGACAAGGGACCATTGGAGGCAATAAGTGCCCTATCAAAGGTCATAAGGTTGTTACCCATGTTGATTTAGTGGTCCCCCGTCTATTTTATTTGTGGCTAAGTTTTTGTTTTTGGACCTCATAGGTGGATGTGTAAAAACTATACCGAAAGACGAAATTGAAGAAGAGATGAAAGTGAAAATGGCGAGGCATGTTGCTTGTTGGAGAAGGAGTTTCCTACGAGCTTTCTTGACAGTCAAACCCATCTTTTGGTACATCTTATTGAGGAAGTGGAGCTCGCGAGAACTGTACATGCCAGATGGATGTTTTTCTTGGAAAGGTTTATGAAGGTATTGAAGGATATGGTGCGTCAAAGAGCACGTCCTGAAGGTAGTATGGCAGAGGGATGGCTTGCGAAAGAGTCACTTTTCTATATGACAGAATATATTTCCGCCGTACATCCAGATGCACCTCGCTTATGGAGTGATGAAGGGGACGAGAAGATTGTGGGGGTAGTGGCAGAAGGCAATGGTATGCAGAAGTCATTTCCGCCTGATATGATCATTAAGGTTAATCAATTTCTTCTTTACAATTCGGCACCAATGGCAAAATGGATTGCTCGTTATGAGAACGCAAAGGAAGAAATGGAAGAGAAGAGGCATGAATGGAGACGACATAATAGACGAGCCCCGTACCCTCGATGGATATGAACCCTTGCCGGACAAGATGGAAAGAGAATGGGTACTACAGGCTTTGACCGATGCATATCACAAGGGGGAGTATATTACAGCTACGGAATGGGCATACACACAAGGTGTCATGAAAAAGGTAGTTGCAACAAATTATGTTGATGTCGAAATCGAGTATTTTCTTTTGATGTTATTGTATCTATTGACATTAATGGTGCTTTTGGCAATATATATCTTACTCCTCGATATGGTGGCATGGGACCCACTATCGTGTGAGTTCTCTTGACATACACAGAAGACTTGTGGATCGGAGTCATGGCATCATTCACGATGGAGTTTCAATCAAGTGTTGCCGATCGTAATCGTCAGGAAGCCACCTGTGATTGGGTCGGGAGGTTAAAGACTATAATGGAGGTGGATGTTGGTGGCAATTTTAAGACCTTCATATTCGATGTCGATTGGTTTGACCTTCAATTAAGGGGCCAGGCCTACAAATAAAAGTATGATAGAACAAGTGGCTTTTTCATTTTGCCAACTCTAGCAAGATGTACCACAGTAGTGAGACGCTTGTCCTTCCGCACAACCGTGAATGGTACACACATACACATATCCACTTCAAAATTTAGACCATCAATATCAATCTCACGTCCAAATTCTTTGACCAGATTTTTTTTTTTCTGCCGTCGACAAGACCCAACATGGTGGTTTATCATACAAACTACACCGAGGGGACGCCCAATATTCCAAGGTGTTGTGCTAGAGGAGTCAATAACGCCCCAAGAGCCCTCCGCGGATCAAGGCATTCAAACTCACCGGAAAACGAGCATCAAGAGGTTGGACCACCAGCTCTCATGCAGCATCTTACACCAGAGCAATTCCACGAAATACAGATGTACTTCAGGCATTTTAATACAAATGTTGGCAATGCTAACAATGACGACTCCTAGTTAGCACCTAGAGGAGACGATCATTAAATTCTATATGTCAAATATTATGCACATCCTCGATGCAATCCTTCTGATAGGCTATGTCTATTGGTCTTCGTGTGCAATAAAACCCATTCAATTCAATTCTTTTTCTCCCCCCCCCCCTTTTTGGTATACATTATATCTGAGGAATAAAGAACGGGTGGAACATGGGCTCAAAGAAGCCACATAGGCTCAATCATTGCCTCTAGACTATAACACGCCACCTACGCTCCAATAGAAGATCAAATATATGCCACATAAAGTAGAGAAAAAAATACAACACATGACGTCACAATGACATGTTGCCACAATGACATGGAGGCCAAAGAAACGTTTGCACAAGCACTCAAATCTTTGGTAAGGATTTGGATTTCAACTCGTCCCAAAGAGTCTTCAATGGTATCTTAGTTACTCCGATTTTCTCTAACCTTAAACCATTACCACCACCAAGTTAACCCGATCATTGCTTAATTTGATGCTATCCACTAGCTTTCTCATTGTGGATCAACGCTCTACCTTTCAAAACAGATAATAATAATGGTATTTTGTAGGGTGAACAAGTCCAAATACATAGAGTGAAGCATGAGGAGCCTACAGACGTTGAACGTGTAGGCGTTGCATTTCCCTTAGGGTCGAACATGCCACCTAGGTTCAAACAAGCCTCTTAGGCTCAAGCATTGTCTAGGCTCAAACATGCCCCAGTATCAAACATGTACACAACAAAAATAACAATAGTTTAAACGACGTCGCTATAACAAAATACATCGCATGCGACGTATTGACGTCGCATGCGACGTATTACACAGCGACGTTAAAAACTCATTTCTTAGTTGGGTGAACATGAGTGGTCTTCGCCGAGAAATTGGTCCCCGTGGCAATGTCGGCGCCTTGAGTCCATTTGCAGAGACGAATCAGCGGTTAGGGGCGGCGAGATCGCCCGTCCCGCCCCCGGTGGCCTTGGGAGAGGAAATTCGGGGCAAGCGACTTAGGGGATTTTAGGGTCTCCTCTCTCGGCGTCAACACCCCCACTCCACGCCAAGTCACGCCAAGGGTCCCGCCCCGACCGACAAGGAGAGGGCCTCCAAAACGAAAACCCCGTGGGTTGCCGTGTTCTAGAAGGGTTTGTGTTTTGGGGGCCGAGACTTGGTCTGCTGCACTTGGGACTGCCGAGAAGCCGCAAATGAGAATACGGAAGCAAGGGGAACCCGACGGAGCAGAAGTTTGGGCCTGTCCTCCTCCCGATGTGGCAAGTAGAAGTCGGGGGGCGCTTTTGGAGTGGCAAGACATTCATAAATTCGCAATTAATGCATTGTACGAAAATAAATTCTGATTTTTTGCCAGCTGGATTCCTAATCCATCTCCAGCACACAATTTTCGAAATTTTCAGAGAAGGTCTAGGTCAAAGGGTTAGCTAAGGTCAAAGGAATGGAGTTTGTGGGATCGTTGTACTTGGGGTTGACCTTGGCTCGCTGGACGTTATACTTGGTCTAAGATTGCATTGAGAATATAAGCATCATAACTATTAGAATGAAGATAAATGATTACAGAAAAGCATCATAACTACTAGAATGAAGATAAATGATTACAGAAAAGCAAAAGACTAGTGCGGGTTGGGGGGGTTAGATTTGGTTGCTTGTGGTGATGGTTGTGTTTCAGTATCAAGGCATATGGATAGAGAGAATGCCCTTGTTCAACGGACTGCTCCCTAAAGCTATTTGACATGGATGGCATAATTAACTTGTAATGAACTGAATTCGGGGCAAGCAACTTCCTGGGGAGTTTAGGGTCCCAGCTCAAGGCCAACACCCCCACTCCATGTCAAGACACTGCAAGGTCCCACCAAATCGACAAGGAGAGGGCCTCCAAACGTAAACCCCGTGGACTTGCCGATTCTAGAAGGGTTTTTGTTTTGGGGGCCGAAGTTTTGGTCTTCCGCCACGTAACTTGGTCCCTAGGGCAAGGTCGACATTCGAGTCCATTGGCGAGCAAAATCGCTAGCCCCGAGAGGGGAGGTCGCCCGTCCGCCCCTGGGCCTTGGGGAGGGAAATTCGGGGCAAGCAGCCTTCGGGGATTTTAGGGTCCGTGTTCCTCGCATCAACACCCCCCACTCCACGCCAAGTCACGGGCGCAAGGTCCCGCCTGACCGACAAGGAGAGGGCCTCCAAAACGTAAACCCCGTGGGTTGCCGTGTTTCTAGAAGGGTTTGGCGCGTTTGGGGGTCGAGACTTGGTCTGTTGCACTTGGGACCGGCCGAAAGCCGCAAAAGAGATTACGGAGCAAGGGGAACTGACGGAGCGGAGTTTGGGCCCGTCCTCCTCCCGATGTGGCAAGTAGAAGTCGGGGCGCTTTTGCAAGGCAAGACATTCATAAATTCGCAATTAATGCATTGTACGGAAATAAATTCTGATTTTTGCCACCTGGATTCCTAATCCATCTCCAAAGACACGCACCAATTTTCGAAATTTTCGGAGAAGGTCTAGGTCAAAGGCATGGTCGAGGCAGCCCGCTGGGGTATAACCGAGCTGGCACCCTTCCCCAAGTCAAACGAGGCCGGGACCTTGCAGGATCCCTCACAAGAGGGGAGAGTCCTGACCCCAAGAGGCGATCCAAAAAGTTCCCAGGCAGCCCTTCTGGCAAATCCCAGAGGGGCCGCACGCTAATGACCACCCTCCCTGACCCCTCCCCTATCCGACCGCTGGATCCTCCGCTCAGGCCCCTCTTCGAAGGCCCAAAGATTCCGCACCGTCCGAGAACTTGTCAAACCGCTGCCGCCCCGAGGTCGGCCTTGTAGAAACCGCGCAGTGTCTTGTCGTTCGCACCGGGAGGCTTCGAATGGCAAATCGACCACCGCCAAATCGTCCGAATGGCGAAATTACCCTAGGGAGCAAGTTACAAGGTCGGTTTTGCAAAAGAAAGAAAACACTCACGCCCTCCACGACAAGATCCCGCGATCCACATCTTAGGCCAATTGACTACGAGTGTGATGGAAGTGAGCTACTTTGGCGCTTCTTGGAGGTCGGGTGGTCTTCTGGCCACGGAACTTGGTCCCCAGGGCAATGTCGACGTTCTGAGTCCATTGGCAGAGCCAAATCGCGATTCCGGAGAGGGGAGGTCGCCCGTCCGTCCCCAGGGCCTTGGGGAGAGGAAATTCGGGGCAAGCAGCTTCCGGGGGATTTTAGGGTCCGTGCTCTGGCGTCAACACCCCCCTCCACGTCAAGTCACGGGCGAAGATCCCGCCCCGACCGACAAGGAGAGGGCCTCCAAAAGGTAAAACCCCCCGTGGGTTGCCGTGTTCTAGAAGGGTTTGCGCTTTGGGGGCCGAGACTTGGTCTGCTGCACTTGGGACCCGCCGAGAAGCCGCAGCCGGTGAATACGGAGCAAGGGGAACCGACGGAGCGGAGTTTGGGCCTGTCCTCCTCCGATGTGGCAAGTAGAAGCCGGGGCTTTTTGCAAAGGGGCAAGACATTCATAAATTCGCAATTAATGCATTGTACGAAAAATAAATTCTGATTTTTGCCACCTGGATTCCTAATCCATTTCCAAAGACACGCACTAATTTTTCAAATTTTCGGAGAAGGTCTAGGTCAAAGGGTTAGTATTAGAACGGGTCGGGCAGCCCGCTGGGGCAACCGAAGCCGCACCCTTCCCCAAGTCAAACGAGGCCGGGACCTTGCAGGGATCCCCACAAGAGGGGAGAGTCCTGACCCCAAGAGGCGGATCCAAAAAGTTCCCCGAGGCAGCCCTTCCCGGCGCTCCCCGGCCGACGCTAATGACCACCCTCCCGAGAGCCTGGTTCCCCTATCCGACCGTTGGATCCTCCGCTCAGGGGCCCCTCTTCGAAGGCCCAAAAGATTCCGTGACGGGTCCGAGAACTTGTTAAAATCAAGGCCCCCGAGGTCGGCCTTGTAGAAACCGCAGTTGTCTTGTCGCCGCACCGGGAGGCTCCTAATGGCAAATCGACCCCTGCCAAATCGTCCGAATGGCGAAATTACCCTAGGGAGCAAGTTACAAGGTCGGTTTTGCAAAAAGAAAGAAACACTCACGCCCCACGACAAGATCCCGCATCCACATCTTAGGCCAATTGACTACGAAAGTGTGATGGAAGTGAGCTACTTTGGCGCTTTTGGAGGTCGGATGGTCTTCTGGCCACGGGAACTTGGTCCCCAGGGCAATGTCGACGTTTCAGTCCATTGGCGAGCCAAATCGCGATTCCGAGAGGGAGGAGGTCGCCCGTCCGGCCCCTGTGGCCTTGGGGAGGAGAAAATCGGGCAAGCAACTTCCGGGGATTTTAGGGTCCGTGCTCAAGGCCAACACCCCCCACTCCACGCCAAGTCACGCCAAGGTCCCGCCTGACCGACAAGGAGAGGACCTCCAAAACGTAAACCCCGTGGGTTGCCGTGTTCTAGAAGGGTTTGGTTTTGGGGCCGAGACTTGGTCTGCTGCACTTGGGACTGGCCGAAAGCCGCAGCCTCCAATACGAAAGCAAGGGGAACCGACGGAGCAGAGTTTGGGCCTGTCCTCCTCCCCATGTGGCAAGTAGAAGTCGGGGGCTTTTGCGCTGGGCAAGACATTCATAAATTCGCAATTAATGCATTGTACTAAAATAAATTCTGATTTTTTGCCAGCCGGATTACTAATCCATCTCCAGCAAAGACACAGCCCAATTTTCAAATTTTCGGAGAAGGTCTAGGTCAAAGGGTTAGCATTAGAACGGTCGGGGCAGCCCGCTGTGCGGCAAACCGAGCCGCACGCTTCCCCAACTCAAACGAGGCCAGGACCTTTCCGGGATCCCTCACAAGAGGGGGAGAGTCCGGACCCCAAGAGGCGGATCCAAAAGTTCCCGAGGCAGCCCTTCCCTGGCGGCCGCCCCCGGGGTCGCGACGCTAATGACCACCCTCCCGGAGCCCGGTTCCCCTATCCGACCGTTGGATCCTCCGTTCAGGGCCCCTCTTCGAGAAGGCCCAAAAGATTCCAGATCGGGTCCGAGAACTTGTCAAACCGCTGGGCGCCCCGAGGTCGGCCTTGTAGAAACCGCAGTGTCTTGTCGTTCGGGCACCGGGGAGGCTCCTGAATGGCAAATCGACCCTGCCAAATCGTCCGGAATGGCGAAATTACCCTAGGGAGCAAGTTACAAGGTCGGTTTTGCAAAAGAAAGAAAACACTCACGCCCTCCACGACAAAGATCCCGCATCCACAACTTAGGCCAATTGACTACGAAAGTGTGATGGAAGTGAGCTACTTTGGCGCTTGGAGGTCGGGTGGTCTTCTCGCCACGGAACTTGGTCCCCGTGGCAATGTCGACGTTCTGAGTCCATTGGCGAGCCAAATCGCGATTCCCGAGAGGGGAGGTCGCCTGGCCCGGCCCCTGTGGCCTTGGGGAGAGGAAATTCGGCAAGCAGCCTTCCCCCGGATTTTAGGGTCCGCGGCTCAAGGCCAACACCCCCACTCCACGCCAAGTCACGGCGCAAGGTCCCGCCTCGACCGGACAAGGAGAGGGCCTCCAAAACGAAACCCCGGGGGGGTGCCGTGTTCTAGAAGGGTTTGCGCTTTGGGGCCGGTGACTTGGTCTGCTGCACTTGGGACCTGGCCGAAAGCCGCAGCCGAAATACGGAGCAAGGGGAACCGGGACGGAGTGGAGTTTGGGCCTGTCCTCCTCCCGATGTGGCAAGTAGAAGTCGGGGGCGCTTTTGCAAAGGGCAAGACATTCATAAATTCGCAATTAATGCATTGTACGGAAATAAATTCTGATTTTTGCCGCCTGGATTCCTAATCCATCTCCAAAGACATGCACTAATTTTCAAATTTTCGGAGAAGGTCTAGGTCAAAGGGTTAGCATTAGAACGGTCGGGCAGCCCGCTGCGTGGCAACCGAAGCCGCACCCTTCCCCAAGTCAAACGAGGCCAGACCTTGCAGGATCCCCTCACAAGAGGGGAGAGTCCTGACCCCAAGAGGCGGGATCCAAAAAGTTCCCGAGGCAGCCCTTCCCCGGCAGCGCCCCCTGGGGCAGACGCTTAATGACCACCCTCCCGAGCCTCGGGTTCCCTATCCGACCGCTGATCCTCCGCTCAGGGCCCTCTTCGAAGGCCCAAAAGATTCCAGATCGGGTCCGAGAACTTGTCAAACCATGCTGGGCCCCCCAGGTCGGCCTTGTAGAAACCGCAGTTGTCTTGTCGTTTCGCACGCACGGAGGTTCGAATGGCAAAATCGACCCCGCCAAATCGTCCGGAATGGCTAAATTACCCTAGGGAGCAAGTTACAAGGTCGGTTTTGCAAAAGAAAGAAACACTCACGCCCACGACAAAGATCCCGCATCCAAATCTTTAGGCCAATTGACTACGAGTGTGATGGAAGTGAGCTACTTTGGCGCTTCATGGAGGTCGGGTGGTCTTTGGCCACGAACTTGGTCCCCGTGGCAATGTCGACGTTCGAGTCCATTGGCAAATCGCGATTCCGAGAGGGAGGTCGCCTCGGCCCCGCCCCTGTGGCCTTGGGGAGAGGAAATTCGTGGCAAGCAGCCTTCCCGGGATTTTAGGGTCCGTGCTCGGGCGCCAACACCCCCACTCCACGCCAAGTCACTGCGCAAGGTCCCGCCTCGACCGACAAGGAGAGGGCCTCCAAAACGTAAACCCCGTGGGTTGCTAGGTTCTAGAAGGGTTTATGTTTTGGGGGCCGAGACTTCGCCCTGTTGCACTTGGGACTGGCCGAGAAGCCGCAGGTAGGGAGAATACGGAGCAAGGGGAACTGACGGAGCGGAGTTTGGGTCTGTCCTCCTCCCGATGTGGCAAGTAGAAGTCGGGGGGCGCTTTTGCAGTGGCAAGACATTCATAAATTCGCAATTAATGCATTGTACGAAAATAAATTCTGATTTTTTGCCACCGATTCCTAATCCATCTCCAAAGACAATGACCCAATTTTCAAATTTTTGGAGAAAGTCTAGGTCAAAGGGTTAGCTAAGGTCAAAGGAATGGAGTTTGTGGGATCGTTGTACTTGGGGTTGACCTTGGCTCGCTGGACGTTATACTTGGTCTAAAGTTGCATTGAGAATATAAGCATCATAACTACTAGAATGAAGATATATGATTACGTAAAAGCAAAAGACTAGTGCGGGTTTGGGGGTTAGATTTGGTTGCTTGTGATGATGGTTGTGTTTCAATATCAAGGCATATGGATAGAGAGAATGCCCTTGTTCAACTGGATTTTGCTCCCTAAAGCTATTTCACATGGATGGCATAATTAACTTGTAATGAATCAATTCGGGCAAGCAACTTCCTGGGGAATCTAGGATCCCAGCTCAAGGCCAACACCCCCACTCCATGTCAAGAGATCTTGCAAGGTCCCGACCAAATCTGACAAGGAGAGGGCCTCCGAAACGTAAACCCTGTGACTTGCCAGATTCTAGAAGGGTTTTTGTTTTGGGGGCCGAGTTTTGGTCTTCTGGCCAAAGAACTTGGTCCCTAGGGCAACGACGACGTTCTGAGTCCATTGGCAGAGCCAAATCGCTAGCCCGAGGGGAGGTCGCCCGTCCGTCCCAGGGCCTTGGGAGAGGAAATTCGGGGCAAGCAGCCTTCCTGGGATTTTAGGGTCCGTGCTCAAGGCCAACACCCCCCTCCACGTCAAGTCACTCCGCCAAGCAGGTCCCTTCGTCGACAAGGAGAGGGCCTCCAAAACGTAAACCCTGTGGGTTGCCAGGTTCTAGAAGGGTTTGCGTTTTGGGGGCCGAGACTTGGTCTGTTGCACTTGGGACCTGGCCGAGAAGCTGCAGCCGAGATTACGGAGCAAGGGGAACTGACGGAGCGGAGTTTGGGCCTGTCCTCCTCCCGATGTGGCAAGTAGAAGTCGGGGGGCGCTTTTGCAGTGGCAAGACATTCATAAATTCGCAATTAATGCATTATACGAAAATAAATTCTGATTTTTTGCCAGCTGGATTCCTAATCCATCTCCATCACGCAGCCCAATTTTCAAATTTTCGTGAGAAGGTCTAGGTCAAAGGGTTAGCATTAGAATCCGGTCGGGACAGCCCGCTGGGGGGCAACCGAAGCCGCACCCTTCCCCAAGTCAAACGAGGCCAGGACCTTGCAGGATCCGTCACAAGAGGGGAGAGTCCAACCCCAAGAGGCGGGATCCAAAAGTTCCCGAGGCAGCCTTCTTCCCCGGCTCCCGGGCCGCGACGCTACGACCACCCTCCCGAGCCCGGTTCCCCTATCCGGCCGCTGGATCCTCCGCTCAGGGCCCCTCTTCGAAGGCCCAAAAGATTCCAGATCGGTCCGGAGAACTTGTCAAACCGCTGGCGCCCCGAGGTCGGCCTTGTAGAAACCGCAGCATCTTGTCGCTTCGCACCGGGAGGTTCCGAATGGCAAATCGACCTCGCCAAATCGTCCCAATGGGCGAAATTACCCTAGGGAGCAAGTTACAAGGTCGGTTTTGCAAAAGAAAGAAACACTCACGCCCTCCATGACAGTATCCCGCATCCACATCCTAGGCCAATTGACTACGAGTGTGATGGAAGTGAGCTACTTTGGCGCTTCTTGGAGGTCGGGTGGTCTTCTGGCCACGGAACTTGGTCCACAGGGCAATGTCGACATTCTGAGTCCATTGGCGAGCCAAATTGCGATTCCGAGAGGGGAGGTCGCCCGGCCCGGCCCCTGTGGCCTTGGGGAGAGGAAATTCGGGCAAGCAGCTTCCGGGGATTTTAGGGTCCGTGTCAAGGCCAACACCCCCACTCCACGTCAAGTCACGCGCAAAGCTCCCCGCCTTCCTATTAAGGAGAGGGCCTCCAAAACGAAACCCCGTGGGGTTGCCGTGTTCTAGAAGGGTTTGGCGCTTTGGGGCCGAGACTTGGTCTATTGCACTTGGGACCTGGCCGAGAAGCTGCAGCCGAGAACACGGAGCAAGGGGAACTGACGGAGCGGAGTTTGGGCCTGTCCTCCTCCCGATGTGGCAAGTAGAAGTCGGGGGCGCTTTGCAAGGGGCAAGACATTCATAAATTCGCAATTAATGCATTGTACCTAAAATAAATTCGATTTTTTGCCACCTTTGGATTCCTAATCCATCTCCAGCAACGTTCCCCAATTTTCAAATTTTCGTGAGAAGGTCTAGGTCAAAGGGTTAGCATTAGAACGGCCGGGGCAGCCCGCTGTAGACAACCGAGCCGGCACCCTTCCCCAAGTCAAACGAGGCCAGGACCTTGCGGGATCCCTCACAAGAGGGGAGAGTCCTGGACCCCAAGAGGCGGATCCAAAAAAAAGTTCCCGAGGCAGCCCCTTCCTCGGCAAGCGCCCCCCCCCTGGGCCGCACGCTTAATGACCACCCTCCCGAGCCCGGTTCCCCTATCCACCGTTGGATCCTCCGCTCAGGGGCCCCTCTTTGGGAAGGCCCAAAGATTCCAGATCGGTCCGAGAACTTGTCAAACCGCGGGCGCCCCGAGGTCGGCCTTGTAGAAACCGCGAAGTCTTGTCGCTCGCACCGGGAGGCTCCTAAATGGCAAATCGACCCCGCCAAATCGTCCCGAATGGCGAAATTACCCTAGGGAGCAAGTTACGAGGTCGGTTTTGCAAAAGAAAGAAACACTCACACGCCCACGACAAAGATCCCGCATCCACATCTTAGGCCAATTGACTACGAGTGTGATGGAAGTGAGCTACTTTGGCGCTTCTTGGAGGTCGGGTGGTCTTCTCGCCACGGAACTTGGTCCCCGTGGCAATGTCGACGCTTCGAGTCCATTGGCAGAGCCAAATCGCGATTCCCGAGAGGGGAGGTCGCCTGGCCCGGCCCCTGTGGCCTTGGGGAGAGGAATTTCGGCAGCTTCCGGGGATTTTAGGGTCCGTGGCTCAAGCGCCAACACCCCCACTCCACGCCAGTCATTTCGGCGCAAGGTCCCGCCGACCGACAAGGAGAGGGCCTCCAAAACGTAAACCCCGTGGGTTGCCGTGTTCTAGAAGGGTTTATGCTTTGGGGGCCGACTTGGTCTGCTGCACTTGGGACCTGGCCGAAAGCCGCAAATGAGAACACGGAGCAAGGGAACCGACGGAGCGGAGTTTGGGCCTGTCCTCCTCCCGGTGGCAAGTAGAAGTCGGGGGCGCTTTTGGTGCTGGCAAGACATTCATAAATTCGCAATTAATGCATTGTACGAAAATAAATTCCGATTTTTTGCCACCGGATTCCTAATCCATCTCCAAAGACACAGCCCAATTTTCGAAATTTTCAGAGAAGGTCTAGGTTAAAGGGTTAACATTAGAACGGGTCGGGCAGCCCGCTGCGGTGGCAACCGAAGCCGCACCCTTCCCCAAGTCAAACGAGGCCAGGGACCTTGCAGGATCCCTCACAAGAGGGGAGAGTCCTGGACCCCAAGAGGCGGGATCCAAAAGTTCCCGAGGCAGCCCTTCCCCGCGCCAAGCCCCCCGCCGCACGCTAATGACCACCCTCCCGAGCCCGTTCCCCTATCCCACCATTGGATCCTCCGTTCAGGGGCCCCTCTTCGAAGGCCCAAAAGATTCCGGATCGGCCCGAGAACTTGTCAAACCGCGGGCGCCCCGAGGTCGGCCTTGTAGAAACCGCAGTGTCTTGTCGTTCGGGCATCGGGGAGGTTCGAATGGCAAATCGACCGCCAAATCGTCCTAATGGCGAAATTACCCTAGGTAGCAAGTTACAAGGTCGGTTTTGCAAAAAGAAAGAAACACTCACGCCCTCCACGACAAGATACCGCATCCACATCCTAGGCCAATCGACTACGAAAGTGTGATGGAAGTGAGCTACTTTGGCGCTTCATGGAGGTCGGGTGGTCTTCCGCCACGAACTTGGTCCCCGTGGCAATGTCGACGTTTCGAGTCCATTGGCGAGCCAAATCGCGATTCCTGAGAGGGAGGTCGCCTCGTCCGGCCCCGTGGCCTTGGGGAGAGGAAATTCGGGCAAGCAGCTTCCGGGGATTTTAGGGGTCCGTGCTCAAGGCCAACACCCCCACTCCACGCCAAGTCACGCGGCGCCAAGGTCCCGCCCAAATCGACAAGGAGAGGGCCTCCAAAACGTAAACCCCGTGGGGTTGCTAGGTTCTAGAAGGGTTTGCGCTTTGGGGGCGAGACTTCGCCTCGCTTGCACTTGGGACACAGACGAGAAGCCGCAGCCGAGAATACGGAGCAAGGGGAACTGACGGAGCGGAGTTTGGGCCTGTCCTCCTCCCGATGTGGCAAGTAGAAGTCGGGGGGCGCTTTTGCAGTGGCAAGACATTCATAAATTCGCAATTAATGCATTGTACGAAAATAAATTCTGATTTTTTGCCAGCTGGATTCCTAATCCATCTCCAACACACAGCCCAATTTTCGAAATTTTCGGAGAAAGTCTAGGTCAAAGGGTTAGCTAAGGTCAAAGGAATGGAGTTTGTGGGATCGTTGTACTTGGGGTTGACCTTGGCTCGCTGGACGTTATACTTGGTCTAAGATTGCATTGAGAATATAAGCATCATAACTATTAGAATGAAGATAAATGATTACAGAAAAGCATCATAACTACTAGAATGAAGATAAATGATTACGTAAAAGCAAAAAGACTAGTGCGGGTTTTGGGGGGTTAGATTTGGTTGCTTGTGATGATGGTTGTGTTTCAATATCAAGGCATATGGATAGAGAGAATGCCCTTGTTCAACGGACTGCTCCCTAAAGCTATTTGACATGGATGGCATAATTAACTTGTAATGAATCAATTCGGGCAAGCAACTTCCTGGGAATCTAGGTCCCAGCCCAAGGCCAACATCCCCACTCCATGTCAAGAGACGGTGCAAGGTCCCACCAAATCGACAAGGAGAGGGCCTCCAAACGAAACCCCGTGGACTTGCCGATTCTAGAAGGGTTTTTTTGTTTTGGGGGCGAAGTTTTGGTCTTCCGCCACGTAACTTGGTCCCTAGGGCAACGCTCGACGCTCGAGTCCATTGGCGAGCCAAATCGCAGCTCCGGAGAGGGAGGTCGCCCGTCCGGCCCCTCGTGGCCTTGGGAGAGGAAATTCGGGCAAGCAGCCCGGGGTCCATTTAAGTTGGCGATACTCCTATTGACGATTTAATTTTACGACGACGACGACGACGATTTTACGACTTAATTTATGACGACGACGGCGGCGGCGGCGGCGGCGGCGGCGGCGGCATTTAATTTATGATGATGAGTCATGCCCCTTTTTTCCAGAAAATAATGTCTTTATACCTTTAAAGCTTTGACTACTGCTAGAAGCTCTTGATCATGGATTAATAGCCCGTTTTGGCGTTGATTATCTTCCAAGAGTCGTGTTCAACTACTCTCTCCTCTTGCATGAGAACTGTACTCTTCTTGTTTACATTTGTTGCTACCAACTTACCCTTTTTAGGATTTGAGGGAATAAGGATTGTTGCCATAGTCAAGGCTGCCTTGAGCCTGCCGAAGCATATTGGGCTTTGCATTCCGAATGTTTCTTCCTTTCTTTGATCTTCTCATTTTTGGTGAGCCCGATGATGGAGTCGCGACTTTGGCGAAGTGTTTCACGACGGAGGAAACTCCTTATGTCGTGGGCATTCTTTGGGACTAACCACTCTACTACGACTTGAATCTTTGTCGAATTTGTGGAAATTCCTTCTGATCAGATGATGTGTCGCAAACACTCAACTCTATTTGTTGCAAAGTGACACTTTGAAAGGTCTGGTGCCTCCTTAATTTTTTCAAGGACTCTTTTTACTGATTTACGTGGTCTTCTAGTGATACACTAGGATATTGTCGAATGAGACAATCACAAACTCATCAAGGATTTATTTGAACACGTCATATAAGCCTCATGAATGTTACCGACGTATTAAACAACCCACGCACCATTACCATGAATTTGTAATGACCATACAGGCTGTCTTGTGAGCATCCTCCTCCTTGATTCTTATTTGGTGATACCTACATCTCAAGTCAATCTTGGAGAAGAACTTGGCTCCGTAGACCTAATCCATGAGATCATCTGCTCTAGGTAAATCATACCTATTCTTAGTGCTGCGCTTATTTAATTGACGATAGTCAATGCACATCCTTAAACTTCCATCTTTCTTCTTGTCGAAAAGGATAGGTGCTCTAAAATAGGAGGCATTAGGTCTTATGAGCCCTAAGTCTAGGAGTTCTTGGAGTTGCTTTAACTCTGCCAACTCAAGAGTGCTCATCATGTATGGCACTTTACTAATTTGCTTAGTATCTCTCATGAACCTACGCGAAAACAAGGAAAATGCATGGAAAATACGCAAGAAATACGGAAGAAATATGCCAAGATCGACAAAGAATCTGATATATGAACGGGAATCAAGAATACAATGGCCCGAAAGCAAGCAGGAACACGAGACAGATGCCTAGAAGGCTCAAGACTGGCGTTGAACTGGAATGGTTCGACAAGAAGGAGGTGCCTCCTTATATATCTAGGCCAACGGTCAAGATCGTGCCACTCCAATAGATGAGATCGCGCCAAGTGTCGCACATGCGTTTAGGTTCTAGAATATTCTAGAACCTCCTGGAGAAGTCCCACATATGAGAAAGACATGAAGGAATGTCTTAAACAAATATTGGTAGCGCACTTGGCAAGGGTGTGTGACTTGCAATTGGAGGGTTGCGAGTTCAAACTCTGTCTTGTGCAATTACCCTTCTGTATCCGTGTGACGACCATCTTTTGTACATACGAGTATAATCACAACAAGAAAAGGGTCATTTAGCGACGCCCGACGGCCAGCCGCTGCCAGACGCCGCGCACGCCGCTGCGCACACGACGCTGGCAAAGGCGCCGCAGACGCCGCTGCGCATTACGACGCTGGCAAGGCGCCGTGCCAGACGCCGCGAGACGCGACACCCTGACGCCGCCAGACGCCGCGATGCCACGCGACACGTGAAAATATACACGGAACATCAACAAAATCCACGCTGCGTCCGTAAAAGCCACGCGGTATACGCCGCGATGCGACGACACACGGAACGCATTATCGCGGAATATACACGGAATATACACGCAGCGTAAAGCCACGCGGTATACGCCGCATGCGCGACACGCGGAATATACACGCGGAATATACACGGAAAATTCAAAATCCACAGATAGAAAAGCCACGTGGCAAAAAAAGCCACGTGGATACGTCGCATGCGACGTGTAGGAAAAAATAAAAAAATATATATATATTTATATAAAAAATATAAATATAAAAATATTTTTAAATAATCACAAAAGTGTTTTTATATTCATATTTTTAAATAGTCACAAAATTATTTTTATATTTATATTTTTAAATAATCACAAAAGTGAATTGTATTTATATTTTTAAATAATCACAAAAGACTCGTTAAGAGGAGTATCCACCCTTTTAGCCTAGAGCTAATCTCTCTCAGATTCAGTGGAGTAGTCATCCGAGTACGTAGTTAGAGGACTCCTCGAACCGCCGGGCCAAGACGGCTATGCATTGGATGGCTCTCCAAAGAATGTTTGCGATCCCTCGCCCCCCCAGCCCCATGTCATGCTCTAGACCTTCATTCATATCCGCATCGCTTCCTATAAAACCAAAAGAATATGGCGTTAATGTAGTTCATAGAATTATAATAATTTTCTACAACGCACTCTCGCATTCCCGCCAAGTGGGAGAGTTCCTCCGTCAGATAATCTGTTGATACAGATAAACAGACTCCACGCCCGCGGCTACTTGTAATGCGTCTTTGCTTGTTAGGTTTAAACCCGTATAGATGTTCCTATGACAATGTAACGAGTATTAGCTAGTGACATTTAAAGTTCTTATTAAAATTAATGTGAACTAATATAGCTCTTACTTAATCTATGGAAAACCCTTTTCGACCGAGGAGCCCAAATGAGACGGCTTTGCCGTGCTTTTTAGTTGCTTTGTCGGTCCCGAAGCTCTATGTTTGCTTTCTCGATCCTTTGCACGCTCAATGCAACTGATTGCAAGGCACACAACATTATCACAAGTTAAAGTGAACGAATGACAAAAAAAATAAGAAATACCTTGATATCTTCCTTGTGGAGATTAAGTGGTTTAGGGACTTTTGACCAATCGCCTCCTTCTTTTTCGCAAGTCTGCTTCAGTTCCTTGACCACATGGTGCCTTTGACATAAATCGATAGATCAACGCAATATCAAAATAATAAAACAAGACTATGACTAGGTCATGTACCTCCTTTTTTTATAAGTCAGCCCATCATCGGTGAGCTTCTTCCAGCTTAAACGCCTTTGCTTTTTCTATCTCTCGGGAAACTCGTTTCATTTTATTTTGACGCTTCTATTTCGTTGGTCATAAGCGCCGCCACTCCCCTATACCGCTGGGAGGCCATAAACGAGATATTATTTGTGACCGGCCCCTCAGTGTAGTATAAAAGACACTTCCCTCATCATCCTTCTTAGGAAGAGCGCCCCCAAGCATAAATGGTGGGTATATAAAAGCGTGTTTATGTCTACCACAATATACATATCCCGGCCCGATTAAGAACCTTTTTGAGCACTTTTACAATGTATTCTAAGTGAAGAGAATGAACAAAACAACAAATTTAGATGACAAAGTACTAATATTTAAGGTTGATATCTTAAATAATATGTTCACATAACTTACATCAAAAAATTATTATTAATATGATAGTCGGGTATATTTGGGGCCAAATCACCCGCAGACTTCACGTCTAAAACAAAGCGAAATGGACGCTCTTCTTCAAAGGACACGTGGACGCCGTCGATCCTTCCCTCTCCAAGTCAGCGAAATTTACCATGTTCTTCTGATCCCTAACCCCGTGATGATCGCCGCGATCTTGAACGCTAGAGTTCTGTTGCTCCACTACTTCTTGACCCGCTAAGTAATGAGAGAATGAGCATCTTTAACATGCCGCAACCAAAGAAATGTTTGGTACGTGAGTGGATATATATTTACCTGTTGAAATCTTCCTCCAAGTTCCTTGCATTAGAAAAGTCTATTCCCGTGTCTTGCCTAGAACGGAGTCCATACTACGCCTAGCGCTCTCAATATTCTCGCGAGAACGTGGAGGCCGATAATCAACACTATGTCGCTGGGGAATAGGAGCTGAGGCTGCCTAACCGGCGTTGGTGTCAAAGAGGCAAAATATGCCGCAATTTGGTCTCTCTCTACGGGAGACATGTTTACAGGAAGGCGGGAGCGGCGAGGAGCCGTAAGCACAAATATCATGCAAAAACAATTCATTTATTTATTATTTTTATAAAAAGCTATCTTAATACCCAAACCTCGGCTTTGGTGTAGTGATAGGTGGAGGTTGGCGCCTTGGAGGAACATCAAAGACGATTGCCCCTACCTCGTGGAGTCCTCCTCCTATTTTCTAAACTCGCCCCTTTCCTCTACACAACAAATTAAAACTCCATGCATAAACTCACATACCTAATTAGAGGGTAAAGCGTATAATAAAACTAAATAAATACTTACCTTTGTCTTGCTCATTCTCCTCCCATGACGATTGCGATTACCTCTATTCATCACCGAAAAAAGAGCACACCTAGATCAAAAAGAAATTGTGAGAGAAACATTTGATAACCATGAATGATATTGGTTGCAATAATAGAATGATACTTACAAACCATAGAGATGAAAAATAGTATTTTCATGGTTCAAAATGTGCCACTAATGAGCCCCTGCAGACTTCATCAGCAGCCTTGACCGCCTTGACCGGGGCGGAGGGGGAGACGATAACGCGATCACGCAGAAAGAGGGCCACAATGAGGAAAACCGCTAAGAATTGAGCCTCCGCCATGACTATATATATTAATTTGAACATAACGAGAATTAGCGAGAGAAAAGCTTTGAACAAGTGTCTTTGAATAAATACCTAAATTTATATTCTTATCTTCTTATTTATATTAGAAAAGTATCTCAGATATATGTATGGGGTGCATATCGAACTCTAAGTTGCCATATTATCGTGCCATGTATCATGTCATACACCGAACCCTAAATTATCCCATCGGCATTTTTAGTGCCACATCATGAAACCCTACGCTATGGTGGCACATCATCAAACCCTAGGTTGTGTCACGTCACACTTCCTATTGCCACATCATAGTAAGTGTTATGTCATCAAACCCTATCTTTTAGTGAACATCATCAAACCCTAGATTGTGCCACATGGCATTTACAATCTAGGGTTTGATGATGTAGCACACAAAACCTAGGGTTTGACGCCTCAGATGCGACACACTTTATCTACAAGTTATGATTAATAATTTATTTACCATTAATAATAATTTTTTGATTAATAAATTATTTTTTCATTAGTAATTTTGAATAAAAACATTTATTGGTTGCAACAAGCCTCAAATAGGAAGACAAAATTATATTAATCACTTCTTGCAAGCATTTAACAAAGAGCTTAGCCATCTCAAGTGGATCACCACACTTCATATGTCGCCTCTCTCTCTCACAACTATATCGTAAGAAAGCCCCCATTGCTTTTGAACACATCGACGACGCTGAAAGCAATAGATGGGCATCCATGTGCACCAGCTCTCTATCCATCATCATTTGGACCTTCATATGTTGGATGATGTCCAATGTGCTAGAGTATCTGGCCGGTTGGGTTTATCTCAACACACAACCCCATAAGCCGCATTGCCCGGACAAAATCAAGGAGCATCTCGTAAATGTAGCCCAGGAATATATGTCGATATCTCATGCCCCATGATGCTTGGTCATCTGATGATGATGTAAAACTCTCTTCTCCCACCAAGGATATCGCACTGCTCCATCTTGTAGTGTATAACGGCTTCTTCAATTTGGGCATTCGCCCTTGCAAAAAAAAAAGGGAGGGCCGTGTCCCAATCACCAATAGCCACCCACACATTTGTAAGGGAGTCATCAAAATGGAGTTTGACCCTTTTGCAATTGAGCTTTGTGTGTGTCCAACCTGAGCGTGGATGGCATAGACTCCTTCGCAAGAGCGAGAGCTATTTCGGGACGCATTTATACACGAGTCTCATTTTGGCTTTCCACTCAAGACTTATCTTCATATCAGCCCTTCTTGGAGCACTATGCATTGCATTTGACCATCTCCTATAAGAAGAGAATTGGCTCTAAGATGGTCAAGTAATTCTCAAAGGTTCCTCCATTCATGAATGGCAAGACTACCATTGGTCCCTGTGGCTCATCTCCACAAAAGACCTCAGGGGCAAGTCCAAGGGGTGTGGCCAATGCTGGACTTGGGCTCTTGAAACGGATATACTTGTCAGCCAACAACCATGATGCAGCTCTATCTTGGCCTCTCCACACAATGCCAGTATAATAATCATCTTGATTAAAGTACAGGGTTCCCAAGATCTGGATTTGGTATATCCGGCAAAAAAATGTTTACTACCAATGCACTTTACAACTCCAACAGCATCCACAGGAATGCTGTCAATAAATGCAGCACATTTATCATGAGCATGTAATGATAATCTAGCCCCTGCACCAATAGAGCTCCCACCATGGATAAGACTATCTAACTCCTTCACCTGCTCATCATTGAGATCAAGCATCGCCATCTTGTGATCTTTATGCGCCGGACCTTTGCACTTCCTCGCCACGAATTAGCCCATCGCGTCCCCATGATGCCTCAAAGATAGGGGCTCATAAGTGGCACTTTATACTTAAGTAGCATCCTCAATTCTCGCTCGATTGCAAATCCAAGACTTTAAGTTCTTTCTCATCATATCTTCCAACTCGCACTCATGCTCGCCACCTCCCACATAATTCGCATCGACATTCTTTCTCAACCGATGCTACAAAATGGTTAATTCGATCATCGGGCTTGCATATGTCGTTCCGGCCTGCCTCTGCGCGCATATTTGATTGATGAGGATGCGCCTAATTTCACTAAGCATCTCTGTCCTTATCGAGGCCATTTTATGCCTACAAACAAAACAAAATAATGAATACAAAAGCCAAGCATGCACAAAGTAAATGCAACATAATACTGACAATATCAAACATGTATGCACCATATAATCATTACTTATAACACGCCCTATGGCGACTAATACCTTATCCGATCCCCCGCTCCGCCCAAAAAAAAGCAAGAAAAAAAAGAAGAAGAAACAAGAAAAACTAAATAGGTTAGATTAGGGTATTTCGGACCCACTGGCCAATTTACATTCAGATACTAGTTAATTAGTTAGCGATAGTCCCAAAATTTAGTTAACTTTTTTAACCAAAAACACTACCTAAACTTATCTTCACACCTTGTTCGGATTAGTTAGCAAAATTAACTAAAAATTAACTAAATTAGAAATTAGCACTATAGAGGTCACTTTAAGTTTAGTTAATTGTACATATAATTTTTTTATGCCTTTGGCTAACTTAACTAGACATGTTCAAATAATTTAGTTAATTAGTTAAGTTTTTTTTACCAAAGCTTTTAGTGCTAATTAGTACTACATTAAGTTAGCCTAACCTATTTTTTTTAACTAGCACGGGTGTGAAGGGAATCATCCAGTTACTGTTAACTTAACCTAGCCCTAGCTACCTCTAGCTAAAACCGACAATAAACGTGAACTAAGGCTCAACACCGGTCCTCCCACTCGCAAGGGAGCCGACCATGTCCTTGCCGTAGCCACATCTACCTAAGAATGAGAAGAAAAGTGGACTTGGACCCGGACACCTAGTCCTCTCCACGCAAGGTCTTGAACAAGCCACTACAATTTTATTTTAAACCTAAAAAATAACAAGTGGAACCGAAGTGGACTTGAACCCTGCACGCGGGTCCTCTCCACTCTAGGTGGGGCCGACCGCGCCCTTGAACAAGCCACTCATTAACCTAGGAAACAATTATGATTGTAGTTGAAGTGGACTTCAACCCGGTACATGGTCCTCCCACTCTAGGTGGGAGCCGACCCGTGCCCTTGAACAAGCCACTCCATCAATTTTTTAACCTACTTAAAACTATAAAAATAAAATGCAAGTGCGATCAACTACTTACCAAAATAAGGACGCGGTACAAGATCCCGCTGGGTCCAAATCATAATAAAAAGTCTGCAATAGAAGTAACAAAGCATTAGAAGAATAAGAACAAAGAAGAAAAAGATCGAAGAAGAAAGAAAGGAAAAAAGGGGGGGGGGGATAGAAAACAAGAGATAGAAATAAAATAAGAGAAAGAAATAAGAGAATAGAAGGGAAGAAATAAGGATAGAATAGAGAAGAAATAAGAGAAGAAACAAGAAAGAATGAAGAAAAATAAGAGGAAATAAGAGAAGGGAAGGGAATAGAATGGAAGGAAGAAATAAGGAAGGGAAAGAAAAGGATCGAATGGAAAGTGAGGAAGAAATGTGAAGAATAAGAAACAAATGAAGAATGAAGAAATGAAATTAAAAAGAATGAGGAATAAGAAATGAAAAAAAAAATGAAGAATAAGGAAGGGAAGAGAAAAAAGAAATGAGGGAAGGAGGGGAAAGAATGAGGAATGAGAAAGCATGAGAAAGAATGGAAATGAGAAACAAATGAGAAAGCATGAGAAAGAAATGAGAAAGAAATGAGAAAGCATGAGAAAGAAATGAGAAAGCAAGAAATGAGGAAGAATGAGGAAGAATGAGAAAGAGGAGGAGAATAAAGAATGAGAAAGCATGAGGAAGAAAGAAATGAGAAAGAATGAGGAAGAAAGAATGAGAAAGAAATGAGGAAAGAAGAAATATGGGAAGAAAGAATGAGGAAAGAATGAAGCATCAAGAAGGAGGAAGAAATGAAGCATGAGGAAGAATGAGGAAGAAATGAAGCATGAGGAAGAAAGAAGGAGGAAGAATGAATGAGGCATGGAAGAATGGGAAGAAAAAAAAATCAAGAACAAAGAAGAAGAGGAAGGAAAGGAAACCAAAAAGAGGAAGGTTGGGCATGCACCATTCAATCCAAAACCTATTCAATCTAAAAACATGATATACTAACCTTAGAATAGTTGCTTGCGTGTAGATCGTGGTACTAGCGCCGCGGATCGCCCAAGAACCTCAAGAAGTAGGGCAAAAAGAAGTTCCGAAAAGCCGAGCGCCCACCGGGTTCAAAATATTACGTAGCGCCGCAGATGCGACGCCACGCCACATGCGACGTTATTTCAAATCCAGATAAATACGATAACACGGCCATACGCCGCATGCGACGCCCCTGCGACGATTTTGTTATAGCGACGCTATTTTTTGCATCTTTTTTAATGTGATGCTCATTAAAGTTTGTCCCTAGGCTTATTTGAACAGTCCCGAGGCATGCATGCAAATAATCACATTCCGGATTCTATTACTACCAAATAAAATTGTATGAGCTAAGTCGAATCGCCGCCTCGGGACGGCCGCCTCAGACGCCAAGGGTTTGACAGTTCTCCCGGACCGATCTTGGATTTTTTGGTCCTGTTCGAGCTGGATCCTTGAATGGAGGATTCAACTGGCCGGATATATAGGGAACCGAAGCCGGAGGGTGTTCATTAGCATACCCTCTGTGGGGGCCGCCAGACAGTCGCCTCGAGAACGCTTTTGGGGTCCGCCTCCGGGACGGGACTCTCCCCACCGAGGTGGCCATTCAAAGTCCTCGCCTTGTTTGACTTGGGGAAGGGTGCCACCATGCTTGCCCAACAACGGCCGCCTCGGACCGCTCTAACCCCAACGCTTGGGTCCGACCTTATCCTAAAATTTTGGAAATTTTCCTCAGATGCGGTGATGACCATGGAAGCCAGCTGACCAAAAACCATAATTTAATTCCATGCCATGCATTAACTACGAATTTATGAACCATAAATGCAATAAAATGCATAACTAAAAGAGTGTGCATCGAAAAAAGGCGAGTCTTTGACCAGGGGGGCAACAAGGCGGTGCGGACACATTAAAAAAATTTCCACTTGGAAAGCAATCTTTCAACAAGGTACAATTGCTTCTGAGAAACAAAACCAGTTCATTACAAGTTAGTTATGCCATCCATGTCAAATAGCTTTAGGGAGCAGAAAAACCAAAACAAAAACCCTTCTAGAATCTGGCAAGTCACAGGGTTTACGTTTCTGTTAAGGGAAAATCTCCCTTTCAAGACAGAATTCAAGACCTTGGACTTGGCCCGAAGGCCTTCATCAGCACACACACTAAGACACTTAACTCTGCCTCTCACCCAGAATTAAGATAATCAAAAGCACACTTACATCCACATTTACATTACAAGAACATCACAAAAGATACTCAAACTGCACTTCTTTATTGAAATTGACAAGATACAACAAGAACACCCACATGATCATGGTCTTCAACTAATGATCTCTCTCTCACTCCATACATGATCCCCTTTTAGTCATGTAAAATGCCTATTTATAAACAAGAATGGCCTAGGTGGCAATGACATGGCAGTGATGTGGCACATGACATGGACCAAGGGTAGTTTTTGTGTTTCTTCTTTGTGCCTTTTCCCATGGATCAATGACATGGCAATGATGTGGGAGGATCACTGACATGGACCAATAGGAATATGAATAACATTTGATGATGTGGACCCATGCCAATAATGATAGTGTCTTCAAATTTAATAGCCATAGTGCTAATGCATTCAAAGGGTGGAAAACCCCTAACATATTTCCCCCAAACTTTTGATGAGAACCTCGGTTCTCATCACTCTTCCCAATGGAATGTTTGATTTTTACTTTGGGTTTTGGTTCTTGTTGAAGCAAGGTGCCATAATGAATAAGCATATTTTTCTTTGTCAAGAAATCATCTATAAAGTTTCCTTGTTGGTCTATATGGCCCTGTTCATAACAATTTGCCCATATGAATGGATTTGCCTTGAACTTGGATTGCTCAAGATAAATCATATCTTTAGCATTCTTCATGCCATACTTGTTTGCATTCTTTATGTTTTGGAGTTCTTTAATGTGAGGTCCTGTAGTGACATTAAATTTTGGGACCACTTTTTCATTTGATAACATATTGCTCTCTTTATATATAAGATTCTCTCTTTGAAGTTCTTTAAGGATTGGAGGTATTCTCACAATATTATAGATAGCAACATTTGTTGCCAAATTTTCATCATCTGTAACATGTATTTCAATCGCTTGAGCGCAAGTTTTTTCCTCAATCCAAGTTTCCACCTTGCTTCCATACAGTGGATGATCAAACATATATTTGATTTCATTGCAATCAAATATCCTCTCAATTTCCTCTTTGAAGAATTCTAATTCATTTATATTCCCATTTTGAAGCTCTTGTGTTTCTATAGGATTATCAAGGATCAGTTCATCATTTTCTATTTTTGATGCCTCAATCTCATTGCTTATAGATTTGCCACATTCACCTGAATTTACATAGTCACATGTACTATGCATCTTATGACAACTTTCTTGAAGTATATATTCCTCCATTTCTTTAATCCCTTGTGCCTCATTATACACATAGGGCTCTAGTTCTAGTTCATCATGCTTCATAGCACCTAGAACTCTAGTAACCACAACAGCTCTCTCGACTGCTTGGTTTAATGTAGGAGGGTTTTCTAGTTGTAACATCTGGCATACTTCAAATGGAAATCCATTAATATACCATTCAACAATGTCTTCTTCATGTGGCCTAGGTTGCATTTCTGCAACTATATCTTGAATTCTCAAAGCAAACTCTCGAGGATGTTCTCCTTCCTCAATTTTAATTGCATCCAATATTTTTCTACATTTTCTGTAAGATAATTCTTCTTGGAACATGGAAATAAAATAACTTTTCATTTCATTCCATGTATACATAGAGTCAATATTTGAGTACATCAGGTTAGCGGCTACACCCTGCAAGGTTGTTGGGAAGATCAACACCCTTATAGAGTCTTCGTCATGCCCATTTAACATGCTTAGAGCCTCGAATTGCTTTACATGAGTTTTTGCTCTCACCTTGTGAGGATCATCATGATCATAGAAGGAATATTTTAAAGCCATTTTTTTTTTTCACGTTTGTTTTCAAATTATGTTTGTTTTGAAGTGATTTGAAATGCAAGACGAAAAATCTAGCTCGTACATTTCAAAATCAATGCTTTATGAGTATTTTTGCTCAAAACTTGTGTTAAGCTGGATTCGAACCAATGACTTTGTAGTTTCCAAAGAAAGCCTTTACCAATTATCCACCATATACATTCTTGGTATTTTTCTCAACATGTATATGATAAAGTTATATAACATTTTTTTTTTTTTAATGTCAACACCATTTGAAATGTTTTTTTTTTTTCTCGTTCCTTTTCTTTGCACGCGGGATGCGGTTAGGGTATGCCGGAGATGCCAGCGGCCGAAGCCGTTTCTTCCTATATTCCAGAAGTTGTGTTATTCTGTCCAAGATCAGTGGCCGCCGATCCTGATGAAGGTCTGCGAATTTTAGCAAGATCTGTTTTACTTCTTTACAGCATTCTGGCTCTTTCACATAGAACTTTTTTGCTTTTCTTTTATTTCTTTTCTTTAGCAAGCTATGCGATTTCTCTTTTTTCAAATCCAGAGTTGTATATACTGCAGAGAGTCCAGATATGTTTTTGCAATCTTTTATGTTATCTTTTTAACTTGTTGCATAAACTTTCCAGAATTTCTCAATGGAGTACAAGTTTTATTTCGGAACGCATCACATGCTTCAAGGCTGAGTGTTTTTTTTTTTTAGATTGCTTCTTTCATCTGTTTGTTTTATTTCTTGTAATATGGGATCTAGCAGTGATGTTGGGACTCTACAAATTTTTAAGAAGCAATTTTTCTTGGATTCTTAGAATCATTATACGTTTCAAATTTACACGAGATTCAAGTTTCTCAGATTGATGCTGAATTTACTGTCTGTGCAGTTCATCTTACATTTTATGATGATATGAATTTAATTGTCCCTGCAGTGCAGATTGCATTTCAATTTTCTTGAATGCAGATCTGTAGTGTAGATTGCACTTTAATGCTTAATTGCTAAATCATAGAGGCTATGGTGCCATATTTTCTTGTTTGTAGAGCTTTCAGAATAATGACACGTACTGTCTCAAACAAAACAAGGTCAGTATTACCGCTACACTCTGTAGCTTTCTTTCTGATAAATTTCTTGTGCTTTGTTTCTTACAAATTTTAGGAACTCCAGCATGTTGGGTCCCTACAAAAGTTGAAGAAGAAACTTTGTTCAATATGACACTTCTGGGCGATTCATTCTTGGAATCCAGAATTGTTTTGTAACAAATGTTTTGGACAAATATGCAAGAGCATAACTCCTTTCCTCTCTTTCTTATGCACAAGAATGTGCTTTACAGATTTTTAGATTTATGCAATGTATAATGTTTGTTCTGGAAACCATTTGAGTTTATATAAATATAGAGATTTGAACTCTCGAGAATTGTTTTCTTTTTGTAATAACATGGAGACCTTTTGTCCTAAACCTGGAGATTGTTATTGATCTATAGAACATGGAGATTGTAATTCATTTGAAACTTTGTTGAAATTTGTGTCCAAACTGCACTTTGATTGGATCAAGAAACATTGCTTTGAACGCCCAAGGTCCCTTAAGAATCTTAACCAAAATGTTAAGGGAAAATCTCCCTTTCAAGATGTAATTCAAGACCTTGACTTGGCCCAAGGCCTTCATCAAGACACAACTAAGACACTTAACTCACTCTCACCCAGAATTAAGATAATCAAAAGCACACTTACATCCACACTTACATTACAAGAACATCACAAAATATACTCAAACTGTACTTCTTTATTGAAATTGACAAGATACAACAAGAACACCCACATGATCATGCTCTTCACTAATGATCTCTCTCTCCCCTTTCAAGACGTAATTCAAGACCTTTGACTTGGCCCAAGGCCTTCATCAAAGACACACACTAAGACACTTAACTCGCCTCACCCGTAATTAAGATAATCAAAAGCACACTTACATCCACATTTACATTACAAGAACATCACAAAAGATACTCAAACTGCACTTCTTTATTGAAATTGACAAGATACAACAAGAACACCCACATGATCATGGTCTTCAACTAATGATCTCTCTCTCACTCCATACATGATCCCCTTTTAGTCATGTAAAATGCCTATTTATAAACAAGAATGGCCTAGGTGGCAATGACATGGCAGTGATGTGGCACATGACATGGACCAAGGGTAGTTTTTGTGTTTCTTCTTTGTGCCTTTTCCCATGGATCAATGACATGGCAATGATGTGGGAGGATCACTGACATGGACCAATAGGAATATGAATAACATTTGATGATGTGGACCCATGCCAATAATGATAGTGTCTTCAAATTTAATAGCCATAGTGCTAATGCATTCAAAGGGTGGAAAACCCCTAACATATTTCCCCCCAACTTTTGATGAGAACCTCGGTTCTCATCGGAACCAAAATGTTAAGGGAAAATCTCCCTTTCAAGACAGAATTCAAGACCTTGGACTTGGCCCGAAGGCCTTCATCAGCACACAAACTAAGACACTTAACTCTGCCTCTCACCCAGAATTAAGATAATCAAAAGCACACTTACATCCACACTTACATTACAAGAACATCACAAAATATACTCAAACTGTACTTCTTTATTGAAATTGACAAGATACAACAAGAACACCCACATGATCATGCTCTTCACTAATGATCTCTCTCTCTCACTCCATACATGATCCCCTTTTAGTCATGTAAAATGCCTATTTATAAACAAGAATGGCCTAGGTGGCAATGACATGGCAGTGATGTGGCACATGACATGGACCAAGGGTAGTTTTTGTGTTTCTTCTTTGTGCCTTTTCCCATGGATCAATGACATGGCAATGATGTGGGAGGATCACTGACATGGACCAATAGGAATATGAATAACATTTGATGATGTGGACCCATGCCAATAATGATAGTGTCTTCAAATTTAATAGCCATAGTGCTAATGCATTCAAAGGGTGGAAAACCCCTAACAGTTTCGGAGGCCCTCTCCTTGTCAGATTTGGTCGGGACCTTGCACCGTCTCTTGACATGGAGTGGGGGTGTTGACGCTAGAGCTGGGACCCTAAACTCCCCCCGGAAGTTGCTTGCCCCGAATTCAGTTCATTACAAGTTAATTATGCCATCCATGTCAAATAGCTTTAGGGAGCAGTCCGTTGAACAAGGGCATTCTCTCTATCCATATGCCTTGATAATCCAAAACACAACCATCATCACAAGCAACCAAATCTAACCCCCAACCCGCACTAGTCTTTTTGCTTTTCTCAGAATCATTTATCTTCATTCTAGTAGTTATGATGCTTTTCTCAGTAATCATTTATCTTCATTCTAATAGTTATGATGCTTATATTCTCAATGCAATCTTAGACCAAGTATAACGCCCAAATGAGCCAAGGTCAACCCCAAGTACAACGATCCCACAAACTCCATTCCTTTGACCTTAGCTAACCCTTTGACCTAGACCTTCTCCTCAAAAATTTCAAAATTGGGTCATGGTGCCGGAGATGGATTAGGAATCCAAATGGCAAAAATCAGAATTTATTTTCGTGACAATGCATTAATTGCGAATTTATGAATGTCTTGCCATCGCAAAAGCGCCCCGACTTCTACTTGCCACATCGGGGAGGACAGGCCCAAACTCCTCCCGCCGGTTCCCTTGCTCCGTATTCTGGCTGCAGCCTTCTCGGCCAGTCCCAAGTGCAATGCACCAAGTCTCGCCCCCAAAACGCAAAACCCTTCTAGAACCTCGGAAACCCACGGGGTTTACGTTTTGGGAGGCCCTCTCCTTGTCGGTCGGGGCGGGAGCTTGCCGCGACTTGACGTGGAGTGGGGGTGTTGACGCCGAAGCACGGACCCTAAAATCCCCCTGGAAGTCGCTTGCCCCCGATGGGGACTGACGGGCTTACCTCCCCTCTCCCGAATCGCGATTTGGCTCTCACCAATGGACTCGAACGCCGACATTGCCCCGGGGACCAAGTTCCAGAGCCGAAGACCACCCGACCTCCAAGAAGCGCCAAAGTAGCTCACTTCCATCACACTCGTAGTCAATTGGCCTAAGATGTGGATGCGGGATACCTTGTCGTGGGCGTGAGTGTTTCTTTTCTTTTGCAAAACCGACCTTGTAACTTGCTCCCTAGGGTAATTTCGCCATTCCTGACGATTTGGCAGGTCGATTTGCCATTCCTCGAGCCTCCCTGTGATCTCAACGACAAGACACCGCGGTTTCTACAAGGTCACGCCTCGGGACGCCCGCGTTTGACAAGTTCTCCCGACCGATCTGAATCTTTTGGGCCTTCCCAAGAGGGGCCCCCGAACGGAGGATCCAACGGTCGGATAGGGGAACCGGGCCCGGAGGGTGGTCATTAGCGCAGCCCCCGGGGAGCGCGCCGGAAAGGGCTGCCTCGGAACTTTCTTGGATCCCGCCTCTTGGGGGTCCGGACTCTCCCCTCTTGTGAGGGATCCCCCAAGGTCCCGCCTCGCTTGACTTGGGGAAGGGTGCCACCGTTGCTGTTCCTCGCAACGCTGCCCCCGACCGCTCTAATGCTAACCCTTGACCTAGACCTTCTCTCAAAAATTTCTCCCGTGAAATTGGGCTGTGTGCCGGAGATGGATTAGGAATCCAGCTGGCAAAAATCAGAATTTATTTTCGTACAATGCATTAATTGCGAATTTATGAATGTCTTGCCATCGCAAAAGCGCCCCACTTCTACTTGCCACATCGGGGAGGAGGACAGGCCCAAACTCCGCCCGCCGTTCCCCTTGCTCCATATTCTCGCTGTTCACCGCCAGTCCCAAGTGCAATGACCAAGTCTCGCCCCCAAAACGCAAACCCTTCTAGAACTCGCAACCCACAGGGTTTACGTTTTGGAGGCCCTCTCCTTGTCAGATTCGGGCGGGAGCTTGCGCCGTGACTTGACGTGGAGTGGGGGTGTTGACGCCAGAGCACGGACCCTAAAATCCCCCCGGAAGCTGCTTGCCCCGAATTTCCTCTCCCCAAGGCCCTGGGGACGGACGGGCGACCTCCCCTCTCCGGAATCGCGATTTGGCTCTGCCAATGGACTCAGAACGTCGACATTGCCCTGGGGACCAAGTTCCGTGGCGTAAAAACCACCCGACCTCCAAGAAGCGCCAAAGTAGCTCACTTCCATCACACTCGTAGTCAATTGGCCTAAGATGTGGATGCGGGATACTGTCGTGGAGGGCGTGAGTGTTTCTTTCTTTTGCAAAACCGACCTTGTAACTTGCTCCCTAGGGTAATTTCGCCATTCCGGACGATTTGGCAGGGTCGATTTGCCATTCCGGAGCCTCCTCCGTGTGCCCGACGACAAGACATCATGGGTTTCTACAAGGCTTTTCGACCTCGGGGCGCCAGCGGTTTGACAAGTTCTCCTGGACCGATCTGGAATCTTTTGGGCCTTCCCGAAGAGGGGCCCCTAACGGAGGATCCAACGGTCGGATAGGGGAACCGGCTTTGGGAGGGTGGTCATTAGCGCAGCAGCCCGGGAGCGCCGCCGAAGGGCGCCTCGGGAACTTTTTGATCCCACCTCTTGGGGTTCTGGACTCTCCCCTCTTTGTGACGGATCCCCGCAAGGTCCCCTGGCCTCGTTTGACTTGGGGAAGGGTGCCACTTCGGTTGCCACGCAACCGCTGTCCCGACCGCTCTAATACTAACCCTTTGACCTAGACCTTCTCCTGAAAAATTTCAAAATTGGGTCATGGCGGAGATGGATTAGGAATCCACCGCAAAAATCAGAATTTATTTTCGTGATAATGCATTAATTGCTAATTTATGAATGTCTTGCCACCGCAAAGCTCCCCTCGACTTCTACTTGCCACATCGGGAGGAGGACAGGCCCAAACTCCGGGCCCGCCCGCCTCCCCTTGCTAATCTGGCTGCGGCTTCTCGCCAGTCCTAAGTGCAACAGACCAAGTCTCGCCCCCAAAACGCAAACCCTTCTAGAACCTCGCAACCCACGGGTTTACGCTTTGGAGGCCCTCTCCTTGTCGATTTGGGCGACCTTGCGCCGGACTTGACGTGGAGTGGGGTGACGCCGCAGCACCATACCCTAAAATCCCCCTAAGCCGCTGCCCCTAATTTCCTCTCCCCAAGGCCCCCGGGACTACGGGGCATTAACCTCCCCTCTCCTGAATCTTTAGCGATTTGGCTCGCCAATGGACTCGTAACGCCGACGCGTTCTAGGGACCAAGTTTTGTGGCTAGAAGACCAAAACTCGCCCCCAAAACAAAAACCCTTCTAGAATCGGCAAGTCACGTGGTTTACGTTTGAGGCCCTCTCCTTGTCGATTTGGCGCAGTGTTTGGACCTTGCAAAACCCTCTTGACATGGAGTGGGGGGTGTTGACGCTAGAGCCACCCTAAACTCCCCCTCGGTCTGTTGCTTGCCCCAATTCCCTTCATTACAAGTTAATTATGCCATCCATGTCAAATAGCTTTAGGGAGGTCAACCGCTGAACAAGGGCATTCTCTCTATCCATATGCCTTGATATTGAAACACAACCATCATCACAAGCAACCAAATCTAACCCCCCAACCCCCGCACTAGTCTTTTTGCTTTTCTCAGAATCATTTATCTTCATTCTAGTAGTTATGATGCTTTTCTCAGAATCATTTATCTTTATTCTAATAGTTATGATGCTTATATTCTCAATGCAATCTTAGACCAAGTATAACGCCCAATGAGCCAAGGTCAACCCTAAGTACAACGATCCCACAAACTCCATTCCTTTGACCTTAGCTAACCCTTTGACCTAGACTTTCTCCTAAACTTTCAAAAATTGGGTCAGTGGCCGAGATGGATTAGGAATCCACCGCAAAAAATCAGAATTTATTTTCGTGATAATGCATTAATTGCGAATTTATGAATGTCTTGCCATCAGCAAAGCGCCCCCCACTTCTACTTGCCACATCGGAGGAGGACAGGCCCAAACTCCGCCCCGCCGGTTCCCCTTTGCTCCGTATTCTCGGCTGGCCGCACTTCTCGCCGCCGTCCTGCGTGCAACAGACGAAGTCTCGCCCCCAAAACGCAAACCCTTCTAGAACCTAGCAACCCACAGGGTTTACGTTTTGGAGGCCCTCTCCTTGTCAGATTCGGGTGGGACCTTGGACGTGGAGTGGGGGTGTTGACGCAAGAGCACGGACCCTAAAATCCCCCTAAGCCGCTTGCCCCAATTTCCTCTCCCCAAGGCCCCGGGGACGGACGGGCAACCTCCCTCTCCCATCGCGATTTGGCTCGCCAATGGACTCGAGAACGCCGACATTGCCCCCGGGGACCAAGTTCCGCGGGCGGAAGACCACCCGACCTCCATGAAGCGCCAAAGTAGCTCACTTCCATCACACTCGTAGTCGATTGGCCTAGGATGTGGATGCGGTGATAATTGCCGTGGAGGGCGGAGTGTTTCTTTCTTTGCAAAACCGACCTTGTAACTTGCTCCCTAGGGTAATTTCGCCATTCCTCGACGATTTGGCAGGGTCGATTTGCCATTCCTCGAGCCTCCCCGTGCCCTAACGACAAGACACTCGCGGTTTCTACAAGGCCGACCTCGACGCCGCTTCCGGTTTGACAAGTTCTCCCTGACCGATCTGAATCTTTTGGGCCTTCCCCAAGAGGGGCCCCCGAACGGAGGATCCAACGGCCGGATAGGGGAACCGGGCTCCGGAGGGTGGTCATTAGCGCAAGGCCCCGGGAGCGCCGCCAGAAGGGCTGCCTCGGAACTTTTTTGATCCCGCCTCTTGGGGTCCTGGACTCTCCCCTCTTGTGAGGGATCCCCGCAAGGTCCTCGGCCTCGCTTTGACTTGGGGAAGGGTGCCAGCGGTTGCTGCCCCGCAATCCGGCTGCCCCTCGACCGCTCTAATGCTAACCCTTTGACCTAGACCTTCTCCTAAAATTTTCTCAAAATTGGTCTGTGTCCGGGAGATGGATTAGGAATCCAAACCGGCAAAAAATCAGAATTTATTTTCGCACAATGCATTAATTAAGTAATTTATGAATGTCTTGCCACACGCAAGCCCCCACTTCTACTTGCCACATCGGGAGGAGGACAGGCCCAAACTCCGCCTCCGCCGGTTCCCCTTGCTCCGTATTCTCGGCTGCAGCTTCTCGCCAGTCCCAAGTGCAACAGACCAAGTCTCGCCCCCCCAAAACGCAAAACCCTTCTAGAACCCGGCAACCCACGGGGTTTACGCTTTGAGGTCCTCTCCTTGTCGATTCGGCGGGACCTTTGCGCCGCGGACTTGACGTGGAGTGGGGGGTGTTGACGCCGAGCACGGACCCTAAAATCCCCCGAAGCTGCTTGCCCCACCTCTCCCCAAGGCCCCGGGACTCGGACGGGCGACCTCCCTCTCCTGGATCGCTGATTTGGCTCTGCCAATGGACTCGAAACGCCGACATTGCCCTGGGGACCAAGTTCCGTGGGCGGAAGACCACCCGACCTCCAAGAAGCCCAAAGTAGCTCACTTCCATCACACTCGTAGTCAATTGGCCTAAGATGTGGATGCGGATACCGCCGTGGAGGGCGTGAGTCTTTATTTCTTTTGCAAAACCGACCTTGTAACTTGCTTCCTAGGGTAATTTTGCCATTCCTGACGATTTGGCAGGGTCGATTTGCCATTCCTGAGCCTCCCCGATGCCCTAACGACAAGACATCCGCGGTTTCTACAAGGCCGACTCGGACGCCTTCATGGTTTGACAAGTTCTCCCGACCGATCTGAATCTTTTGGGCCTTCCCAAGAGGGGCCCTGAACGGAGGATCCAACGGCCGGATAGTGGAACCGGGCCCGGAGGGTGGTCATTAGCGCAGCCCCCCAGGGAGCGCCGCCAGAAGGGCTGCCTCGGGAACTTTTTGATCCCGCCTCTTGGGGTCCTGGACTCTCCCTCTTGTGAGGGATCCCCGCAAGGTCCTGGGCCTCGCTTGACTTGGGGAAGGGTGCCACCTCTGCTGTTGCCAAGCAACGGGCTGCCCCGACCGCTCTAATGCTAACCCTTTGACCTAGACCTTCTCCTAAAAATTTGAAAATTGGGTCAGGTAGGCCGAGATGGATTAGGAATCCAAATTGGCAAAAATCAGAATTTATTTTCGTGACAATGCATTAATTGCGAATTTATGAATGTCTTGCCACCGCAAAAGCTCCCCGACTTCTACTTGCCACATCGGGAGGAGGACAGGCCCAAACTCCGCTCCGCCGGGCCTCCCCTTGCTCAGATTTCTCTGCCAAGCGGCTTCTGTTGTCCTGCGTAACATGAGACCAAGCCCCCCCAAAACGCAAACCCTTCTAGAACCCGGCAACCCACAGGGTTTACGCTTTGGAGGTCCTCTCCTTGTCGATTCGCCGGACCTTGGCCGTGGACTTGACGGGAGTGGGGGTGTTGACGCCAGAGCACGGACCCTAAAATCCCCCGGAAGTCGCTTTTGCCCCTCGGACTTCTCTCCCCCAAGGCCCCTCGGGATCTGACGGGCCACCTCCCCTCTCCTGAATCGCGATTTGGCTCTCCAATGGACTCTAACGCCGACATTGCCCTCGGGACCAAGTTCCGCGGGCTGTAAGACCACCCGACCTCCAAGAAGCCAAAGTAGCTCACTTCCATCACACTCGTGAGTCAATTGGCCTAAGATGTGGATGCGGATACCGCCGTGGAGGGCGGAGTGTTTCTTTCTTTGCAAAACCCGACCTTGTAACTTGCTCCCCTAGGGTAATTTCGCCATTCCGAATTTGGCAGGTTCGATTTGCCATTCCGGAGCCTCCCCGTGCCCGAACGACAAGACACCGGCGTTTCTCAAGGCCGGGTCGACGCCTTCGCTGTTTTGACAAGTTCTCCTCGACCGATCTGGAATCTTTTGGGCCTTCCCCGGAGAGGGGCCCCCGAACGGAGGATCCAACGGCCGGATAGGGGAACCGGCCCCGAGGGTGGTCATTAGCGCGGGGACCCCTTTTCTTGGGCGCCAGAAGGGCTGCCGGGAACTTTTTGATCCCGCCTCTTGGGGTCCTGGACTCTCCCCTCTTGTGAGGGATCCCCGCAAGGTCCCGGGCCTTGTTTGACTTGGGGAAGGGTGCCACTGTTGCCTTGCAACGGCTGCCCCGACCGCTCTAATGCTAACCCTTTGACCTAGACCTTCTCCTAAAAATTTCAAAATTGGGTTGTGTGCTGGAGATGGATTAGGAATCCAGCTGGCAAAAATCAGAATTTATTTTCAGACAATGCATTAATTGGCGAATTTATGAATGTCTTGCCATCGCAAAAGCGCCCCCCCGACTTCTACTTGCCACATCGAGGAGGACAGGCCCAAACTCCGCCCCGCCAGTTCCCCTTGTTCAGATTTCTCGGCTACAGCCTTTTCTGCCAGGTCCCAAGTGCAACAGATCAAGTCTCGCCCCCAAAACGCAAACCCTTCTAGAACCTCGCAACCCACATGGTTTACGCTTTTGGAGGCCAGCTCCTTGTCGATTCGGGCGGACCTTGCGCCGTGACTTGACTTGGAGTGGGGTGTTGACGCCAGAGCACGGACCCTAAAATCCCCCTAAGCTGCTTGCCCCGAATTCCTCTCCCCAAGGCCCCTGGGACTCGACGGGCGACCTCCCTCTCCTGGAATCGCGATTTGGCTCGCCAATGGACTCGTAACGTCCGACATTGCCCTCGGGACCAAGTTCCGCGGGCCGAAGACCACCCGACCTCCAAGAAGCCCAAAGTAGCTCACTTCCATCACACCTCGTGAGTCAATTGGCCTAGGATGTGGATGCGGATACCGCCGTGGAGGGGCGAGTGTTTTCTTTGCAAAACCGACCTTGTAACTTGCTCCCTAGGGTAATTTCGCCATTCCGACGACGATTTGGCAGGTCGATTTGCCATTCCTGAGCCTCCCCGGTGCCCGAACGACAAGACATCAAGGTTTCTACAAGGTCGACCTCGTGACGCCTACTGCTTGACAAGTTCTCCCTGACCGATCTGAATCTTTTGGGCCTTCCCCGAAGAGGGGCCCCTGAACGGAGGATCCAACTGGCCGGATAGGGGAACCGGCCCCGGAGGGTGGTCATTAGCGCGGCAAATGGGGGGAGCCGGCCAGAAGGGCTGCCTCGAACTTTTTTTTGATCCCGCCTCTTGGGGTCCCACTCTCCCTCTTGTGAGGGATCCCCGCAAGGTCCCGCCTCGCTTGACTTGGGGAGGGGTGCCACCGGTTGTTCCCCAACGGGCTGCCCCGACCGCTCTAATGCTAACCCTTTGACCTAGACCTTCTCCTCAAAATTTCAAAATTGGTCCGTGTGCCGGAGATGGATTAGGAATCCAAATGGCAAAAAATCAGAATTTATTTTCGCACAATGCATTAATTGCGTAATTTATGAATGTCTTGCCATCAGAAAAGCCTCGACTTCTACTTGCCACATCGGAGGAGGACAGGCCCAAACTCCGCCCGCGGGCCCCTTGCCAGATTCTGGCTGCAAATTTTCGGCCAGTCCTGCGTGCAATGCACTGTCTCGGCCCCCAAAACGCAAAACCCTTCTAGAACCCGGCAACCCACTGTGGTTTACGCTTTGGAGGCCCTCTCCTTGTCGATTCGCCAAGGACCTTTGCCGCGGACTTGACGGGAGTGGGGGGTGTTGACGCCAGCACCTGACCCTAAAAATCCCCCCTGAAGTCGCTTGCCCCTAATTTCCTCTCCCCAAGGCCCCGGGGACCTTACGGGCGACCTCCCCCTCCTGAATCGCGATTTGGCTCTCGCCAATGGACTCGAACGCCGACATTTGCCCCCCGGGACCAAGTTCCATGGCTTTAAGACCACCCCACCTCCAAGAAGCGTAGCTCACTTCCATCACACTCGTAGTCAATTGGCCTAAGATGTGGATGCTGGATACCGCCGGGGAGGGCGTGAGTGTTTCTTTCTTTGCAAAACCCACCTTGTAACTTGCTTCCTAGGGTAATTTCGCCATTCCTGACGATTTGGCATGTGGTCGATTTGCCATTCCGAGCCTCCCCGATGTCCAACGACAAGACATCAAGGGTTTCTACAAGGTCGACCTCAGACGCCTCGCGGCTTTGACAAGTTCTCCTGACCGATCTGGAATCTTTTGGGCCTTCCCAAGAGGGGCCCCCGAACGGGAGGGATCCAACGGCCGGATAGGGGAACCGGCCCCGGGAGGGTGGTCATTAGCGCAGCAGCCCGGGGGAGCATTCCGAAGGGGCTGCCGAACTTTTTGGATCCCGCCTTGGGTCCTGGACTCTCCCTCTTGTGAGGGATCCCCGCAAGGTCCCGCCTCGCTTGACTTGGGAAGGGTGCCAGTTGCCCCGCAAACGGCCTGCCCGACCGCTCTAATGCTAACCCTTTGACCTAGACCTTCTCCTAAAAATTTCAAAATTGGGTCGGGTGCTGGAGATGGATTAGGAATCCAGCCGGCAAAAAATCAGAATTTATTTTCGCATAATGCATTAATTGCGAATTTATGAATGTCTTGCCACCTGAAAGCCCCCCGACTTCTACTTGCCACATCGGGAGGAGGACAGGCCCAAACCGCCCGTCCCCCTTGCTCCTGATTCTGGGCTGCAGCCTCTGCCGTGTCCCAAGTAACAGACTGTCCCGCCCCCAAAACGCAAACCCTTCTAGAACCCTCGGCAACCCACAGGGTTTACGCTTTGGAGGCCCTCTCCTTGTCGATTCATCTTGGGGACCTGCGCTCGGACTGACGCGGAGTGGGGGTGTTGACGCCAAAGCACGACCCTAAAAATCCCCCCTAAGTCGCTTTGCCCCCGGTTCCTCTCCCCAAGGCCCTGGGGACGGACGGGCACCTCCCCTCTCCTGAATCGCGATTTGGCTCCGCCAATGGACTCGTAACGCCGACATTGCCCCCTCGGGGACCAAGTTCCAGGGCCGAAGACCACCCGACCTCCAAGAAGCCAAAGTAGCTCACTTCCATCACACTCGTAGTCAATTGGCCTAAGATGTGGATGCGGATACCGCCCGTGGAGGGCGCGAGTGTTTTTCTTTGCAAAACCGACCTTGTAACTTGCTCCCTAGGGTAATTTCGCCATTCTCCGACGATTTGGCAGGGTCGATTTGCCATTCCGAGCCCTCCCCGTGCCCGAACGACAAAACACCGCGTTTATACAAGGTCGACACCTCGACGCCCATGGGTTTGACAAGTTCTCCTGACCGATCTGGAATCTTTTGGGCCTTCCCAAAGGGGCCCTCGAACGGGATCCAACGGCCGGATAGGGGAACCGGGCCCCGGGAGGGTGGTCATTAGCGCAGCCCCCTGGAGCGCCGCCAGTGAAGGGCTGCCTCGAACTTTTTGATCCCGCCTCTTTGGGGTCCCACTCTCCCCTTTGTGAGGGATCCCCGCAAGGTCCCGCCTCGCTTTGACTTGGGGAAGGGTGCCAGCTCTGTTGCCCCCGTGAACGGCTGCCCCGAATCGCTCTAATGCTAACCCTTTGACCTAGACCTTCTCCTAAAAATTTCAAAATTGGGTCAGAAGGCCGAGATGGATTAGGAATCCAGCTGGCAAAAAATCAGAATTTATTTTCGTACAATGCATTAATTGGTGAATTTATGAATGTCTTGCCATCGCAAAAAGCTCGACTTCTACTTGCCACATCGGGAGGAGGACAGGCCCAAACTCCGCCCGCCAGTTCCCCTTGTTCAGATTCTCGGCAGGCCTTCTCGCCGTCCCAAGTGCAACAGACCAAGTCTCGCCCCCAAAACGCAAACCCTTCTAGAACCCGGCAACCCACGTGGTTTACGCTTTGGAGGCCCCTCCTTGTCAGATTCGGGCGGGACCTTGCGCCGTGACTTGACGTGGAGTGGGGGTGTTGACGCCAGAGCACGGACCCCAAAATCCCCCTAAGCCGCTTGCCCCCACTTCCTCTCCCTGCTGGCCCCGGGACGACGGGCTAAACCTCCCTCCGAATCGCGATTTGGCTCGCCAATGGACTCGAAACGCCGACATTGCCCCCTGGGACCAAGTTCCTGCGGGCCGAAGACCACCCCACCTCCAAGAAGCGCCAAAGTAGCTCACTTCCATCACACTCGTAGTCAATTGGCCTAAGATGTGGATGCTGATACCGTCGTGGAGGGCGGAGTGTTTCTTTTTTCTTTTGCAAAACCGGATCTTGTAACTTGCTCCCTAGGGTAATTTACTTCGCCATTCCTGACGATTTGGCAGGGTCGATTTGCCATTCCTGAGCCTCCTGCCCTTATGACATCCAGACAAATAGCTTTTCTACAAGGTCGCCCTGACGCCTCATGGGTTTGACAAGTTCTCCTTGACCGATCTCGAATCTTTTGGGCCTTCCCGGCGAGGGCCCCCGAACGGAGGATCCAACTTTTGATAGGGGAACCGGCCCTGAGGGTGGTCATTAGCGCCGTTATGATGAGCCGCCAGAAGGGCTGCCTCTTCAACTTTTTGGATCCCATGTGGGGTTCTCTCTCCCCTCTTGTGAGGATCCCCGCAAGGTCCCCCTCGCTTGGACTTGGGGAAGGTGCCAAAGTACAACGTTCCCAACAAACGGGCATTCCTTTGATGCTTAATGCTAACCCTTTGACCTAGACCTTCTCCTCCCCATTTCAAAATTGGGTAATGTGGACGGAGATGGATTAGGAATCCAAATGGCAAAAATCAGAATTTATTTTCGATAATGCATTAATTGCAATTTATGAATGTCTTGCCATCAACAAAATCTAACTTCTACTTGCCACATCGGGAGGAGGACAGCCCAAACTCCGCCCGCCAGTTCCCCTTGCTCATTTCCTATTCTGGCCAGGCCTGCCAGTCCCAAGTGCAACAGACATCAAGTCTCGCCCCAAAACGCAAACCCTTCTAGAACCGCAACCCAATGGTTTACGTTTTGGAGGCCCTCTCCTTGTCGATTCGCCGGACCTTGCACCGCGGATTTGACGGGGAGGGGGTGTTGACGCCAGAGCACTAACCCTAAAATCCCCCTAAGTCGCTGTCCCGAATTTCCTCTCCCAAGGCCCCTGGGATGGACGGGCGACCTCCCTCTCCTGAATCGCGATTTGGCTCGCCAATGGACTCGTAACGCCGACGTTGCCCTAGGGACCAAGTTCTCGTGGCCGTAAGACCAAAAACCCGGCCCCCAAAACAAAAGCCCTTCTAGAACCTCGCAAGTCAATTGGTTTAGGATGTTTTGGAGGCCCTCTCCTTGTCGATTTGGTCGGGACCTTGCAAAACCTCTTGACATGGAGTGGGGGTGTTGGACGCCATTCCCGACCCTAGATTCCCCGGTCGTTGCTTTGCCCCGAGCCTTCATTACAAGGCCTATGCCATCCATGTCAAATAGCTTTAGGGGGCAGTCCCTGAACAAGGGCATTCTTCTATCCATATGCCTTGATATTGAAAACACAAACCATCATCACAAGGAACCAAATCTAACACACCCCCAACCCCCCGACTAGTCTTTTGCTTTTCTCAGAATCATTTATCTTCATTCTAGTAGGGATGCCTCGAACTTTTTTATCCCGCCTCTAATAGGGTCCGATGCTTATATTCTGTGAGGGATCCCCAAGGTCCTGGCCTCGCTTGACTTGGGGAACCCCAAAGTACAACGATCCCACAAACTGCCCCACTACCGCTTTAATGCTAACCCTTTGACCTAGACCTTCTCCTAAAATTTCGAAAAATTGGGTCAGGCGAGATGGATTAGAATCCAGCCGGCAAAAATCAGAATTTATTTTCGTATAATGCATTAATTGGTGAATTTATGAATGTCTTGCCACTGCAAAAGCGCCCCCCGACTTCTACTTGCCACATCGGGAGGAGGACAGGCCCAAACTCCGCCCAGCTCAGTTCCCCTGTTCCGTGATTCCTAGAACCCGGGCAGCCGGGGCCAGGTCCTGCGTGCAACAGACCAAGACTCGACCCCCAAAACGCAAACCCTTCTAGAACCTGGCAACTCACAGGGTTTACGTTTCGGAGGCCCTCTCCTTGTCGATTCTCGGCGGACCTTGCGCCGTGGATTCTGACGGGAGTGGGGGTGTTGACGCCGAGCACGGACCCTAAAATCCCCCCGAAGCCGCTTGCCCACTTCCTCTCCCCAAGGCCCCTGGACCTGACGGGCGACCTCCCTCTCCGTAATCCGCGATTTGGCTCTCGCCAATGGACTCGCGAACGCCGACATTGCCCTGGGGACCAAGTTCCCCGGGTCCAAGACCACCCGACCTCCAAGAAGCCAAAGTAGCTCACTTCCATCACACTCGAGTCAATTGGCCTAAGATGGGATGCGGATACCGCCGCGGAGGGCGTGGAGTGTTTCTTTCTTTTGCAAAACCGACCTTGTAACTTGCTCCTAGGGTAATTTCACCATTCCGACGATTTGGCAGGGTCGACATTTGCCATTCGAGCCTCCCCAGTGCTCCTAACGACAAACACACTCATGCGGTTTCTACAAGGCTTCACCTCGTGACGCCCAGCGTTTGACAAGTTCTCCCCGACCGATCTGAATCTTTTGGGCCTTCCCGAAGAGGGGCCCCCGAACGGAGGGATCCAAATCGGCCGGATAGGGGAACCGGCCCCGGAGGGTGGTCATTAGCGCAGCCCCTGGGAGCTTCTGCAGAAGGGCTGCCTCGAACTTTTTGATCCCGCCTCTTGGGGTCCTGGACTCTCCCCTTGTGAGGGATCCCCGCAAGGTCCCGGGCCTCGCTTGGACTTGGGGAAGGGTGCCAGCCTCTGTTGCCCAACGGGGCTGCCCCACCGCTCTAATGCTAACCCTTTGACCTAGACCTTCTCCTAAAATTTCAAAATTGGGCTGTGTGGCTGGAGATGGATTAGAATCCAGCCGGCAAAAATCAGAATTTATTTTCGCATAATGCATTAATTATAATTTATGAATGTCTTGCCACCAGCAAAGCTCCCCCGACTTCTACTTGCCACATCGAAGGAGGACAGGCCCAAACTCCGCCCGCCAGCCCCTTTGCTCCAGATTCTCGGCTGCAGCCGCCAGGTCCAAGTGCAATGCACCAAGTCCCCGCCCCCAAAACATAAAACCCTTCTAGAACTCCGGGCAACCCACATGGTTTACGTTTTGGAGGTCCTCTCCTTGTCGATTCGGGCGGACCTTGCGCCGTGACTTGACGGGAGTGGGGGGTGTTGACGCCAGAGCTCGACCCTAAAAATCCCCCCTAAGCCGCTGTCCCACTTCCTCTCCCCAAGGCCCCCGGGACGGACGGGGCGACCTCCTCTCCCGAATCGCTGATTTGGCTCTCGCCAATGGACTCAAAACGCCGACATTGCCCCTAGGGGACCAAGTTCTGCGGGCTGAAGACCAAAACCGCCCCTCCAAGAAGCCTTCTAAAGTAGCTCACTTCCATCACACCGTAGGTAGTCAATTGGCCTAAGATGTGGATGCGGGATACCGTTGTCGTGGAGGGCGGAGTGTTTTTTTCTTTGCAAAACCGACCTTGTAACTTGCTCCCTAGGTAATTTCGCCATTAGGACGATTTGGCAGGGTCGATTTGCCATTTCGGAGCCTCCTGCCCGAACGACAAGACACATCATGGGTTTCTACAAGGTCGACCTCGTGACCACGGTTTTGACAAGTTCTCCCGACCGATCTGGAATCTTTGGGCCTTCCCAAGAGGGGCCCCCGAACGGAGGATCCAACGGCTTGATAGGGGAACCGGCCCGAGGGTGGTCATTAGCATGCACGGGAGCGGGAGCCCAGAAGGGCTGCCTCGAACTTTTTGGATCCCGCCTCTTGGGGTCCCGGACTCTCCCCTCTTGTGAGGGATCCCCCAAGGTCCTGGCCTCGCTTGACTTGGGGAAGGGTGCCACCGCTGCCCCCCGCGAACGCTGCCCCGACCGCTCTAATGCTAACCCTTTGACCTAGACCTTCTCCTAAAATTTCAAAATTGGGTCGTGTGCCGAGATGGATTAGGAATCCAAATGGGCAAAAATCAGAATTTATTTTCGTACAATGCATTAATTGGGAATTTATGAATGTCTTGCCACCAAGTAAAAAGCTCCCTTCTACTTGCCACATCGGGAGGAGGACAGGCCCAAACTTTGCTCCGCCAGGTTCCCCTGCTCCATGTTCTCGCTGCACTTCTCGCCGTGTCCCAAGTGCAACAGACCAAGTCTCGCCCCCAAAACGCAAAAACCCTTCTAGAACCCGCAACCCACGGGTTTACGTTTTGAGGCCCTCTCCTTGTCGATTCGGGCGGGAGCCTTGCCGACTTGACGTGGAGTGGGGGTGTTGACGCCAGAGCACGGACCCTAAAATCCCCCTGGGCTGCTTGCCCCGCACTTCCTCTCCCCAAGGCCCCCGGGACGACGGCGACCTCCCCTCTCCCGTAATCGCGATTTGGCTCCGCCAATGGACTCAACGGTCGACATTGCCCCAGGGACCAAGTTCCGTGGGCCAGAAGACCACCCGACCTCCAAGAAGCCAAAGTAGCTCACTTCCATCACACTCGTAGTCAATTGGCCTAAGATGTGGATGCGATACCGCCGCGGAGGGCGTGAGTGTTTCTTTTGCAAAACCGACCTTGTAACTTGCTCCCTAGGGTAATTTCTCACCATTCCTCGACGATTTGGCAGGGGTCGATTTGCCATTCCGAGCCTCCTGCGTGTCTCAACGACAAGACAATCTGCCCGGTTTCTACAAGGCCGACCTCGTGACGCCCCGCTGTTTGACAAGTTCTCCTAACCGATCTGAATCTTTTGGGCCTTCCCCGGAGGGGCCCTCGAACGGAGGATCCAATCTGGCCGGATAGGGGAACCGCCCCGGAGGGTGGTCATTAGCGCAGCAATCATTTAGGGAGCCTGCCGGAAGGGCTGCCTCGGGAACTTTTTTTGATCCCCGCCTCTTGGGTCCTGGACTCTCCCTCTTGTGAGGGATCCCCGCAAGGTCCCCGGCCTCGCTTGACTTGGGGAGGGTGCCGGCCCCGCAACGATCCCACGCCGCTGCCTGACCGCTCTAATGCTAACCCTTTGACCTAGACCTTCTCCTAAAATTTCAAAAATGGGCCGTAGGCGGAGATGGATTAGGAATCCAGCTGGCAAAAAATCAGAATTTATTTTCGTACAATGCATTAATTGCGAATTTATGAATGTCTTACATCGCAAAAGCCCGACTTCTACTTGCCACATCGGAAGGAGGACAGGCCCAAACTCCGCCCCGCCGGTTCCCTTGTTCCGTATTCTCGGCCGCAGAAGCCGCCAGGTCCCAAGTGCAACAGACCAAGTCTCGCCCCCAAAATGCAAAACCCTTCTAGAACCCCGACAACCCACGGGTTTACGCTTTTGGAGGTCCTCTCCTTGTCGATTCGGGCGGACCTTGCGCCGTGACTTGACGTGGGAGTGGGGGTGTTGACGCCTCACGACCCTAAAAATCCCCCTAAGCCGCTTGCCCCGAATTTCCTCTCCCCAAGGCCCCGGGACGGAGGGGCCACCTCCCCTTCGAATCGCGATTTGGCTCTCGCCAATGGACCTAACGCCGACATTGCCCCTGGGGACCAAGTTCCGCGGGCTTAAGACCGCCTGGAACTCCAAGAAGCGCCAAAGTAGCTCACTTCCATCACACTTCGTAGTCAATTGGCCTAAGATGTGGATGGATACCGCTCGTGGAGGGCGTGAGTTCTTTTCTTTTGCAAAACCGACCTTGTAACTTGCTCCCCTAGGGTAATTTCGCTATTCCGACGATTTGGCGGTCGATTTGCTATTCGAGCCTCCCGGTGCCCGAACGACAAGACATCCGCGTTTCTACAAGGCCGACCTCAGACGCCTACGGCTTGGATAGTTCTCCCCGACCGACCGAATCTTTTGGGCCTTCCCCGAAGAGGGGCCCCCCGAACGGAGGATCCAACGGCCGGATAGGGGAACCGGCCCTGAGGGTGGTTATTAGCATGCACCCCTCTCGGAGCGCCGCCCCGAAGGGCTGCCTCGGAACTTTGTTGATCCCCTCTTGGGTCCTGACTCCCCCCTTGTGAGGGATCCCCCAAAGGTCCCCGCCTCGCTTGACTTGGGAAGGGTGCCAGCTCGGTTGCCCCGCAGAACCGGCTGCCCCGGCCGCTCTAATGCTAACCCTTTGACCTAGACCTTCTCCGAAAATTTCGAAAATTGGGCTGTGTGTGGAGATGGATTAGAATCCAGTTGGCAAAAATCAGAATTTATTTTCGCATAATGCATTAATTGCTAATTTATGAATGTCTTGCCATCGCAAAAGCGCCCAATTTCTACTTGCCACATCGGAGGAGGACAGGCCCAAACTTTGCTCCCGCCGCCCCTTGCTCCATGTTCTCGGCTCTCGGCTTCTGGCCAGGTCCCAAGTGCAACAGACCAAGTCTCGCCCCCAAAACGCAAAACCCTTCTAGAACCTCGCAACCCACAGGTTTTACGTTTTGAGGCCCTCTCCTTGTCGATTCGGGCGGGAGCTTGCGCCATGACTTGACGTGGAGTGGGGGTGTTGACGCCAGAGCACGGACCCTAAAATCCCCCTGCCGCTTTTGCCCCGACTTCTCTCTCCCCAAGGCCCCCTGGCCGGACGGGCTACCTCCCTCTCTCCTAATCATCGATTTGGCTCGCCAATGGACTCAGAATAATCGACATTGCCCCGGGGACCAAGTTCCGTGGCGAAGACCACCCTCCCTCCAAGAAGCCAAAAGTAGCTCACTTCCATCACACCGTAGTCAATTGGCCTAAGATGTGGATGGATACGGGATCTTGTGGAGGGCGTGAGTGTTTCTTTCTTTTGCAAAAACGACCTTGTAACTTGCTCCCTAGGGTAATTTTCGCCATTCCTGACGATTTGGCGTGGGTCGATTTGCCATTCGAGCCCTCCTGTGCCCGAACGACAAGACACCGCAGTTTCTACAAGGCCGACCTCGGGACGCCCCGCGGTTGACAAGTTCTCCTGACCGTCTGGAATCTTTTTGGGCCTTCCCGAAGAGGGCCTCTCGCCGGAGGATCCAACGGTCGGATAGGGGAACCGGGCTCCGAGAGGGTGGTCATTAGCGCAACCCCGGGAGCGCCAGGGAAGGGCTGCCTCGAAACTTTTTGGATCCCGCCTCTTGGGGTCCCGGACTCTCCCCTTGTGAGGATCCCCCAAAAGGTCCTGGCCTCGTTTGACTTGGGGAAGGGTGCCAGCTCGGTTGCCCCTGCAACGGCTGCCCCGACCGCTCTAATGCTAACCCTTTGACCTAGACCTTCTCCAAAATTTCGAAAATTGGGTCGTGTGCGGAGATGGATTAGGAATCCAAATGGCAAAAATCAGAATTTATTTTCGTACAATGCATTAATTGCGAATTTATGAATGTCTTGCCACCGCAAAAGCGCCCCCCTTCTTCTACTTGCCACATCGGAAGGAGGACAGGCCCAAACTCCGGCCGGCCGGTTCCCTTGCTCAGTATTCTCCGGCAGCGGCTTCTGGCCAGTCCCAAGTGCAATGACCAAGTCTCGGCCCCCAAAACGCCAAACCCTTCTAGAACCCCGACAACCCACGGGGTTTACGTTTGGAGGTCCTCTCCTTGTCAGATTCGGGGGACCTTGGGACCGTGACTCTGACGTGGAGTGGGGGTGTTGACGCCTTGAGCTTCGGACCCTAAAATCCCCCTAAGTCGCTTGCCCTCGAATTTCCTCCCCAAGGCCACGGGATTGGAGGGGCCTCCCCTCTTCTGGGATCAGCGATTTGGCTCGCCAATGGACTCGAGCGTCGACATTGCCCCTCGGGACCAAGTTCCAGGCCGAAGACCGCCCGACCTCCAAGAAGCCAAAGTAGCTCACTTCCATCACACTTTCGTAGTCAATTGGCCTAAGATGTGGATCGCGGGATACCGTCGTGGAGGGCGGAGTGTTTTTTCTTTGCAAAACCGACCTTGTAACTTGCTCCCTAGGGTAATTTCGCCATTCCGACGATTTGGCAGGGTCGATTTGCCATTCCTGAACCTCCCTGCGTCGACATCCATAAGACACCGCGGTTTCTACAAGGCCGACCTCGACGGGCCCGCCGGTTTGACAAGTTCTCCCTACCCGACACGAATCTTTTGGGCCTTCCCAAGAGGGGCCCCCGAACGGAGGATCCAACGGCCGGATAGGGAACCGGGCTCCCGGAGGGTGGTCATTAGCGTCGCGACCCCTGGGAGCCGCTGCCCGGGGAAGGGCTGCCTCGGGAACTTTTGGATCCCTACTCTTGGGGTCCCACTCTCCCCTCTTGTGAGGATCCCCGCAAGGTCCCCGGCCTCGTTTGACTTGGGGAAGGGTGCCAAAGCTTCGGTTGCCCCCGCAACGGGCTGCCCCACCGCTCTAATGCTAACCCTTTGACCTAGAACTTCTCCTGAAAATTTCGAAAATTGGGCTGTGGCCGAGATGGATTAGGAATCCAGCTGGGCAAAAAATCAGAATTTATTTTCGTACAATGCATTAATTATGGGGTATGAATGTCTTGCCAGCAAAAGCCCCCCGACTTCTACTTGCCACATCGGGAGGGAGGACAGGCCCAAACTTTGCTCCGTCGGGCCTCCCCTTGCTCCATGTTCTCCGGCTGCGGCTTCGGCCAGTCCCAAGTGCAATGGACCAAGTCTCGGCCCCAAAACGCAAAACCCTTCTAGAACTCCGCAACCCACGGGTTTTCGTTTTTGGAGGCCCTCTCCTTGTCGATTCGTAGGGGAGCTTGCGCCAGACTTGACGATGGAGTGGGGGTGTTGACGCCGAGCACGGACCCTAAAATCCCCAGAAGCTGCTTGCCCTGAATTTCCTCTCCCCAAGGCCCCGGGGCCGGGACGGGCGACCTCCCCTCTCCGAATCGCGATTTGGCTCGCCAATGGACTCGAGAATGTCGACATTGCCACAGGGACCCGGTTCCGCGGGTTTGAAGACCACCCCGCCTCCAAGAAGCGCCAAAGTAGCTCACTTCCATCACACTCGTAGTCAATTGGCCTAAGATGTGGATGCGGGATCTTTGTCATGGAGGGCGTGAGTGTTTTCTTTCTTTTGCAAAACCGACCTTGTAACTTGCTCCCTAGGGTAATTTACGCCATTCGACGATTTGGCGAAGTCGATTTGCCATTCCGAACCTCCCGGTGCGGCGACAAGACAACAAGGTTTCTACAAGGCCGACCTCGGGGGCGCCCGCTGTTTGACAAGTTCTCCCGGACCGATCTGGAATCTTTTGGGCCTTCCCAAGAGGGGCCCCCGAACGGAGGATCCAACGGTCGGGATAGGGAACCGGCTCGGGAGGGTGGTCATTAGCGTCAGACCCGGGGGCCCTGCCGAGGAAGGGCTGCCTCGGGAACTTTTTTGGATCCCACCTCTTGGGGTTCGGACTCTCCCCTCTTGTGACGGATCCCTGCAAGGTCCTGGCCTCGTTTGACTTGGGGAAGGGTGCCAGCTCGGTTGCCCTGCAACGGGCTGTCCCGACCGTTCTAATGCTAACCCTTTGACCTAGACCTTCTCTGAAAATTTCGAAAATTGGGCTGCGTGATGGAGATGGATTAGGAATCCAGCTGGCAAAAAATCAGAATTTATTTTCGTATAATGCATTAATTGCGAATTTATGAATGTCTTGCCACTGCAAAAGCGCCCCCCGACTTCTACTTGCCACATCGGGAGGAGGACAGGCCCAAACTCCGCTCCGTCAGTTCCCCTTGCTCCGTAATCTCGGCTGCAGCTTCTCGGCCAGGTCCCAAGTGCAACAGACCAAGTCTCGGCCCCCAAAACGCAAACCCTTCTAGAACCTGGCAACCCACAAGGTTTACGTTTTGGAGGCCCTCTCCTATGTGATCTATAATAAGGAGGGTTTTCAGAATATAAGATTGTTTAGGACGAATAAATATTGACTATCTCAAGAGCTTAGGATATATTGCTTTGGTATACATGCTGCAACATTGAAGCTCGTCTAATTTTTAGAAAACAAAAGAAAGAATATATCTGGTTTGATGGTGGCTATCTAAGAAGTTACAAGTTGTAGCTACAGGTGGCATTCTCAGAGATGCAAACTATAAGCCATTAACTAAGATTGGTCATTGAAGCTCGTCCAATTTTAGAAAAACAAAAGAAAAATATATCTGGACTAAGATTGGCACCATTACATCTACAGTTGCTGCGTACTAGGCTCTCCTTGCAGGAATGGGAGAAGCCAAAGCTATGGGCATAACTAACTTATCTAGCCCTCATTGAAGCAAAGAACTAGCAGCTCCTGGGAAATCTTGTCTGAGAGTTAAATCATTAATTGTGCATGCAAGAAAAGGATTCAATTGCTTATTTGGAGCTATCTATAAAGGAATGGAGCTTGGAGCTTCCTTTCTACAACACCGATTGGGGCACCGCGACCGGGAGAGGGTCTGTCGTTGTTGTGGAAAGGAAGCCACAAGCTTTGTTCCCTTACAAAATAGTAAGTGGGGAGCTAGCAAATCGACCTCTTGTTGATCTCCTATTGCAAGAAATATACTTGATGTCGATCGGTTCAGAGGAATCGGTGCCCCAATTTCCATTCCGGAATAATGGTTAATGGCCTGTTTTCACCATCTTATGTTATAATGTTTTGTAATGGACCACTCCCTAATTTGAACGGTTTGGATTCATTCATATCACGTGGCATCATCCTAACCTTTCCTTGCAACTTACCTCTTTTTAGGGTTTCGATGACTCCACGAACCTTACGACTGGAGGAAGCGACCGGAGATGCAGTACTGGAGATGCAGTTTGATCTAGATTATATAGATGCAGATGCTGCTGGAAATGTGGCTTGCTTCTTACTGATCATTTTGGGATGTTGGGAGATGATCTTGGGCTTCCGGTTCAGAAATGATGGCCAACTTAGCTTGCCCTGGACTTCGTCACTCATACACTGGATCCGGTTTGGTTAAGGGTAGATTCAGCATTGAGGTTGGTGGCAAATAGAAGGTTGGCTTCGAAATAAAGAAAAAAATCTGGAGAGGATTTGGGGAGCTTAACCTCACAAATGCACCTGTGTTTTACTCAACTGCAGAGGCATTTAAGGACCCACCAGAATCATGGAAACCTCGATTTGCTTTCGACCCACAATCTTTGCATGGTCAGGTTATGCAGTATTTGAGGCACAACCCGATTTGTGCCTATAATCTGGATAAGAGAGAAACGAATTGGGGAAACAGCCGCAGAATGCATATCGACAGCAGAGGTCTGTCCAAGAGGTTACCATCCAATACAATCTATGCAATGAGCCTTGGTAAGTTTTTAAATATTTTGTGTTTATCATAATTGCATTTTACATTTTGTCTTGCCCTGTTCAAATCCTCTGTTGAATACTTGGTCAAGGAGCAATTAGACGTTCAATTTTGTAATATGTTTAGCAAAGTCCGAAGAGAAAGTTCAATGTCTCTTAAATTCAAAATTTCTGCTATCTTACTATCAGGTTAAAATACAGTATGAGCATAGTTGCAGATCGAGGATTGAAGAAATCACAGTACACTTCGGCACGTCTGAAGAAGGGAGAGGTTCTCTATGTTGAAACAGATACACAAAGGTTCAATAGTCATTTTATAAATCACTTTTACGTAGTAAAGTAACGTCCCTATGATGTGTAGGATACTGTTTAATATGCTTGATGCATATATTTGTACGCTCAGGCAACTGCATTTGTTATGCAGGTTTGAACTTTCTTCTGATAATGAAAAGACATCATGTAATGGTACTGCAGCTGCAAATACTGCGACTTCTTTTCCTCAAATTGCTGCTGCCTTTGAGAAAGGGAAAGATAAGTCTGTGGGCAGCCATGCTTCGCATGGTCACAATGGGCATGGCATAAATGGAGACAAAAACCATGGACAATATGCAACTGTAGAAGTCGAACGGTATAAGTGGGCACGTTGTTGTAAAACATCAGTGTCGATTGAAAGTAGAAGGCAGCTGCAAGTAGTTTCAACATTCCCAATCAATCATCTGCTAGAACACCTGCTACACATCTGCATGAAAGTGGATTCTACTTTTTGCAACAGAGTTGCATGCAATATGAGCATTAGATTATGGCAGAAGACTATAGATTGTCTACACAATCTAATTGCAGAAATAGCAGTGCATATAGGTTGGGAGTGAATGTCATGTGAAAAGCTATCCAAACGCTTGGCAGTTGTACCTTCTAAGGAGGTAATTGTTGATGAATGTTTCTGGTATTTGATCACAGAGTTGTGTTAGTGTAGTTTGTATGATATAATTGAGAGCCAAGGGAGGCTTTGTGAAAAGAAGCAGTTCTGCTCATTTGATATTTGGCCAGGATTGTGCGTATATTCATTCTACTGGTGGTGTTCACTGCGATCTTAAATCTGGAATGATCACAGTAAGAGGAAAATATTATGATGTTAAGGAGGTAGATTTTGGAATTTCAATTCTTTTTTCTGGTCTTACGACCCTCCAATATATATTATGCAGTTTGTACAAGGATTATATACTGTCAACATGTTAAAAAATGGAAAGTAATGTTTGAGTTGTTCTGTCTAGCAAATATTATAATAACATAGCTCATCCCTAGAACCAATATAAGTGTTAACACTAACATATCAGCTTATAATGATAGGCCAATGCATAGCCTATTTTGAAACAATAGTTTTGGTCTAGCATAGGGTTATTTTTCTCCGCATTTATGCATGTTTTACTATCTAAAGTGCTATAATAAAATGCTCATGATTTAATATGTCTATTAACAGTACATGTCAATGTTGTTAACAATGAATGATCTTCAAAATCAAATCAATTTACATTAAGATTTTATGTTAGTTTCGTCATTCTGAAATGGTGGAGAATAAGTATTAATGTTTCATCATTCTCAAATAATAAAGAAGAATGAAACAATTATGTGAAAATGAACATGTCCGGTGATTTGAAGTTTATTTGTATTGTTCCCGATACAATGGTTTAAAACAAACATGATATTAGTCGATCGTTTACAAGTTTACAACTGCCTTATAGCCTAACAATGCTAAGCTGTCACATTTTGCAATGTATCGTTTACAAGTTTACAACCACTTTATAGCCCAATAATGCTAAGCTGTGTTATTTTGCAATGTAGCCTTATCATTTAAAGGTCCCCAATATTACAACTTCCAACCTGTGCCCAGCGTTGCTGGGGACCTTAACTAGTTTTGTATATTGCATATCCAGGTTGGGCAACTGCTGACTAGGCATTGATGACGAGGCATTGTGTATGGCATAACAAGAAATGAATGCATGCAAAATTCCAGTGCTAAATATAAGCAGCAGGGTGTTGACGGCACCCGGTATCACCAAGGAAGCTATAATTCTCGTTATCCGTTGAATGATGCAGCCTATCGGGAAGTGGCGATATTCTTTGTCTCCATACTAAATTACAAAACCCTTCTAATTCTTCTTCCTTAATAATACGACGGGGTGGTATGGTAACTAGCAAGAACCTTGGAACCTTAGATTCTTGGCACAGCACCGGATTTTGGATCCAATCTCCCCGGATCTGCTGTCGGATCTGCCTGTTTTTCAAATTTGCACCGTAATCATAATGTAGATCTTCAAAACCCCACTTCGCACTTCAAATTTCCGCCCAAATCCTGCACCGGATTGACCAATTGGAGCTCCGGCTATGGCAGAAAAATACAATTGATCAACTGGGCGATGGTGAAGGCTTCGGATTTGGGGATTTGATGCGAAGAACAGAGGGTGGAATGGAGAAAGCAGAGATTTGGGGGTAAAAAACGGGATTTTTGGATCGATTTGGGATGGAAAAGGGGTGGAACAGAGGAGGAGGAGGATCGCCGGGGCTGAAAAAGGGGCCATGGACTGCAGCGGAGGATGCAATTCTGGCAGATTATGTGAGCAAGCATGGGGAAGGAAATTGGAATAATGTTCAGAAGCATACCAGCCTTTCTCGATGCGGCAAAAGCTGCAGGCTTCGATGGGCTAATCATCTGCGCCCAAATCTGAAAAAAGGAGCCTTTACTCCGGATGAAGAACGCAGAATCATCGAACTCCATGCCAAATTTGGCAACCGATGGGCTCGCATGGCTTCCCAGGTAGCCAATTTTCTTTTTTTCTTCCCGAATTAGCTTGTTCTTGGCTTGAAATCGCGTTTTTTATCTTGGGTTTACACCAAAATTCATGTCTTTGATCTTGGGTTTTAGACCAAAATTCATGTTTTTGATCTTCATTTCATCGCAAATAGGATTAAAACTTGAGTGCCAGTGTTTTGATCCATCCAAGAAATTTCTGCTTTGATCTTGCTTTCGGGGATTGAAATTTCAACTTTTTGTCGCAGCTTCCAGGCAGAACCGATAATGAAATCAAGAACTACTGGAACACAAGAATCAAAAGACGAATGCGGGCCGGATTGCCTGTTTATCCTGCAGATATAATGCCAAATTCCTCATCCGATCGTGGGTTTAATTCGACAGTTGAATCCGAATGCAACATGGCATCAAGCTCCACCCATCAATTCAAACCTGCAAATCTTGGCGGATTGACAAATACCATATCCAATTCCGGAGCTCTGTGCAATCCGGTCATTGCAAGAATAGGAGGCGCTTGCACAAGCAGCCCAATTCGCCATGTAAAACGCCGGAAACGAAATTTTTCCCTGTTTGATAATCCTTCCGGCCCAATTCTTCATGCCCAGATGCCAGATTTAAACCGCAGTGCTGAATTTCTAAATTTCTATGGCCAATCCGGCTTTCCACAGCTTCACAATTCAGGATTGAAGCTTGATTTCGCTTCTATTCGTTCGCCAGAATCTGTGGCAAGTTTAGAAACTCCTAGATCTGAAGTAACAAGCCCTTTAATGCGGCCGGATCCTGTTCTGGGTCCGGCCGACGATACTACAGAAAGCTTGGGTTCCAATAGCGGGGGCAATTTTTTGGATCAGTTGATTCAAGAAGGCCATGCTGTTGATAGCCCAGAAAAATGCCGCAACGACGAGTTTGGTTCCCAAAATGGGATTTTGGATTTTGAAGAGAAGAAAAAATGGGGCGACGATGGAGAATTGGGTACGAATTACTTGCCGCTGCAGCATGGTTTGGGCGATCTATTTGCTTCGCAGATTAATTCTTCCTACCTGCAGTCTGCTTGGGAGCAATTGGCCGCCCAATTGGCCTTTCAATACAGTAAGCTTCTGTCCCTTCTATCCGATCTGAAAGAATCCAGCATTTGATCATCTGATTTCTTAAAAAAAGAAATTGCATTGGATCGAGAAATCTAATTTCGTGGATGATTTGCAGGACCTATTTTGATTCCGACAGAAGATCACCGGACTAATGCGGAGATTCAAACTCCAGGAGGGGACCAAAGCCATAGCTTTTACCACGAAGAAGATCTTGCACATTTCTTAAATTTCAGATCAGATCAAAATCATGCACCGGTTATGGCAAATCCGGCAGATTGGTCGACCGCCCAATTGCTCCAAGCAGCTCAACTTCCTGGATTAACAAATCCGGGGCTAGAAACAGATATTTTCTTAGATCCCCAACCGGATATTGACCAGCACAGTATTGTATCTCCATACCCGATATTCCACGGAAGCCATAGCTGGGAGCTTGGAATCGGAGCTGCTGCTTATATGAGCCCGGTCGTGGATTGCAAGACCAATTTGCTCGATCTTTGCCGGATTTATGAACCCTAAATTTTCAAATGTATGAACCCTAATTTTTAAATTTAAACCGAATTTTACATAGGCCAAAATATTTGTCTTTATAGTAGTTTAATTTTCGGATAAGATAAAATAGAAGAATTTTCTCCTTCTCAAAGGTTATGATTTGCACAATAGTTGCTGGCCTATCCTTGTCTTGATTCGATCATTTGAAACAAGTTGTATGCCACAAATTAAGCCTTTTCGGCAAGGCCCTGACAAATATTGACAATATTGGTGTGACTGATCTCGTCAACAATTGACATTTGTTGATCCCCGCATACAAGACCTTCATCTCTGCTGATTTTGTAGGGGAAGGAAAGCAGGGGCTCCCCTTCCGAAAAATTGGCAAGACCTGCTCTTGGCTGCCGCCGGTCTCGGGGCCCCTGCCAATTTTTCGAAAGGGGGGCCCCCTGCTTCCCTTCCCCTATACAACGATGAAGTAGATTCCGTTAGTCCTATAACAACAATGAAGTGGTGATTCAATTGGCAATGTCGCATGTTCGACATGGTTGTTAAAACTTGAGCAAGTTCCTCCCTCATGTTGCGATCAATTGTCATGTCATCTGTCTTGACATGGTTGTCTCTCATGTTGTGATTGGCACTTGTGCAAGTTCCTCCCTCGTATTGTGATTCAATTGCCATATCACCTATTTTGACATGGTTGTTTGAACTCGCTCTCCCATGTTGTGATCCAACTATCATGCCGCCTGTCTGACATGGTTGTTGAAACTTTAGCAACTTCCTCCATCCAACGTTGTGACAACTTGGATGAATAAAATTATTCCCACGAATCTACCTTTATTTAGTATAAAACCAAATTACTTGAATGAATTGATTGAAGAATGGGGATTATGATATAGTAAAAGAAACAATGGTTGTTGCAATAGCAGTTTATTATGTTTGGATATGTTGTATTCAATAGATTTTGACATTGGATTCAAAATAATGACAATATAAGATAAGATAAGATAAGATAAGAATTTTTATGTCCACGGGAACCCATTGTAATTAGCTTAGACACACAAGATAAGATAATATAAAGAAACCCATTGTAACTAGCTTAGACACACAAAATGCATATTCCACACTAATCAAAGATAGATTCAATACTTCGAGGTTTTATACTTAATACGTATGAATTCGTATGATGTGCCACTATTTTGAAGTATAATACGACAAAAAAAAGTAAATGACATCAAAAAAGAACCAAAACGGATATGCAGTTATTTTCGCATATGCAGATAGTGGAATTTGTGTACGTGAATTTCAAAAAAAAAAAGGGAAGATTTTTTTCTTTGCAATTCGCGTATACAAAATATATTATTTTGCTTATATATTATTTTATGTACGCAAAAACAACTTCGGGTGTGCAAAACAATGTGTTTCGCATACTCGAATTTCAATTTTTCTTTTCAACATGAAAATTATATTCTTTTCTTTTCGGGGAGACAGAACATATTGTTTCGCGTATGCGAAGTATTTTCACGTACACACAACAATGTAAATTGCAACGCGTTTCTTTTTTTTTTCGTACACGAAATACACTATTTTGCGTATGCGAAAAAAATTAGGTAGACAAAACAATGTATTACGCGTACGTGAAACTTTTTTTTGTGTTTGTTTTTTTCGCGTATGCGAAGTAAAGTTTGTGTACGCAAAACTTAAGTGTTTGCGTATGCGAAATATTTTCCTGGGCCGGCAAGGGAAAATAATGGAAAATACATTTTTTACATTAAAAATACATACTTTTCAACTTTATATGTCGAGAACTTGGGTTTTACGTATTTGACGCTTTTTGTGACCTTCGCGATCCACTGTTCGGGACAAAATTTTGAATACAGGTGCCATCTCCCTGATCCCCAAGATCAAAGATTCCCAGACTATTGCAGATTGGCGACCCATCACTTCATTATATAAACTATTTGCCAAGGCATTTGCAGAGAGGGCGAAGGGTATTTTGGCTGAGTATATTTCTACAACAGTCAGGATTTCTTTTGAGAAGATGCATTTACTTGAATATGGTATTCGACTTTTCAAATACATTTTAAAGTAGAAAAGTCTAATACCCAACTTTTGGTGGAATAGATTTTCAGTTATTTTTGTGCGCACTCGGGCTTGTCAAATATGTGCAGAAAGGACAAGACGAATATGGGTATTCGACTTGTCCAATACCTTTAATATTTAATTCACGAGTCTAATTCTCGTATTTGGAGAGACAAATAATGAGTTTGACATACAACCCCAAATCGGAGCCAATAAAAGCACCAAAATTATTTAGTAATAGTGCAACAAAAGTTCCTCAATCTGTATACAAATATCCATAAGTTTCTTATTGGTGGCTAATAACCACTTATGCTAATAGCAAAAAAAGGATTTTAACGAGTATTCCGACAAAATATCCTCTTTTTTATATAATAAAGAAATAGTGTCCATGTGTGAGTGAGTCAGTAAATCTACTCCCATCAACGAATAAGGAGGCGCCACGTGGTGCGATCTCGTCCCTCCATCTCATCCCACCATCTTAATGGAGGTCTTCTGGGCCAGAATGTTCTGAAATGTTCCAGATGCTCATGAGCAAGCACCTCAGTCTAAAAATAGTAACTTTTTTGAAACTTTGTAAGCACTCAAAATAGAATGTTCCAGATACTCATGGGTAAGCACTTCAGTCTAAAAATAGCAAGTTTTTAAAACTTTGTAAGTACCTACTCAAAATAGAATATTCTAGAATGTTCCAGATGCTCCTGGGTAAGCATCTCAGTCTAAAAGTAGTAAGTTTTTTGGAACTTTGTAAACACTCAAAATAGAATGTTTTAGAATGTTCTAGATGCTCATGGGTAAGCACCTCAGCCTAAAAGTATTAGTTTTTTTGAAAACTTTACAAACACTCAAAATAGAATGTTCTAGAATGTTCCAAATGCTCATAGGTAAGCATCTCAGCCTAAAAATAGAAAGTTGTTTTGAAACTTGCAAAAAACTCAAAAATAGGATGTTCTAGATAGCCCTAGAGTCTTCTAGAATGTTCTGGAATGATCTAGATGGTCATGGATAAGGACCTCAGTCCAAAAATATAAAGCTTTGTTTTGAAAATCTGTAAATAGCCAAAGTAGATTCTAGAATATTCCAGATGCTCCGAGTAAGCAATGTTCTAAAATATTTACATGCTCATGGGTAGGCCCACCAGTCTAAAAATAGAAAGTTGAAACTTTGCAAGCGCTGCCCAATAATAGAAAAATTTCAAAGTAGGCAATACTTTGGAAATGGGTGGGAGTAAGCTCCTCATGGGTGATACTCTAGAATTGGTTGTAGTGTTGGTAGTAGGTATAAGTAACCTCCTCATAGTTGATCCCTGGGAATTGGTACTAAGTGTAATAAGTAATGAGAGTTTGGAATCAATAGTAGGTGTAAGTAATCTCCCCATGGGTGATATTTTAGAATTAGTAGTAAGTGTGCATAAACTCCACATAGGTGATACTTTAAAATTGTTGTGATATAAGTCAACTCCTCATGTGTGATACTTTCAAATTGGTAGTAGGTGTGAGTCAATTCATGGGTAATGTTTCTGATACTTTAGGTCGTCATAGATGGGAGTAACATAGATAGGTATGTTTTTGTCCAAACCGAGACGAGGCAAGGCTGAGGCCGAGCTGAGGAATAGTGAAAAAGAATAGTCTCTAGTAGTAGCTTCTGCGATGGTATCTCTCCAAGTTCAAGATGGGTCTCTCATCTCTTATCCTGAGCAACTTAAGTTCTTTCTGCATGGCCACTTTTCTTCCTTTTTTGCTTCTCATCGCCTTCCCTTCCAATCAGATTTTCAGGAGGTATTACTTGCAAAGATACATTCTATTATATCTAAGGAGCAAAGAGCTACTCTAGAAGCAGAGATTACGGTGAATGATTTAGCAGATGCTACCTTCCTTTTGAAGAAAGGAAAGTGTTCTGGAATTGACGTTATTCCTATGGAGTTCTTTCAAATGTTATGGGATTGGGTTGGTGATGATGTGTACGACGCGTTTCAGGATTTCAAGAGGCAAAGGCGTCTAGAAAAAATTCTTAACTCGGGCTGCATTTCTCTCATTCCCAAGTGTAAGGAGCCTTCATCAATTTTGGACTGGCACCCTATCACCTTGCTATCTTCTGTATACAAGATCTATGCCAAAGCTTATGCACAAAAGCTTTGGGATATTCTTACTGATTCCATATCAACAAGGTTTAAAACGAAACGCACGTATTTAAGAAGTGCGTTTGAAAGATTCCTTTGAAAATTTTGAAAAATTCAAAAAAGAGACAAAATAGGGAGCAGGAAAGATTGTTGAACACATGGTGTTCAGAGCCCACCCTTAATATGGACAAGAATGCCCATCCCAGTAGGTAAGAACTAAGAACTGGAGGTATAGACAGTCAATTGGTTGTAGAAAATAAGAGAAATATGGAGACAAAGGTATCCTGGCAGACCTTTAGACTGAATACCACATAAAAAATAACATTTTTACAGTTATTTGATTAAATGAAAAAGGAAAAAAAATGACCGTTTTGGGGTGGATAACTCTAACTTTGGAGATCCAACAAATTATTTTTGTTGAAAATACAAGCAAATACAGTGTGTCCTTTTGCATCATAATCTGTAAATGCCTTTAAAGTGCAATTTACAAAATGAGAAGAAGAAAGTAGGTAGCAAAAAGAAAGTTGCTCTAATTAAACACTAGTAGAGACAGAATGAGCTTCCATTTGAAAACTCTTCATGAAGATATAATACAATCCATTTCCTACATAGCTTATAAAATATCGTAGAGCGGTACTCGTATAAATCTATACTGACATTTTAAAATTGAAACCTGTCAGTATAAATTTATACGGGCAGAGATGGTTCTTCCCAATCCACATGACTCTCATCTCCCTTTGGATCTGTTTCTTGAGAGGTCACAAAGCCAGAGATACCTGCTTCTGATTCTAAGGCTACTGGAACAGGATGCTTGGCGGGCTCTAGCTCAACTGGTTCTAGATCCACAAACTCCACCTCCTCATCTTTCCTTCCTGCTATTGGAGGCTGGATTTCAGTGTAGGTCTCTTTGACATCCCCAGCACCATTCTTTACTCCCAATTCTTCATTTTCATCAGGGAAGGACTCATAGAAACTTATTCTGGTCTTGATGAAACTAATTTTGTTCGGGTCTATGTCAACTGACACCACATTACGCCCCTGCTTAAGTGCGCATATAGTTGTGGTACCAGTTCCGGAAAAAACGTTCAGAACCCAGTTCCCTGGGCATGAAAACCATTGTATCAGATTGTTAATAAGCCTTTGAGGCTTCTGATAGTGGGACACCACTGCGCCTTGCCTCTGTAGGTCTCACAGCTTTTGTAAGACAACAAGGAATTGAAATGCATTGCATGGCGTAGACTTTTCATTCTGCGTATTAAAGTGCACCATAGTCTTTTTGGTATCCGCACTGTAATAACCTATGTGAAAGTGCTCGAAGCAACTTATTAACCGCGGACCCCCACCATGACCTTTGACGTTAGTCTTCAGCCTGGTAGCAGAAAAAGAAATGACAAGTCAAATGCAATAAGAGAACGATGTAAATTTATACGGTTGTTGCTCTCACGGTATAAATTCATACCGCAAGACACCAGCGGTATAAGTTTATACCACAGGTTCTACCACAAAATTTACGCCCCAGGGCTCTAGCCGTATAAAATTATACCGCAGGGCTTCTGCGATACAGTAGGGTTTTAATGAAATGGAAAACATGACGGACGATAAAGCTTACCAAATGCAGTTTTCGAATCCGGCGTTGCAGACCGCTCCTATAGGTTTGAGCATCGACATTGTCTGCAGGTCAGAGTGAAAAATTATAACCCTCCACTTTGCTGACATGGTGACATCCTTCAGCCCATCCAAATATGCTCGTACTTGCACATGTGTGAAAGCCTCATCATAAAAAACGATGTCTTTAATCTTAAAGCCGTAAGGAATGTCGGCTATGCACAATGTGAAGTTCTGTTTGTCCACCACAGTCCCCAGCCTAGTGCAGTCACCTTGTATAGCTTGGTACAAGCAGTCCTGGCCAAAGGTAGTAAATCGTTCATAGCCACTGCCAGAACTACTTGTTGCGACTTGCCTACCCTATTCGATGGCCTTCAGTCTTTGTCTTTCCTTTTTGGCCCTCTAAACCAGGTTTAGAAAGTCTGCTGGGAGGCCTTTCTTCTTGTTCTGTAAGTGAATAGTAAGACAAATGCACGAAGACAGAACATTTTGTCTGTAAAACTTACCCAACCACTGAAGTTTACTACCTGTTTTCTTATTATGCTGTCTGTCGTACATGTTGGATAAAGAAGCTTGCAATCTTCCCAGTCTTCTAAGTTCAGTTGCTTCATTAACTCGAACTGGCAAGTAACAATGTCCTTCTGACTGCAAAGAGAAAGAGATGATAAGACAAAGCAAGAAAAATGAACAGTAGACAATAAAGGCGGCTTACGTCTTAGCTTTCTTTGCCATTTCATCCTGAGTAAATTCCTTAGCTACAACTTTCTCTAAGAGCCACACAAAAATTTCTTTGCTCTTCAGCCCTTGTAGTTGTGTCCAAGGCACTATGCTCATATTCTTTTGTTTGGTGTTAGTACTTTTCTTTGGTCTTTTTCCAGCTGTGCTGACTTGCTCCTTAAATTCACCTTCTTCGAACATGCAGAAGATTCTTTCTTGTAGATTCCACGCCTGTTAAAAGTTGAGGACAAGTAGTTTAGTGCACGGCCTGTTGTGGTACATGAAAAGCTAGAGTCAGAGTCTAGGTCGCGGTATAAATTTATACCGTGCAGCCCGCGGAAAATATTTAGACTTTTCATGCCGCTGTATAAATTTATACCGTTCCAGGCTTCGGTATAAATTTATACCGTCGAAGGCTGTTGTAAAAATTTATTCCGTGGCATGGACCGGTATAAATTTATACCATTCCGGGCCATGATATAAATTTATACCGGTCCATGCCACAGGATAATACCGCCACAGGCTAGGATATAGATTCATACAGCAGTGGCTTCATTGTCACTTCCGATTATATTACGCTAAACGGCAAAGAATTGAAAGGAGAAAGGCTGTAATTGTTCTTACCTGGCCATCTCTGAAAGCGAGCTGAAAGTAATTGTCGTACTGCTTCACTGCCATGATGGGCTTCTTATCAGAATCCTAACTCAGGCAGCACTCAGTAACACAAGCCTCACGAAGTTCTTGGAGCTTGTTCTTTTGCTTCTTGAAGTCCTCTCCATGTGCTTGTTTAAACTCGACGTACTCCCGGTGCATGAAGCGGATCATGTCGATAAGGCTCATCTTCAACCTGAAGTCATTGTCGAGGTTGTGGCTCACAGCAATGATTTTCGCCTCCTTGTCTATCAACCCTACATATATGTGGGCTTCCACGCTCTTCCAAACCTCGTTTCGGCTTTCTTCTTTGCCTTATAACTATGTGTGCCATCAAGAACATAATAAGTATAGTCCTCGAAGTCAGCCTTCCTGTAATGCCTGAGCTCCTGGACCTGGGTTCTATCGACCATGACAACAAGTGGCGACACATGTGCATGTGGATTTCTTCGCATTCTCTGCTTCAGAATAGCCACATGTGCCGCCTACAACTTCCTCACCTGAAGCATTCTGACCCCATCCTCATTTTTTGGTGGCCTCTTGATCGTGCTCAGTGTTAATGAAATTGTCTACTTCAACAAGTTTGTCTCATTAACCCTTTCTAATATAGCACTTGATCTGTTTGAGGGTTTCAAAACTATATCTGCCCCAGGAGCCTTTTGAAGTGCTTCTGTTGACTCCTCGATTGTCAAGGCCTTTGTGGTCCTAGACTTTTTCGTGGCATGTGTTTTTACAACCGTGGCTTTTCTTTTGCCCATTCCTTTCATTACCACCTCTTCCTCCTCTTCCAGTTTGCTTTCTTTCTCCATGTCCTCCTTAGCACATGGGTACCACAAGCCTTTTACCATAACTCTCTCGTCATAGAGAGTCACGGAAGATAAGATGTCCACTATATCCTGCAGTATAAACGCTAAATTAGTCCGCTGTCGGTATAAATTTGTATGGAGAAGTCATGAAGACCAGAAGGAAAAGCTTGTTGTTCTCTAAGATGTACTCGTTGACATCTTTTGGCTTTGCACATACTAATTCGAAACATTCTGCTGTTCAGAATGTACTCTACGTCTCCTTCATCGTTAATACAGTACATAAGAATCTCGTCCTCATTTTTTGTATACGTTAAACTTGTTATTTCACCAGCTGGGTAGTAATCCTCTAGCCTGAACTTCCCCCTTCTGGTCTTGCTGGATAGGTACAGGTACGCGTCAGTGGGGTAGCGTTCTCTCGTTCCCCTGTGCACGTACCATATCACATCCTTCAGTTCGTAGGATTGTGACTTCGTGCATTGTGGCCGGAGAAACGAGAGCGTCCGAGCCACCACAACCTGCTCGCAGGCTCCATCCTCCCATGCTTTTCACATCCTATCCAATGCCCCCGAAAGCTAATCCTATTACAAATATTTTAGAAGCTAATGCTAGCCAGGAAACTTCTGACTCTGACATTCAAAGCACCAGCCCTCCCATTCATACACGTCGGCTTCCACCACTAGTTCAGTTTACTCCACCACCTCCTGCTCTTGAACGTCATTTGCCCCCATCAATGCATTTTACTCCACCATAGCTCACAGAACAACGCATCTTTCCTCCACCCATCCAGTTCACTCCAGCACCCGAAGACGAGCTCAAACTCCCTCCTCCAGTACATTTTAGTCCGTCTCCCATAGTCCAGCGTAGACAGCCTCTCCTGGCGCAAATTACTCCAACACCATCCATCTTGCTACCTGATACTACACTAAGTGGGAGCATGCAACTCCTGTGTTTTATGAGACTTCAAAGGCTGCTCAACTATGTCACCAACCTCGTCTACTTTTTCCAAGAGAAAGGCAAACCAGCTCCATCCATGACCTACCTACACCCAACCTCACAGCATCTAATAGTACACCGTCCATTGCTCCCATGTCCGATGAAGAAACACCTCATGTTGATCTCTCAGACGATGATGTAGCAAAGCCACATGACTCCATGTTCGAATTCAAAGCTCCTACTAGTGAAAACCTTAAGCGAAACTTACACAAGAAAGCTTGTACATCACAAAGAAGAAAGAAACTAATGGACGAGGGTCACTTGAGGGCAACACATACAAAGCATTGTTGTCTTCAACGTTGTTTGCTAAAGATTGGACGAAAGGAATTAAGGTTGATTCGTGACAACTACAGCTCAATGACTTTGTTAGACCAAAGGGGCTACTTAGCCTTCAATATTCGGCCAGATTATGGTGACAAGTTTACTTACACAGCTGGTGGCCACACCATCTGTCAAACTGCTTTTAAAATGATTCATGCTTAAAGCAGCAGACAACTTCACCGCTTGAAGAAAAGGCTTGACAAGAATCCTGGCATTAATGACTATTGCCATTCAGGAAGTATATCCAGAATTCATGCCCTTCATTGTGTTTCCTAGATGGAAGGCTTCTTCAAGGAGCCTTGCAAGAAATTGCCTAATAGCCCTATGTACCACTTGAGTGACAACTTCACGAATTGTGAAGTCTATAATAATTATAAGGATTTGTGTGTTCAGGCTGGAGACGCCATGTATGCTACTCTTACTTCACCGTGCTCTGAAAAAAGGAATTTTCCCGTGTGTCCATTCCTAGAAAGCACCGGATGTCTGTTTGTGCTACATGCTCTAAATTAAAAGCTCAAAGACAGAATGCAAGGACGCTTCACACTAAAAGTAAGCTTCCACAACATACTCTTGCCTAGTTCTACTCAATGATAGGTTTTTTTCCTGAACATGTTTTCATTTCAGATGCATTGAAAGAGAAACTGAACAAGCACAGAGAACAACAATCTTTGGAAAGGAGGAAATTGACAAAACACCGGAAGAAGGCACTAGAACAACCACTCAACTACATATCGGTTGTTATTGATGGAATGGACCAGAAGAAGACCACCCTACCACACTTTGTCAATGTGCCTAAGGATGCTCCCGAAGAAGATTTTATACACCTGTATGTCGTTGCTGCTATGGTTTTTAATGGGGAACTCTCTTGCAAGGCATTTTTGAACTATCCAAACATTCATGCTGATCCAAATCTCACTATCACAATATTGAATAAGGTTCTTTCCAGTCTGGAACATATACCACCAGTTCTATACCTTAAGCTAAACAACACGACGAGAAAAAGAAAGAAAGTTTAAGCTAAACAACACGACGAGAAAGAGAAAGAAAGTTTATTATGTCCATTGGGAGGCCTCAAAGGGCCTAAGAGAGAGAGAATAAGAATCAGGTATTGTTTGCTTACTGTGCCATGCTAGTTGAGGAACAAATCTTCAAGAAGGTGAAGATTGGTTTCCTGCTTTTTGGTCATACACACGATCAAATTGATCAGATGTTCAGTAGGTTCTCTAAACGTCTTGCTCGAAAAAAAGCTCTCAACCTGCCAGCAATGATTGAGGTTATCCAAGATTCCTACAATCCTCGCCCAGAAATCGAGATATTGGAAGAAACTTACGATTTCAAGAAATGGATTTTTCAGAGAGATCAATTGGGCCACTGTGCAATTGACCCTTACGAAACATTACATTTCAGCATCAGATCAAATTCTCACTTGCAGATGGCAAGGCCATCCTACAAGGAAAGAAATATGCGCCATCCTTGCAGTGGCAGCCAACAGCTGGTATTCAATTCATTTGCACCATCCCCGAGACTACTTCCATGCTCTCTGCAGAGCAAATGCCTCTAAAGAGCTTGAAAGAAATAATAAAGAGTAAAAAGGAGTGAAGAGCATTTGACTCAAACAATTCATTGGATTATATTGAGACAAGTATTCCGTCATGCTCTAACCACTTTGGGGAGGCAGATACTTCATGGTGGCCTCATTTTTTTTCTCAGCAACGTGACATGTTACAAGCTATGTCACAAGGTCGAAGACCCGTTGCATTCAACTAGCCATCTAGGCAAGCTCTATCTATGCAAGTTGAAAATCAAGAAGAACATGTACAGCTAATGCTTAGCTTAGATGAAGATGACAGAGTCATGTATACTGGCCCAAGACGCACGGCACAACAAGTTGCTCGGGTTTCTGGTTCAGTCTCAGAGATTCAGAAAGGAATGCTTGTTGTTGTCCCAGCTGATGATGATGAAACTGGAAAGCCATTCTGGCTGGCTAGAGTATTGGAGGTAACATGAGAGGATGGAATTCCCACTCAATTAAAAGTGCATTGGATGAGAACAAGTACTGCCAATGCTTTCAGTGGGAGTTATAGTTTGGAGATGGTAAAAATAGGAGTGGGAAAGAGAGCAAAGTCTAAAGCAAACATTAGTATCATAAATCTAGCTGAAGTAAAGGTTCTTGCATATGACTTTGTTCTGACTGCTGCTAATAAGTTGTGCGGTCACTCAAACTTTAATAAGGTCGGCATGTGGATTAGATAAACCTAAAAAGGTTGCCAAAAAAGATGGTGATGAAGACTCACTGGTAGATAGTGAGGAAGAAGATCGTTCGAGTACATCCAGTTTTGAGAGTGAGGATGAGGATGAAGGCTCTACTGATCAAGGACTGAACGAGTCTGAGGATGACATGCATCCTGATATTGCTGCAAAATGTAAGTTCGTCCGATGACACAAACATGTAAACAAGAGAAAGTGCCGGTGATGAGGCTTTGTCAAAATGTGCTATATTTTTGACAATTTTGTTCATAATTTTGTAAAATTTTCACAAGCTCTGAATACAACACTTCTTTATCACTCTAAAACCCTTGCTGTTTTTTTCATTGCCTATTTTTTTGTACTCTTCGTATAAGTAACTATTTTTTGTTCCAAATTAGGGGGCTGAAAATAGCTATTAAATATTTTTGCATAGAAGCTATGTTCAATCAACCCCTCAAAAAGGGTACCTAAATTACCTAAATTGTCACACTTGTCACAAACAAACCTTCAAAATGGATTTTTTTTAGGGAATTTTAAGGAATCTTTCAAAGATCCCTTCTGAAGTGCATTTGGAGCAAATAAGTGCGTTTCAGTTTAAACTTTGTTTATCCTCTACACAGTCAGGATTTCTGCCACGATGATGTATATTAAACAATGTAGCTACTGCTTATGAAGCTATTTATTGGGCTCGACTTCAGAGCCATGAAATTGTATATTTGAAGCTGGACTTTGCAAAAGCATTCACAGTGTTGATTGGGCCTTCTTAGAGAAATGTTTCTTACGCTTTGGTTTTGGTGCACAATTCACAGCTGATGTCATGAGGCTTCATTATTCTGCTCGCTCTTCTATTCTCTTCCAAGGGGAATCCTCAGCATTCTTTCAGGTGGGTCGTGGCACCCGTCAGGGCTTCCCATTAGCTCTTTTGTTATTTACAATTGTGGAAGAGGTCCTTGCCAGGTCTTCTCTCTTGCTGCTCAAGAGGGAATCTTGCATGGACTTTCTATGAACAATGGTCGCAGGAGATCTGTAATTAATATGCAGATGACACTTTCCCTTTTTTGAGGGCAGATGAGCAAAATTTGCAAAATGCCATTTCCTTGTTGGATTCTTTTTCCCTAGCATCTGATATTTTTATGGGTCAGAAGTGCACAACATTATGGGCATTGGACTCTCCAGTTCCACCATGCGCAACTACCTATCTATGGAATATCCTTCCCTATGGTAAAGCAACCAAACTTCTTGGTATCCCTGTAGGTGTTCATATCTCAGCAGGAGATGCTTGGGAGGCAGTAATTAAGGGCTTGGAAAAGCACCTTTTCTGGTGGTCCACAGCTAAGCTTTCCATGGCAGGACAAATCGTTGTGGCGAAGTCAGTTTTAAGTAGCACCCATGTATATATGGTTTGTTCATGTTGGCTCCATAATCAAAAGTACAACTTATCGTCAGGGTTGTCAGGAACTTCATCTGGAGGGAAATAGAGGAGGGTGCTGCTGTCAAAGTTAGTTGGAAAAAGTGCATGTTGCCAAAGCATTTTGGCGACCTTGGGATGATCAATTTTCTTTTGCAGAGCAAGGTGATGATTTCTAAGTTTATTTGGAGAATTTTGAATAATGTGGATGATTCCCCGGGTTCCCTCTGGTTTATCAGTCTTTGCAAATGAGCATTTCTTTTGGGTCTCCATCTGTTAGACCACTTTTCCCCTGGGCTCTGTTTTATCCATTGACCGCATACCCTAATGCTTCTCTAATTTTTAAAGGATTGCTAGTTGCATGGGAGACTGTACAATCTCTGTTTCATTTTCATCATCTTGCGCACACTTGCACTATTGCATGTTGTTGGTGGATTCCATTGGACGGTGGTCCTCTGGTATCTTCAGTCCATCCATTGATGCAACCTTGATGGAGATCAACAGGTGTATATATGATTTCTGATTGGTATAATAATCAAAGGCGGTTGCTGAGATGGAAAGAGTTTAGAGCTAAGTTCCTTCTTTTAAGGTGGGATTGGGCTATTTGGCAGAAGGTGTCTTCAGTTCTTCCTCCAATAGCACAAGTGGATCCCGGGGGATTCACCTTTGATCAGCGTATAACCCATGAGAGTTCAACGGAGGGGTGTTTTTTGGACCATTTGCATACGTATACTTAGGGGTTAGGGGTGTTTTTAGGCACTGATTTGGAGCAATATCTATACACAGAGGGATCAAATTGCCTTTTAAAATTGCGTATACAAGGAGTGTTTTTTGCTACCCTTCGAACGCAGATGCCATACCCCCCTTATGTATAAGTGCATCCCCCGGGAAGTGGATGACCCCCAGCCTTGTGTAGTTCATGAGCGTATCAAAGCAGATAAGTTGGTGAATTCCATGTACAAGGTCTTGCTTGCTGCAGACGTCTTGCCTCCTTCATCCAAGTGGCCTTTGGTCATTCCTAGGGACCGGCAGAAAGCAGTATGGAAATAGGTATGGGATAAACTACTCCATCCCGAAGTATCTATTTTATAATATTCGGGTGCACAGATTTCGTCCAGAGGTATCTGCAGTTTGTCCCTTATGTGCACAGAGGGACAAGACAATTGAGCATTGCTTCTTCCTGTGTAGGCATGTCAGGCATGCTTGGTTGTGGCTTCAAGGCCTCTTTCATTGCAATTTGAATAGCCAGCAGATTAGAATCTATCCAAGTAGATGGAAAATTTGGCAAAAAGGGCGTTTCATTTGGCTTCTGAAGAAATCTTCTCATATTCAAAAGTCTTGCTTGTTCAGATGCACAGGTCCTTCTTGATGCCCAATAATGAATTGTCAAAGCATTCAGGTGCTCATCAACTGCTAATGAGGTGAAGAGTCGTATTTGGGAGCACTATCTTCAGATTCACACTTATTCATGAGATTTTACTTCCTCCTCATACTGTTTAGACATTGTATTTGATTGGGGTGGATTTGCTCCAGTGGACATTCTCTTCACTGAGTTTTTAGTCCTCATTGTACTTTGTAACTTTCTCTGGACAATAAAGGCTCAAGTCCTTCAAAAATAAATAAATAAATAAATAAATAAATAAATAAATAAATAAATAAATAAATAAATAAATAAATAAATAAATAAATAAATAAATAAATAAATAAATAAACTGATGGAAATAGCGACAAAAAATATTGATGCAAATAGGGACGAAAAATGTAACGCAAATGTGAGGAAAAAGGTGACGTAATTTCTGCCAAAAAAAATATGACGAAGTAGATTGACGACTGTCAGAAAAAATGATGATTACATTGATGCTTATGTGCCGATGCTAAAGTGCCGGATAAAGTTCGTTAAATAAATCGTCAACCAAAAGAGTCTGAACAACTCTTTGTTTTTTAAAGACTAGAAGAGGCTGAATAGTTTTGTGCCTTGTGGAGACCAATTGACAATTATTCTGACGTCTAATACATGTTGCATTAAGGCTAGTTATCTAAACAATCCAACTAACATTAACTTTCAAGGTGTATAAATGGCTCTCATATGTATCTTGCTTGATTGGTTGATCATAAGTTTTTTCATTTTCCTTGTCTTTAAACAATCTTTCATAAAAATATACCCCGTTTACGGATCCCATCCTTTGAGATCTCTAAAAAAGATCCCCTCCTCTAGGATACCACAGTCAATCGCACATTCAAATGCCTACTGTGCAGTTTAGGGTCAAACGCTTATTGTGCAATTTAGGGCCATTTTTGAGTCCAAACGGGGCTCCTTCATCGTGAAGGCGTTGGCTTTGCTTCCTCCTTTGCTCCCGCCTGTACCTCTAATTTGACCAATACCGACCCGCATGGAAGTGGAGCCATTTGATTCTGTGGAGAAACGGGAGAGAAAAGCCTGACCAAAACAAGCCTCAGAGTCCCTATAAGGGTCGAGAGTTACTGCATACTAAGAGGGGGTTCCAAAGTTCAAGAAAATCGCTCGGAGATCCCCGAGACCAGGGTAGCCCCACCCAACATACCCATGGCTATTTCACCCATTGCTATTTCTTAAACATAGGCCCCACATACCCATGCTATTTTTTAAACATAAAGTTTCCTTAGGATAAATTCTGGCTTATCAGCCTGTAGCATGCCGCCACATGGCATGTATTCTTTTCCGGTATGTCATGTTTGGTTGCTATCTAGATCTTTTACTGGATATTCTATACTTTTACTTGCATTCTGTAAATTGTGCTTGCATTCTGAACATTTACCTGCATTCTAGGATTTTTACTTGCATTCTAATCTGGAGGATTTGAACCTTGGTGAGACCAAAACTCCAGCAAGAGATTCCTTCCAAAAGATTTAAATAGAGTAGTTCCTGGAACTTGGCCTACTGTACAAAGATTTAAATGAAAATGGATCCCGGCCTACTGCACAAATCAAGAACTGGCCTACTGCACAAAGATTTAAACGAAAATGGATCCTGGCCTACTGCACAAATCAGGAACTTGGACCAAACTACACGAATCGGCTTTGGGAAGATCTGCAAAAAAAGGATATGCAACCAAAACAAGATCTGCAAAAGCTTCAACATATTGACGACAAAGCCGGATTCCTGAACTATTCGCAAAGCCCCAACGGCTGCCAGTGATTGCATGTCCCTTCCCAGTGCCAAAGGCCAGTTACCACCGACTGCTGCTGCTGTGCGTCTGAGCAAACATACAAAACCGCAGATTCAATAAGAACCAGCAAGAAAAAGAACATATAGGGACTCAGATTTAGAAGAAAAATCCGCTCCAAGAAGCCTACAACATAAATTCGATATTCTTCTGCAAAGATCAAGACGTTTAGACAAAAACAGAAATACAAACAGAAATCCAAGAACTTAGACAGGAGCAGGGCATCATCAAAGCAACAATGCGCCATCGCCAGCCATAGCCACAGAAATGCCCCGCCAGAATTGATCCTAAGGAAACTTCATATTTTAAGAACGTCCTTTTTACAGGACATTCCGACGTGTCAGCCACATCTCCGTGCTAACGCGCATCGGCGTGGCCGCGCTAACACGCATCGGCGTGGCTTCCACGCTGGAATGTCGTGTAAAAGGACATGGTTATATACAAAATGCTGCTTCGGCCTGGCTTCCACACCACAATGTCCTGTAAAAGAACATTCTTATATACGAAATGCTGCTTTCATTACCTCTTTTTCCATTCAACATACTTCCGCATTCAATCTCTCCCAATCCTTTCCTCTAATTATCACATCTAGACGAAATTACTTAATTTCGATGTTTAATCACTCGGCCAAATTTCGTCTTCTATCCCAAACCAGCATATTCCTTGGCATATTCAAACCCTCTCCCCACTCCGATGGGCAATGGGTCCGATGAAAAGCTGTACCTGGATCAACAGCAGTTTGATGGCAACTAGGAGCATCATACAAAATGCTCAAATGCACACTGCTCTTTCTCTCCAGGAACCGGATGTTGAGTTAAGCAATGCAGGTAGTTTGAATTTTTTGTTCTTTTTGTTTCCACCATGATATAATACAAATTTTTTCTTCTCTTAGGAATGTTTGAAGCAATTCCATACCATGAAATTCAGAACCATAACATGAGTATTAATGCATCTTCTATGTCTTTCGTAATGGAGGGTAAGAGGAAAAAACGATTAGTTTTTAACCCAGGGGACTTGGAAGATGCCATCCAGCAGATGGAAGGTTGTGATGCTGAAGTGAGCATGGCTGATTATGCTCATCTCATAAAGGAATACGGTAAAGCTAAAGATGTTTCGTTGGCTAGAAGATTGCATGATTTCATAGCAAGAAGTGGGCTTCAAAGGGAAACTTTTATTGGGAATCGTCTTATTGAAATGTATAGGAAGTGTGGGCATGTAGAGAATGCCAGGGAAGTCTTTGATGCAATGATTTGTCACAATGTAGTCTCGTGGACATCTATGATTGCAATATATGTGCAATATGGAGAACACAAGGAAGCACTGAAACTGTTTGAGAAAATGCTTCAGGTAGGCATGAAACCAGATAAAGTGTTGTTTATGACAGTGCTTGGTGCATGTTCCAGCCCAGTTGCCTTAGAGGATGGTAAAAAAATTCACAATCTCATTGTTCAGAGTGGGTTACACTTGGATATGATGGTACAAACTGCACTGATCCGGATGTATGGCATGTGTAGCAGCTTAAAGAATGCACGGGCAATATTTGAAAAGATATATGAACCTGATGTTACCGTGTGGACTTTAATGATCTCAGCAAGCAGTCATTGTGGACATGAGAGAGCAGCCCTTGAGATATTTCATCAAATGGAGCAGAAACATGTCAAACCAGATAAGGTAATATTTCTTAGTGTACTAGATGCATGTGCAAGCTTACTAGTTCTAGACGAGGGTAAGCTGATTCATGCAAAGGTTATTATTTCTGGATTTGATTCAGACAATTTCGTAAGAAATGCACTAATGAATATGTATGGCAAATGTGGAAGCTTCAATGCGGTAAAAGATACTTTCAGGAATCTGACCAAAAGGAATGTGGTCTCATGGAGCACGATTATTGCAATAAGTGTGGAGCATGGGCTTTACAAGCTGGCCTTGCAATTGTTTGAAAAAATGCAGCTGGAAGGCGTGGTTTCTAATGAATTCACATTTGTTAGCATTCTTGACGCATGCACTAAAATGACAAGAGTAGCAAATGGTAAAATATATCACTCCCTTGTTATATTAGCTGGATTTGATAGGAATGTTGTTGTGGGTAATGCTCTTGTGAATATGTATAATAAATTTGGGATTTTAGAGGATGCACATGTGGCTTTTATCAATATGCCATTTCGAAATATGTTGTCATGGACCACAATGCTCACGGCATATGCACAGCATGGGGATGCTGATAAGGTTGTGAAAGTGCTTTCTCAAATGCATGTGCTTGGTATCAGTCCAGATCAGGTTACCTTTGTCAGCATTCTCTCTGCTTGCAGCCATGTTGGCCTTATTGATGAGGCTTGCAATTGTCTATTGTCTATGGTAGAAGATGACAGACTGTGGTTAACGTTGGAACATTATAGTTGCATGGCCGATCTGCTTGGACGAGCAGGGTGGTTAGGAGAACTAGAAGACTTCATTATAATGATGCCATTGCAACCTGATATTGTGATCTGGATAACTCTTTTAAGTGCTTGTAGGAATCTTCATGATTTGCAGCGAGGACGTCGTGCTGCACACCATATACTTTGTCTGGATGCAGAAAATCCAGCAACTTATGTGATGTTATCTAATATATATGCAGCAGCTTACAAATTGGAAAAAATGGAGAATAGTGGGGGTATTTATTCTTAGTGGAGCAGCAGTAAAAGTAAGACGAGATGCTATAAAAGTACAAGAGGCAATCCAGTAAGAGAGGAGATGATGATCCTGGCAAGGATCACTCTTCTCGAAGATCCAATGCCCACCTCCTCCAAGCTCTTCATTTGAGCCATATCTGCATAATCTATCTTCCCCAGTTTGTCATGGCTGGGAATATTTAATCACCACTTAGTGTGGAACCTTTGTCTCAAGGCAATAGTAATCTTTTCATAGTAGTCCTTCAGAAACTATACTGCATTGGAGAATCTGCTGCAGGCTCGAGAAACCTTGTTTATGAAGGAATATGTCCCTCGAATAATGCACTGTTCATTTACCTTGTCCAAGGCTACGGTTGAGACTATTCCAGTCACTGCCTTAATCTTTATATTTTTGCTATTCCTGCTATTTCAAGACGGTAGCAACTCTCAGTCTTGGGAGGGTGATTAAGTTGGAGTCAAGGAAACTGTCACAGCTGAGGTGGAGATCATTAAAGTCAGATCATGGAGTTTGGCAGTTGTGATGAACACTTTCATGCAAAACATTCCGACATTTTGCTCCTACTATTAAAATTGTATGCAGTACTTAAAACTGCCCTGCTGTTGAAAGATTTTTTCTATTACCTGTTTGCTAGTGCAAGCTGTCAAAGATATGGAAGTGTTCAGGAAATTTAATGGACAAAATTTTCCACTTGACAAGTGAAGAAGGTTCAAATATATTTTTGCTATAAATGGTTGTGACTGTTCGATGTCAAACCTGCAGTCGTGGTTTTTTTAACTCATCTTGTTGGCTTCTCTAAAGTGGGTGTGGAAGTATGATTGAGCAGACGCTTGGACTTCAAGCATAGCAAGGTATTATTAAACCAGAGGGAACCACGGCTGAAGATATTTACAACTGTGGCGATTAATTCATAAATTCATGCAAAATTTGATGAAGATCATTTGGATGAGTCAGTAGTATGGTCATGCAGCCACCATTTTCTACATGAGATATTTCCCAATAGCGTAAATCTTGGAAAACAAATTGGAGGAGGTGGCAACTTTGCAAAGGCATAATCCATCTTCATTAGTTTGTCATGGTTGGGAATATTTAATCACCACTTAGTGTGGGACCTTTGTCTCAAGACAATAGTAATCTTTTCATATTAGTCCTTCAGAAACTATACTGCATTGGAGAATTGGCTGCAGGTTCGAGAAACCTTGTTTATGAAGGAATACGTCCCTTGAATAATGCACTGTCATTTACCTTGCCCAAGACTACAGTTGAGACTATTCTGGTCGCCGCCTTAATCTTTATATTTTTGCTATTCCTGCTATTTCAAGATGGTAGCAGCTCTTAGTCTTGGGAGGGTGATTAGGTTGGGGTCAAGAAAACTGTCACAGCTGAGGTGCAGATCATTAAAGCCGGATCAATGAATTCGGCAGTTGTGATGAACACTTTGGTGCAAAGCATTCAAACATTATTCAAGTTTTACAATTTAACTTCATAAGCAGTTCTTTAAAAAAATGAAAGTCTACAAGACTAAATAGAAGATAAAGGAGTTGTTTGGATCAAGGGAAGTAGGTCTGAATGCGCTCTTCTTGGTCGGTTGTCATGTTCTTTTTAGTCACTAAAAGAAGTGATGAGCAGAAGGATAAATGCAAACCCGCTAGACACTTAATTATCATTAAGCGAGAAAAAACTATTGCATTTGGATATCATGAATTGCTACCAAGTTAATCACAAAATTAAATGTGCTTAAATATAGATCTTGGGAGTCATTACAAGACAATTTGGTCGAGTGGTCTAAGGCATTGAATTCCGGCTCCAATTCGAAAGGGAGGGGGTTCAAATTCCATAGTTATCAATGTTCTACACCCATTGATCAAGATTTCAATGCCAAGATTTAACTCCACAGGTAGCTATTTATGAAATTAAAAGTACAACTGAAATAAAGAAATAGTGTGAATTATAAAAGAATGGTATAAATCATCGAGTAACGTGCTCTTCTTAGTCGATGAGTCATACTCTTTACTCAATAAAGGATGTCATGAATATACGGATAATTGCAAACCCTTTAGGCACTTTAGTTATATTCATCATCAAGTGACAAAAACTATTGTATTTGAATATCATCGATTGCCAAAGTCAATCACAAAACTAAATGTGCTTAAATGTACATCTTGAGAGTCATTAGAAGACAATGTGACTGAGTGGTCTAAGATGTTGGATTTAAGCTTCAATCTGAAAGGGCATGGAAAGATAAAGGAGTAGTGTGGATTAAAAGTAATGGTGTAAGTCATCCAGCTTTTAACATGCTCTTCTTGGTCGTCGAGTCATACTCTTTACTCATTAAAGTATGTCATGAAGACAAGGATAAATGCAGTCTTTAGAATGCGAATCCTTTAGACACTCAATCATCTTCGTCGTGACAAAAGCTATTGCATTTGAATGTCATGGATTGGTATAAAGTTAATATCCGAAAGGACACGTATACAAATCTCATAGTTGTCAATGTTCTACATCTATTGTACAAGCTTTGAACAAACTCCAGAAGCAGTTTTTTAAGAAAATAAAAGTCTATAGGAAGTTTTCTAAGAAAATAAAAGTCTACAGGACTAAAATGGAAGATAAAGAAATAGTATGGATAAGGGAAGTAGTTTTAAACATGCTCTTTTTGGTCGGTTGCCCCCCTTTTTTTTGAAGGTAAGATATTTTGATTTTATTAATATAGAAAATGGCACATGTATTTTTACTAACTACAAGAAGTTTGGCGCCGCGAACATTTCTCTTTTCCACACCCTACATCTAGAGAAGCGAATCAATTTTCCTATTTATTATAATCATCTCCTATATCTGACTTATATATACAAGAAATTTATCGCGGCGGCCAAGGCCGCCGCGAACATTTCTCTTTTCTAAATTATTATAAAGAAGGCCAGAGTCGAAGGTACGTCCCCAAGTTCCTTTGAGTTTTTAGAATTTTCTCTAACTTGCATAAATGTGTTATTGATCCTTTTAACATTTCTCCTGTGCGTCATCCATTTCTTGCAGGAATAGTTGTACCTAATGTCAAAAATAAAGTATAGAAGTTATATTGATGTTTAACGATGATTGTTGATTGTGTATGTTTGCATTCCTAAAGTATGATTCTTCCTAATAACTACTTAAAGTTCACCATCTAGTAGTTTCTTACTTAGAATTGGTCCCTTTTAATTTTATTTAATTTTATGCATGACCATGTGATCTTGATAAATTTCTAAGAGTTTCCTAATTATGTTTTGCACGTACGAAATCAACACCATATAGTATATCGTCTGAAATCTTATAGTATTTTGCAAATCTTGTTATACAGTATAACAAATTCTATACATCCATATCCCACAAACGAGGAACTTTGTGTACGGTGTAGATTTAGGAATAAGGGGTGAATATGCCTATCCAACAGCTCTCGCTGCCCGGAGTCACCCCCGTGTGAATATGCACCCAAACAAAAGGGGGTTTAAGGGGGAATTTAATTTTAAACATGTTTAATGTAATGGTTTGTGTTAATTAATGTTAATAATAGTTATGTTGGTTGTTACATTAGAAAAAGTTTTGGGCCCTTCGAGCTCCAAAAAAAGCAAACATAGATAAACTCTGAGGTAAACAAAAAACTAAAAATCAAAATAAAATGAAAAATCATGTTCATAGTGAGAAAGCCATATTCAAATTCCAAAGTACTGTAAAATACTCAAAGCCCAAGATTTATCAAAGAGAATACACGCTTATTCCAAGCTATGAATTTGGCATAATACTAGTAATAGTAGTCATTGATGCGACACTGCATTAAGTTATTTTTTATAATGTGCTAATCACTTCTGCTTCCTACAGAGGCAAAGATACATTGATGCACATTTGTTATCGTCGAACAAGATTTGCATACATCATAGTTGATTGTAAGGGCATGAGAAACCTAACTTGGGCATTTCTGTAAGCCTACACTGTTACCTGTTGTTACGTTGTTACTGTTGCAATAGCTAGAAGTACCAACAATTTCCATTTCTCATGTTCGAGAACTAGGCTGCCTGAATTCTAAAAGGAAGGAACCAGATCTGCAGATATCATTCCTAGTATACATGAAATATGCAAGCTTCCAAATTTTGATACATATCTGATGCTGATGCTGCAAACCATGCTTAACCAAAAATCGGTACAACATGAAATAAGATATGATGGGCCTGCATCTTTCTTATACATAAATGAGAAGCTTGAAACCCCATGGTATTAACTGTTGCAATAACTAACACTGCCATTTCAGCAAATAAAAAAGCCAGCAAGATCTGAAACATCATTGCTCCTTCTAACGACTAACTCAACCATTTCTGTAAGCCTGCCATCTTTCTTATACATAAATGACAAGCTTGAAACCCCATGGTATTACCTGTTGCAATAGCTAGAAGTGCCAACACTGCCATTTTTTATTGCTCATGTTAGGAAACGAGGCTGCGTCAATTCGAGAAAGAGGGAAAAGATATGCAGCATCATTGCGAGTACACAGAAACATGTCCAGCTTTCAAATCTTAATAAGAATATGATGCTCTAAACCAAGCTCAGCCTTTTTTGCAAATCAACAGTGGTAATGTCTATGTTCTGTTCCTTTTCTTGAGATCTATGCTCAGAAAAATCGGCAGAGGTAATCGCTGCTTCCTCAACTTTGGCCTCCTGAATATGTCCGGCATCTGAATTAGGCGATGGAGCGCCGAAATTTCTTTGCTTAAGCTTGAAGAGTCTGTTATTTGGATCCTAGGGCTTGCCAAATAACTCTCATGGTCCTCAAAGGATCCGATCCACGTAATCTTTATCCGAAAACCCCGAATCGAAACCCCATATGATCAACTACGGCAACGACAAAATAGATGCATAGAAATAAAACCTGAGCCATTGAGTATCGATGTTCATATGCCCCTTGTCCTTCCCAATTACGAACCCATTACGGCATGATTAGTGCGAAGCAGGGTATGTTAATAAAAGAAAAACAGTCGGATAAGGCTGGAACGCCCAATCCTCTGCCGAGAATAGCTATGGTCCGATGGGGCTCCTGAAAACCTAGAGTTCCAATGCGCGATCGTTGCATGTCCCCCTTGGTTTTTTTTTTTTTTTTTTTTTCTAATATTAACCTAATTTTTGAAACCTAAACTAAAAAAACATGCAAACAATAAAAGCCCCCATAACCACACGATTTTCCCTCTTCTTAAAAATCAATGGCTAACAAATTGGTGCACTCTAGAAATACCGTTTAGTACGTCCACGTGAATACGCCCATGAAATCATATGAAAACCATGTCAAAAAGCGTATAAAATCACAAAAAAAAACCCCTGTTATAATGCTACATATTGGATTATATTTTATTGATTTACCAAAATGTCTCATTTTGCGGCAACGATATTGTTTTATGCTAAAGAACGGGAAAAGCATTCTTGATAACCCACTGCGGACTATATCGATAATCACACCACAAATTTCGCATTTGAATCTTGGGATGGGTGGCTGGGATTGGTTATAATCTTCTTCATCCTTGATTTAAGAAGGTTAACAATGCCCTTCTGATGGTTATGTGCATAACACGCTTGTCCTTCTGCGTCGTGGTTTTTTGCACATAACCATCTTGAGGGCATTGTTAACCTCCTCATAAGGTTCTGCAGGACTTTTTAGAATGTGATATGTTATGAATTAAAGTTGTTGTGATAGATTATGTGGCAATCGCTGTGTCTTAGCTCCTTTTACTTGTGTTGCAGATACTATAAAGGGCAGTGATGTTGGCCTTCATGAAACCAACAATCTGAAGCTATATAGCACACAAAGTCTTGCAGGAACACATGCCGAATGGAAGAAATTGTAGATGACATGGAATGTTGGCAAAGAAATTGTCTTCAACAGCTGCCCCGTAATTTCTTATCTTCATTTGCACGAATGCAACACTGTTTCTGTAAGTAATTTTTAGCCTTCATTATACTTATTAGTAGGTTCAATAGTTGTCTTTGTCTTGTAGATGGGAATATTCTGCCTTCCAGCAACAGCAACCATTCCTTTGCATAATCACCCTGGCATGACTGTATTAAGCAAGCTTTTGTATGGCTCCTTGCGTGTGAAATCATATGCTGGAGATGGACATGCCAAACATCCCTATTCCCGCCACGCTCTGTTAATGCTAAATGATGGACTTTGTAAACATACATTATGAACATACCGTAGATTTAGCATCGACAAAGGTCCAATGATCTGCAAGAAAAAACTATCACAGTTTAGCTCCAACACATATTTCTCTGAAGGATTTCCCCATCCAAGGAAAACTTTGTGATATCCTGCTTACCTCATGGCTTTGTTATAGTTTTTAAAGCCGGAGCTTTGATATACTTTGCTGATGCGGACAATGCCCATGATGTTTTTTGAAGGATCGAAGAGGCAGAGGGAAAGGCTGAAGAAGAAAGGGTTTACAGGGGCGTGAGAAAAAGGAGGTGGGGGAAGTGGGTATCAGAGATCAGAGAGCCCACGAAGAAGAGGCGAATCTGGTTGGGCTCCTTTCCAACACCGGAAATGGCAGCCAGGACTCACGATGTCGCCTCCCTTTGCCAAATCTGCTTCTTCTTCGCCACTCCCTGCGCTTAGGTCTGCCAAGGCCGTTCAGCAGGCCGCCATGGCTGCTGCTTTTGCATCCTGCCCACAACCACAACTCGACCAGCACGAGAGGAGCAACAACAGCGGCTATGGCAAAACCCTAACAGAAGTGGATAGGGTTTTGGGGATGGAAGATAGGCAATTCGACAGCGGAAGTAAGAGCTAGAGGCTGGCCGAAATTCGAATTCTAAGGCTAGAACAGATATGGAGCCAGATGATTTGGGCACATGGGCAATGGGATAAAGGAAAAGGGCTTTAGTTTAGTATCAGAATGCAGAAAACAGAGTACATGTGGAAATGCGATCTTGGACTCGAAACAGAGCTTGTTTTCTACAGATAAGAAAGGAAAGCTTGGGCTCAGTAATGTAGGGTTCACATGCAACATTTTTTTCGGGGCTGAATCAACCTTGCTGTATCAGGGCTGACTCTTTTGATCAGCAGTCCGTTCACATGGCATACAGTGCTTTCTGCTGAAATGTTTTCAGCCGGATATAAGAGCTGGTCGATGTTCGTCGCTGCTCACGGATTCCACAGATCCGACCATGTTTGTTGTTGGCGGTGGACAGCTTGATCCGGATCTGGACAGCTTGATCCGGCATGCTTGATCCGACATAGGAGGTAGCGACATGTTACAACATCAGAGGTTTTAAGAAAAACGTGGCAACAAAATATTGAGATAGATTGCGGCGCGGAAAAATTCATGTGGAACAAAAACAATGAAAAATCATAAACTACATTATATATGTTTTGATATATATATATCTTATATTATAAAGTTATAGCGTATGTCATGGATCAAACCCTAATTTGGACGATGGAGATCATCTGATTGCATCCAAAGGCCGAGATTTTATCGCACGACATCCTGCCACCGGTGATTAACAATGCTCTGATCTCTTAAGAGGAAAGGAAAAAGGAAAAAGGAGGAGAAAAGGCAAAGTGAAAGGCAAAAAAGCACGGGCACAGAAAAAGGGAGAGGAACAGAAAGGGAGAAACTGAAGGAAAAAGGACAGTACGAAACTGAGAAGAGGGAAAGGGTGAGGACAGGAGTAAAAGGGAAGGGAAAAATGAGAAGAGAGAAAAGGTGGAGAGAAGGGAAGGGAAAAGGGAAAAGAAAGGGGGAGGAGGAGGGAGCAAAAAGGGACACTGGAAAAGGGAAAGAGGAAAAAGGTGGGGAAAAGAGAAAAAGGGAAGGGAAAAAGGACACGAAAAAAGAGGAAGAGAAAAAGGGAGGGGAGAATAGAGGGAAAAAGGGAAAGGAAACGGAAAAGGAAAGGAGGGGACGTGGGGAAGGGAAGGAAAAATGGCATAGAGAAAACTAGAAGAGGGAAAGGGGAAAAAGAGAAGGGAAAGAAAAGGAAGAGGGAAAGTGTGAGGAAAAGGGAAAAGGGAAAAGGGAAAAGAACAAAGGAGGAGGAAAGGGAAGGAAAAAAAAGCACGAAAATAAAGGGAAGGGAAAAAATGGCACTTAAAAAAAGGAGAAGAAAAAAAGGTGGGGAAAAGGTATATGGGAAAAGGGAAAGAGAAAAAGAAAAGGGAAGATGGTAGGGAAAAATGTACATGGAAAAGTAGAAGAGAGAAAGGGCTGGGAAAGGAGGAAGAGGGAGGGAAAAAGGCCATCGAAAAAGGAAAGGGGGAGGGAAAAGGGAAGCGAAGTAAAGGGGAGGGGAGGGGAGGGGAGAAAAGGAAAAGAGAAAAAAGGTAAAAGAAAAGGGGGAAGGAAACAGGAGGAGAGAAAAGGGAATGAGGGCTTCCATTTTAGTCCTGATAAACTTTCATTTTCATAAACAGCTATCTTTACACTTAAATCTTGGAATTGGAAACTTGATCAATAGATGTAGAACATTGACAACTATGGAATTTGAACCCATGCCCTTTCGGATTGGAGCCTAAATCCAATGCCTTAGACCACACAACCAAATTGTCTTGTAATGACTCTCAATATTTTGTGATTAACTTCGTAGCAATTCATGATATTCAAATTCAATAGATTTGTCACTTGATGAAGGTAACTAAAAGCCTAAAGGGTCTGCGTTTATCCTCGTGGTCATGACACCCTTTCGTGAGTATAGAGTATAACTCATCGATCAAGAAGAGCTTTAAAAACTGGAAAATTTGTACCATTCCTTTAATCCACACTAATGGTTTCCCTTCCATTCCAGTCCTGTAAACTTTCATTTTCATAAACAACTATCTGTGCACTTAAATCTTGGCATTGAAACTTCCAACTATATGTGCCTTAAATTTTGGCATTGAAAACTTGATCAATGGATGTAAAACATCGACAACTGGGATTTGAACCCATGCCCTTTTGGATTGGAGCCTAAAACCAACGCCCTAGACCACTCGACCAAATTGTCTTGTAATGACTTTTAAGATGTACATTTAACCATGTTTTGTTTTATGATTAACTTCGTAGCAATTCATGATATTCAAATTCAATAGATTTTGTCACTTGATGAATATAACTAAAAGCCTAAAGGGTTTGCATTTATCCTTGTATTCATGACACCCTTTAGTGAATAGAGTATAACTCATCGATCAAAAGAAGCTTTAAAAACTGGAGAATTTATACGATTCCTTTAATTCACACTAATGCTTTCCCTTCATTTCAGTCTTCTAAACTGTAATGGACCTATGGGAGACCGCTCGAGTGGATCTTGGTGTTGCGTTCCCGAGACACTGGCATAAATGGGTAGAAGCGACTACTCATAAATGTCTAGACGGTTTTGCCCAGTTGGTTAAGGGCATGTCGGTTAGGAACATTACATTTAGTATCAGAGCAGGGCTCGAGTTCGAGTCTCCATGGGGACAAGTATGACCCGGAATACCGCTGGACAGTAGGTCATGAGTTGGTCTTGGACACCATGGGATGGTGTGGTCTATGGTTTGTGATGCTCGAGGACGAGCATAGTTCTAGTGGGAGAGATTGTAATGGACCCATGGGAGACCGCTCGAGTGGATCTTGGTGTTGCGTTTCCGAGACACCGACATAAATGGGTAGAAGAGACTACTCATAAACGTCGAGACGGTTTTGCCCAATTGGTTAAGGGCATGTCAGTTAGGAATGTTACATAAACAACTATCTAACTATCTGTGCACTTAAATCTTAGCATTGAAAACTTGATCAATGGATGTAGAACATTGACAACTATGGCATTTGAACCCATGCCCTTCCAGATTGGAGCCTAAAGCCAACGCCTTAGACCACTCTGCCAAATTGTCTTGTAATAACTCTCAAGATTTACATCTAGATGTATTTAATATTGTGATTAACTTGGTAGCAAATCATGATTTTTAGATGCAATAGCTTTTGTCACTTTTGTTTTGTGATTAATTTCGTAGCACTTCATGATATTCAAATTCAATAGATTTGTCACAACATGAATATAACTAAACTAGAGAACTTGTACCATTACTTTAATCCACACTACTTCTTTATCTTCTCATGCCCTTCCAGATTGGAGCATAAGTCCAACTCCTTAGACCACTCGATCAAATTGTCTTATAATGACTCTCAGGATGTACATTCAAGCACGTTTTGTCCTGTGATTAATTTTGTAGCAATTCATGATATTCAATTTCAATAGATTTTGTCACTTGATGAATGTAACTAAAAGCCTAAAGGGTTTGCTTTTATCCTCATGTTCATGACACCCTTTCATGAGTAAAAAGTAAAACTCATCGATCAAGAAGAACTTTAAAAATTGGACGATTTGTACCATCCTGTAATCTACACTAATGCTTTCCCTTCCATTTTGTCTTGTAATGACTCTCGACATGTACATTTAAGCACGTTTTGTTTTGTGATTAACTTCGTAGCAATTCATGATATTCAAATTCAATAGATTTGTCACTTGATGAATCAATCTTGTTAATTTGGGACTTTCAGGTTTGGCCAAAAACTTTTTTGGAATTTATATTAGCATGATTTCCTAAGATTTTAGACGTTTTGGACTGTCGGCAGATATTTTCGACTTTCCAAAAATCAGAATCTTTTTTCCTTTTAAGATTTATTTTGTGGCATTCCTTAGGCTAGCCAATCATCGTGTGTATTTTCAGGTGGTGGTTTAGGCATGCATGTCGGCCATCAGTTTGCAGGTAAGAATATCGCTCTTCCAAAGAAAGCAATTTTGGTGGTGGAGTATTCGGCTACTAAAACATTCAGCCAAAGGGTTCTGATATTTGCTTAAAGGGCTTCAATTTTTGTTTACCAGGTCGGTCCCAGAGCTGTTGCAAGCATTAAGCTTTGTTCTTGAAAATATGGTTGTTCTTTGATGCTTGTTAATCGGGCAAAGATTGAATCTATTTCATTTTTTTCTTTGTTTTCATTCTTTCAAAGGCTTAGGGCTTGTAATGAGAAGAGCTTCCGGACCATCAAGAGATGCTTCCTCTTTCTGCTGCCTGCTCCTATTTGTTCTAATAGAGGTTTGTCTTCAAGTTTTGAGGGCAAAACAAAGATGCCCAAGCTCTGTCCTTTCAAATCGTTATCCTTTCATACTGTTGAACCGTTTCGGATGAAGCATCAAGACAAAACATATATCATTTTTTCCTTTCAAACATTAACTTACCACTTGCTATCTATCTGTGCAGGGGCATCTAATTCTAAAGGATTGAAGGTGGATCACCTTCTTATGAAGTATGCTCTATGGTCCTTGGCTTGCCACAGTTTGAAGACCAAATTTAATGAATCAAAAACTACTGTCAAATGCTTTAGACACTTACTTATATTCATCAAGTGACAAAAGCTATTGCATCCAAAAATCATGAATTGCGACCAAGTTAATCACAAAATTAAATATGTCTAGATGTAAATCTTAAGAGTTATTACAAGACAATTTAGCCGAGTGGTCTAAGGCATTGGATTTAGGCTCCAATCCAAAAGGGCATGGGTTCAAATCCCATAGTTGTCAATGTTCTACATCCATTGATCAAGTTTTCAATGCCAAGATTTAAGTGCATATGAAAATGAAAGTTTAGAGGACTGAAATGGAAGAGAACACATTAGTGTGGATTAAAGGAATGGTACAAATCGTCCAATTTTTAAAGCTCTTCTTGATCGATGAGTTATACTCTTTACTCACGAAAGGGTGTCATGAACACGAGGATAAACGCAAATGTGTTTAAATGTACATCTTGAGAGGCATTGCAAGACAATTTGGCCGAGTGGCCTAAGGCGTTGGATTTAGGCTCCAATTCAAAAGGGCATGTGTTCAAATCCCATAGTTGTCAATGTTCTACATTCACTGATCAAGTTTTCAATGCCAAGATTTAAGTGCACAGATAGTTGTTTATGAAAATGAAAGCTTAGAGCACTGAGGGAAAGCATTAGTGTGGATTAAAGGAATGGTATAAATCATCCAGTTATCGATGAGTTATACTCTTTACTCATGAAAGGGTATTATGAACACGAGGATAAACGCAAACCCTTTAGGCTTTTAATTATATTGAATTTGAATATCATGAATCGCCTAAAATCCTAAAGGTTAATCATAAAACAAAAAACGTTATTAAATGTACATATTGAAGACAATTTGACCGAATGCCCTAAAACCCATGCCCTTGGATTTAAATCATGGGTTTGAATCCCACAGTTGTCAATGTTCTACATCCATTGATCAAGTTTCAATGCCAAGATTTAAGTGCACAGATAGTTGTTTATGAAAATGGAAGTTTAGAGGACTGAAATGGTAGGAAAAGCATTAGTGTGGATTAACGGAATGGTACAAATCGTCCAGTTTTTAAAGCTCTTCTTGATCGATGAGTTATACTCTTTACTCACGAAAGGGTGTCATGAAGAAAAAAGGATAAATCTTGAACCCTTTAGGCTTTTAGTGATATTGAATTTGAATATCATGAATTGCCCTTTTGGTTAATCATAAAAACGCCTTAAACATGGTTAAATGTACATATTGAGAATCATTAGAAGACAATTTGGCCGGGTGGTCTAAGGCGTTGGATTTAGGCTCCAATCTGAAAGGGCATGGGTTCAAATCCCATAGTTGTCAATATTCTACATCCATTGATCAAGTATTCAATGCCAAGATTTAGTGTACAAATAGGTGTTTATCTTATATTATAAGGTTTCGGTATAAGGATGTAATGTAAACCCTTTAGGATTTTAGTTATATCCATCAAGTGACAAAATCTATTGAATTTAAATACAAGAATTTAAATCACATTCTCGATGCAAATTTACTAACCCGGGAAAAAGTTGCAGTGCCAAAATGGTCCAAAATCCTGACATAAATCCAATTTAAATGAATGATGGTTTTAACATAGCTAATTAAATCCCTTTTAGGTCAACCCCCCTAGGTTACCATACCCCATGGTGGCATATCTCTACTGGGTGACGTGTCAATGTACTTATACATATACCGTATAAATATTTGGAACGTCACAATTGGATTGAAATATCTTGTTAACTTCTTCTTTCATTGGTATCAGAGCCAGTTTTGAAAAATGTCTACACGATTTGGTGCCAATCTATTGACTTCTATTGAAGTGTTTAAAGGAGAAGGTGGTTTCACTTGATGAATATAAGTAAACAAAGCATTTGACATTTGCATTTATCCTTGTGTTTCTGACAAAATTTAATGGATGAAGAGTATGAAACAAAGCATCTAAAAACTAGAGAACTTGTACCATTACTTTAATCCACACTACTTCTTTAAAATCTATGGTACCTTGTTGATGAAGATGCTCAAATCCAACTCCTTAGACCAGGCCTTTTAATGACTCTCAAGATGTACATTTAAGCACGTTTTGTTCTGTGATTAACTTCGTGGCAATTCATGTATTCAAATTCAATAGATTTTGTCACTTGATGGATATAACTAAAATCCTAAAGGGTTTGCATTACATCCTTACACCGAAACCTTATAATATAAGAAGATAAACACCTATTTGCACACTTAAATCTTGGCATTGAATACTTGATCAATGGATGTAGAATATTGACAACTATGGGATTTGAACCCATGCCCTTTCGAATTGGAGCCTAAATCCAACGCCTTAGACCACTCGGCCAAATTGTCTTGTAATGATTCTCAATTGTACATTTAACCATGTTTTGTTTTATGATTAACCCAGAGAAGCAATTCATGATATTCAAATTCAATATGACTAAAAGCCTAAAGGGTCCGATTTATCCTCGTGTTCATGACACCCTTTCGTGAGTAAAGAGTATAACTCATCGATCAAGAAGAGCTTTAAAAACCCCGGACGATTTGTACCATTCCTTTAATCCACAAAATGCGTTCTCTTCCATTTGGAAAGAAACTTTCATTTTCATAAACAAAGAAAGCAAAATAAAGAAAAAAAGGAAAACTTGAAAATGGATGCACTTAAATCTTGGCATTGAAAAAAGATGGATCAATGGATGTAGAACATTGACAACTATGGGATTTGAACCCATGCCCTTTCATCGGATTGGAAAAGGGTTTCATCCAAAGGAAGGAAACAGACCACTTTAAATCCATTGTCTTGTAATGAACTCTCAATTTTACATTTAACATATTTAATGTTTTGATTAACTTGGTAGCAATTCATGATTTTTGGATTTTGATGCAATAGCTTTTGTCACTTGAATGAATATAATTGTACAAAAATTCATGTGTCTAAAAAAAGGAAAGGGTTGACATTTGCATTTATCCTTGTCTTGGAGTTCTATAACTCATTGACAAAAGGAAGATTTCTTTAAAAAATTCAAGAGAAGAGTATTCCTTTAATCTAAAATCCTAAAAGAGCATCTTCCAAAAAAATAGAGAACTAAGGAAGTGTACATTAAAATCCATTGAAAACTTGATCAATTTATGTAGAACATGCCAACTATGGAGAACTTGAAAAATGCCCCTTAGGATTGGACCAAATCCAACACCTTAGACCACTCGAAAATTGTCTTTTAATGACTCAATAAGATTTAACCATGTTTTGTTTTATGATTAACTTAAGGGCAATTCATGATATTCAAATTTATGAAGGAAAAAATCCTTTTTATTCATGATTAACCTTCAAATGGCAATTCATGTTGATGAATTTCAAATTCAAAAGATTTTGTCACTTGATGGATATAACTAAAATCCTAAAGGGTTTGCATTACATCCTTAAGAGAACCTTAAATATTTCTAAACAAAATCTTGCATTGAAAACTTGATTGAAAACTTGATCAATGGAAATTAACATTGACAACTATGGATTTGAACCCATGCCCTTTCGGATTGGAGCCTAAATCCAACGCCTTAGACCACTTTCGGCCAAATTGTCTTGTAATGATTCTCAATATGTACATTTAACCATGTTTTGTTTTATGATTAACTTCAGAGCAATTCATGATATTCAAATTCAATATGAATAAAAGCCTAAAAAGGTTTTTTTATCCTGAAAACCCTTTAATATGATAAAAAGGGACATTTGCAAAAAATATCCTTGTATTCATTGACATCCTTTAATTGAAAATTTCAACAATCAAGAGAAAACTTTAAAAACATTGACACTATTTGAACCCATTCCCTTTATTGGAAAATCCAGGCCTTAGAAAAATTGTCTTTTAATGACTCTCAAGGTTTACATCTAGAATAAATCCTGATTAAAAATTCATGATTTTAAATTCAATAGATTTTGTCAAGTTGATGTCTAAAGCATTCTGAAATTTATTTTAACCATTTTTTGTTTTGATGGAAAAAATCCTTCATGCCCTTTAAGATTAGCAAAATCCAAAATTAACCTTTGGATTTGTCTTGTAATGATTCTCAATTGTACATTTAACCATGTTTTGTTTTGTGATTAAATTCAATAGCAATTCATGATATTCTAAATTCCTATATGACTTGCAAAATTGTTAAACCCTTAACTTTATCATTCAAAATTCAATAGAAAAGCCTAAAGGGTCAAATTAACTATAACTCATCGATCGAAGAAGAGCTTTAAAAATAAGACGATTTGTACCATTCCTTTAATCCACACTAAATGGATTCTCTTCCAAATGAGTCCTCTAAACTTTCATTTTCATAAACAAGTTTAAAATTGTCTTTAATGATTTTTAAAACTTGGCATTGAAAACTTGATCAATGGATGTAGAACATTGACAAAAGCCTATGGGATTTGAACCCATGCCCTTTTCGTTGGAGCCTAAATCCAACGCCTTTTGACCACTCGTTAAATTGTCTTGTAATAATTCTCAAAGTTCATTTTCATCTAGGCATATTTTGTTTAAAGGAAATGTTGGTAGCAATTCATGATATTCAAATTTGATGCAATGACTTTTGTCAAAGGATCAATGGATAAAAGTGTCTAAAGCAAAGCATTTGACATTTCAAAAGGTTTAAACTCATTCTTGAAGCTTTTGAAAACATGATTTTTTGTGCAACTTGTACCATTCCTTTAATCCAATATAACTAAAGCGTTTTCTTCCATTTGAGTCCTTGAATTTAATGGATGAAGAATGATTTCAGACTTAAATCTTGGCATTGAAAACTAGATCAATGGATGTAGAATTATTGACAACTATTTCTTTATCTTCCCATGCCCTTTCGGATTGGAGCCTAAATCCAACTCCTTAGACCACTCGACAAATTGTCTTTTAATAACTCTCAAGATTTACATTTTTTATTTAATGTTGATTAACTTGGTGGCAATTCATGTATTTTTGATGCAATAGATTTTGTCACTTGATGGATATAACTAAAAAGCCTTTGACATTTGCATTACATCCTTGTGTTCTTGAAACCTTAAATGGATAAACAGAGACACTTAAATCTAAGCATTGAATACTTGATCAATGGATTGTAGAATACTTGAATCAACATGGGATTTTTAACTTCCATGCCCTTTCATCATTGGAGCTAAATCCAACTCCTTAGACCACTCGATCAAATTGACTTGTAATGATTTTCAATATGTACATTTAACCATGTTTTGTTTTATGATTAACTTTAAGTGGCAATTCATGATATTCAAATTCAATATGAATAAAAGCCTAAAGGGTTGTTTATCCTGTGTTCATGACACCCTTTCATGAGTAAAAAGTAAAATCATCGATCAAAAGAGCTTTAAAACCTGACGATTTGTACATCCTTTAATCCACACTAATAATATAAACACCTATTCCTCTAAACTTTCATTTTCATAAACAACAATATGCACTTAAATCTTGGCATTGAAAACTTAATCAATGGATGTAGAACATTGACAACCATGGGATTTGAACCCATGCCCTTTCAGATTGGAGCCTAAATCCAACGCCTTAGACCACTCGGCCAAATTGTCTTGTAATGATTCTCAATTGTACATTTAACCATGTTTTGTTTTGTGATTAACTTCGTAGCAATTCATGATATTCAAATTCAATATGACTAAAAATATCCTAAAAAGGGTCATTTCATTTTATCCTGGTGTTCATGACACCCTTTCGTGAGTAAAGAGTATAACTCATCGATCAAGAAGAGCTTTAAAAACTGGACGATTTGTACCATTCCTTTAATCCACACTAATGCGTTCTCTTCCATTTGAGTCCTCTAAACTTTATTTTCATAAACAACAATCAATCTGTGCACTTAAATCTTGGCATTGAAAACTTGATCAATGGATGTAGAACATTGACAACTATGGGATTTGAACCCATGCCCTTTCGGATTGGAGCCTAAATCCAACGCCTTAGACCACTCGGCCAAATTGTCTTGTAATAACTCTCAAGGTTTACATCTAGACATATTTAATGTTGTGATTAACTTGGTAGCAATTCATGATTTTTTGATGCAATAGCTTTTGTCACTTGATGAATATAAGTAAGTGTCTAAAGCATTTGACATTTGCATTTATCCTTGTGTTCTTGACACCCTTTAATGGATGAAGAGTATGACTCATCCGACTAAGAAGAGCATGCTGCTAAAAACTAGAGAACTTGTACCATTACTTTAATCCACACTACTTCTTTATCTTCTCATGCCTTTTTCATTTGGAGCAAATCCAACTCCTTAGACCACTTTCGATCAAATTGACTTTTAATGACTCTCAAGATGTACATTTAAGCACGTTTTGTTAAATTGGCAATTCATGTATTCAAATTCAATAGATTTTGTCATTTGGATATAACTAAAATTAAAGGGTTTGCATTACATCCTTACAACCTTATTAACCCACCTATTGGCAATTCATGTATTCAAATTCAATAGATTTTGTCACTTGATGGATATAACTAAAATCCTAAAGGGTTTGCATTACATCCTTACACCGAAACCTTATAATATAAGATAAACACCTATTTGCACACTTAAATCTTGGCATTGATTACTTGATCAATGGATGTAGAATATTGACAACTGTGGGATTTGAACCCATGCCCTTTCGAATTGGAGCCTAAATCCAACGCCTTAGACCACTCGACCAAATTGTCTTGTAATGATTTTCAATATGTACATTTAACCATGTTTTGTTTTATGATTAACTTCGTAGCAATTCATGATATTCAAATTCAATATGACTAAAAGCCTAAAGGGTCTGCGTTTATCCTCGTGTTCATGACACCCTTTCGTGAGTAAAGAGTATAACTCATCGATCAAGAAGAGCTTTAAAAACTGGACGATTTGTACCATTCCTTTAATCCTCTAAACTTTCATTTTCATAAACAACAATCTGTGTGAAAACTTGATCAATGGATGTATAACATTGACAACTATGGAATTTGAACCCATGCCCTTTCGGATTGAAGCCTAAATCCAACGCCTTAGACCACTTTCGGCCAAATTGTCTTGTAATAACTCTCAAGGTTTACATCTAGGCATATTTTTATGTTTGTGATTAACTTGGTAGCAATTCATGATTTTTTGATGCAATAGCTTTTGTCACTTGATGAATATAAGTAAGTGTCTAAAGCATTTGACATTTGCATTTATCCTTGTGTTCTTGACACCCTTTAATGGATGAAGAGTATGACTCGCCGACTAAGAAGAGCATGCTGCTAAAAACTAGAGAACTTGTACCATTACTTTAATCCACACTAGTTCTTTATCTTCTCATGCCTTTTCAGTGCAAATCCAACTCCTTAGACCACTCGATCAAATTGACTTTTAATGACTCTCAAGATGTACATTTAAGCACGTTTTGTTCTGTGATTAACTTCGTGGCAATTCATGTATTCAAATTCAATAGATTTTGTCACTTGATGGATATAACTAAAATCCTAAAGGGTTTGCATTACATCCTTACACCGAAACTAAAATCCTAAAGGGTTTGCATTACATCCTTACACCGAAACCTTATAATATAAGATAAACACCTATTTGCACACTTAAATCTTGGCATTGATTACTTGATCAATGGATGTAGAATATTGACAACTATGGGATTTGAACCCATGCCCTTTCGGATTGGAGCCTAAATCCAACGCCTTAGACCACTCGGCCAAATTGTCTTGTAATGATTTTCAATATGTACATTTAACCATGTTTTGTTTTATGATTAACTTCGTAGCAATTCATGATATTCAAATTCAATATGACTAAAAAGCCTAAAAAGGTGTTGCATTTATCCTCGTGTTCATGACACCCTTTTCGTGAGTAAAGAGTATAACTCATCGATCAAGAAGAGCTTTAAAAATTGAAATTCCTTTAATCCACACTAATGCGTTCTTTCCATTTGAGTCCTCTAAACTTTCATTTTCATTTGTAAATCTTCCATTTAATCCACACTAATCGTTCTCTTCCATTTTGAGTCCTCTAAACTTTCATTTTCATAAACAACAATCATGCACTTAAATCTTGGCATTGAAAACTTGATCAATGGATGTAGAACATTGACAACTATGGGATTTGAACCCATGCCCTTTTCGGTTTGGAGCCTAAATCCAACGCCTTAGACCACTCGGCCAAATTGTCTTGTAATTACTCTCAATGTTTACATCTATGCATATTTAATGTTGTGATTAACTTGGTAGCAATTCATGATTTTTTGATGCAATAGCTTTTGTCACTTGATGAATATAAATAAGTGTCTAAAGCATTTGACATTTGCATTTATCCTTGTGTTCTTGACACCCTTTAATGGATGAAGAGTATGACTTCATAGACTAAGAAGAGCATGATTGCTAAAAACTAGAGAACTTGTACCATTACTTTAATCCACACTACTTCTTTATCTTCTCATGCCTTTTCAGATTGGAAACAACAAATCACTTAAATCTTGGCATTAAATCCAACTCCTTAGACCACTTTCGATCAAATTGACTTAATGACTCTCAAGATGTACATTTAAGCATATTTGTTACGTGATTAAACCGGTGGCAATTCATGTATTCAAATTCAATAGATTTTGTCACTTGATGGATATAACTAAAATCCTAAAGGGTTTGCATTACATCCTTACACCGAAACCTTATAATATAAGAAGATAAACACCTATTTGCACACTTAAATCTTGGCATTGAATACTTGATCAATGGATGTAGAATATTGACAACTATGGGATTTGAACCCATGCCCTTTCGAATTGGAGCCTAAATCCAACGCCTTAGACCACTCGGCCAAATTGTCTTGTAATGATTCTCAATTGTACATTTAACCATGTTTTGTTTTATGATTAACTTCGTAGCAATTCATGATATTCAAATTCAATATGAATAAAAGCCTAAAGGGTCTGCGTTTATCCTCGTGTTCATGACACCCTTTCGTGAGTAAAGAGTATAACTCATCGATCAAGAAGAGCTTTAAAAACTGGACGATTTGTACCCTCTTCCCTTTGAGTCTTCTAAACTTTCATTTTCATAAACAACAATCTGTGCACTTAAATCTTGGCATTGAAAACTTGATCAATGGATGTAGAACATTGACAACTATGGGATTTGAACCCATGCCCTTTCGGATTGGAGCCTAAATCCAACGCCTTAGACCACTCGGCCAAATTGTCTTGTAATGATTCTCAATTGTACATTTAACCATGTTTTGTTTTGTGATTAACTTCATAATTCATGATTCATGATATTCAAATTCAATATGACTAAAATCCTAAAGGGTTTATCCTTGTTTATCCTCGTGTTCATGACACCCTTTCTTGAGTAAAGAGTATAACTCATCGATCAAGAAGAGCTTTAAAAACTGGACGATTTGTACCATTCCTTTAATCCACACTAATGCGTTCTCTTCCATTTGAGTCCTCTAAACTTTCATTTTCATAAACAACAATCTGTGCACTTAAATCTTGGCATTGAAAACTTGATCAATGGATGTAGAACATTGACAACTATGGGATTTGTACCCATGCCCTTTCGAATTGGAGCCTAAATCCAACGCCTTAGACCACTCGGCCAAATTGTCTTGTAATAACTCTCAAGGTTTACATCTAGGCATATTTAATGTTGTGATTAACTTGGTAGCAATTCATGATTTTTTGATGCAATAGCTTTTGTCACTTGATGAATATAAGTAAGTGTCTAAAGCATTTGACATTTGCATTTATCCTTGTGTTCTTGACACCCTTTAATGGATGAAGAGTATGACTCGCCGACTAAGAAGAGCATGCTGCTAAAAACTAGAGAACTTGTACCATTACTTTAATCCACACTACTTCTTTATCTTCTCATGCCTTTTCAGATTGGAGCGCAAATCCAACTCCTTAGACCACTCGATCAAATTGACTTTTAATGACTCTCAAGATGTACATTTAAGCATGTTTTGTTGTGATTAACTTCGTGGCAATTCATGTATTCAAATTCAATAGATTTTGTCACTTGATGGATATAACTAAAATCCTAAAGGGTTTGCATTACATCCTTACACCAATTAACTTCGTGGCAATTCATGTATTCAAATTCAATAGATTTTGTCACTTGATGGATATAACTAAAATCCTAAAGGGTTTGCATTACATCCTTACACCGAAACCTTATAATATAAGATAAACACCTATTTGCACACTTAAATCTTGGCATTGATTACTTGATCAATGGATGTAGAATATTGACAACTATGGGATTTGAACCCATGCCCTTTCGGATTGGAGCCTAAATCCAACGCCTTAGACCACTCGACCAAATTGTCTTGTAATGATTCTCAATATGTACATTTAACCATGTTTTGTTTTATGATTAACTTCGTAGCAATTCATGATATTCAAATTCAATATGACTAAAAGCCTAAAGGGTCTGCGTTTATCCTCGTGTTCATGACACCCTTTCGTGAGTAAAGAGTATAACTCATCGATCAAGAAGAGCTTTAAAAACTGGACGATTTGTACCATTCCTTTAATCCACACTAATGCGTTCTCTTCCATTTGAGTCCTCTAAACTTTCATTTTCATAAACAACAATCTGTGCACTTAAATCTTGGCATTGAAAACTTGATCAATGGATGTAGAACATTGACAACTATGGGATTTGAACCCATGCCCTTTCGGATTGGAGCCTAAATCCAACGCCTTAGACCACTCGGCCAAATTGTCTTGTAATAACTCTCAAGGTTTACATCTAGGCATATTTAATGTTGTGATTAACTTGGTAGCAATTCATGATTTTTTGATGCAATAGCTTTTGTCACTTGATGAATATAAGTAAGTGTCTAAAGCATTTGACATTTGCATTTATCCTTGTGTTCTTGACACCCTTTAATGGATGAAGAGTATGACTTGCCGACTAAGAAGAGCATGCTGCTAAAAACTAGAGAACTTGTACCATTACTTTAATCCACACTACTTCTTTATCTTCTCATGCCTTTTCAGATTGGGCTCAAATCCAACTCCTTAGACCACTTTCGATCAAATTGACTTTTAATGACTCTCAAGATGTACATTTAAGCACGTTTTGTTCTCGTGATTAACCGTGGCAATTCATGTATTCAAATTCAATAGATTTTGTCAAAAGATTTGGGATATAACTAAAATTCATGTATTCAAATTCAATAGATTTTGTCACTTGATGGATATAACTAAAATCCTAAAGGGTTTGCATTACATCCTTACACCGAAACCTTATAATATAAGATAAACACCTATTTGCACACTTAAATCTTGGCATTGATTACTTGATCAATAGATATAGAATATTGACAACTGTGGGATTTGAACCCATGCCCTTTCGAATTGGAGCCTAAATCCAACGCCTTAGACCACTCGGCCAAATTGTCTTGTAATGATTCTCAATATGTACATTTAACCTTGTTTTGTTTTATGATTAACTTCGTAGCAATTCATGATATTCAAATTCAATATGACTAAAAGCCTAAAGGGTCTGCGTTTATCCTCGTGTTCATGACACCCTTTCGTGAGTAAAGAGTATAACTCATCGATCAAGAAGAGCTTTAAAAACTGCGATTTGTCCCATTCCTTTAATCCACACTAATGCGTTCTCTTCCATTTGAGTCCTCTAAACTTTCATTTTCATAAACAACAATCTGTACACTTAAATCTTGGCATTTAATCCACACTAATGCGTTCTCTTCCATTTGAGTCCTCTAAACTTTCATTTTCATAAACAACAATCTGTGCACTTAAAACTTGGCATTGAAAACTTGATCAATGGATATAGAACATTGACAACTATGGGATTTGAACCCATGGCCTTTCGGATTGGAGCCTAAATCCAACGCCTTAGACCACTCGGCCAAATTGTCTTGTAATAACTCTCAAGGTTTACATCTAGGCATATTTAATGTTGTGATTAACTTGGTAGCAATTCATGATTTTTTGATGCAATAGCTTTTGTCACTTGATGAATATAAATAAGTGTCTAAAGCATTTGACATTTGCATTTATCCTTGTGTTCTTGACACCCTTTAATGGATGAAGAGTATGACTCGCCGACTAAGAAGAGCATGCTGCTAAAAACTAGAGAACTTGTACCATTACTTTAATCCACACTACTTCTTTATCTTCTCATGCCTTTTCAGATTGGAGCGCAAATCCAACTCCTTAGACCACATCAAATTGACTTTTAATGACTCTCAAGATGTACATTTAAGCACGTTTTGTTCTGTGATTAACTTCGTGGCAATTCATGTATTCAAATTCAATAGATTTTGTCACTTGATGGATATAACTAAAATCCTAAAGGGTTTGCATTACATCCTTACACCGAAACCTTATAATATAAGAAGATAAACACCTATTTGCACACTTAAATCTTGGCATTGAATACTTGATCAATGGATGTAGAATATTGACAACTATGGGATTTGAACCCATGCCCTTTCGAATTGGAGCCTAAATCCAACGCCTTAGACCACTCGGCCAAATTGTCTTGTAATGATTCTCAATTGTACATTTAACCATGTTTTGTTTTATGATTAACTTCAGAGCAATTCATGATATTCAAATTCAATATGAATAAAAGCCTAAAGGGTTGCAAGTTTATCCTCGTGTTCATGACACCCTTTTCTTGAGTAAAGAGTATAACTCATCGATCAAGAAGAGCTTTAAAAAAATTCAATTTGATTTGTACCATTCCTTTAATCCACACTAATGCGTTCTCTTCCCTTTGAGTCTTCTAAACTTTCATTTTCAAAACAACAATCTTGGCTTAAATCTTGGCATTGAAAACTTGATCAATGGATGTAGAACATTGACAACTATGGGATTTGAACCCATGCCCTTTCGGATTGGAGCCTAAATCCAACACCTTAGACCACTCGGCCAAATTGTCTTGTAATGATTCTCAATTGTACATTTAACCATGTTTTGTTTTGTGATTAACTTCGTAGCAATTCATGATATTCAAATTCAATATGACTAAAATCCTAAAGGGTCTGCATTTATCCTCGTGTTCATGACACCCTTTCGTGAGTAAAGAGTATAACTCATCGATCAAGAAGAGCTTTAAAAACTGGACGATTTGTACCATTCCTTTAATCCACACTAATGCGTTCTCTTCCATTTGAGTCCTCTAAACTTTCATTTTCATAAACAACAATCTGTGCACTTAAATCTTGGCATTGAAAACTTGATCAATGGATGTAGAACATTGACAACTATGGGATTTGAACCCATGCCCTTTCGGATTGGAACCTAAATCCAACGCCTTAGACCACTCGGCCAAATTGTCTTGTAATAACTCTCAAGATTTACATCTAGACATATTTAATATTGTGATTAACTTGGTAGCAATTCATGATTTTTAGATGCAATAGCTTTTGTCACTTGATGAATATAAGTAAGTGTCTAAAGCATTTGACATTTGCATTTATCCTTGTGTTCTTGACACCTTTTAATGGATGAAGAGTATGACTCGCCGACTAAGAAGAGCACATGTGCTGCTAAAAACTAGAGAACTTGTACCATTACTTTAATCCACACTACTTCTTTATCTTCTCATGCCTTTTCAGATTGGAGCGCAAATCCAACTCCTTAGACCACTCGATCAAATTGACTTTTAATGACTCTCAAGATGTACATTTAAGCACGTTTTGTTCTGTGATTAACTTCGTGGCAATTCATGTATTCAAATTCAATAGATTTTGTCACTTGATGGATATAACTAAAATCCTAAAGGGTTTGCATTACATCCTTACACCGATTAACTTCGTGGCAATTCATGTATTCAAATTCAATAGATTTTGTCACTTGATGGATATAACTAAAATCCTAAAGGGTTTGCATTACATCCTTACACCGAAACCTTATAATATAAGATAAACACCTATTTGCACACTTAAATCTTGGCATTGATTACTTGATCAATAGATGTAGAATATTGACAACTGTGGGATTTGAACCCATGCCCTTTCGAATTGGAGCCTAAATCCAACGCCTTAGACCACTCGGCCAAATTGTCTTGTAATGATTCTCAATATGTACATTTAACCATGTTTTGTTTTATGATTAACTTCGTAGCAATTCATGATATTCAAATTCAATATGACTAAAAGCCTAAAGCGTGTTCATGACATTTACCCTTTATCCTCGTGTTAACATCGACAAGAAGAGCTTTAAAATCAATTTTTTCACCCTTTAAGAGTAAAGAGTATAACTCATCGATCAAGAAGAGCTTTAAAAACTGCGATTTTTACCATTCCTTTAATCCACACTAATGCGTTCTCTTCCATTTGAGTCCTCTAAACTTTCATTTTCATAAACAACAATCTGTGCACTTAAATCTTGGCATTGAAAACTTGATCAATGGATGTAGAACATTGACAACTATGGGATTTGAACCCATGCCCTTTCGGATTGGAGCCTAAATCCAACGCCTTAGACCACTAGGCCAAATTGTCTTGTAATAACTCTCAAGGTTTACATCTAGGCATATTTAATGTTGTGATTAACTTGGTAGCAATTCATGATTTTTTGATGCAATAGCTTTTGTCACTTGATGAATATAAGTAAGTGTCTAAAGCATTTGACATTTGCATTTATCCTTGTGTTCTTGACACCCTTTAATGGATGAAGAGTATGACTCGCCGACTAAGAAGAGCATGATGCTAAAAACTAGAGAACTTGTACCATTACTTTAATCCACACCACTTCTTTATCTTCTCATGCCTTTTCAGATTGGAGCGCAAATCCAACTCCTTAGACCACTCGATCAAATTGACTTTTAATGTATTCATGTATTCAAATTCAATAGATTTTGTCACTTGATGGATATAACTAAAATCCTAAAGGGTTTGCATTACATCCTTACACCGAAACCTTATAATATAAGATAAACACCTATTTGCACACTTAAATCTTGGCATTGAATACTTGATCAATGGATGTAGAATATTGACAACTATGGGATTTGAACCCATGCCCTTCCGAATTGGAGCCTAAATCCAACGCCTTAGACCACTCGGCCAAATTGTCTTGTAATGATTCTCAATTGTACATTTAACCATGTTTTGTTTTGTGATTAACTTCGTAGCAATTCATGATATTCAAATTCAATATGAATAAAAGCCTAAAGGGTCTGCGTTTATCCTCGTGTTCATGACACCCTTTCGTGAGTAAAGAGTATAACTCATCGATCAAGAAGAGCTTTAAAAACTGGACGATTTGTACCATTCCTTTAATCCACACTAATGCGTTCTCTTCCCTTTGAGTCTTCTAAACTTTCATTTTCATAAACTTGATCAATGGATGTAGAACATTGACAACTATGGGATTTGAACCCATGCCCTTTCGGATTGGAGGCTAAATCCAACACCTTAGACCACTCGGCCAAATTGTCTTGTAATGATTCTCAATTGTACATTTAACCATGTTTTGTTTTGTGATTAACTTCGTAGCAATTCATGATATTCAAATTCAATATGACTAAAACCCTAAAGGGTCTGCATTTATCCTCGTGTTCATGACACCCTTTCGTGAGTAAAGAGTATAACTCATCGATCAAGAAGAGCTTTAAAAACTGGATGATTTGTACCATTCCTTTAATCCACACTAATGCGTTCTCTTCCATTTGAGTCCTCTAAACTTTCATTTTCATAAACTTGATCAATGGATGTAGAACATTGACAACTATGGGATTTGTACCCATGCCCTTTCGAATTGGAGCCTAAATCCAACGCCTTAGACCACTCGACCAAATTGTCTTGTAATAACTCTCAAGGTTTACATCTAGGCATATTTAATGTTGTGATTAACTTGGTAGCAATTCATGATTTTTTGATGCAATAGCTTTTGTCACTTGATGAATATAAGTAAGTGTCTAAAGCATTTGACATTTGCATTTATCCTTGTGTTCTTGACACCCTTTAATGGATGAAGAGTATGACTCATGATTAAGAAGAGCATGATTAAAAACTAGAGAACTTGTACCATTACTTTAATCCACACCACTTCTTTATCTTCTCATGCCTTTTCAGATTGGAAATGATTCTCAAAATCCAACTCCTTAGACCACTTTCGATCAAATTGACTTTTAATGACTCTCAAGATATTCATGTATTAATCGATCAAATGTATTCAAATTCAATAGATTTTGTCACTTGATGGATATAACTAAAATCCTAAAGGGTTTGCATTACATCCTTACACCGAAACCTTATAATATAAGATAAACACCTATTTGCACACTTAAATCTTGGCATTGAATACTTGATCAATGGATGTAGAACATTGACAACTATGGGATTTGAACCCATGCCCTTTCGGATTGGAGCCTAAATCCAACGCCTTAGACCACTCGACCAAATTGTCTTGTAATAACTCTCAAGGTTTACATCTAGGCATATTTAATGTTGTGATTAACTTGGTAGCAATTCATGATTTTTTGATGCAATAGCTTTTGTCACTTGATGAATATAAGTAAGTGTCTAAAGCATTTGACATTTGCATTTATCCTTGTGTTCTTGACACCCTTTAATGGATGAAGAGTATAAGAAGAGCATGCTGCTAAAAACTAGAGAACTTGTACCATTACTTTAATCCACACTACTTCTTTATCTTCTCATGCCTTTTCAGATTGGAGCGCAAATCCAACTCCTTAGACCACTCGATCAAATTGACTTTTAATGACTCTCAAGATGTACATTTAAGCACGTTTTGTTCTGTGATTAACTTCGTGGCAATTCATGTATTCAAATTCAATAGATTTTGTCACTTGATGGATATAACTAAAATCCTAAAGGGTTTGCATTACATCCTTTTGCATTACATTTGGCAATTCATGTATTCAAATTCAATAGATTTTGTCACTTGATGGATATAACTAAAATCCTAAAGGGTTTGCATTACATCCTTACACTGAAACCTTATAATATAAGATAAACACCTATTTGCACACTTAAATCTTGGCATTGATTACTTGATCAATGGATGTAGAATATTGACAACTATGGGATTTGAACCCATGCCCTTTCGGATTGGAGCCTAAATCCAACGCCTTAGACCACTCGGCCAAATTGTCTTGTAATGATTCTCAATATGTACATTTAACCATGTTTTGTTTTATGATTAACTTCAATTCATGATAGCAATTCATGATATTCAAATTCAATATGACTAAAAAGCCTAAAGGGTCTTTATCCTCGTGTTCATGACACCCTTTTCGTGAGTAAAGAGTATAACTCATCGATCAAGAAGAGCTTTAAAAAAACATTGACAACTATGGGATTTGAAATCCATTTTAAAAAAAACTGGAAACATTTGTACCATGATTGGCATTTAATCCACACTAATGCGTTCTCTTCCATTTGAGTCCTCTAAACTTTCATTTTCATAAACAACAATCATGCACTTAAATCTTGGCATTGAAAACTTGATCAATGGATGTAGAACATTGACAACTATGGGATTTGAACCCATGCCCTTTCGGATTGGAGCCTAAATCCAACGCCTTAGACCACTCGGCCAAATTGTCTTGTAATAACTCTCAAGATTTACATATAGGCAGATTTTATTATGTGATTAACTTCGTAGCAATTCATGATTTTTGATGCAATAGCTTTTGTCACTTGATGAATATAAGTAAGTGTCTAAAGCATTTGACATTTGCATTTATCCTTGTGTTCTTGACACCCTTTAATGGATGAAGAGTATGACTCGCTGACTAAGAAGAGCATGCTGCTAAAAACTAGAGAACTTGTACCATTACTTTAATCCACACTACTTCTTTATCTTCTCATGCCTTTTCAGATTGGAGCTCAAATCCAACTCCTTAGACCACTCGATCAAATTGACTTTTAATGACTCTCAAGATGTACATTTAAGCACGTTTTGTTCTGTGATTAACTTCGTGGCAATTCATGTATTCAAATTCAATAGATTTTGTCACTTGATGGATATAACTAAAATCCTAAAGGGTTTGCATTACATCCTTACACCGAAACCTTATAATATAAGATAAACACCTATTTGCACACTTAAATCTTGGCATTGAATACTTGATCAATGGATGTAGAATATTGACAACTATGGGATTTGAACCCATGCCCTTTCGAATTGGAGCCTAAATCCAACGCCTTAGACCACTCGGCCAAATTGTCTTGTAATGATTCTCAATTGTACATTTAACCATGTTTTGTTTTATGATTAACTTCATAGCAATTCATGATATTCAAATTCAATATGAATAAAAGCCTAAAGGGTCTGCGTTTATCCTCGTGTTCATGACACCCTTTCGTGAGTAAAGAGTATAACTCATCGATCAAGAAGAGCTTTAAAAACTGGACGATTTGTACCATTCCTTTAATCCACACTAATGCGTTCTCTTCCCTTTGAGTCTTCTAAACTTTCATTTTCATAAACAACAATCTGTGCACTTAAATCTTGGCATTGAAAACTTGATCAATGGATGTAGAACATTGACAACTATGGGATTTGAACCCATGCCCTTTCGGATTGGAGCCTAAATCCAACACCTTAGACCACTCGGCCAAATTGTCTTGTAATGATTCTCAATTGTACATTTAACCATGTTTTGTTTTGTGATTAACTTCGTAGCAATTCATGATATTCAAATTCAATATGACTAAAATCCTAAAGGGTCTGCATTTATCCTCGTGTTCATGACACCCTTTCGTGAGTAAAGAGTATAACTCATCGATCAAGAAGAGCTTTAAAAACTGGACGATTTGTACCATTCCTTTAATCCACACTAATGCGTTCTCTTCCCTGCACTTAAATCTTGGCATTGAAAACTTGATCAATGGATGTAGAACATTGACAACTATGGGATTTGAACCCATGCCCTTTCGGATTGGAGCCTAAATCCAACGCCTTAGACCACTCGGCCAAATTGTCTTGTAATAACTCTCAAGGTTTACATCTAGACATATTTAATGTTGTGATTAACTTGGTAGCAATTCATGATTTTTAGATGCAATAGCTTTTGTCACTTGATGAATATAAGTAAGTGTCTAAAGCATTTGACATTTGCATTTATCCTTGTGTTCTTGACACCTTTTAATGGATGAAGAGTATGACTCGCCGACTAAGAAGAGCATGCTGCTAAAAACTAGAGAACTTGTACCATTACTTTAATCCACACTACTTCTTTATCTTCTCATGCCTTTTCAGATTGGAGCGCAAATCCAACTCCTTAGACCACTCGATCAAATTGACTTTTAATGACTCTCAAGATGTACATTTAAGCATGTTTTGTTCTGTGATTAACTTCGTGGCAATTCATGTATTCAAATTCAATAGATTTTATCAATTGATGTATATAACTAAAATCCTAAAGGGTGGCAATTCATGTATTCAAATTCAATAGATTTTATCACTTGATGGATATAACTAAAATCCTAAAGGGTTTGCATTACATCCTTACACCAAAACCTTATAATATAAGATACACACTTAAATCTTGGCATTGACTACTTGATCAATGGATGTAGAATATTGACAACTATGGGATTTGAACCCATGCCCTTTCGGATTGGAGCCTAAATCCAACGCCTTAGACCACTCGGCCAAATTGTCTTGTAATGATTCTCAATATGTACATTTAACCATGTTTTGTTTTATGATTAACTTCGTAGCAATTCATGATATTCAAATTCAATATGACTAAAAGCCTAAAGGGTGTTCATGACACCCTTTTAATTTATCCTCATGTTCAAGAAGAGCTTTATGACACCCTTTCGTGAGTAAAGAGTATAACTCATCGATCAAGAAGAGCTTTAAAAACTGGACGATTTGTACCATTCCTTTAATCCACACTAATGCGTTCTCTTCCATTTGAGTCCTCTAAACTTTCATTTTCATAAACAACAATCTGTGCACTTAAATCTTGGCATTGAAAACTTGATCAATGGATGTAGAACATTGACAACTATGGGATTTGAACCCATGCCCTTTCGGATTGGAGCCTAAATCCAACGCCTTAGACCACTCGGCCAAATTGTCTTGTAATAACTCTCAAGGTTTACATCTAGGCATATTTAATGTTGTGATTAACTTGGTAGCAATTCATGATTTTTTGATGCAATAGCTTTTGTCACTTGATGAATATAAGTAAGTGTCTAAAGCATTTGACATTTGCATTTATCCTTGTGTTCTTGACACCCTTTAATGGATGAAGAGTATGACTAGCCGACTAAGAAGAGCATGCTGCTAAAAACTAGAGAACTTGTACCATTACTTTAATCCACACTACTTCTTTATCTTCTCATGCCTTTTCAGATTGGAGCTCAAATCCAACTCCTTAGACCACTCGATCAAATTGACTTTTAATGACTCTCAAGATGTACATTTAAGCACGTTTTGTTCTGTGATTAACTTCGTGGCAATTCATGTATTCAAATTCAATAGATTTTGTCACTTGATGGATATAACTAAAATCCTAAAGGGTTTGCATTACATCCTTACACCGAAACCTTATAATATAAGATAAACACCTATTTGCACACTTAAATCTTGGCATTGAATACTTGATCAATGGATGTAGAATATTGACAACTATGGGATTTGAACCCATGCCCTTTCGAATTGGAGCCTAAATCCAACGCCTTAGACCACTCGGCCAAATTGTCTTGTAATGATTCTCAATTGTACATTTAACCATGTTTTGTTTTATGATTAACTTCATTAGCAATTCATCAATTCATGATATTCAAATTCAATATGAATAAAAGCCTAAAGGGTCTAACGTTTATCCTCGTGTTCATGACACCCTTTTCGTGAGTAAAGAGTATAACTCATCAATCAAGAAGAGCTTTAAAAAACAATGACGATTTGTACCATTCCTTTAATCCACACTAATGCGTTCTCTTCCCTTTGAGTCTTCTAAACTTTCATTTTCATAAACAACAATCTGTGCACTTAAATCTTGGCATTGAAAACTTGATCAATGGATGTAGAACATTGACAACTATGGGATTTGAACCCATGCCCTTTCGGATTGGAGCCTAAATCCAACACCTTAGACCACTCGGCCAAATTGTCTTGTAATGATTCTCAATTGTACATTTAACCATGTTTTGTTTTGTGATTAACTTTCAGAGCAATTCATGATATTCAAATTCAATATGACTAAAACCCTAAAGGGTCTGCATTTATCCTCGTGTTCATGACACCCTTTCGTGAGTAAAGAGTATAACTCATCGATCAAGAAGAGCTTTAAAAACTGGATGATTTGTACCATTCCTTTAATCCACACTAATGCGTTCTCTTCCATTTGAGTCCTCTAAACTTTCATTTTCATAAACAACAATCTGTGCACTTAAATCTTGGCATTGAAAACTTGATCAATGGATGTAGAACATTGACAACTATGGGATTTGAACCCATGCCCTTTCGGATTGGAGCCTAAATCCAACGCCTTAGACCACTCGGCCAAATTGTCTTGTAATAACTCTCAAGGTTTACATCTAGGCATATTTAATGTTGTGATTAACTTGGTAGCAATTCATGATTTTTTGATGCAATAGCTTTTGTCACTTGATGAATATAAGTAAGTGTCTAAAGCATTTGACATTTGCATTTATCCTTGTGTTCTTGACACCCTTTAATGGATGAAGAGTATGACTCGCCGACTAAGAAGAGCATGCTGCTAAAAACTAGAGAACTTGTACCATTACTTTAATCCACACTACTTCTTTATCTTCTCATGCCTTTTCAGATTGGAGCGCAAATCCAACTCCTTAGACCACTCGACCAAATTGTCTTGTAATGATTCTCAATATGTACATTTAACCTCAAGATGTAAATATGATTTTGTCATTTATCCTGATTCATGAATTCATGTATTCAAATTAAAAAGATTTTGTCACTTGATGGATATAACTAAAATCCTAAAAAATTTGCATTACATCCTTACACCAAAACCTTATAATATAAGATAATATCCTATTTGAGTCCTCTAAATCTTGGCATTTTCATAAACAACAATATTTTAAATCTTGGCATTGAATACTTGATCAATGAATGTAGAATATTGACAACTATGGGATTTGAACCCATGCCCTTTAATTGGAGCCTAAATCCAACGCCTTAGACCACTCGGCCAAATTGTCTTGTAATAACTCTCAAGGTTTACATCTAGGCATATTTAATGTTGTGATTAACTTGGTAGCAATTCATGATTTTTTGATGCAATAGCTTTTGTCACTTGATGAATATAAGTAAGTGTCTAAAGCATTTGACATTTGCATTTATCCTTGTGTTCTTGACACCCTTTAATGGATGAAAGAGTATAACTCATCGATAAAGAAGAGCATGCTTAAAAACTAGAGAACTTTGTACCATTACTTTAATCCACACTACTTCTTTATCTTCTCATGCCTTTTTAAACTTTCATTTTCAAACCTAAATCAACTCCTTAGACCAAATCTTGGCATTGAAAATTGAATTTTAATGACCCATCCCTCAAGGATGTAAATCATTTAACCACTTTTGTTCTCAATGAAACCATGGTTTTATGATTCATGTATTCAAATTCAATAGATTTTGTCAAATTCAAATGTCTAAAATCCTAAAGGGTTTGCATTAGGCATCCTTTATGTTGATTAACTTGTAAATTCATGTATTCAAATTCAATAGCTTTTGTCACTTGATGGATATAATTAAAATCCACACTAAAGGGTTTGCCATTTTGTCATTTATCCTTTCATTTTCATAAACTTATAATATAAGATAAACACCTATTTGACACACTTAAATCTTGGCATTGAAAACTTGATCAATGGATGTAGAATATTGACAACTATGGGATTTGAACCCATGCCCTTTTCGGATTGGAGCCTAAATCCAACGCCTTAGACCACTCGGCCAAATTGTCTTGTAATGATTCTCAATTTACATTTAACCATGTTTTGTTTTTTATGATTAACTTGGTAGCAATTCATGATATTCAAATTCAATATGAATTTTGTCACCTGAAGAATATAAACTAAGTGTCTAAAGCATTTGACATTTGCATTTATCACTTGTGTTCTTGACACCTTTTAATGGATGAAAGAGTATAACTCATCGATCAAGAAGAGCTTTAAAAAAACTAGAGAACTTGTACCATTACTTTAATCCACACTACTTCTTTATCTTCTCATGCCTTTTCAGATTGGAGCGCAAATCCAACTCCTTAGACCACTCGAACAAATTGACTTTTAATGAATCTCAATATGTACATTTAACCATGTTTTGTTAACCATAACTTTCATGTATTCAAATTCAATAGATTTGATGATATTCAAATTCAATATGGATATAACTAAAATCCTTCATGATTATTTTTCATTTTCCTTGTTCACCCTTTTTGAAGAGTAAAGAATAACTATCGAAAGAAGAGGGTTTCATAAACAACTAATTTGCACACTTAAATCTTGGCATTGAAAACTTGATCAATGGATGTAGAACATTGACAACTATGGGATTTGAACCCATGCCCTTTCGGATTGGAGCCTAAATCCAACGCCTTAGACCACTCGGCCAAATTGTCTTGTAATGATTCTCAATTGTACATTTAACCATGTTTTGTTTTATGATTAACTTCGTAGCAATTCATGATATTCAAATTCAATATGACTAAAAAAAGGGTCCTAAAAGGGTCATTTATCCTCCTGTTTCATGACACCCTTTCGTGAGTAAAGAGTATAACTCATCGATCAAGAAGAGCTTTAAAAAAGAGGACGATTTGTACCATTCCTTTAATCCACACTAATCGTTTCTCCTCCATTTGAGTCCTCTAAACTTTCATTTTCATAAACAACAATCTGTGCACTTAAATCTTGGCATTGAAAACTTGATCAATGGATGTAGAACATTGACAACTATGGGATTTGAACCCATGCCCTTTCGGATTGGAGCCTAAATCCAACGCCTTAGACCACTCGGCCAAATTGTCTTGTAATAACTCTCAAGGTTTACATCTAGGCATATTTAATGTTGTGATTAACTTGGTAGCAATTCATGATTTTTTGATGCAATAGCTTTTGTCACTTGATGAATATAAGTAAGTGTCTAAAGCATTTGACATTTGCATTTATCCTTGTGTTCTTGACACCCTTTAATGGATGAAGAGTATGACTCGCCGACTAAGAAGAGCATGCTGCTAAAAACTAGAGAACTTGTACCATTACTTTAATCCACACTACTTCTTTATCTTCTCATGCCTTTTCAGATTGGAGCGCAAATCCAACTCCTTAGACCACTCGATCAAATTGACTTTTAATGACTCTCAAGATGTACATTTAAGCACGTTTTGTTCTGTGATTAACTTCGTGGCAATTCATGTATTCAAATTCAATAGATTTTGTCACTTGATGGATATAACTAAAATCCTAAAGGGTTTGCATTACATCCTTACACCGAAACCTTATAATATAAGATAAACACCTATTTGCACACTTAAATCTTGGCATTGATTACTTGATCAATGGATGAAAAAGAAATATTGACAACTATGGGATTTGAACCCATGCCCTTTCGAATTGGAGCCTAAATCCAACGCCTTAGACCACTCGACCAAATTGTCTTGTAATGATTCTCAATTGTACATTTAACCATGTTTTGTTTTATGATTAACTTCGTAGCAATTCATGATATTCAAATTCAATATGAATAAAAGCCTAAAGGGTCTGCGTTTATCCTTGTTCATGACACCCTTTAACTGAGTAAAGAGTATAACTCATCGATCAAGAAGAGCTTTAAAAACTGGACGATTTGTACCATTCCTTTAATCCACACTAATGCGTTCTCTTCCCTTTGAGTCCTCTAAACTTTCATTTTCATAAACAACAATCTGTGCACTTAAATCTTGGCATTGAAAACTTGATCAATGGATGTAGAACATTGACAACTATGGGATTTGAACCCATGCCCTTTTGGATTGGAGCCTAAATCCAACGCCTTAGACCACTCGGCCAAATTGTCTTGTAATGATTCTCAATTGTACATTTAACCATGTTTTGTTTTGTGATTAACTTCGTAGCAATTCATGATATTCAAATTCAATATGACTAAAAGCCTAAAGGGTCATCTGCATTTATCCTTGTGTTCATGACACCCTTTAATGGATGAAGAGTGAGTAAAAACTAGAGTATAACTCATCGATCAAGAAGAGCTTTAAAAACTGGACGATTTGTACCATTCCTTTAATCCACACTAATGCGTTCTCTTCCATTTGAGTCCTCTAAACTTTCATTTTCATAAACAACAATCTGTGCACTTAAATCTTGGCATTGAAAACTTGATCAATGGATGTAGAACATTGACAACTATGGGATTTGAACCCATGCCCTTTCGGATTGGAGCCTAAATCCAACGCCTTAGACCACTCGGCCAAATTGTCTTGTAATAACTCTCAAGGTTTACATCTAGGCATATTTAATGTTGTGATTAACTTGGTAGCAATTCATGATTTTTTGATGCAATAGCTTTTGTCACTTGATGAATATAAGTAAGTGTCTAAAGCATTTGACATTTGCATTTATCCTTGTGTTCTTGACACCTTTTAATGGATGAAGAGTATGACTCACGACTAAGAAGAGCATGCTTTGCTAAAAACTAGAGAACTTGTACCATTACTTTAATCCACACTACTTCTTTATCTTCATGCTCTTTCGTGATTGGAGCTAAATCCAACTCCTGTAATTCACTCGGGACAAATTGACTTTAATGACTCTCAAGATGTACATTTAAGCACGCTTTGTTCTCGCGGATTAACTTCGCGGGTGCAATTCATGTATTCAAATTCAATATGAATAAAAGCCTAAAGGGTCTCAAGGCTTATCCTCGTGGTTCATGACACCTTCTCGTGAGTAAAGAGTATAACTCATCAATCAAGAAGAGCTTCTTTTAAAAACCGACAATTTTGTACCATTCCTTTAATCCACACTAATGCTGCTCTTCCCTTTGAGTCTTCTAAACTTTCATTTTCATAAACAACAACTGCACTTAAATCTTGCATTGAAAACTTGATCAATGGATGTAGAACATTGATAACTATGTGGATTTCCAGAACCCATGCCCTTTCTGATTGGAGCCTAAATCCAACGCCTTAGACCACCTGGCCAAATTGTCTTTGTAATGATTCTCAATTGTACATTTAACCATGTTTTGTTTTGTGATTAACTTCAGAGTAATTCATGATATTCAAATTCAATATGACTAAAATCCTAAAGGGTCTCCAGATTATCCTCGCGGTTCATGACACCCTTTCGTGAGTAAAGAGTATGAATCATCGATCAAGAAGAGCTTTAAAACTCATTTTGTACCATTCCTTTAATCCACACTCACGCGCTTCTCTTCCATTTGAGTCCTCTAAACTTTCATTTTCATAAACAACAACTGCACTTAAATCTTGGCATTGAAAACTTGACTGTTCTGATGTAGGAACATCGATAACTATGTGGATTTGAAACCTATGCCCCCTTTCTCAATTGGAGCCTAAATCCAACACCTTTAGACCACTTCTACCAAATTGTTCTATAATACCAAGATTTACATGTAGACATATTTAATATTGTGGATAACCTTGGTAGCAATTCAGATTTTAGATGCAATAGCTTTTGTCACTTGATGAATATAAGTAAGTGTCTTAAAGCATTCGACATTTGCATTTATCCCAGTTCTCGGCGACCTTTAATGGATGAAGAGTAATATGACTCTCACGACTAAGAAGAGCATGTCAGCTAAAAACTAGAGAACTTGTACCATTACTAATCCACACTACTTTATATTCTCATGCCTTTCAGACAGAGTTTTAAATCCAACTCCTTGTGACCACTGGACAAATTGACTTTAATGACTCTCGTACATTTAAGCACATTTTGTTCTCAAGTGATTAACTTCGCGGGTAACTATGTATTCAAATTCAATAGATTTTAATACTTGATAGATATAACTAAAATCCTAAAAGGTTTGCATTACATCCTTACAATCATTAACTTCGTGGCAATTCATGTATTCAAATTCACAGATTTGTCACTTGATGGATATAACTAAAATCCTAAAGGGTTTGCATTACATCCCCAATCAAAACCCTTTATAATATAAGATAAACACCTATTTGCACACTTAAATCATCGCATTGATTATTTGATCAATAGATGTAGAATATTGACAACCGTGGATTTGAACACATGCCCTTTCTAATTGGAGCCTAAATCCAACGCTTTTGGCATTGAAAAACTTGATCAATGGATGTAGAACATTGACAACTATGGATTTGAACCCATGCTCCTTCTCTGGGATTGGAGCCTAAATCCAACGCCTAGGACCACTCCCTACCAAATTGGTTCTGTAATAACTCAAGGTTTACATCTAGGCATATTTAATGTTGTGATTAACTTGGTAGCAATTCATGATTTTTGATGCAAAGAGCTTTTGTCACTTGATGAATATAAGTAAGTTCAAAAGTATTTGACATTTGCATTTATCCCCTGTGTTCTCGACACTTTTAATGGATGAAGAGTATGACTCGCCGAATAAGAAGAGCATGTCGCTAAAACTAGAGGAAACTCGTACCTTTATTACTTTAATCCACACTACTTTATCTTCTCATGCCTTTTCAGATTGAGCTAAATCCTAAACTCTAGACCACTCCGGGATCAAATTGACTTTTAATGACTCTCAAGATGTACACATTTAAGCACGCTTTTGTTCTCGTGATTAACTTCGTGGCACCATGTATTCAAATTCAATATGAATAAAAGCTTCAAGGGCTCGGTTCATGACAATCTCTTCGTGAGTAAAGCAGAGTATAACCCATCATCAAGAAGAGTTTAAAACCCGGACGCATTTGTACCATTCCTTTAATCCACACTAATGCTTTTCCTCTTCCCTTTGAGTCTTCTAAACTTTCATTTTCATAAACAACAATCTCAGGCACTTAAATCTTGGCACATTGAAAAACTTGATCAATGGATGTAGTAGCCATCAATAACCATGGATTTGAACCCATGCCCTTTCTGACAATATTGGAGTTTTTCCAAATCCAATGCCTTAGACCACTCTAATTGTCTCAGAATGATTCTCAATCGTACATTTAACTACAAGTTTCGCTTTATATTAACTTCAGAGCAATCATGATATCTCAAATTCAATATGACCAAAACCAAAGGGTCTCAAGAGATTTATCCTCATGTTCATGACACCCTTTCGCGGAGTAAAAGAGTATAACTCATCGCATCAAGGAAGAGCTTCTTAAAATCGGACGCATTTGTACCATTCCTTTAATCCACACTCACACGCTCTTCCCATTTGAGTCCTCTAAAACTTTCATTTTCATAAACAAATAATCAGGCACTTAAATCTTCGTGATTGAAAAACTTGATCAATGGATGTAGAACATTGACAACTATGGATTTGTACCTATGCCCTTTCTCGAATTGAGCCTAAATCCAACGCCTTTAGACCACTCTTACCAAAATTGTCTCTGTAATAACTCTCAAGGTTTACATCTAAAGTATTATTTAATGTTGTGATTAACTTGGTAGCAATTCATGATTTTTCGATGCAATAGCTTTGTCACTTGATGAATATGGGCAAGTGCCCAAAGCATTTTGACATTTGCATTTATCCTGTGTTCTCGACAACCCTTAATGGATGAAGAGTATGACTCACGACCGCTAAAACTAGAGAGAACTTGTACCATTACTTTAATCCGCACTACTTTATATCTTCTCATGCCTTTCGCATTGAGCCAAATCCAACCTCCTTAGATCACCATCAAATTGACTTAATGACTCTCAAGCATGTACATTTAAGCACGCTTGTTCTTGGTGGATTACTAGTGGGTAATTCATGTATTCAAATTCAATAGATTTTGTCACTTTTGATGGATATAACTAAAATCCTAAAGTGCTTGCATTACATCCTTACACCTAAACCTTATAATATAAGATAAACACCTATTTGCACACTTAAATCTGGTAATACTGATTACTTGATCAATAGATATAGAATATTGACAATCAAGGGATTTGAACCCATGCCCTTTCGAATTGGAGCATAAATCCAAAACGCTTTGTGACCACTCGCCAAATTGTTTTGTAATGATTCTCAATATGTACATTTAACCATGTTTTGTTTCCTTATGATTAACTTCAGAAAGCACTTCATGATATTCAAATTCAATATGACTAAAAGCCTAAAGGGTCTCGCTATATCCCTCGTATTCATGACACCCTTGAGTAAAGATTATAACTCATCGATCAAGAAGAGCTTTTTGCAACTGACGATTTGTACCATTCCTTTAATCCACACTCACGCGCCTTCCCTTTGAGTCCTCTAAACTTTAATTTTCATAAACAACAACTGTGGCACTTAACTCGTATTGAAAACTTGATCAATGGATGTAGAACATTGACAACTATGGGATTTGGAATCCATGCCCCTTCTGATCGAGCCTAAATCCAACTTTGTGACCACTGCCAAATTGTCTGGTAATAACTCTCAAGGTTTACATCTAGGCATATTTAATGTTGTGATTAACTTGGTAGCACCATGATTTTTGATGCAATAGCTTTTGTCACTACGTAATATAAGTAAGTGTCTAAAGCATTTGACATTTGCATTTATCCTGTGTTCTTGACATAATCTCTTTGATGAAGAGTATGACTCACGACCAAGAAGAGCATGCCGCTAAAAGCCAGAGAACTTGTACCATTACTTTAACTAAGCACTACTTTTTATCTTCTCACTAGTAATGAAGCCTGCTGTCAGCATAAGTCAGAGCCTATAAATGCTTTTGGGGATGCAAGTGAGAAAAAGCCACATATCCCTTTCCCTTTCCCTTTGCTCTATCCCGCGATTTCCATTTTTTCTTATTTTCTTACTTTTTCTTTTCCCTTTCTTTCTCGCCTTTCTCTACATATGTTTCCTTTTTGTTTTCCCATCCCTTTCCTTCCCTCCCTCGCTCCCCGATTTGTACCATTCCTTTAATCCACACTAATGCTCTTCTTCCCTTTTGGATTCCTCCGAACTTTCATTTTCATAAAACAAATAACTGGTAAGTGTGCTTAAATTCGCATTGAAAACTTGATCAATGGATGTAGAACATTGATAACTATGGATTTGAACCCATGCCTCTTTCGATTGGAGCCTAAATCCAACACCTTAGACCACACTCTACCAAATTCGTCTTGTAATAACTTCCCAAGATTTTACATTTACATATTTAATATTGTGATTAACTTGGTAGCAATTCATGATTTTAGATGCAATAGCTTTTGTCACTCTTTTTGATGAATATAAGTAAGTGCTCCAAAGCATTTGACATTTGCATTTATCCTTGTGTTCTGACACCTTTAATGGATGAAGAGTATGACTCAATCGACTAAGAAGAGCATGTCACTAAAACCAGAGAACTTGCAAATTACTACTTTGAATCCACTACTTCTTTATCTTCTCATGCCTTTCAGATTGAGCCAAGAAATCCAACTCCTTAGACCACTCGATCAAATTGACTTATAATGACTCTCGAGATGTACATTTAACGCTTTTGTTCTGCGGATTAACTTCGCGGGCAATTGCGGTATTCAAATTCAATAGATTTTGTCACTTGATGGATATAACTAAAATCCTCGTGTTCATGACACCTTTCACAGGAGTAAAGAGTATAACTCATCGATCAAGAAGAGCTTAAAATCGGACGATTTGTACCATTCCTTTAATCCAATACCAATGCTCGGGATCAAGAAGAGCTTTTAAAAACCGGACGCATTTGTACCATTCCTTTAATCCACACTAATGCTGCTTCTCTTCCTTTGAGTCCTCTAAACTTTCTACTTTCATAAACAAATAACTGCACTTAAATTCAAGTACTGAAAACTTGATCACTGGATGTAGAACATTGACAACTATGGGATTTGCAGAACCCATGTCCTTTCTGATTGGAGCTCAAATCCAACGCCTTGTGACCACTCGCCAAATTGTCTTGTAATAACTCTTAAGGTTTCTATTCAGGCATATTTAATGTTGTTATTAACTTGGTAGCACCATGATTTTTTGATGCACAGTTTTTGTCACTTGATGAATATAAGCAAGTGTCTAAAGCATTTGACATTTGCATTTATCCTCAGGTTCTTGACACCCTTTTAATGGATGAAGAGTATGACTCTCACACTCAAGAAGAGCATGCTACTAAAAAACTAGAGAACTTGTAACACCATTATTTTAATCCACACTACTTTTTATCTTCCCTTTCATGCCTTTCTCGCATTGAGCTAAATCCAACTCCTGTGACCACTCGTGATCAAATTGACTTTTAAATGACTCTCAAGATGTATATTTAAGCACGCTTTGTTCGATTAACTTCGTGTGGCAATTCATGTATTCAAATTCAATAGATTTTGTCACTTGATGGATATATAACTAAAATCCTAAAGGGTTTGCATTACATCCTTACAATCAAAACCTTATAATATAAGATAAAATTAATGATTTGCACACTTAAATCTTGGCATCAATACTTGATCAATAAATGTAGAATATTGACAACTATGATTTGAACCTACGCTCCTTCATTGGAGCCTAAATCCAACGCAGAGATTAGACCACTCTACCAAATGTTCGTTCGTAATGATTCTCAATTGTACATTTAACCATGTTTTGTTTTTATGATTAACTTCTTTAGGCAATTCATGATATTCAAAATGCAATATGAATAAAAGCCTAAAGGGTCTCCAAGGCTTATCCTCGTGTTCATGACACCTTTCGTGAGTAAAGAGTATAACTCATCGTGATCAAGAAGAGCTTTTTAAAAACCTGACGATTTGTACCATTGCTTTAATCCACACTCACGCGCTTCTTCCCTTTGAGTCTTCTAAACTTTCATTTTCATAAAACAAATCAAGGCACTTAAATCTTGGCATTTGAAAACTTGATCACTTGATGAACATTGATAACTATGGATTTTGAACCCATGCCCTTTCTGGATTGCTTCAAATCCAACTAGACCACTCCTACCAAATCTGTCTCTGTAATGATTCTCAAATTGTACATTTAACCATGTTTTGTTTTGTATTTAACCTAGCAATTCATGATATTCAAATTCAATATGATAAAATCCTAAAGGGTCTCCATTTATCCTCGTGTTCATGACACCCCTTCGTGAGTAAAAGAGTATAACGATCGATCAAGAAGAGTTTCTAAAAACCGACGATTTTGTACCATTCCTTTAATCCACACTCACGCGCCTTCTTTGGAGTAACTGCGCACTTTAACTCTGGCATTGATATTGATAGTTTCTGCCAGGCGTTTAAGATCTGTGCATATTTAATGTTGTGATGGACCCTGGTAGCACCATGATTTTTGATGCAATAGCTTTTGTCACTTGATGAATATAAGTAAGTGTCTAAAGTATTTGACATTTGCATTTATCCTTGTGTTCTCTTGGCACCTTTTAATGCGATGAAGAGTATGACCTCAATAATTAAGAAGAGTATGCCTGCTAAAACTAGAGAACTTGTACCATTACTTTAATCCATACTACTTTTATCTTCTCATGCCTTTCAGATTGGAGCCTAAACCAACTCCTTAGACCACTCATCAAATTGACTTTTAATGACTCCCCTAGATATATATTTAAGCATGTTTTGTTCTGCGGATTAACTTCGCGGCAATTCACGATTCAAATTCAATAGATTTTGTCACTTGATGGTTATACTAAAAATCCTAAAGGGTTTGCATTACATCCTTACAATCAAACCCTTATAATATAAGATAAACACCTATTTGCACACTTTAAATCTTGGCATTGATTACTGACAATGGATGTAGAATATTGACAATCGCGGGATTTGAATCCATGCCCCTTCGAATTGGTTTCCAACCAACCGTGAGACCACTCTACCAAATTGTTCGCAAATGATTTTCAATATGTACATCTAACCATGTTTTTGTTTTATGATTAACTCTCGTGAAAGTAATTCATGATATTCAAATTCAATATGACTAAAAGCCTAAAGGGTCATAAAGGCTATCCTGTTCATGATACCCTTTTCGTGAGTAAAAGAGTATAACTCATCTATCAAGAAGAGCTTTAAAAAATCGGACGCATTTGTACCATTCCTTAATCCACACCAATGCCTCTCTTCCCTTTGAGTCCTCTAAACTTTCATTTTCATAAACAACAATCGCAAGTAATCTCTAAATCTTTGGCATTGAAAAACTTCTTGATCAATGGATGTAGAACATTGACAACTATGGGATTTGAACTCATGCCCTTTCTGACATCGGGAGAGCTTCCAAAACCCAACGCTTCCTTAGACCACTTTCTACCAAATTGCCTGTAATAACTCTCAAGATTTACATCTAGACATATTTAATATTGTGATTAACTTGGTAGCAATTCATGATTTTAGATGCAATAGCTTTGTCACTATTTAGAATAAGGCAAGTGTCTAAAGCATTTGACATTTGCATTTATCCTTGTGTTCTCGGCTAAATCTTTAATGGATGAGAAGAGTAAGCGACTGACTAAGAAAGAGCATGCCGCTAAAACTAGAGAACTTGTACCATTACTTTAATCCATACCACTTTATCTTCTCATGCTCTTCGCATTGGAGCTAAATCCAACAACTTAGACCACACTCATCAAATTGACTTTAATGACTCTCAAGATGTACATTTAAGCACGCTTTGTTCTCATGGATTAACTTCGGTGGCAATTCATGTATTCAAATTCAATAGATTTTGTCACTTGATGGATATAACTAAAATCCTAAAGGGTTTTGTATTTTCACATCCTTACACCGACATTACTTTGGCAATTCATGTATTCAAATTCAATAGATTTTTGTCAATTTTGATGGATATAACTAAAAATCCTAAAGGGTTTTGCATTACATCTTTGCTAATTCTAAACCTTATAATATAAGATAAACACCTATTTGCACACTTAAATCATTGCATTGATTATTTGATCAATAGGATGTAGAATATTGACAACCGGATTTGAACCCATGCCCTTTCATTGGAGCCTAAATCCAACGCCTTTTGGCATTGAAAACTTGATCAATGGATGTAGAACATCGACAACTATGGGATTTGAACCCATGCCCTTCGATTGGAGCCTAAATCCAACGCCTTAGACCACTTCTACCAAATTGTCTTGTGTAATAACCTCTCAAGGTTTACATCTAGGCATATTTAATGTTGTGATTAACTTGGTAGCAATTCATGATTTTTGATGCAATAGCTTTTGTCACTTGATGAATATAAGTAAGTGTCTAAAGTAGCATTTGACATTTGCATTTATCCTTGTGTTCTTGGATACACTTTAATGGATGAGTACACTTAATTAAGAAGAGCATGCTACTAAAAAACTAGAGAACTTGTACCATTACTTTAATCCACACTACTTCTTTATCTTCTCTCATGCCTTTTCGTGATTGGAGCTGAACTAACTCCTTAGACCACTCATCAAATTGACTTTTAATGACTCTCAAGATGTACATTTAAGCACGCTTTGTTCTCAGATTAACTTCTGGGTAATTCATGTATTCAAATTCAATAGATTTTGTCACTTGATGGATATAACTGTACCCTAAAAGGGTTTGCATTACATTATTACAATCAAAACCTTATAATATAAGATAAACACCCCCATTTGCACACTTAAATCTTTTGGCATTGAATACTTGATCAATGGATGTAGAATATCGACAACTATGGGATTTTGAACACATGCCCTTTTCTAATTGGAGCCTAAATTCAACGCATTAGACCACTCGAATAAATTGTCTTGTAATGATTCTCAATTGTACATTTAACCATGTTTTGTTTTATGATTAACTTCAGAGCAATTCATGATATTCAAATTCAATATGAATAAAGCCTAAAGGGTCTCAAGGCTATCCTCTGTTCATGACACCCTTTCGTGTGAGTAAAGAGTATAACTCCATCGATCAAGAAAGAGCTTTTAAAAACTCGGACGCATTTGTACCATTCCTTTAATCCACACTCCAATGCCTTCTCTTCCCTTTGAGTTCTTCTAAACTTTCTTATTTCAAACAAATAATCATGGCACTTTAAATCTTGGCATTGAAAACTTGATCAATGATGTAGAACATTACGTCTGGCGGATTTGAACCTATGCCTTTCGATTGAGCCTAAATCCAACGACAGACCACTCTACCAAATTCGTCTTGTGTAATGATTCTCAATTGTACATTTAACCGCTATGTTTTGTTTTTGTGATTAACTTCGTGAGTAATTCATGATATTCAAATTCAGTTATGACTAAAATCCTAAAGGTCTGCATTTATCCTCGCGGTTCATGACACCCTTCGTGAGTGATTTGCCACAAACCCCAAACAAGCCCCCTTAACCAACCAACCCCACCTAATGCTTCTTCCATTTGAGTCCTCTAAACTTTAATTTTCATAAACAAACACCGTGTAATTTAACTCTTGGCATTGAAAACTTGATCATCAAATGGACAGAACATTGACAACTATGGATTTGAACCCATGCCCTTTCTGATCGAGCCTAAATCCAATCCAGTTAGACCACTCTACCAAATTAGTCTTGTAATAACTCTCAAGGTTTACATCTAGACATATTTAATGCTGTGATTAACTCTGGTAGCAATTCATGATTTTTGATGCAATAGCTTTGTCACTTGATGAATATAAGTAAGTGTCTAAAGGCATTTCGACATTTGCATTTATCCTTGTGTTCTACACCTTTAATGGATGAAGAGTATGACTCACCGACTAAGAAGAGCATGTCATAAAAACTAGAGAACTTGTACCATTACTTTAATCCATCCATTTCTTTTATCTTCTCATGCCTTTTCGTGATTGGAGCCAGCAAATCCAACTCCTTAGACCACTGACAAATTGACTTTTAATGACCTCGAGATATATATTTAAGCATGTTTTGTTCTCGCGGATTAACTTGCGGGTACCATGTATTCAAATTCAATAGATTTTGTCACTCTGATGGATATAACTAAAATCCTAGCGGGTTTGCATTACATCCTTAAGACTCAAAACCCTGTAATATAAGATAAACACCGATTTGGTATGACTTAAATCTCAAGTAATACTACTTGATCAATGGATGTAGAATATTGGCAACTATGGATTTGAACACATGCCTTTCGAATTGGAGCCTAAATCCAACGACAGACCACTGACCAAATTGTCTTGTAATGACTTCTCAATTGTACATTTAACCATGTTTTGTTTTTTATGATTAACTTCAGAGCAATTCATGATATTCAAATTCAATATGAATAAAAGCCTAAAGGGTCTCAAGGCTTATCCTCGCGGTTCATGACACCCTTTCGAGTAAAGAGTATAACTCATCGATCAAGAAGAGCTTTAAAAATCGGACGATTGCATCTATTCCTTTAATCCACTCACGCCTTCTTCCCTTTGAGTCTTCTAAACTTTCATTTTCAAACAACAACTGCAACTTCAAATCTTGGCATTGAAAATTTATCAATGGATGTAGAATATTGACAACTATGTGAATTTTGAACCCATGCCCTTTCTGATTGGAGTCAAATCCAACGATTAGACCAATTTTACCAAATTGTCTTGTAAATGATTCTCAATTGTACATTTAAACTATGTTTTGTTTTGTGACAACTTCAGAGTAATTCATGATATTCAAATTACTATGACTAAAATCCTAAAGGGTCTCCAGATTTATCCTCGTTCATGACACCTTTCTCGTGTGAGTAAAGAGTATGTAACCCATCGATCACAGTTGTTTTTAAAAACCCACATTGGAAAATTTATCTCCCTTTTAATCACACTAATGCGCTCTTCCCATTTGAGTCCCTAAACTTTAATTTTCATAAACAAATAACTGCACTTAACTCGCATTGAAAAAATCCTTGATCAAATGGATGTAGAAGCATGGACAACTAAGTGGGATTTGAACCCATGCCCTTTCTCGGATTGGAGCCTAAATCCAACGAAATAGACCACTCGCCAAATTGTCTTGTAATAACTCGTTTACATCTAGACATATTTAATGTTGTGGATTAACTTGCAGCAATTCATGATTTTTGATGGTCAGCCTTTGTCACTTGATGAATATAAGTAAGTGTCTAAAGTATTTGACATTTGCATTTATCCTTTGTTCTCGGCGACCTTTAGTTTGGATGAAGAGTATGACTCACGACCAAGAAGAGCATGTCAAAAAACTAGAGAACTTGTACCATTACTTTAATCCACACTACTTCTCTTTATCTTCTCATGCCTTTATCGGAGCCGCTAAATCCAACTCCTTAGACCACTCATCAAATCTGACTTTAATGACTCTAGATATATATATTTAAGCATGTTTTGTTCTCGCGGATTAACTTCGTGGCAATTCATGCATTCAAATTCAATAGATTTTGTCACTTGATGCATATAACTAAAATCCTAAAGGGTTTGCATTATACATCCTTACACTCAACCTTATAAATATAAGATAAACAATCGACTTGCAATTCTAAATTCTGGCATTGATTACTTGATCAATGGATGTAGAATATTGACAACCTGTGGATTTGAACCTAAGTTCTTTCAAATTGGAGCCTAAAATCCAACGCCTTTAGACCACTTACCAAATTGTCTTGTGTAATGATTTTCAATATGTACATTTAACCATGTTTCTTGCTTTAGGATTAACTCTGTGAGCAATTCATGATATTCAAATTCAATATGACTAAAAGCCTAAAGGGTCTCAAGGCTTATCCTCGTTCACACACTTTCTCGTGAGTAAAGAGTATAACTCATCGATCAAGAAGAGTTTAAAAACCGGACGATTTTGTACCATTCCTTAATCCACCACGCGCTCTCTTCCTCTTTGAGTCTTCTAAATCATTTTCATAAACAACAATCAAGGCACTTAAATCTTGCATTGAAAACTTGATCAATGGATGTAGAAAAATTGACAACTATGGATTTGAAACTCCATGCCCTTCTGATTGGAGCCTAAATCCTGAATTTACTTTGTGACCACTCCTGCACAAATTGGTTCTAATAACTCTCAAGGTTTACATCTAGGCATATTTAATGTTGTGATTAACTGGTAGCAACTCATGATTTTTGATGCAATAGCTTTTGTCAATGCATGAATATAAGTAAGTGCTCCAAAGCATTTGACATTTGCATTTATCCTCAGGTTCTTGACACTCCTTTTAATGGATGAAGAGCGACTCGGCCGACTAAGAAGAGCATGCCGCTAAAAACTAGAGAACTTGAAAACAATTACTTTTAATCCACACTACCTTTTATCTTTTCATGCCTTTTCAGATTGGAGAATCCAACTCCTGTGACCACTGGACAAATTGACTTATAATGACTCTCGGTGAGCATATATATTTGGGCATGTTTTGTTTCGTGATTAACTTCGGTGGCAATTCATGTATTCAAATTCATAGATTTTTCACTTGATGGATATAACTAAAATCCTAAAGGGTTTGCATTACATCCTTACAGACCAAACCTTGGCTATTTGCACACTTAAATCTTGGCATTGAATATTTGATCAATGGATATAGAATATTGACAACTATGGATTTGAACCCATGCCCTTAATCGGAAGCCTAAATCCAACGCTTTTGTATTCTACCTGCCCAAATGCCTGAAAATTTAATCTCACCTGCATGGACAACTTGTTTTATGATTTAATTCTTAAACATACCCAAAATCTCCTGGCCATAAATGTTCTAAAAGCCCGCTATCCTGCCACAACCTTTCTATTAAAATCACCTAGTCGGCGAAGAGCTTTAAAACGGGACGCATTTGTACCATTCCTTTAATCCACACTCACGCGCTTCTCTTCCTTGAGCCTTCTAAACAAATAACTGCGGCATGGCATTGAAAAAACTTGATCAATGGATGTAGGAACATTGACAACTATGGATTTCAAACCCCATGCCCTTCTCGATTGGAGTCAAATCCAACGCCTTTAGACCACTCACCAAATTGTCTTGTAATGATTCTCAATTGTACATTTAACCATGTTTTGTTTTGCATTAACTTCAGAGTAATCCATGATATCTAAATTCAATTTTACCTCAAAATCCTAAAGTGGCCTCGCGCTTATCCTCGGTTCATGACACCCTTTCGTGAGTAAGTAAAGAGTATAACTCATCGACGTGTTTTAAAACCGGACGCATTCACTCCATTCCTTTAATCCACACTCACGCGCTCTCTTCCCTTTGAGTCTTCTAAACTTTCATTTTCATAAACAACAACTGCGGCACTAAATCTTGGCATTGAAAACTTGACTACGAATGTAGAACATTGACAACTATGGGATTGAAACCCATGCCCTTTCTGGATTGGAGTTTTCCAACCAACGCCAGACCCTCACCTTTATCAGCCTTGTAATGATTTCAATTGTACATTTAACCATGTTTTTTTTGTGAATAACTTCAGAGTACCCATATGTCTCAAATTCAATATGACTAAAAATCCTAAAGGGTCTCAGATTTATCCTCGTTCATGACACCCCTTTCTCGTGAGTAAAGAGTGGTATAACTCATCGATCAAGAAGAGCTTAAAAATGGACGCATTTGTACCATTCCTTTAATCCACACTCAATGCTTCTCTTCCCTTTGAGTCTTCTAAAACAACACCGCACACCCTTAAATCGCTTGGCATTGAAAACTTGATCAATGGATGGTGAACATTGACAACTATTATGGGATTTGAACCCATGCCCTTTTCGGGACAGAGCCTAACCCAACGCCTAGACCACTCAAACCAAATTGTCTTGTAATGATTCTCAATTGCGCATTTAACCACATGTTTGTTTTGTGATTAACTTCAGAGTACCCAGATATTCAAATTCAATATGACTAAAATCCTAAAAGGGCTTCCTGCTTATCCGGTGTTCATGACACTTTCGCGAGTAAAGAGTATAACTCATCGCATCGTTGTGCTGAGCTTTTGAAAATCGACGATTTGTACCATTCCCTCAATCCACACCAATGCCTTTTTCATTTCATAAACAACAACTGCGGCACTTAAATCTTGGCATTGAAAATCGACCAATGGATGTAGAACATTGACAACTATGTGGATTTGAACCATGCCTTCGATTGAGCCTAAATCCAACGCCTTCTTAGACCACTTACCAAATTGTCTTGTAATGATTCTCCTGTACATTTAAATCCATGTTTTTTAAGTTTTTGTGATTAACTTCAGAAAGTAATTCATGATATTCAAATTCAATATATCAAAATCCTAAAGGCCTGCATTGTTCCTCGTCTGGCGATAACCTTTCGTGAGTAAAGAGTATAACTCATCGATCAAGAAGAGCTTAAAAACCGACGCATTTTGTACCCATTCCTTAATCCACACTCACGCGCTCTTCCATTTGAGTCCTCTAAACTTTCATTTTCATAAACAAATAATCAGGTGAATCTCTAACTCTTGGCATTGAAACTTGATCAAATGGATGTAGAACATTGACAACTATGGGATTTTGAACCTTCATGCCCTTCTCGGATTGGAGCCTAAATCCAACGCTAAGACCACCGCCAAATTGTCTTGTAATAACTCTCAAGGTTTACATCTAGGCATATTTAATGCTGCGGATTAACTTGGTAGCAACTCATGATTTTTGATGCAATAGCTTTTGTCACTCTGATGAATATAAGTAAGTGTCTAAAGCATTTGACATTTGCATTTATCCTGTGTTCTTTGACACCCTTTTAATGGATGAAGAGTATGACTCACGACTAAGAAGAGCATGTCGCTAAAACTAGAGAGAATGGAAACACTACTTAATCCACACTACTTCTTTTTGGCCTTTCATGCCTTTTCAGATTGGAGCTAGAATCCAACTCCTTAGACCACTCATCAAATTGACTTTCTTTAATGACTCTCAAGATGTACATTTAAGCACGCTTTTGTTCTCGCGGATTAACTCTCGTGGGTAATTCATGTATTCAAATTCAATAGATTTTGTCACTTGGATGGATATAACTAAAATCCTAAAGGGTTTGCATTACATCCCTTACACCAAACCTTATAATATAAGACCAAACACCTATTTGGACACTTAAATCTTGGCATTGAATACTTGATCAATGGATGTAGAATATTGACAACTATGGGATTTGAACCCATGCCCTTCGAATTGAGCCTAAATCCAACGCTTTAGACCACTTCCTACCAAAATTGTCTTGTAATGACTCTCAATTGTACATTTAACCATGTTTTGTTTTATGATTAACTTCGTAGCACCATGATATTCAAATTCAATATGAATAAAAAGCCTAAAGGGTCTCAAGGCTTATCCTCGCGGTTCATGACACCCCTTTTCGTGAGTAAAGAGGTATAACTCATCGATCAAGAAGACCTTTAAAAACCGGACGATTTGTACCTCTTCCCTTTGAGTTCTAAAACAAATAACTGCGGCACTTAAATCTCGCATTGCAAACTTGATCAATGGATGTAGAACATTGACAACTATGGATTTGAACCCATGCCCTCGCGATTGGAGCCTAAATCCAACACCTTAGACCACTCTACCAAATTGTCTTTGTAATGATTCTCAATTGTACATTTAACCATGTTTTGTTTTGTGATTAACTCTCGTAGCAATTCATGATATTCAAATCTTAATATGACTAAAATCCTAAAGGTTCCATGATTTATCCTCGTGTTCATGACAATCTTCGTGAGTAAAGAGTATAACTCATCGATCAAGAAGAGCTTTAAAACCGGACGATTTGTACCATTCCCTAATCCACACTCAATGCTTCTTCCATTTGAGTCCTCTAAACTTTCATTTTATAAAACAAATAACTGTGGCACTTAAATCTTGGCATTGAAAACTTGATCAATGGATGTAGAATATTGGATAACTATGGATTTGAACCCATGCCCTTTCTGGGATTGGAGAGCCTGTAAATCCAAACGCCTTAGACCACTTTCGCTAAAATTTGTCTTGGTAATAACTCTCAAGGTTTACATCTAGGCATATTTAATGTTGTGATTAACTTAAGAGTAATTCATGATTTTTGATGCAATAGCTTTTGTCACTGGATGAATATAAGTAAGTGTCTAAAGCATTTGACATTTGCATTTATCCTGTGTTCTTTTGACACCTTTTAATGGATGAAGAGTATGACTCAATCGACTAAGAAGCATGTCAAAGTAAAAACTAGAGAAACCGTACCATTACTTTAATCCACACTACTTTATCTCTCATGCCTTCTTCTCGCATTGGAGCCAAATCCAACTCCTTAGACCACTGATCAAATTGACTTATAATGACTCTAGATATATATTTAAGCATGTTTCTTCTCGCGGATTAACTTCGCGGGCAATTCGTGTATTCAAATCAATAGATTTGTCACTTGATGGATATAACTAAAATCCTAAAAGGGCTTGCATTACATCCTTTACATCTAAAACCTTATAATATAAGATAAACACCTATTTGCACACTTTAAATATTACATTGATTACTTGATCAATAGATGGAATATTGACAAATCGTGGGATTTGAACCCATGCCCTTTGAATTAGAGCCTAAATCCAACGCCTTTAGACCACACTTTCTACCAAAATTGTCTTGTAAATGATTTTCAATATGTACATTTAACTATGTTTTGTTTTATGATTAACTTCTCAGAAGCAATTCATGATATTCAAATCAATATGACCAAAAAGCCTAAAGGGTCTCAAGTATCCCTCTGTTCATACCCCTTCGTGAGTAAAGAGTATAACTCATCGCATCATTAGAAGAGCTTTAAAAACCGGACGCATTTGTACCATTCTCAACCCGCCACACTAATGCGCTTCCCCGCTGAGTCCTCTAAACTTTCATTTTCATAGCACTTAAATCTTGGCATTGAAAACTTGATCAATGGATGTAGAACATTGACAACTATGGGATTTGAACCCATGCCCTTCTTGGATGGTTTCCAAATCCAACGCCTTTGTACCCTCACTCCTACCAAATTGTCTTGTAATGTTCCCTCAAGGCTTACACTCTAGGCATATTTAATGTTGTGATTAACTTGGTAGCAATTCATTTTAATGAAGCTGATGAATATAAGTAAGTGCTCCAAAGCATTTGACATTTGCATTTATCCTTGTGTTCTTGACACCTCCTTTAATGGATGAAGAGTATGACTCACACTAAAGAGCATGTCGCTAAAAACTAGAGAAATGGAACCCTATGCCCTCTTTCGATTGGAGCCAAATCCAAACTTATTAGACCACCTTCTGGCCAAATTGTCTTGTAATGATTCTCACACCGTATATTTAACCATGTTTTGTTTTGTGATTAACTCTCAGAGGCACCCATGATATTCAAATTCAATATGACTAAAATCCTAAAGGGTCCTGCAGATTTATCCTCAGCGGGTGTTCATGACAATCTTTCGTGAGTAAAGAGTATAACTTCATCGATCAAGAAGAGCTTTAAAACCGACGACGGTAAATTTATTCCTTTAATCCACACTCACGCGCTCTTCCATTTTGAGTCCTCTAAATCCTTTAATTTTCTATAAAACAACAATCGGTACTCAACTTCGCATTGAAAACTTGATCGTGTCGATGAAATATTGACAACTATGGATTTGAACCCATGCCCTCGGATTGGAGTTTAAATCCAACGTAGTTAGACCACTTACCAAATTGTCTTTGTAATAACTCAAGGTTTGCTATATCTAGACATATTTAATGCCAGATTAACTTGGTAGCAATTCATGATTTTTAATGCAATAGCTTTGTCACTCTGATGAATATAAGTGCCTAAAGTATTTGACATTTGCATTTATCCTGTGCTCTTACACACCTTTAGTGGATGAAGAGTACACGACTGGCAAAGAGCATGCCGCTAAAAACTAGAGAACTTGTACCATTACTTTAATCCACACTACTTCTTTATCTTCTCTGCCTTTTCGATGGAGCCAAACCCAACTCCTTAGACCACTCGATCAAATTGACTTTTAATGACTCTCGAGAGATATATTTAAGCATGTTTTGTTCTCAGGATTAACTCTCGTGGCAATTCATGTATTCAAATTCAATAGATTTTGTCACTTGATGGATATAACTAAAACTTAAAGGGTTTGCATTACATCCTACACCGAAAACCTTATAATATAAGATAAACACCCCATTTGCACACTTAAATTCGTATCGACATGGCATTGATCAATGGATGGTAAGAATATTGACAACTATGGATTTGAACACATGCCCTTTCTCGACTGGAGCCTAAATCCAAAACGAGAGATTAGACCACTCGACCAAATTGTCTTGTAATGATTCTCTAACGCATTAACTACGTTTTGTTTTTATGATTAACTGTGAGTAATTCATGATATTCAAATTCAATATGAATAAAAGCCTAAAGGGTCTCAAGGCTTATCCTCAAAGGGTTCACAATCTCTTTCGTGAGTAAAGAGAGAACTCATCGATCAAGAAGAGCTTTAAACCGGACGACGAAAATTCATTCCTTTAATCCACACCTACAATGCCTTCTCTTCCTTGAAGTCTCTTCTTCAAACTTTCATTTTCATAAAACAACAATCAAGGCACTTAAATCCTCGCATTGAAAAACTTGATCAAATGGATGGCAGAACATCGGCTAACCATGGGATTTTGAACCCATGCCCTTTCTGGCCGGGTTTCAAATCCAAATCTTGATTAGACCACTTCCTACCAAATTGTCTTGTAATGATTCTCAATCGTATTACTTCAACTGCTGTTTTGTTTTGTGACAACTTCAGAGCAATTCATGATATTCCAAATTCAATATGACTTAAAATCCTAAAGGGCCCTGACATTTATCCTCGTGTTCATGACAATCTCTTCGTGAGTAAAGAGTATAACTCATCGATCAAGAAGAGCTTTTAAAAAACTGGACGATTTGTACCATTCCTTTAATCCATACCAATGCTTCTTCCATTTGAGTCCTCTAAATTTAATTTTATAAACAAATAACTGCGGCACTTAATCCCTGGTAATACTGAAAACTTGATCAAATGGATGTAGAACATTGACAACTATGGATTTTGAACCATGCCCTTTCGATTGGAGTCAAATCCAATCTATGAAGTTGTAATTACTCTACCAAATTGTCTTGTAATAACTCTCAAGGTTTACATCTAGACATATTTAATGTTGTGATTAACTTGGTACCATGATTTTTGATGCACAGTTTCTTTTGTCACTTGATGAATATAAGTAAGTGTCTAAAGTATTTGACATTTGCATTTATCCTTGTGTTCTTGACACCTTTAATGGATGAAGAGTATGACTCACGACTAAGAAGAGCATGTCGCTAAAACTAGAGAACCTGTACTCATTTACTAATCCACACTACTTCTTTATCTTCTCATGCCTTTTCGCATTGAGCCGCTAAATCCAACTCCTTAGACCACTCGGACAAATTGACACTTTTAATGACTCTCAAGATGCATATTTAAGACGCTTATGACGCCTGTGAATATACTATAAATACGTATATTCTCGACTGTTACCATACAAGTCTACCTATGTAGCCTTGTATGCTTTTAGAAAGTGGCAGGGTGCACATCTGCTAAGTGTTTAACTTAGATATCCTTAGGATAAGGCCCATTTCCACATGGCCTTATCCTATTGCAAACTTACACTAGCCATCCTGCTGGTGCCACGCGGGCATCCCCGTGGACCCACACCTATTGGCTCTAACCCTAACCCTAGACCCTTTTCCCGACCTAGCACTCAATCCTTTCACTACTCCACGCGTTCAAACCCCGCTTTCAGCACCGCCGGTCATAGTTCAGCCTCGGAGCAAACCGAAGGTGTGTATGATCAGAGGGAGTTAAGCCTTCTCGACCCATGTCAAGGAGCATGGAGACGCCTGTGGATGGGTGGTGCCTGAGAGTGTAGGCTGAGTAGAGTTCATAAAAGAAGTTCATCCTGAAGCTAGGCACTCCGTGATGGGTTAGCACCGTGGCTCCAGAGCCACCCTAGATCCTTTGTTGAACATCTTGAACCCTAATCATGAACCCTAACTCGCTTGTTAGATATGATTAGGTTAAGATGTTCATATGATATTGACTCATGATGATGTATGTGATATTGGTTGATCATGTTGCTCCTCTTGTATTGGGAAGGGGGTAGAGACCTAGGCCATATATGTAGTGGCGTCTCTAGTGTAGATCCTTTAGTTCCTATTAGCTATGCCTGCGGCATGTGAAACCACCGCTATGGAAGCTAAGTGATATGACCACTACACAACCCGGCTAGAGGCAAGATGCAGGGAGGATCCCCAGTGGGGGCTTCTGTGGGATCCTACAAGGCTAGGCTTATGGCCTGGCCACTGTGGTGGGCTTCTAGCATGGGTCTCCACACCCCGGGCAATGGTGTGTCACCGCTTCAAGTGATGTGCGTCGCCTTGGCTCTTGTTTTGGGGTTCGTCGGGTACCAATCGCGGTGTCGCCACGCATTCTTTAGCCGCCTCGTGGGAGCCTCTGCACTCTCGTGAGGGGAGATGCAACTCCTTCCCTACCTCATCTACTCGTGGAGATGCACCGGAGTAGTCCCATGGTGATGCCATGGGACAAGCGTGTCCTAACGCTAGAGTCGCCACGCCTGATCTAGCCCATCAAGAAGTATGCAATGTGAGGGGCTATGGAGTGGGTCAACTCAGCCAGCCCCAGCCACCGCCATTGCTGCCATGACCTTGGCCCCTCGCCCATCTTGGAGGCTTAGCTCTGGCCTCTGGGCCATCCTCCCTCTACGAGTCCGAAATTCGGGTAGGAGCTAATATGCTTTTTACTTATGATTATCATCTTGCATTGGTATATGTATGATGGATTACCCTACCCTTCTCGAGGTAGTATTTATATGTTTGATGCTAGTTTCGCTACGTTTATCGCCTCACCGATCTAGGAGCCCATAGGGGAAGGGCCAAGAAGACACCTTTCAGGTTCCTCCCTCGCACTAGGATCACCTCGTGAGTGTGGGGTAGACCTAAGGGCCCGCGGCGTCGCTGAGCCTGACGGATTTCCTCGCCGAAAGTGTACTGCCGCTACCGTGATGTTTAGTACAGTGAGCATCACAATGGTATCAGAGTTTATGTTCTTGGTTGACCAGAACTAGCACCTAATTATGACCATGAAAAAGTAGTCTAACAGCCTATAGGGGTGGTGTGAAATAAAATTTCCACCATTGAACCTACAAAATAGGGGTAAAAAAAAAAAGTTTCTTCCTAGGTAAGTGGGTCCTAAATTAGGCTAAGTGTTAGACGAAGGAATGAATGAGTCAAATTCACCTTCTAGTAAAATTGAGTGAAAATTATGCATCTGCATCAAATTTCACCTAAAATGGGTCAAGAATTATGCCAATCTCGGTGACCTTGTGAAAAATGGCGCAGAAATCCATAATTACCACTTCAAACTATTAGAAATTTAAAATTCTAAAGGTATAATACACGTAATATAAGTATGTGTATTAGAAATTAAATATATATTAATAATAAGGGTACTATGGTGTACCACAAGGGGGCTAATAAGTAGGCCTACACTGGGTAGGAATATTCCCCAGTGGACCCCTCCCTTTTAAATAAATATCCCCATAATCTCATTTTCCCCTCTAACCTTTTCCTCCACCATCTCTCTCTTGCTCAAATTTTTACGGGCTATCCGCTTTTCCACTAATCGGCCAAGTATGGCTCGAATCCAAATGTAAGTACGAGGAAGTTCTGAGAGCCACCCACACTCGATGCATTATCTAGGCACAGTTGCCATGTCAAGAAGATCCCCGAGCACCTCGACCTAGTTTCCAGAAGGGGGCGCTCCTCCAAAGAGCAAAGGATAAACCTTCCACATCTCTAAGAGTGAAGCCAAAGAGCAGTAGCAGCCTTCGCTCTGCCGGGCACCCAGAGAACCTGGGCTGAAGTCCCACCACTTTGGGCCTGGCTCTGACACACAGTATAAGCTGAGCAGGTGGAGAGCAGCCCCAAAGACCAAACACAAGAGGCGGGCCTTCAGCATCAAAGAAGAAGGGCAAGTAAGGGTTGCAGAGTGGCTCTAAGAGGAGCTTGCAAGAAAGAAGAGGAGCCAGGAGTTGAGCCAGGGAGAGGGAGAGGCGACTAAGAGAAGAAACGACGCCTCGCGACCGGCCGCGGATTGAGGAGCTCTCGACGCTAAGAGGAGGAGGTGGGAAGAAGGGAGAGACGGCGAGGAAGAAGAGGAGGAAGGGGACAAGTCGTTTGGGGAAACGCCAAACCCCCGACGCAGTTAATTCTCACTCCACCAGGCCTGCCACCTAAGGTGGTCAAGAAGCGTATATGGGCGTAGCCACCGCTCGCTGAAGGAGGAGCTTTCTTCGTACGCCAAGGCGTATTTAGTTGAATATCTCCGCCATCGACGCAGGTATACTACTCAGTACCGCTTTAACGCCCAACGCCACGTGAAGGGGCCACCAGCAAAGAACCAGCCCAAGCCATGACCGGGAGAAGCCCAAGAAGGTTCACTACCTACCAAACTCTGTGCATGCCCGAAGGTTTTTCGGGAGATTAAGCACTTTCGTCAAAGGCACTAATCTCCCCATTAGGAAGGCACTCGAAATGTAATTTATGCGAGGTGATGCGGTGTGACTTCACAATGCATTACGTGGTGACGCCCTCACTAATAAGCGGGTGCCGCATGAAGCCGCGAGGCCGCAGCTCACCAATTGTTCGAGGAAGGAAACCTCTCAACAAATCCATGGGTTATGGGTACCATGCCCAAGGACTTATACTTGGCACGCCAGACATCCCAAGTAAGGAAATACCCTCTTTGAGGATACAATTTTGTGTAAATTAACGAATTGATAAATTCCTTTTCCCCTATAAATATATAAAATTTTGCCTTGTAAACCGACTTTTGAATTTTGTATGAAGATGTGTTTAAGTTGCTCAAATTCTAGTTTAATTTTGGCCATCATAATTGTAAGGATCAAAATAGGTTAAATTAGTAAAGTACCCTAGTCAAATTAGTCGTACCAATCTCAAAAGAAGACCTCGAATCGGGTCGCCGTGTTTAAAACCCCTCTCAAGGCCTCCACGCTGTGGCCTCGACTGCATAGCCACCCTAAGCTGCTTATTTCGAGCCAAATCAATATACCCAATTAGCTCAGAAAATTTCTAGTTAGGCCGTAATTGTCCAAATAATCATGCCTAAGATCTTTACCTCCTTTCTCCTCAAATTCCCGTAGAAATCCCATTTGAAGCTCGCAGACGCTTCAAGGGCTATATACAAATGAAACAAAACAATTTTGTTAGAGCCGCCTCATCATTCTCTTGAACATCATTTACACATTTTAACTTATGCTCAGCAACGCAAGTAACCGCTAAGCATACTGGTAATTTGCTAAGGAATTGACTCTTATTATTGTTATATGAATGAACTCTATTTGTTATTATCTAGTGTATTTTACAATTGAATAGACTTTTATGATTTCATTATAAATTCTGGTTGGTTTGTTCTCATTGTTGTATACTCTTGTTAAGGAGTGTACCTACTAAGGACTCAGTTGGTGAAGACATTATAAGGGGAAATATATGTTGTGGTTCCACCTGCTCTCTCATGGTGATTGTCCTCATCGCCTCACACTCCATTGGGAAAAGCACCCCATTCTCACTCATTTATAGATCATGTTTTACTAACTTATAGTCATCTTCTATAAGTTTATATATGTCCCACCCAAGTCCGCAGCACCCACAACCTCCCTAACAAATAATCACGGCCTTAATATGAAAAGAATATTTTTGCTGATTCTATTTTCACATTTCTCAGATACAATTGCCTAAAGAATAAATATGCAAATATTCCAATCATTGTGCGTAGTTTCCAAAGTTTACTCCCACCATGGCATTCTTTAACAAGGCATAGGTTTCAAGCCTCATAAGCCCCGGGAGAAGTGTTACCGCAACCATAAGTGATAAAGGCCATGATCTCTAATGGCCGCCAAGTATTTAAGTTCACTCAAACTAAGATTGATCATAAATGTGGGCATTATCGAAGTTGAGGCTGCACTCGACGATCACCATCCAAAGGTAAAGACTGAAGTGGCTCAAGATCGACAGTACCAATCTGCCCCTCGCCAGCTAAGTACTCAGCTTAGAACGCCCCACGAGTTCTTAACAGACCGCTGAAGTTTATGAAATATGAGGTTTGGAGTGTACCACCAAAGATATCCTAGGGATATTCTAGCATATACCTAGGATATGCCAAAAGCCCACATAAACAAGGGTTTGCCCCCCTAGGGGCAACCCAAAAAGGGAATGAGGGAAAAATAAATGTAGGAAAATAGGAAGGGGAGGGGAGGGGAATAAAAAGGAAAAGAAAAATAGAAAAAGGAAAAAGTAGGGAATAGAAAAATGAAAAAGGAAGCAAAAAAAAAAAAAGAAAAAGAATGGAGGAAGATCGAAAAAGGAAAAGGGAAAGGGCAAATAAAAATGGGAGAAAAGGAAATGTGGGTGAGGGGAAAACAAGAAAGGGAAAAGGGAGATGGTAGAAATGGAATAGTGGAAAAAGAAAAAAGGTAATGGAAAAATGGAAAAGGGGAAAGGGGAAAATGACAAAAGGAAAAAGAAAAAAAAAAGCATGCAAAGGCAAAAGAAAAAGAAAAAAAAGGGGAAGTAGAAATATGGTCAAATGCTCTTAATTGTTTGACTTTAAGAATGTGAATTCATTTAACAATTTGCTCCAAAGGTATTATTTACAAGCCTACTATGCTCAAGAACTGGGCTCCATTTCTAGTGAAAAATGAAAGTTTAGAGGGACTCAAATGGAAGAGAACGATTAGTGTGGGTTAAAGGAATTGTACAAATCGCAGCTTTTAAAGCTCTTGATCGATGCGAGTTATACCTTTACTCTCACGAAAGGGTAAGCCATGAACACGCAGGATAAACGCTATACCCTTTAGGCTTTTAGTCATATTGAATTTGAATATCATGAATTGCTACTTAAGTTAATCATAAAACAAAACGAAGTTAAATTTATACCGAGAATCATTACAAGACAATTTGGCCGAAAGTGGCTCCAAGCGCGCTTGGATTTAGGCTCAAATTCAAAAGGACATGGGTTCAAATCCAAATTGTCAATATTCTACATCTATTCAAGTAATCACCAAGATTTGTGCAAATAGGTGTTTATCTTATATTATAAGGTTTCGTAAGTGATGTAATGCAAACCTATATCTATCAAGTGACAAAAAATCTTCATTGAATTTGAATACATGAATTGCCAATGGTTAATCGTGTAAGGATGTAATGCAAACCCTTTAGGATTTTAGTTATATCCATCAAGTGACAAAATCTATTGAATTTGAATACATGGATTGCCACGGTTGCTAATCAATGTAACAAAACGCGTTTAAATGTACATCTTGAGAGTCATTAAAGTCAATTTGATCGGAGTGGTCTAAGGAGCTGGATTTATGCTCCAACTGAAAAAGGCATGAGAAGATAAAGAAGTAGTGTGGATTAAAGTACGTAAAGTGGCCAAGTTCTAGTTTTTTGTAGGCAAAGATGCTCTTCTTAGCTCAAGTAAAGTCATACCTTCATCCATTGTGTTAAAAGCCAAGAACAGTTGCTGATAAATGCAAATGTCAACAAGCTTTAGACACTTACTTATATTCATCAAGTGACAAAAGCTATTGCATCTAAAATCATGAATTGCTACCAAGTTAATCAATACAATATTAAATATGTCTAGATGTAAATCTTGAGAGTTATTACAAGACAATTTGGCCTAGTGGTCTAAGGCGCTGGATTTAGGCTCCAACTAAAAGGGCATGGGTTCAAATCCTATAGTTGTCAATGTTCTAAGACCATTGATCAAGTTTTTAATGCCAAGATTTAAGTGCAAAATGTGATTGTTGTTTATGAAAATGAAAGTTTAGAGGACTCAAATGGAAGAGAGAACGATTAGTGTGGATACTAAAGGAATGGTACAAATCGCCCGTAAATAAAGCCTTTCTCGATCATGAGTTATACTCTTTTACTCACGAAAGGGTGTCGCGAACACGCAGGATAAATGCACTTTTAGCTTTTAGTCATATTGAATTTGAATACCATGAATCGTTGGTGAAGTTAATCAAGCAAAACAAAACATGGTTAAATGTACAATTGAGAATCACATGTTATCAATTTGGCCGTAGTGGTCTAAGGCGCTGGATTTAGGCTCCAATCCAAAAGGGCATGTCTAAATCCCATAGTTGTCAATGTTCTACATCCATTGATCAAGTTTTCAATGCCAAGATTTAAGTGCAATGTGATTGTTCTTATGAAAAATGAAAGTTTGGAGGACTCCAAAGGGAAGAGAACGATTAGTGTGATTAAAAGAATGGTACAAATTGTCCAGCTTTTTAAAAGCTCTTCTTGATCTAGATGAGTTATACTCTTTACTCACTCTAAAGGATGTCATGAACACAGGATGTTCCAAATTTTTAGGGCTTTTTATTCATATTGAATTTGAATATCATGAATTGCTACCGGCTAATCATAAACAAAACATGGTTAAATGTACAATTGAGAATCATTACAAGACAATTTGGCCGAAAGTGGGTCTAAGGTGTTGGATTTAGGCCCACTGAAAAGGGCATGGTTCAAACCTATAGTTGCCTAACACTATTCTACATCCATTGATCAAGTATTCAATGCCAAGATTTAAGTGTGCAAATAGGTGTTTATCTTGTATTATAAGGTTTCTGTAAGGATGTAATGCAAACCTCAGATTTTAGTTATATCCATCAAGTGATGTAAAATCTATTGAATTTGAATACATGAATTGCCACGGTTAATCATGCACAAAACGCGCTTTTAAATGTACACATCTTGGAGAGTCATTAAAAGTCAATTTGATCGAGGGTTCAAGGAGTTGATCAAGCCCAACCTAAAAAGGCATGAGAAGATAAAGAAGTAGTGTGGATTAAAGTAATGGTACAAGTTCTCTAGTTTTCAGCAAAGATGCTCTTCTTAGTCACGAGTCATATACTCTTCATCCATTAAAGGGTGTCAAGAACACATGATAAATGCAAATGTTGCAAATACAAATGCCTACCATACCGTCACCCTGGTCGGCCATCCCCGACGCCTTGCCAAACCATCTCTCATAACCATTTGCAACACATCCGCCGAGGTGCGCTTAATTTGGGATTTGCTCTTACCCTCAAGGCCAAGCATTGAAAATCTCCAAGCAACATGACCTTGCCCATTTGTGACGGCCAGATGTCATCATATATAGATCGACATAGGGGCTCGCCTCCGTCCACATCCAAGTGCACATGGTAAAGTTGCTCTCAAAGATGTGGGAAGCAGCAAGCCGCTACAAAGAGGGCCTCTCATCAGCTGCTCAAGCACTGCACCTGGCTGTATCTCAGCAGCCTGGGCTCCCGCCCCTGCAATGGGAGACCGACTGGGCCAAGGCCGCCTGTAGTAACACGCACCTCCTCGCGGTCCTCGCTTTCCTGCACCTATTGAAGATTCGAAAGGCTACCGTATCCCGCAAATCGTAGCCTGCGGACTCAAAGATGTTCCCATGTTTCCAAGTGAGGGAAGATAAGGTCCATGTCCATGGCGACTTTAACGAGACCGCCCCTTCTCGCCATGGAAAGCCCCCATACCCCGTGATACTACTGTATGAGGCACGCATCCCTATTTAGTGGCATGACGCCACTGTGTCCTGCGGGTAGTGGCAGGTCCCGTGGGGAGCTGAAGATGTGATGCCTATGCCGCTGGGGCCTCTCATGAGGGACTCGCGCTTCGAGTGCCCGTGATCCCCTCGCTTACGCTCAATTCCTCAAGATCCTTCCCCACCAGCCCCACGCTCTCCATGTTCATGCGCCCCCACTTTGGCCACCACGTCTCTTGTCAAGTCAAGTCCCGCCAACGCATGTGAGCCGCCCTCCAACTTCCGCCCTGACGCTAGGATGGCCACCCGCCTCGCAGCACGCCTCAACTGCAGGAAGATGACCACCCTGGGGCGACTGGAATTCCATGACGAACACCGCTTTCCAATGGTCATGTGCCGGAACATTGGTCCGGGTCTAGTGATCTCGCGGTTCGAGTTTTAGTGAGATGTTCTCCCCACTCTCCGCCGCCTCGCATCACTACTACATTGTAATTTCGCTCGTTTGGAGTTCGGCTGGGCCGCATCGCTGTGTTGTTGAGGGTGAGGCATAGCCGTGGGCCGGGCGCCGGTGGTGGGCGGCCCTACGGATCTGATGTGTCCGCAGTGTGTTGCAGGCTGACGCTCAGAGGTTGGGTGGGTTCATGGGGTCGGGTGTGTTCTTGGTCGCGGGTTTCGCTTCTCCTGAGTTTGAGCCAAAATTTCTGCAGACGCTGTCATGTCTTGCCATCTCCCCGCTGCAATGGCAGAGTTAGTTTTGCGTACCGGGAGGCCCTTGCCTTGTCGGGCACCCGCCTGGAAAGCTCCCAGAAGGCCCCATCTGCAAGCAAATCTCCCCATTCAAGAGCCGGGCCTCGCCTCGGGCTAGCTTCCAAAGCGCCTCGACTCCTTGTCTCACAAGCAGGCCTCCCAACCTCCCATGTGAGGGTGGTCTGCGGCTCCTCGTGCCGCGGGCCTTAGCTCTCAACCTCTACCCATCCGGCTGTGGCTACGAGTGTCTTCTCGCCTACCCTGCCTCGCCTCAAGGCCCCAAATTTTCCATAGTCGCTAACACCTGTCTACACGCCCTCATATTCCCAAGTTCGGCTGTACTGGCTGTCATTAAATTGTAGCAAGTGGATGCTATCATCTCGCCGCCGACGCATCCTCCAATTCTGCGTGGATTCATCAAGCCGCACTCAATCGCAAATATCCGAGATGTTATGTTCTCCACCGCCGGGAGGCCCGCAAGGCGCAGAATCGCTCTCAACCTCGGCCGATGCGCTCCAAGGTGTTCGACCGGCGGATTGCCCGTAGGGCCCGCCTTCGCTTGCCGATCGGGCTCGCTCTGCCTCTTCTATGGAAGACGCTCTTCTCCCTCAGCTCAGGCCTTTTCCTTGGTGGCCTGGTGCAATACAAAAATCTAAACGGGAAGTAAAAA